>JAYESA010000016.1:53463845-54796345 GCA_036927795.1 Iris macrosiphon
GATATCTATAGATAGGTAAATAGATAAATAGATACGTAGATAGTTAGATAGATAGATACTAGGTAGAGAGGTAGTTTGATAGTCTAATAGATAGATTATTAGATAGATAATAGTTAGCTAGAGATATATATATATATATACTGGATGGATATATAGATATAGATAGATAGTTAGATTATTATATAGATAGATAGGTAGGTAATGGATAGATAGATAGTTATATATATATATATATCTAAGGTATAGATATATACATACCTATAGCTATATAGATCTATAGATATCTAGAGAGAGAGAGAGAGAGAGAGAGAGATTTATAAATAGATATATACATAGCTAGATAGATAGTTAGATATCTAGATATAGATATATATATGTATAGGTAAGGTAAGGTATATACGTATGTGTATATGTGTGTATGTGAGCTGTATATATGTAGATACCTAGGTATATGCATATATGTATTGGATATCTATATTTTAGCCTAGATTATAGCTAGATATATATGTTTATGCATAGTTAGTTAGCTAAAGGGGTAGTCGGGTTGAGTTTAGAGCGGTATCTCAATATCTTGAGATACCGAGGTATCTCAATACCTTGAGATATCCAAGGTATTGAGTTTCGAGCGGGGTTTTTGAGCGTTTGCCTAGATTTGAGTTTAGAGATATATTTTTATGTATATGTGTATATATTTACGCGTGCTAGCATAGGTTTTAGGGGGTTTAGGTGGGGTGCGTAGCCTAGGTTGTGGTATCGGATACCGAGGGTATCCCGGTATCTCAAGGAGGCGGGTTTGAGGGTTTATTAGCCTAATGAGCTCGGTTTGACCTAGAATTTCAGGAGCACCCTAGTTTGGCCTAGACTTGACCGTAGATGACTCGGTTGACCGCCAAAGTCAACTTTTGACCTAGTTTTGACCTAGAGTTGACTTTTTGACCCAGATTTCACCGGTTTGACCCGTTTGACCTAGAACGACCCTAGAAGCCTATTTTTAGCTATTTTATATCTGTTTAACTCATTAGAACCCTGTTTAACCTTGCTTTTCATAATAGGTCCTAGCGACACCGGTTCGGATCGCCAATTGCTCAGGACGTCAGGCGAGTACATTCTCTGATAGTTTTTATTATCTGATGATTATTATGATTCAGCTTCTAGTATAGTATCATCTGATTATTCTGGCACAACACGGGACACTGACTGATATTTCTGGATTTATTTACTTACGACACGTACATTTCATGTTTCTGGCCTCTATTCTGGAATCACTACTGGCATCACCTACAGGCATCACTACAGGCATCACTCATGTTCAGGCTGGACTCATCTTGATTTACGTGTCGGGTCTTGGATTCACTTGTATTAGTCGGGGCAGGGAAATACTCGAGTAGACATGTAAATATTCCCATCTCGAATCATCGGGAATCACTCCCTCTGGTCTAATCTGGAATGATAGCAGCCGCGCACCCAGTGCGCGGTGAGCCATACTTACCCCACATGTCGAAACAAGTATTTCAAAGACACCGAGTTCATTCCTTATAGTCTGGACTCACTTGCATTCTTGTTGTTCTCACTTACATATTTCTGGACTTGACTCACTACATGTATTTTATGTTGGACTCACTACACGTTCATGTGCACAGACTTACTCTTAGTGTAGATTTCTTGTATCATGCAATCATTACTATCTTGTTTCTGATATTCCTGCATCTTTATCTTATGCACCAGTGATATATATATTTTCTTGTTCATACTTTATTTCATTCTTCTTGCTACTTGCTATAACGGTTTTATAGTTTTTATCATTTAAATGGAACTGCTGTTAGAGATGTACTTGCTCCAGTCCTGACTGGACATATTTTTCAGAGTATCCGGAGGAGTGATGTCCGACGTTTTATGGACCTGAGCCTGTCGATGGTGCAGACAGGGACCCTCTAATTTAGGAGTAATTTTCGGGTTGGTAGCCGGGATCACTAAGACCTTGTTATTGTTTTTATTAGCTTTTAGCACCGGATTTGTCTCCGGTTTTGGATTGAGACCTTGTATTGTATATTATTTTAGATAATGTATTATTATTATTGATGTTGTGGTTGTTGTAGTTATTGTTGGTTAGACTTTATAGTTGTTAGACTTTCTTGTTATCTTATCGTGCTTAGATTCGTGTTTGAGTACTTGATTACCATTATGATATTGCTCCTCCGTTTGGAGTTGAGATCTTGACAGGGTTATAAATTGATTGCGTGAGATTGTTATCTAGATATTTGACCTAGACAGCGTTCTACCGCCGATGTTGCGGCGTAGGCTGGACGTACCCACGACTCATGCCCAATTTTCTGGGTGCGGGTCGTGACAGAGAGCGTGGGTACTTCCAGTCTACGCCATAGCATCGGCGGTAGAACGCTGTCTAGGTCTTGATGCTATCTAAACATTCTCACACGAGCATCCGACTCCATGAGGAGACACAGATACCACAATTTAATATAAACTACATACTCAATCACAACTACATCACGATAAGATCTCGAAGAAACAAGTAAGATGCAACAAAAGTCTAAAATAGAATAGTCTAACTCAACAATATAATCCAAGTCCCAATAAGTTTGTTGTAGACAAATCCGGTACCAAAAAAAACCCTGCTAAAAGAACTAACTAGATGATTAGTGATTCCGGCTAGACCTTCCAGAATCACAACTGAACTACCAAGTCCAAGTCTGCAGCTACTCACCATATGGTCCAAAAAGTGTTGGATACCAGTCCTCTAAGGCATAGTCTGGAAAAATATTTTCAGTCAGAAAGGAGCAAAGTACAATCTCAAATAACAGTTCCATTTAATTGATAAGGACTATAAAGCAATAAGCAGATGATGCTATATACTGAAAGAAGACAGTAAAATAATGTAATGGCAAAATAGAGAGACAAGCAATGTAATGAGATAGGCAAAATAGGCAATGTGATACAGTCAATGCATATATGAAATAAAGAGAACAAGGTACAATATCATATACGGGTGATGTAGTATATAATCTAAAATTGAGAACTATAATCTATTCTAAGTGTTTGAAATAACAGTTTTAAAATATGATCGGCTTAGGAACATATACGATATCTATATGGCCTGGCTAATCATACGTGAGGCGTATGATTAACACCAATAATTTAAACTTATACGATAGGTTTTTGATCACATCTCTCACTAGCAATTTCCCCGCCCCCAACTAGTACTATGGATCCAGTTATGACACGTCACGATACACGATTAATGTCCAATATGTCATGTACGATGTCTAATATCAATGTCAATATCAATATCGTGTACAATGTTAATACGATAACCAATATAATACCTCAGGACTAACGATTCAATCTATATACTAGTCCTTGTAGCACAGTGTCAAGAATAAGATGTAACATTTCTAGATACTGGAATTATAGAAATTATCAACAATTGGAAATTATCAGAGAATGTACTTGCCTTGGGTCCTTAGCTGATAATACCAATGTCCTATTCCAGAGTATCGCCTGGATGAACCAACAGTCCTATAGATATATCATAAATATAACATTTGTATCAGATGCTACACTAACACACAATCAAAATACATCGAACTCAGGGGCTATGCCAGGTATGGCACTGGTCAACTAGGGTCAGTATGCGTCAAGTTGTACGGGCGTCTCGTTTGTGATTGCTGTGCAGTCAGACAGTCAGTGATACGGGTCTTGCCAGTATGTCAGTGTACATATGGTAGTCTGCTATCATACTACATGGGCACAGGTCAAGGTGGCTACGGGGTATTTGCAATCACATTAGGGTCATCTAGTACGCGGGCATATAATACCTATTATTATTTATTATAAACATTAATTCCAACTAATTATAATTATAATAGATATATGCATTTTAATATACTTAATAGAGCTTATACTATATATATATTTATGTACGTATATATATACATTCATTCTTGTTAATCGTAGCATATACATTAATATTTATTGGTATATATATATATATATATATATGTAACCCAATTTATTACATAAATAATAAATACAAGTATATATATTAATTAAATACATACATTATATATTAAACATACACTACAATATATATTAAACATACACCATACATATACATGAAATTAATTATACTAGTATACATTTTATTAAATACATATTATATGAAAATACTAATTACATACATAAATATATATATATATATGAATACATATATATTATTACGTATAAATGCATGTATACCATATGAAAATAAAACAATATACATATGTATGTATATGAATACATATATATACTATTATGTAGGAATACATACATACTTTACATATATACCAATTAATATATACACTATAATAGGAGGGAAGAGGGGAGGAGCTCACGGTGGATAGGGTGGTGGTTCGTCTGGCCGGGCGAAGGAGATCAGGAGGAGATGTTCGTGGTGGTGGTGACAGTTCTGGCCGGTGGTGGCCGGCTGGACGGGTGAAGCTGCGGGTGTCAGCGAGAGGAGCTGGAGGGAATGCATGGAAGATGATGTTGGTGACGGTGGTTCTCGTGGTGGTGACGGGCTAGAGGAGGGTGGCAATGGCAGCGGGGATGAGCAGGGACAGCAGGGTGGTGGCTGTGTGAAGTGTCCCGGCGGTGATGGTGGCGTTAGCTCATGGCGAAGGTGGTGCTCGAGGTGGTGGTGATGGTGAACGGAGGGGGAAAGAGTAGAGGGAGGATGAGGGAGGAGTGGCAGTCTGGTGGTGGTCGAGAGGGAAAGAGGGGAGAGCGACTGAGGTCGGCTCGAGAGGGCAGGGTTGGCTGACCCGAGCCGGAGTGCAAGGAAGAGCCGCCGGAGGAGTTGAGCAGCGGGAGTCGGGAGGAGTTGCAGCGGATGTAGGTGGAGCCGGAGTACGATGATGATGGTGGTGGAAGTGATATGGTGGAGGCCGGCTCGTGGCAGTCGGCTGAGGCATTCAGGCGGGGTGCTCGGTGGCGTTCGGCCGGAGAAGATGGAGGTTGGAGGGAACGAGGGGAGAGCTCGACGGAGCTGAGCAGTGGCCGGGGGCCGAGCTCGAGTGGAGTTGGGAGGATGAAGGGAAGTCGGGGGTGGCGAGCTGCGCCGGAGATGAGGTGCTCATCGGGAATGCGGCTGACCAGAGTGCAGCAGGTGGAGAACGGGTGATGCTTCGGTGGGTCGGCCGGAGCTGAGGGTCAGGGGTCTGCTCGGGACTCGGCCGGAGCTGGCCGGGATGTCAGGGGAGTGTGAACAGTGGCTTCAAATTTGCCCCCCTTTATTCTCTATTCAAATTAAAAAGAGAAGAAGAAGAAGGAAGAAGAAGAGAAAAAGGGAAGAAGAAGGGAAAGGAAATTTCCTACGTTGGGGAGAAGAGGGAGGAGTGAGGTGAGAGAAAATGGGGGCTTCCCTAGGTTTAGGGCTTGGTTGGGATGGGAGCCTTGAGGGGATGTTAAATAGGATAGGTGAGAGGAGAATGAGTGGTGATGATGCACCCCTCTAGAATGGGTGGTTTAGATTTGTCATGAAGGAATCCTTCATGTAAGGATGAGGGTTGGGTTGATTAGTCAAAATTAGGGCTTCTCCATTGGGCTGAACCAATGGGGTGTCGACACCTAATGCAGTATTTGCAAATTAGCCCCCATAAATTTGGGTATTTGCACAAACACAAAAAATAATGAAAAATTGGTGGGCGATTTGGTGTTTGGTGTTTTGTAGGGTGAGGGGGCTTTGTGAGTTTGGTATGGGCTTAATTAGTGGGGTACTAGAATTAAATTAGGATTTACGGAATCAGTCAAAATGGTATCCTCAATTTAATTAGAAATAAATGCAAGCTGTGTTCTAAAATTAATTAGGAGTACATGGGGCCAAAATTAGGTCGGGTCACCAATATCATTAGTGAAGAAGACTCAGAACAAAATTTTAACCTAATTTGGGTTGCACAGAAAATGGGTCAAGATTGCCTCCAATTTCGATTGGAACGCACAACGATACAAAATTGGAATTTATTTAGAAATTAAATAAACGTCCACGACGATTATTGTGCGACTAAAATGAAGCACAAGAGAGCATGATTATGAATTACAAAAATGGCAAAATGGAAGGCAGGCATGTCTAGGGCAAGTTTGTGAAATTTGTTGGAAGGCAAGAGCTAGGGTAGCGCTACAAATATCGACGCAACGGTAAGGTGCAACAATTAAATAAATTACAGTAATTAATTACTACCTCCAACAATTTAATTCTAATTAATACAAATTAATACCTAATCCCATAATTTGGTCAGGTGTTCGTCTAGTAGGCTTCTAGGTCAATTCTACAGCTCAAACATTAATGAACACTGTAAATATTTAAATACACATCTTATACAATTATTTAAATAAAATACACGAAATATTAAATAAATAAAAAGTCAAAATTACCCTTGTTTTTGGAATGTAGTAGTGACAACTGAGAAGTTTGCTGAAGTGATGACCCAGAATGCGTTGAGCTGTCGGCTTTACACGCGTTGGTATCAGAAACAACACAGAGGGGTCTCCTTCTTTTCCAATGTACTCGTGATCTTGAATATCAATAAAATTCAAAAATGTAATGGACTTCAATCATATGTACTCATGATCTTGAATATCAATGAAAATTTTCCTTTTCCTTTTAGAACTTTTCTATTGTTGTGTGTATCGTGGTTACGAATATTATACCAGAGGTATTATGGATGTAGTATAATATCATAACTTGTGATTAATAGACCCTATTAGAGGTAATATGAACATGATAGGTTATAGCAGTCTCATGAGAAAATCTTGAAGGAGATACCATCTGCAATGGTTGGGACTTTTCGGTGTAAACCGATAGGCAAGAAAGTTTGCTTGTTGCTTAGTACGATAATGGTGAGGTATTTTGTAAAGATAAGAAGAAACAAGTTAGAGGTAGTATGGACATGTCTGTTTTCTTTTACTGAGGAATATGGACATCTCATAGTTCAAAGGTGATGTAGACGTGAACTACTTTCCTTGGAAATTTTTTTAGGACCTATTATCCATTGTGTACTCGGGACTCCCGAGTACGGATAATAGATATTTATCGCGTACGGCGGAGGCAGACCTGACTACACGCCGGGGATGAAATGCAATACACAAACACATTTTTTATTTATTTTTACTTCAAAGATAGCCACTTATTGAGAAAGTAGGGTATATTTTCTGAGGGAATTACATCATCATAAGAAGGCGCATCAGTGGCTGCCACAACATACTCTTCCAATTCGTCTACTTCGGTGGCCATCAGTGATGTTGACGACGATGGAGCTTTCCTACAGAGTTTGACTGCCATAGGTTCTGGGGTTTTTCCCATGGGAGGATCTTTGGTTGATGGATAACCCAGTCTCTGGAGCTTGACTACCAAAGGCTCAGAAGTCTTTTCATGAAGCTTGACCACAAGAGGAGCAGATATGTACGCATGACGTCATTTGATATGGACTTTTTGAGGTTTATCTTAAGCCAAACTAACCTCTGGTTCATCGTCGACATCATTGCCTCCCTCATCTAGGTGTATCTATTTGTACAAGATCGAGTCAGAATAGTAGGCTTCAACACCTTTGAAAGGGTCAACGTATGCAAACTCTGTCTTGACGATACCGTTGTCGTCAATATACTTCAAGCACTAATAAAGAGTTGAGGCACGATCATGTAATCATGTATCCAAGGGTGTACCAGAAGGATGTTATATGACACCTCTACATCAATGACGTAGCAAGTCACCGTTGTAATGCCCCGCTCCGCGAAGAGGCATTACGCTTGAATTCGAGATGGATCAGACAGATGGGATATAAGTTATGCAGAAAATTGAGATATTTGGAGTGATGATGCAGTCTTACTTAACTTTGCCAGATGGGATATTCTTATAGAGCATGATTCGAGGGTATGGTTTTGCCAAGTTAGAAGACTGTGAATTGTGTCAGATCATTCTTGGAGAATTGTAAGCGAATGTGGGATTGTAGCATGGAAAGGATATTTGTATAAGTTAGTGGATATGTTCATTCTTCTCTACTCTAAAATGCCCTAATAAAATGAATGAATGTTAGTGTTGCTTTATTGTATTATATTTCTAAATTTTGCTCTAGTCCACCTAAAGATAGTGATGCCTTATGTTCAATGTTATTGTAAACCAAGAAACACATGAATGATGACTGCTAGTATTATCAACACAAGAATGTTATAAAGTAAGTCTTACATGAGAAAGAAGTAATACTGTGCAATCTATTTTATCTGCTTGTAACAAGAGAATGGAACTACACATGAAAGAAAGTATGAACTGATAAGTCCCCATAAAAGAAAATAAGATGAACGTATGTTGGGACCTACGGGTCACCAACCCATATAAGAAATAAGAATGTTGAAATCGCGAGCATGATTGACAGATCAGTTATTTATATTCTTTGTACCGTGCAATTATGCTTAAGATTTTATTTGCATAGATGTTACATGGTCATGGACAACTTTATTGGCACATCCGGTCTCACTCAACTTGATTTTGATAGTTAACTAAATAATGCATTGATATGTCACAATCTGAAGACTCAACACTGCTATTACATATCATCTGTACTGCGTCTTTCAAATATAATCTTTTATTTATTGAGTCTAGGATCGATGTAAGCTGAGTCACACTGGAAAATCAATGTACCTATACCTAGATACCCAGTCCACTCAAATAAACCATCGAACCTATCCACTAAATCAAGCTACATTCATTAACAAAGTCTACCATACTTAGCAACCAAAATTGTGCCAAATTCATGGCGAACACGGATCGAACTCGGTTACCACTTTGGTATAAAATTAGTACAGTAGTGATATCTTTGATTTTCTGGCCCAACATTTAAAATTTTGAATTAAAACCCATCCGAAGTCTGGCCGAATTCTGTTTGCCAATACACTATAAATATTATTGGATTTGTACATTCCTACTCACTCATATTCTCTTAATCCTTCTATCCTATTGTGTGAAAATATCTGAGCCTTAACTTTTCTATCTCTAAGAGAAACTTTCTAGCCTTCCTAGTGCGAAGTGCGATCTCGGTCTAGAAGTCTACAGAGTTCTAAAGAGCTTGGCTCCATCGGTTTGCTTTCTCTCTCTCTCTACTTTACTGTTTTACTTCACTATCTTTATATACATTGTTAGTTAGCAAATGCCTTCATTCTGATAATTTTAAATTGGGTAGATTATTCCACTACACTATATTCACCCCCTAGAGTTGCTTTACGGTCCTTCAATTAGTATCGGAGCTATTTCTCTTGATATTTGGCTTAACATCCTAAGAGACTTATGGCAACTGTTAGATCTATCTACACCAACAATGGTGAAGGGCCAGTCTACAAATAGGCTACCCCTATTTGATGGTACTAATTACACATACGGAAAGACACATATGAGTTTCTACCTGAAGTTACTTGATTTTAACCTTTATGCTGTAGTAGTAGAAGGATACAAGAAGCCACCTAGAATAGTCGTAGATGGCAACCTTGTAGAGAAACCTTATGATAAGTATACAGACACCGAAAAGAAATAAGCTTGTTTTGATGCTAAAGCTATTAACACTCTATTTTGTGCTATAGACAGAACTAAATTTAACAGGGTCTCCACTTCCGGAACTTCGTACGAAGTATGGAAATTTTTTGAGGTCACTCATGAGGGAACCTATCAAGTGAAGGAATAAAAAATATGTCATATAACTCAAGAGTATGAAGCATTCAAGATGAAGCAGAATGAGACGATCACTCAAATATTCACTAGATTCCTCAACATCGTCAACCCTCAATTATCTCTTGACAAGGAGTACAACAATCACGAGAAGATTCACAAAGTACTCAGGGGACTCACCAAGAATTGGAATCCCAAGGCCACTATAATCATAGAAGGGAAAGATCTAACTATGATGACCCTCGAGACGCTCATAGGAAAGTTGATGACTCATGCGTTGGATCTCAAAGAATTTGAAGAACCCACTCCTAAGGAGAATACGATTGCTCTTAAGGCACATCATAAAAAAGTCACCAACTATAACTCCGACGACGATGAGGAAATTTACCTGATCACTAGAAACTTCAAATATTTTCTAAAGCTTGAGAGATCAAAGAAGAAGGAGCTTACTGACAACAGTGATGGAGAGCCTATCTGCTACAACTGTAAAAAGACATGACACATAAAGAAAGATTGTCCAACCCTAAGAAAAGAAAATTGCCACAATCACTCATCCAGAAGAACATCATCACGAAAATATACAAACACTAGTATCTGGCAAGAAAGCAAAGCTAGTGAATCAGAAGAAGAGAATCCTCGAGAAGCAACAAACCTATGCTTCATGGCGTTAGCTGATCAAGTAACGGATAAAAACTCTTATGATGATTTTACTTTTGATGATCTAGGTAATACTTTTAGTGATATGCTTGATGATTTTAGGAAACTTAGAAATAAGTATAAGCATGCAAAGAATGATGTTCAAGAATATCAGACTGAAATAGAAATGCTGATATCTCTACTAAGTGAAGTAAATAATACCTCTAAAGATTCAGACAAGAATTCTAGACTTAAGCTTAACCTCCACGAGGCACTTGCCAATCTTGACAAGAGATCTCAGAAGAATGATAAACTTAAGGAAGAACTCAAATATGAAAAGAAAAAGTATTCCGTTGTTGCACATAGAATAGATGCTCTCACTACTAAATATGATGAAGTATATACTACCTCTAAAAGATTAGAGATTAGATTGGATAAACATGTCGAACAAACCTCTACCCAACCTAACACGAGACACATAGCAAGACAAAAGAACACTCACAGCTATGCTTCTACCTACATGCATAACAGTTTATGCAATCATATATTCAGAACACATCATACACATAGAACCAAACATAATCATGCATTCTATTATAGATATCCACGAAGACCACAAAGAAATATCTTACACAATCATGCATTCTATCCATATAGACCACAAAGAACTGCTTCACACAATCATATTTATTATGCTACACCAAGCACTAAACACACAACTATATGTCACTACTGTGGTAAGAAAGGATAAATATCTAGATTCTATAAAACTAGAAAGTCAGTAGATATGAATGTTTATGCATGGGTACCAAAAACTAACACGATAGGACCCTCAAAGAAATGGATACCAAGGGTTACATCTATAACTCATTTTGTAAGTGGACCAACCCTCTCATTCTAGAAGTAAGTGGATTCTCGATAGTGGTTGCTCACGACATAAGACTGGTGATGCTAACCTATTTGCAACGCTATCGATAAAGAAAGAAGGTTATGTCTCCTTCGACAATAACCTCAGAGGATATAATATTGGTAATGGTAATATAGGTATTCCTCCATATCCTGTCATTAAAGACGTTTGTCTAGTAATGAAATTAAAACATAACCTACTCAGCAACAGTCATCTAGCTGACCATGGTTATGGTATTAACTTCGTTAAAGACAAATGCTCTATATATGAAAGATCTACAGGTAATATTATCTTTGAAGGGACCAGGAAAGACAATATATATATTTTTTATCTTGTAAAAGATACTAACAATGCAGGAAGATGTCCACACGCCAACAAAGATGACAGCTGGCTATGGCATATGCGTTTAGGACACGGAAACATGGATACTTTTACAAGACTATCCGCAAAGGAGCTCGTAAGAGGCTTACCAGATATTACTTTCAAGAAAGTATGGTATGTGCTGACTATAAAACGAATAAAGCTACTAAATCTTCCTTTAAGTCAATCAACGCAGTAAGTACCTCTAGACCTCTACAACTCTTGCATATGGACTTGTTTTGACCCAGTAGAGTCATCAGTCTTAGCGGTAAGCTTTGTGCTAATGTTATTGTTGATGATTTTTCTAGATACACATGAGTGTATTTTCTTGCAAACAAATATGAAGTATTCTCTGAATTTGTCACTTTTTGTAAAAAGGTTCAAAACAAAAAAGGTTTCAGGATTACTCGTATCCGAAGTGATCATGGAGGCGAATTCAAAAATAGTGATTTCAAAAGATTTTGCAATAAAAATAATTTTTCTTATAAATTCTCTTGTCCTAAAACAAATAGATTTTTTGAAATAAATTAAATGAGGATGGTTCAATTACACGTAACAAAGCACGTCTCATAGCTCAAGGTTACAACCAAGCGAAAGGTATTGAGTACGATGAGACCTATGCTCCTGTTGCTAGACTTGAATCCATATGAATGCTTTACGCTTCTAGTTTTCATAACTTCAAACTTTTCAAATGGATGTTAAAAGTACTTTTCTAAATGGTGTTATCAAAGAAAATATTTTTGTCAAACAAACCCCTGGTTTTGAAGATTTTAAACACCCTGACCATGTATTCAAGTTACGAAAGGCTCTATACAGACTCAAACAAGCCCCACGAGCTTGGTATGAACATCTTAGTCTCTTTCTACCTGGAAATTATTTTTCAAAAGAAAAAATTGATCTACCCTTTTTATAAAATCTTTTGCTGATTCTTTGTTATTAGTGCAAATAAATATAGATGATATCATATTTGGATCTATTAATGAGATGCTATATAACGGGTTTGCTAAGGGTATGCAGAGTGAATTTGAGAAGAGCATGATGGGAGAACTGACATTCTTCCTATGATTGCAAATCAAGCAAGATTCATAAGGAACCTTCATCAATCAGGCTAACTACGTGAAGGATTTGCTCAAAAAGTTTGACATGGACAATGCAAAGCCTATCGGAACTCCAATGGCAACATCCACTAAGTTTGACCTTGATGAAAGCAGTAAACCAACATACATACGTAAGTATCAAGGTATAATTGGTAGTTTGTTATATCTAACTACTAGTCGTCCAGACATTATGTTTGATGTATGCCTTTGTGCTAGATATCAGGCTAATCCTAAGGAATCACATTTGTGTGCTGTTAAGCGTATCTTCATATACCTTAAAGGGACTTTGTTGGCAGGCTTATGGTATCCCAAAACCACGTCCTTTGACCTTATTGGTTACTCGGATACTGATTTTGCTCGATGCAAAGTCAATCGAAAAAGTACCAGCGACAATTGTCATTTCCTAGAAAAGTCTCTAGTCTCTTGGTTTAGCAAGAAATAAATTCTGTTGCATTATCAACAACTGAGGCTGAGTATATCGCCACAGAACGTTGTTGTGATCAAATTTTGTGGATGAAGCAAACCCCAGAAGACTTCAATCTGCACTATAAAAACATTCATATTCTCTGTGATAACACTAGCACCATTAATCTCACCAAGAATCCAGTATGCCATTCACATACTAAGCACATAGAAATCCGACATCATTTTCTAAGGGATCATTAATTACATGGAGATATTTGCTTGGAATATGTTGACACAAAATATCAATTAGTAGACATCTTTACTAAACCTTTAGCTGAAGATTGATTCAACTTTATCTGTCGAGAATTAGGTTTTTTGGTTCTGATAAAATATAAAAATCATAAGATGCTTTAAAAATTTTGTCAATTTTTTAAAAAGTTTTAATTTTTTGGATACAAGCCGAAAGGGCCCTTCTGTGAACAAGGTGTAAATAACATTAACCGATACGGTATTTAAGTGTGTTCGGACCACCGCTAGCTGGGATCCGGCTCCTACAGCTACTCCGAGATGATCTAAACTCTTAAAAAAGTATAATTTAATTTAGCACTTATTATTATGTATTTATAAAAGTCAAAAAAGGCAAAATATCGATTAAAGTTACATTAAGATTCTGGAAATAAATGTACACAGAATTTGGACCAAACTTTGGCAGAGCTCGGACCGAACTAGGTTAGTTTAATTCCAGAATATGCTGTTATTAATCTTCTTCATAATTTGGGTTTCTGCTAATCTATTTATACATCTTTTCATAGATCTTCATTCAGACCAATGAAAAATATTACCTCCTCCACAAATAAACCTAGTTTTTCTTCCTACATCCTTCCCCAATGGCTACTAAAAGGAAAATATATTCATTTTTTGACTCTCTTTTCTGTCCTATTATGCCAAACATAGGAGAATTCGACGGTTTTACTTTTCTAAGCCTCGAAAGTTCAAATGATTGGTTTAATGACTTCTCTAAGAGATACATCTGTCTTGGCCATCCGATTGATTTTTTCCAACACAATGACTATCTACCTATTCTTCAAAAACTCCAACTTGAAGAACTTATTGCGACCTGTACCGATGTTTACACCGATGCTATTCAAATATTCTATTGTAACTTAGCATATGAACATAATACTATTTCATCTAGAGTTTATGGCATTCCAATTGAATTCGATGCAGATAACTTGGGTGAATCCTACGCATTCTCGCTGACGGACAAACCCTAGTCAACATCATGCAAGTTTAATTCGACAATGACTTAACTCTAGACTCTTTCAAAAATATCCTTTTGTCATCCTCATGAATGTCCACCTAGAAAATTTTACGCTCGATATTTGAATGGTCACTTCTTTGAAATACATCGTATTATCTTTTCAACTTTTCTACCTAAGAAGACTTACTTTGATAAGGTCTCTTATTTAGAAATATCAGCTTTATACTACTGGCATTTTGGCATTAACATCAATATTCTCCAGACTATTATATCTCAAATGGTTTATTGTCGCAAGAAAGGGCATCCACTAATCTACGCCATGTACTTGCCGACCATTTTCAGCTACTTTGATATTCCATTGTATCCTTGTCCACGTCTTGAGGAACCTTTATCCCTCAATAGAGTTCGGAGAATTGAGCCATCTATGCTTCTACCATGTAACTCGTCATCCAACTCTAATACACATCCTGCAGATTACATCCTTCCTGTTGATGAACCACCGCAAACCTTAGAGTCTATTTTCAATTTGTTGCATGATCGCTTCCACAAAGAAGATATACACTATCGTGCTTCTGATCATCACCAAACTCTTTAGACTCAGTCTCTTGGCAATAATTTGATAGACATCCAGTACACCCTATCGAAGCACCCAGCCAGAGCTTTTTCGATTCTCCAGAATCTAAATCAACTAGAATTTTGCATTGATCACCCATATGTTCAAAGATATTTGGATCCAGCTGATGCCTTTTTTGATCCAAATAGAATAGTTGAACCTGATGATGAAGATGAAGACAATAAAAACTAGTTGCTCAATAGATTTTTGAATGTTTAAGGATTACTTTTGGTTATTCTACTATCATGTTTCCACTACACATATTTTTTGTATGCTTTCTTTTCAGAGAAATAAAGTTTAAATAAAAGCAATTTTATTTTTCGCTATTTGTCATTATATGTTATCCTGTATATGCTTTACTCTCTTATTTTTTTTTCATCTCACAAATTTCGGGGGAGCATGCCATTTCGATCAAATAACAACGGGGGAGAAGACATACATAATACTAGCATACTTGACATACGTTGACTTTAGCATTTCAAACTGCTCCACAAGTTACGAGGAAGCCTTGCATATCAAAGACTTGCAGTATCATTCATAGTTTATCAATTATCAAAATGGGGGAGATTGTTGGCCCATCCGGTCTCAGTTAACTTGATTTTGATAGTTAACTAAACCATGTATTGATATGTCATAATCTGAAGACTCAACACTATTATTACATGCCGTCTTTATTGCTTTTTTTCAAATGTAATCTTTTATTTATTGAGTCTAGGATTGATGTAAGCTGAGTCGCACTGGCAAATCAAAGTACCTATACCCAGATACCCAGTCCATTCAAATAAACCATCGAACATATCCACCAAATCAAGCTATATTCATTAACAAAGTGTACCATACTTAGCAACCAAACTCGGGCCGAATTCATACCGAACTCGATTACCACTTTGGTATAAAATTAGTACAGTAGTGATATCCCAGATTTTCTGGCCCAACGTTCAAAAATTTGAATTAAACCCCACCCAAATTTTGGCCGAATTCTGTTTTCCAATACACTATAAATATGATTGGATTTCTAGATTCATACTCACTCATCTTCACTTAATCCTTCTATCCTATTGTGAGCAAACATCTAAGCCTTAACTTTTTCATCTCCTAGAGCAACTCCCTAGCCATCCTAGTGCCAAATGCAGTCTTGGTCTAGAAGTCTATAGAGTTGTAAAGAGCTTGGCTCCATCAGTTTGATTTCTCTCTCTCTACTTTATTGTTTTACTTCACTGTCTTTATATACATTATTATTTAGCAACTGCCTTCATTTTGATAACTTTAAATTGGATAGATTATTCTGCTATACTCTATTCATCCCCCTTTAGAGTTTCTTTACGGTCCTTCAAACTTGTGCACAAGGTAGTAAGTTTTCCCGAACGAGATGTACCGAGACACCGGGATCGTTCCTCCTAGGGGAAACAATTTATATGTGCTTTTAGGAATGAGGTATTGCAGAATTCTTAGTGGAGGATAGCTACCTTCCCGAGGAGGTGCACTGCGTATCGTAGAAATGTCCTATATGGTAAAATAACGCCAATGACCCTCATATAGTTAGGCTACATGTTGACGAGAATAATTGTGCTTGCTTAACAGATCAGTCACAAAAATTCTTCATAATGGTCATTTTATCGCTAATCCTTGATTTGGAGGAATACGATGAGTGGATTATTGGTAAGAATCGTTGATAAGCGATATATAATATTTTCCTCCTCTTTAATGTATGCTGCTAATATATAACATGTTTCCATTATGCTGCTGAACTATTAATAATGCTTTCACTGTGCTGCTAAGATATCTTAATTTTATTGAAATAAACCTAGTCCTTAATAGAAAGATCACTAAATAATTGTGAGTAGTTCTCTCATAATTACTTAGGGTTGGTTTAGGCGAGTAGGCTAGTTTTTGCTCACTAGTACGCAATATGTACTAACCCACATTTATGGGCATCCCCAGGTACTCAGCTTAGGTGAGTGGCTGAAATTATTTTGAGGCATCGAAGCATTGATGGGGCACGCAGAAGCTCTTCTTCCATTGGAGGGGTCTTCTGTTATAAGGGATATAATGTATGGAACAATATTATTCAGTTATACCAGTGAGATTGTAAGCCAAGACGACAAATATCAATATAAGCCAATTGGCCAAGTATTAGTTGTATTTGAGATCTTTGTAAATCTTTTGTAAGCTATGTGCTCAATTATCATTATCAATAAACAGAAGCTTTTCATTATATTTGTTGTAACTTAATTTTGTTTGCTTAATCCCGCTGCGATGTCATTGTTTCTGAGATATACCATGCCTTGTCTATCTTCTTGTACAAATAAAATCTAGGCTTATGCGGCATCACGCCAGTAGCTACTTTCGGTTCTTCAAAACCGGGGCATAACAAATTGGTATCAGAGCCAGGTTATGCGTTATTGGACTCGACAAGTTTTAAATCAAAGTTGCTTCCACAATTAATCAAAAATGTATCTTTGGATACTCAAAGTTTCTTCGGTGGCCATTCCAGGTCTCTTCTGCGAATAGTCACAGTCGCCTCGTTGTGTATTTATAGTTGCCTTTTGCGAGCATTCAAAGTCGATTCTGCGGTTAGAGAATTTGCATATGTGATTATTCTGTGTTGCTTCCGCTATTGTCCGAAGGTGCTTCAGCAATCAAGAATATTTGACCTCTTGGCTACACTCACTGAATGTTCCATATAATAAGACTAAATATTTTGATTTTCTGATATAAGTTATGATTCTAGATTAGTAAAATATACCAAGAACCCAACAATGATTCGATTCCATATAAGGATAACTTATGATTAATAATTTGTATGTGGGAATAAAGAGAATCAATGTGTGTGTTGTAATCATGTGAATTGTGCTTGAGTAATTTCAATAAAGAAAATCAACAGGAATGCTAAATCGATTCATGTATGATTGTGAGATTGTGTGCTACATCTGAGTATGGGAATCATGTTTGTGAGTAGCAATTCTACCATATAAAGGTAGTACGAAATGAATGTTGGATCAGTGTAAAAAAAATTTAATTGTCATGAACGACTGTCTTTGACTTGTATATGCCTCTACTCTCTTAGTAATGCTTGTACAAAGACCCTTCCATAAGTGATAGTATTGATCCTACCAAGAAAGAATGTGGTAGTGTCGAGACTGAGTCGTAGAAGATGCATGTGGTATTATGATGCGAGTGTCCCTTGGGTATTTTGGGTTGTGTACCAACAGCGGACCCTTGATAATTGGATTTGAGTTGTCAATATTAGACCTTCAATAGCTTGATGTTTTATTAGGTAGTAGGGACATGAGAAGGTATGAGATGTATGCCTTAGATGGAAACAACGAGTTGGATTATATAGTTAGATGGTGGCTTAAATTGGCTGGGTAAAAAGTTTTAAAGTTAGCAACAATGACTGAATGTTAATATTGATAAATAAGTTGGATCATATATCGAATGAGATTGGTTGGAATTAAGTAAAAGTCACAGGCGGGATAAAATTATTAGTTGCCTATGTTGAAAAGTTCTTGGAAATAATTTACAGTTGGACCGAGTATGTAAGAAACTGCTTCCTTTGACCTTAGGTGTGTAGTATTTGCTATAAGCATAACTCAAAAAGGGTAGCAGCCTTGAAGCGAGAATACTTGAACTTAAAAGTTGATGGATAATAATCAGTCAGCATAGGAATTTGTGGGATTGTAAGGAACTAACCAATGATCCTTATTGTCTGGCAATATATGGAAATTTGTCAAAGGCTTCGATGGATGAAATACAAATAAAGCTTGAAGTATAAAAAATTGGGATAGATTCTTTCGGTGGAAAGTTTTATCGCATTGAAAATAGTTGGTCGGCAAAAAACTTAGTCGCTTTGATAACAGTTTGATGACAGATATAAATTATCAAACTCTAAATAATGTGGGTGATCTCTAGAATATGGTATGATCGATATGTCGAATATGCGAATAATTATTGAATGTGGCTTAGTGGATGGAATTTTATTAAGACCTTGATGATCCGATGCAATAAAGTTATGATGCAAATTGAGTTGGCAGTTAATGCGAACAAAAGTTGACCCTTATCGTAATAAATTTCCTGAAAAGTAAGAATGATGGAACAAATCGAAAGGAAATGTATCTTCAATGTGTTGATTGGATGATATTGTCGGCTATAAACTATTAGGTGAAATTGCATGTAAGAACACATAACATGAATAGGGAAGACTTGATAGCAAGGATCATAAACAGTATACTAGTAAAGGTGGTCGGTTAAAATATGAGTTCTGGATTAGTTGCATTATCCCATAGATAATCGAATTCATGAGAACTCAGGAATGATATAAAGATACAATGAGAGTATGATTATGATATCTGAAAGCTAGCAATAACACGTAAGCATTTCAGATTTTGATCGTTGGTGATTTACTTGATGGATATGGGAATTGAACATATTAGTTCTAGATTGGCCTTGTCGTATTGGGGTAAGTCTAGAATGAACCATTATTTGAGGTAGATCTTTAAGAAATTGATCGTGGGTAGATAAGACCTGACCCAGACTATCAGACATTTCCTTATAGTTGGTTGGGCAGTGGTAGTGCATTATGGTCTGAGTTGGTAAAAAGATTGAGTAGAAGTTCCTTAGACTTGTTAGACTTTAGTTGGCTCTAAGAAGAGAGATGAGTATGGTCCCTATCAGCTGACTAGCATGAGATGAGTTGCCTATGAACACTAGGTTTAGTTGTCGGTATAGCTAGCCTTAGAGACTTGACTGAAGAATTATGTTGGTTGTCGAAACCCATAGGATGACCCTATTGATGTTGCATGGGTAATGTAACATCATGTGAGACTCGAATAGTGTATGTTGTGAGTCAGCCTATGTACAGTCAATGTTTGAATAGTTGGTTGCGAGATTGAGTATGAGTAGTTCAGAATAACATGTTGAGTTAGAATGGTTAAACAGTTAGATGGGTAAGTTTAGAAATTGATGGTTACTAGAATTGGATTTGATTGCCTCGACTGGAATAAAAATCAATAGTGGGTTCGGTTGGATGGATTATCTTGAAATAGTTTCTTTTGGAATCAAGTTGGAATTAGAAATAAATCATAATAAATGATAGAAATATCGCTTGAGAATTTTGATGGAAATTTTATACGTTGCGAATAGAAACTTGATATGTGATGTGACCAATGCGACTTTTATACAGGACATATTATGATCATTAAAATATAATAAAATTTTATAGCTTGGACAATGACATGACAAAAAAAACTCTAGATTCATTAAAATTTTGATGCTACTAATATTAGAAAAAAGAATGCTAGAAGTTTGAATGAAAGAAATTAGAATATTGAGAAAACGGTTGGAACGATTATAAATACACTTGGGTGTAAAACCCCTCGATTAATTCTATAGATAGTCGGGTTTGGACTGGGAAAATTTATAGAATTTTCAGAAGATTATGAGGTTTAGAGTAGAGTTGAGTTTGCCTGTGATTTTATTTTATATAATTAAAATCCTTGGCGCGCCCTATCATTGTTCAATTATTCGGAGCCCATTATCAGCTCGTAAATTCCATCGGACTATTGTACTTTTGACTTGATTCACCAATTTAGGCACTGGACTTTTCCGTCACACAAAATCAAATCCTTTGTGCCCTAAATTAATTGCACAACTTCCCATATCCTAAAATCCATATTTAATTCCGTATCGGACACCTGTGTCGTTACCCTCAGTTTTGAGATACCAACTTAACCCGTTGAGCCGGACCAACTAAAGGGTCCAAGACGACTCTAAGCCCCCACCATTTTTGGCCTTTGTGCCGTTTCCAGATTTTGACCCCGCGGGCCCCAATTAAATTAAATTCGCGGGACGCGTTATCGTAAATTAAATCGGGATTTACCAACTCTGTAAATTCTATTTTAATATTAAATTAATCCCAATGCCCTTCAAATTTGACCCGCGCCTGACGCGCAACGCCCCCTCACTATGACAATTTTTAAATATATTTTCTCCACAATTTTTTTACGTCATTTCATGTGTTTATGCAAATTCCCGAATTTACGGGGGCTAATTTGCAATTAACAAATTGTTGGCAACACCTCATTGGTCATGATTATTTGTTGGGTCCCAAAATGGAGTCCCAAACCCAATTCCCTCATGAAGAAATCCCACCCCTATCCATATTAAATCCCAACAATTCATTTTTCTAGGGGAATCATCACCACACATCCCCACAACCTCCCATATTTAATGCCTCTTTCTACACATTTTTCCAAGCAGGCCCTAATCCCAATACATTGAAACCCCACCTCCTTCTCTCTCCTCTCTCTCTCTTTCTAATACACAGCCAACATTTCTCCCATTCTTCTTCTTCTTCTTCTTCTTCTTCTTCCTGTGTTATTCCTCTCCCTGTGAGGAGCCACCGGCCCGACTCCGGCAGAGCGGCCGTCGACCTGTGCAGCCGCTCAGCCGACCCGTGCAGCTGCTCCGCCCGCTGTGCAGTTCAGCTAGCCGCTGCCGCTGTGCATCAATCCGCCGCCGCCGCCTCCGGTGGGTCTTCGGCGAGGAAGGGGAGCCCGGAGTACTACAAGCTGCTGGTCCGGAGCGACGTCGGGAGGCAGAAGAGGCGGTACCGGACCCTTTTCCCTTTCGAAGGGAGCGAGACTTTCAACTTAGGTAACGATTTGGGATGGATAAGGATCTTGGCATGTACCGACCAGCAGAATCAAGAACCAGTAGACATCTTCCTTGAAATCATGAGCTATGTTCTTCAGGTAGCTGCAACAACCCGAAGCAAGCATGTCCATACACTGTCAACTACTATTCAGAAAACACATCCAGTTCAGGACTGTTGATGGAGGATACGCTGTACTTGGCATCCGGTGAAGAGCGCATATCAGTGCATGCCCCAGTCATTATAGGCTGTGGCAAGAGGCAAGGTGGTGGCTATTTGGATGGAATAACTCCTGATGGTCTTCTTGGTCTTGGATTCGGGAACATCTCAGTTCCAAGCATCCTTGCAAGATCTGGATTGGTGCAGAATTCTTTCTCAATGTGCTTCCGAGATGATGATTCAGGAAGAATTCTCTTTGGGGACCAAGGGCTCCCGGCCCAACAGTCTACTCCTTTTGTACCTTGGGAAGGAAAATACCTTACCTACATCATTGAGGTGGAGGGGTTTTGCATTAAAAATTCGTGTCCTGGGAAAAACAACTTTCAAGCATTAGTTGATAGTGGCTCATCATTCACCTTTCTTCCTGATGATGTTTACAAGAGAGTCACCCTTGAGTTTGACAGGCAAGTAAATGCTTCAAGGATATTCTCTGATGAATCGGATTGGGAATATTGTTACAAAGCAAGCCCCTTAAAGATGCCTGAGGTGCCAACCTTGACATTAAAGTTGGCCGTGAACAAGAGCTTTGTGGCCACCAATCCAATCCTTTTGCTCTCTAGTAAAGAGGTACTGCGAGACCCGAGGACTTGGACGCGGTACTGGGACCCCTTCATCAGCAGCCTCGCGCAGGCAAGTATACCTTGCCTTGTTATACTGTATAATTTTCTGTATTGTAGCTGCCTGTTCATTGTTTTAGCTATTATAAATGTGCGCATCCGAGAAGACTCGGGTGCAGTCAACGAATGCGTTGACGTTAGGACTGGTGTCTGACTTAGTGTCTAGTAGACCCACCTAAAGTTGTGGAGTTATTGGTATGACTCCCAGGCCTTGATACATCTCGTACACGTATTGTGAGTCTCATGTAGGGCACGGTCCTGCGTATGTGGTTGGCCACCTGTACGTGTAGGCGTACCACGGATAGGGTATAACTGCTAATAGTGATGCATGTTAGAAGACTAGCAGTTATTAGTAGGTGGAGCATAGACTAGCGTGGTACGATGGTCCCATCCCTGTCCTTGTTTGGTTGTAGGGATGGACCCTTGCTCTAACGATAGACTATGAGCCAGAGTTACGACGCTGAGGCATAGTAGCTGACGCGTGTTGTAGATACGACATGCATAGATCATTGGGCGGGGAGGACGACTAGTAGACGTATGGGACACCCACCTCCTTTATACAGATACCGCACTCGAAAGAGTGATACGGACGTATATATATTGCAGATACCACGTCCCTTAGAGTGTTGGACGTTATACATATACAGATACCTCATTCTTCGGAATGATGGACGTTGTAGATACCACACTCTAAAGGACGTTGGACGTTATACTATTTCAGATACCATGCTCCTCGGAGATGGACGTTATCAGGTGCCCGTATTATAGGGGGCATATGTGGCATACACTAGCCGGTTGTCACGATTGGTGAATTACGTCAGCATATGTCTAGCCTACACATTCCCATACACTCAAGTTGTCCTCAAATTGCATTCACTTAGATGGTTAGCACACCCCCTTTATTTTTTCAGTATTTACTTTATGGCATGTATTTTTTTGTATCTTGTTACGTCCCTCTGAGGACCTGGATCCCTTCCAGGTTGTTTGTGCAGTTGCAGGATACTTGATCTATTAGAGTGTGGACATAATTGCAGGTATATTTACATTTCCAGCTATTTCAGTTATGTACTACTTTCCATTTTATTCTGCTTTTATAGCCTAGTGTTTATAGACCTATATTGTTCTTCTGGTCTATTCGAGCGGATGTATTATTGGGCTGCAGACTGATGATGCGTATCGTTCTTTCTTGAGATTACTTATCCTGGATTAAGATTTAGATTTAGTTGTTGTATATTAGAAATAGATTATTACTTGGATCACTTGACCATGGACAGCGTAAGTGCGCTTCATCGGGTCCATTAAATTGGAAAGCCCTACGAAGTTGTACCAGCTGGCCATTGCCACGTGTCTAGTCCCATAGATTTTGGGATTGGGGCGTGACATAGTTTTAGTGGTGGCCCATGCAGGTCACCTGAGCAAATCGTTTCGGTTACGTTACTGTACCGAACGAGCCTGCAACTTAGGATTAATGTGAATAAGATCTTAATCCATAACCGATTTTAAAACTCCTCTTGTATGTGATTATCTCCCTTGGACTTCCAATTTGTATTCATTCAATTTCCGTCAATATCGTTATCATTGTTTCTCATCCCCTATTATTCGGAAGACGGACACTTGCGCCTGATGGGTTCCTCCAGAAGAAGATCGCAGTTCAGACGGCAGAAGACGTAATTTGTGCAATAATCTCTGAGAAGATTGTTACCCTCATTAGGGTAGGCTGATAGGTTCTTTTGGATTCTAGAACTAGTATGGAAGGGTAGCAAGAGAATTTGGAGCCAGTAGTACCCTATTCGTACTCGAGATAGCAGTGATCTTGGAAGTACAAGGAGCTGGAAAGATTGTTGATCAAGACCTAGAATAATCTAAGGAAATGCGTAGCCCAATGCTGGAAGCTAGTGGTTGTATATGATAGTAATATCAGGAATGATATTATGGACTAGAGAAGATAAAATTTCAGGCTCTCACTTGGAAGTTAATGATCGGATTCCAGGAATTCTAGAAGGTGCTTGTGTGATACCATTATTGTACTTGTGACTTGGAGAGATGAATAACGAAGAGAAGAAATTTGAGGAATAAAATTTTTAGAGAAAATTTGAGGGGAAGAGAAATTATAGTTTAGACGGGGAAAATTTTCTTTCAGAGGATTAGTGTGGTAAACAGAACAGGAGAATTTATTTGGAGGTTAAGTCTGGACGATGATACCGTCCTAGCATGAGTTGGTTGAGCCAATACCGCAAAATGCTTGATTGCCGTCGTGATTGTGTCATCCTTAGACCACCGGATTACCCTGAGTTGAGTTTCTTCAGAGAGCCTGGGAGCATGGTGCCCATCTACCTTGGGAGTATATAACGCATGAGGTGAACCAGTGTACCACCGTATTATATCAGGGTTGAGGATGTGATTCTAGAAAATCTTCCGGGCATGCCACCTGACAGAGAGATAGAGTTTGCTAATAGAGTTGACTCCAAGAGCCGAGCCGGTTATTTTTCCGTCTTCAGACTAGCACCGATAGAGTTGGCAGAGTTGAAGGTCCATAGTAGAGGACCTCTTAGACAAGGGTTTCGGTCGGGCTAGTATTTTTCCATAAGAAGCAACCATCTTATAGTACCGAAGAAGGACGAGACGGTACGTCTGCGTATTGATTTCAGGGACGGTATGTTTGTGTATCGATTACTGGATTTAATGCAGTAACGGTAAAGAACAAGTACCCATTGCCGCACATCAAAGATTTATTTGAATCAGCTAAGTGGCGCATATAAAATTTTGAAGATCGATCTCAGATCCGGATATCATCAGATCAAGGTACGGAAAGAGGACATCCAGAAGACGGCCTTTCGGACGAAGTATGGCCATTATGAGTTTTTAGTCATGCCGTTTGGTTTAACCAACGTGCCAGCAGTATTCATGTGTTTGATGAACAATGTTTTCCACCAGTACTTAGATAAGTTCATGGTGGTATTTATAGACGATATCCTGATATATTCCAAGAGCCAGGAGGAGCATGAGCGACATCTCAGGATTGTGTTGGAGACGCTGAGACATGAGAGGCTGTACGCCAAACTCAGCAAATATGAGTTTTCCTTGGACAGTACCATTTTTGGGACACATAATCACCGGAGATGGACTATCAGTTGATCCAGAGAAGGTAGCTGCAGTAGAGACCTGGCCTACCCCTACATCAGTTACAGAGGTTAGGAGTTTCCTCGGACTTGCCGAATATTACCGGAGGTTCGTGGAAAACTTTTCGAGGATAGCTGCGCCTATGACGCGACTGACGCGTAAGGGCGAAGAGTTTATCTGGACCGACGAGTGTCAAGCGGCTTTCGATGAGCTGAAGAAGCGTTTGACATCGACACCGATTTTGACACTACCTTCCGGATCAGGACGATTTGTAGTGTACAGTGATGCGTCAGGGAGCAGATTGGGATGTGTACTGATACAACACGGCAAGGTGATAGCCTACGCATCGAGACAGCTGAGAGTTCATGAGAAGAACTATCCGACGCACTACTTGGAGCTAGCTGCGGTGATATTTGCACTAAAGCTATGGAGACGTTACCTTTATGGTGAGCGTGTTGAGATTTATACAGATCATAAAAGCCTGAAGTACGTCTACACGCAGAAGGAGCACAATATGAGGCAGATAGTACGATTACATGGAGTGCCTGTCAGAATCGTATCGGATCGTGATTCCAGATTCACGTCACATTTTTGGCGGAGTATGCAGGAGAGCTTAGGAACTCGTCTCAAGTTTAGCACTGCGTATCATCCACAGACTGATGGACACTCAGAGCGCACGATACAGGTATTAGAGGATATGTGCGAGCGTGCATGATTGATTTTGGAGGATCTTGGGAGGACCATCTACACTTGGTGGAATTCTCCTACAATAACAGTTACCAGGCCAGCATACAGATGGCACCTTATGAGGCACTGTACGGCAGGAAATTTAGGTCGCTAGTTTGTTGGAGTGACGTGGGAGAGCGTCAGGTACTTGGTCCAAAATTGGTGACACAGACAGTAGAGAAGGTCAAGCAGATTCAGAGCCACCTGCGCGCAGCACAGGACAGACAGAAACACTGGGCAGATGCGCACCGCAGACCATTGGAGTTCAAGGAGGGTGACCACGTATTTTTGAGGATATCGCCCACTCGTGGTACCATCAGATTCAGAGGCAGAGGCAAGCTGAGTCCGAGGTATATCGGACCTTTTGACATTCTGGAACGAGTTGGCGAAGTGGCTTACCGTCTTGCATTACCTCCATCATTAGAGGGAGTACATGACGTATTTCACGTATCATAGCTGAGAAGATATGTTGCAAACCCTAGCCTCGTGCTTGTTCATTCGGAGATTACAATCGGGCCTAGTCTGTCTTATGTAGAGCAGCCAGTTGAGATCCTCGACCGCAGCGAGAAGACTTTGAGGGGACAGACGATTCGACTGGTCAGAGTGGCATGGAAGCACCATTCACCAGGCGAGTCTACTTGGGAGCGCGAGGATTCTATTCGGCAGCGATTCCCGTACTTATTTGAGGAGCAAGGTACGAATTTACGTACGGCAATTTAATTACTAGTTTTTTTTTTAAATTCTGTTAGATATTATCGTGCCTTACTTTTAATTTCGAGGACGAAATTTTTCTAAGTTGGGAAGAATATAAAATCCCTCGATTAATTCTATAGATAGTCGGGTTTGGACTGGGAAAATTTATGGAATTTTCAGAAGATTATGAGGTTTAGAGTAGAGTTGAGTTTGCCTGTGATTTTATTTTATATAATTAAAATCCTTGGCGCGCCCTATCATTGTTCAATTATTCGGAGCCCATTATCAGCTCGTAAATTCCATCGGACTATTGTACTTTTGACTTGATTCACCAATTTAGGCACTGGACTTTTCCGTCACACAAAATCAAATCCTTTGTGCCCTAAATTAATTGCACAACTTCCCATATCCTAAAATCCATATTTAATTCCGTGTAGGACACCTGTGTCGTTACCCTCAGTTTTGAGATACCAACTTAACCCGTTGAGCCGGACCAACTAAAGGGTCCAAGACGACTCTAAGCCCCCACCATTTTTGGCCTTTGCGCCGTTTCCAGATTTTGATCCCGCGTGCCCCAATTAAATTAAATTCGCGGGACGCGTTATCGTAAATTAAATCAGGATTTACCAACTCTGTAAATTCTATTTTAATATTAAATTAATCCCAATGCCCTTCAAATTTGACCCGCGCCTGACGCGCAACGCCCCCTCACTATGACAATTTTTAAATATATTTTCTCCACAATTTTTTTACGTCATTTCATGTGTTCATGCAAATTCCCGAATTTACGGGGGCTAATTTGCAATTAACAAATTGTTGGCAACACCTCATTGGTCATGATTATTTGTTGGGTCCCAAAATGGAGTCCTAAACCCAATTCCCTCATGAAGAAATCCCACCCCTATCCATATTAAATCCCAACCATTCATTTTTCTAGGGGAATCATCACCACACATCCCCACATTACCTCCCATATTTAATGCCTCTTTCTACACATTTTTCCAAGCAGGCTCTAATCCCAATACATTGAAACCCCACCCCCTCTCTCTCCTCTCTCTCTCTTTCTAATACACAGCCAACATTTCTCCCATTCTTCTTCTTCTTCTTCTTCTTCTTCTTCCTGTGTTATTCCTCTCCCTGTGAGGAGCCACCGGCCCGACTCCGGCAGAGCGGCCGTCGACCTGTGCAGCCGCTCAGCCGACCCGTGCAGCTACTCCGCCCGCTGTGCAGTTTAGCTAGCCGCTGCCGCTGTGCATCAGTCCGCCGCCGCCGCCTCCGGTGGGTCTCCGGCGAGGAAGGGGAGCCCGGAGTACTACAAGCTGCTGGTCCGGAGCGACGTCGGGAGGCAGAAGAGGCGGTACCGGACCCTTTTCCCTTTCGAAGGGAGCGAGACTTTCAACTTAGGTAACGATTTGGGATGGATAAGGATCTTGGCATGTACCGACCAGCAGAATCAAGAACCAGTAGACATCTTCCTTGAAATCATGAGCTATGTTCTTCAGGTAGCTGCAACAACCCGAAGCAAGCATGTCCATACACTGTCAACTACTATTCAGAAAACACATCAAGTTCAGGACTGTTGGTGGAGGATACGCTGTACTTGGCATCCGGTGAAGAGCGCATATCAGTGCATGCCCCAGTCATTATAGGCTGTGGCAAGAGGCAAGGTGGTGGCTATTTGGATGGAATAACTCCTGATGGTCTTCTTGGTCTTGGATTCGGGAATATCTCAGTTCCAAGCATCCTTGCAAGATCTGGATTGGTGCAGAATTCTTTCTCAATGTGCTTCCGAGATGATGAATCAGGGAGAATTCTCTTTGGGGACCAAGGGCTCTCGGCCCAACAGTCTACTCCTTTTGTACCTTGGGAAGGAAAATACCTTACCTACATCATTGAGGTGGAGGGGTTTTGCATTAAAAATTTGTGTCCTGGGAAAAACAACTTTCAAGCATTAGTTGATAGTGGCTCATCATTCACCTTTCTTCCTGATGATGTTTACAAGAGAGTCACCCTTGAGTTTGACAGGCAAGTAAATGCTTCAAGGATATTCTCTGATGAATCGGATTGGGAATATTGTTACAAAGCAAGCCCCTTAAAGATGCCTGAGGTGCCAACCTTGACATTAAAGTTGGCCGTGAACAAGAGCTTTGTGGCCACCAATCCAATCCTTTTGCTCTCTAGTAAAGAGGTACTGCGAGACCCGAGGACTTTAACGCGGTACTGGGACCCCGTCATCAGCAGCCTCGCGCAGGCAAGTATACCTTGCCTTGTTATACTGTTTAATTTTCTGTATTGTAGCTGCCTGTTCATTGTTTTAGCTATTATAAATGTGCGCGTCCGAGAAGACTCGGGTGCAGTCAACGAATGCGTTGACGTTAGGACTGGTGTCTGACTTAGTGTCTAGTAGACCCACCTAAAGTTGTGGAGTTATTGGTATGACTCCTAGGCCTTGACACATCTCGTACACGTGTTGTGAGTCTCATGTAGGGCACGGTCCTGCGTATGTGGTTGGCCACCTGTACGTGTAGGCGTGCGACGGATAGGGTATAACTGCTAATAGTGATGCATGTTAGAAGTCTAGCAGTTATTAGTAGGTGGAGCATAGACTAGCGTGGTATGATGGTCCCATCCCTGTCCTTGTTTGGTTGTAGGGATGGACCCTTGCTCTAACGATAGACTATGAGCCAGAGTTACGACGCCGAGGCGTAGTAGCTGACGCGTGTTGTAGATACGACATGCATAGATCATTGGGCGGGGAGGACGACTAGTAGACGTATGGGACACCCACCTCCTTTATACAGATACCGCACTCGAAAGAGTGATACGGACGTATATATATTGCAGATACCACGTCCCTTAGAGTGTTGGACGTTATACATATATAAATACCTCATTCTTCGGAATGATGGACGTTGCAGATACCACACTCTAAAGGACGTTGGACGTTATACTATTTCAGATACCATGCTCCTCGGAGATGGACGTTATTAGGTGCCCGTATTATAGGGGGCATATGTGGCATACACTAGCCGGTTGTCACGATTGGTGAATTACGTCAGCATATGTCTAGCCTACATATTCCCATACACTCAAGTTGTCCTCAAATTGCATTCACTTAGATGGTTAGCACACCCCCCTTTATTTTTTCAGTATTTACTTTATGACATATATTTTTTTGTATCTTGTTACGTCCCTCTGAGGACCTGGATCCCTTCCAGGTTGTTTGTGCAGTTGCAGGATACTTGATCTATTAGAATGTGGACATAATTGCAGGTATATTTACATTTCCAGCTATTTCAGTTATGTACTACTTTCCATTTTATTCTGCTTTTATAGCCTAGTGTTTATAGACCTATATTGTTCTTCTGGTCTATTCGAGCGGATGTATTATTGGGCTGCAGACTGATGATGCGTATCGTTCTTTCTTGAGATTACTTATCCTGGATTGAGATTTAGATTTAGTTGTTGTATATTAGAAATAGATTATTACTTGGATCACTTGACCATGGACAGCGTAAGTGCGCTTCGTCGGGTCCATTAAATTGGAAAGCCCTACGAAGTTGTACCAGCTGGCCATTGCCATGTGTCTGGTCCCATAGATTTTGGGATTAGGGCGTGACATTGTGTCATAATAAAGGGATTATTGGTGATATTCTTAATGTGATTAATAAAAGTTGGATGGATCAAAACAATGTGACGACAAGTAAAGTTATTCATAAGAGATGGGAATATCGAAATTGGCATTAAAGAATTAATATTATAATTCAGAATTAATAAAAATTATGTTATGGTCATTTTGCTCTGAATAATTAAAGTATCGTGCTTGGGTTAATGGCTTAACCTGTGCAGGCCATAAATATTTTTATATTTTGGCAGAATTGGAAGATAGTGATTGTGGCAAGCAGTTATATAAAAGGACAATATGAACGAGGTAAAAGAATTGTGCATATGATGGACCGAGAGGACGTTGGCAAATATTGAGAAGTAATTAGACCAAAAATTGATTTTAATATATTAGAAAGATACTAATAAGATTGACCGAATTAGTGTCGTAAGAACTTAAAGAGTTATGGGGAATTAATATAAGGAACATCGTGGCTGAAATTATTAAGTGATCAGTGATAAGGAATGAAGGTACACTTGTAGTCGTTTGATTTTTCTAACCATTAGCATTGGCTTAGTGTACTATATTTCAGGAATGCATAAAATATATATACGAACCAGGCGAAGTGGTGAACGGAATTCAAATAGAGTTACAGGAGAATATTGGTAAACTGAGGAACAAGAATAAATTATTTGGGAAGAAACGATATCGTGGAATTGAACGCATATCTATACAAAATTCATGAATGAACAATATTGATAAGAGATTAAAATGAGATATTGAGCTATAACTGCCTTAAAACATTTTTGTTTGTGACTTAAGTGATATGGTAAATTAAATTATTTCTTTAAGTTTTGAGGACAAAACTTTTTTTGAGTAATATATTATGTAATGTTCCGCCCTGCGAAGAGGCATTATGCTGGAATTCAAGATGGATCAGACATATGTGATACAAGTTATGCTGGGAATCGAGATATTTGGAGGGATAATACACTTTTTCTTAACTTGGCCGAATGAAATATTCTTTTGGAGCGTGGTTCGAGGGTATGGTTATACCAAGTTAGAAGACTATGCATCGCGTCAGATAATTCTTAGGAAATCATAGGAGAATGTGGGATCGTGGCATGGAAACGATATTTGTATAAGTGTGTTGATCTGTCCTTCTCCTCTACTCCTTCATGCCCTAATAAAATGAATGAATGTTAGTATTGCTTTATTGTATTATATTTCTAAATGTTGCTCTAGTCCACATAAAGATAGTGATGCCTTATGTTCAATGTTGCTGTAAACCAAGAAATACATGAATGATGACTACTAGTATTATCAACACAAAAATGCTATAAAGTAAGTCTTACATGAGAAAGAAGTAATATTGTGCAATCTATTTTATCTAGTTATAACACGAGAATGGAAATACACAAGAAAGAAAGTATGGAATGATGAGTCCCCATGAAAGAAAGTAAGATGAAAGTATGTTGGGACCTACGGGTCACCAACCCATATTAGAAATGAGAATGTCGAAATTACGAGCATGATCGAGAGATCAGTTATGTATATTCTTTGTACCGTGCAATTATGCTTAAGATTTTATTTGCATAGACATTGCATGGTCATTGACAACTTGTGCACAAGGTAGTAAGTTTCCTCGAACGAGATGCACCGGAGCACCGGGATCGTTCATCCTAGGGGGAAATAATTGAACATGCTTTTAGGCACGAGGTATTGTGAGATTCTTAGTGGAGGCTAGATACCTTCCTTAGGAGGTGCACTGCATACCGTGAAAATATCCTATATAAGAAATAACACCAATGACCCTCATATAGTTAGCTGCATGTTGACGAGAACAATTATTCTTGCTTAACATACAGTCACATAGATTCTTTATAATGATTATTATTTCTAATCCTTGTTTTGTAGGGATATGACGAGTAGGTTATTGGTAAGAATCGCTGATAAGCGATATATACTATTTTTCTTCAATTCAATGTATGTTGTTGATCTATAACATATTTTTATTATGCTGAACCGTTAATGATGCTCTCACTGGGCTGCTAAGATATCTTGATTTTATTAAAATAAACCTAGTCCCTAATAGAAAGATCACTAAATAAATGTGAATGCTTCTCACATAATTATTTAGGGTTGGTTTAGGGGAGTGGGCTAGTTTCTACTCACTAGTACGCAATATGTACTGACCCACATTTGTGGGCATCCCCGGGTACTCAGCTTAGGGGAGTGGCTGGAACTGTTCTGAGACATCGAAGTATTGTTGGGGCGTGCAGAATCTCTTCTTCCATTTAAGGCGTCTTCTGTTATAAGAGACATAATATATGGAACAATGTTATTCAGTTATACTAGTGAGATTGTAAGACAAGACAAAAAATATCAATGTAAGCCAATTGGACAAATATCAGTTGTATTTGAGATCTTTGTTAATCTTTTGTAAGCCATGTCTTCAATTTTCATTATCGATAAAGAGAAGCATTTTATTATTTTCATTATGAATTTAATTTTTCTGCTTAATCCTGCTACGATGTCTTTGTTTCTGAGATATATCATGCCTTGTCTATTTTCTTGCCTTATACAAGTACAATCTAGGCTTGTACGATATCACGTCCGTGGCTACTTTTGGTTCTTCAGAACCGGGGCATGACTACCTAAGTTCATATTTTGTCTTCAAAGTCTAAAGTAAGAGCTTTGGAGTTTAGCAGTCATTGGATGTGCTTCTTCAAAACATAGCAATCTCGTGTTGGATGATGGATGTATCGATGGTAGTAGCAGTATTTAGGGTCGTCGACCTTATCGGTCTCATCTGTTCATCTGATATCGTGCAGCTATAGTTTATTACCTTTCATTAGTACATAGAAAATCTAAATGACATCATCATCATCAAATGAGTAAGTTTCCTTCATCTTGGGTAATTCTGCTGGCCTTTGGATTGACATGGCCGGACTCTTAGATACGTTAAAAGTGAGTGCCTGCTTCCTTTTATTGTCACGGTCATTTGTGATGACTTTATTGTTGAAGGGACGCTTCCATCTGCCTTCACTAGTAGGGAGCTACAGTCCTAGAAGACAGGTGTCTTTTGTATTTTTCTCTGTGGTGGTAGCACTTATGATGAATGTTGTCCAATCCGAAAGCGGGACTGAAGTTGTCCACAACTTTACTGCAGGTAACAGATTCTTTCTACAAGTGTCCATCAAATGATTATTAGAGATGCCAAGGGGCAATTCCAGTATCGCTTACCTGAACCATTCTATATCCATTCCACCATTATCGAATTGAGTGATAAAGAGGCATCAAAGATCTTCTAACAACGAAATACAGTTGTCTGGGAGACTACAAAGCCAGTCGTATGCTACTCCAGTCAGAGTTTCGACGTAGATCTTGGTAAGGAGGGAGTCATCATGAGGTAGATGTTCCGTTGTTGAATCGAAGTAATTCATGTACTAATGAGGAGATATCTTTCCGTCGAACGGGATCATTGAGTGCGATTTGTACTTGGGAAGGTATACTACGTTTTTTTACTCGAGAAGATAAGGTTATCGTATCCCCATTTTTTGATGCGCATCTCGGTTGCTCATCGAATCAAAGTGAGCTCGCAGTTAACTGATTTCTCGGATTGCTTCTTGAGCATCATCAGATGACAAGGGAGCGAATGATCATAGTAAGGCATGATTGGCCCCTGTGGTAGGAGCATGAGAGATCGTACTTGACTCTCCATCGTTTCCCATTTCTTAGCTAGATTGCTCCAAGATCCTTGGTGATTGTGGGACTATACTTGCCCTGAGGTCCAGTACAGATTATGTCAGAGTTTGCATCGAGGCACTAATGGCTTGCATCATATCTTTAAGTGCCTCAAGATGCTATTGATCACTGGAGGCTTGATCGTTTCCTTTCATATATGTAGGTATTACACAGGAAGAGATGGATGGAATAGTAGAAGCTTTACTTTTTGATACATGAGTCTCACTGTCCTCAGAGAATGTGAGTATGTTGCATCGTCTTCAGAACCCGGAGGATTGCTACCCCCAGCCTTGATTATAATATCATTCTGGCGGGAAGGACTACCCCAGGTAGGTTGTCGTCCGTTCCTTGAGATTCACTATCCTCCTGGAATGAGGGATTGTTGTGGACCATCGGAGGATAGCTACCGCCAACTTTTGTCTTTGAACGGGTACTATGGAATACCCCCTCGGTGGGCAATGATAGCTTAGTACCCTTCCATCGGTTACTCGACCCACTAGCCGAGACCTGCAACTTGGAAAAGCTCTTCTTCTTGATTTTCTTCATAGAAGGAGATCTCGATGCTAAGCAACATGAGATAAAGGGCAGTTCCTCTACCTCTTTATGAATTTGTTTTTCGAGGCATTGTCGGATTAATACAGTTGATTACAGTCGCTAAAAAGCTGACTGTCTAGTTAAAGGACCCGCTGCTTTAGTACAACAATAGTTGATAATGATGCTGGCATAAGTGTGTCTATGAGGAGACACTTCATATGCAGGAGTCACTTCTCTCATCTTTCTCTTGTGACTAATCATGTCTCACAAATCAGATGATGGAAGCTTCACTTTTATATCCATTTCGTGCACTCAGGGCATAGGTGTGATCGTGACGGTTTGCTCCCTGACCTAGTTCTTGCGTAGAGACTGCAACCAGATCATTTGAGGAAGACTTGTTGTGTGATGGACCCACTTTATGCGTACAGCTAAGCTGGGAACATAGGTCTGCCAGCATAGTTTTTGTTCCCTGACATGGTTTTTGCACAGAAACTATACTCTGGTGATTAGTGAAAGACATAATGTAAGGCAAAACCACTTTATGCGTGCAGCCAAGCTTGGCGCATGGGCCTGTCATCACAGTGTTTGCTCCCCAACTTGGTTCAAGAGCATCTGGGAAACCCAAGTAGTTTTTGGGAAGACTTGCAGGGTTTACCCACATCTGGCACATGAGTGCCTGGGTCAGCCCTATACAGATTTCTATCAGTAGCACGCGTGATAATCAGCGGCGCATACTTTTGGTGGACTATCTGTGAAGCCCCTAGAGCATGCATGGCTCGAGTTGGTTTGGAGACCTTAGAACCAACCTTTATAGACGCATAGTATAGAGAATCCATATTGGTGCCATAGGAGACCCTGTCAAAGACAAGCTTTCTTTCTTGGGCCTTGTTGTATGGAGAAGGCTTCATGAGCCTAGAGTTCGATGTGGCATATCTTCTCTTCTGCGCGTCTGGCTGCGAGTGCATCTCTTGAGATTCAGCGATGTTCTTCTTAAGGGTGGATTTGGAGATGGAGACAGGATATGAGGCAACTTGATGCATACCCCAACAACAGAGTTTGACAACGCATCTTTCGCAGACTTTGGGTACGACATAGCGCCCTTGGCGACCTAAGTCTTATGAGTCTTGTGAGGTCTTACGGGCCTCGATGCAAAACTTAAGTTGTCCAGCATCTCTTCGAACACTTGTTGATCAAAGTGAACCACCATTATCCTTTGGGTTAAACCAAGCTTATTTTTGTCGCAGTTCGTCACTAACTTCTCTTTGGAGAAGAAGTTCTTCCCCAGCAGAGTCACCATTTTTGTTGACGTCGTAAATAATACATGAAATAAAAGTTGTAAACTTTTGTATTGATTGGAGTAGAATAAAAAGTATAAATGAGGCTCTAATGTGTAGAGATCTGAGTACAAATTAATCTGGGTAAGTGTGACGGTGGAGATCTGATTTTCGGTCGATCACTTTACTCCGTTGACGATCCGACGTCAAAGAGGATGACAAGGCTTCATGGAACGTGAGTATGCGACTCAGTTGATGTCCCTTCTTACTTCTGTATTCTTCTTTTTTTTTCCTCTTGTTATCGTGGTAATGGTGGTGGTCGCTTTTTTCTTTTCTTTTTTGTGTGGTTGATGCCCACTATTTATAGCCTTCAGAGGACCATATATGCGCATGTGTGTGCGACTATCATACACATATGTCATAATATGGCTGACACTTGGCTATTCAAGATCTAGGGTTTCTAATGCACATTATATGTGCAACACGTTTTATGCCCTGGTTATTTGAAGATCTTGGATGTTAATAATCATAAGATTTGATTGTATGGGGTCCTTAAGAGGATTGTGTAGGGGCACTTAAGAGAATACTGCTATATAATAACTTCAACGCATAGACGTGCTGCCGAATGGGAATACCACCACATGGGAGCTCTGGTGCATGAAAGGCTAACGCATAACAGTGTTTGCTGCATGGGACCTTCATTATGATGTCTTGGACACAACATGTTTCTTGAAGTAGTCGGCTCATGATTATATTTTGGTGCAGGCCTGCGCATGGCTGCTTGGCTGCATATTTGGAGTATGGTTTCGCATGGTTGTATGGATAAGCATGGCTCTGGTTGCATTGGTCGCATGTTATAAATTTTTCTATGCTTCTACAGATGCATGTCAAGGATACGGCTTTGATAGTTGGCCCTTATACTAAAAGGACATATTATAGATCAAAAGAGACTTACTATTTAAAATAGTGATGAGATGGAAATAATGATATAAATGATAGATAGGACGGTTCAAGTTTTGACACAACTTAGATATCATTCTAAATGCACTTAAGGAAAGTGTGCTAGACTGAAAATAGTTCTTCAATAAGGACGTGTTTTCGATTACATAAGTTGGCAAATAAACATACTAATTCTTGGCACGATTTTGAAAGGAAGGTTAAATACATAGTCTAAGATGAGAAAAGTTGATAAAGATGATGTCAATCTCTAGTTCCTAAATATTAGTATAACTTCAACTCCGGTCGATCCTACCATATAAAGGTATTGTTTCCATACCATCTATTAAATTTTAAATCCTTATTTTTCTTTCGTCAATCTCGTGATCCATTATCAAACTTAATCATCTATAAAAGTTCAACTTCCAAAACCTTTGTTTTTAATTAGATGTAAAAATCTTCGAATCAGAATTTATGTCTATATAACCTTTATCATGGTTCAAATTCAAGCTTCTTCATCTTAACCTCAAATTATACTTCAATTTATTTTTCTTCAATATAAATGTCATTGTTATGATCAAAAATTTATTTCCTCTATTAGTATTTTAACCTTAGCATATCCATCTATCAAGTTATACCTCAAACTTGTATTCATAATCTTTGTTCTCAAATTTTGTACTCCATAATTCCAAAAAAATTGTGTTCTAGTATCTCTTGGTCATTCATTGTTTATCTTACCAATTATTTGTTTAATTTTATATTATCATCACGTAATTTGATAACCTTCAAATCTTATAGCTTAAATTCTCAAGTTAGTATCTTAACTCTATTTCATCATTAATTACTTTTATCCCCCTTAAAAAAATTATAACCTCAAAATTTTTAAAGTTGGCTCAAAATCAAACAATATTTAATTTAAAGTTGTTAGTTTCAAATTTCTCAATCGTCATTGAATTCTTTCATAAGTCTTAAAATACAACCTTGATTTTTTGTAATTCATAAAATCCACCTAAAATTTCAATGTCATTATTTCGATTAAAGTTCTTATTTTTCCCCATCATTAATAAATGTTGCTAAATTTAAGCTTTAACCTTGAAGTATTTATAATCCATCAATCTTTATTTACTAATTTCTATATCAACATGTATCATTACCAGACTAAAGGTATATCATTATCACATGATAACTAATTACTTTGTTCTAGAGACACGACCATTACGAAAGGTAAGGAGTATAATAAGATTCAAAAGGGAAAACAAGATCTTAGTTATTGGTTATGATAGAGTGACATGTTTCTAGATAGAAGCCAAGTTGATGAATACAAGTAGAACATAGTTAGCAAGAAGAAGAAAAGATGATTGCAAAGAACATAAATCCTACTCTTACTTACTTGATTTAAAATGAAGTCGTTGTTCTACCATTTTTCTTGCATATGTCAATAGTCAACAAAGTCCTAATATTCTAACTCCAATGTGTTCAACTCGGTTTTAATATTCAATTCTCTTACTCGGTATGTCTCCACATTATCGGTTATCAACTACCAAGAATTGATGATTTGGACTTCTTCCTTCAAAGTATATCAAGTTGGTATTTTCATTCATAATATCATCATTTATAAGTTTCTACCAATCTATATAAACTCTAATATATTTAGATTTTTAAGCATATCAATGAGTCCATCAAATAAATTAGTCAGGGTCTTCTAGTATTTTTCTTTAATTATATTATCCTTGAAATCATGAATCGAATTATACAACCATCGATTATAAAATCATTGTTTGCCTTATTTTAGCAACATTCACTATCTTTTATAAATATTTAACCCTCTTTGTTAATAACCACCTATAAATCACAAATTTCTTATGTCGTTATCATCTTCAAAATCTCAAGTGTCAGTATTAATCCAAATCTTGTATGGTACCATCGGTTTACCAAATCATCCAAATAAGTTACAACCTCAATTTATTTATTATCTAAAAATTCAATCATCAATACTGCCAATTTATTTTTTTGATCCTCAGTTCTACTACCTTTGTTTTATTTCTTTAAGTTCATAATTTTGAAGTTTTATTTCTCATATAATAATTGTATCTCATAGTGAGCAATCATCTAGAAAGATATCGTCCTCTTAGTCCTAATGTATCATGATCATCATTTACGAATTCAATAACATCATTCTTTGCCTGATTTATGCATTCCTAGTTTATTTCTTCGAATTCGTATGTTATTCTTCCATTTATGACTCAAAACTATTACATTAAATCCTTTAAACCCCAATGTAGTATCTTGATCTAAATTATTATTTTCCTTGATTAGCAGTATAACCTCAAAATTTTATCCATTCTTCTATTCTAACTCCAACTCAACTTCTACTCCCTTGATATTTTTATAGTCCATAAAATTCATCTTAATGCAAGAATTAGGTTCAACAACGGACATGTATTCAAGTTGAATCAAAAGTTAGAGTGAGCAAAAGTAAATGGAATTAGTTTTAAGCAATGTTCAAACTAAGATTCTCAAGGCTCATATCATGAATCCATCAAGAAATTATAATCCGTGATTGAGTACCTTACTTCCTAGAATCTTATTTAATCCATCAACCCTATTATATTGTAGGCTCGCAGTAGTAAGACTAAACCTAAGTACTAGCATGATATTGCACTATTTGCAAAGATAAGACCTGCATGGGCCACCATAAAAATGTGTCACGACCCACACCTGCAAGATCGGACACGAGTACGTAGGTACGTCCTGCCTACATCATAAAGTTGGTTGTAGAACGATATCTAGTCCCCAATAATAAATACAAGTCCAACAATACCAATATGTACTCATCACAGAATGCTAAAGAAAAATATAAAATAAGGAAAGATATAACTTTTAATATAAGATCACCCAAATCACCCAATATCTTAAGTCTAAAATCTATAAAATGCTTATACAATCCAAGTAATGTTCCGGAGACAAATTTGGTCAATAACTAAAGAAAATGGAACTAGTGAAAGATACCAAAGTAGAGAAAATACTAATCTAGATCTCTACATAGATCACCTTATGGTCCAACGTGCAAGAACTATCTCAGCTATAGTATTGTCCATAAATTTAAGAAGGTGGCACAAGTCCTCTCATAACTCCTAAAAATATAATCCAGTCATGATGAAAGGAGTACAAATACTGAAAGCAGTTTCAATACATGGTAGAAACTATAAAACGGAAAATAGTAATAAAATACATGATAAAATAAGTAAAACTGGTATCATGGCATGGCACGTAGAGTAAAATAAGTAATCACGAGTAAATATGGCATATGACAACAAGTAAGGAGTAAAACATGTAGAATATAACTATCTAAGTGTTTTGAAGTACTACTTTCGATATATGATCGGCTTAGGTGAGTCACTATATAACTAAGATACGGATCAATTATACGTGAAGTGTATGTTTTGCTATCCATACGGTCTAACAACCACACGGTATAAATAGGGTTTGATCACATATCTAACTAGTACTCCCCCGCCCCTGACTAGTATAATGGATCTGAATCATGATACGTAGATCATAATACACAGTCTAAATACGAGCATGATGATCACTGTCTATATGATAACATGAAAAGCAATATCTCAAGTCTAGAGATCCATATAGTACTAATCTGGGTAACAAGGGTGTCAAGAATCAAGTAAAATATTACAAAAATATTCAATATAGAAGCTACCAAGTAATAAAAACTATTAGATAATGTACTCATCTATGTTTAGTTGGAGTCGATGTGTGTGACACGAACGTTTCGATACAGAATAAATACCAATGTTACACTACTCTAGATGATCCCAAAAGATGTAACGGTCAGTCCCAATAAGCCTAGAAGAATCCAAATAGCCAGGAACGATAAAAAGAAGTTAGAATCGAGGTTCAGCACGATAATTGAGATAGAAATACCAGGTCCACAACAGACAAAAAAAAAAGCACAAATTAGCTAAGCTCAATAATGAATCAAGTTATGCTAAGAGAAGGGGTTACCTTAGTTATTACAAAACATTTATATTATATATGTATCTTCAAAAAAATGTATTTAATCAAAGTGTCCACTATTAGATATAGTTGATAGAAGGAAGCCCATTTTAAAATATTTTTATAAACTTATTTCAAAAAGAACTTATTAGCAACATAAATTCCATGAATATTCATTATTTAGAAAAGAAAATGTTTATAGATATATATAAATGGACCCAATTTTATTCAAGAGAACTTATATACTAATTTTTTTATTATATTAAGCCCAAGCCCAAAAATTTATTAAAATATGTTTATAAATAATAACCCAATTCATCTTTCAATAATTTATTTTATCTATATATAAAAAATAATACAATATTTTTTGAGAATCCCACAACAAATTAGCATATTATTCTATCAAAATATGAGAGCCCCAAAATAATTAGAGATGGTTATTAAACCAATGGCTTAAGCCCAAAATAATTAAAGATGATTATAAACCAATAGCTTAAGCCCAAAACCAAAATTTTGGCCCACTTAATCTCAAATTTAAAAGTCCAAAGAATGTTAAAAAGATTTTACCAACTTAATCTATTTTAATATGCCTATTGTTCATTTCCTTAACAATCTATCACAGAAGAGAAAACAAAATAAAAAGGGAATGGTGTAACCCCTCTGGTTTTAGTGTAGGGTTATTATTAGAATTTAGAGTAATTTAGATTATTTTGTATTAATTAGGTTTATTTGAGTAATTAATTTAACTCTTAGTTTCTCATAGCCCATGGATATCTTTTACCATGACCATAACATTTTGACCACAACACCTGCCTTTACCTTCCAACCAACTTTGCATACTTGACCTAAATGAGCCAATCTACACTCATGACTTTTCTGTTGCTCACAAACATACACTCTTGTGTTTTAGTTTAATCGCACAACATTCGTGATGCATTATTCAATTAAACTTTGCGTCAGTGTATCTATGTCATTGTAATCGAATTTGGGTACTCGACATCGACCCGTTTCCCAAACTAATTATTTGTCTATGACCTATATCAAGCCTACAACATATATGAAACTTGTGTCCTATTTATTTTATCCCTTGCATGCTCCTTAAATATTATAAACTACCATGACTAAATTCGTTGTCTTATGTGATACATATTTTGTTATCGCACTCAACCGAGCTCAAACACCTAATCTGAACTCTTGAACCAACTTCTATGGCTAATGCACAATGCCCCACACCCATCTCCTACTCTACAATATACTAAACACCTATTTTTTATGCACAAAATTGTATTATTTAATTATTTGAATTAACATTCAGCATCTTCCTATTTTAGAATAAAATCTTATGCACTTTTTTTCTAATTATTACATTTAAATCCCATATTAGTTAAATGGCAGCCCTTATCATTAAATATCAGCAATTATATACTATTTTAAGCCCTCATGAATCCTAGCCATAGGATTTAAACACCTTAACAATCCAACTCTTCATCTATGCACCTAATGACCTAACTATACATATTCTCTTATAAAATCCTAACAAACCCTTATTAGGCCGGCCCCTCTCCTCACCCAAACCCGACAACTCTCCTCTCCTATTTAGCCTCAAACTACATCAAAACCCTATATATATATATATATATATATATATATATATATATATATGTGTGTGTGTGTGTGTGTGTGTGTGTGTGTGTGTGTGTGTATTATTTTACAGAAACCAAAACCATAGTTTCATTCACCTCCTTCATAAACCCTAATCTCCTTCTTCTTAAACCCTTCCTATTACAAATCACCTTCAAAACCCTAGAGAAGTGCTAGAGTAGGAGATCAAGTCGGTGGAGAAGATTGGACCCTCATTATTGGATCACCATTGAGTTCTTGATCTTAAAAAGGGTAACTTTTAACTCTTCTTCTTCTTCTTCTTCTTCTTTTTTGTGATATTTAAATAGTTCTAAGAATATGTAGGTCCAACAAATAGGAATTCCTCTATTAGAGACATAAAAGATATTATGGAAGATCATAAGTAATGGTTATTAGTTTAGTTTTATATATATATATATATATATATATATATATATATATATATAATGCATGCATGTATTCTTTTGTCCAAAATAATCTACATTCATCATAGGATTCAGCCTCATTTTTAGCAGCCACTGCCACTTAGAAACATCATAACTCCTGACTTAAGACTCCATTTAATCTTTTATTTTTTAAAAGATCCGCATCAAAGTTAGTTTTCCAAATATATAAATTATTATGTAAAAATTGATCTAGAATTTTTTGTAGAATTATTTGAGTGTCATGTGTCCTAATAACAAACGCATTTTAGTGTTTTTTGTGATTTTGGAAATTTTCGGACATGTAAACACGATCTGTTTGAACTTTCGAAAGCTAACGCGAAGGCCTAGGGTATCAATATTTAGAGTTATCATTACGTTACCACAGACGTACTCATACTTTGCATGTCAGACTCTAGGACACTCGACATGACATTTTATGTAGCAGAATACGTTCTTGACATGTTCTTGGTGACTAAATTCTGTATGAGGTATTAGGACTCACGATATGATATATAGTTATATCTATTCTATCATGACTAGATGTACTAGATAAATATTTTGATCATATGTGTTATGGACATAAGACATAAGGTTACATGGGAGGGGGAGCATACACTGTGCGTTGGGCTACTTTCATCATTAGTTGTCACTGTCTTATTACAGAGCTTCGGGGTTTTTATTAGTTGTTATAATTTTCTTGACGGGACCTGTAGGGATTCATTAGTTGCTGAAGTGTCTATCGGGATCTTTAGGGTTACACTATGGCAACCAGGTCAGTTTCGGGTGCCGACGTCCGTCCGCGGAGTCGAGTATCGATATTTAGAGTTGTCATCATGTTACCACAGATGTGCTCATACTTTGTATATCAGACACTAGGACAGTCGACACAATATTTCACATGGGAGAATCCATTCTTAACATGTTCTTGGTGACTAGATTCTGTATTAAGTATTAGGACTCGCGACATGATATACAGTTCTACTATACTATTATAACTCGACGTACTTGATAGAGGTTTTGATCTTGCTATGTGGCTCCTATACACTTTCCATATTTGTAACACGTACGCTCGGCCAGAGATGTGCGGTGAGATGACCCTTATATTATGTACCTGTGGCCTCTAACTATCAAAAGATGTTACTCTCTGTTGGCCACTTGTTTCTTGGGGAAATTTTACTAATTATATTATTTAGTTGATGGTCCATAGCAGAAATGTTGTTCTTAAATTTCATATCACATATACTGGTTAGGTAACAACTTTAGATGTTTATTTTCAGCACTTTATTGGCATGCTTTTATGTATCTTATTACGTCCATCTAAGGACCTGGTCCCTTTCCAAGTATAGACTATAAGGATTATCCGTAGGAGTACGTACTGGGAGTTGACGCATCATTTTCTGTTGAGGAGGTCTTACCCTCTAAGTACCCATGACTACTTCATAGCTGATGGATCTTTTGCTGTTATTTTCTTTTTTGACATTTATTTTATATTGGAGTTTTGGTATCCTCTATTATTTTAGTTTATATAGTCGTTTGGTAGTAGATTTGTCTCCATCCGATTATTATTCTTTTATTGCTTGATACTTGAGACTTTTAGTATTTATTTTTGTATTTCTCTACTTGTGTCTGTGGATGAGATATAGTTGTCTGTGACTTGTGTTGACAATATATATGTACCATGTGTAAATTATTTATACATAAAATAGCGTACATATGTGTTATAATTTTTTAACATATTGGAGTTGACATATACATACGACTAGTATGTTATGTATACCTAGTCCTACATATTTTGGGACTAAAAAGTGACATATTTTTGTGGTGGCCCATGCAGATCAAGAGTATATTGTCTCGATTATGTACTATACCGACCAAGCCTGCAAATATGATTAGAGTATAGGATCTCATCCACTTATTTAATCGTCTTCATTGATTCCAATTTCGTACTCTCCTTGACTCCTTGATTTGCATCTACCTTAAACTTGTTCTAACTTTGTCCTTATCTTCGTGCCTAGCAAGGTGTATCCCCCTAATAGACGTATTGCTCTCACCATCACTACAGGCGATACAACGACTAAGGAGGAATATGGAGATCTTCCTTAAACGATGGTATCCCCCACTACACTACTCTAGCTGGGACAATCATCGCAAGCAGGTCGGACACAACCATCGGTTCAGCAGTAACCTCGAACTTTAGCGCCTCCAGTAGGGCATCAGCTACAACAGAATGCAAATCCCCAGGGTGGGAGTATGCCACTACCGCCATCCCAGTTTTTGCCTCAGTTTGCCTCGCAGATACCCTTTGTGCCATCTTCGCAGTTCCCGTAACCTGATGGGAATGTTACCTCGACCCAGTTTATGCAGGCCAAGATATAGGCTCAGTGGCAGCAAAATGAGCTACTGAGACAAGCTCTTATAGCTGCAATGAATATGTCACCTCCCCTACCACCATCCCATGTACCAGCCCCAACGCCACGAACTTATAAGGGCAATATCAAGATTTTCACTCAAATTAACCCGAAGCACTTCAGAGGTACGGAGACACCACTAGAAGTCTCAAAGTTGTTCATCATGTCACTACCACATTTTCTAGGAAATGGTATTTTAGTCAATTGGTAATTAATTAAATATTATGCATGTTGAATATATATTTATTATATTATTTATATAATGTTAGCATGTTAGATTTTATTTTTGAACTTATGTTAGTGAACCTAACTAGTTTAGATTAGATCCATAGACCAACATTTATATCTAGTTAGAATTGAGCCCAGTAATAAGCCCAATCATTAGGAGGATAATTAATTAAGTTAAACTCATTAGACTAGAACCTTCCCTCCTTAAATTAATTTCTTCATGAGAGGCCCATAGGGGTATTTTAGACTTTACATGGTAGCTTGAGGGAGGGGGCAAGAGAGGCCTATATAAGAGGGTGAAAATTTTCTCTCTCTTCATTTTTTATTCTAAATCTAGATCTAGAATTTTCTTCAACCAAATTCCTTCATCCCTACACCAAATTTCTTCCCAATTTCTTTCCAAATCATCATTGGAGGCTAGTAGAGCAAGAATCTATAAGGAGAAAGTAAGGATCTAAAAAGAGGAGCAAGGATATACAAGTTGAAGGCTTATTTCACCAATTTTGGAGGTTGTATTATGAATTTATCTTCCAATAGATACAATTCAGTTTTCTCCCTTTAATTAGGTTATAAATATGTGGTTTAATCATAAGAAACTACCCTATATGCTAAGGCTACCCATAGGAATTGAAATTAGGTTCATAGGAGACCTATAGAGAAAGTTATGTGGTATTTTGTGTCAATTTTGGAGGAATTCCAAGATTAACACATGTTGTGTTTGTTAATTGGTCAATTAGACTAAATTAACATATGTTTGATTGTGTGTGGCTAGTGCTATATCAACAATTGGATACGTATAGGTCGTATCCCAACAATTTGGAGATACGGGTTGATTTGGAAAAAATTTCTATAACACGGGGCTTTGTGTATGTCATATTTTGACAGGAACATATAGATGTGTATTTGATTCTTCGTATTATTCATATTTAGTATTTTAGACTTGTTTGTGTTCTTCGGGATACGTTTGGTTGTGTGGTGGAGCCATATCACAAGCGTATCATAGAATGAGTGTGATACGGGTGCAGTATACTCTACGTGTTTGTTCTTTGAACCTTAATTCAATTTGACTTGGTTATATCTATTACATATGATATATTATGTGATTGTTTGGTTATGTATATGCGTATGTATCTATTATATTATATAGAGATGTATATATAGCTATGTATAGGGTAGTGATATGTGTTTATGTGTTTATATATATATATATATATATATATATATGGTATTATATAGATATATATGTGTGGATATGTATATGTGTATGTATAGATATTTCCATGTTAAGTATCTAGCTATGGTGATTGTTAAATTAGAGGCTATATTCATTAGCACATGGTATCATAAGGTGGGGTATAATTTCTTGTATGAGTTATTGTTCTAGTTGCTATGTATTATAGTTGATTGACAGAGTATCAGATTAGACTACAAATGGGAGCATGAGATATATGCAGCAGTGTATACACTATGGTGCAGGTCTGTATTGAAGGGGGATCCAAGTTGCTTTGGCAGTTAGTATTAGTAGAGGGCTGGTGCATCCAGTATATTTTGTTGTAGACCTTGAGGGAATGATATGTAGGTCCAGTAATAGAGGGTACATTGTCCATGAGTGCAGGGGAGTGCATGAGGGGCTTATGCACAGTTGGGAAAAGCCTATTGTGCATTTGAGGAGTAGGGATGTATACGACAGTATTTTACGGTAGTTGGGGCACTGCTGTGTGCCGAAGGGTTGCTTGGTGTGTGTGCACTATAGGGATAGACTAATTATGGTGCATGAACTCGAGGGGGGAAACTTGGTTCGGTAGGATCTTGAATGTAAGGGGTAGCAGTTAATGTTGTGATGTATTGATATATATATCAGTTGTATATGGGTATGTGTATCTCTGATACCTGAGTGCAGTTGAGTCTAGTGCCTTGTGCATCACAGTGTGTATCTGTGGGTCGAGTACAAGGGTAGATAGGAGAATTTTTAGGTCAGAAGGAGCATTGAGCAAGGTGCTATGATCAGATATGGGGGTGCTCTACTGAATTGTGTAACAGTAGATGGTAGCAGCACTGGGGAAATCAGTAACAGATCGTTGGTTCGTAGTCAATTGTAATAAGAGGGTCAGGTAGGTTGTGTGGTGTGGATGTTTTCATCTTTGATAGTGAAGGATTTGTAAAAGTGTTTAAGCTAGTGATGGATGTTAGAGTAAGGTGTAGTAGCTACAAGCTTGGAGGTAGTGTAGTTGAGGAGAATGTGCAACATAGGCTTGATTAAGGAGATGTTGGCCTCAGGTGTAGATGAGAGGGGGAAATTAAGTCTGTATGCAGACAAATGCAGGGTGTTAGAAGCAGGTAAGTGCTTGAAATACAGGTGTGTTGGTATAATAGGTTAATACCGATGCTTAGTATCGGTGTTAAGGGTGAAGGTTAGCATGAGTTGTATCAAGATATAGGTATAGGACTGGAGTATACTGTGTTTTAGTGTGTGTCAGTAAGTACTAGCTTAAGGAAGGTTAATGTTGAGTATAGGCCTAGTGTCTAAGAGTGTGGGGAAGTTGTGGTGTTTTACTGTTAGTTGTGTGGAAGTAATTAGATCAGAGGTGATACTTGTGTCAGTGGTGGTGTCAGTAATAGCTTGAGTATAGGTATAAGTTGAGTATAAGAGTAGGGTGTGTGTGTGCAAGTGTTGTGAGTATCTGTGTTGCACCAAGTGTTAGTGTTCTAGAGTATCTAGAATAAATGTATCTAGTTTAGGCTAGAGTGCACCAAATGGTAAGTGAGATACCAAGGTAAAGGATGAGTGTCAAGTGTCTTAGAGAGTGAGTTGTGAGGAAGGTATCCAATTATGATATATCTTAGTATCATAAGATGTAAGAGTAATAGTGTGGGGTAGCAAATTAAAGTTAGGTCAAGTTTTGGTAGGTACTAGCTAAGCAAGGTATATATTTTAGGATATTGATATAAGGTATTGGATTTGGGTCAAGAGTGAGATTGTGGTTAAGGTATTATTGATACCAAGGTAATGAGTAGTAGGTATTAGCATATTAATAGGCTAGATGTTAACTAATTATTGATTGATACTAATGTGACTAAAATAAGGTATATTATATATAGTATTGTATAAGTATTAATTGCATATTAGTTGATACTCAAGGTATTGGGTAGTTAATTGCATACTAGAATTTGAATTACCTTATGATACCAAGGTAATGTCAAGGTACTTATTGATACGCAAGGTATTTGGTTTGAGTATCAAGATGGGGGTGTAGATGGTGAGATACCGTATTGGTTCAAAGCCAAGGTATCCACTTAGCTTAGTTTGACTAAGAGTACTATATATATATATATATATATATATATATATATATATTAGTATTTTCATATCTAATAACTTATGTATCTTAGGATACGGTACCTTGTTAGTTTTCTAGCATCTTAGAATAGCTAGTGTGGCCTATATACATGGTGTATGGACCTAATATCCTAGCGATAGACTCATACAACCTATAAATAGCTAGTTTGATCAAGTTTGACTTAGAGTTGACTTAGTTTGACTATTTTGACTTAGAAATGGCTTTATGACCTAGACGTTGACTAGTTTAACTCTTTTATTCCAAAATCTTGTATTAATGTAATATTCCATATATAAGTCTGTATGACACTAGTTCGGACACAGTTTGACATTCATTGCTCTGAACCGCAGGCGAGTATATTCTCTGATAGTTTTTCATTTATGATATTATTTATGTCTCTTGTATCTAGTGTAAATATTCTTGATTTCTTGAGACGATGGTTACATGGATTGGTACATCCGGATCTCGTCATGAGATATTATTTCTTGGTATATATGGTGTATCTTGTGCAAGCCTTATTTTCTTATTCTTTTTGTACATTTACAGACACTGATTCTCAGGGAGACTTGCTAACTTCCTAGAGAATCCCGTGCCATGATGTACTATGGTTGGATCCACTATACCAGTTGGGGCGTGGAGTATGTTGTGTAGATATGTGATCATACCCTCCTTGTATGAAATCTTGTTCATTGAATAGTGCTAATCATACACCACCCATAGCCAGGCCATTAATCTTGTATCAAGTTCCCAAGTCGATCACTTATTAAAGCTGGTACTCACTCACTTAGTCATTAGTATTTCTTATTCATTCAATATTGCTCATTCTTATATTTATTTCTAGTATTTCTTTTATTGCGTATCTCTTGTATATGTATATGGCATCTTATATATTCACATCTATTTACTGTTACATAGTTTATATAATTGATTATAACTGCTGTTAAAGATGTACTTCGCTCAATTCCTGACTGAAAAACATTTTTTAGAGGATCCCAGAGATTGGTGTCCGACATACTACGGACCCCGACCTATAAATGGTGCAGACTTGGACCCACTAGTTCTGGAGTGACTGTCGGGAGATCTAGCCGAAATTACTTGTTAGCATAGTTAGTTCTTTTTAGCTTTTTTGTACCGGATTTGTTTTTGCCTTATATTTTGAGATTTGATTATTATTTCTATTATTTTTATTATATTTGTTTAGATTGCATAGTTATGTTAGAGTTCTTTGTTTTTTATCGTGCTATAGAATTATGATTGAGTATTGTGTTGAATTAAGTTTTATTACTCTCTTCTTGGAGTTGATATATTATTGGAGTTTTATGCATTATTTGTGAGATGATTAGCTAGTATAGTTGACCTAGACAGTGTTCTACCACCGATGCTGCGACGTAGGCTGGACGTACCCATGTACTCATGCTCCTTCACCAGGTGTGGGTCGTGGCACATTTTTAATGGTGGCCCATACAGGTCAGGCTTCGCAAGTTGTGTAATATCGTGGTAGTGTGATGACTTAGTTGTACTACTACGAGCCTGCGATAGGATATAAGACATAAGATATTAGGATAAGAGAATAATCAATTACAAATTTATTGAGAGATTCCTAGGACGACCCTTGAGAATCTTATTATAAATTCTAATTCAAATCTTTTTCCTTATTTTCGTCTGTTCTTACTTGTTGTTATTGAATTTGATTCTTGGTGATCGGTTATTGAATTTAATTCTTGGTGTCATTGTTGAGTTTGATTTTATATCGAGATAAATTTTACGGACTAAATTATGGTATCTTCTGATCACATATGTTGATAAGGACAGTGAGAAAAGAAACGTCTGCTTTGGTTATGGAGCCAAGAGTTTATCGCAGCAATATTAGCTGGTGTGGCAAAAATATAGGAATCTGACTTCGGATGTACATATCTTAGGTATGAAATTTAGAGTTTTTTATAGCCATACCGGTTGGCGTGGTGAGGATTCTAGATGGCATAATTATAGAGTTGCATATCCTAGTTATGGAACCTATCGTTTAACGCAGCTACGCTTACTGGCGTGACGAGGATTCTGAGTATCATGATTTCAGACAGACGTGTATGATTATCAAGTTGTATCTTAAATTGGTTCTTAAAGTATTATCTCAATACTTATCCACTCATGTTATTGTAAGATTTTTGTCCTATCATTCTTTAGCTTAGAAGTAGAGCCTTGATGTGAATATATAGGAGTGTACCAGTATATGACTAGTGATGGGTATATCATCTGATATTAAGGTCAGTGATGTGGTAGAAGCAATAGAAGAAAGAGTGTCTAAAAATTGTGTGCAGGATGCATAGTGGATGATAAGTGTCAGTATGGAAGTTCATGAGTATCAGAAAGTAGAAGCCTGAGTGTTAATAGTGTGTCATGGGTTAAGAAATATCAAGATTGGTCATGAAAGATATGTAGTATATCACTGATTAGCGTATCAGTCTGTAAAAGGTTAAAAAAAAGATACATATAAATCAATAGAGATATGGAGCCATATGCCTGCCTTTGAGAGTGAAGTAAAACATGTGTATTATAGAAGTTAATAACTAGTGCATTGGATGTAAGTGATCATGAGTTCTAGTGAGTGTGATGAGGTAATTTAATGATAAACTAGTGTCCTAGAATATTAAGGACATATGTTGTGTAGTTAGGAAGCTAGTGTTACTATATCAAGAGTGCTAGTATTTCTATATCGAGGATTAGTTGAGTAATGTGCTAGTAATAGTAAGTACCTTGTGTGATAATATTGGATTGGTATATCAGTTAATATGGATAGAAAATTATTGGAAGTAATAGTGCAAGTAATCCAGGCAGTAGAGGAGAGACATGTGTAACTTGGTATGAGGATGTCATCTAAAATGCATATGAGAGCTGGTGTCTCATATAGATAGTAACAAGATTTGAGTAGGCATCCTATTGGGGGTATTCAAGTTGGTCAAGGGTATGATAATATAACACATGATTGATAAAGTATACAAGTGTTCCTTTCAAGAGAATGGTTGAGAATTTTGGTGATTAGAACTGATGAAGGAGGTAGTATCTTAGTGGTATTTTGTATAGTATCCTAGGTAGCAAGTGCCAGTGAGTTAAGTATGTCCATGACCTAGAACTATAGCATAACACTAGTATTTGGTAACCCTCGGTATTAAAAATATTTTAACTAGGTTGATGATTAGTGAATGCTTAGTGTGTAATAAAATAGGCCACATGTGACATAGCAGATTATCCTGCACCAGTAGAGGAAGACACCCTAGCAAGGCAGAGGCTGAAATTAATGATAGTTAGAGACTATATCCAAGTATGGTTCCTCTTTCAGTAGAATGGTAGGATTGTATATTTTATGATAGGACTATTTTAGACTGTGATTGATGGGGGTTTGACCATAGTAAAATTTGTATGAATAAGTTGTGACTGGCCCAAGAGAGAGGGCTGAGAGTTTTAATTTCGAGGACGAAATTCTGCTAAGGGGGTAGACTTGTTACTACCATATTTTCTAGGAAAAGATATTTTAGTTATTTGATAATTAATTAAATATTGTGCATGTTGAATATTTATTTATTATATTATTTATATATTATTAGCATGTTAGATTTTATTTTTAGACTTGTGTTAGTAAACCTAACTAGCTTAAATTAGATCCATGGACCAACATTTATATCTAGTTAGAATTGAGCCAAATAATAAGTCCAATCATTAGGAGGAGGATTAATTAAGTTAAACCCATTAGATTAGAACCTTTCCTCCTTAAATTAATTTTTTCATGAGAGGACCCAAGGGGTATTTTTAGACATTACATGGTAGCTTAAGGGAGGGGACAAGAGAGGCCTATATAAGAGGGTGAAAACTTTCTCTCTCTTCATTTTTATGCCAAATCTAGATCTAAAATTTTCCACAACCAAATTCCTTCATCCCTACACCAAATTGCTTCCCAATTTCTTTCCAAATCACCATTGGAGGCTAGTAGAGCAAGGATCTACAAAGAGAAAGAAAGGATCTACAAAGAGGAGCAAGGATCTACAAGTTGAAGGCTCATTTCACCAATTTTGGAGGTTGCATTAGGAATCCATCTTCTAATAGGTATAATTCATTTTTTTTCTTTAATTCGGTTGTAAAGCTGTGATTTAATCATAAGAAACTACCCCATATGATAAGGCTACTCATAGGAATTGGAATTAGGTTCATATGAGACCTATGGAGAAAGTTATATGGTATTTTGTGTCAATTTTAGGAAAATTCCGAGATTGACACATGTTGTGTTTGTCAATTAGTCAATTAGACCAAATTGACATATGTTTGATTGTGTGTAGCTAATGTCGTATCCACAATTAGATACTTGTAGGTCGTATCACAATAATTTGGAGATACGGGTTAATTTAAGAATTTTTTCCTCCGACACAGGACTTTGTGCTTGTCACATTTTCACACAGACACGTAGATGTGTATTTAATTCTTCAAATTATTCATAATTAGTATTTTAGACTTGCTCGTGCCCTTTAGGATACGTTTGGTTGTGTGGTGGAGCCGTATCACAAGCGTATCATAGAATGAGTGTGATACGGGTACGGTGCACTCCACGTGTTTGTTCTTTGAACCTTAATTCAATTTGACTTGGTTATATCTATTAGATATGATATATTATGTGATTGTTTGGTTATGTATATGTATATGTATCTATTATATTATATAGAGATGTATATAAAGCTATATGTATAGGGTAGTGATATGTGTTTATGTTTATATATATATATATATATATATATATATATATATATATATATATATATATATATATATGTGTGTGTGTGTGTGTGTGTGTGTGTGTGTGTATGTGTGTGTGTGTGGATATGTATATGTGTATGTATAGATATGTCCATGTTAAGTATCTAGTTATTGTGATTGTTAAATTAGAGGCTATATTCATTAGCACTTGGTATCATAGGGTGGGGTATAGTTTCTTGTATGAGTTGTTGTTCTAGTTGCTATGTATTCTAGTTGGGGAGTTCTGTCCTTGATAGAGTATCAGATTGGACTGCAAATAGGAATATGGGATATATGCAGCAGTGTATACACTATGGTGCTGGTATGTATTGAAGCGGGATCCAAGTTTCTTTGGCAGTTGGTATTAGTAGAGGGCTGGTGCATCCATTGTATTTTGTTGTAGGCCTTGAGGGATTGATATGTAGGTCCAGTAATAAAGGGTACAGTGTCCATGAGTGTAGGGGAGTGCGTGAGGGGCTTATGCACAGTTGGGGAAAGCTTGTTGTGCATTCGAGGAGTGGGGATGTACACTACAATTTTTTACAGCAGTTGGGCACTGCTGTACCCAGATGTGAGGGTTGCTTGGTGTGTGTGCACTAAAGGGATAGACTAATTATGCTGCATGAACTTGAGGGGGGAAACTTGGTTCGGTGGGATCTTGAGTGTAAGGGGTAGCAGTTAAGGTTGTGGTGTATATATATATATATATATATATATATATATATATATGAGTTAGTATGTATATGGGTAAGTGTATCTATGATACCTGAGTGCAGTTGAGTCTAGTGCCTTGTGCATCACAGTGTGTATCTGTGGGTCGAGGGTAAGGGTAGATAGGGGAATATTTAGGTCAGAAGGAGCACTGATTAAGTTGCTATGGTCAGATCTGGGGGTGCTCTACTGAATTATGTAATAATAGATGATAGCAACACTAGGGAAGTCAATAACCGATCGGTAGTTCGCAGTCAGTTGCAACAAGAGGGTCAAGCAGTTTATGTGGTGTGGGTATTCTCATCTATGATAGTAAAGGATTTGTAAAAGGGTTGGAGCTAGTGATGGATGTTAGAGTAAGGTGTAGTAGCTACCAGGTTGCAAACTTGAAGGGGTGTTAGTAAGTGTATCAGAATAGCAGGGGGTCTGGTTATACAAGCTTGGAGGCAGTGTAGTTAAGGAGCATGTGCAGCATAGGCTTGATTACGGAGATGTTGGCCTCAGGTGTAGATAAGAGGGGGAAATTAAGTCTGTATGCAGACAAATACAGGGTGTTAGAAGCAGGTAAGTGCTTGAAATACAGGTATGTTGGTATAATAGGTTAATACCGATGCTTAGTATCGGTGTTAAGGGTGAAGGTTAGCATGAGTTGTATCAAGATATAGGTGTTTCGGATAATAAATAAAAAAGATGATAGGTGGAAAATGAGGTCTTATACGAAAACCCATCCTTCTTTTATATTTAAAAACAAGATTGTACAATTTTATCCTACACGAGGATGACTAAGTATAATTTATTTAATCTGGGTAAATATTGCTATAGGTGTTTGATCTGCAGTTGATCACTTTAGCCCTTGGACCACACGATGTTGAAGAAGTGCCGTGGAAGACAGAAAGCAGCTTCGCAGGTTGCTAAAGAGGGTGGATGCTCGATGCCAAAGTCGTCGATCCCTTCTCTTTGCCTGAGCTCTGGATTCTCCTCTCTCTATTGACCTCCAATTTCTTTGACCTCCAATTTCTTTGACCTTTGGATCTGATACTGGATTTCTTGATCAATTTTCTCTCATTTTTCCTCTGTTGATAGAGGTCTCTATTTATAGAGTTTTAGTGACAGTGACCACACAGTCGGTGTAGAAACCGAGTAGTAGAAAGTACAACACCCTTTTACACGATGGTTTAAAATAACCAATGCCTGTATATAAATGACCTTTTGAGTAAGCATGTGACACGCGTCCAACTAAGGGACAAAACACGTATATCTGCTGTGAAGATCACGGCATAGAAGCCACGTAGGTAGTTATCCCTTGTGTAGAAGAGGTTGGCTTAGAAGCCAATGACTGTCACCATGGCATAGAAGCCAAAATAGGCATAGAAGCCGAGTAGGCATAAAAGCCGAGCGGTCATAGAAGCTGAGTGGCGTAGAAGCCGAGCGGTCATAGAGGCCGAGTGGGCATAGAAGCCGAGTGGGCATAGAAGCCGAGCAATGTGGACGTTTTAGCCAAAATTACGGCTCTTGGAGATATAATCAAATCTCTTGCATTAAATACAGAGATCTGCCCCCATCCTGTGTATTAAATGCAGAGGCTTGTCTTTAAGATTTGCCATCATTCTTCACATTAAATGCAGATATGCGCCTCGAATTCTGTACGAAGAGTAACTGCTGATGTGGCGGTCTGTTTGCCTTATGCGGAGTGTAAGAAGCTCACGTCTGCCTTTGTAAAATGGGGCAGCGTATTCCCTTATATGCGTAAGAGTAGTTTACGCAAAGGGGATATCACTAAACGATGGTTCGATGACATTTAATCAAATCTCTTGTATTAAATGCGGGGATCCGCCTTTATCCCGCTCATTAAATGAGGAGACGTGTTTTGAAGGCCTGCCACCCTTCTGTGCATCAAGTGGTGAGATGTGCCTTGGGCATCTGTCAGTATTCGGCGCTTTAAGTGCAGAGACGTGCCTCGAGAAACTGTCACCGCTCTGCGCATTAAATGCAGAGACTTGCCTCGAGCCCTGTACGAAGTACAACTTTTGACGTGGCAGGCTATTTGTCTTCTGCGGAGCGTAAACAGCTCACATCGGCCTGTGTAAAACTAGGCAGCGTATCCCTTTGTATGTGTAAAAGTGGTTTACGCAAAGGAAATGGCAGTAAATGACAGCCTGGATTGCAGTGCCGCGCCATCATGATACCCGTCGCTTGGGTTGTCGTGCAGTACTCTTTGTCAGGAGTCCAGACGTCAGGTTTATTGCATGATCTGACAGGTTTATTTCGAAGAATACGAAGCGTTCCTCGTACACTTCAATGCTGCATTTAAAAGTGGATGAGTTTTATGCCATATAGGCGATGAAGCACCCTGTTTATGCCGAAGCAGCCTGGACATACTACTATACGCGGATGGTCCTTGAGCCTATATTTTTATGCTGTGCTCAGCGAAAAAGCTCTGTTGCACATTTAATGGCTCTGAGGTCCTCTGTTTTTGCTGCTCTGTATCAACATGCTGCGTATAGCTATCCAGCATATTTTTTATGCTTCTACAAGACCCCCTTCAAAGCTTTTAAATTCCTCGTAATTTGAAACGCTTTGAATGAAGTATGAACCATTCCTCGTAACTCAAAATGCTCTGAATGGAGCCTAAAATGGTTAAGCCTGACACGTTCTTTCATGGCTGACTTTATGGCAGAGTTATTGGGGATCGATGATCTCTTTTGCCTATAAAAAGGCTGAGGAGTTTTCCTGTTCTTCCCACACTTCCTTCACCACTCAGAGATGATGGCCGGAGTTCTTCGGGTCGATTTGAGGAAGAAGGAGATAATGTTCTTCCAGCATGTAAGGAGCCAAAAAAGATGGCATCTTCGAGCAAATATCCTCCGCAACGATGGATTATTGAAGGATATCATAGCCCCCTTTGCTCGGGATAATCAGCAACTTTGTATGGTGGTTCTTCGGAAGAGAGAAAGGGTCATATTTTACCATACCACTTGCAAGCGGTACCTTCTCCCGTTACCTCCGTGGATGAGAGCAGATAGACTAGCTTTGTCCGGGATTGAGTTGGGTGAAATATCTCAACTCAATCTGTCACAGCGTTGGCTGTAGGAAAGTAGATTTACTCTGTTTTTCTTCTATTGGAGGATGGGTCTATGCCCAGTTTTGTATCCTCCCGCCGTTGACCAATATGTCAGTCAGTTTGCGGTTACTGACTGATTGCCAGAGAAGATGGATGAAGGATGCTGCCCATGCGAGAACCTAACCGAAACAGATTCTGGGCGCGATCTTTAATTGAAAATGAGAAATCCTTTGTAGATATGATTTCCCTCATATGTAACCACGAAAATGGAGAAAAACCCTTGTAGACTGGATTTTCCTCATATGTAATCGTGATTTTAATAAGATCGTCTTCTTCTTCATATGATCATCTTACCATACTTTGCTGTGAAGTCTGAATATGTGTAGCTTCGACATGTCTGATTCTTTGTGCTGACTCTGTTAGAAAGAGTGTTAGGTCCTGTCCTGTCTTTTATGCATAACTAAGGATGCACAAAAAGCCGCTTTAGCAGTCGAGTGCTCGAACTGTCCTTCTATTTAGGAATGAGGAATAGTGTAGAATTCTGAACTGTTACTTCTGATAAACAGAATTTTTTTTTGTTCATACATAATCTTCAAGAATAATTTCTCGAAAATCCCTTGGAGCAGGGTGAGAAATGGCTGTCAAACTGAGTCGCCATCTTGAATTTGTAGATGAAATATTCAGATTGGAGTCTGGATGAACTTTGAATTGACCCATGAAGATGAGTAATTTTCAATGTTGAACTCTGTATGCTTCGGGTACTTGGGGCATCTTGAGGTTAAGAAGGAGTATCTTCTGTGTGAACTCCTACAATTGACCGTTTTAAGAATTTATTCAGATGTACTGTACTGGTCTGCACATCTTTCATATGTGCGGAAAGTCATAAAGCGTGAAATCATGAGTTTGTAGCCTCTGAGCGTAAACTAAACGCCACCGAGCATGAAATCATAGACTTGTAGTTCCTGAGTGTGAAGTCGTAGGTTTGTAGCCTCTCGAGCATAAAAGCTACCGAGCACAAAGGCATCCGGGCATAAAACCATAGACTTATAGCCTGTGAACGTAAAACGGTAGATTTGTAGCCGTCGAGCGTAGAAAGCTCCTTGGCGCAGAACTGTAGATTTATAGCTTGTGAAAAAGAAATCTTTCGAGCGTGCACTTGTGGATCTGTTGCCTCTGAGCGTAAACTAAACGCCACCGAGCGTGAGACCATAGATTTGTAGCTGCTGAGCGTGAAGTCGTAGGTTTGTAGCCTCTCGAGCATAAAAGCTATCGAGCACAAAGGGATCCGGGCATAAAACCATAGACTTATAGCCTGTGAGCGTAAAACCGTAGATCTGTAGCTGTCGAGCGTAGAATGCTCCTTAGCGTAGAAACCACGAATCTGCTTTACGCGAAAACTTTTCGAATTTGCTAACTGTCCGCCTTCTCTGAGTAATAGGCTGACGTAGTACCCAATCATAACCGAATATTAATTAGGAGATTTGGTTCAGGATTCGAGGAGTCCATCCGAACTCTATATATACCCCAAGTTTCTGAGAGAAAAACTTTTCATCCGTCTTCTACGAAAGAAAGCTTTCGTCTGTTCGAGTCCTTCTTCGTCTCTTCTCTGAGATTTCAAAGTTTCCAGTAATGGCCCCGAAACAAGTCCCCTCCACTAAGGGAAAGAAGGTTGATTCTTCTTCTCGTTCTTCTGCTCAAGAGAGAGCGTCTTCGGTATGGCAAGGCAAACTTCATTCTGAGCGAAGTATCCCGCCGACGAGCAGTGCACCCGGCCTTAAAGGTAGAGCATTTGGGATGAAAAAGAACGACTGAAAATTCTTCGCACACGTTGTACGTGACTGTGCTAGGTCGTCTTCTGTGCTGATAGCCTCTTTGAGGAAGATGATGCACAGAGACATTTCATATTTTACGCCCACATTTCTAATGTGTCAGCGCAAAAACTCTATATTTTTGCAGTCTGGCGTAAGAGCTTTGACTGTCAAAAGTTGGCGTATAAAATTTGAGTGTTACGCTTCTGGATGAAGATTCTGGCGTAATACCTCAACTTTATCAGTCTGGCGTAAAGCACAGACTGTATACTGCAAGCCTTGAACTTTACGCTTTTAGGAAATGGATTCCAGCGTAATGGTCAAGTTTTTACGGTCTTGGCGTAAAGCACAGACTGTTGATTTTTAGCCTATGCTGCAAGATCTGTAATGTCTAGTTATAGGAACTGACATGTTTTTCTTGCACTCTTGCAGTTAACTTGCATGTATCTCTGTTAGCTGATGTGATGGGTTCTGCCGCCGGGATGCTGCACTCCAACTATCTGGAGGATCTGTCACACGTGACATTTCCTATCTCCGGGCCCCAGTATCCCGAGGGAAGGGAAATTTTGATATCGGCTCAGGGTGAGCGAATGCTGCTGAACTTGATCAACGGGAAGCCCCTGACGTATATAGACGGTGACCAATACATAAAGTCGGCTTTTCTCTTCGAGGACATGATTGACAAGCAGTCCCAGACGAAGCCTAAGAGAGAACTCTGGGTTTTCCCTGTCGGGAGCTTGGTTTTGTATCTGCCCAAGATGCCGAGAGACTATTGTTTGTGGTATTAAACGAAAGGAATAAAATTGTATTTCAATGACGGGGTTTATGCGAAACCCGTGCCCTTCTGTTTACAAACAAACTTGTACAATGTAATCCTATACGAGGATGTGGGAGTACAATTTATTTAATCTGGGTATAAATTGCTATAGGTGTCTGATCTGCGGTCGATCACTTTAGCCCTTGGACCACACGATGTTGAAGAAGTGCCGTGGAAGACAGGTAGCAGCTTCGAAGGTTGCAGAAGAGGTTGGATGCACGAGGCCAAGGTCGTCGATCCCTGCTCTTTGCCTGCTCTCCGGGCTCTCTCCCTCTCTCTCTCTCTCCTTGGACGATAATTCTCTCCTGGATGATAATTCTTTTTTTTCTCTTTTTCCCATTAATGGGGGTCTCTATTTATAGAGTTTTGGTGACAGTGACCACTCCGTCGGTGTAAAAACCGAGGAGTGGGAAGTACAACACCCTTTTACACAACGGTTAAAGTAACCAATGCCTGCGTATGGATGATCTTTTGAATGAGCGTATGACGTGGGTCCAACTAAGGGAACATAACGCGTACTATTGCTACGAAGATCACGGCGTAAGAGCCACGCAGGTAGGTATCTCGTGTGTAGAAACGGTTGGCGTAGAAGCCAAATGACTGTCACCCTGGCACAGAGGCCAGATAGGCATAGAAGCCGAATAGGCGTAGAAGCCGGATAGGCATAAAAGCCGGATAGGCATAGAAGCCGGAGAGGCGTTGAAGCCGGATAGGCGTAGGAGCCGGAGAGGCGGTGAAGCCGGATAGGCGTAGAAGCCGGAGAGGCGTTGAAGCCGGAGAGGCGTTGAGAGCCGAAGGGGCACAGGTCTTGAATGGACGTAGAAGCCGCTGCGTACCGTGCCCGAGTGCTGACGGGGACGTCTTAGCCGAAATCACGGCTTTCGAAGATGTAATCAAATCTTCTACAGAGATTTGCCATCATCCTGTGCATTAAATGCAAAGACGTGTTTCGAAGGTCTGCAGCCCTTCTGTGCATCCATTGCAGAGACGTGCCTTGACTGAACCTGTCACCACTCCGTGCAATTAGACGTAGAGACGTGCCTCGAGCCCCGTACGATGTGCAGCTTTTGACGTGGCAGGCAGTTTGTCTACTGCAGAGCATAAACCGGCTTATGCCTGCCTGTGTAAAATAATGCAGCGTATCCCTCTGTGCGAAAAAGAGCGGTTTATGCTGAGGGGACGTCAGTAAACGACGGTTCGGTGGTATCTTAACCCAATCCTCTGCATTAAATGCAGGGATCCGCCATCATACTGTGGTGTGCGTCCCGAGGGGTCTGTGCCTGTTTCCAGCCGTCGTCTGGGTCACCGTGCAGCACTTTTTGTCAGGAGTCAGAGGCCAGGTTCACTGCGTGACTTGACAGGTTCATTTCGGGGAAGACGAAGCGTTCCTCGTACGCTATTTTAACGCTGCTTTGAGAGCGGCTGAGTTTTTACGCCCTGGAGGCGATGGGGGGGGTCCCGTCTACGCCGAAGCGGTTTTGGACGTGCTGCACCCTTGAGCTCTTACGCCTGATGGCACTGAAGGCTTTTGTTTGCGCCGCTCTGTATCAATACGCCGCGTATCTTTTGCCAGCGTATTTTTTATGCTTCTACAACTATCCCATCTCGGCTTTCTTTCATGCTACACATCCCAGAAGGATGTCGTGGACGCTGACTCCCGATTTTCATGGCAGGCCGGGGAAGATCTTTCATCTGAAAGGAGCGGACCAGGGGTCGTTTGTCTGCCGCCCTTCCGACAATGTGACAATGTTCAGGGGACTGTACCCAGGCAGTGTCCCGAGTGAAGACAGCTTGGTGATCCAGCCGGTCCAATTACCGACTTTATGCAATGATTTTATGGGGCATGGGGGAGTATACCCTAAGGTGAACCCTCGGTGCGGTGGGTGGATCACCCCTTCAAACCTTCGATGGGCTCGCTTAGTTGATTGGGCCCTGAAGCATTTTCAGACCGAGTTGGAGAGCATTGGTCTGTTTGCAGCTGTGAGTGCCACCAGTGTTGGGTTACCTCCTAACCCCAACCTGTTTTTAGCACTGATGGAGCGATATATATCGCTCACCAGGACTTTTGCCACTCCACTGGGGGAGTTGGGATTGGCCCTTCATGAGATGGCAGAGATCTCGAGAGTGCCGATGGGGGATACTCCGTATGAGGAGTATGTTCCTACGAACCGGGAGCTGGGGGATTCAAACCCTCGGTAGTGGATGCGTACCAGGAGCTGATGTGCCACTACTCGCTTGCACCACTTTTTATGGTGAGCCCTCTGATTTGGCTCACATCAATAGATGGACGTCCTACCTCTTCTTTCACCGGTCCAGGACTGCTAAGCCGGAGAAGGTGTTAGAGGGCAAGGATCTGCCTGTGAATCCTCTAAACGTGCTTAATGCTCAGGTAGTCGACGATCTCATGGTAGACGTTGGGGCTCCGTACATGATCCTCGACGAAGGGGTAGGACAGTATCCTGTAGGCACTAAGGCCTATAATTATTTGAGGTGCTGCCACAGGCCTCTATCCAGGGAAGCTCAACTGGCTGGCTTCCTCTCCATATGGCTGCACCGAGTGGTGGTACCTGGCGTCGCATCTGCGGACAGCATTCACCGCAACACGCTATGGCCTGCAGTACGTCTGGTGTTCGGGGCAAGACTAGGCTTGCTTCCTGCCATGGTGTGCCGCATTCAAGCTGGCCTGAGGGCCATGACTGACGGGCTGCTTGTCGATGAACCTCGGCGTGATAGCTTTCCCAGGGTAGAATTACCATACCTGTATTTGATGGGATGGTTAATTCTTCATAACCCCAGGGTTATGTCTCCCAGATCCGGCAGTAGTTCGGGGATGAGTTTCTTGTTGAACTACCAGAAATCTTCCTGATAGAGCGATATTTCCTCATGGGTTGCACTGGAGCGATTTTTACTATGCCGGTTATTACACTCTCCACGGAGCTGCGCATGCTGCACTCGTATGCCCAGTTCTATGTGGCAACGAACACCTTCCATCGCAATTTTGATATGCATGGAAGTTTTAGGGTGCCCTCTTCCAAGTCTGGAGGAAGAGTCGAAGTCCCCTCGGTTTCTTCTGATGAGATTGAGGAGTCCGTCACTCCGGATGAGCCTCTGTTGGCGGTATCGAGGGGTGAAGTACCTCTGCCTGCGGAGCCTTTGGTAATATCTGGGAAGCGAAGGGCTCCTACTCCGAAGGAGACTTCCCCTCACAAGAGGAAGAAGAAGATGGTTAATCGTCCTCTCCGGATTCCTGGTATCGAGGCTCGTGGAAGTGAGCCTGCATCTCCCCATGTTGGGGATGATTCTTTGATTGGAGGTTCCTCGCCTTTTAGAGAGGGACCCTCTAATGTTCCGGCCGGTGGTGCCAGAGAATCTCTGTTGGAGGCTACCGTCGCTGCTACTGCTTCTGGTAGTGGAACGAGGTCACCTTCGAGGCCGAGCCGAATGAGGATACCTTTGTTCGGGTCAGTATCGGGAGAGACTCCTGTCGTGTCTGTCAGTGCACTCAGCGAGATTCCAGCCGATGAGCCTCGGTTGGAGTTTGACGAGGACCTGGAAGACTATTTGCCAGCGTCGGTTAGCAGACCCCTTTCTCCAGGTATGACAGCTTGCTTAGCATCATTAAGAAATGATTTAGCTGTACAGGACGCAGATGCGACATATATGCCGTTGGCCATGGGTAAATGTCGTCTTCACGCCTTTTTTTAGAAAAGTTAACATCATTTCAATACTAACTTCCTTTCGTCCTCTTTTCAGGGGAAGACCTCTTCGGGGAGGGCAGTATAGATGCGCCCTTTGGCTCTGTGTCAGGTCCTGGCGGCGACACGGAGGTGGCTAATTTTGAAAAGGAAACATCTTCGGGTGCCGGCTCGCCTGTCGACGAGGTCCCGATATCTCAAGAGGAGGACGAGCCCGTTATTGCGACAATGCCTCCTATGAGTATGTTGGTATCTTCGTCCGGTGTTGGCGCTTCTTCTTTTGTCGCACCATCTGTTGAGGCGACGGCCGTGGCGACATCGTCTGCGGTTGTTCTTGGAGGGGGACTTACCAATATCGAGGCCATTCCCGGCGTCCATTCGGATCTAGCTGCGCTGATCGAGCAGTATACCGGCATCTTCTACGCCACTTTGAAAATGTTAATATCAATGGTATTGACGAAGAATCTGAGCTTTGCGTCGCTGAAGAGGTCCTCCCAGTCTGCGATAGTGCCGGTCCAAGAATTTGACGATACTGGGCTAGCTGATACGCTGGAGGAGATAGTTAATGGTTTGGAGCAACCCATTAACGAATACTTGCAGCTAGCTTAGGACAATGTTGAAGATCTGGTCCAGGCTAGATAAGACTCCATGACTGTACGGCTTGCCAAACAGATGACAGGCGTAAATAAATCTATCCAGACACATCAGCAGGAGATGGATGAAGGAAAAACTATCGTGGAGGAGGCCATTGCTCTTCAAACGAAGTGCCAGACTGAGCATGAAGGGAATGTAGCGAGGGTCTGCAAGCTGGAAACAAAACTCGCTCAGGCAAAGGAGTGGGCTTCTCAGTCGTCGGAAGCTCTAGTTGTGGCGGATAGTCGATTGGACGTAGCACAACAGAACTTGGTGCGTGCAGGAGTCGCCCGTGCTGGTTTTCTTCAGGCTAGAGCCGAATTGTACCTCATGACCAATGATGAGGCACGACTGGAGCAGGCTCACAAAGATGTCTTGGGTTCTAGGACTGAGAGGATGGCTGCACTGGCACAGTAGCTTCGCGACCTGACCGCTCCCCCAAAATAATGTACTTTTGCTTTTGCTTTTCAATATACTTTCGCTCTTTTTGGGAATAATAAAGAGGCTTTCATATGACTTTGTGGACCCATCATTCCGGAATGTAAATGACAGGTTTTGGTTAAAAAGTGATATCAGAGGTAATATGGACGTGATATACTCTTGGTAAGTTTTAGCAGGATACATCTATTCAGAGGTTATATGATAGAATATGATCCAACTAGTTTCGTTTTGGAATTAGTTTTGTCAGAATGAGGATTTCGCCATATTCCACTTGAGCAGAGGAGGTTAAGCATAGTACCTTTTTAGAAATTTGCCATTGATAGGAGCCATTAACAGGTCTCCATTAGGCTGGGCTAACCTGTAAGCGTCGTTTGAGAACGTCATCTCGATCACATAAGGGCCTTTCCATTTGGGCTGGAATTTGCACTTACTTCTGTGAGTAAGAATCATCGGCCTTCTTACGGCTGAAACTAGCTCGCCGACTTTGAACACCCTTTCTTTCACTTTTTGATCAAAAGCTCTGGAAATGCGTGCTTGGTAGAGCGCGATGCGCTGTTGAGCTTGGAGGCATTTCTCGTCTAATCCTTCTAGCTCTTGAAGCCTTAACAGGTCATTCTTTTCTTGAGTCAACTCATTAGCCACGGCTATCCTGAGTGACAGAATTTGGATCTCGATGGGGAGAACTGCTTCGCTCCCGTAAACTAATAAGAAAGGGGTGCCCGTACCGTTGTGCGGTATGCCCAGAGACATTCTCCCAGCTTCTCATTCCAATCCTTTTTCTTCGAAGAGACGAACTTTTTCAAGAGTTTGATAATCGTTTTATTGAAAGCTTCCGCCAAACCATTAGCAGCAGGATTGTATGCCGTAGATACGATATTTTGTATCTGATTTTTATCGCAAAATCGATGAAATACTTGGCTGATAAATTGAGGCCCATTCTCATGGATTATCCTTCGGGGTATCCTGAAGCGGTAAATGACGTGATGCTTGATGAAGCTGATCACATTAGATGCCTTCACCTCAGCAAGAGGGATCGCCTCTGCCCATTTGGAGAAGTAATCCGTGATGGCCAGTATGAACCGGTGACCTCTGGAAGAAGACGGGTTAATAGGACCAATGATATCCATACCTCCTGCTTCGAAAGGCCAGGATGCAACCGTAGGATATAGATATTCGGGAGGTTGATGGATAAAGTCTGCATGGACCTGACAGGCTCTGCATTGTCTTGCATACTTTATTGCATCTGTGATCATAGTAGGCCAGTAATAGCCCATTCTCCTAACGCGATCCTGTAGCTTAGGACCGGGTTGATGCGCTCCGCATACACCGTCGTGGGCTTCATGGATAATCTGCTGTGCTTCGTCACCAGAGAGACATCGTAATAATAGTCCGTCATAAGACCGGCGATACAGACATTGTGACGATGCGTCAAAATAGAAGCGTAATGATCGTCTTTTGACGGATACCGCTTCTTTAGGATCTTCTGGCAAGATTCCGTATGCTACAAAATCTATAAAGGGAGCTCTCCAGTCTCTCCTGGGAGGATCTGTGTCCACCGCGTAGCTGTGTTCTATGTGAAAATTATTTTTCACATAGAATAAATCTCTGTCAAGAAGGATTACCGAATTCTGCCTTCTTATAGGGGTAGCTAAATCTGCAGCTAGACTGGCTAGGGCATCAGCTTCCAGATTCTGAGATCGAGGCACATGCTCTAGGAAGAATCCTTTGAATGTCATGGCTATCTCAACTGTTGCTCGATGATAGGGGATGGGGTCTGGATTCCGGAATTCATATATTCCTCTGACTTGATTGACGAACAGCAGAGAATCACCGAAAACTTTCAGAGATTCAACGCCCAATTCTTTAGCGACTTGGAGGCCGATTAGTAGAGCGTTGTATTCCGCTATATTGTTAGAACAGGTCTCGCTAAGGGAATATGCTCGATAGATGACGAGCTTATCAGGAGTAACCAGGACAATTCCTACTCCCGAGACCACGTTTCCCTTGGGACCAGTTCTGGAGGCACCATCGAAGAATAGTTGCCATGCATTACTTTCCATTGCGGAATTACATTCTGCAACTTCGTCGGGAATATCCTCGTACAACTTGGAGGCCTCCGGGATCGGATGAACAGCTAGGAAGTCAGCCAGTGCTTGGCCTTTGACGGACTTCTGGGGGACGTACACCATGTCATACGGTGTCAATAATATCGCCCATGTCACGAGTCGAGAATTAAGGACACTTGGCTTGTTCATCAGTACCCGAAGAGGATTGATCCTGGAGATAATGTGAATGGTTTGGCCTGTGACATAGTGTCGCATTTTCTGAATAGCGAACATCAGAGCCAAGCATTCTTTCTCCACTAGATTGTACCGGTGTTCGGCTCCGATCACCATCCTGTTGAGATAGTAGATAGCTTGCTCGTGACCCATCTCGTTCTTTTATGCGAGAAGAGCTCCCAGAGAATGACCCATCGCTCGAACATTCAGCACGAATGGTCTTCCTATGACAGGAGGCACCAGAACTGGTGGACTAGTGAGGTAGCGCTTGATATCATCGAACGCTTGCTGACAGGCTTCGTCCCATATAAAGGATACACCTTTCTTCATGAGACAAGAAAATGGCTGACATCTTCCAGAGAGGTTGGATATAAATCTCCGGATATAAGCCAGACGACCTTGAAATCTCCTGAGTTCCCTCAGATTACGGGGTGGTCGCATTTCTAAGATGGCCTTGACTTTATCAGGGTCCACTTGAATGCCTTTGGCGGTTATAACAAATCCCAGAAATTTGCCACTAGATACCCCCAGAAAGGACTTTGTAGGATTCATTTTGAGTTGATGTTGGCGCATCAAGTCAAATACTGTCTTCAAGTCTTGGATGTGATCCTCCTTGAGGCAGCTTTTGACAGCTACATCGTCCATGTAACACTCCACTGTCTTGCATAAATGCTCATGGAATATGTTACTCATAGCCCGTTGGTACGTAGCCTCGGCATTCTTCAATCCGAAGGGCATGATCGTATAGCAATATACCCCCAGTGGTGTCCGGAAGGCAGTGTGCTTCTCGTCTTCAGGATGCATCTTGATTTAATTGTATCCTGAAAATCTGTCCATGAAAGACATACGTTCAAAACCGCATGTATTGTCAATCATGACGTCTGTGATGGGAAGAGGAAACTCATCCTTGGGGCAGGCTGCGTTCAGATCTCGAAAATCGATGCAGACACGTACTTTTCTATTTTTCTTCATGACCGGGACAACATTGGTGACCCAGTAGGGATGTTGTTCTTCGCCGATGAAGCCGCAGGCTATCAACTTTTTGACTTCAGCTTCGATGGCGTCTATCATATCCGGGCAGAACCGGCATTGGTGCTGCTTCACAGGTTTCGAATCGGGCAATATATTCAGCTTATGTGTAGCCACCTTTGGATCAAGGCCTGGCATATCCTTATAATTCCACGCAAAAACGTCGATATATTCTTTTATCAGCTGTATAACTTCTTCCCTTTCTGCTTCGGAAAGATTGTTACTGATAAATATCGGCTTTGGGGAAAGTTTATCCCCAATGTCAATCTGGATAACTTTGTCTTCAGTGGGAGGTTCTCTCTGTTCGAAGCAGAACTCCCATTGTGTATCCATTTGCTGAGCCCAAGCATCATTTCAAACGGTTCGAATTCTTGTTCGTCTGATTCGAAGGAATCCGTCACTACCATATTTACTGATAATGTTCGCTCGAGAGCATGAGATGAGTCGGAGGGCGCTGAGCCATTTTGAGAGGAGGAAAAAATATCCTCGTTTGACTCAGGAGCTGCGAGGGAGATTAACGATGTTCATCGTCATCCGGGAAATAGGCGTAACACCGTCCGGGATTTCCTGGGGAGGCAGATTGCCAAATTGAAGGGAGATCATGTTGGCCGTGACCGTCTTCTCGCTGTTGCGGAGAGTGATGGCCTTAGCATCGATCAGCTCCTGGATCTTCCTTTTTAGTATATAGCACGCCTTTGTGGGGTGGTGTATGTACCTATGGAAGATGCAGTACTTGGGGTTGTTGGAACTGCCGTCCTCATTGGGTCGTCTCACCTCAGGAAGGATAATCTTGCCGCTTTTGACGAGACATTCGAATATGCTCAGAATATCATCATTATCGAAATAGTACACTTTAATGGGCCTGGAAGTCCCTGGATTTGTCTGCATGGTAGCCATCATCTTTTGCCTGGACGTGTTGATCGCCAGAGCTTCTTTACCCTTGGTACCCCGAGAATGGTCGATGTTGGAGGATGACCTCTTGCCTTTATCGGAGGCCGAGATCATGATGCCATTATCGCACACCTTCTGACTATTGTCCTCCGCGGCTACCGCTGAGATGATGAACGAGGGCCAATCACGAAACTGATATGGTCCCGTGAACACCGAGATCACGGGGAGAAGGTTCTTCCTGCATATGTCCACCAATGCCGAGTCTGGGACTCCTGGAGGCATTTGTAGAGTGGCTTGACGAAAACGTTCGATGAAAGTGCGGACATTCTCCTTTTCCTTCTGCCTGACTTCGATGAGAGAGGACATAGACATGTCCATCCCTCCCTCGTAGAATCGCGTGAAGAATAAAGCCTTAAAGTCTTCAAAGGAAGTAATGCAGTTGTCCGCCGCTTGCTTTCCCTTGCGTAGATTGCAGGGATCATCTGCTTTTTTATGGAAGACAGATGCATTTTTACGCGCGGAGCGCATTTGTGATTCCTGATTTGGCGCTGAGGCATCATCAGAAATTTTGTCTATTTTGCCAGGGACGGGAGACTGAATTTTATGCGTAGAGCGCGGATTATACTTCTGGGTTAGCGCTGAGGCATTGCCAGAAGTTTTGTCGGCCCTGACAGAGACAGGCGACTGAATTTTACGCGCAAGGCACGGATTATACTTCTGGGTTAGCGCTGGGGCTTTGCCAGAAGTTTTGTCGATCCTGCCAGAGACAGGCGACTGAATTTTACGCGCAAGGCGCGGAGGGAGCAATGCTACAACCTCGTTGGTCGGAGAGATTGGAGAGATCAGAGAGTCCACAGGAATGGTAGAGGATGTCTTGGGCATCCAGACCTTGCGCAGCTTCCTGTTATTTTGGACGGAGAGGGAGTGAAAGCTACCCCCTGTTCGAAGCATGTCTTCGTAGGCAGACTGGTCGAACTGGACGACCAGTGTCTTCTTCACGGATCCCACGGATACCGCTTCGTGTTGAACAATAGCTTCCTCATCAGAAGAGAAAGATGTCCCCAACAGAGTCGCCATCTTATTTCGGATAATAAACGAAAAAGATGATATATGGAAAATGAGATCTTATACGAAAACCCGTCCTTCTTTTATGTTTACAAACAAGATTGTACAATTTTATCCTACACGAGGATGACTAAGTATAATTTATTTAATCTGGGTAAATATTGCTATAGGTGTCTGATCTGCAGTCGATCACTTTAGCCCTTGGACCACACGATGTTGAAGAAGTGCCGTGGAAGACGGAAAGCAACTTCGCAGGTTGCTAAAGAGGGTGGATGCTCTATGCCAAAGTCGTCGATCCCTTCTCTTTGCCTGAGCTCTGGATTCTTCTCTCTCTCTTGACCTCCAATTTCTTCAACCTCCAATTTCTTTTATCGTTGGATCTGATACTGGATTTCTTGATCAATTTTCTCTCCTTTTTCCTCTGTTGATAGAGGTCTCTATTTATAGAGTTTTAGTGACAGTGACCACTCAGTCGGTGTAGAAACTGAGTAGTGGAAAGTACAGCACCCTTTTACACGATGGTTTAAAATAACCAATGCCTGCGTATAGATGACCTTTTGAGTGAGCATATGACGCGTGTCCAACTAAGAGACAAAATGCGTATATCTGCTGCGAAGATCACGGTGTAGAAGCCACGTAGGTAGTTATCCCTTGTGTAGAAGAGGTTGGCGTAGAAGCTAATGACTTTCACCATGGCATAGAAGCCAAAATAGGCATAGAAGCTGAGTAGGCGTAGAAGCCGAGCGGTCATAGAAGCCGAGTGACGTAGAAGCCGAGCGGTCATAGAGGCCGAGTGGGCATAGAAGCCGAGTGGGCATAGAAGCCGAGCAATATGGACGTTTTAGCCGAAATTATGGCTCTTGGAGATATAATCAAATCTCTTGCATTAAATGCAGAGATCTGCCCCCATCCTGCACATTAAATGCAGTGGCTTGTCTTTAAGATTTGCCATTATTCTGTGCATTAAATGCAGATACGCGCCTCAAATTTTGTACGAAGAGTAACTGCTGATGTGGCGGTCTGTTTGTATTCTGCGGAGCGTAAGAAGCTCACGTCTGCCTGTGTAAAACTGGGCGACGTATTCCCTTATATGCGTAAGAGTAGTTTACGCAAAAAGGATGTCACTAAACGACGGTTCGGTAACATTTAATCAAATCTCCTGCATTAGATACGGGGGTCCGCCTTTATCCCGCTCATTAAATAAGGAGACATGTTTTGAAGGCCTGCCACCCTTCTGTGCATCAAGTGCTGAGACGTGCCTTGGGCATCTGTCAGTATTCGGCGCTTTAAGTGCAGAGACGTGCCTCGAGAAACTGTCATCGCTCTGCGCATTAAATGCAGAGACGTGCCTCGAGCCCTGTACGAAGTGCAGCTTTTGACGTGGCAGGCTGTTTGTCTTTTGCGGAGCGTAAACAGCTCACATCGGCTTGTATAAAACTAGGCAGCGTACCCCTTTGTATGTGTAAAAGTGTTTTACGCAAAGGAAATGGCATTAAATGACAGCCTGGATTGCAGTATCGCGCCATCATGATACCCGTCGCTTGGGTTGTCGTGTAGTACTCTTTATCAGGAGTCTAGACGTCAGGTTCATTGCATGATCTGACAGATTCATTTCGAAGAATACGAAGCGTTCCTCGTATACTTCGATGCTGCATTTGAAAGCAGATGAGTTTTACTCCATATAGGCGATGAAGCACCCTGTTTACGCTGAAGCAGCCTGGACATACTGCTTTATGCGGATGGTACTTGAGCCTATATTTTTACGCTGTGCTCGGCGGAAAAGCTCTATTGCACGTTTGATGGCTCTGAGGTCCTCTGTTTTCGCTGTCCTGCATCAATATGCTGCGTATAGCTATCCAGCATATTTTTTATGCTTCTACAATAGGTATAGGACTGGAGTATACTGTGTTTTAGTGTGTGTCAGTAAGTACTAGCTTAAGGAAGGTTAATGTTGAGTATAGGCCTAGTATCCAAGAGTGTGGTGAAGTTGTGGTGTTTTACTGTTAGTGTTGTGGAAGTAATTAGATCAGAGGTGATACTTGTGTCAGTAGTGGTGTCAGTAATAGCTTGAGTATAGGTATAAGTTGAGTATAAGAGTAGGGTGTGTGTGTGCAAGTGTTGTGAGTATCTGTGTTGCACCAAGTGTTAGTGTTCTAGAGTATCTAGAATAAATGTATCTAGTTTAGGCTAGAGTGCACCAAATGGTAAGTGAGATACCAAGGTAAATGATAAGTGTCAAGTGTCTTAGAGAGTGAGTTATGAGGAAGGTATCCAATTATGATATATCTTAGTGTCATAAGATGCAAGAGTAATAGTGTGGGGTACCAAATTAAAGTGAGGTCAAGTTTTGTTAGGTCCTTGCTAAGCAAGGTATAGATATTAGGATATTGATATAAGGTATTGGATTTGGGTCAAGAGTGAGATTGTGGTTAAGGTATTATTGATACCAAGGTAATGAGTAGTAGGTATTGGCATAGTAATAGGCTAGATGTTAACTAGTTATTGATTGATACTAAGGTGACTAAAATAAGGTATATTTTATATAGTATTGTATAAGTATTAAATGCATATTAGTTGATACTCAAGGTATTTGGTAGTTAATTATATACTAGAATTTGAATTACCTTGTGATACCAAGGTAATGTCAATGTATTGATTGATACTCAAGGTATTGGGTTTGAGTATCAAGATGGAGGTGTAGGTGGGGAGATACCACATTGGTTCAAAGCCAAGGTATCCACTTAGCTTTGTTTGACTAAGAGTACTATATATATATTGTCTTATATATATATGTTAGTATTTTCATATCTAATAACTTGCGTATCTTAGGATACGATACCTTGTTGGTTTTCTAGTATCTTAGAATAGCTTGTGTGGCCTAGATACATAGTGTATGGACCTAATATCCTAGAGATAGACTCATACAACCTAAAATTAGCTTGTTTGACCATGTTTGACTAGTTTGACTTAGAGTTGACTTAGTTTGACTATTTTGACTTAGAAATAGCTTTATGACCTAGACATTGACTAGTTTAACTCATTTTTATTCCAAAACCTTATATTAATGTAATATTCCATATATAGGTTTGTATGACACCAGTTCAGACACAGTTTGACATTCATTGCCATGGACCGCAGGTGAGTACATTCTCTGATAGTTTTTTATTTATGATATCATCTATGTCTCTTATATCTAGTATAAATATCCTTTATTTCTTGACACAATGGTTACACGAATTATTATATCCGGATTTCGTCATGAGATGTTATTCATTGGTATATATGGTGTATCTTGTGCAAGCCTTATTTTTTTGTTCTTCTTGTACATGTACAGATACTGATTCTCGGGGAGACTTGCTACCTTCCTAGAGAATCCTGTGCCATGACGTACCATAGTTGGATCCACTATACCAGTCGGGGGCGGGGAGTATGTAGTATAGATATGTGATCATACCCTTCTTCTATCAAGTCTTCTTTATTGAATAGTGTTAATCATAAACCGCACGTATGAATAGCCAGGCCATTAATCTTATATCAAGGTCTCAAGCCAATTATATGTTAAAGTTGGTACTCACTTACTTAGTCATTAGTATTTTCTGTTCATTCCATATTGCTCATTCTTGTATTTATTTTCAGTATTTTCTTTATTGCATATCTCTTGTATATGTATATGGCATCTTGTATATTCACATTTATTTACTATTATATAGTTTATATTATTTATTAGAACTACTGTTAGAGATGTACTTCGCTCAATTCTTGACTTGAAAACATTTTTCAGAGGATCCCAGGGATTATTGTCTGACATACTACGGGCCCAGACCTATAGATGGTGCAGACTTGGACCCACTAGTTCCGGAGTGACTGCAAGAAGATCTAGCCGGAATCACTTGTTAGCATAGTTAGTTCTCTTTAGCATTTTTGTACCTGATTTGTTTTTAGCTTATATTTTAAGATTTGATTATTGTTTCTATTATTATTGTTATATTTATTTAGATTGCATAGTTATGTTAGACTTCTTTGATATCTTATCGTGCTATAGAATTATGATTGAGTATTGTGTTAAATTAAGTTTTATTACTCTCTTCTTGGAGTTGAGATATTATTGGAGGTTTATGCATTATTTGTGAGATGATTAGCTAGTATAGTTGACCTAGACATCGTTCTATCATCGATATTGCGGTGTAGGCTAGACGTACCCACGTACTTGTGCCCCTTCACCGGGTGCAGGTTATGACACATCTGTATGGAGAATTTATTAAAGGCATCACAGTAATCAGAGGACCTATAGATGACAGCAATAAACCTGTTGCTTGAGGACAACGTTCACCACTGGTGGAAGGCACAGTAGAGACAATATGGTACAGGCCAAAGGTGGGAGGATTTCTGCGTACTCTTCAATGAGAGGTTCTTCCCTTCCCATGTTGGTGATGTCCTCTATGAGAAATTCCTTTACCTCAAGAAAGTGAACATGATGGTGGACGAGTACTACCCAGAGTTTATCTGACTAAGTCATTTTGGCGAGATATTGATTCCCACTGAGCAACAGAGAGCCAAGAGATTCTACCGTGGGCTATCCCCTGACATTAGGCACTTCACTAGTGCGTAGTCGAGGATATCCTATACGGTAGTTCTGGAGGAAGCGAGAATTCAGGAGCTCCTTTTGAAGGAGGCACAACAGACACAGACACGTCCTACACCAGTAGCACCCATTAGAGTACCTCAGGGCAGACTCACTAGACGCCCTTTGGCACATCCACATCAATAACAACAGAGAACGAGACCGTATCAGACTCAGGAGAAGCCCATGTGCAATTACTGTGGAAAGCACGAACATATTATGAGAGATTGTCGGCTTTGTTTAGGGCAGTGTATGAGATATAGTTCTGGGCAACATATGGCCAGAGACAGTCCAGTACAACAGGCCTTGGTGCTTCCTCAGCAGACGTAGAGGCCAGAACTTCTAGCACCGCGACTGTCACAGCAGATGACGAGGACAGAAACACCAGGAGCGAGAGCACCTCGACCTCCAGCAGGTGAAGGATTTCAGCAAGAGCCACCGCTGCCTACTCAGGAGGACATGTTTGTGAGGGTCAAGCTACAGGTACCTCCTCAGAGGACTGGGCATGCTTTTGCTTTGGAGATGGATGACACAGAGCAGGAGATTGATGTTATAGCAGGTATTACCCTTGTTTCTACTTTTTTGTTTTGATATTATTTGATACAGGTGCCACACACTCATTCATATCTTCTAGTTTTTTTGCCAAGCACAATATTGCCACTACACCCTTGTCTAGTTATGTTAGAATTCTCACCAGGGGAGGAGTTTTACATGTTAGCCGTGTTTGTAGATCTTGTTATATAGTGATCCGCGACAGGGAGATGAAGGCTCGACTTTTAATCCTTCTCATACCAAACTTTGATGTTGTCCTTGGGATGGACTGGCTAAGTAAGTACCATGCTTTCTTCGACTGCTATAGAGGAAGCATTATCTTTAGAGTACCAGGCCAGCCGGAGCTTGAGTTTGCACAAGGATCCACTGAGATACATGATGGTGCTCAGATGGCATTAGACAACATCATTTATCACTCTATCATTTCAGAGTGTCAAGACGTATTTCTAGGAGAATTGCCAGTGCTACCTCCGGATAGAGATATGGAATTCTTATTTGAGTTGACCCCAAGAGCAGCACCTATAGCGTCGCATGTTTATAGATTGGCAACAAAGGAGATAAATGAGATGAAGGCGCAGTTGAAGGAGTTAGAGGTAAAGGGCTTCATCCGACCGAGTGCATTACCCTGGGGAGCCCCAGTGTTGTTTATACCCAAGAAGGATGGGTCAGTGCCCATGTGCATTGATTATAGAGCCTTGAATACTATGACGGTGAAGAATAAGTAGCCTCTATCGTGCATTAATAATTTATTTGATCAGCTTAGTAGAGCTAAGGTATTCTCGAAGATAGACTTGAGATCAGAATATCACCAGGTGAAGGTAAGAAAGTAGGATATTCCGAAGACCGCATTTAGGATAAGATATGGACACTACGATTTATGGTCATGCCATTCAGATTAAATAATGCTCCAATTATCTTTATGGACTTGATGAATCGAGTGTTCCATCAGTATTTGGACCAGTTCGTAGTTATCTTGGCATATGACATCCTTATATATTTGAAGAGCCACAAGGAGCATGAGAAGCACTTGTGGATCATCTTAGAGATATTAAAGAGAGAGAGAGAGAGAGGTAGTATGCGAAGCTTAGCAAATATAAGTTTTTTTGGATAAGGTTGCTTTTCTTGGGCTTGTCGTCACAGGAGATGGTATTTCGGTAGACTCGGATAAAATTGTTGTAGTTTAGAAATGGCTCGTTCCTACATCAACATCGGAGGTCAGGAGTTTCCTTGAATTTGCAGGATATTACCGATGGTTCATGGAAAATTTCTCGAGGATAGCAGAGCCTATGACTCGTTGACATACAAGGAACGAGATTTTATATGGACGAATGAGTATCAAACCATTTTGAGGAGTTAAAGAAGCGACTGAGCATAGCATAATTATTGACTATTCCATTAGGATCAGGAGGTTATGTGATCTACAGCGACACAAGGGAAAAGGATTCGGATGTGTATTAATGCAGCATAGCAAGGCAGTTGCGTATGCATCAAGACAATTGAGAGAAATGAGAAGAATTATCCAACTCAAGACTTGGAGCTTGTAGCCGTTAATTTTGCCTTGAAGCTATGGAGACATTACTTATATGAAAAACGAGTAGAGATCTATACAGACCACAAAAGCCTCAAGTATGTCTTTACATAGAAGGAATTAAATATGAGGCAAAGGCGATAGCTTGAGTTGATGAAGAACTTCGAGATAGAGCTGCATTATCACCCGGGCAAGGCTAACATAGTAACAGATGATCTAAGCCGAAAGCCTACGATGCTATTCTTGATGACACAAAGAGAGTTACTGGAGGACTTGCAAGAGCTTGGCATAGAGGTTGTTCTACCTAAATCAGATAGGACATTAGCCAACTTGCAAGTGCAATCATCACTAATAGAAAGGACTAGGGCAGCTTTGCCTACGGATGCTAGATTCATGAGGTTAAAAAAGAAGACCGAGGTTGAAGAGAAGATGGGATTTCATATTTATGCTGATGGGACATTAAGATATGGTGATCGTCTATAGATTCCCAATGGAGAGCTTCGGCAAGAGATGATGACAGAGGCTCATAGCGCGATATATTTTATTCATCCAGGAGGCACAAAGATGTACTGCGACTTGCTACAGAACTTTTGGTGGCATAGGATGAAGAGGGAGATAGCTCACTTTATGGCCAAATATTTGGTATGTCAGCAAGTCAATGCTGAACACCAGAGGATAATAGGGTTATTGCAAGTAATTCTGATTCTTGGGTGAAAATAGGAGCATATTACTATTGACTTCGTCATAGACTTTTCGAAGAGTTTAAGTGGGCGAGATGTTGTTTGGGTGATAGTAGATCGGCTTACCAAGTTTGCACATTTTTTCCTCTTCGAGTTAGCAAGTCTATAGAATCTTTGGTTGACTTATATATGAGGTAGATCGTAAGATTACACGGCATTCCGGTTAGTATTCTATCAGACATGGACTTGCTTTTTATATCTTGCTTTTGGAGGAGCATGCAGGAGAGTCTTAGAATTTGTCTAAAGTTTAGTACTTCCTATCATCCGCAGACAGACAGGAAGTCAGAATGTACTATTTAGACACTGGAAGATATGTTGAAGGCATATATGTTGGACTTTAGAGGATCATGGTAGGATCACCTACATCTTGTGGAAGTTTTCCTACAACAATAGCTATCAGGCGAGCATCCAAATGGCTTCGTTTGAAGCGTTGTATGGAAGAAAGTGTAGGTCTTCAGTGTGTTGAAGCGGCATAGGAGAACTTCAGATCTTGGGACCAGAGTTGGTTGTCAGCACCGTGGAGAAGGTAAAGATGATACAGGTCCACTTGCAAGCAGCACAAGACAGGTAGAAGCGGTAGGCAGATCTTTATCGTCGTCATTTGGAGTTTAAGGAAGGCGACAATATTTTCTTGAATATCTCACCAACTAGAGGCACTATTCGATTTGGAGGATGCGACAAGTTGAGTCCAAGGTACATTGGACCATTTGACGTGATAAAGCGAGTTAGAGAAGTTGGTATCGACTGGCACTACCACCTTTGCTTGAGGGAGTACATAACGTATTTTATATATCGCAGTTGAGGCGATATGTGGCAAATACTAGTCATATTATCGATCACTCCGAGATCAACATTGGACCGAGCTTGGCTTACCAAGAGCAGCCTGTGGAGATTCTTAATTGCCGAGAGAAGGTGTTGAGGAATCAGTCTATTCCTTTGGTTCGTGTGGCATGGAAGCATCACCCGCTCAGAGAATCCACTTAGGAATATGAGGACGATATGCATAAATATTTTTCATATCTGTTCGAAGATCAAGGTACGACTTATATATTGTTCTCCTATACCGTATCCTTTGCATCCTCGATTCCATATACAAGTTTTTCTTATACTAAAACTTATTCGTGCCATATTACCTTGCTTAAGCAGACCAGACTGACCCTTAGAAATTAATGCTTGATTTATACTTTCTCCTTCCCGAGTTTGAGGTACGATAATTCGTACTTGACCCTTCTCTACCATATTGCCTTCTCTTATTATAAAATTATGCTTTTTTTAATTTCGAGGATAAAATTCTTGTAAGTTGGGTAGAATGTAAACATCCATAATTTTAATTTTTTTATTTTAATTTTTTTATTGGATTTTTTCTATTTACTTAGCTAATTAGAATGAGTAGAAATTTCTTTATTAATTAACTATATAAATTTTAGTTATATTTACTAATTATAAAATGTTTTATAAAATATTTTTGATGTGTTAATTTTATTAAAGTTTTACAAATTTTTTAGTATTTATTTTAAATTATTTTCGGGTTTTTACCATTTATATAATTAAATATATAATAGTATAAAAGAAAAGAAATAAAAATAAATAAACTAAACCGAATTAAATCCTAATCAAATGCCTAACCCTAATCTATTTTCTATACTAACCTAACCCGACAGAACCCCGCACGACTACAGAATTTTTCCCCGACTCTTACTCCCCTATATATATAAGAGATCAAAACAAAACCTTAACCCTAACTCTTTCCTCCCTAAGCCTACATGTGACCCTTGCCTGATCACCTCACCGCGTCGTCCGTCGCCTACGACGGCCAAAGACCGCTGCCCATGCATTCGCGCGCATAGCCGCAGCAGCAGCAAGCGGCCACCGACCCCCCTGTTTCAGTTTAGTTAACTCCCTCACCTCTCATCCGATTTATAAACAGTTTCTACGTACATGCCCAAAACATAACCCTCTAAGAATCCCTTCAAGTAGAATAATTTTAGGTACCCTGGATTGATCGAAATGTCGATCGAAAGTTGCACGAAAAACTGTCCGAAATAGTTCAAAAATTTAGTCCAAGTACCCCTGTTCATGCCCAGTTTTCTACCAACTCGTTAAATATTTGAAAGGAATTATTCACAACATATCCAAGATTATTTCTTTTCTTTTGTTTTTTCTTAGTTAGCCTTATTTATCAAATTATTTTATTTCCAAAACGACTATAAACTATATTTTTAAAATCCAAAATTATGTGATACAGAGTGCACCCCTCCAAACAGGATCACTTCGTCGCATATCAATTACATCAAAAGGCGCATATGGTATTTCCTAACATGTAGGCTTTCGCGAAAGTTGATTTGGATGTGTGTGCACGCCGGAATCAACCTGTATCCGTAAAAAGACCCTCGTATCAGTGTTTTATGAATTTCCCAATTAATTTATGATCGCTCATCTGATCATAATGAAACTTGTGCCATTGGACTAGTAATATTTGACTTGTCATATAACCCGAGTTTCGTCCGATTCTGAGACAGTCGACGAATCGTTATTTTATGGGCCCACGATTCGACTTGACGAGTGATTTTGTGATCGGCTCGTCGAAATCAAAAATTGGTTATACCGTTGATTTCGTATCGTCGAGTAGGATTCATTTGACCTATAATTTGTCCCATTTAGAGACATTTACACCTGGCATGTATTTTGGTACAAAGTGGCCTACAAGTGGTGTCACAACCCGCACCCAAAATTTGGGCATGAGCCGTTGGTACGTCCAGCCTACGTCGCAACATCGGCGGTAGAATGCTCTCTAGGTCTCAATACTACTAAAATAATTTACAAAAATAATCTGTCAATGATCTCAACTCCATAAGGATGACAATGAATATGCTTTTGATCATTAACTCATTAGGTACTCAATCACAATAACTATAAGAAGGTGAATGGCATGATAAGATGTGAAGATATAAAGAAGTTCTGACATAAGTCTAGAACACAACTCAATAAAAAAAGTCTAGAGTCTAGCTATCTCAATATAAATAGGTCTCAACATAATACAACCCAAGTCTCAAAGTTAGAACAATCCAATACATAAATAAACTAGACTAAGTGCTATCTAAACTATTGCGGGTGGTGTCTCCTCTAAGGAGAGTGGCTCCTCTAGAATCTCCGGGATGTAATCTCCATCTAATAATGGACCATAATGGGTAGGACAGAAATCCTCAAGATCCGCTGAAAAATATTATCCAGTCAGGATTGGAGCGAAGTACAAACACTAACAGCAATTTCAATTATATTGATAAGAACTATAAAATAGTGTAAAAAAAATACATGATGAAAGAAATACTGGACGATAAGGAATACTGCAGAGACATGTAATCAGCATATAGAACTAACCAACAATGACCAGATATATGTGAATGCTAGAACTGACTATACTGAAATAAAAAATAGAAATTCAAGCTAAGTGTTATGAAATATCAGTTTGCTATGTGATCGCTTAGGACTAAATCAGGCTTGTTATATATGATTTGCTATGATACATGTAAGGTCAGGCTAACCCTCTAGTTAGCTATGATGTGAGCAATAGTCTGGCTAATCATATATAACAGGCTATTAGGCATATAAATGGTCAGGCTATACCCTGTGATATATGGGGTAAGCTACGATAGGGATATGATCACATAATCTTGATAATATTTCTCTGTCCCCAGCTAGTACTATTGAATCCAATCACGACTCCTCATGACAGGTATCTATGAGACTAGCCTGTGTATCCGTTGTATCAGAATCAAGTATACCCTACAACTAGAATTATAGTAATGATCAAAATAATAAAAACTATCAGAGAATGTAGTCGCATGTGGTCCTGAACAACGTCTAAGGGTTAATGTCCAAAATGCAGTCACAAAGACCTAAAGATAAAATATCAATGTCAATTGGTGGTTTGGAATGATAATTAAGTCAAACTAGGTAAATATGTGATTCCTTGGTCCAAACTAGGTTGTACTAGGTCAATACCTTCATAATACTAGATTTCTAGTCTATAATAGTTAATATGGATACTATGATACCATATATCATATATACATACTATATAGAATCTGTATACACCATAACTTGAGGTATCTTAGCTAATACTAATATTACGTTGGTATTTCCTATTGGTACATGATACCTTGGTACCACACTAATATTAACACTAATCTTGCTACTCAATAGCAACCATACACCCTTAAGTTTGATACCACCAACTAACATTATTTACACTACTCATAAGCTAGTACTAGCACTTGATACTAAATGGTATTCTTCACTCACTCCCACTAGCCACCCTAAATAAATATAAATTCAAGTACCTTGATGCTCATTGATACCTGTATCAAGACACTAAGGTATCCACTGTGTCCATCCTATCTTCATATGCACTAAGAGACTCCAATCCTTCACCTTGCACAATCAATACCTGATTCCCTTATTCACCACTGATACATAGGAACACACAATGCATCACAACTCAAACACTACACTAGATAAAAAATCTAATATACCCTCATGTTAACATCTGAATTTATATTTCCATATATCCAAATTTCCACCCTCATATCACAGAGATCCTACACTCATGTGCACATCTATATCACCTAATACAAACTGATACTTCTGCCATCCCCTTACATAATCCCCATAGTACATAATACTTTATACTGCTAATGCTAACCTGTACGAGTGCAGGCAAGTTGCTGCACTTCAAGCTCATCTCCCCTAAGCCAATACAGGACTTGCACAGCAATTGAGTTGCTGCTGCTGCTGCTACTGTCCTAACTATATGGAAAAATAGTCAGACCCGAGCCTCCATATCACATATCCTCCATAATGATATATAATAGACAACTACGATGCTTACCTAAATTGATCCTACCCCCTGTAGTGCCTGCACTGCTGTAAGCTTGAGCTAACACATGTCATTACTCCAGGTCTGCCCCTCACTTAACTTCTTCCTAATCAATGATACACACTTTCTTCTCCTCCAGCTACAACCTCACCCTGTACCTGGGCATACCCCAAGCACACTGCCTGCAGTGGCCAAAACATGAGCACCCATATTACTGACTGTATTTGCAGATTCCTCCACACTTGTATCATACATACTATCTGATACACTAGGACGCCCGTACCCCTTACTCACACACTGACATAGAATTTCTTGCATACCCAATATGCATTCACCAATACACTCATGCACATCCCCCCTAGCTAGTGATGCCTCAGAATATTAGTACTAAATTTTCCAGGTCTGATACTCCCCTATCCTCACTAATTACCTACACTCCATACTACAAACAGAGTACACTAGCTACTAAGGTGAAGTCCTTTTCCTTAAATAGTTCACTGCTCGAGTCTCCTTGCACCTATTGCCATAGCTGCAACACCCCGATCATCACCAACAGTACAACCATATTGAACCTAGGCCAAGTGCAGACACCTATCCTGCCTTAAGTTGTTTACTGATACTAGTATTAGTAATGCTGCTGGCCACTAGCCCGAGCACACTGATACACTAGCATCATAAGCATAAAACTCAAAGACAGTAGAAAAAGGAAAATAAAAATGTATCCAGATTCCATGTAACTTGGGTGTGAATTAAAGTAAATCTAAAATGAAAACTCACTGATTCTAGGCATGAGCTGCCCATGCCCGAGCCCCAAAACAAAAATCACCCAACTCTAATACATATATAAATACCCTGATACCTACTAATACACTAGGTACTACACTTACTATCCACTCACGAGTTCACTAATCAGACACATACACACACAGTTAAGTATATATACTAAGCAATCACAGTACTAACACTCCAAACCGAAAGTAACCAATTGAAACACCACTGTCAACTTCTCATCTACACACTTAAAATCTATATTTTTATACTATTATATATAAACTATATATATGCATGCACAATATTATGTGGATAACACACCCTAACAAATACACCTATACTAGTCAATTATCATACACTTTAAGTGCCCCCATGCACTATGATATATCCCCAACCTATATTCCAAAACCCTTAATAACCCATAAAACATACTAATGCATATTAAATATATCTATTTATAACTATTATATTTAGTTGTATTGAAGAAAAGAGAAATTACACCCATGAACACAAAACCCTAAACTATGAACAAAATCTCATGAAGAAAATACTATGTAACCAATAGAGACAAATTTTCTCTCCTTGAGGGTGTTCCTAAACCATGGGTGTGCTCCTAATGGCCAACAAAATAAGTAAAACAAAATTTAAAGGAGAGATTTTCAGATTTTCACCTATTAGGAGATGGATTCCCAATGCAAACTTCTTCTTTTCCAAAGCTCCTTAAAACCTAAGCTTCCAGGCTTCTTATATGAGGGAAATGAGAGGGATTGGGGTTTAATTTCTGAAATTTGGTGGAGGAAAGAAGGGGTTTGGGGAAGAAATACTTATAAGGTTTTTTATGAGCTATGAATGAACTAGAGGCAGGCTCCCTCTCTCCTATATAGGCTGGCTACATGAGGACCCAGGGCTAGCAATGCATAAAGTCCTCAATGCCCATATAGTTAGTCATGAAGAGTTATTCAAATAAGTGGAATTTAATCCTAAGTGAGGGTTTAACAAATTTCTAATTAAATGGATAGGGACTAACTAGTGGGATCAAAATATCTAGTCTATGTTTGATAATAAACGAAAGAAATGAAACTAGGTTTATAAGAAACCCTTTCTTTGGTTTACAAACAAGAAGTACAATTAATCCTATACGAGGATGTTAAGTACAAAAATTTAATCTGGGTAAATATTGCTATAGGAGTCTGATCTGCGGTCGATCACTTTGTCCCCTGGACCACACGATGATGAAGAAGTGCTGTAGAAGAATGAATAGCTTCAAAGATTGCAAGAGGGAGTGGATGCTCGATGCTAAGATCGTTGATCACTACTCTCTGTCTGTGCTCTGGATTCTTCTCTCTTCGATTTTTCGACCTCTGTCTCTCAAAGATTAAAATTCGTTCACAATAAAATCTGACCCCCGACCTCCATGGACAGAGGTCTCTATTTATAGGCGTAGAAACTGAACAGCGGAGAGAACCGCACCTTTTACGCGGCGGTTATTATAACTACTACCCACGTATAAATGATCTTCTGAATAAGCGTGTGACGTATGTCCCATTAAGAGATAATGCGTATAACTGCTGTGAAGATCACGGCATGCAAACCACATAGGTAACTGTCCCTCGCGTAGAGATGATTGGCGTAGAAGCCAAATAACAGTCTCGTTGGCGTGAAAAACCAAATAGCTGTTCTGATGGTATAAAAGCCAAGTAGGCGTAGAAGCCCAATAGGCATAGAAGCCCAATAGCTGACATATAGGCCTAGAAGCCAAGTAGGCGTAGAAGCCTGATGCTGCATAGATAGGTAGCCGGCGTAAAGGTAGCCAGTTATTCCTCTTTGACTGAGGTCTTAAGCATATTCTGGATCAGATAGCCTATTCACATACCTTTGCGAATATAGCCTAATTTGGCGTATTTCAAGGAGATAGCATGCAGTGTACTCCTATAGTTGAAAATAGCCAGGTCGGCGTAATATGTAGAGGTGCTGATGTGGACGTATTAGCCATAATTATGGCTCACCCAGTCTTTGAAAGTAGAACCAAATCTCGTGCATTAAATGCAGAGATCTGCCTCGAGCTCTATACGAAGAGCCATTTTTGATGTGGCGGTTCGTCTCGTCTCCTGCTAAGCGTAAAAGCTCACGTCTGACTGTGTAAAACTAGGCAGCGTATTCCCTTGAATGCGTAAAAGTAATTTGTATCAAGAAAATGTCACTAAACGACGGTCTAGGGCTCTATACAGAATCATTATTACAGCCGTCCTCTTGATAGTCATGCATTACTCTTTGTCAGGAGTCAGGTTCACTACATCATCTTGTAAACTCCCTCACCCAAAATAGGTATTTTGTGTATATTTTATATTATTATATTTATTATAGATGTTAAATTTATTTAGAGTATTCTCTTAGTTAATTAGAAAGTAAATTTTTTTAGTATATTTACTTATATAAATATTTATTTAGAATTATTTTTAGGCTATTTTAGATTATTGAGATTTTTCCATAATTTTTAGTTAATTAAAAACTAGTAACACTAATTTTCTAGGACTTTGAAGAATTTATTTTATGTTCAAACTTAATTAAAAATATTCTAAAATTTTATTTTAGGTTCTAAATAGTCAAATATATTTTCTAGAATTTTCTGTGAATTTTTTGAATACTTTTAGAATTTATTGGGAGTTATTTAGACTAATAACTAATTTGTAGGACTTGTAGAATTTATTGTGCAAGCCCAGGAATATATAATAGACCCACGTTATTTTCTAGGGTTTATAATATTATTATATATTTTCTAAAATTATTTCAGAATTTTTGAAATAATGTTATTATTTATTTTTAGATAAATGGATAAAACTAATGTTTAGAGCTTCTCCTAATTATAGTAGTAAACTTATGAATATAAAATTGTCCCAAATATTTTTCTAGGGTTTATAGGTTCAAAATATATTTTATGTAATTTTCTAGATTTTTATGATTATTTTTAATATTTATTTGGAGTTATTTAGATTTAAAATGACTTAAATAATATTTTGATAAAGGCAAATCAAAAACAAATAATATAACAAAAACCATCCAATCAGATTCTGACACGTGTCAGCCTATAAATATCCATTTAGCCGCAGGTACATCCCTATATATATATATATATATATATATATATATATATATATATATATATATATATATATATATATATATATATATATATATATATATATATATATATTATTAGAACCCTAATTATCCCATTATCTTAGAGAGAGAGAGATTTTGGAGAATTGTCATCTAGGGTTCCTTCATCTTCCATAAGCCATTGCGCATAGCTCCGGACTCCAAATGAGGCCTAGTTTCTTGTTTTAGAAAGATATTGAGGTTAGCTTTCTGATTATATAATTTATTTTACAAAAATATGAGTATTAAATTCGGGAAAATTCGTAGAGCACAGCATATCCGAAAATAGACGTGTTTCAATATTTTCACAATTTCGGGAGAACCAGGAATCAGAATAATGAACTGTTTAAAGTTTTGAAAAGCTAATGTCGAAATCATTGACATATGTTTTTTTCTAATTTAACTCAAAGTATTTATATACTGTTAATTCTGTAGAACTTCTAGGTTAGAATTTAACCATCGGTGCACAATACAAAATTTGTATGTGCCATAATTCCCAAACGAATTTGAATTCGGACGAGCAGTAAATTCCAACATATTTTTGACGCTGAAATCTACAGGGAATCATGCATGAAAGTTGAGTTTGTGTCGGTTGACTTTTCGGTCAACAGATCGCCTCGATTTGCGTGCCATGAGTCTCGAGTTGATAAAATTCAGTTTCTTTGGACAAAATTTCAGAATTAACATAAAAATCAGAATAATAAGATTAAAATAGAATTTTAGAGTAATTATTCCCAAATTAAATAAATTAAAATAAATTATCTTTTGATGTGATAAATTTGTAATACATAGGCTATTTGGATTGTGACTTGGACTCTGATTCATACCAGCAGCAGGACCCCCGGCAAGATACCTTGCCAAATTGCTTACAGTATTTTGCATGTTTAGTATATTTCTGTATACTTATTGCATTTCTGTTTATTCTTGCATGTGTAGTTTTCTTTCAGTCATTACTATGTATTAGATATGTTGACACACACATGGCACTTAGTATCATAGAGGACAATCATTAGGCGTATAGGCTTTTAACCACTCTGGTAACACCATAGTCACTAACACGCACTATGGTGGGTCATGTCCGATGGTCGCTACCCCCGCGGTATGTCGATTGATGGAGTCCGAGGGTCGCTACCCCCCCGGTATGTCGGCTGATGATGTCCACTGACGAGCATGAGGTTGTGAGGATTAGATCGAGTAGCCTACCCTTGCCCATACATCAAAAAGTTATCCTCATTTGCATTCATATAGATTGTCCCATACAGCGTACTTATCTATTTTCAAATATGATGCATGTTTACTGTATTCAAATTGGCTCGTATTTTCTGTATCTTGTTATGTCCCTCTGAGGACCTGGTCCGCTGCCAGGTGTATTTGTTCTTGAGTATTTGTAGGAGTACGGGCCTGGACCTAACGCATTCGTTTCTGCCGAGGAGGTCTTACCTTCTGAGCATCGTTGATTATCTAGCGATGGATTCTTTTAGCTGATACACTTCTATCTTCACATTATTTAAAATTGGAGACTTTATACTCCTCTCTCATTTTAGTTTTGGATATAGTCTTTGGTAGTGGATTTGTCTCCACCCGACTATTATTTTGGATATTTTAGACTCCTTATTCTAGTTTAGTATTTCTTTTCTATGACTTGTTGTGTGGATAAGATTAGTATTTCTGTGACCTTTGACATTATATATACCACATGTGAGTTTATATTCATATTACAGCGTACGTATGGGTTATGGTTTCCATATATTGGAGTTGCCATATCAATGCGGCTAGCATGCTTACGTGTTCCTAGTCCTACGTATGTTGGGACTGGGGCATGACACATCTGACAGGTTCATTCGAGGAATACGAAGAGTTCCTCGTAAAACTTCCCGCTGCATTAAAAGCAGGTAGGTTTTACGCCGAAGTGGCGATGTAACAACCTTTTTAAGCTGAAGCAGTTTGGAAATACTGCATTACGCGGGTTGTTCTGGAGCTATATTTTACGCTGAATAGCGTTGAAGCTCTGTTGTTCGCCAATGGCTCTGAAGTCATGTCTTACGCCACCCAGTGCTGGAAGTCTGTTTTGTGCGGACTTCCTGCATGTTGAGGATTTACGCGTATAATTTCCCAGCGTATTTTTCATGCTTCTACAAGACCCCATTCAAAGTTTTCAAATTCCTCGTAATTTGAAACACTTTGAATGAAGCATAAAACGGTCAAGTTTGACTCGTTCCTCGAGGCTAATTTTTCGGCAGATTTTTGGGAGTTTGTTGGGATTCGGTGTGTTCTCCTCTGTAAACATCCTGATTCTTTTAAGATTTTTCAAACTGGATTTCTCGGAATTTTCTGGGATTTTTCGAGAATTTTTGCTAATTAAAAACAAGGTGGTTTTGGCATTAAATAAAATTAATGTTTTCAAAAATATATTAAAATATTATGAAAATAATATTTTATGGTGTAAAATGAAAAACTGGACTTAGGAAAAATTTTCTGGAAACTTTTGGGCCCCGAACCTATTTTTATTCACCTAAAAACTACTATTTATTATTTATTTATTTAATTAATCAGACCAGCCTAATCCGGCCCAAACCGCGGCACAGCCCAATCGGACCCAAACCCAAGCCCACCCGTGGCTAGTGGGTCGGGTCTGGTCGGCCAGACCCGGACCCAGCCACCCGACCCGCACGACCCTTTCCTCCCCCACGTTCTGCTGGCCCGCGTCCCCTCCACGTTTCCCGGCGGTGGCCCCGGCCACGTCGCTGGAGCCCGCGTCCCCCCCCCCAAGTCTCATCCCACGTCTCCCCTCCACCTTTCCCAACCATCCCCCTCCTCGGCTCCCCTATATAACCCCTACTCCTCTTCTCCTCCTCCCTCATCTCCCCCAAGCCCAAGCCCTAGCTCCGGCCATCCCCTCCGCGCAGCCGACCTTGCCCCGCACCCTCTCCCTCTTCTACCACCCTCGCCGCCGGCCTCCTGCCCTCCTTCCCAGGAGCCCAGCCGACCCTTCCCTCCCGGTCGGAGCTGCCTCCGCGCCCACTCTCCGCTGCCTAAGGCCCCGCCGAGCCGACCTTCCCCAGGCGGAGCCGACACCGACCGACTGAGCGTCACCAACCCCGGCTGTTCAGCCTCCCCTCCGGCCGGCCACGGCTCGGCCATCCTCTCCAGCCGGTTCATCAGAACCCTAGCCGGACACGGACACGGTCAGGACACGGCCCTTCGTGTCGACGCGGACACGAGTAAACGTCATTTTGGAGCCCTGTTTAGGTACTCGTAACTTTCTGCTCGTAACCCCATTTTTAATTCTGTCAGTTGCAACGCGCAGCCTGCATGACCCCCTCGGTGCCCGTGCAAACTGCTCGGTGCATCGTGTCCTGTGGTGATCGCGAACCGCGATCCAAAAATAGGAAAAATAATACCCTGTTTTACCCCGGAACTGAGTACGCCCTGCCAAATGGGACGACTTGGTCTCGCGCGGTCTTCACAGATACGTGCGCGTCGTTGATACGGACGTGTGGGCTTTCGCGAAAGTCAATTCGGATGTGCGTGCACACCGGAATCAACGCGTATCCGCGGACACCGTCCCGTATCCGCCCTTCCTGGAACACATTATAACTTTGTGTACACACCTCGGATCGAAACGAAACTTGCGCCATCGGAATCGTAGCAATATGCTGGTACTGTGACCCAAGTTTGGTTCGAATCCGAGAACGTTGACGAAATCGCGTGTCGTGGGCCCCGCAGGCCCCACTCGACGGACGATTTTGTGACCGGCTCATCGGAATCCAATTCTAAAAGTTCCGTTGAGTTCGTATCAGCGTTCCTGACTTGTTGACACTAAGTTGGACGAATTTGGAGACCTTGACCCTAACATGTTTTTTCGGTGCAAAGCAGGCCTACATGCGGACCCCGTTTTGACCCAAAATTGTCATTTTTGCCCCTGTGTCCAAATTGGACTCAAGGACAGACATTTCTAGCTATTTGATATCTTTTGAGCATGTTGGTAATGGTTATTTCAGCATCCGGAGGCATATCTGGAAATTTCCCGAGGACAGAACCGTAGTTGGAATCCAAACATCAGGCAAATACCTGCACTTCAAGTTTATTCTTTATATTATGATAATTAGTTCCTTGCTCTACTAGCACCAATGGATGATTATACCTAGTGTTAGAATTTGGATTTCATGTCTCAATTTTTGTGTCGGGAGGGAGGATACTAGGAGGCATGTGGTCTACCCTTTCCACCATGTCATGACTGCTAGCTGTTGAGTACGCGACTGTACCATCAGTCTTATACTCGATTGTTCCTGACTGCTAGCCATCTATGACGTGCCTTATTAGCCTTATAACCCCCAACATGCCAACTATGTATTCTAAATACACAATTTCACACACATAGTTTCTTTGTCTTGTTGCAGTTCTATTTTTTTGTCTCATTATCTTCCTGTTTTACTCATATCCCTGATTTATAGCAATTAACCCTTAGTTAATTTTACTACTTATTATGTATAATTTTTATCGTGATACTTAGTCAGTTTTTACTACTTGTCATAATTATTTAGTTTAAGCTTTGTTGTGTATTGGTACTTTGCTCCTTTCCTGACTGGATCCGTTGACATTTAGGCGATGATGAGGACTATGCCCCCACCTTTTATGGCCCATATGACGTAGCAGAGGATACTATTGAGGAGCCGGTTCCTACTCAGGAGAATATTTTTGAGGAGTAGTTAGCCAGTTAGCTAGTATTTTCTTTCAGCATAGTACTATGGTTTGTCTCCGATTTATCTTCTGGTTCTGTATTAAACTGTGGATTTGGATGTCACAAAATTTGTCTTATAAAATCTTAGCATTCCTATTTTCTGTTATTATCCTTGCCTATTTATTCTTGTGAATGAGCTAGATTTTAAATTACCTGTGAGTATGATCTAGACAGCGTACTACCGCCGACACTGCGGTGTAGGCTGGAAGTACTCGCGAACCGGTGCCTGAATTATCTGGGTGCGGGTCGTGATATGTTTTTATGGTGGCCCATGCAGGTTAGAGTGTAATATCCTAGGACAGAGTATGAAATAAGATTGAGGATTTTAGGAAAAGCTCATTCACAGAATATGATCTTTTATTTCAAATCTTGACATCATTCCTTAGTAAATTTTCCCTATCATCCTTGATTTCCAAGTAATCTATTCTAATCCCACTATCTCTTAACCTTTCAGAATGGTTCAGACAAGGAATACCGTAGGAGGCACATCCGAACCCGTTGAACAGACTGTACCTGAAACCCTTGCGCTCTATCCGCCTCCAACTACTCCGACAGTTACTATGGATGGAGCACAGCTACTCGGAGTATTCCAGGGACTTATAGAATCCCAGAGGGAACAGACTTCCCTGCTACGAACTAGCCTTTCAGATGCTCTTCGATCCCAGGAGGCACCACAAAAGAGGCCAGGAAATGCCAAGGACTTCAAGAACCTTGGACCCATGGAATTCTATGGGACTGAAGGTATTCTCTATGCCGATGAATGGATAGAGAATGTGGAGCGACTCCTGAAAACTGCTCGGGTCCCTGATGATCTTAAGGTAGAATCTCCAAGCCTGCAACTATTCGACATAGCTCGGACTTGGTTTAGAGATGAACCTCAGTTATCTGCTCCTGAGCTCACTTGGGAGGATTTCAAGAGGCTATTCAAGAAGAAGTTCTATCCCGAAGTGGCTCGAGAAGCTCTCGAAAGTCAATTCGAGAGGCTGGAACAAGGTAATCTTTCTGTTGATGAGTACACTGCTGAATTTAGCAGACTGAGACACTTTGCATAATATATGATTCGTACCCCTGAAGATAGAGCCCGTAGATTTAAGAAGGGGTTATCTCCTGATATTCGCCTTGCTGTCACTACTAGCCGAGCTCGTACATACGACAAAATCTTGAGCGTGGCACAAGGTGTTGAAAGAGACATGGGACCTAGACTAAAGCGGGAAAGAGATGCTGGAAGTATGGGACCCCACAAACGCCCATTCCAACCACAACTACAGCAGAGGGCCCCGCAACAAACCCAGCGTCCTCTCCCTCGAGCCACAGCACCCCATCACCAAACTCAAGGACAGAACCAACAAGCTCCCACTTGTGGCTATTGTCAAAAACAAGGTCACACTTGGCAAGTTTATAGAAAGAGGCTAGGTGCCTGTCTATATTGTGGATCAGCAGCACATCAAATGAAGGACTGTCATGCTGCTCAGAGACGCACAACTGCACAAAAAGTTCCAGTTCAGGCCAGGCCCCCAGCAGAGCAGCAGAGAGGACCCCCACTCCCAACTCAACAACAACGCTTTGCTCAGCACCAACATCAGCAACAGAGGGGTGCACCTCAACAAGGCCATGCTTTTACAATAACTCTAGAGAAAGCTGAAGCCACAGCAGATATGATAACAGGTTCTGTACTTATAAATTCAGTACCAGCCATTACTTTATTTGATTCTAGAGCGTCACATTCATTCATGTCCATAGATTTCCTTATGAAGCATAGCTTAGTCACAGAACCTCTTAGGAATTGTTATAAGATCATTACCGGTGGAGGAATTATCCCGGTTAGTGATGCATGTAACAATTGTCCTATCACACTATGTGGGAGAGAATTATATACTAGGCTACTCGTAATGCCAATTCCCAGTTTCAACATTATCCTGGGTATGGATTGGTTGAGTCAGCATCATGCCACTATAGATTGTCACAGGGGTAGTATAATCTTCAGGCCCCCTGATAAGCCAGAATTTGAATTCACTAGAGGTTCTAGAGAATTGGGTAGTAACCAAATTTGTGGAGCCCTAGTACCAGAAGAATTGCCATTACCTATCATTTCTGAATATCTTGATGTCTTCCCTGAGGATCTTCCAGGATTACCCCCAGACCGAGAAGTTGAATTCTCTATTGACTTAGTGCCAGGAGCAGCTCTAGTATCTCAAAATCCATATAGGATCAACAAGAAGGAGAATATTGAATTAAATGAGTAGATAAAAGAGTTAGAAGACAAATGCTTCATTAGGTCTAGTATTTCGCCCTAGGGAGCTCCAGTATTATTTGTGCCAAAGAAGGATGGAACATCTCGAATGTGTATTGATTACAGGGCTTTGAATGCTTTAACAATCAAGAATAAGTATCCTCTACCGAGGATAGATGATTTATTTGATCAATTAAGTGGAGCTCGGGTATTTTCGAAGATTGACTTGAGGTCTGGTTACCATCAAGTAAGGGTGAGGAAGGAAGACATCCCTAAAACTGCTTTCAATACTCGGAACGGACACTACAAATTCTTAGTGATGCCGTTCGGGTTAACTAATGCTCCAGCAGTATTTATGAATTTAATGAACATAGTCATCCAACAATATTTAGACAAATTTGTAGTGGTTTTTATTGATGATATTTTGATTTATTCTAAGACTCCAGAAGAACATAAAGAGTACTTGAGGCTAGTATTGGAGACATTAAGGAAGGAAAAACTTTATGGAAAACTATCTAAATATGCATTCTTCCTAGACAAAGTAGAATTTTTGGGACATGTTGTAACTGGAGATGGCATAGCAGTAGATCCTAAGAAGATAGCAGCAGTAGAATCATGGCCCACTCCAGACTCTGTACTACAAATTAGAAGTTTTCTGGGACTAGCTGGCTATTATCAGAAGTTTGTGAAGGACTTTGCTAGAATTGCTGAACCAATGACGAAATTAACAAGGAAGAATGAAGAATTTATATGGACTGATGAATGTCAACATACTTTTGAAGAATTAAAAAAAAGGCTGACTACTGCCCCTATTCTGATCTTACCATCTGGAACCGGAGGATTCGCTATATACAGTGATGCTTCTGGAAAAGGTCTAGGTTGTGTATTGGAGCAGGACAAAAAAGTAATAGCATATGCTTTTAGACAGCTTCGACCTCATGAAAAGAACTATCCAACTCATTACTTAGAATTAGCAGCTATTATCTTTGCTCTTAAGCTATGGAAGCATTATCTTTATGGAGAAAGGGTGGAAATCTTTACAGATCACAAAAGTCTAAAATATATCTTTACTCAAAAAGAGCTGAACATGAGGCAAAGAAGGTGGCTGGAGTTAATGAAGGATTTTGACATCACCCTTCAATATCATCCGGGGAAGGCCAACGTAGTTGCTGATGCTCTAAGCAGATATCCTATGGCAATGTACTTGACGATGGACCGACACTTGCTCGAGGACTTGGAAAGTTTTGGTATTAAGGTAATTATTCCAGGAATAGAAGGTCAAATGATGAATTTGAAGATCCAATCTACCTTAATAGATAAGATTAAGGAGACTCAGTTTCAAGACGAAGGCCTACGAAGCATTCGAGGCCAAGTACAAGCTTGATTATTGGAGGAATTCAAAATTCATGAAGATGGATCACTAAGACATGGAGATAGATTATGTGTACCTCAAGGAGAGATAAGAAAAGAAATTATACAAGAGGCACACAGATCATAATAATCTATACATCCAGGAGCCAACAAAATGTACAAAGACCTAAGAATGCATGTTTGGTGGCATGGCATGAAAAGAGAAGTAGCCAAGTTCGTATCTCGTTTCTTAGTGTGCCAACAAGTCAAGGCTGAAAGACAAAGACCTGGGGGATTGCTTCAACCACTACCCATTCCGGAGTGGAAGTGGAAACATATTACTATGGATTTTGTTTCTGGGCTTCCAAGGACACCTAGTGGGAGGGATGCAATTTGGGTGATAGTGGATAGGCTGACCAAGTCTGCACATTTTTTACCCTTCAAAGTAAGGCTACCTACAAAAAAGTTGGCAAATTTATATATTCGACAGATTGTTAAATTGCATGGAGTTCCAGTAAGTATTGTCTCCGACCGAGATTCAAGATTTACCTCTCACTTCTAGAGGAGCTTACAAGCTAGCTTAGGGACTCAACTCAAATTCAGCATAGCTTATCAACCCTAAACCGATGGACAATCTGAACGTACAATTCAGGCACTTGAAGATATGCTCCGTACATGTGTTCTGTATTTTGGAGGATTGTGGGAAGATTATCTACATCTTGTGGAGTTATCTTATAATAACAGTTACCAAGCAAGTATTGAAATGACTCCATTTGAGGCTTTATATGGACGAAGATGTCGTACCCCACTATCATGGGACGATGTAGGAGAAAGAGCTTTACTGGGACCAGAGATAGTGGTCGATTCAACCGAGAAGGTGAAACAAATAAGGGAAAGACTTCGTGTGGCTCAAGACAGGCAATGACATTGGGCAAATAGCCCTCGAAGACCATTGGAATTTGAGGTAATCAATTTATGAAATTCAAGTTAATTTAATATTATGATTATAAAACTAAGATTTGATTATGATTTTATTTGAGGTTGGAGAATTAGTATTCTTGAAGATTTCTCCGACACGTGGCACCATTAGGTTCGGAAGGAGTGGAAAACTCAGCCCAAGATTTATTGGACCGTTTGGCATACAGGAGAGAATCAGAGAAGTGGCATACCGTCTGGCATTGCCACCCTCTCTAGATGGGGTCCATAACGTATTCCATGTGTCGTAATTGAAAAAATACGTGTCAGATCCAAGTCATATTTGGGATCATTCAGAGCTCGAAGTGGGCCCAAGCTTGATTTACCAAGAGCAACCTGTGGGGATACTGGACCTAACGGAGAAAGTTCTAAGGAATCAAGTTATTCCCCTTGTTCGTATAGCTTGGAGGCATCATTCTCCAGGCGAATCCACCTGGGAGCGAGAAGACGAGTTTAGGGAGCGCTACCCCTATCTTTTTGAACCTTGAGGTATATTTTAACTCTCGATCCTTCTTTTCGTGCCATTGGTAAATTTTTAAATTTTGAGGACAAAATTTTTGTAAGTTGGGTAGTTTGTAAACCCCCTAATTCTTTCAAGATTTTTTAAACTGGATTTTTCAGAATTTTCTAGGATTTTTTGAGAATTTTTGCAAATTAAAAACAAGGTGATTTTGGCATTAAATAAAATTAATATTTTTAAAAATATATTAAAATATTATGAAAATAATATTTTATGGTGTAAAATGAAAAACTGGACTTAGGGAAATTTTTCTGAAAATTTTTGGGCCCCGGACCTATTTTTATTCACCTAAAAACTATTATTTATTATTTATTTATTTAATTAATCAGACCAGCCCAATCCGGCCCAAACCGCGGCCCAGCCCAATCGGGCCCAAACCCAAGCCCACCCGTGGCTAGCGGGTCTGGTCGGGTCGGGTCGGCCAAACCCGGACCCAACCGCCCGACCCGCACGACCCTTTCCTCCCCCACGTTCTGCTGGCCCGCGTCCCCTCCGCATTTTCCGGCGGCGGCCCCGGCCACGTCGTCGGAGCCCGCGTCCCCCCCCACGTCTCAGCCCACGTCTCCCCTCCGCCTCTCCCGGCCAGCCCCCTCCTCGGCTCCCCTATAAAACCCCTACTCCTCTTCTCCTCCTATCTCATCTCCCCCAAGCCCAAGCCCTAGCTCCGGCCATCCCCTCCGCGCAGCCGACCTTGCCCCGCACCCTCTCCCTCTTCCACCACCCTCGCCGCCGGCCTCCTGCCCTCCTCCCCAGGAGTCCAGCCGACCCTTCCCTCCCGGTCGGAGCCGCCCCCGTGCCCACTCTCCGCTGCATAAGGCCCCGCCCAGCCGACCCTCCCCAAGCGGAGCCGACACCGACCGACTGAGCATCCCCGACCCCGACTGTTCAGCCTCCCATCCGGCCAGCCACGGCGCGGCCATCCTCTCCAGCCGGTTCATCAGAACCCTATCCGAACACGGACACGGTCAGGACACGGCCCTTCGTGTCGACGCGGACACGAGTAAACGTTATTTTGGAGCCCTGTTCAGGTACTCGTAACTTTCTGCTCGTAACCCTGTTTTCAATTTCGTCAATTGCAATGCGCAGCCTGTATGACCCCCTGGGTGCCCGTGCAAACAGCTCGGTGCATCGCGTCCTGTGGTGATCGCGAACCGCGATCCAAAAATAGGAAAAACAATGCCCTGTTTTACCCCGGAACTGAGTACGTCCCGCCAAACGGGATGACTTCGTCGCGCGCGATCTTCACAGATACGTGCGCATCGTTGATACGGACGTGTGGGCTTTCGCGGAAGTCGATTCGGATGTGCGTGCACACCGGAATCAACACGTATCCGCGAACACCGTCCCGTATTCGCCCTTCCTAGAACACGTCATAACTTTGTGTACACACGTCGGATCGAAACAAAATATGCGCCATCGGACTCGTAGCAATACGCTGGTCCTGTGACCCAAGTTTGGTTCGAATCCGAGAACGTTGACGAAATCGCGTGTCATGGGCCCCGCAGGCCCCACTCGACGGGCAATTTTGTGACCGGCTCATCGGAATCCAATTCTGGAAGTTCCGTTGAGTTCGTATCAGCTTTCCTGACTTGTTGACACTAAGTTCGACGAATTTGGAGACCTTGACCCTGACATATTTTTTCGGTGCAAAGCGGGCCCACAGACGGATCCCGTTTTGACCCAAAATTGTCATTTTTGCCCCTGTGTCCAAATTGGACTCAAGGACAGGCATTTCTAGCTATTTGATATCTTCTGAGCATGATGGTAATAGTTATTTCAGCATCCGAAGACATATCTAGAAATTTCTCGAGGACAGAACCGTAGTTGGAATCCAAACATCAGGCAAATACCTGCACTTCAAGTTTATTCTTTATATTATGATAATTAGTTCCTTGCTCTACTAGCACCATTGGATGATTACACCTAGTATTAGAATTTGGATTTCATATCTCAATTTTCGTGTCGGGAGGGAGGATACTAGGAGGCATGGGGTCTACCCTTTCCACCATGTCATGACTGCTAGCTGTTGAGTACGCGACTGTACCATCAGCCTTATACTCGATTGTTCCTGACTTCTAGTCGTCTATGACGTGCCTTATTATCCTTATAACCCCCTACATGCCAACTATTTATTCTAAATACACAATTTTACACATATAGTTTCTTTGCCTTGTTGCAGTTATATTTTCTTGTCTCATTATCTTCCTGTTTTACTCATATCCCTGATTTATAGCAATTAACCCTTAGTTAATTTTACTACTTATTATTTATAATTTTTATCGTGATACTTAGTCAATTTTTACTACTTGTCATAATTATTTAGTTTAAGCTTTGTTGTGTATTGGTACTTTGCTCCTTTCCTGACTGGATCCGTTGACATTTAGGCGATGATGAGGACTATGCCCCCACCTTTTATGGCCCATATGACATAGCAGATGATACTATTGAGGAGCCGGTTCCTACTCAGGAGACTATTTTTAAGGAGTAGTTAGCCAGTTAGCTAGTATTTTCTTTCAGCATAGTATTCGGGTTTGTCCCCGATTTATCTTCTGGTTCTGTATTAAACTGTGGATTTGGATGTCAAAAAATTTGTCTTATGAAATCTTAGCATTCCTATTTCCTGTTATTATCCTTGCCTATTTATTCTTGTGAATGAGCTAGATTTTAAATTACCTGTGAGTATGATCTAGACAGCGTACTGCCGCCGACACTGCGGCATAGGCTGGACGTACTCGCGAACCGGTGCCTGAATTATCTGGGTGCGGGTCGTGACATCCTCTGCCTATAAAAAGGCAAATGGGTTAACCTGTTTTTCCCACACTCCCTTCACCACACAGAGATGATTGCCAAACTTCGTCGGATCGACTTGAGGAAGAAGAAGATCATGTTCTTCCAGCATGTAAGGAGCCAAAAAAGAAGGCATCTTCGAGCAAATGTCCTCTGCAACGATGGATCATGGAAGGATATCATAGCTTTCTTTGCTCGGGATGATTAGCAATTTCATATGGCGATTCGTCCAGGAGAGAGGAATGGTCTTATTTGGCAACACATCTTGCAAGCTGTATTTTCTCCCATCATTATGGTGGACGAGGGTAGACAGTCTGGCCCTGTCTTCCGATATTGAGTTGGGTCTGAATCCCAACTTAAAATATCATGGCGGATGGGGGGTGGGCTCTTAAATAATTTAGACAAGCCCAGTTTTGTATCCTCCCGCCATTAATTATTTTTTTGTTAATCGTCCGCGGGAGCCGATTAAATGCTGTAGAAGACGAAAAAGATCTCCACCAATATGAGAACCTGGCATAACAGATTCTTGACGTGATCCTAAATAAAAATGAGAAACCCTTTATAGGAAAAGGATTTCCATCATATGTAATCATGAAGATGAAAAATCCTTTTTAGGCTGAATTTCCATCATATGTAATCATGATTAATAAAATTATCTTCTTTTGCGCATCTGATGATTTGCCATATTTGTTGTGATGAAGTCTGAATAACTTTATGTTGACTCTAATAAAAAGAGTATCTGATCTCGTCCCGTCTTTTACGCATAGCTGAAGACGCGTAGAAAGCTGCTTAACATATAAGTTGAAGATCCAAACTGTCATGCTGTTTTGGACAAGGAGTCGCGTAGAATTCTGAACTGTCACTTCTTTGATAAGAAGAATTCTTGTTCAGACCATCATCTTCAAGAATGATTTCCCAAAAATCCCTTGAAGTAGGGCGAGAAATGGCTGTCAAAACTAGCCATGCTTGAACTGTAGAGAAAAGATTCTGACTGGATTTTGGATGAACTTCCAATCGACCCAAGAAGAAGAGTCATTTTTAATGCTGAACTCTGTATATTTTGGGTACTTGGGATATTTTGAGGCCAAGAAGGAGCATATTTTGTGTGAACCCTTGTAATTGGTCGTCTTGAGAATTGTTCAGATATACGCATACTCTGGCCTGCGTATTTTAAGAAATGCGAAAAGTTATAGATCCGTAATGTAGATGAGCATAAAATTATAGGTTTGTAGCCTCTCGAGCATAAAAACTGCTGAGCATAAGAGCATCCGGGCGTAAAACCATAGATTTATCGCCTCTAAAAAAAACTTCCGAGCGTGAAGTCGTAGATTTGTAGCCTCTTAAGCGTAAAAAGCTTCTGAGTGTGAAATCATAGATTTGTAGCCTCTGAGCGTGAAGTCGTAGGTTTGTAGCCTCTCGAGCGTAAAAGCTACCTAGCGTAAAAGCATCCGGGCGTAAAACCATAGACTTGTGACCTCTGAGCGTAAAGCCGTAGATTTGTAGCCTCTTAAGCGTAAAAGCTCCTTAGCGTAAAAATCGTAGATTTGCTCTCCACGAAAAACTTTTTGAATCTGCTGACTGTCCGTCTTCCCTAAATGATAGGCTGATGAATGGTCCCCAATCATAACCGAATATTAAATATCATATTTGGTTAGGGATTCGAAGAGTTTATCTGAACTCTATAAATACCTCAAGGCCTTCAGAGAAGAAACTTTTCATCTGTCTTTTTTAAAAATCCTTTGTTCCTTTGAGAGATCTTCTTCGTCTCTTATTTTGAGAACTCTGAGTTTTAGCCATGGCACCGAAACAAACTTCCACCGCTAAGGGAAAGAAAGCTGCCTCTTCTTCTCGCTCCTCTGTTCAAGCACGAGCGACTCCCATTGGGCAGAGCGAATCTCGCTCTGAACGAAGTGTCCCGCCGTCAAGCTGTGCACCAGGCGTCATAGGTAAAGTTTTTGGGACGACAAAAATGAAGAAAACCCTTCGCACACGTTGTACGTGAAACCGCTAGGTCATCTTCTTTGCTGAGAGCCTCTTCAAGGAAGATGATGCACAGAGATATTTTATCATTTACGCCCACATTCCTAATGTGTCAGCGTAAAAACTCCATATTTTCCCAGTCTGGCGTAAAAGCTTTGACTGTCAAAATTTGACGTATACTACAAACTTTTAGTGTTACGCTCTGGATGAAAATTCTGGCGTAACAACTCAAATTTTGGCAGTATGGCATAAAAACTCAGACTGTCAGATTTTTGTGTATACTACAAATCTTGAATTTTTTGCCTCGAAAATAGATTCCAACGTAAAACTGTAGATTTTTACAGTCTTGGTATAAAAGCACAGACTGTTGATCTTTGGCGTAAGCTGCAAGACTGTAATATCTAGTATAGAAACTGGCTTATTCTTCTTGCATTTTGTAGTGGACTTGCAGATACCTCTGTTGGCTGAGGTGATGGGTTCTGCTGCTGGGATGCTGAACTCCAATTACCTGAAGGATTTGTCCCACATTTCTAGAACCCAATATCCTGAAGGAAGGGGAATTCTGATATCGTCTCAAGGAGAACGAATGCTGTTGAGTATGATCAACGGGGAGCCCCTGACGTATCTAGATGGGGCCAAATATATAAAACCTGCTTTCCTATTCGGGGATATGATTGATAAACAATCCCAGATGAAGCCCAAGAAGGAAAACTGGGTTTTTACTGGTGGGGGCATGGTCATGTACCTGTCCAGGATGCCGAGAGATTACCCTATCTTGGCATTCTTCCATGCCACACATCCCAGGAAGATGTCGTAGACCCTGATCCCTAATCTTCACGGCCAGCCGGGGAAGATATTTTATCAGAAAGGATCAGAACAAGGATTATTTGTGAGCCGCCCTTCAGGCCCTGTCGTGCCTTTCAGGGGATTACTGTCGGGCAGCGTCCCGAGTGAAGATACTTCACTGCTCCAGCTAGTCCAATTATCAACTTTTTGTAATGACTTCATGGGGCATGGAGGAGTATACCCCAAGGTTAGTCCTCGGACCAACGGGTAGCTTACACCTAGAAATCTTCGATGGGCTCGTTTAGCTTCTTGGGCCCTGAAGCATTTTCAGACAGAGCTGGAGAGCATTGATCTGTTCACGGCTGTGAATGCTACCAGTGTTGGGCTGCCTCCCAACCCCAACCTGTTTTTGGCTTTGATGGAGCGGTATATCTCGCTCACTGGGACTTTTGCCACTCCGCTAGGGGAATTGGGATTGGCCCTTCACAAGATGGCAGCGATTTTAAGACTGCCAATGGGGGATACTCCTTATGAAGAGTATGTTCCCACAAAAAGGAAGCTGGGGGATACAAACCCTCGGGTAGTGGTAGTGTACCAGGAGCTAATGAGCCATTATCTAGCGTGCACCACCTTCTATAATGACCTCTCTGATTTGGCTCATACCAACAAATGTGCGTCCTATCTCTTCTTTCATCAGGCCAGAGATGCTAAGCCAGACAAAGTTGTGGATAGCAGGGATAAGCCTTTGAACTTTCTGAGCGTGCTTAATGCTCAAATAGTCGATGATCTTATTGAAAATGTTGGGGCTTCAGATCAAGTTCTCGATGAGGGGATTGGGAGTTATCCTGCAGGTACTAAAGCCCAAAGTTATATGAGGCATTGCCGCAGGCCTTTTTCAAGGGAAGCTCAACTGGCTGGCTTCCTCTCTGTATGGCTACGCCGATTGGTAGTACCTGGCATTGCATCTTCGGATCACATTCATCATAACACCTTATGGCATGTAGTACGTTTGGTGTTTGGGGCAAGACTAGGCCTGCTCCCTGCCATGGTATGCCGGATACAAACTGGCCTGAGGGCCATTACTGATGGGCTGCTTGCAGATGAAACCCGACGTGAAAGCTTTCCCAGGGTAGAGTTACCATTCCTGTATCTGATGGGATGGTTAATTCTTCATAACCCCAGGGTGATGTCTCCCAGCTCTGCCAGTAGTTCAGGAAATAATTTCTTGTTGAGTTCCAAGAATTCTACTTGGAACGTAACCACCGTCATAGACTGTTAGCGAGCATTAAATTTTGCTCATAGTTGGAAGCTCTTTTGTATCATCCCCACTGTATATCTCAATCAACAGGGGACGAGACTTCAGGATTCAGGTGACGGAAAGACCATTCTTTCTTCCGAAGCTTTTTATTGGTTGGTCTGTATTAGATCTTCCCATCTTTTGTACAAAAGTGAAGACCATTGCTTCTTGGAGCCTTATCTGCCTAGTTGGTTCACCAGGCAGTTTGGGTATGACCAATTGCATGTGGGAAATGCCATCACCAGCTTCAAGTCCAGATGTGGACTTATTGATGGAGCAAGAGGATGGCGGTATTTTATAATGGGTTGTACTGGAGCAACCTTTATTGTGCCCGCGACTTCTCTCTCCATGGAGTTGCGCATCCTTCATTCGTACGCCCAATTTTATGTGGCCATTAATACCTTCCATCGCGATTTTGATATGCGTGGAAGTTTTAGGATGCCCTCTCATAAGTCCTCTGGAAGAGAGGAGATCCCATCAGTTTTCTCTGACGAAGGTAAAGACTCTGTCGATCCAGATGAGTTTTTGTTGACAGTACCGAGAGGCATAATACCTCCGCCTGCAGAGCCTATTGTTATCCCCAGTAAGCGAAAGGCTCCTATTCTGAAAGAGACTTCCCCTCACAAGAAAAAGAAGACTGTTAGTGGTCCTGTCAAGACTTCCAGCCATGAGGCTCCTAGGAGTGAACCTGCTGTTTCCCCTGTTGGGGATGATTTTTTGACTAGAGGTCCTTCGCCTATTAGAGAGGGAACCTCCACAATTCCGGCTGGCAGTGCCGAAGATTCTTTGCTCGAGACTGATGTCGCTGCTACCGCTTCAGGTAGTACTACGAGATCACCTTCGAGGCTGAGCAAATTAAGGATCTCTTTATCCAGCCCAATAATGGGTCCAACCCCTTCTTTATCTGTAAGTATCTCCAGCGAGATTCCACTCGATGAACCTCGATTGGATCTGGGTGAAGACTTGGATGACTACCCTCAGACGTCGTTTGGTGCACCCCCTTCTCCAAGTATGACAGCTCGCTTAGCATCATTAAGAAATAATTTAGCTGTACTGGCTGCAGACGCGACATATATACCATCGGCCATGGGTAAATGTCGTCTTTATGCCTTTTTTAGAAAAATTAACATCATATTGATATTAACTTTTTTTTGTCTTCTTTTTAGGGGAAGACATTTACGGGGAGGGCAGCGTCGACGCAACCTTTGGCTTTGTTGCAGCTTCTGCCGATGAAACAGCGGTGCTCGACTTTGAAGAGGCAACATTTTCGGGTGCTGGCTCGCCCAATACAGTCCCGATATGTTCAGAGGAGGTTGAGCTTATCATCACGACTATGCCTCCTTTGTTGAGTACGCCAGCCACTTCGACCGTTGTTGGTGCCTCTACTTTTGTCGCGCCATCTGCTGAAGTGACGACTCTGACGACACCCTCTACAGTCGTTCCTGGAAGGAGATTCACCAATATTGCAGTCACTCCCAGCATCCATTCGGATCTCGACATGATAGTTGAGCAGTATACAAGTATTTTCTACACCACTTTGAAAATGCTGATATCAATGGTGCGGGAGAAGAATCTAGGCTTCGAGGCTCTGAGGATGTCCTCCCAGGTTGCGATAGCGCCGATCAAAAATTTCAACGACGCTGGGAGAGCTGATGCGCTGGAGCAAATAGTTAATGGTTTAGAACAACCCATTAACGAATATTTATAATTATCTTGAGGCAACATCGATGATATGATTCAGGCTAAGTATGACTCCTTAACTGCAGAGCTTGCTGGGCACATGGAAACTCTGAACAAATCCATCCAGGAATAGCAACAGGAGATGGATAAAGAACGGACCGTCTTGGTGGATTTTGTTCCTCAGCTAACCCAGTACCAGGCCGAATATGAGGGGGATGAAGCGAGGGTTCGAGATTTGGAAGCTGAACTAACTCAGGCCAGGGAGAAGCTTCTCAAGACATCGACAGCTCGTGACGTATTTAAGGGCCAATTGGAGATAGCTCAGCAGAACTTGGTACGTGCAGGAGTCGTCCATGCCAGTTTTGTTGATGCTCGATCCGAGCTATCTCGCTTGAGTGATGATGATGCAAGGCTGGAACAGGCACGCAACCATGTTTTAAACTCTAGGAATGATAGAATGGCTGCTTTGGCGCAACAGATTAGGGATTTAACTGCCCCTTCCCAATGATATACTTCTTATTTCTCCTGTAATTTCTCGGAGATAATAAAGACACATTTTCTGACTTTGTGGACCCATCACTTTAGAATATGATAGGCTAAGATGAAAGTAAAATCAGAGGTATCATTAACATGACATACTTTCGTTAAGGTTTTGCTGAATGTAAATCTATTCAGAGTTAACATGAACCTGAAAGAATATAATCCAACTAAATTTGTATACTAGACACTATCAGAGGTAATATGAACATGATAGGCTTACAAATTAGTTAAGGATATCTATTCGGAGGTCACATGAACCTGATAGAATATGATCCAGCTAACCTTTGTGCATGGTATCGTCAGAATAAGATCTTCGTCATACTCCGTTAAACGAAGGAGATCAAGTATAGTACTTCTTCGGGAATTTGCAGTTGATAGTAGCCAAAAAAATTCATTAGATTTGGCTAATCTGTAAGTGCCATTTGCAATCATATAAGGGCCCTCCCATTTCTTTATTATTGTCTGTATGAACTTCGGATATTGTACTAGAGGTAATATAGACATAGTATGATACCGTATTTGTTGAGGACATCCCACTGGGGGATTTTGGTGGATCTATCATTTGTTGCGCACGTTAAGTGCAAATAATAGGTTTGAGACAAATCTTGACAGAGGTACGTGGCAGTTTTTGTGGACTTAACACCACTGGTGTACTTAGAGTTAAATATGGGTGTTAAGTTGAGATGACAACCGATATCAGAGGTAATATGGACATGATAGTCGATAGCCAGACCAAAAAGGTTTGTTCAGAGGTAATATGGACATAACAAACTTTTGTGGTGATACTCCATTAGGGATGGAGGTATATATCTGCTCAGAGGTAATATGGACATGGCAGTTTTTGTGGACTTAACACCACTGGTGTACTTAGAGTTAAGTACGGGTGTTAAGTTAAGATCACAACCGATATCAGAGAAAATATGGACATGATAGTCGATAGCCAGACTAGAAAGGTTTGTTCAGAGGTAATATGGACATGACAAACTTTTGTGGTGATACTCCATTAGGGATGGAGGTATATATCTGCTCAGAGGTAATATGGACATGGCAGTTTTTGTGGACTTAACACCACTGGCGTACTTAGAGTTAAGTACGGGTGTTAAGTTGAGATGACAACCGATATCAGAGGTAATATGGACATGATAGTCGATAGCCAGACCAGAAATGTTTGTTTAGAGATAATATGGACATGACAAACTTTTGTGGTGATACTCCATTAGGGATGGAGGTATATATCTGCTCAGAGGTAATATGGACATGAAATCATATCCAAAGAATTCACTGTGGAGTGATTTTCCCGGGTGGGGATAGACCTAAAGAATCCGCTGGGGAAACTTTAGGGACTCATCCTCCGGTATTTCTCGAGGGAGCAAATTGTCACGTTAGAGTGAAATCAATTTGCAGTGATCATACCCTCATTTATAAATGTAAAGTAACGACTTTGATGTCGATCAACTCCTGGATTTTCCTTTTCAGTACATAGCACGCCCTTGTAGGGTGATGAATGTACCGATGGAAGAGACAATAATCTGGGTCATCGACTTTGCCAGCCCTCTTAGGGTATCTGATATTGGGTAGCTGAAGTTTATTTTCCTTCATCAATATATTGAAGATTTCAATGATGTCATCTTCATTGAAGGAGAATGTGTTCTTCGGTCTTCGGGCTCCCGATGCCTGAGTTTTATGGTCTTTCGGGAAGATCGTCATCGTTGCATCATCTTCGGACTTAGAGAGAATTCTACCCCCAGCTTTGGATACTGCCCTATTTTGTTGAGGTAGACTACCCCCAGACAGACATGTCATGGCATTTGCCCACAGAGTTGATTTAGAAGAACCTGTCTCTAATATTACAGGATCAGATTCTAGATTTTTGGAGTTTGCAAGAGATGCAATATACCCCAACCCAAAATGAGTTTGTTGACAGTAAGGATTACCATGCAACGGTATTCGTCTACCTTTTCTATAGTTGAGGCCTTATTTCAACTTTAAATCATAACCCATGCTTTGTATAATCTTTAAAGCTTGTGGGCTATATCTGTGGATTTGTATTTTTCCAACATCCGACTCGCGAGATTCTTCATGTACAACTGGTCTATTCCACATTCGGCCAAAGATTATTTGATGTTGGTCATCACGAGTTGGCGAAACAATAAAGACAGAATCTTCATGTGGCCCATATGTCATGACGATATTAGATGTTGACGCGTCTTCCCATATGATCTTTCCATACTTGGTAGTCAGGGGAACTGAATCCTGATTATGACTCCTGTCTTTGCGTTTCTGGGTCAAAAAATTACGCAAGTCAGGAAGATTAACAGCAGAATAAGAGGAAGAAGGCTTGTTCCTCCTGTTTATATCAGTTGGAATGCGGATATTGGGAACCATAACTCTCTCCCTGCCACCCGTATATAGCAGTTCAGCCATGTGGGTAGCACAGGATCCACGAGGAGCGTATCTATCTGTAAACTGGGCTTTCTTTATGTTGTGGGGCTGGACCTGGCGTAGTCTAGAATTTTGCTCAAGCTGGCATAAAACTGAGGAAGTCCTCAATCGGCCTTCAGCTTCTCGTGTAATCTAGAGAGTGGGCAGATTTTTCTCTTGATGGCGTAAAAGACGAGAGGTCGGAAGATCCGCCATTTGTTTTCCCTTGCTTAGATTGCAGGGACCATCTGCTTTTCCATGGAGGGAAGATAAATTTTTACGCGCAGAGCGCATTTGGGATTTCTGAATTGGCGTTGAGGCATTATCAGAAATTTTGTCTGCCACGTCACGGACGGGAGATTGAATTTTATGCGCAGAGCGTAGAGTAGACTTCTGGACTAGCACTGAGGCATTACCAGAAGCTTTGTCTGCCACGTCACAGACGGGAGATAGAGTTTTACGCACAGAGCACGGAGTAGTCAAAATTCGTCATAAATTCAGCCTCATTTTCTAGTATGTTATGACGACTTAAAAAGACGATATCTCCTAGCTCCGGACTCTAAATGCGCTCTAGTTTTTTTGTTAGAACCATATTAAGGTTATTTTTATGAATATATAAATTATTTTAATAATTTTTAGAACCTATTATTTTAGAAAATTCTAAAGTGCCAGCTGTCCGAAATCAGACGTAGTTTGGTATTTTCGAGATTTTGGGAGATCCCGAACTCAGAATTATAAACCGTTTGACGTTTCGAAAAGATGACTTGATGAAATTCCAGAAAAGTATTTTTACATAATTTAAAATATAAGTTTATTCTACTGTAAATTTTGTGCAACATAGACGTAAATAGGAAACCACCGAAAACTGTCATCTGTGCGCCTTTGTGGCCATAACTCTTTACTGACTTATGATTTTATGAAACTGTGTATTCCAGTATTCATGTAGCATTGAAATATATAGGATTCCATACACAAATCCAGGATTTGAGTCGGTTGACTTTTGGTCAATGGATTGCCTCGATTTGCGTGCCACGGATCACAAATCCTTAAAGTTTACTTTCTTTGGACCAAAATTAGAGCTTAACAATAAAATTAGATTATAATAAGATTAAAATACTATTTTAGGTTATTTTATTCAAAATTAAAATAGATTAAAATGGAGGAACCTATTCACCCACTTTTGTAACATAACTTATTTAATTTATGTGACGGGTAGATCGGACGACGCCTTGAGTTGGGACTTCATTCTTTTTCAGATCAGGTAAAATACCTTGCCAAATTGTTTACAGTATTTTGCATGCTTAGTATATTTTTGTATATTTATTGCATCTCTGTTTATTTATTGCATGTGTAGTTCCTTTCAGTCATTACTATATATTAGATATGTTGACATACACTTGACACTTAGTATCATGAGAGGACAATCATTAGGCGTATGGGCTTTTAACCACTCTGGTAAACTGTAGTATATATCTTGCACTACGGGCGTGTGTCGCGCTGGTCGCTACCCCCACGGTATGTCGATTTTTAGAGTCTCGCTGGTCGCTACCCCCGCGGTATGTCGATTTCTGATATCCACTGACGAGTGTGTGAGTTGTGAGGTAGATCGAGTAGCCTACCCTTGCCCATACGTCGAAAATTTGTCCTCATTTGTATTCATATAGATTGTCTTGTACAGCATACTTATATATTTTTAAACATTATGCATGTTTATTGTATTCAAATTGGCTTGCTTCTATGTATCTTGTTACGTCCCTCTGAGGACCTGGTCCCTTTCCAGGTTTATCTGTTCTTGAGTATTCGCAGGAGCGCAGATTTGGATGGTTACATATATTTCGAGGATGTCTTCTCTTCGAGCCCGTGATTGTTAGCTGGTATTCTTATATTGTGTTTGTTGAGGTATACTTATATTGTATTTTCTCTTATATTCGAGTTGGTAGTGGATTTGTTTTCATCCGACTGTCATCTTTAGATACTTCTTATTGAATTCTAGTTATATAGACGTTGGTAGTGGATTTGTTTTATATTAATTTTTTGTGGATGAGATTTAGGTTGTACCCTGTGACTTGTGATATATTTTATACCACTTGTGGATTTGATATTCATATTACAGCGTACGTATGGGTTATGGTTTCCATATATTGGAGTTGCCATATCCATGCGACTAGCATGCTTACGTGTCCTAGTCCTATGTATTTTGGGACTGGGGCGTGACAGGGTACGTTATAATCCGTCTAAATGACGATCTAAGGCTGAGGCAAACTTATACAAGTAGTTATACTTGTTCTTATGGATATTCACTTGCACTTAGCATCGAGATCAGTATATCGCGAGTCTGGATCATGCACATATTCGAAGTGCCCCTCAAACATATGCATGTCAACCAACTTAGCGATAGTGAAGTCTTAGCACTCGAGTTTTACATCTCTTTGAGTTTTGAATCGTGTACATGTTCAAGGCGTCCCTCAAACATTTACATTCAACCAAGCTTAGAGATAGTAAAATCAGACAAGCTACTGGCAAAAATTTCAAGGATTCTCGTCTTATAAATCACGAGGATACTTTTGAAAAGGTCAATCAAATTCTATATTATTTTCTATTCCAACTCGATCTCAAGTATTTGTACTACTGTTAAGCATGATCTATCTGATTTAACCGACTAGCGTTCATCCATTCGGGTCAAACATAACACACGTTATCATTCCAAGTCTAACCCTAAGTCTTGTTGCCCCAGTTCTATAGCTTATTCAAGCAATATGCTAAAGTCGGTATCACAGGTTTATTCACTCGGCACAGGGTCGTCTGCCTAATTGCTAGGTCAGCTCACAAGGTCATAAGTACAAGTTCAAGACCATGATTCATTGTGTAAATTCGTCGCACGATGCTCGCCCAAATTTCTAGGGTTAAACTATTGTTCATTTGCACGGGGTATTCTACCCAAGCTCATTTTACTCAAATTTCTTAACATCGAGCACATATTTTTCCTACTTTCAATAACACGTTCGTTTGTGGTTCGAGTCCGTTCAGTAAAATCTATAGTATATCCAAGTTATAGGACAAGCCTAGTGATTTGCATAGTTTATCTCTCCAAATATGTTTTGATAGAATCCCTATCCATTCTAAGTCCACCAAGCCAAGATTTGATTCTAAACCTTTAGATTATAATTTTAAGTCGTCCAACCTGATTCACGTATTCGTTCACGAAACCATCAAGTATGATTTTGTTCCAGGTTCTAGGCTAACTTATCCTTCAAATATTTTTGATTTACTTGCATTTCTATATTCGTCTTATCGTGTCGAACCAAAAGTCAAGACGATCTATTAGTTGTCACGCTCCGGTCTTCTGCAAGTACAATCACCCTCGTTGGACATGAGATCACAATGCCAACGCTCCCGCTGGATAATCGTCCTAATCCGGGCGTGACGCATGTACGAGCATAGAGTTTTGCTCGCATAAGATAAGAATATTTGAATGTTATGGTTTTCTTCAAAACGATCAAGACACCTTATCATTTCTCTTTTGCTCCATCCAATTTATATATCCATCGAGTCAAGTCCGTTCATTCAGTAATTATTATTCGTCTAGTAAAATTATCTAACTTCACAGTTACCGTTCGTTAATTCCATAGTCTTACTTCTAACATTCCTCAAGAAACTAGTTTCAAATATTCAAGCCCAAGTTTATTCTATTTTTGATACGTTTCATTCATCATGTTCATTTAGAATAATCATCGAACGTGTTCCTGTGAGTTCGATCATCCCCGCCGTACGTGAAATCACCACGCCGGTGCTCCCGCAGGATAATCGCTCTCGTTAGGACTGATTTTGAATGTTATCTTTTCGAACTTGATTTCAAGATCGTTCTTCCAAACCCCAAGCAAAATCTATTATCGCTTATTTTCTTCATTGAACCACAATATTCATTTAGGATTTACTTCTATTCGAGTGATATTGTATTCAAGTTTATTTCCATTCGATTCAATCCTAAATTGCTCGCATAATCCTCCAAGTTTCCAATAAGTTTTCTTTAGTCGAGTTATCGATTTCTATTTTCGTGAATCTATATTCGATATAAGCCTTATCACTTAGTTTAAGACATTCTCAAATCTGTTCAATTCGACTATCACGAGACCTATGAATCCGTTTGGACATTCCTAAATAATCCATACACTACTTGAAATTGAGTCATCCAATTAAATCCTCAATCAATTTGTATCTTCCGATATGAAGTATCGTTCGAGCTATTTCCCAAATTCCAAGTACGATTTTCTATATTCGCTTAGCAATAAATTCGAGAATGTTTCTATCGGTTGGCATTCTAAGTCTGACTTGTCTCATTCCTGAATGATATCCCATTCTCGTTGCAACTAGATTGCACCAAAGGGTCTTGGCGTACGATATTCTATACAACTTAGCCGAAAGGCTGTGTGAAAAGCTAACCGTTCAGACAATATTTGATTTCGTACTAACTAGTTAGGCAAACATGTATATGTATAGGGTTCACACATAACGTGCAAGTTTTAGCACGAGTCTAATCTCGAAGGGTCTAGCACAGGTTGGAACAAAGGCCCTAGCATCACAATTACGTACAATCAATCATATCATTCACATGCACTTTTTGAAAGTATTTAGATTCATTGTTGGAACATTCTGTTGGGATATTGAGAGAGAGTGTGCACATAACCCACGAACGAGCTTTCAAAACTGAGAAAATCAAAACGAAGTCCAAAGGCGTATGCCAAGATCTGATACCAATTTGTCATGTCCTGATCTTCCGCAGGCTAATCGGCCGTCCCCGCTAGGCGAGAATTACCGCGCTAGCGCTCCCGCGGGACGATCGTTCTGGCCCATCCGGGCGTGATGCCGCACGAGCTTAATCTGCGCCCGTGCAAGGTCGTGGTTCTGGCTGCGGTAAGAGGTCTAAGTCATAAGGTTGCACAGATTATCCGAGTGCAGCAAAATTATAAACGCATAGGCGATTGGTAACAAGTTCACAGAGTCGTCGATAGCGGAAGCATTGAATAACACAAGTATAAGTAAAACAAACTCTTTATTGATAATGAATAAGTGTTACAGGCGGCGCTAGGCCGATATTACAAGTTGCTCAGGCCTCTCTTTCTCAAACAGTAAAAGCGTACTAAGTGGCTTCATTTGTGGAATAATGTATAGGCGATGTTCCAACATTATGTCTTGTATATGTGCTTCAGTTTCGGATGCAGCGCTCCAAGGCTCCAGAGTGAACTCCACGCCTTAGCACGCACGAAGGAGGCATCCACACCGAACTAGGTTCTCCCGTATCCTGCAAGCAATCTGGTAGGTTATCAGTACATGAATGCACTGGTGGGGAGGCTACTCGTCCACTTGACAAATCTAAACACGTAATATAGGTGCCGTGCACCAACTATTATGTTGTCTTTCTAGTTTTCTTAGGATCAGTTTTATGGCAATGGTGTAAAGCTTAACTCGTGTGGCAGTGCGTCGTGATATATACAAAGGAACATGGTAAGACTTACCAACTTACCATTTGTCCTTTCCTGTCCAAGGAAAACCAAGTTAATTCAAGCACAAGCAGCATATATAATGAATCAAGGGCAATATCATATGCAAACACAAGTGTGCTGTGATCGAGATTACGTTTCGGGTGCACGAGTTACACGATTTATCAGGTATTAGAGAAGTATTACAGAGGATGTTTTAGTGATTCAGTTTATTAACTTTGATGCAATGACTAACATGCGGATTGTCGCTGAGCGAGGATGACTTATCTATATGAACAGGAGGGTCACTGGCATCACCAAAATGGACGATGTCTCACTAGCGGATTGTTTGAAATGCTTTGAACAGGGCCTTACAAGCCATTCCGTCAAACAGGTAGAGACGCCTCACAATGAGTATGGGGCCAAGAATGGTGTGAACGATAAAATAACAAGGGCATTGTGCACGTCCCCATAAATAATGAGAGAACTACAATGGGTCCGTCTAGACCGGATCGGTCCCAGTACCCCGAGACCGTCCAAGGAAAATGGGATGTTGTAATCCCCCTTGTGCACAAGTTGTCCGTGACCATGCGAGTCTTGGGTTTCAGGTTCAGAGAATAACTCGATTTTGTTCAAGACAAGTACGCTCCATAAGCTGTGATTTTATTTCTTAACATGACATGATTCTTGTTTAGTGTTCCCTTGACTTGAAGCAATCTAAGGCAATACGAGCGTGAGACAATCACATAACATGATCTGTCTTGGATAGTCTCCCTAAGCCGTTGGATAGAGTACAAGATGAGCATCAATTTTATCTGAGGCATTGTTATCTTGCTTAACTATCCATTGATGCAGTCCCCTAGTTCGGAAAATGCCTTGGCAATCTAACAGTCCCGTATACTTTCAATGTTCTATACTTGGCTTCGAACGACTATTAGATAGTCTTTCGGTGGTTTGGATGAAAACATGGCAAGATAGCATTCACTTGATATTGGTATGAAATTATATGACAAGCATTGAATCGAGGCAATATATAAGCAGGCAAGCATGCATTTGTAAGGAACTTAAGTAATCACGTTGGCTCGGGCCCGAAGGTAAGTCGAGGAGTGAAACCATAAAGGGACTTACCGAGCGACATACTCTAGGGTCGTGCAGTGTAAACAAGTAAATATTGCACTAAGAAGAGCATATAAATATCGTTCTACTTGAGGCATAGCGGGTCTAGGTGCACAAGGCAAAGATAGCATGCAAGGGCCTGATTATAAGCAATATTTCATTTTTACGTTCTAACACAAGCAATACAAGTTGGGATTATTTCCTTAGCTAGGTGCATTATATTCCCATTAGCATGCAGGAAGTGATTCACCTAGCGACTAGCATGAAATATCCATATTTTAAGTGTGCTGGCTAAGCAAAGACAAGTTCATCATAGCCGCTCACCTTAGAGATAATTTGCCTCGGTCGAGGGATACTCCTAGCGAGCCTCTGAAAGCCTAAGCCGAACTCCTAAAGGACCAAGTCTGGATATCATGTGCCTCAAATGAGTATTCTCACCGAAAGAAAGCGGGTCGGAACATTGCACTTTTGCCATTTGAATCGGCAGTCCGCATGAGCGGAATAGGATATTACATATGTTGACCTAGTTTTATGAGACTATCCCATGATTTTGAGGCATAATTATATTTTATTTGATCGTGACACATTTATTACACTAGTGTGAGTCATATATAGGACACGAATTTGCGTATTATGCTGGACACCTTTACGTATAGGTCGTACGATGGATAAGGAATAATTGTTAAAAAAAATATCATATTTAAGCAGACTTAGCAATAAATAGTGGTGTTTGTGTGTTATGGATGTGACACGTTAGTAGCATTGGGTAGGGAGAACAATGAGTAAGCGTATGTGGTTCCTTTACACTTTTTCTATTTTTAACCCGTACGCTCCGCCGGAGATGCGCAGCGAGATGATCCTTATATTTTGTACAGGCACCTCTGACGATTGAAAGACGTTACGCTTTGTAGGCCATTGATTTTCAGGAAAAATTACGCCAATCCTATTATTTAGCCAGATAGTCCATATGAAAAAAAGTTGTTCTTAAATTGTAAATCACATAGACTGGTTAGGTAATCCCTTTGGATGTTTATTTTAAGCACTTTATTACAATGCTTTTATGTATCTTGTTACGTCCCTCTGAGGACATGGTCCTTTTCTAGGTATAGACGATCAGGATTATCTGTAGGAGTATGAACCGGGACCTGACGCAACATTTTCTGTTGAGGAGGTCTTACCCTCTGAGTACCCATGACTACTTCATAGCTGATGGATCTTTTGTTGTTATTTACTTTATTGACATTTATTTTATATTGGAGTTTTGTTCTTCTCTATCATTTTAGTTGATATAGTCGTTTGGTAGTGGATTTGTCTCCACCTAACTATTATTCTTTTATTGCTTGATACTTGAGACTTTTAGTATTTATTTTGGTACTTCTCTACTTGTGTCTGTTGATGAGATATAGTTGCATGTGGCTTGTGTTGATAATATATATGTACCACTTGTGGATTATTTATTCATAAAATAGTGTATGTATGTGTTATAGTTTTCCAATATATTGTAGTTTCCATATACATATGGTTGGCATGCTACGTATTTCTAGTCGTACGTATTTTGGGACTGGGGCATGACATTTAAAGCAATTCAGAATCCTATAAATACTTTATTTCTTACTAACGACTTAAATATAAAGGATTTCAGAGTTTATGTAAGTGGGACCATCTACGATGATGAGCCAAACATTGACTATTATGGTATACTTTGAGTTATTATAGAATTGCAATACTCTGCCCCATATGACATGTTGTGATGTTTAAATGTTATTGGTTCGACACAACACCAAATCAAGGATGAAAAATTACAAAATAATTTGTATTTGTCGATATAAACCATCGAAGGAGATATAGAGGGTCTGACTCGTTTGTGATAGCAAGTCAAGTTGTTCAAGTCTACTATACAAGTTACCCAAGGCTATTTTCAAACAAAAAAGAATGGTGTGTTTCTTTTTAGGTGAAATTAAACTTGTTTACTCGAGATTGATTTACAAAGGTAATAACTATAACACTCTAGGATAAGTCGAGATTCTGGAGAGATGGTATGATGGAGGTCGGATCAGAGTAATTTCTTTGCTCTTGTCAAGCCAAGTACCAGAATACAGAGAGGACACGACCGGCTACCCCGTACAAGGTACTATACGTCGTACGGCGACCACGGTTGTAACTAGACAAGGGGGTACTTGCTACAATCATGTCACTTAGGGTCACACGAACATCTATGTCTCAATTAATCAAATAAGAAATAGTAATCATAGAGCATATATAATAAAGCAATAAGGCATCCCAAACTCTTTCTCAAGATATTCTGGAAATCAGCTATAAAAAATAAGAATATGGTAAAATAACAAAGGTACATGACAGTATTATAGCTGCAGTCTAGTTTATATATAGTAATAAAAAGGAACTAATGTCCAAACATATCGGCCAACAGGTGTTGGTGGATAAACACCCAAAAGAAAAAATGTACAATAACGAGCAGAGAAGAAGAAAATTCACTCATTATCCTAAGCGGCCATGTTCCTAGTATGCGCCATAATTCGAAAAAAAGTATGTTGGATCCTCGGGTGCTATCTAAAAACTTGGCCATAAAAAACCAGTGGGGTTATACCCCAAAATGGCTAGTACCACAAAGTAAGCACGAAATAGAGAAACAAAAAATTAAGCAATAAATATAATAATATAGGTTATGTGTCGTAACTTAGGTCCATGGCATATCCTAGCACAAAGGCCTAACCCTATAACTAAACAAGGATAATGGTTGAATCCATCACCCTATGATAGTCCATTTTCCTAGGCTATTAACAAAATAATACAATCATAATCCAGTCCAATTAATAAGATCGACCAATCACTTGTACGGCTTGTTAATTATGGAGTCTGAGGTTATCTCAGAAAAATACATAATACGTATCCTCAAAATAAGCCATTGCCGAACATGAGCTAACCAAGCAAAATAAAATAATTATACACGCACTTCACGAATTATACTAGTTATCCGTAGGGCCACTGTGCAAGATCACGATATTAGCAATTCTAATGTTCCTACAGTGAAGTAGTGGATCGGCATTATTTATAATAGGTCAGATACTGCACTCAACTAAGGCATATGATATACAATATCTGTGGTGGCCAGCCCACAACGCACTTAGAATAAATCTCTGTGAGAAGGTTCGTTGGCATAATCTCGAGATACATTTTTTCTCCCAATGTTACTGTTTATGGTTTAATAAATGGGAAAAGATTGATAATGTGGAAAACGAGGTTTTATACGAAAAACTGCCTTTCTTTTATGTTTACAAACAAGATTGTATAATTTGATCCTACACGAGGATGACTAAGTATAATTTATTTAATCTGGGTAAATATTGCTATAGGTGTCTGATCTGCAGTCGATCACTTTAGCCCTTGGACCACACGATGTTGAAGAAGTACCGTGGAAGACAGAAAGCAGCTTCGAAGGTTGCTAAAGAGGGTGGATGCTCGATGCCAAAGTCGTCGATCCCTTCTCTTTGCCTGAGCTCCGGACTCTCCTCTCTCTCTCTCTCTCTCTCTCGACCGTTTGACCTTCGATCTTTGTGACCGTTGGATCTGATACTGGATTTCTTGATCAGTTTTCAGACCTAATTTCTTTGACCTTTTTTCTCGTTGACAGAGGACTCTATTTATAGAGTTTTAGTGACAGGGACCACTCAGTCGGTGTGGAAACCGAGTAGTGGAAAGTACAACACCCTTTTACACGATGGTTTAAAATAACCAATACCTGCGTATAGATGACCTTTTGAGTGAGCATGTGACGCGCTTCCAACTAAGGGACAAAATACGTATATCTGCTGCGAAGATCACGGCGTAGAAGCCACATAGGTAGTTATCCCTTGTGTAGAAGAGGTTGGCGTAGAAGCCAATGACTGTCACCATGGCATAAAAGCCAAAATAGGCATATAAGCCGAGTAGGCGTAGAAGCCGAGGGGGCATAGAAGCCAAGTGGTCATAGAGGCCGAGTGGGCATAGAAGCCGAGTAGGCATAGAAGCCGAGTAGTCATAGAGGCCGAGTAGGCGTAGAAGCCAAGTGGTCATAGCGGCCGGGTGGGCAAGAAAGCCGAGCAGGCGTAGAAGTTGAGACAATGTGGACGTTTTAGTCAGAATTACGGCTCTTGGAGATATAATCAAATCTTTTGCATTAAATACAGAGATCTGCCCCTATCCTGCGCATTAAATACAGAGGCTTGTCTTTAAGATTTGCCATCATTCTGTGCATTAAATGCAGATACGCGCCTCAAATTCTGTATGAAGAGTGATTGCTGATGTGGCGGTCTGTTTGCCTTCTATGGAGCGTAAGAAGCTCACGTCTGCCTGTGTAAAACTGGGCGGCGTATTCCCTTATATGCGTAAGAGTAGTTTACGCAAAGGGGATGTCACTAAACGATGGTTCAGTGACATTTAATCAAATCTCCAGCATTAAATGTGGAGATCCGCCATTATCCTATGCAATAAATGAGGAGGCATATTTTGAAGGCCTGCCACCCTTCTGTGCATCAGGTGCAGAGACGTGCCTTGGGCATCTGTCAGTATTCGGCGCTTTAAATGCAGAGACGTGCCTCGAGAAACTGTCACCGCCCTGCGCTTTAAATGTAGAGACGTGCCTCGAGCCCTGTACGAAGTACAACTTTTGACGTGGCAGGCTGTTTGTCTTCTGCGGAGCGTAAGAAGCTCACATCGGCCTGTGTAAAACTAGGCAGCGTATTCCTTCGTATGTGTAAAAGTGGTTTACACAAAGGAAATGGCAGTAAATGACAGCCTGGGTTGCAGTGCCGCGCCATCATGATACCTGTCGCTTGGGTTATCTTGCAGTACTCTTTGTCAAGAGTCCAGACATCAGGTTTATTGCATGATCTGATAGGTTCATTTCGAAGAATACAAAGCATTTCTCATATACTTCAATGCTGTATTAAAGGTGGATGAGTTTTACGCCATAAAGGCGATGAAGCACCCTGTTTACACTAATGCAGCCAGGACATACTGCATTACGCGGATGGTCCTTGAGCCTATATTTTTATGCTGTGCTCAGCAAAAAAGCTCTGTTGCACGTTTGGTGGCTCTGAGGTCCTCCATTTACGCTGCCCTGCATTAAGATGCTGCGTATAGCTATCCAGTGTATTTTTCATGCTTCTACAAGACCCCCTTCAAAGCTTTTAAATTCCTCGTAATTTGAAATGCTTTGAATGAAGCATGAACCATTCCTCGTAACTCGAAACGCTCTGAATGGAGCCTGAAACGGTCAAGCCTGACACGTTCTTTCATGGCTAACTTTATGGCGGAGTTATTGGGGAGCGGTGATCTCTTTCGCCTATAAAAAGGCTGAGGAGTTTTCCTGTTCTTCCCACACTTCCTTTACCACACAGAGATGATGGCCGGAGTTTGTCGAGTCGACTTGAGGAAGAAGGAGATCATGCTCTTCCAGCATGTAAGGAGCCAAAAAAGATGGCATTTTCGAGCAAATGTCCTCTGCAACGATGGATCATTAAAAGATATCATAGCCTCCTTTGCTCAGGATAATCAACAACTTTGTATGGTGGTTCTTCGGGAGAGAAGAAGGGTCGTATTTGACCAGGCAGCTTGCAAGTGGTGCCTTCTCTCGTTACCTGTGGACGAGGGCCGGCAAGCTAGCTGCTGTCCAGGATTGGTTTGGGTAAAAATACCTCAACTCAATCCGTTACGGCGCTATCTGTAGGAAAGCAGAGTTACCCTGCTTTTCTTCTGTTGGAGGATGGGTCTATGCCTATTTTTGTATCCTCCCACCGTTGATCATATGTCAGTCATTTTACGGTCAACGACTGGCTGCTGGAGGATGAAGAATGCCGCCCATGCGAGAACCTGGCCGAAACAGATTCTGGGCGCGATCTTTAAATAAAAATAAGAAACCCTTTGTAGACTGGATTTCACTCATATGTAATCACAAAAATGAAGAAAAACCCTTGTAGACTAGATTTCCCTCATATGTCATCATGATTTTTTAATAAGATCATCTTCTTCTTTGTATATGATCATGTTGCCATACTTTGCTGTGAAATCTAAATATGTGTAGCTTTGACACATCTGATTCTTTATGCCGACTCTGTATAGAAAGAGTGCTAGGTCCTGTCTTGCCTTTTATGCACAACTAAGGATGCGCAGAAAGCCGCTTTAGCAGTCGAGTGTTCGAACTGTCCTGCTATTAGGAACCGCATAGAATTCTGAACTGTTTTTACTTCTGATAAACATAATTTTTGTTCAGACCATCATTTTTAAGGGTGATTTCTCAAAAATCCCTTGGAACAGGGCGAGGAATGGGTGTCAAACATCGAGCTGCCATCTTGAATTTGCAGACGAAATATTCAGACTAGATTCTGGATGAACTTTGAATCGACCCACGAAGAAGAGTAATTTTCAATGTTGAACTCCGTATGCTTCGGGTACTTGGGGTATCTTGAGGTCAAGAGGGAGTATCTTCTGTGTGAACTCCTGCAATTGACTGCCTTGAGAATCGTTCAGATGTACTGTACTGGCCTGCGCATTTTTCAGATACGTGAAAAGTCCTGGAGCGTGAAATCATAAGTTCGTTGCCTCTGAGCATAAGCTAAACGCCGCCGAGCGTGAAATTATAGACTTATAGTTCCTGAGCGTGAAGTCGTAGGTTTGTAGCCTCTCGAGCATAAAAGCTACCAAGCACAAAGGCATCCGGGCATAAAACCATAGACTTGTAGCCATTGAACATAAAACCGTAGATTTGTAGTTGTCGAGCGTAGAAAGCTCCTTGGTGCAGAACTGTAGATTTGTAGCTTCTGAAAAAAAATCTTTCGAGCGTGAAGTCGTGGATCTGTTGCCTCTGAGCATGAAGTCGTGGATCTGTTGCCACCGAGCGTGAGATCGTAGATTTGTAGCTGTTGAGCGTGAAGTCGTAGGTTTGTAGCCTCTCGAGCATAAAAGCTACCGAGCACAAAGGCATCCGGGCGTAAAACCATAGACTTATAGCCTGTGAGCGTAAAAATCATAGATCTGTAGCTGTCGAGCGTAGAAAGCTCCTTAGCGTAAGAACCGCGAATCTTCCTCGCACGAAAACTTTTCGAATTCGCTGACGGTCCGCCTTCTCTACGTAAATAGGCTGACGTAATACCCAATCATAACCAGATATTAATTAGGAGATTTGGTTCGGGATTCGAGGAGTCCATCCGAACTCTATATATACCCCAAAAAACTTTTTATCCGTCTTCTGCGAAAGAAAGCCTTCGTCTGTTCGAGTTTCTTCTTCGTTTCTTCTCCGAGATTTCAAAGTTTCCAGAAATGGCCTCGAAACAATCCTCCTCCACTAAGGGAAAGAAGGTTGATTCTTCTTCTCGTTCTTCTGCTCAGGTAAGAGCGTCTTTGGTCGGGCAAGGCAAACTTTATTCTGATCGAAGTATCCCGCCGACGAGCAGTGCACCTGGCCTTAAAGGTAGAGCATTTGATACAAAAAAGAACGGCTGAAAATCCTTCGCACAAGTTGTACGTCACCGCGCTAGATCATCTTCTGTACTGATAGTCTCTTTGAGGAAGATAATGCACAGAGACATTTTATATTTTATGCCCACATTTCTAATGTGTCAGCGTAAAAACTCCATATTTTCGCAGTCTAGCGTAAAAGTTTTGACTGTCGAAAGTTGGCGTATAAAATTTGAGTGTTACGCTTTTGGATGAAGATTCTGGCATAATGCCTCAACTTTATCAGTCTGGCGTGAAGCACAGACTGTGTACTGCTAGCCTTGAACTTTTACTCTTTAGGAAATGGATCCCAGTGTAATGGTCAAGTTTTTAAGGTCTTGACGTAGAGCACAGACTGCTGATTTTTGGCGTATGCTGCAAGATCTGTAATGTCTTAGTTATAGGAACTAACGTATTTTTCTTGTACTCTTGCAGTTAACTTACATGTGTCTCTGCTAGCCGATGTGATGGGTTCTGCCGCCGAGATGCTGTACTCTAACTATCTGGAGGATCTGTCACACGTGACATTTCCTATCTCCGGGCCCCATTATCCCGAGGGAAGAAAATTTTTGATATCGGCTCAGGGCGAGCGAATGCTGCTGAGCATGATCAACGGGGAGCCCCTGACGCACATAGACGGGGACCAATACATAAAGCTGACCTTTCTCTTCGGGGACATGATCGACAAGCAGTCCCAGACAAAGCCCAAGAAAGAACTCTGGGTTTTCCCTGCCGGGGGCTTGGCTTTGTATCTGCCCAAGATGCCGAGAGACTATCCCATCTCGGCTTTCTTCTATGCCACACATCCCAGGAGGATGTCGTGGACGCTGACTCCTGATCTTCACGGCAGGCCGGGGAAGATCTTTCATCTGAAAGGAGTGGATCAGGGGTCGTTTGTCAGTCGCCCTTCCGACAATGTGACGATATTCAGGGGACTGTACCCGGGCAGTATCCTGAGTGAAGATAGCTTAGTGATCCAGCCGGTCCAATTATCGACCTTCTACAATGATTTTATGGGTCACGGAGGAGTATACCCTAAGGTGAACCCTCGGTGCGGTGGGTGGATCACCCCTACAAACCTTCGATAGGCTCGCTTAGTTGATTGGGCGCTGAATCATTTTTAGACAGAGTTGGAGAACATCGGTCTATTTGCAGCTGTGAGTGCCACCAGCGTTGGGTTACCTCCTAACCCCAACCTGTTTCTGGCACTGATGAAGCGATATATTTTGCTCACCGAGACTTTTGCCACTCCACTGGGGGAGTTGGGATTGGCCCTTCATGAGATGGCAGAGATCTCGAGACTGCCGATGGGGGATACTCCGTATGAAGAGTATGTTCCTACGAACCAGGAGCTGGGGGATTCAGACCCTCGGGTAGTGGAAGTGTATCAGGAGCTGATGTGCCACTACCTTGCTTGTACTGCTTTTTATGGTGAGCCCTCAGATTTGGCTCATATCACTAAATGGACGTCCTACCTCTTCTTTCACAGGTCCTGAAATGCTAAGCCGGAGAAGGTATTGGAAGGCAAGGATCTGCCTGTGAATCCTCTGAGCCTACTTAATGCTCAGGTCGTCGATGATCTCATGGTAGACGCTGGGGATCCGGACTTGATCCTCGACGAAGGGATAGGACAGTATCCCGTAGGCATTATAGCCTATAGTTATTTAAGGCGCTGCCGCAGGCCTCTGTCCAGGGAAGCTCAACTGGCTGGCTTCCTCTCCATATGGCTGCGCCGAGTGGTGGTACCTGACGTCGCATCTGCGGACCACATTCACCGTAACACGCTATGGCCTGCAGTACGTCTGGTGTTTGGGGCAAGACTGGGCTTGCTTCCTGCCATGGTGTGCCGCATTCAAGCTGGCCTGAGGGTCATGACTGACGGGCTGCTCGCCGATGAGACTCGGTGTGATAGCTTTTCCAGGATAGAATTACCATACCTGTATCTGATGGGATGGTTAATTCTTCATAACTCCAGGGTTATGTCTCTCGGCTCCGGCAGTAGTTCAGGGGCTAGTTTCTTGTTGAACTACCAGAAATCTTCCTGGAATGTAGCCACGGTTCTAGATTATCGGTAGGTGCTGGGCTTTAGTCACAGCTGGAAGCTCTTCTGCATTGTCCCCTCCGTACATCGCAATCAATCGGGGATTAGGCTTGAGGATTTCGGTAGAGAGAAGACCAATCTATCTTCTGAAGCTTTTAATTGGTTGGTCTACATTAGACCTTCCTATTTATTGTACAGGAGTGAAGACCATTGCTTCTTGGAGCCCTACCTGCCTAGTCGGTATGCCAGGCAGTTCGCGTATGATCAGTTGCACGTGGGCAACGCCGTCACCAGCTTCCGGTCCAGGGGTGGACTCATTGATGGAGCGATAGGATGGCGATATTTCATTATGGGCTGCACTGGAGCAATTTTTACTGTGTCGGTCATTACACTCTCCACGGAGCTGCGCATCCTGCACTCGTATGCCCAGTTCTATGTGGCAACAAATACCTTCCATCGCGATTTTGATATGCATGGAAGTTTTAAGGTACCCTCTTCCAAGTCTGGGGGAAGAGTCGAAGTCCCCTCGGTTTCTTCTGACGAGGGTGAGGAGTTCGTCAATCCAGATGAGCCTCTGTTGGCGGTATCACAGGGTGAAGTACCTCTGCCTGCAGGGCCTTTGGTAATCTCCGGGAAGCGAAGGGCTTCTACTCCGAAGAAAACTTCCCCTCGTAAGAGGAAGAAGAAGATGGTTAATCGTCCTCTCGGGATTTCTGGTATTGAGGCTCCTGGAAGTGAGCCTGCATCTCCCCATGTTGGGGATGATTCTTTGATTGGAGGTTCCTCGCCTTTTAGAGAGGGACCCTCTACAGTTCCGACTGGTGGTGCCAGAGAATCTCTGCTGGAGGCCGCCGTCGCTGCTACTGCTTCAGGTAGTAGAACGAGGTCGCCTTCGGGGCTGAGTATATCTTTACATGGATGGGCATCGGGAGAGACCCATGCCGTGCCTGTCAGCGCACCCGGCGAGATTCCTGCCGATGAGCCTCGATTGGAATTTGACAAGGATCTGGAAGAATATTTGCCAGCGTCGGTTAGCAGACCCCTTTCTCCAGGTATGACAGCTCGCTTAGCATCATTAAGAAATAATTTAGCTGTACAGGCTACAGATGCGACATATATTTCGTCGGCCATGGGTAAATATCGTCTTCACGCCTCTTTTTAGAAAAGTTAACATTATTTCGATACTAACTTCCTTTCGTCCCCTTTCCAGGGGAAGACCTCTTCGGGGAGGGCAGTGTAGATGGGCCCTTCAGCTCTGTGTCAGGTCCTGGCGGTGACACGGAGGTGGCTGATTTTGAAGAAGAAACATCTTCGGGTGCTGGCTCGCTTGTCGACGAGATTCTAATATCTCAGGAGGAGGACGAGCCTATCATTGCGACAATGCCTCCTTTGAGTATGCTGGTATCTTCGTCCGGTGTTGGCTCTTCTTCTTTCATCGCACCACCTGTTGACGCGATGGCCGTGGCAACATCGTCTGCGGTTGTTCTCGGAGGGGGATTCGCCAATATCAAGGCTACCCCCAGCGTCCAACCAGATCTAGCTGTGCTGATCGAGCAGTACACTGATATCTTTTATACCACTTTGAAGATGTTAATATCAAGGGTGTTGACGAAGAATCTGAGCTTTGTGTCGCTGAAGAGGTCCTCCCAGTCCGCGATAATGCCGATCCGAGAATTCGACGATACTGGGCTAGCTGAAACGCTCGAAGAGATAGTTAATGGTTTGGAGCAACCCATTAACGAATACTTGCAGCTAGTTCATGACAATGTTGAAGATCTGGTCCAGGCTAGATACGACTCCATGACTGCACGACTTACCAAACAGATGGCAGGCATAAATAAATCCATCTAGACACATCAGCAGGAGATGGATGAAGGAAAAGTCATCCTGGAGGAGGCCATTGCTCTTCGAACGAAGTGCCAGGCCGAGCACGAAGGGAATGTAGCGAGGGTCCTCAGGCTAGAAACGAAACTCTCTCAGGCAAAAGAGTGGGCTTCTCAGTCGTCGGAAGCTCTAGTTATGGTGGATAGCCGATTGGGCGTAGCACAACAGAACTTGGAGTGTGTAGGAGTCGCCCGTACTGGTTTTCTTTGGGCTAGAGCCGAATTGTCCCTCATGAGCAATGATGAGGCACTACTGGAGCGGGCTCGCCATGATGTCTTGGATTCCAGGACTGAGAGGATGGCCGTACTGGCGCAGCAGCTTCGTGACCTGACTGCTCCCCCAAAATAATGTACTTTTGCTTTTGCTTTTCAATGTACTTCCGCTCCTTTTTGGGAATAATAAAGAGGCTTTCATCTGACTTTGTGGACCCGTCATTTCGGAATGTAAATGACAGATTTGGGTGAAAGTGATATCATAGGTAATATGGACGTGATATACTCTTGGTGTCACGCCCCAGTCCCAAATATAATGAGGGACTGGACGCGTGATAATGGCCAGCAGTACGCACCGATGGACAAACCCAATTTAATGGATCCATCAGGGCATACATAAGCTGTAAAATCAAGTCTACGACAACATGGCACAACTAATCTCATCCACACAAGATATAAAATATGATCCACAGAATAAATAAGGAATGTAAATTATCAGCTAGTCTCAATAAAGTACTTCAGGGAACAATCCGATAAATATCTGATATAATGGTTCAACAGACCAGAATATAAATGACTGAAATAAATAAATGCTGAGCATGAAACATGGATGCTCAGGAGAAGTTTTCGGCTAACACCTCGTCCTCGGATGGCTGTACAACTCCTGGATCAGCTCCTGCTCCGGTCCCGTATACCTCGGGATAGATCTCGTCCTCAAATCCTGGGGACATAATCCGGATCCAGGTCCTCAGGGGACATAGCAAGGTACAAGAAAGATCATGCCAAAATAAATGCAGTGTAGAAAATAAATGGAATAAATAGGGCAAGTAAGTAACCATCTAAGTGAAATGCAAGTGAGAGCAGCACAAGTACTCAGGCTGAGCCACTACCAGCTCTGTGTCGGGGAGCCGGTAGCGGTAATAACCGGTAGTGGGTCTAGATCTGCTCCGAGAGTCTACGACCTCTCAATAATAGTGGATGTATATATATATTGAATAGCCTGTAGCCTGTGTGTCTCTCCCCACCCAATGTAACCACGCGTATCATGACCATAACGTCTCATGTACATGTCAAGCGGGGTCATAGCTAATGCAACAAGTCATACAATATCTAAGAATATAATATCCATGTCAAGTCCTATATCCTATACAGAATCACCGCAAATATCTCGGGAAGATCCTGTCTCATGAGTAGTGTCAAGTGTCCTGGGTCATAGTGTACTTGGTAAGACAAGTACGAGAATATAAAGTGTCAAGAATGTCCATCTCTAGATGACCGTCCCAACACCGCGTACAGTATTGGCACCCGACTAATAATCGGACGCTAAGTACGTCACATGGTCCTAGATTAAGCATGCACAACAATATAAGGAAGCAAGAAAAATATATAACAATACTGCAAAGTTTGGCAAGGTACACTTGCCTGGTGTCCGAATACCAACAGTCGTCCCTGTATCAATGGATCCTGTGGGTACTCCTCCAAAAGCTGTAATAAAAATCACCAACAGTCTCAGAAGATATCAAATAGCTAGAAATGCCTGTCCTTAAGTCCAATTTGGACACAGGGGCAAAAATAATATTTTTGGGCCAAAGCGGGGTCCACATGTAGGCCACTTTGTACCGGAAAGCGTGTCAGGGTCAAAGGTCTCCAAATTCCTTAAACTTAGTGTCTAAAAGTCAGGAACGATGATACGAACCCAATGAAACTTCCAGAATTGGATTTCGATGAGCCGATCACAAAATCGCCCGTCAATTGGAGCCTGTGGGGCCCACAATACATAATTTCGTCAACATTCTCATAATCGAACCAAACTTGGGTCACAGGACCAGCGTATTGCTACAAGTCCGATGGCGCAAGTTTCGTCTCGATCCGACATGTGTACACAAAGTTACAGCGTGTTCCAGAATGGACGAATACGGGGCGTTGTCGGCGGATACGCGTTGATTCAGGTGTGCACACAAATCCAAATCAGCTTCTGTGAAATCCCACACGTCCATATCAATGTCGCGCACGTATCGGTAAAGACTGCGTGCGACCAAGTAGTCCCGTTTGGCGGGGCGTACTCAGTTTCGGGGTAAAACAAGGCGATATTTTTCCTGTTTTTGGATCGCGGTTTGTAATCACCATAGGACGCGATGCATCGAGCGGGTTGCACGGACACCGAGAGGGTCATACAGTCTATGCAATACAACTGACGGAATCTAAAACGAAGTTACGAGGAGGGAGAAAACGGTACCTGAATAGGGCTCCGTGAACGCTGAATTCCACGTGTCCGAGGGTACTATTCATGTCCTGGACGTGTCCTCCGTCTCCTGTGCGTCCAGGCTAGGGTTCCGTCCGAGACGGCGGCGGAGGCTTCACCGGAGGGAGTCGGTCTCGGGATCGGCGAGGTTGGCTAGGCGGCGGCTGTGCACCGTCGACCGGAGCGGTTCACGAGGTGTCATGCCCCAGTCCCAAAATACTGAGGGACTGGACACGTGGCAATGGCCAGCAGCATGCACCGATGGACAACCCAATTTAATGGATCCATCAGGGCATGCTTAAGCTGTAGTCTAACAGGATTTAAAATAATTGTTATAAGTCACAGGTTATTCTAATCTCATCTACAACATATAATCACAAATTAAATGCCAGAATAAATGCAATTAATATAAACTAACAATCTCAATAAAAGTGTCTCGGTGAACAATCCGAGAACAAGTCTGATACATCAAGTAAATAGACAAGAAATAAAGGAACTGGAAATAGAAACAGAAATAACTGACTATATATAGCCAATGCTCAGGAGAAGTCCTCTGGTGCGATCTCGTCCTCAGGTCCTGGTACAGCCCCTGGAAGTGCTCCTGTACGGTATATCTCTGGATGGATCTCTTCGGCTATACCTGGGGACATAATCCGGATCCAGGTCCTCAGGAGACAGCAAGGTACAGAAAATACAAGCCATACTAATGCAGTGAAATAGTCAATAAAATAAACAAGGTAAACATGTAACCATCTATGTGAAATACAGGTGAGAACATCACCAGTACTCAGGTTGAGACTACTACAAGCTCTGTGTAGGGAAGCCGAAAGCAGCGATATCATGTAGTTGTCTAGCTCGGAGAGAGACTGAGACGCCGGCATAATATAGTCAACCTATAGCCTGTGTGTCTCTCCAGCAATAAATGGTACAATAGAAAAATACTAAATAACCAGCTAAGTGATATGCAAGATGAGAGCAGCACTAGAACTCAGGCTGAAACCACTACAAGCTCTGTGTCGGGGAATCGGTAGCAGTGATATCATGTGGTCATCTAGCTCAGCGGAAGACTGAGATGCCAGAATGATATAAAATCAACCTGTAGCCTGTGTGTCTCTCCCCACCCAATGTAATCATACGTCTCATGTCCATGTGGCCCCATGTCCATGTCACGTAAGATCATATCTAATGCAACAAGTCATATAGTATATATAAATATAATCTCTGTCAAGTCTTGTATCCTATACAGAATCACCATGAATGTCTCAGGAAGACTCTGTCTCATGAATAGTATCAGGTGTCCTGGATTATGAGGTACTTGGTAAGACAAGTACGAGAAATATCGGGTCTCGGTATCCATGTCTATGTGACGTTACACAACTCCGCGTACGGGGTTGGCACCCGACTGGTAATCGGACGCTAAGTAAAGTCACTCGGTCCTGGGTTGAACAGTTAAACAAGTTTCTGTATATGACTCTGCAAGAACTCAAGTAAAATACTATAACCGTAATTACTGAGAATTGACAAACTTTACTTGCCCACTAATGCAAAATTAAGCCAAGGAATAAATAGCAAGCTGCAGGGTTTGGCAAGGTAAACTTTCCCACTGATGTATAACTAAGTCCAGGAAATAGGTAGCAAAGCTGCAAGTTTTGGCGAGGTACACTTGCCCACTGATGTATAACTAAGTCCAGGAAATAGGTAGCAAAGCTGCAAGTTTTGGCGAGATACACTTGCCTGCTGATGTATAAATAAGCCAAGGAATATTTATCAAGACTGCAAGTTTTGGCGAGGTACACTTGCTTGCTGATGTATAAATAAGCCAAGGAATATTTATCAAGACTGCAACTTTTGGCGAGGTACACTTGCCTGTGGTTCCGGCTCTGATTGCGGCTCTGACTTCAGCTGGATTTGCAGGCGGTACTCCGGTTGCTGAAATAAACATCACCATCAGATCCAGAAAATATCAATCAGCTAGAAATGCCTATCCTTGAGTCCAATTTGGAGACAAGGGCAAAAACGGCAATTTCGGGTCAAAACGGGGTCCACATGTGGGCCCGCTTTGCACCAAAAAACATGTCATGGTCAAAGGTCTCCAAAATCACCAAACTTAGTGTCAACAGGTCAGGAACGATGATACGAACCCAACGGAACTTCCAGAATTGGATTCCGGTGAGCCGATCACAAAATCGCCCGTCAAGCGGGGCCTATGGGGCCCACGACACGCGATTTTGTCAACGTTCTCAGAATCGAACCAAACTTGGGTCACAGGACCAGCATATCACTATGAGTCCGATGGCACAAGTTTTGTTTCAATCCGACGTGTGTACACAAAGTTAGGGTAAAATACAGAAAAGTCAGATACGGGGCGATGTCCGCGGATACGCGTTGATCCCGGTGTGCACGCACACCCGAATCAGCTTCTGCAAAATCCCACACGTCCGTGTCGACGACGCCCACGTATCTGTAAAGACCGCGCACGACCAAGTCATCCCGTTTGGCGGGGCGTACCCAGTTCCGGGGTGAAACAAGGTCTGGTTTTTTTCCTGTTTTTGGATCGCGGTGTGCGATCACCACAGGACGCGATGCCCCGAACGGTTTATCCGGGCACCGAGAGGGTCTTACAGACTTCGTAACACAATTTGCAGAATCAAAAACACAGCTACGAGCAAGAAGTTACGCGCACCTGAACTGGACCCAAAAACTGGGGTCAGAATCGTATCCGACGCGTGTCCGACACGTGTCGGATACAGGCGATTAGGGTTAGGGTTAGGGCTTGGGATTCCGACGAGGGGACGGCGGCTGGGCGGCCAGGCTGAGGCGAAGGGAGCCGGGGGCTCTGCGGCGAGGCGGTGGCCGGGGCTCTACGGCGAGGCGGTGGCCGGGGCTCGCGGCGGCGCAGGGGGAGGCGGTGGAGGCGGCTGCTGGAGCTGCTGCTGTAGTCGAGAGGAGGAGGGAGGCGGGAAGGGCCGGCTCGGGGCAGAGCGGTGGCGGTCGACGTCGGCGCTGCGGTGGCGGAGCGAGGTGGGTAGGCTAGGGCGGTGGAGGGGAGATCGGTGAGGGGAGGGATAGGATTTTATAGGGGAGCTAGGCGGAGGAGGGGCCGAGCCAGTCGGAGGAGAGGGGGAACGTGGGGAGGTGGCCGGGCGGAGCGGGTCGGAGGCGTCGGCTCTGCCGGAAGACTCGGCACGGGGTGGGTTGTGGACAGGGAGAGGGGTCCGGGTTATGGGCGGGTCGGGTTCAGGTGGACCCGACCCGACCCGATAGGCGGGGGTTTGGGCCGGCCTGCGGGCCAGGGGATGGGCCGGGCTTCGGTGGGCTGGGTATTGGGTTTAAATAATTTAAATAATAATAATAATAACAATAAATAATAATTAAATAAATACTTTTTAGGTGTTTAAAAAATAGGTCCGGGGCCCAATAAATTTCAGAAAAATTACCCTAAGTCCAATTTTTTATTTAACATCCAAAAATATTATTTTCATAATATTTTAATACTGTTTATTATCAATTAAAAAATCATTTAATAATTAAAATCCTTGTTTTAAATTACAGAAAATTCTCAGAAAATTCTAGAAAATTGTGAAAAATCCAGTTTGAAATTTTGAAAAAATCAGAGGGTTTACAATCTACCCTCCTTAAGAGGATTGCGTCCTCGCAATCAAAGAATAACCGGTCAACAGAGATGACGCGGTCGCAAGCACTGTTCGAAACATGTCACAAGATACTTAGGAAAAATACCGTTTTCCTAAGAATGAAAGTTATGCACTTTCCAGAGAGAATCTAGTTAAAGCAAGAAAATTATAACTTTTAGAAAACTAGGTTATTATTAACAAGTTGCAAATTACTAGGTTGGGGCTGAGGTCACGAACCAATAGGCACGAGCTAAACAAGACTAGAAACGGATAACTACGAATCACTTACGCGCATTGGCTACTCCACGAGTCTATGCGTCCTCCACGGTCATCGCGAAAGCTTGTTCGCGTCCTTGCAGTCGATTCTTCTGCTGCTGAGCCTGCTGGAAGAGTAGTGCCTGGGCTATCAAAGGTGGCCTCGGCTGATACCCTCCTGGAGCGGGTGGTAGGACTTCTTGAACTTCCGTTTGCGGTGCTCCCAATGCTGGATGGGCTGGCCTCGGTTCTGGTAACGCTTGTTGGTTTACCCTTGGTGCTCTTTCTCGGCGCTCAGGGCATTCCCTCAATGGATGCTGACTGGATCCGCAAGCTAAACATACTTTCCTTTTTCGTCTGTACTCGTCCTCAATATGGCCTCGCTTGCGATAATATGGACAGACAGGTATTTCCTGTGGAGATGCTTCTGGTGGCTGGTTTATGTGAGGTCTTTTTGTAACTTCTTCTTATGGTGCTCCGGCTGGTGCTGATGTGGATGGCCGCTTCAGACTGGTCTCTCTCCTGATGATGTGCTCCATGCGTCGTGCTGCAGCAAGGACGTCTGAGTACGAAGTAGGTGCAACGGATCCAATTAGTTTCTGTAGCTCAATGTTTAGTCCGTCGAAGAACTTCTCGGCCTTCTCTTCTTTCGTCGGGATCAATGTTGGGGCGAAGCGACTTAGACGAATGAACTCAGCGTTGTACTCTTCCACCGTCTTAGCATCCTGAGTGAGGTGATTGAACTTGTCCCGAAGTTCTGATCGAGCGATAGCTGGAATGTACATCTCCTGGAAGAGTCTAGAGAACTCTTTCCAAGTGACTCGGTCTGGTCCGAGTCGTGCCTCCTCAGACAACTACCAGTGGTGCGCGTTGCCTGTCAATTGCATTCGAATGGCAGTCATCTAGCATTCCCGTGGAAGCTCAGCTGCTTCAAGTTGATGCCGAATGTTGGTGAGCCACTCATAAACTTTTGTGGGCTCCTCTTTGCCTGAGAAGGTACGGGGCTTCAGCTGGCGGAAATCAGAAATAGAGCCCGTCGTTGGCCTTCGTACTGGTAGATTCGCCTGCTCCAGTACAAGTACTAGGCTGTGACTCAAAGTCTCTTGTTGAGCTTGCATTATTGCATAGATCATTTGAAACACCTGCTGCCCGTCCATGGCCTGCCCTGGTGGAATTACGGGCATTGGTGGAGTAAATGGCATCGTTGGTGGAATAGCATCGTGCTGGACTCTCGAGGTATGTTGTTGAGCTGATTGTCCTCCATCCACTAGTGTTACTTCATCTTCGTTGGTTACCACAGCATCTCGTGGTGATGTTATGGGAGTTTCGTCGTTTGCTCGTGAATCCATAACTCTGCAACCAAAATAAATAATAAGAGGCGCACAGGAATCAAGGCAGGATGCAAGTCAAGAATTAAGTCGATTCGATATGGATATCAAGAACGTTTCAAGCAAGTGGATGAGATCCTAAAACTTATCCTATCTTATTGCAGGCCTATTCGGTCCCTAAGTTGAAACCGAACAATTTAGTCGAAGACCTGTATGGGCCACCACAAAAACCATATCACGCCCCAGTCCCAAAATACCGAGGGACTGGACACGTGGCAATGGCCAGCAGCACGCACCGATGGACAACCTAATTTAATGGATCCATCAGGGCATGCTTAAGCTGTAGTCTAACAGGATTTAGAATAATTGTTACAAGTCACAGGTTATTCTAATCTCATCCACAACAGATAATTATAGATTAAATGCCAGAATAAATGCAATTAATATAAACTAACAATCTCAATAAAAGTATCTCGCTGAACAATCCGAGAACAAGTCTAATACATCAAGCAAATAGACAGGAAATAAAAGAACTGGAAATAGAAACAAAAATAACTGACTATATACAGCCAATGCTCAGGAGAAGTCCTCTGGTGCGATCTCGTCCTCAGGTCCTGGTACAGCTCCTGGAAGTGCTCCTGTACGGTATATCTCTGGATGGATCTCTTCGGCTATACCCGGGGACATAATTCGGATCTAGGTCCTCACGGGACAGCAAGGTACAGAAAATACAAGCCATACTAATGCAGTAAAATAGTCAATGAAATAAACAGGGTAAATATGTAACCATCTATATGAAATACAGGTGAGAACATCACCAGTACTCAGGCTGAGACTACAACAAGATCTGTGTAGGGGAGCCGGTAGCAGCGATATCATGTAGTTGTCTAGCTCGAAGAAAAACTGAGACGCCGGCATAATATAGTCAATCTGTAGCTTGTATGTCTCTCCAGCAATAAATGGTACAATAGGGAAACACTAAATAACCAGCTAAGTGATATGCAAGATGAGAGCAGCACTAGAACTCAGGCTGAAACCACTACAAGCTCTGTGTCGGGGAGCCGATAGCAGTGATATCATGTGGTCGTCTAGCTCAGCGGAAGACTGAGACGCCAAAATGATATAAAATCAACCTGTAGCCTGTGTGTCTCTCCCCACCCAATGTAATCATACGTCTCATGTCCATGTGGCCCCATGTCCATGTCACGTAATATCATATCTAATGCAACAAGTCATATAGTATATATAAATATAATCTCTGTCAAGTCCTGTATCCTATACAGAATCACCATGAATGTCTCAGGAAGACTCTGTCTCATGAATAGTGTCAGGTGTCCTGGGTTATGAGGTACTTGGTAAGACAAGTACGAGAAATATCGGGTCTCGGTATCCATGTCTATGTGACGTTACACAACTCCGCGTACGGGGTTGGCACCCGACTGGTAATCGGACGCTAAGTAAAGTCACTCGGTCCTGGGTTGAACAGTTAAACAAGTTTCTGTATATGACTCTACAAGAACTCAAGTAAAATACTATAACCGTAATTACTGAGAATTGACAAACTTTACTTGCCCACTGATGCAAAATTAAGCCAAGGAATAAATAGCAAGCTGCAGGGTTTGGCAAGGTACACTTGCCCACTAATGTATAACTAAGTCCAGGAAATAGGTAGCAAAGCTGCAAGTTTTGGCGAGGTACACTTGCCCACTGATGTATAACTAAGTCCAGGAAATAGGTAGCAAAGCTGCAAATTTTGGCGAGGTACACTTGCTTGCTGATGTATAAATAAGCCAAGGAATATTTATCAAGACTGCAAGTTTTAGCGAGGTACACTTGCCTGCTGATGTATAAATAAGCCAAGAAATATTTATCAAGACTGCAACTTTTGGCGAGGTACACTTGTCTGTGGTTCCGGCTCTGATTGCGGCTCTGACTTCAGCTGGATTTGCAGGCGGTACTCCGGTTGCTGAAATAAACATCACCATCTGATCTAGAAAATATCAATCAGCTAGAAATGCCTGTCCTTGAGTCCAATTTGGAGACAAGGGCAAAAACGACAATTTTGGGTCAAAACGGGGTCCACATGTGGGCCCGCTTTGCACCGAAAAATGTGTCAGGGTCAAAGGTCTCCAAAATTACCAAACTTAGTATCAACAGGTCAGGAACAATGATACGAACCCAACGGAATTTCCAGAATTAGATTCCGTTGAGCCGATCACAAAATCGCACGTCGAGCGGGACTTGTGGGGCCTACGACACGTGAATTTGTCAACGTTCTCAGAATCGAACCAAACTTGGGTCACAGGACCAGCGTATCGCTACGAGTCCGATGGCGCAAGTTTTGTTTCAATCCGACGTGTGTACACAAAGTTAGGATAAAATGCAGAAAAGTTGGATACGGGGCGATGTCCGCGGATACGCGTTGATCCCGGTGTGCACGCACACCCGAATCAGCTTCCGCGAAATTCCACACGTCCGTGTCGACGACGCACACGTATCTGTGAAGACCGCGCACGACCAAGTCGTCCCGTTTGGCGGGGCGTACCCAGTTCCGGGGTGAAACAGGGTCTGGTTTTTTTCCTGTTTTTGGATCGCGGTGTGCGATCACCACAGGACGCGATGCCCCGAACGGTTTATCCGGGCACCGAGAGGGTCATACAGGCTTCGCAACACAATTTACAGAATTGAAAATAGAGCTACGAGCAAGAATATACACGCACCTGAACTGGACCCAAAAACCAGGGTCAGAATCGTGTCCGATACGTGTCCGACACGTGTCGGATACATGCGATTAGGGTTAGGGTTAGGGCTTGGGATTCCCGTGAGGGGACGGCGGCTGGGCGGCCAGGCTGAGGCGGAGGGGGCCGGGGGCTCTGCGGCGAGGCGGTGGCCGGGGCTCACGGCGGCGTAGGGGGAGGCGGTGGAGGCGGCTGCCAGAGCAGTTGCTGTAGTCGAGAGGAGGAGGGAGGCGGGAAGGGCCGGCTCGGGGCGGAGCGGTGGCGGTCGACTTCGGCGCTGCGGCGGCGGAGCGAGGTGGGTAGGCTAGGGCGGTGGAGGGGAGATCGGTGAGGGGAGGGATGGGATTTTATAGGGGAGCTAGGCGGAGGAGGGGCCGAGCCAGTCGGAGGAGAGGGGGAATGTGGGGAGGTGGCCGGGCGGAGCGGGCCGGAGGCGGCGGCTCCGCCGGAAGACTCGGCACGGGGTGGGTTGTGGTCAGGGAGAAGGGACCGGGTTGTGGGCGGGTCGGGTTCAGGTGGACCCGACCCGACCCGATAAGCGGGGGTTTGGGCCGGCCTGCGGGCCAGGGGATGGGCCGGGCTTCGGTGGGCTGGGTATTGGGTTTAAATAATTTAAATAATAATAATAATAATAAAAATAACAATAAATAATAATTAAATAAATACTTTTTAGGTGTTTAAAAAATAGGTCCGGGGCCCAATAAATTCCAGAAAAATTACCCTAAGTCCAGTTTTTCATTTTACATCCAAAAATATTATTTTCATAATTTTTAATACTATTTATTATCAATTAAAAAATCATTTAATAATTAAAATCCTTGTTTTAAATTATAGAAAATTCTAAGAAAATTCCAAAAAATTATGAAAAATCCAGTTTGAAATTTTAAAAAAATCAGGGGGTTTACACGAGGCCTGAGACTCTGCGTCGGGGAGCGTCTGGATGGACTCGGTTGGGTCGGGTCGACGACGGGAGCGGGGCTTGGTCGACTCTGAGGCGGAGTCGAGCAGAGGGGCGGCGGCGGCGGTGTGGGTGAGGGAGGCTGCCGTGGGGGAGGTCGACGGGCCTGGCGGAGATGTGGGTCGAGCGGCGATGCGGGCGGCGCTCGCAGGAGAGGGGAGAGTCGACGGTTGGTCGTCGGGCTGCTCGAGGCGGGGTATCACGAGAAGAGGGGCGGTGGCCTAGGTTTTCGACGAGGCGGGTTGACGGGAGACGACGGCGCGGTGAGGTCGGTGGCCTGGGCACGCTTCACGAGGATTTATAGCGCTACAGTAACCACGGTTGTTAGGGTTTACCTAATGGGTTTCGGATCCCGGTCGGGTTTGGCTCGGATCCGACCCGACCCGACCCATTATGGGGTAGGCTTGGTTCAGCAGCAGTTTGATTCAGCCAAAATGGGTTCGGTTCAGTTTAATTTGGGTTTGGCTCGGTTAAATCATTCCAATAGTTTTTAAGGCTTTAAACGCGACTCCGGAGTCCAATAAATTCACCGAAAAATACCACATGTACGGTTTTCCATTTTACACCATAAAATATTATTTCTATAATATTTTAACACCAATTAACAGCATTTAAAAATCTTTAATTCATAATTACCTTGGTTCTTCATCTAGAAAAATGCCAAAAAATCCGGAAAAATTATATTAAAATTATTCTAAAAAATGGGGTGTTTATAATCTACCCCCCTTAAGAGGATTGCGTCCTCACAATCAAAGAATAAGCTACTAAAGAAAGAACTATAAAAATACAAGGTTGCTTAGTTTACAACTGCCTCCTCGAACAAATGGGGGTAACGCTGGCGCATACTATCTTCTCGTTCCCAAGTCGATTCTCCAGGAGGATGATGTTTCCATGCAACACGAACCAGTCTGATTGTTTATCCCCGTATTGTCTTCTCAGTGACATCGAGGATGCTAACTGGTTGTTCTTCATATCTCAAGCTTGGGCCTACTGCGATCTCTGAATGATCGACTACGTGACTTGGATCGGTCATGTACCTTCGCAGCTGTGAGACATGGCAATACGTCATGCACTCCCTCTAAGGATGGAGGTAATGCAAGACGATAAGCCACCTCACCAATACGCTCTAGAATATCAAATGGCCCAATATACCGTGGGCTCAACTTGCCTCTGCTCCCAAATCGAATAGTACCTCGAGTGGGTGAAATCCTCAAGAATACGTGCTCTCCTTCTTTGAACTCTAAAGGACGCCTGTGTGTATCAGCCCAATGCTTTTGTCTGTCCTGAGCTGCTCGAAGATGATTCTGAATCTGTTTTACCTTCTCCACTGTCTGCGTTACCAATTCTGGACCCAGTATTTGACGTTTACCAACGTCACTCCAACATATTGGCGATCTGCACTTCCTTCCGTATAATGCCTCGAACGGTGCCATCTGAATGCTGGCCTGATAACTGTTGTTGTAGGAGAACTCCACTAAGTACAAATGATCTTCCCAAGATCCTCCAAATTCTAGCATACACGATCGCAATATATCCTCCAAGATCTGAATGGTGCGCTCTTATTGACCATCTGTCTGTGGGTGGTAAGCTGTGCTGAATTTGAGTCTGGTGCCCAGACTCTCTTGCATGCTTCTCCAGAAATGAGATATAAATCTCGAATCTCGATCCGATACAATACTAACCGGTACTCCATGTTATTTGATGATTTGTCGCATATACATGTCAACTAGTACCTCTGTGGAATGTCCAACTCTAAATGGTAAGAAGTGTGCCGATTTAGTGAGTCTATCCACGATAACCTATACTGCATCTCTTCCGCTGGGGCTCCTTGGAAATCCTGTGACAAAATCTATCGTGATATGTTCCCACTTCCATTCTGGTATAGGAAGCGGCTGTAACATACCTGCAGTCCTCTGATGCTCAGCCTTTACTTGCTGACATACTAAGCATTTGGCCACAAATCTTGTAATCTCTCTTTTTATTCCATGCCACTAGTAATACTGTCTCAAGTCTCGGTACATCTTGGTTCCTCCTGGGTGAACAGAGTACATAGAGCTATGTTCTTCAGTCATTAACTCCTGTCTCAATTCTCCATTTGGAACATATAGGCGATTTCAAAACCTCAATATCCCATCTTCGTGTATGCGAAGTCCTGTCTGTATGCCTGCTTCTGTCCTCTCTTTGAGTCTTCAGAATCTAGCATCGGTGGGCAATGCCTCTTTAATTCTTTCCATAAGTAACGACTTAATTTCAAGATTAGCCAGCAAGCCACTCTGTCCTGGTAAAACAACCTCTATCTGAAGCGCCTGTAGATCTCTCAATAACTCGGGCTGCATCGTCAAGAAATAAGTCGTAGGCTTCCTGCTGAGTGCGTCTGCTACAACATTCGCCTTTCCTGGATGATACTGCAGATCTATGTCAAAATCTACCATCAGTTTAAGCCAACGTCTCTACCTCATGTTAACCTCCTTCTGGGTATACACATACTTCAGACTTTTGTGATCGGTAAAGATGTCTACCTTCTCCCCATAAAGGTAGTGCCTCCAAATCTTTAATGCAAATATATCTGCTGCTAACTCCAGATCGTGTGTTGGGTAGTTCTTCTTGTGGACCTTCAACTGTCTCGATGCATAAGCAATGACTTTGCCATGTTGCATCAAAATACATCTTAATCCACTGCCTGATGCATCACTGTAAACAACAAAACCTCTTGACCCTGAAGGAAGAGTCAAGACAGGTGCTGTTGTCAATCTTCTCTTCAATTCTTCAAAAGCCTTCTGGCAGTCTTCTGTCCATATAAACTTCTGGTCTTTATGTGTCAGCTTCGTCATCGGTTCTGCAATCCTCAAGAAATTTTCTACAAACCTTCGGTAATATCCCGCAAGTCCGAGAAAACTTCTCACCTCTGCAACTGATGTGGGTGTAGGCCAAGTCTCTATTGCCGCAACTTTCTCTGGATCCATTGAAAGTCCTTCTCCTGAGATAAAGTATCCCAAGAAAGGCACTTTGTACATACAAAACTCGCACTTACTGAGTTTGGCATATAACTTCTCCTGTATCAAGGTCTCTAACACGATTCTGAGATGCTCCTCGTGCTCTTCATGACTCTTAGAATATATTAGAATGTCGTCAATGAACACAACCACAAATTTATCCAAGAACTGATGGAAGACTCGGTTCATTAAACTCATAAACGCTGCTGGCGCATTGGTTAAACCAAACGGCATTACCAAGAACTCATAATGTACATACTTGGTCCTGAAAGCTGTCTTCGGTATGTCTTCCTTACTTACTTTGATCTGATGGTAGCCGAATCTAAGTTCAATCTTCAAGAATACCCTATCACCACTCAATTGATCGAATAGATCATCAATGCATGGTAAGGGATACCTGTTCTTGATGGTCACAACATTTAGTGTCCTATAGTCAATGCATAGTCGTACTGTTCCATCCTTCTTTGGCACAAATAATATGGGTGCCCCCCAAGGTAAAACACTGGGCCGGATAAAACCCTTCTTTAGAAGATCATCAACCTGTTCTTTCAACTCCACTAACTCCTTAGGTGCTAGCCGATATACTGATGAAGTGATAGGCTCTGCTCCTGGAGTTAAGTCTATTGTGAATTCTATTTTCCGATCAGGCGGTAAACCTGGAAGATCATCAGAAAATACATCCACAAACTCTGATATGACTCTTGGGTAACCTGTCTCCCCTTCTACAGATAGTACCCTAAGAGTAGGCTGGACCCCTTGCTCTACTGCTCCTCGAAGAAACTCAATTCTGGGCGTCCAGGCAGTCTAAATATAACCCGCCCAAGTCGGCAATCAAGAGTCGCATGGTACTGACTTAACCAGTCCATACCAAGTACAACATCATAATCCGACATAGAAAATATAAAAAATTGAGCTCGCATTTCTCTTCCATAGACTACTACAGAACATGATCTACAGACGTCACTAACCGGAATAATTCTACCTCCCGTAAGAATTCTCTTCATCTTCGGAAGGGGTGCGGTAGCTACTCTATGGGTGGCTACAAAGCTAGCTGCTATAAATGAATGCGATGCTCCAGAATCAAATAATGCTACAGCTGGTAATGAAGCTACTAAAATAGTACATGCGATAACCTCGCCTGTAGTAGCTTCCTGCTCAACACCTAATGTGAATGCCTGGCCTCGTCCCTGAGCTGGACCTCTCTGCTGCTGCTGATTCTGCTGAAATAGAGCTACCTGTGGTGCCAGTGGTGGTCTCTGCTGGTAGCCCCCTGTAGCTGGTGGTCTAACTCCTCCAGCTCTGCGGTACTCCTACTGCTGGATAAGACGGTCGTAGTGCAGGTAAAGCTAGTCTTGGTTCTCCGTCTCTACGTTCAGAACAGTCCCTGGAAAAATGCTGGTTGGATCCGCAGCTCAGACATAGTCCCAACTTACGCCTGCATTCTCACTCAATGTGTCCTACCTTGCCGCAGTAGTGACAAGTAGGAAGAGGTATGTCCCTATGTGCTGCTCTCTTTGGCATACTCCTCTGGGATCATTTTGCTGAATCCCCATGTGCTATCCTGGATGGTGCTGAGGTGATGGGCCTCTTCATATTTGACTCCCTTCTAGTGACGCGCTCCATGCGTCGTGCTGCTGCAAGGACGTCGGTATAAGATGTAGGTGCGACCGAGCCAATCAATCTCTTGAGCTCGAACTTCAGTCCATCAAAGAACTTCTCAGCTTTCTATTCCTCTGTCGAGATCAAGGTTGGGGCGAAGCAACTTAGGCGAATAAATTCCGTGTTGTATTCTTCCACTATCATATTGCCTTGGATAAGGCGGTTGAACTTGTCTCTGAGCTCTGACCGTGCTACTGCTGGAATGTACATCTCTTGGAAGAGTCTGGAAAACTCTTCCCATGTGACTCGGTCCTGTCTGAGCCTCCTTTCTTCTGCTAACCACCAGTGATGTGCATTTTCAATTAACTGCATTCTGACTGCAGTCATCCATTTCTCTCTTGGAAGTTCAGCGGCTTCCAACTGATGCTGTATGTTTGTGAGCCATTCATGAACTTCTATTGGCCCCTCTTTACCAGAAAATATACGAGGCTTGAGATAAGGAAAATTGGTGATAGATCCCGTCGCTGATCGCCTCGTTGGTGGATTTGCCTGCTCCAATGCGGATACCAGGCTGGTTCTCAGATACTCGGCCTCCTGACGATGTGCCTCTTGCTGAATCTGCTGCTGGGCTTGCATCATGGCATACATCATCTGGAATATCTGTTGCCCGTCCATAGCTTGTCCTGGCGGGAAAACTGGCATCTGTGGAGTGAACTGTGGTGGAGGTGGGATGTCATCTCTCCGGAACCTTGGATTAGGCTGACCGGTTTGATCGCTCTGCGATGTTTGTCCTCCATTTCCTGGAGTCACTCCGTCTATATAAGTAACCACAGCATCGTATGGCGTATCCAAAGGAATCTCGTCTCCGTTCCTGGAATCCATTACTCTGCAACCAAAAGATAAACTGTAAGAACGCTCAGAGGAATCAAACAGGATGCAAATTAAGTAACAATTTTGAGTTCGATATAGAGTTCAATAATGGTTTAAATAATGGATGAGATCCTATAATTTATCCTATCCTTAGGGCAGGCTGGTTCGGTCTCTAAGTTAAAATCGAACAATTTAGTCGTAGACCTGCATGGGCCACCACAAAAACCATATCACGCCCCAGTCCTAAAATACCGAGGGACTGGACGCGTGATAATGGCCAGCAGTACGCACCGATGGACAAACCCAATTTAATGGATCCATCAGGGCATACTTAAGCTGTAAAATCAAGTCTACGACAACATGGCACAACTAATCTCATCCACACAAGATATATAATATGATCCACAGAATAAATAAGGAATGTAAATCATCAACTAGTCTCAACAAAGTGCTTCGGGGAACAACTCGATAAATATCTGATACAATGGTTCAATAGACCAGAATATAAATGACTGAAATAAATAAATGCTGAGCAAGAAACATGGATGCTCAGGTGAAGTCTTCGGCTAACACCTCATCCTCGGATGGCAGTACAGCTCCTGGATCAGCTCCTGCTCTGGTACCGTATACCTCGGGATAGATCTTGTCCTCAAATCCTGGGGACATAATCCGGATCCAGGTCCTCAGGGGACATAACAAGGTACAAGAAAACTCATGCCAAAATAAATACAGTACAGAAAATAAATGGAATAAATAGGGCAAGTAAGTAACCATCTAAGTGAAATGCAAGTGAGAGCAGCACGAGTACTCAGGCTGAGCCACTACCAGCTCTGTGTCGGGGAGCCGGTAGCGATAATAACCGGTAGTGGGTCTAGCTCTGCTCCGAGAGTCTACGACCTCTCAATAATAGTCGATGTATATATATATGGAACAACCTGTAGCCTGTGTGTCTCTTTCCACCCAATGTAACCACGCGTATCATGACCATAAAGTCTCATGTCCATGTCAAGCGGGGTCATAGCTAATATAACAAGTCATACAATATCTAAGAATATAATATCCATGTCAAGTCCTGTATCCTATACAGAATCACCGCGAATATCTCGGGAAGATCCTATCTCATGAGTAGTGTCAAGTGTCCTGGGTCATAGTGTACTTGGTAAGACAAGTACGAGAATATAAAGTGTCACGAATGTCCATCTCTAGATGACCGTACCCAACACCGCGTACAGTGTTGGCACCCGACTAATAATCGGACGCTAAGTATGTCACACGGTCCTAGGTTAAGCATGCACAGCAATATAAGGAAGCAAGGAAAATATATAACAATACTGTAGAGTTTGGCAAGGTACACTTGCTTGGTGTCCGAATACCAACAGTCATCCCTGTATCAATGGATCCTGTGGGTACTCCTCCAAAAGCTGTAATAAACATCACCAACAGTCCTAAAATATTTCAAATAGATAAAAACACCTGTCCTTATGTCCAATTTGGACACAGGGGCAAAAATAACATTTCCGGGCCAAAGCGGGGTCCATATGTGGGCCACTTTGCACCGGAAAGCGTGTCAGGGTCAAAGGTCTCCAAATTCTTCAAACTCAGTGTCTACAAATCAGAAACGATGATACGAACCCAATGGAACTTCCAGAATTGGATTTCGATGAGCCGATCATGAAATTGCCCGTCAAGTAGAGCTTGTGGGGCCCACCATACGCGATTTCGTCAACATTCTCAGAATCGAACCAAGCTTGGGTCATAGGACCAGCGTATTGCTACAAGTCCGATGATGCAAGTTTTGTCTCGATCCGACGTGTGTACACAAAGTTACAGCATGTTCCAGAATGAACGGATACGGGACGTTGTCGGCGGATACGCGTTGATTCCGGTGTGCACGCACATCTAAATCAGCTTCTGCAAAATCCTATACTTCCGTATCAATGTCTCGCACATTTCGGTAAAGACCGCGTGCGACCAAGTCATCACGTTTGGTGGGGCGTACTCAGTTCCGGGGTAAAATAGGGTAGTGTATTTCCTGTTTTTGTATCGCAGTTTGCGATCACTACAGGACGCAATGCACCGAGCGGGTTGTACGGGCACCGAGAGGGTCATACAGTCTACGCAATGCAACTGACGGAATCTAAAACAGAGTTACGAGGAGGGAGAAAATGGTACCTGAACAGGGCTCCGTGAACGCTGAATTCCACGTGTCCGAGGGTACTATTCGTGTCCTGGACGTGTCCTCCGTCTCCTGTGCGTCCAGGCTAGGGTTCCGTCCGAGACGGAGGCGGAGGCTTCGTCGGAGGGAGTCGGTCTCGGGGTCGACGAGGTCGGCTAGGCGGCGGCTGTGCACCGTCGACCGGAGCGGTTCACGCGGCCTGAGACTCTGCGTTGGGGAGCGTCTGGATGGACTCGGTTGGGTCGGGTAGACGACGGAAGCAGGGCTGGGTCGACTCTGAGGCGGAGTCGAGCAGAGGGGCGGCGGCGGTGGCGTGGGTGAGGGAGGCTACCGTGGGGGAGGTCGACGGGCCTGGCGGAGATGGGGGTCGAGCGGCGATGCGGGCGGCGCTCGCAGGAGAGGGGAGAGTCGACGGTTGGTCGTCGGGCTGCTCGAGGCGGGGTGTCACGTGGAGAGGGGCGGCGGCCTAGGTTTTCGACGAGGCGGGTTGACGGGAGACGACGACGCGGTGAGGTCGGCGGCCTGGGCATGCTTTACGAGGATTTATAACGCTACAGTAACCACAGGTGGTTAGGGTTTACCTAATGGGTTTCGGATCCCGGTCGGGTTTGGCTCGGATCCGACCCGACCCGACCCATTATGCAGTGGGCTTGGTTCAGCAGCGGTTTGGTTCAGCCAAAATGGGTTCGGTTCAGTTTAATTTGGGTTTGGCTCGGTTAAATCATTCCAATAGTTTTTAAGGCTTTAAACGCGACTCCGTAGTCCAATAAATTTACCGAAAAATACCACATGTCCGGTTTTCTATTTTACACCATAAAATATTATTTTCATAATATTTTAACACCAATTAACAGCTTTTAAAAATCATTAATTCATAATTACCTTGGTTCTTCATCCAGAAAAATGCAGAAAAATCTGGGAAAATTGTATTAAAATTATTCTAAAAAATAGTGTGTTTACACTTGGTAAGTTTTAGCAGAATACATCTATTCAGAGGTTATATAATAGAATGTGATTCAATTAGTTTCGTTTTGGAAGTAGTTTTGTCAGAATGAAGTTTTTGCCATATTCCACTTGAGCGGAGGAGGTTAAGCATAGTACCTTTTCAGGAATTTGCCATTGATAGGAGCCATTAACAGGTCTCCATTAGGCTGGGCTAACCTGTAAGCGCCGTTTGAGAATGTTGTCTCGATCACATAAGGGCCTTCCCATTTGGGCTGGAATTTGCCCTTACTTCTGTGAGTAAGAATTATCGGTCTTTTTACGGCTAAAACTAGCTCGCCGACTTTGAACACCCTTTCCTTCACTTTTTGATTAAAAGCCCTGGAAATGCGTGCTTGGTAGAGCGCGATGCACTGTTGAGTTTGGAGGTATTTCTCGTCTAATCCTTCTAGCTCTTGAAGCCTTAACAGGTCATTCTTTTCTTGAGTCAACCCATTAGCCACGGCTATCCTGAGTGATGGAATTTGGATCTCGATGGGAAGAACCGCTTTGCTTCCGTAGACTAATGAGAATGGTATGCAACCTGTCGGTGCTCGTACCATTGTGCGGTATGCCCAGAAACATCCTCCCAGCTTCTCATTCCAATCCCTTTTGTTCGAAGAGACGAACTTCTTCAAGAGCTTGATAATGGTTTTGTTGAAAGCTTCCGCCAAACCATTAGCAGCAGGATTATATGCCGTAGAGATGACATTCTGTATCCGATTTTTATCGCAAAATCGATGAAACACTTGGCTGATGAATTGAGGCCCATTGTCATGGATTATCCTTTGGGGTATCCCGAAGCGCTAAATAACGTGATGCTTGATGAAGCTGATCACATTAGATGTCTTCACTTCAGCGAGAGGGATCACTTCCGCCAATTTGGAGAAGTAATCCGTGATGGCCAGTATGAACTGGTGACCTCTGGAAGAAGATGGGTGAATAGGACCAATGATATCCATACCCTATGCTTCAAAAGGCCAGGATGCAACCGTAGGATGTAGATATTCGGGAGGTTGATAGATAAAGTCTGCATGGACCTGACAGGCTCTGCAGTGTCTTGCATATTTTATTGCGTCTGTGATCATAGTAGGCCAATAATAGCCCATTCTCCTGACGTGATCCTGTTGCTTAGGACCGGGTTGATGCGCTCCGCATACGCCATCGTGGGCTTCACGGATAATCCACTGTGCTTTATCACCAGAGAGACATCATAATAATAGTCCGTCATAAGACCGACGATATAGACATTGTGACGATGCGTCAAAATAGAAGCGTAATGATCGTCTTTTGACGGACACCGCTTCTTTAGGATCTTCTGGCAAGATTCTGTATGCTACGAAATCTATAAAGGGACTTCTTCAGTCTCTCCTGGGAGGATCTGTGTCTACCGCATAGCTGCATTCTATGTGAAAGTTGCTTTTCACACAGAATAAATCTCTACTAAGAAGGATTACCGAATTCTGCCTTCTTATAGGGGTAGCTAAATCTGCAGCTAGACTGGCTAGGGCATCAGCTTCTAGATTCTGAGATCGAGGAACATGCTCTAGAAAGAATCCTTTGAATGATATGGCTATCTCGACCATTGCTCGGTGATAGGGGATAAGGTCTGGATTTCGCACTTCATATATTCCTCTGACTTGATTGACGATCAGCAGAGAATCATCGAAAGCTTCCAGAGATTCGACGCCCAATTCTTTTGCGACTTGGAGGCCAATTAGTAGAGCATTGTACTTTGCCACATTATTGGAACAGGGCTCGCTAAGAGAATATGCTCGGTAGATGACGAGCTTATCAGGAGTAACCAGGACAATCCCTACCCCCGAAACCACGTTTCCCCTGAGACCAGTTCTGGAGGCACCATTGAAGAACAGTTGCCATGCATCACTTTCCATTGCAGAATTACATTCTGCAACTTCGTCAGGAATGTTCTCGTACAGCTTGGAGGCCTCCGGGATCGGATGAGCAGCCAGAAAATCAGCCAATGCTTGGCCTTTGATAGATTTCTAAGGGACGTACACCATCTCATACGGTGTTAATAGCATCGCCCAAGTTGCAAGTCAGGAATTGAGAACACTTGGTTTGCTCATTAGTACCCGAAGAGGATTGATCCTGGAGATGATGTGAATGGTTTGGCCTGTGACATAGTATCGCATTTTCTGAATAGCGAACATCAGAGCCAAGCATTCTTTCTCTACTGGATTGTACCTGTGTTCGGCTCCGACCATCATCCTGCTGAGGTAGTAGATAGCCTGCTCGTGACCCATCTCGTTCTTTTGTGCGAGAAGAGCTCCTAGAGAATGATCCATCGCTCGAACATACAGCACGAATGGTCTTCCTATGACAGGAGGCACCAGAACTGGCGGACTAGTGAGGTAGCATTTGATGTCGTCGAATGCTTGCTGACAGGCTTCGTCCCATACGAAGGATACACCTTTCTTCATGAGGTAAAAAAAAGGTTGACATCTCCCAGAGAGGTTGGATATGAATCTCCGAATATAAGCCAGACGACCTTGAAATCCTCTGAGTTCCCTCAGATTGCGGGACGGTCGCATTTCTAAGATGGCCTTGACTTTATCAGGGTCCACTTGAATGCCTTTGGCGGTTATAACAAATCCCAGAAATTTGCCACTAGATACCCCCAGAAAGGACTTTGTAGTATTCATTTTGAGTTGATGTTGGCGCATCAAGTCAAATACTGTCTTCAAGTCTTGGATGTGATTATCCTTGAGGCAGCTTTTGACAGCTACATCGTCCACGTAACACTCCACTGTCTTGCGTAAATGCTCATAGAATATGTTACTCATAGCCCGTTGGTACATAGTCTCGGCATTCTTTAATCCGAAGGGCATGACCGTATAACAATATACCCCCAGTGGTGTCCGGAAGGCAGTGTGCTTCTCGTCTTCAGGATGCATCTTGATTTGATTGTATCCTGAAAATCCGTCCATGAAAGACATACGTTCAAAACCGCATATATTGTCAATCATGACGTCTGTGATGGGAAGAGGAAACTCATCCTTGGGGCAGGCTGCATTCAGATCTTGGAAATCGATGTAGACACATACTTTTCCATTTTTCTTCATGACCGGGACAACATTGGCGACCCAGTCGGGATATTGTTCTTCACGGATGAAGCCACAGGCTATCAATTTCTTGATTTCAGCTTCAATGGCGTCCATCATATCCGGGCGAAACCGGCGTTGGTGCTGCTTCACAGGCTTCGAATCGGACAATATATTGAGCTTATGAGTGGCCACCTTCGGATCAAGGCTTGGCATGTCCTCATAATTCCACGCAAAGATGTCGATATATTCTTTTATCAGCTGGATAACTTCTTCCCTTTCTGCTTTGGAAAGATTGTTACTGATTAATATCGGCTTTGGCGAGAGTTCATCCCAACGTCAATCTGGATAACTTTGTCTTCAGTGGGAGGTTCTCTCTGCTCGAAGCGGAACTCCCATTGTGTATCCATTTGCTGAGCCCAAGCGTCATTCTCTAACGGTTCGGATTCTTGTTCGTCTGATTCGAAGGAATCCGTCACTACCATATTTACTGATAATGTTCACTCGAGAGCATAAGATGAGTCGGAGGACGCTGAGCCATTTTGAGAGGAGGAAAAGATATCCTCGCTTGACTCAGGAGTTGCGAGGGAGGTGGTATACCCTAACCCGAAACGAGTTCGTTGATAGTAGGGATTGCCGTGCAGCGACATTCGTCTGCCTTTCCCGTAGTTGAGACCCGGTTCCAGTTTCAAGTTATAGCCCATATTTTGCATGATCTTCAGAGCTTGCGGGCTGTATCTGTGAACCTGTATTTTACCGGCATCGTCATCGAAAAAGTCCTTTTGCACAGTCGGTCCATTGCGCATGTGGCCGAAGACTATTGAATGCTGACTGCTTCGAGTAGGCGGGACAACAAAGATAGAATCCTCATGCGGTCCATATGTCGTGGTGATATTGGATGATGATGCCACTTCCCATACATACGGATGATAGAAATCTATAGCTTCCAAGAATTTTTGCGCTATAGGTTCTATATCGTCGTAGGGGGATGATTCCTGATTTGGAATTTGGGCATCAATATACTGGAAAAGAGGATGTTTATTATCATCTGAAACTCTGTTCCCGGTTGCATTTATATCACTCGTCTGCCTGTTGCGCCGAAGGTTGATGACCAAGGGTGGAGGCTTCTGGTTCAGAGTGATCACTAGAGGATCACCCCCTTTTCCTGACCTAGTCTCATTCAGATGGATAGCCGTAGACTCCATAGCTTTTGGACGAGTAGTCCGTCCTTTCACCTTGATTGACAGAGTTTGCTTGGCAGAGGGTTCTTCTGGCTCCCGGTGGGATTCTTTCTCTGCTTCGGCTGACACCTCTTTCGTGCAGTCTTGAGAGTACAATACGGCATCAGAGTAGTAGGATTCTATTCCTTTGAACGGGTTCAAGTCAGCAATCTCAGTTTGTACTGTTCCTCGGGCGTCTACATATTTGAAGCATTGGTGTAGAGTTGAAGAAATGATATTGTGGTCGTGGATCCATGGTCTACCCAGGATAATATTGTAGGATACCTCTGAATCGATGACGTAACATGTAGCCACCGATCTGAGGTTGCCAATTTGGATCCTCAGGCGAATTTTCCCCAACGGCTTACTTCTTTCGGCGTTGAAACCCACGATTGTAGTGGTGGTGTACGCCAATTCGCTGGTAAGAATCCTCAGTGGTCTGAGCAGACTATGAGGAATGATGCTGATTAACGATCCCGGATCTATGTGAATCCAGTCGACCTCCATGGAACCGATGTACCCGGTGTAATAGAGGGGTCTGTCATGCTTGTTGTATTTTAACAACATATCGTCTTAAGTGAAAGTGATGTTTAGGATCACCTCCATCACACTGTGGCATTGAGGACACGCCACGGGTTCTTCGTCAGGGGACTTGAGCTGGGTTAAGTATGCCTCCGTCTGCATCAGTGCTTCGCTCAGGGCTAGACGAGTGTCTTGAGAGAGCCTGAGTAGCTCGAAGATGGACAATCTGGCTGGTGTATTAGCCAGTTGGGCCAAGATATCGAAGTTGTATGGCTTCTCTAAACCTCTGTTTTGAATATTTTTTACAGGTTTATCGAAGCGCACTTCTTTTTGCTTTCCTTTATCCGCCGAAGTTGGTCTTGAAAGACCGGCCTCTGGTACGACAGATTCCGGTTCTGAAGGCTTGGCAGCTGAAGCATCTGCCGATGAATCTTCCTGGCTGGCTCCATAGTCCTAGAGGTAGGCTTTCCCTGAGCGGGTTCTAGTAGCCAAGATCTCATCTTCTGATACCGAGTGTACCATAATCATATGACACGGTTTGTGCTTTGAGTTCTTTTTAGACCTAGCCTTAGCAGCTTGAGTCTCTTTCTCGATCTCTGGCACCAGATCTGGATGAACCCATATAGTCTCGCCTCGCTGGGTAGTTAGTGGTAGCAGGTCATGATTTTGACCTCTAGCTGGAGGAAGATTAACGATGTTCATCGTCGTCTGAGAAATAGGCATAACACCATCCAGGATTTCTTGGGGAGGCAGATTGCCAAATTGCAGGGAGATCATGTTAGCCGTGACTGTCTTCTCGCTGTTGTGCAGAGTGATGGCCTTAGCATCGATCAGCTCCTGGATCTTCCTTTTTAGTATATAGCACGCCTTTGTGGGGTGGTGTATGTACCTATAGAAGATACAGTACTTGGGATTGTTGGTACTGCCGGCCTCATTAGGCCGTCTCACCTCAGGAAGGGTAATTTTGCCGCTTTTGATGAGACATTCGAATATGCTTGGAATATCGTCGTCATCGAAAGAGTACACTTCAATGTGCCTGGAAGTCCTAGGCTTCGTCTGCGTGGTGGCCACCATCTTTTGCTTGGACGTGTTGATTGCCAGAGCTTCTTTACCCTTGGAACCCCGAGGATGGTCGATGTTGGAGGATGACCTCTTGCCTTTATCGGAGGCCGAGATCATGATGCCATTATCGTGCGCCTTCTGACTATTGTCCTCTACGGCTACCGCTGAGATGATGAACGAGGGCCAATCACGGAACTGATATGGTCCTATGAACACCGAGATCACGGGGAGAAGGTTCTTCCTGCAGATGTCCACCAATGTCGAGTCTGGGACTCCTGGAGGCATTTGTAGAGTGGCTTGCCAAAAATGTTCGATAAAAGTGCGAACATTTTTCTTTTCCTTCTGCCTGACTTCGATTTGAGAGGACATAGACATGTCCATCCCTCCCACATAGAATCGCGTGAAGAATAAGGCCTTGAAGTCTTCAAAGGAAGTAATGCAGTTGTCTGCCAGACTTCGGTACCACTGGTAAGCTACCCCCGAGAGACAGCCTTTGAACTCCCGAGTGAGGAGGGCGTCGTTCCCTTGTAACAACACTGTCATCATGCTGAAGTAGTTCATGTATTGACTCGGTGATATTTTTCACTCGAACAAAGCCATAGTCTGTGGTTTGTATCTAGGAGGGAAAGGGACCTCTTCCCAGATAGCTGGGTAAGGTTGGTTGATTCCCAATTTCTTGTTGGATGGTGGTAAGTCCACCCCTACGCGTATCTGTGTTGGAGGAGCCGACGCTGGAGCCATGGCAGCTGCGTGTTGAGTTAGCATCATCTGGTACATGTTTTCCATCATGGATTGCATTTCCTTCAGAGACGTCTCTAGTATAGTGATGCGCTGCTCAGTGTTCCCGGAGGGGGAAGCTTTCTCGTGTTCATCTCCAATGGCATAAACTCCCATCTCCCTGGGTGTCATTGAAAGATTAGTATAGGTCTCTGTAGAAGTTGACTCTAAACTTTCGATATCTGATTTGGGAGACTGAAAACCCCAGCATCGGAATCAGAAGAGTACGGAGCCGGTTGTTGCGACCTTGAACGGGTGTTTTGGAACACCCCAGCTTCGGTGTTCCTAAGGAGCATGTTGAATCTCCTTCGGCTCAGAGTTCTAGAGGGATGACATCTTGAGCCCGACCCTCCTCTAGGTATGTGTGACGCCATGTTCACAGATGCATGCGTGGGCTCTTCTTCCTGGAAAGATGGAGAGTAGCTCAACCGGTCAAAAACCGACCATTTTGCTTAAAAACAGCAACAATTAATTACAATCCTATGACTATTACAATAGTGCTCGCTAGGAGGCGTAATAGACATGCTGGAAGATCCTCTCCTCTTGCGCTTCTGGATTAGATAATTGTGCAGGTCAGTAGGAGCTACAGAAGAAGATGATCGCTTGTTCCTTTGCTGGCGTAAAGTCCGAGAAGTTGAGTAGTCCATCGCTTGCTTTTCCTTGCGTAGTTAGCAGGGATCATCTGCTTTTTCGCAGAAGGCAGATGTACTTTTGCGTACGGAGCGCATTTGGGACTCCTGATTTGGCGCTGAGGCTGTTTGTGGTATTAAACGAAAGAATGAAAGTATATTTCAATGACAGGGTTTATACGAGACCCGTGCCCTTTGGTTTACAAACAAACTTGTATAATTTGATCCTATACGAGGATGCGGGAGTACAATTTATTTAATCTGGGTATAAATTGCTATAGGTGTCTGATCTGCAGTCGATCACTTTAGCCCTTGGACTACACGATGTTGAAGAAGTGCCGTGGAAGACGGGTAGCGGCTTCGAAGGCTGCGAAGGAGGGTGGATGCACGGTGCCAGAGCCGTCGACCCCTACTCTTTGCCTGAGCTCCGGACTCTTCTCTCCTTCTCCTTCTCTCTTTCTCTCTCTCTTTTTTACCAATTCTCTGACCTGGTTCGGTCTTCCAAATTGTCGACCTTGTTCCCCATTGATAGGGGTCTCTATTTATAGAGTTTTGGTGACAGTGACCACTCCGTCGGTGTAACAACCGAGGAGTGGACAGTACAGCACCCTTTTACATAACGGTTAAAATAATCAATGCCTGCACATAAATGACCTTTTGAGTGAGCATGTGACATGTGTCCAACTAAGGGAACAAAATGCGTATATCTGCTGCGAGGATCACGGCATAGAAGCCACGTAGGTAGGTATCCCTTGTGTAGAAGAGGTTGGCGTAGAAGCCAAATGACTGTCACCCCTGGCGTAGAAGCCAAAATAGGCATAGAAGCCGAACAGGCGTAGAAGCCGAATAGGCATAGAAGCCGAACAGGCATAGAAGCCGAACAGGCATAGAAGCCGAATGGTCGTAGAGACTGAGTAGGCGTTTGAAGCCGAATGAGCACAGATCCTGAATGGGCATAGAAGCCGCTGCGTACCGTGCCAGAGTGTTGATGTGGACGTCTTCGCCAGAATTACGGCTTTCGAAGATGTAATCAAATCTCTTACAGAGATTTGCCACCATCTTGTGCATTAAATACGGAGACGTATTTTGAAGGTCTGCAGCCCTTTTGTGCATCCGTCGCAGAGACGTGTCTTGAGGGAAACTATCACCGTTCTGTGCAATTTGACGTAGAGACGTGCCTCGGGCCCTGTACGAAGTGCAGCTTTTGACGTGGCAGGCGGTTTGTCTACTACGGAGCGTAAAACAGCTCATGTTTGCCTGTGTAAAATAGGGCAGCATATTCCTTTGTACGCGAAAGAGCTGTTTACGCTAGGGGGACTTTGGTAACCGACGGTTTGGTGATATTTTAACCAAATCCTCTGCATTAAATGCCGAGATCCGCCATCATACAGTGGCCGCGTCCCGAGGGGTCTGCCATCGTTTCCAGCCGTCGTCTGGGTAGCCGTGCAGCACTTTTTGTTAGGAGTCAGAGGCCAGGTTCACTGCATGACTTGACAGGTTCATTTTAGGGAAAACGAAGCGTTCCTTGTACGCATTAATGCTGCTTTGAGAGCGGCTGAGTTTTACGCCATGGAGGCGATAAAGAAATCTGTCTTACGCTGGAGCGGCCTGGACGTACTGCACTTACGCGAATGGTCCTTTGAGCTTACACTTCATGCTGTGTTTTAGCAGAAAAAGGCTCTGTTGTACGCTTGATGGCTCTGAAGTCTTCTGTTTACGCTGCTCTGCATCAAGAGGCTGCGTAGATCCTCCCAGCATATTTTTCATGCTTCTACAAGACCCCCTTCAAAGCTTTTAAATTCCTCAAAATTTGAAACGCTTTGAATGAAGCATGAACGGCCCCTCGTAACTCGAAACGTTTCTGAATGGAGCGCTGAAACGGTTGATACGGACTTTATGGCGGATTTATTGGGGACCGCTGTGATCTCTTTTGCCTATAAAAAGGCTGGGGGGTGAACCTGTTCTCACCACATTCCCATCACCATGCAGAGATGATCGCCGGAGTTCGTCGGGTCGACCTGAGGAAGAAGGAGATCATGTTCTTCCAGCATGTAGGGAGCCGAAAAAGACGGCATCTTCGAGCAAGTGTCCACTGCAACGATGGAACATGGAAGGATATCTTAGCCTCCCTTGCTCGGGATAATCAGCAACTTTATGTGGTGGTTTCTTCAGAAAGGATGAAGAAACGTATTTCACCATGATATTTGCAAGCGGCGCCCTTGTCACGACCCGCACCCGGTTTAGGGGCACGAGTGCGTGGGTACGTCCAGCCTACGCCGCAGCATCGACGGTAGAACGCTGTCTAGGTCAAGTACTATCTATAAAATCTCACGCTAGTATCCAACTCCATAAGGAGACTCGGATAACACTATAAAAATATTAACAACATACTCAATCACAACTACAGCACGATAAGAATTTGAAGAAACAAAAGAATACAACACAAGTCTACTGGCAAAATAAACATACCTGAAATCAGTAACAACCAATCCCCAAGTGTCAGAAACAAGTCCACTAAGGTCACAGTCGGGAAAAATATTTTCCAGTCAGGAAGGAGCAAAGTACATCTCTAAATAGCAGTTCTATATAAATGACATAAATTATGTAGCAGTTCTAGATGGAAATATACCAGATGCATGTATAGGTACGAGAATGTACAATGAGAGAAATACTGGAAATACTGTAAGTAAATGCAGGAAAAGAACAATATGTCAATGAGCAAGAAACCTATGACTAAGTGTGTGAGTACTAGCTTTAATATGTGATCGGCTTGGGAACTTGATCAGGCTGGTTACATGTGATTAGCTATGGTTCATATAAAGTCAGGCTAACCGTTGGTTAGCTATGATGCATGTAGAGATCAGGCTAATCACACGTAACAGCTATGGAGCATGTAAATGGTCAGGCCGCACCCGACGTGAGATATGGGGTGAGCTATGGTGCATATAAAGTTGGGTATGATCACATATCTACACTAAAGTACTCCCCAAACCCCCGACTGGTATAGTAGATCCAACCATGGTACGCTATGGCACGGGATTCCCTAGGAAGGTAGCAAATCTCCCCGGGAATCAGTGTCTGTACATGCACAAGATATCAAGGAAACAAGTCCTGTACAAGCTACACCATGAATAAGGAATAACATCTCATGACGAGATCCGTGTATACCAATCCGTGTAACCAACGTGTCAGGAACATGGATATTTACACTAGATACAGTGAACATAGGAGATATCATAAATTAGAAACTAGTCAGAGAATGTACTCGCCTTGGGTCCTTAGCTGGTAATTATTGATGTCCTGTTCCAGAGTGTCGTCTGGAGGAACCAACAGTCCTAAAATATATCAAATACAACATTTGCATCAGGTACTACCCTAACACATCACAAATACATAAACTCAGAGCTCTGCCAGGTATGGCACTAGTCAACTAGGGTCATCTAGTAGGGATACGTATATAAATACACATATTATAATTTCCATCAACTACAATAGTAGATACATGTAATATATATTCTTTAAAATAAATAATACTTGTATACATACTAAAAAGAATTTAACCTAATATATGTATATATCTAAATATATACCAATATAAATTACTAGCTATAGTTGTATATTTACTAAAATATGTACATTTATATATTAACATATATCAAAATACGTACGTATCATATGTGTGCAAAGTACATTTTTAGAATATACATATATATATATATATATATTGTCACCATCATTCTTAAACATACTAATATTAATTTACCAAATTAAATTTATACTATATATATATACAGATGCCAATTAATTCATATATTAAAATACGTTTTATTACACATATACTACATGAAATTATACCAATTAAATATATGTATAATTATACCAAAAATATACATACATATAAACATGTATATATATATAAGTATATACACCATAATAATTATATACATACTAAAAATATATATACATAGATACCAAATCAATTACATATACTAGAATACGTATTTACATATATAAATCATTTCAAAATTATTTTGAACAAAATTGTTAAAACTTCCCTTTTGAACAAAATGACAATTTAAAGGTTTATATAAAAAATTTAGAATTTACGTAGAATCCAATATATTTTTTTTTTATATCTATAGTAAGATTGGTCACCAGCCCAATAAACAATTTTGAACTTATTTTATTATTGAAATTATATTTTAAATAATAATGTAACCCAAAAATTATTATATTTGTTCACATAATCAAAATCCTGATATTTATTACTACACTAAATAAAACTAAACTAATTAAATCTTACTAACTAATTATATATATTACCAAACTAAATATATAAATTTACTAAACTAATTACATTAATAAATAACTACTGAGTAATAATTAATTACTGATTATTAATAATTAAACTAATTAAATATAAATTAAACTAATTAATTATGAAATTAATTAACTGATTAATTATTTAACTAAACCAAACTAATTATATTAAAAACTAAATTAATTAGATATTAATATAACTAAATTAATTATATAATACTAATACTCTTAAAATCACCCAGACTTGTACTCTGTGAAGAATGAAAGAGGGAAGACGGAGAAAGGGGCTCACGTTCGGGGGGGTCTCAGGCTTCCGGCGTCGACGGAGGAGAAGCTCGCCGGGGTCGGCGCGGTGGGGTCGACGTTCGACTCGGGGCGGCGCATCTGATCGGCGGCGGTCTGTACGAGGAGCGGCGGTCTGTTCGAGAAGCAGCGGCGGCTTCGAGGGGGTGCTCGGCTCGAGGGGAGGCGGCTTCGAGGAGACGTCGGCGGAGCTCGACGACGAACCAGCGGCCAACGACGGCGGCGGGTGCTCGACAGATCTGTGCGTCTCGTCGGCCACACGCGCGCGACGCCGAGGAGGAGAACCCAGTCGCCGGCGGCGGTCGAACTCGGCAGATCCGAGGCGGCGACGGCGGCTAAGTCAGTTTTTAGGGTTAGGGTTTTGGGTTCTGCGTGTGTCCGGGGGTCTGGGTACGTGTCCGGGATGGACACGAGGGTTTGTTGTACTGTGAGGGACGTGTCCGGGTCTGTCGGATACAGGGTTGGGTGTACTGTGGTGGAGGTGGATGTGTCCAGGTGTGTCGGACACGGAAATCAGGTTGTAAAGTTGTAACCGGACACAAGAAATAAATGGATACGATGGGACACCCGGGGTCGGACCCGAGGCCATCACGGCTGACACGGTGATGCTGGACACACGGACACGAGCACACAAAAATGGTGGTGGCTTTGGCTTGTGGGAAATTGTGGGGGCTAGCTAATAATCTGGAGATTAGGGTTTCTTGGGAATTGTGAGAATGAGAACTTAAATAGGGAGAGATGGTATGGGATAAAGGGTTGCGGGTTGGCCCAATAATGAATGGCCCAGAATTAAATATAAAAGGGGTTTCTCATGTGGGAAAAATGAGGGTGTGCTGGCTAGTTAATAGGAAATGGAAATTTGTAAAATTTAAAAAGAAAAGATTATAATTTCAGAAAATATTTTAGGAAAGCTACGTAATTTATTTATTTACTATTCCATTAATTATAAAAATTATTTTGAAGAAACAACTAGTCCTTTAATCAATTTTATCCAACAATTAATTTTATGATTTCAAGCCAATAAACATTTGGAACTAGAGGAATATATATTATTATTTATTTATTTATTTATAAGGAATCGTCATTTAGGAAAAATGATTTTCATACAAGATTTTAAATTACCTTCTAAAATCAAACATTATTCAAAATAAAATAAAAAATTCAAGGAGAAATTTATTTTATAACTTGGTATTTAAAATAAATTTAAAAAATCTAATTATTTCGAAAATTTGGAAATCGGAGGTTACAAGTCTACCCACCTTAGAAAAATTTTGTCCTCGAAATTTAGGATTCTCAATAATTGCCTTTATTCACCATATTATTTCTATCAAAAATTTTAAATCTTAAACCAATAATCATGAAGTAATTTCATAATGTTATTTCACAACCTTTCAAAAATTATACAACATCATATTCCTGAAAAATCTTCAAATTTAAAAATCAAATCCCCTTTGTCATAATCTCCTTCAAAAATTTTAAGTTCGCATCTAAATACCCAAGGATTTAATATCCAAACCTCCAATTGAAATCCAATCCATGCATATTTATAAAACTAAAAAATCTGTATCCCAAAATTTAAATTTTAAACACTCATCAATCATCTTACTCCTCTAACTCAATTTCAATTGATGCTTATTCCAATCTAACTCCTCATCCCAAGAATTGAATTCGACACTATTCCATTTACGATTTTATTTCCTGATTTTCTTTTTCCTCAAATACTCAACGATGCGATGCTTCCAGAATCTTCAATGCAACATTCATAATATATAAATTTTCTATCTTGCAATCAACTAAATAAAATGATAATCTCTCAAATTTCTTAATTTTTTTTTTTAATAATCAATTCAATCATATCAAGACCTCCTTAAAATTAATAAATCCTCAAATTCTTGGCTCTGTGAATTTCTTAATTCTCCCATTAAGTTAATGTTTGTCCTCAAATTTCAATCAAACCTCGATTTTTGCAAAAACAATGATTCCATCAACTCTGTTATAACAACCCCTAAATTCTTTATTTAATTTAATGCTCCTCCATAATTTAATCCTCTTGTCTCTTTTTGTCAGTCATAACCTCGTCATAGGTCTTTGCTATGGTCAAAACCCAATGATCATGGTTTAAGAAAACTCTACCTAGGGCCATGCAATTTAAGAAAATAAAGGTCATGTATCTTTGGTCATGGTATTTCAGTCTCTGTTAAGGTGTACTACTAGCTACAATCAATCAAAAAATCACAAATACAAACCACGATACTAGGGAATCAATTAATCAGAAGACAAAAACAACATGAGAAAAAGAAAGAACCTGCTAACATATTACTTGCGGTATCTGCTATCAAACACTTAACTCTAGCACATTCACTAACTAATTCCTATTCATGTACACTGGTACCCATATCAACTACTCATTAATCCACAAAATCCATGAATACATCCGTATTGCACACCTGTTTATTAATACCAAAATCTGATGCCAAGAATCTCTAATATAACCATGATTCAATAATGCATCCAAGTGGATACCTCTATCTCCTTAGTACCATACCCTCTGTCAGTTCCCGTTCCTACTACAATTGTCCATACTATTTGTTCTCATCACTCAAATATACGTCAAGCGCAGCACCATACTAAATACTGCTCTTTTCAATACAATTTTAGATGGACACCCAAGTCAGTCTGCGGTGTTATCTCAACCATGCTCAAGTCACCAGATCCTTACACGTGTATATCATCTACTCATATATTAATATTCATATCTCTCATTTACCATAAAATTAATCCTCAAAATAATCGTCAAGGTTTAACTTCTCGGTCGACTTAAAATAAATTGTATATACTTCCTCAAAATCAGATACTCAATATCGAAATAAAATTTAATCACTTCTAAAATCTTTGTAGCCTTAACTATGTTTAGTGAATCAAATTTAAATCCTCAATATTTTAACAACAAAAATCTCAACTCCTTAAAAATTCTGAAAATTAAAATTCATTTCCACCTTTTAATTTATAACTCCTCAATGTACATATTAGTGCTCACGGTCTCTGATACTCAAGGTGCACTCAATACCTAGATTGTCTAGAACTGTGTACTAAATTTGTACTGCCCGAACCACTTGCACTATTACCTCCAATGATCAAAGTTATCATCAACTGTGTTTTCTTTCATGATTTCAATTTATGTCAATTGGTATATCATCTAATTATCAACACACCGAGTGCTTACTGTTATTAACGTCATCCTTGACTAATCCTCGATATAGAATCATTAGCACTCTTGGTATTACATCACTAGCTGCATTAATGGATTATCTCATCAAGCTCATTAGACTAATGATCACCTGTATCCTCTATAACACTCATATTTCTTATTCTCATGGGCAAGTATATGGTTCCTCATCTCGATGGTTGTATATGTATTTCCTTTAATCCTTTAAAGCCTATTAAACTAATCCGTGATACGCTTCACAACTTCCATTACTAATCCTGATATTTCTCTACTTATGACATCTCATTAAACCCTTTATACATATACATTTCTTTACCTTTAACATTTTCGATATCAATCTTCAAATTGGACATCATGCTCCATAAATCCTTAACACAATTCCCGGATACTTAATCGTTTACATAGATCACTCAATTACATCATCATGATTATCCAGGACGGGTAAATGGGCTCTGATACTAACTCTGAGAACTATCACTGATACTCTATACTATTCCTCTACTCAGTCTCTAATGACACTACTCCTACTTATAGTACTATAATGACATAATTATTGGATGTCACAAATAAGATGAACACATACTCCTAGAATCATTGGTACAAGGTACTATGCTAAGGGCTAACTCTTGATTAAAGCCTACTGCTCACATGTCCAACTAAGAAACACTCACAACTCGCTAGCAACACAGTCAATACTAATACAAGACACAAACAAAATTACAAGTCACTAATTATCATACTTAACAAGGAATCCTCAAAGAATAAAAGCTCAAAGGAACTGGATAAGGACGGAAGGTATCTTTACTGCTAGTAAAGAAAAGAAGCGATGGAACAAAGTCCTGGAATAACAGAAATAGATAAGTCTTGAGATGATATTTTAATAACCAATTTAAGATACAACCTGATAATCATACACGTCTATCCGAAATTATGACACTCAGAATCCTCGCCACGCCAGTAAGCATAGATGCGATAACCGACAGGTTCCGTAACTAAGGTATGCAACTCTATAATCACGTCATCTAGAATCTTCGCCACGCCAACCGGTATGGCTGCGAGAGACTCTAAATTTCATAACTAAAGTATATACATCCAAGTCAGGTTCCTACATTCTCGTCACGACAGCTAATATGGCTGCGATAAACTCTAGGTTCCATAATCAAAGTAGACGTTTTACCTTTCTCACTGTCCTCATCAACATATGTCGTTAGATGATACCGTAAATTTTAGCCTGTAAAATTTATCTCGATATGAAATCAACTCAACAACGATACCAAGAATTTAATTTAATTACTGATCAACAAGAATCAAGTTCAATAACAACAACCAAGAGCGGACGGAAACAAGAAAAAATTTAAATTGGAAATTATAATAAGATTCTCAAGGGGTCGTCCCAGGAATCTCTCAAGAATTTGTGATTGAGTATCCTCTCTCATCCTAGTATCCTATGTCCTATATTCAATAGCAGGTACGCAGTAGTACAACGATAACGTCGCACTACCACGACATCGCACAACTAGCGAAGTCTGACCTGCATGGGCCACCACTAAAAATGTGTCACGACCCGCACCCGGTTTAGGGGTACGAGTGCGTGGGTACGTCCAGCCTACGCCGCAGCATCGACGGTAGAACGCTGTCTAGGTCAAGTACTATCTATAAAATCTCACGCTAGTATCCAACTCCATAAGGAGACTCGGATAACACTATAAAAATATTAACAACATACTCAATCACAACTACAGTACGATAAGAATTTGAAGAAACAAAAGAATACAACACAAGTCTACTGGCAAAATAAATATACCTGAAATCAGTAACAACCAATCCCCAAGTGTCAGAAACAAGTCCACTAAGGTCACAGTCTGAAAAAATATTTTTCAGTCAGGAAGGAGCAAAGTACATCTCTAAATAGCAGTTCTATATAAATGACATAAACTTTGTAGCAGTTCTAGATGGAAACATACCAGATGCATGTATAGGTACGAGAATGTACAATGAGAGAAAAACTGGAAATACTGTAAGTAAATGCAGGAAAAGAACAATATGTCAATGAGCAAGAAACCTATGACTAAGTGTGTGAGTACTAGCTTTAATATGTGATCGGCTTGGGAACTTGATCAGGCTGGTTACATGTGATTAGCTATGGTTCATATAAAGTCAGGCTAACCGTTGGTTAGCTATGATGCATGTAGAGATCAGGCTAATCACACGTAACAGCTATGGAGCATGTAAATGGTCAGGCCGCACCCGACGTGAGATGTGGGGTGAGCTATGGTGCATATAAAGTTGGGTATGATCACATATCTACACTAAAGTACTCCCCAAACCCCCGACTGGTATAGTAGATCCAACCATGGTACGCTATGGCACGGGATTCCCTAGAAAGGTAGCAAATCTCCTCGGGAATCAGTGTCTGTACATGCACAAGATATCAAGGAAACAAGTCCTGTACAAGCTACACCATGAATAAGGAATAACATCTCATGACGAGATCCGTGTATACCAATCCGTGTAACCAACGTGTCAGGAACATGGATATTTACACTAGATACAGTGAACATAGGAGATATCATAAATTAGAAACTAGTCAGAGAATGTACTCGCCTTGGGTCCTTAGCTGGTAATTATTGATGTCCTGTTCCAGAGTGTCGTCTGGAGGAACCAACAGTCCTAAAATATATCAAATACAACATTTGCATCAGGTACTACCCTAACACATCACAAATACATAAACTCAGGGCTCTGCCAGGTATGGCACTAGTCAACTAGGGTCATCTAGTAGGGATACGTATATAAATACACATATTATAATTTCCATCAACTACAATAGTAGATACATGTAATATATATTCTTTAAAATAAATAATACTTGTATACATACTAAAAAGAATTTAACCTAATATATGTATATATCTAAATATATACCAATATAAATTACTAGCTATAGTTGTATATTTACTAAAATACGTACATTTATATATTAACATATATCAAAATACGTACGTATCATATGTGTGCAAAGTACATTTTTAGAATATACATATATATATATATATATTGTCACCATCATTCTTAAACATACTAATATTAATTTACCAAATTAAATTTATACTATATATATATACAGATGCCAATTAATTCATATATTAAAATACGTTTTATTACACATATACTACATAAAATTATACCAATTAAATATATGTATAATTATACCAAAAATATACATACATATATACATGTATATATATATAAGTATATACACCATAATAATTATATACATACTAAAAATATATATACATAGATACCAAATCAATTACATATACTAGAATACGTATTTACATATATAAATCATTTCAAAATTATTTTGAACAAAATTGTTAAAACTTCCCTTTTGAACAAAATGACAATTTAAAGGTTTATATAAAAAATTTAGAATTTACGTTGAATCCAATATATATTTTTTTTTTATCTATAGTAAGATTGGTCACCAGCCCAATAAACAATTTTGAACTTATTTTATTATTGAAATTATATTTTAAATAATAATGTAACCCAAAAATTATTATATTTGTTCACATAATCAAAATCCTGATATTTATTACTACACTAAATAAAACTAAACTAATTAAATCTTACTAACTAATTATATATATTACCAAACTAAATATATAAATTTACTAAACTAATTACATTAATAAATAACTACTGAGTAATAATTAATTACTGATTATTAATAATTAAACTAATTAAATATAAATTAAACTAATTAATTTTGAAATTAATTAACTGATTAATTATTTAACTAAACCAAACTAATTATATTAAAAACTAAATTAATTAGATATTAATATAACTAAATTAATTATATAATACTAATACTCTTAAAATCACCCAGACTTGTACTCTGTGAAGAATGAAAGAGGGAAGACGGAGAAAGGGGCTCACGTTCGGGGGGGTCTCAGGCTTCCGGCGTCGACGGAGGAGAAGCTTGCCGGGGTCGGCGCGGTGGGGTCGACATTCGACTCGGGGCGGCGGATCTGATCGGCGGCGGTCTGTACGAGGAGCGGCGGTCTGTTCGAGAAGCAGCGGCGGCTTCGAGGCGGTGCTCGGCTCGAGGGGAGGCGGCTTCGAGGAGACGTCGGCGGAGCTCGACGACGAACCAGCGGCCAACGACGGCGACGGGTGCTCGACAGATCTATGCGTCTCGTCGGCCACAGGCGCTCGACATCGAGGAGGAGAACCCAGTCGCCGGCGGCGGTCGAACTCGGCAGATCCGAGGCGGCGACGGCGGCTAAGTCAGTTTTTAGGGTTAGGGTTTTGGGTTCTGCGTGTGTCCGGGGGTCTGGGTACGTGTCCGGGATGGACACGAGGGTTTGTTGTACTGTGAGGGACGTGTCCGGGTCTGTCGGACACAGGGTTGGGTGTACTGTGGTGGAGGTGGATGTGTCCGGGTGTGTCGGACACGGAAATCAGGTTGTAAAGTTGTAACCGGACACAAGAAATAAATGGATACGATGGGACACCCGGGGTCGGACCCGAGGCCATCACGGCTGACACGGTGATGCTGGACACACGGACACGAGCACACAAAAATGGTGGTGGCTTTGGCTTGTGGGAAATTGTGGGGGCTAGCTAATAATCTGGAGATTAGGATTTCTTGGGAATTGTGAGAATGAGAACTTAAATAGGGAGAGATGGTGTGGGATAAAGGGTTGCGGGTTGGCCCAATAATGAATGGCCCAGAATTAAATATAAAAGGGGTTTCTCATGTGGGAAAAATGAGGGTGTGCTGGCTAGTTAATAGGAAATGGAAATTTGTAAAATTTAAAAAGAAAAGATTATAATTTCAGAAAATATTTTAGGAAAGCTACGTAATTTATTTATTTACTATTCCATTAATTATAAAAATTATTTTGAAGAAACAACTAGTCCTTTAATCAATTTTATCCAACAATTAATTTTATGATTTCAAGCCAATAAACATTTGGAACTAGAGGAATATATATTATTATTTATTTATTTATTTATAAGGAATCGTCATTTAGGAAAAATGATTTTCATACAAGATTTTAAATTACCTTCTAAAATCAAACATTGTTCAAAATAAAATAAAAAAATTCAAGGAGAAATTTATTTTATAACTTGGTATTTAAAATAAATTTAAAAAATCTAATTATTTCGAAAATTTGGAAATCGGAGGTTACAGCCCTCTCCAGTTACTTCTGGTGGCGAGAGGCAGACAGACCGGCTAGAGTGGCGGTGGTCTGTAGGAAAGCAGAATTACCCTGCTTTCCTTCTCTTGGAGGATGGGTTATCTTCCAAGTTTTGTATCCTCCTGCCACTGATCAACTTCTTGGAAGAAGAGGAAGACCATCACCAGCGCGAGACCCTGTCAGAGCGGCTTCTCGGTGTGATCTTCGGACGATGATGGGAAAACCCCTCCTGTCGAAGGAGTTTCCCTCATATGTAATCATGAAAATGAAAAGAAACCCCTTGTAGATTGGATTTCTCTCATATGTAATCATGACTTTGATCTTTTAATAAAATTGTCTTGCTTCTTCATATGATCATCTTGTCATACGTTGCTGTGAAGTCTGAATATGTGTAGCTTCAACACGTCTGAATCTTTACGCCGACTCTGTAGAAAGAGTGCTGGGTCCTGTCCTTTACGCATAGCGAATAGTCCATAGAACGCTGTAGAGCATTTTGAACCTTTTAGAACTGTCCTGTTGCTAGGACTGAGGAACCGCGTAGAGCTCTGAGCTTCTGATAAACAGAATTTTTTGTTCAGACTTCGTCTTCAAGAATGACTTCCCGAGAAATCCCTTGGAACATGGTCGAGAAATAGCTGTCTAACTGAGTTGCCATCTTTTCATAGACGAGATATTCAGACTGGAGTCTGGATGAACCTCCAATTTTGGACCCGAGAAGAGTAATTTCTTAATGTTTAAACTCTGTATGCTTCGGGTACTTGGGATGCTTTGGGTCAAGAACGAGTATCTTCTGTGTGAACTCTTTGCAATTGACCGCTTTGGGGACTGTTTCGAATATACGGAAAGTCGTGGAGCGTGAAATCATCAGTCTGTAACCTCTGGGCGTAAAACACCATCGAGCGCAGAATCATAGACTTATGGTTCCTGAGCGTGAAGTCGTAGGTTTGTGGCCTCTCGAGCATAAAAGCTACCGAGCACAAAGGCATATGGGCGTAAAACCATAGACTTGTAGCTTGCGAGCGTAAAATCGTAGATCCGTTGCTGTCGAGCGTAGAAAGCTCTTTTAGCGTAGAACCCGCTGAACCGTTTTGCACAAAAAACCTTTCAAATTCGCTGACTGTCCGTCTTCCAAGGGTAGTGGGCTGACGTAGCATCCAATCATAACCAATCTGCGAGATTTGGTTAGGGTCTCGAGGAGTTCGTTCGAGGATTCGAGGAGTCGATCGGGACTATATATACCCCAAGTTTTTGAGAGAAAAACATTTTATCTGTCTTCTGCGAAAGAGAGCTTTCGATTGTTCGAGTTTTTTTCTTCGTTCCTTCTCCGAGCACTTCGAGTCTTTCAGAAATGGCACCGAAACAAACCCCCTCCGCTAAGGGAAAGAGCATAGGTTCCTCCTCTCATTCTTCTGCCCCAGCGAGGGAGTCTCTGGTCGGGCAAGGCGAGCTTCCCTCCGAGCAAAGTATCCCGCCGACGAGTAGCGCACCCGGCCTTAGAGGTAGAGCCTTTGGGGTGACAAAAAATGACGAAAAATCCTTCGCACACGTTGAACGTGACCACGCTAGGTCGTCTTCTGTGCTGATAGCCTCTTTGGAGGAAGATGATGCACGGAGGCATTTTCATCCTTTACGCCCACATTTTTAATGTGCCAGCGTAAAGACTCCATATTTTCGTAGCCCTGAGCGTAAAATTTTTGGCTACCGAAAGTTGGCGTATATCGTAAAATTTGAGTTTTACGCTTGTGGTGGGGACTTCCGGCGTAAAATAACCAAATGGTTACGATCCTGCGTAGAGCACAGACTGTCATTTCCTTGGTCTGTACTTTTGTGCAAGATTTGTAATGACATATTTCCCTTGCACTTTTGCAGTTGATCTGGGCGAGTCTCCACTGGCCAAGGTGATGGGCTCCGCTGTTGGGATGCTGCACTCGAACTACCTGGAGGATCTGTCCCACGTGGCATTTTCCATCTCCGGACCCCAGTATCCTGAGGGAAGGGGGTTTCTGATATCGGTTTAGGGCGAGCGGACGCTGCTGAGCATGATTAATGGCGAGCCCCTGACCTACGTAGACGGGGAGCAGTACATAAAGCCGACTTTCCTCTTTGGGGACATGATTGACAAACAGTCCCAGACGAGGCCCAAGAGGGAGCCCTGGGTTTTCTCTGCCGGGAATTTGGTTTTGTATTTGCCAACGATGCCGAGGGATTATCCCATCTCTGCCTTTTTCCATGCGACGCATCCCAGGAAGATGTCGTGGATGCTGACTCCTGATCTTCACGGTAAGACGAGGAAGATCTTTCATCTCAAAGGAGCTGACCGGGGGTCGTTTGTCAGTCGCCCTTCCGGCTTTGTGACGTTGTTTCGGGGACTGTGCCCGGGTAGCGTCCCGAGTGAAGACAGCTCGGTGATCCAGCCGGTCCAATTGCCGACCTTCTGCAATGACTTCATGGGACGAGGCATGGTATATCCCAAGGAGAATCCTCGATGTAATGGGTGGATTTTCCCAACAAACTCCCGATGGACATGCCTCGTAGGCTGGGCCTTGAAGCACTTTCGGAGAGAACTGGAGGTCATTGGGCTATATGCCGCTGTGAGTGCGACGAGCGTCGGGTTGCCTTCGAACCCTAACTTGTTCCTGGCGCTGATGGAGCGGTACATTCCGCTCACTGGGACCTTTGCCGCTCCACTGGGGGAGTTGGGATTGGCGCTCCATGAGATGGCAGTTGTCTCGAGACTGCCGATGGGGGATACCCCCTATGAAGAGTATGTTCTCACTAATCGGGAGTTGGGGGATTTGGACCCTCGGGTGGCGGAAGTATATCAGGAGCTGATGTGTCAATACTTCGCGTGCACCGTTTTTTATAATGAGCCTTCTGATTCGGCTCATACCACCAAGTGGATGTCCTACCTCTTCTTTCACCGAGCTAGGGCTGCCAAGTCGGAGAAAGCCTCGGGGGGAAAAAAATGAGCCTGTGAATTGTTTGGGCGTGCTCAGCGCCCAGGTCGTCGAGGGTCTTATGGAGGAGGCTGCAGCTCCGGATCAGATTCTCGTCGAGGGGGTAAAAAAGTACCCCGAAGGCACTAAGGCCTGTAGTTATTTGAGGCGCTATCGCCGACCTTTGTCTAAGGAAGACCAGTTGGCTGGTTTCCTTTCCATATGGCTGCGTCGAGTAGTAGTGCCCGGCACAGCGTCCGCGGACCGTATTCACCGGAACATCCTGTTGTCGGCAGTACGCCTGGTGTTCGGGGCAAGACTGGGCTTGATTCCCGCCATGGAGTGCCGTATACAGGCTGGCTTGAGAGCCATAACTGATGGGTTGCTCGTCGACGAAGCTCGGCGTGAGAGTTTTCCCAGGGTGGAGTTACCATACCTATACTTGATGGGATGGTTAATTCTCCATAATCTCCGGGTGATGTCTCCTGGCTCCGGTAGCAGCTCAGGGGGTATATTCTTGCTGAATTACAAGGATTCCTCCTGGAATGTGAACACAGTCTTAGACTGTCGGCTGGTATTGAACCTCAGCCACGGCTGGAAGATCCTCTGCATTGTCCCCTCCGTTCATCACAATCAATCAGGGGTGCGGCTTGAGGATTCAGGTGGAGAGAAGACCGACCTTTCCCTGGAAGCTTTTAACTGGTTGGTCTGTATTAGACCCTCCCATCTGCTGTATATGAGCGAAGACCATTGTTTCTTCGAGCCCTACTTGCCTAGTCGGTTTGTTCGGCAGTTTGGGTACGATCAGTTGCACGTGGGCAATGCCGTCACCAGCTTTAGGTCCAGGGGCGGACTCATTGATGGAGCCAGAGGGTGGCGGTATTTCCTCATGGGTTATACGGGGGCAATCTTTATCGTGCTGGTCGTTACAACCTCCACGGAGCTCCGCATTCTCCATTCTTACTCCCAGTTCTATGTGGCGATTAACACCTTCCATCGTGAGTTTGACACGCGTGGAAGCTTCAGGGTGCCTTCTCCCAAGCCTGGGGGCAGAGTTGACGTCCCCTCGGTTTTTTCGGACGAGGGCGAGGAGTTTGGTACTCCGGATGAGCCTCTGGTGTCGGTGCCGAGGTGCGAAGTGCCTCTGCCTGCGGGGGCTTTGGTAGTCTCTTCTGGGAAGCGACGGGCTTCTGCTCCGAAGGAAGTTTCTCTTCGTAAGAGGAGGAAGGAGGCGGTTGCTCGTCCTCTCCGCATTCTTGGTGTTGAGGCTCCCGGGAATGAGCCTGCCTTTCCCCATATCAGGGATGATTCTTTGGCTGAAGGTTCCTCGCCTTTTAGAGAGGGACCTTCTACAGTTCCGGCCGGTGGCGCCGAAAAATCCTCGCTAGAGGTCGCTGTCGTGGCTGCTGACCCAGGTAGCGGAGCGAGGTTGCCTATGTGGCCGAGGCAGATGGGAGAGTCTTTCCCGAGGTCAGCAGCTGGAAAAACTCCCGTCGTGTCAGCGAGCACGTCTAGCGAAATTCCAGCTGATGAACCTCGACCGCATCTCGGTGGAGGCTTGACGAAACTCTTGGTGATGTCGGTCAGCCCACCTCCTTCTCCAGGTATGACGGTTCGCATTGCATCATTAAGGCGTGGTTTAGCTACCTCGGGTGCGGATGCGTCGTATATGCCGTTGGCTCCGGGTAAATGTCGTCTTTATGTCTCTTTTTAGAAAGATTATCATTATACCGATATCAACTTTCTTGTCCTCTTTTCAGTGGATAGCGCCCACGGGGAGTATAGCGTTGTAGCGCATTCTGGCTCCGTTCGGGCTCCTGACGATGATACGGAGGCGTCCGACTTCGATGAGGAAGTGGCTTCGGGGGCCAGTACGCCTGGAGTAGTTTCGTCACCTCAAGAGGAGGATGAACCCGTCGTCGTGACCTTGCCTCTTGTGAGTGTGGCGATGACTTCGACCGCCGTTGCCGTACCTTCTTCGGTCGCGCCATGCGTCGATGCGACGCCTGTGGCCACCTCGTCTGCAATTATCCCTGGGGAGGGACTTGCTGATATTACGGCCGCTCCCGGCGCCCAGTCGGATCTAGTTGCGTTGACCGAGCAACATACCAGCCTCTTCTACACCGGTTTGAAAACGATGATATCAATGGTGTTAGCGAAGAGTCTAGATTTCGAGCGCCTGAAGAAGACTTTTCTTGCTTTGATCGGGGTCATCAGGGAGCTCGGCGATTCTGGGGTAGCCGACGCCCTGGAGGCGGTGGTTAATAGGTTAGAGCAACCCATTACCGAATACTTGCAGCTGACTCGGAGCAGCCTCGATGCTGATATCCAGGCTCGATTCGACCTCATGACTGCGCGGCTTGCTACAAAGCTGGAAAGCCTAGACAACTCCATCCAGAAGCATAAGCTGGAGATGGATAGGAGAAAAGCTGTCGTGGAAGAGGCTTTTGCTGTTGAGACGCAGTGTCGATCCGAGCATGAAGGGAATGCGGCGAGGGTCTCCAAGCTGAAGGAAAAACTTGCTCGGGCAGAGGAGTGGGCTTCTCAGTCGCTGGCGGGTCTAGAGGTAGCAGCTGGTCGTCTGAGCGCAGCGCGACAGGATTTATACCGTAGAGAAGCTGCTCATGCGGGCTGTCTTCGGGCGAAGGCCGATCTGACCCTTACGAACACTCCTGAGGCACGGCTGGAGCAGGCTCGCGCCGACGCCTTGGCTCTTAGGAATGAGAGGATAGCTGTACTGGAGCGGCTGATTTGCCATCTGACTACTCCGTCATTATGATGTATCCTTTCCCTTTTTGCTTGCCTAGATATAATTTTGCCTCCCTTTTGGGAATAAATAAAGGCGACTCCTTTCTGACTTTTGTGGACCCATTATTTCGGAATATAAATGACAGTTTTTAGGCGAGAGTAATATCAGAGGTAGTATGGACATGATAAACTCTCGATAACCTTTTAGCGGGACATCTATTCGGAGGTCTTACGGACATGATAGAGTGTAATCAAACTAATTGCATTCTGGAAGTAGTTTTGTCAGAATCGAGATCCTTGCTATATTTCACTCGAGCGGGGGAGATTAAGCATAGTACCTCTTCAAGAATTTACCGTTGATAGGAGCCATTAACAGGTCTCCGTTAGGCTGGGCTAACCTGTAAGCGCCATTCGAGAACGTTGTCTCGATCACATAAGGGCCTTACCACTTGGGCTGGAATTTGCCTTTACTTCTGTGAGTAAGAATCATCGGCCTTCTTACCGCTAGAACTAGCTCGCCGACTTTGAACACCCTTTCCTTCACTTTATGATTGAAAGCTCTGGAAATGCCTGCTTGGTAGAGCGCGATGCGCTGTTGAGCTTGGAGGCATTTCTCGTCTAATCCTTCCAGCTCTTGGAGCCTTAACAGGTCATTCTTTTCTCGAGTCAGCTCATTAGTTACGGCTATCCTGAGCGACGGTATCTGGATTTCAATGGGGAGAACTGCTTCGCTCCCGCAGACCAGCGAGAACGGGGTGCAGCCTGTCGGCGTCCGTACCGTTGTGCGGTATGCCCAGAGACATTCGCCCAGCTTCTCGTTCCAGTCTTTTTTGTTTGAAGAGACGAATTTCTTCAAGAGTTTGATAATGGTTTTGTTGAAAGCTTCTGCCAAACCATTAGCAGCTGGGTAGTATGCCGTAGAGGCAATATTGCATATTCGATTTTTATCGCAAAACCGATGAAACGCTTGGCTGATGAACTGAGGCCCATTGTCATAAATTATCCTCCGGGGTACCCCGAAGCGATAAATGACGTGATGCTTGATGAAGCTGATCATATTAGATGCCTTTACCTCAGCGAGAGGGATTGCCTCTGCCCATTTGGAGAAGTAATCCGTGATGGCCAGTATGAACTGGTGACCCCTGGAAGAAGACGGATGAATAGGACCGATGATATCCATACCCCATGCTTCGAAAGGCCAGGATGCGACCGTGGGATGTAGATGTTCGGACGGTTGATGTATGAAGTCTGCATGAACCTGACAGGCTCTGCAATGTCTTGCATACCGTATTGCATCTGCGATCATAGTAGGCCAGTAATAGCCCATTCTCCTGATGCAATCCTGTAGCTTAGGACCGGGTAGATGCGCTCCGCATGCACCGTCGTGAGCTTCACGGATAATCTGTTATGCTTTGTCGTTAGAGAGGCATCTCAATAGTAATCCGTCGTAGGTCCGGCGATATAGGCTTTGTGAAGATGTATCGAAGTAGAAGCGTAGTGATCGTCTCTTGACGGATACTGCTTCTTTGGGGTCCTCCGGCAAGATTCCGTATGCCACAAAATCTATGAAGGAACTTGTCCAATCTCTCGTAGGAGGATCGGTGTTGACAATGTAGCTGCGTTCTATGTGACAACTGTTCTTCACACAGAACAAGTCTCTGTTAAGAAGGACTACCGAATCCTGCCTTCTTACGGGAGTAGCTAAATCTGCCGCTAGACTGGCCAGGGCATCAGCTTCCAGATTCTGAGATCGAGGTACATGCTCTAGGAAGAACTCCTTGAATGTCATGGCTATCTCGACCGTCACTTGGTGATAGGGGATGAGGTCTGGATTCCGGACTTCATATATTCTCCTGACTTGATTGACGATAAGTAGAGAATCACCGAAAGCTTCCAGGGACTCTACCCCCAGCTCTTTAGCAACTTGGAGCCCTATTAGTAGAGCGTTGTACTCTGCCACATTGTTGGAGCAGGGCTCGCTAAGAGAATATGCTCGGTAGATGATGAGCTGATCAAGGGCGACCAGGACGACTCCCACTCCCGAAACGATGTTTTCCTTAGGACCGGTTCTGGAGGCGCCGTCGAAGAACAGTTGCCATGCGTCACCTTTTATTGCGGAATTACATTCTGTAACTTCGTCGGGAATGTCTTCGTATAATTTGGAGGCCTCCGGGATCGGGTGAGCAGCTAGGAAGTCGGCCAGCGCTTGGCCTTTGATGGACTTCTGCGGTAAGTATACCATGTCATATGGTGTTAACAGCATCGCCCAAGTTGCGAGTCGGGAATTAAGAACGCTCGGCTTGCTCATCAGTACTCGAAGAGGGTTAATCCTGGAGATGATGTAGATAGTCTGGCCGGTGACGTAGTACCGCGTCTTTTGGATAGCGAACATCAGAGCCAAGCATTCTTTCTCCACTGGGTTGTACCGGTGTTCGGCTTCGACCATCATCCTGTTGAGGTAGTAGATAGCCTGTTCATGCCCTACATCTTTCTTCTGTGCGAGAAGAGCTCCTAGCGAATGATCCATTGCTCGGGCGTACAGCAAGAACGGTTTTCCCATAATAGGAGGCACCCGAACTGGTGGACTGGTGATGTAGCGCTTGATATCTCCGAACGCTTGCTGGAAGGTTTCGTCCCATACGAAGGATACACCTTCTTCATGAGATGAGAGAAGGGCTGACGTCTCCCCGAGAGGTTGGATATGAATCGCCGGATGTAAGCCAGACGTCCTTGAAATCCCCTGAGTTCCTTCAGATTACGGGGCGGTCGCATTTCCATGATTGCCTGAACTTTATCAGGGTCCACTTGGATGTCTTTGGCGGTAATGACAAATCCCAGGAATTTGCCACTAGATACACCCAGAAAGGACTTCGTAGGGTTCATCATGAGTTGATGTTGGCACATTAACTCGAATACCGTCCTTAGGTCTTGAATGTGATCACCTTTGAGGCGGCTCTTGACGGCTATGTCGTCCACGTAACATTCTATTATTTTGCGTAAATGCTTGTAGAAATGTTACTCATAGCTCGTTGGTATGTAGCCCCGACGTTCTTCAATTTGAAGGGCATGACCGTGTAGCAATATACTCCCAATAGTGTCCGGAAGGCGGTGTGCTTCTCGTCTTCAGGATGCATCTTGATCTGATTGTACCCTGAGAACCCGTCCATGAAAGACATGAGTTCAAAGCCGCAGGTGTTGTCGATCATGATGTCCGTGATGGGAAGAGGGAATTCATCCTTGGGGCAGGCCGCATTTAGATCTCGATAATCGATGCAGATACGTACCTTTCTATTTTTCTTTATGACTGGGACAACATTGGCGACCCAGTCGGGATATTGTTCTTCCCGGATGAAACCGCAGGCTATCAACTTCTTGACTTCAGCTTCGATGGCATCCGTCATATCTGGGCGGAACCGGCGTTGGTGCTATTTTACTGGCTTCGAATCGGTCAATATATTGAGCTTGTGAGTAGCTACTTTCGGGTCCAGGCCTGGCATGTCCTCATAATTCTATGCAAAGACGTCGATGTATTTCTTTATCAGCTGTATAACTTCTTCCCTTTCAGCTGGGGGAAGGTTGTTACTGATAAATATTGGCTTCGGCAAAAGTTCACCCCCAACATCGATCTGGATAACTTCGTCTTTGGTGGGAGGTTCTCTTTGCTCGATGCGGAATTCCCACTGTGTATTCATTTGCTGAGCCCAAGAGTCATTCTCAAACAGCTCCGAATCTTGCTCATCTGCTCCTGAGGGATCTGTCACCACCATATTTACAGATAGTGTTTGTTCGAGAGCATCAACTGAGTCGGGGGGCGATGAGCCATTCTGGAAGGAAGAGATGTCCTCGTCTGACTTAGAAGTCACAAGGGCGGTGGCATATCCTAATCCGAAATGGGTCTGTTGATAGCGGGTGTTGCCGCACGGCGGCGTTCGTCTGCCTCTTCCGCAGTTGAGGCCTGGCTTCCGCTTTAAGTCGTAGCCCATGTTTTGCATAATCTTTAGCACTTGAGGGCTGTATCGGTGAACCTGCATTCTCCCAGTATCATTGTCGAAAGGATCTTCCTGGGCAGTCGGTTGATTGCGCACGCGGCCGAAGACTATCGAACGCTGGCTGCTGCAGGTAGGTGGGACGATGAAGATAGAATCCTTGTGTGGCCCATATGTCGCGACGACATTGGACGATGACGCCACTTCCTAGACATACGGACGGTAGGAGTTTATAGATTCCAAGAATTTTTGTGCTATTGGTTCTACCTCGTCATGGGGAGTGGATTCCTGTTTGGGAATTTGAGCACAGATGTACCAGAAAAGAGGATATTTATTATCATCTATAACCCCGTTCCTGGTTGCGCTTACATCAGTCGGCTGCCTGTTGTGCCGAAGGTTGATGGCCAAGGGTGGAGGCTTCCGGTTCAAAGTGATCACCAGAGGATCACTCCCTTTTCCTGACTTGGTCTTGTTAAGGTGGATAGCCATAGGCTCTATGGTTCTTGGATGAGTGGTTCGTCCTTTCAGTTTGATCGACAACGGTAGTGTGGTAGAGGGCTCTTCTGGCTCTTGGACGAGTGGTCCATCTTTGGCCTTGCCTGGCGCTTCTTCCGTGTGGCCTTGGGAGTACAACACGGCATCGGAATAGTAGGATTCTATTCCTTTAAACGGGTTTAGGTCAGCCACCTCCGTTTGTACGGTTCCTTGTGCGTTACATATTTAAGGCATTGATGTAGGGTTGAAGGAACGATGTTGTGGTCGTGGATCCACGGTCTTCCCAGCAAAATATTGTAGGATACCTCTGAATCGATGATGTAACATGTGGCCACCGATCTAAGGTTGTCGATCTGGATTTGTCACGACCCGCACCCGGTTTAGGGGTACGAGTGCGTGGGTACGTCCAGCCTACGCCGCAGCATCGGCAGTAGAACGCTGTCAAGGTCTTGATACTATCTAACTACTGTCACGCAAGCATCCAATCTCCATTAGGAGGCACGGATGACACAAATAAGATGAACACATACTCAATCACAGGATTACAGCACGATAAGATTTCAAACAGAAATTAAAATTTAATACAACACAAATCCAGAATGTAATCTAACTCAACAATATCCAAGTCTCAATAAAAATGCCGGAGACAAATCCGGTACCAAAAAGTCTACTTAAAGAACAAATCAGAAAACTAGAAGAATTAGTGATTTCTGGCTAGACCTCCCGGAATCACAACTACTACCAAGTCTGCAGCTACTCACCATATGGTCCATAAAGTGTCGGACAGCGGTCCTTTAAGGCATAGTCTGGAAAAATGTTTCCAGTCAGGAAGGAGCAAAGCACAATCTCAAATAACAGTTCTATTAATTGATAATGTCTATAATACAATAAAACATGTCATGCTAGCTACTGAGAAGACAGTAAAATAATTGAAATGGCAATTTAAGAGAGACAGGTAATATAAAGAGACAGGCAATATGATACAGTCAGTGCATGTATGGAAATAAAAAGAATAAGGAACAGTATCATATACGGGTGATGTAGTATATGATTTAAAATAGAGAACTGTAATCTATTCTAAGTGTTTGAAATTGTAGTTTTGAAATGTGATCGGCTTGGGACTTGTACGATTGCTACATGGCCTGGCTAATCATGCGTGAGGCGAATGATTAACACCAATAATATAAACTTGTACGATAGGTATTTGATCACATTTCTCACTAACAATTTCCCCGCCCCCAACTAGTACTGTGGATCCAACCATGACACGTCACGATACACGAGCAAGTCAAGTCTATCATGTACGATGTCTAATATACATGTCGTGTACAATGTCAATACGATAATCAAGGTAACATCTCATGACTGCAGATCCAAGCTATACTAGTCCGTGTAGCACAGTGTCAAAGATTCAGATATAATATTTCATGATTGTTGAATTTATAGAAATTATCAAAAAATTAGAAATTATCAGAGAATGTACTTGCCTCGGGTCCTTAGCTGGTATTTATGGATGTCCTGTTCCAGAGTATCCCCTGGGTGACCAACAGTCCTATAGACATAACACAATATAACATTTGCATCAGATGCTATCCTAACACACAGACGAAATATACTGGCCTCAGGGCTATGCCGGACAGGGCACTAGTCAGCTAGGGTCATCTAGTAGTAATACATATTTAAATAAACATCTTATTAATTAATTACATATAATTTCCATCAATTTCAAAAATAGATATATGTATAAATATATACTTTAAAAATAATTAATACTTGCATATAAATAAATAATACTTGTATGTATATATATAAACATAATTCATGAAATATATCTAAAATATATACCAATATAATTTATACTATATATATATACCAATTAGAAATATTGAGAATATACTAAGTATACCAAGTATGCATATATACATATACCAAAATATGTTTTACAAGTACAAATATAGCAATACAGTTTTATATATATACTATATATTTTTACATACCAAAAATATGTTTATACATGTACATATGCATTAATTAAATACATACTTACACAATTATTTAAATAAAAATAAAAATATACTTATTCATATTTTAAATACATCCATTACATTATACAGTTAATTATTGATAAAATAAATAACATTCATTTACACATTTATACATTTATACCAAAATACGTATTTTATTACGTATATTCTATATGAAATATACCAAAACAATTCATGTATGTATATGAATACATATATACTAAGTATTATTCTAATACACACACCAATATACGTATACGTATTTATATACATATATATATATATATATATCTACGCATTAAATAAATAGATACAAATACATATACTATTAAACATTAATTAATTAAATGCTATACATATTCATATACATATTAAAATATACTATATACGCTAATACGCAATATTTATACATTAATACATACACTATACTATACATTAATCAATATATACAAATACATATACCTATGCATATATATTAGCTACATATATATATATATATTATATATATATATATATATATATATATATATATATGTAAAGAAGGAAAGAGTGGGGAGAAGGAACTTACTATGAATGAGAATGGTAGTGTAGATGATGAAGATGGAGGTGGTGGTGGTGTTGGATGATGAAGATGGTGATAGGTGGAGATGGAGGGGAGTCGGGGAGCACAGCAGTCCGCCGGGGTTCAGTCGGCCGCTCGCCGGAGCAGTTTGGCTGACCGGGAACAGGAACTGCGGAGGAGTCGGATGGCCGCCGGGAAGTTGTCGGTCGGCTGACTGCAAGGAGTGGGGAGGATCTCCGCCGGGTGGCACAGCAGGGAAATGGTCGGGACTCGGCCGGAGCAATGGCCGCCTGAGAGATGGGGGGCAGCCAGCGCCGGAGTAGCTGATGGTGGCCGGCTGGAGCAGTCTCGGCCGGGGAGCACAGGGAGGAATGGAGAGAGGGCAGCCGTGCGGGTTGGATGCAGCAGGGAGATGGGGTTGGCCGCCGGACGCTGATCTGTGGGCCGCCAGAGGGAAAAGATGATGGTGGAGGGTGGTGGTAGTGGCTGGACTGAAGGAAGATCGGGGAGGAGCAAGGAGAGGAGGTTCTAATGGTGATGGTGGTGGAGTTGAACGGTGATGGAGATGGAGGAGTTGCCGGTCGGAGGGGGATCAAGGGGACCGGAGCACAGGGAGAGGTCGGGATTGCACAGTAATGTTTCCCCCCCTCTCTTCCTAACTATTTGAATTTAAATTCAAAAAGTAAAAGAAGAAGAAGAAGGAGAAGAAGAAGAAGAAGGGAAAGAAAATAGAAGAAGAAGGAAGAAGGAGAAGAATTACATACGTTGGGTTGAGGGGAGATGGAGGCTTGAGGAGGGTGGTGTTTTCTAGGTTGCCTAGGGATTAGGGTTTAGGATGGGACATGTCATTAAATAGGGAGAGAGAGGGTGTGATGGAGGGTTGTGATGGGCCAATTTCAAATGAATGGCTAGGATTGTTCATGAAGGAATTTAATTCATGTAGGAGAATGCAATTTGGTCCACAAATAATTAGCCTTTTCATTTGGTCTTGGACCATGGGGTGATGACACCTACAATTGAATAATTGCAACTTAGCCCCTTAAATTCGGGAAATTGCACAACACATAAAATGACGAAAATTTGGCGGGCGATTCGGTGTCCGGTGTTTTGTAGGGTCAGGGGGCGCTGTAAGATGGGTATGGGCTGAATTTGCAGGGCACTGGAATTAAATGGGGATTTTAAAATCAGATAAAATGGTATCCTCAATTTAAATAGAAATAAATGCAAGTTGTGTTCAACAATTAATTAGGAGTACATGGAGCCAAAATCAGGTCAGGTCATCAATACCAATATTGAAGAAGACTCAGAACAGAATATTACCCTAATTTGGGCCGCACGAAAAATAGGTCAAGATTGCCTCCAATTTTCGATTGGAAATTACAACGATACAAAAATAGGAATTTTAAAATAACGTCCGCGACGATTTTTGTGCGGCCAGAAATAATGTACATAGAGCACAATTATGAGTTGCAAAAATAGCAGAATGGAAGGCGGACATGTCTAGGGCAAGATGGTGAAATTTGTTGGAAGACAAAAGTCTGGATAATGCTCCAAATATCGAAGCAAAGGCAATGTGCAAAAATATTAAATAAAATACAGTAATTAATTACAATCTCCAATAAATAAACCTAAATTAAACAATTAAATACAAAATTCCATAATTTGGACAGGTGCTCATCTACTGGCTTCTAGGTCAAGTCTGCTAGCTAAAAATAAAATAAATAAACACTGCATATAATTATATTTAATTACACATCACATAATTATTAAATTAAATACTATCAGGCAATTAATTAATTATAACTACCATAATATTAAATATTATAAAAAGTCGAAATTATCCCTATTTTCAGAATGTGGTAGTGACAAGTCTACCCTCCTTAAAAGAATTTTGTCCTCGAAATTTAAAATCCTCATACTAGTGTTTAGTCATACACATTATTATTCCCGCAAATTTAAATTTGTCATCCATGAAATCAGGTTATAATCCACAATATCTTTTCACAAATTTCAAAATTCTAAAATTATTTCATTCCGAAAAATCCTCGAAATAGAATCAAAATCCATTTCTATCAAAAATTTCCCTGAAAGTTTTGAGTTAAAATTCAATACCCGGAATTTAATATCCACTCCTCAAAATACTCAACAATATGATATTTAAAGATTCTCCAAATGTGACATCCAAATATAAAGTTCTAAAATTCATAACTTGCAATTAAATAAATACATTGATAAATCTCCCAAAATTTCCAAGTTAATAACCAACTTAAACATGTCATAATCTTTCTTGGAATTAATTAACCACCAATTATGCCATGTTAATTTCTTAACCATTTATTTAAATCAATAATTATCCTCAAATTTTAATCATCTTGTTCCTCTTGTCAAGTCATAACTCCCTCATGAATCTTCACTACAGTCAACACCAATAATCACGGTCTAAGAAAATTCTACCTATAGTCATACCACATACAATCTAGGGGGAACATACATGGTTATGGTCTCATTTGTTATGGTGTTGCAGTCTATGTATCAGGGGTACTACTAACTACATTATAACAAGAGTCATGCATACGAACTACGGTACTAAGCAATAAATCAATCAATCAAATAGAGAGGAACAGAATGGAGGAAAGAACAGAACCTACAAACATATTACCTGCAATATCGGTCCCTCGACCGTCACCGCAAATGCCCGTCCTGCTGGGGTGGTTCCCTTCGCGGGTACTGAGCAATATACGGTTCCACAGGTAGCCTAACTGGATCTCTAAAATCTGAAGTTGTGCGCTGGCCGGGAAGATAAGAGGTTAGAAGACAATCCCTTACTCGATGTCCCGCAGCGCCGCAGTGCAAACAAAGTCCCAGCCTCGTTCTACAGCTCTCCCAAAGGTGACCTGGCTTCTTACAGAAGTGACAAGTTCGTTGATCCTGCTGTACAGGAACTGGCACCGGGTACTGCTGTTGATACTGAAATGCCCAGGGTTGTCGCTGGATAGGAACTGGTGCTAGGTACTGCGGTGGATGCTGAAATGTCCATGGTTGTTGCTGAATATGAAATGGTACTTGGTACTGCTATTGGTGCTGAATACGGGGATGCTTGGCTGGTCCTGGGCTACCATTCGTATCTCCAAACGTGTCGTGACTCCTCTTAGGCCTAAGATCCAGATCCTCTTCTGCGATCTGAGCATCCATTAAGATAGCCTCAAAGGTAGCGGTACGACGACCAGAAGTGCGCGACCTGATCTCTCTCGTCAGTCCCTTTCTAAATTTCCGGGCTCGATCTCCTGGGTCTCGAATCATAGACGATGCAAAACGGCTCAATCTACAGAATTCTGCAGCGTACTCGTCGACCGACATGTTTCCTTGGACTAAGTCATGAAACTGACTTTCCAACGTTCCCAATGCCACGTCGGGAAAGAACTTCTCCTTGAAGAGTTCCTTGAAGGTCTCCCAAGTAAGTCCTTGCACAGAAATTCTCGGCTCCGTGCGATACCATGTGAGTGCGATATCGAATATCTGACTGCCAGCGGCTTCTATCTGCAAGTTCTCCGGAATCTGGGTCAATCGCAGGCTTCTCTCTATATCCTCTAGCCAGTCGTCAGCGTAGAGTATTCCTTCGGTGCCTTTGAACTCTCGAGGTATCATCCTCTTGAAATCCACTATAGTGCCTGATCTCTGCTGCTGGCCAGGAAACTGTTGGTACTGTGCTACTTTCTCCAAAGCTTGGAGAGTCACTTGATGAGCATTCTCCATGTTTTCTTTCATAAGCTCGGTTTGTGCCTGGTACGCTTCTGCTTGCACCCTCTGAGCCTCAGCTTGAACTCGCTGAGCGTCTGCCGTCACTCTCTGGGCATCTACCATGCCTTGAATCAAGGTAAACATCTGCATTCCGTCAATGGGCAACCCTCCGGGAATCGGAGTCAGTGGAGGAGGAAGGTTGTCCGTCACAGCTGCGGCAATCTTCTGGACAGGTGGAGGAGGAGGATCCCCGAAAAGTGCAGACACACCTACGTGTATCGGAGATGTAGGAGGAACTACGGCTGTCTGTCCATCAGGTGGAGAGGTGGCAGACCCCTCTAAAGCTGATGTTCCCGCTCTCATAGACCTTGTCTGCGGCGACATCCTGAAGACAGATCCCAAAGAATCAATTTAGGCAAAATACGATATCATCAAGGAAGGACAGTACAGTTCTAAGGAAGCAACATTCAAGATAGATAGATTGGAAAGAAAAATCCTAGTTGTGATTGCACAGGTCAAAGGTGCACCCAAGGTCTGATACCTCTATCCCCTAGGTATCACAGTTCTATCACAAACACACTCACTGCTAGTTTCCTTACCTACTGCAACAGTTGGTACTAGTTATTCTTATCACTCAAGTGCATATCAAATGCAACACTCTTTACTAAATACTGCTCTCTCTAATACAATCTTAAATGGACACCCAAGTCAGTGGGCAGTGAGATCTCAATCATGCTCAAAACAAATCCTTACACATGCACCTCAACTGTTGTATACTAATATATCTCTCCCACTATAAAATCTTATCCTCAGATAAATTTCCTCAAAATAACTCCTCGAAATAAAATTTTTAAAGTAAAAGCATACACTTTCCTCAAGACTAATTATCTAAATACTGAAATAAAACTTAATCACACAAAATCCTTACAGACTTGTCTAGGTTCATCAAATTGAATCTGAATTCCTCAAAATTTTTAATAACAATATCTCAATCTTTTTTTTTTTTTTTAAATTTGAAATTCATTTTCAATCTTCAATTAAAATTTTAAATCCACCTTCTGTAGCCCAATAGCTCTAATGTTAATCATTTTCACTGCCCTCATTGACGGGCATCATCAAATAATACCATAAATCAGTCTATAAATTCATCTTAATATGAAATCAACTCTATAATGAAGCAAAAATCCTAATTTAATACCTAATCAATAATAATCAATCAATATCATAAGTGATAATGGACGGAACAAGGGAATAATTTTAAATTAGAAATTTAACAAGATTCTCAGGGGTCATCCCAGGAATCTCTCAAGGAATTATGATTGAGTATTTGCTCTCGTCCTAGTATCCTATGTCCTAGGTTCTATCGCAGGCACGCAGTAGTATAACAAGGATGTCACACTACCACGACATCGTACAACTCGCGAAGTCTGACCTGCATGGGCCACCACTAAAAATGTGTCATGACCCGCACCCGGTTTAGGGGTACGAGTGCGTGGGTACGTCCAGCCTACGCCGCAGCATCGGCGGTAGAACGCTGTCAAGGTCTTGATACTATCTAACTACTGTCACGCAAGCATCCAATCTCCATTAGGAGGCACGGATGACACAAATAAGATGAACACATACTCAATCACAGGATTACAGCACGATAAGATTTCAAACAGAAATTAAAATTTAATACAACACAAATCCAGAATGTAATCTAACTCAACAATATCCAAGTCTCAATAAAAATGCCGGAGACAAATCCGGTACCAAAAAGTCTACTTAAAGAACAAATCAGAAAACTAGAAGAATTAGTGATTTCCGGCTAGACCTCCCGGAATCACAACTACTACCAAGTCTGCAGCTACTCACCATATGGTCCATAAAGTGTCGGACAGCGGTCCTTTAAGGCATAGTCTGGAAAAATATTTCCAGTCAGGAAGGAGCAAAGCACAATCTCAAATAACAGTTCCATTAATTGATAATGTCTATAATACAATAAAATATGTCATGCTAGCTACTGAGAAGACAGTGAAATAATTGAAATGGCAATTTAAGAGAGACAGGTAATATAAAGAGACAGGCAATATGATACAGTCAGTGCATGTATGGAAATAAAAAGAACAAGGAACAGTATCATATACGGGTGATGTAGTATATGATTTAAAATAGAGAACTGTAATCTATTCTAAGTGTTTGAAATTGTAGTTTTGAAATGTGATCGGTTTGGGACTTGTACGATTGCTACATGGCCTGGCTAATCATGCGTGAGGCGAATGATTAACACCAATAATATAAACTTGTACGATAGGTATTTGATCACATTTCTCACTAACAATTTCCCCGCCCCCAACTAGTACTGTGGATCCAACCATGACACGTCACGATACACGAGCAAGTCAAGTCTATCATGTACGATGTCTAATATACATGTCGTGTACAATGTCAATACGATAATCAAGGTAACATCTCATGACTGCAGATCCAAGCTATACTAGTCCGTGTAGCACAGTGTCAAAGATTCAGATGTAACATTTCATGATTGTTGAATTTATAGAAATTATCAAAAAATTAGAAATTATCAGAGAATGTACTTGCCTCGGGTCCTTAGCTGGTATTTATAGATGTCCTGTTCCAGAGTATCCCCTGGGTAACCAACAGTCCTATAGACATAACACAATATAACATTTGCATCAGATGCTATCCTAACACACAGAAGAAATATACTGGCCTCAGGGCTATGCCGGACAGGGCACTAGTCAGCTAGGGTCATCTAGTAGGAATACATATTTAAATAAACATCTTATTAATTAATTACATATAATTTCCATCAATTTCAAAAATAGATATATGTATAAATATATACTTTAAAAATAATTAATACTTGCATATAAATAAATAATACTTGTATGTATATATATAAACATAATTCATGAAATATATCTAAAATATATACCAATATAATTTATACTATATATATATATCAATTAGAAATATTGAGAATATACTAAGTATACCAAGTATGCATATATACATATACCAAAATATGTTTTACAAGTACATATATAGCAATACAGTTTTATATATATACTATATATTTTTACATACCAAAAATATGTTTATACATGTACATATGCATTAATTAAATACATACTTACACAATTATTTAAATAAAAATAATAATATACTTATTCATATTTTAAATACATCCATTACATTATACAGTTAATTATTGATAAAATAAATAACATTCATTTACACATTTATACATTTATACCAAAATACGTATTTTATTACGTATATTCTATATGAAATATACCAAAACAATTCATGTATGTATATGAATACATATATACTAAGTATTATTTTAATACACACACCAATATACGTATACGTATTTATATACATATATATATATATATCTACGCATTAAATAAATAGATACAAATACATATACTATTAAACATTAATTAATTAAATGCTATACATATTCATATACAAATTAAAATATACTATATACGCTAATACGCAATATTTATACATTAATACATACACTATACTATACATTAATCAATATATACAAATACATATACCTATGCATATATATTAGCTACATATATATATATATATATTATATATATATATATATATATATGTAAAGAAGGAAAGAGTGGGGAGAAGGAACTTACTATGAATGAGAATGGTAGTGTAGATGATGAAGATGGAGGTGGTGGTGGTGTTGGATGATGAAGATGGTGATAGGTGGAGATGGAGGGGAGTCGGGGAGCACAGCAGTCCGCCGGGGTTCAGTCGGCCGCTCGCCGGAGCAGTTTGGCTGACCGGGAATAGGAACTGCGGAGGAGTCGGATGGCCGCCGGGAAGTTGTCGGCCGGCTGACTGCAAGGAGTGGGGAGGATCTCCGCCGGGTGGCACAGCAGGGAAATGGTCGGGACTCGGCCGGAGCAATGGCCGCCTGAGAGATGGGGGGCAGCCAGCGCCGGAGTAGCTGATGGTGGCCGGCTGGAGCAGTCTCGGCCGGGGAGCACAGGAAGGAATGGAGAGAGGGCAGCCGTGCGGGTTGGATGCAGCAGGGAGATGGGGTTGGCCGCCGGACGCTGATCTGTGGGCCACCGGAGGGAAAAGATGATGGTGGAGGGTGGTGGTAGTGGCTGGACTGAAGGGAGATCGGGGAGGAGCAAGGAGAGGAGGTTCTAATGGTGATGGTGGTGGAGTTGAACGGTGATTGAGATGGAGGAGTTGTCGGTCGGAGGGGGATCAAGGGGACCGGAGCACAGGGAGAGGTCGGGATCGCACAGTAATGTTTCCCCCCCTCTCTTCCTAACTATTTGAATTTAAATTCAAAAAGTAAAAGAAGAAGAAGAAGAAGAAGGGAAAGAAAATAGAAGAAGAAGGAAGAAGGAGAAGAATTACATACGTTGGGTTGAGGGGAGATGGAGGCTTGAGGAGGGTGGTGTTTTCTAGGTTGCCTAGGGATTAGGGTTTAGGATGGGACATGTCATTAAATAGGGAGAGAGAGGGTGTGATGGAGGGTTGTGATGGGCCAATTTCAAATGAATGGCTAGGATTGTTCATGAAGGAATTTAATTCATGTAGGAGAATACAATTTGGTCCACAAATAATTAGCCTTTTCATTTGGTCTTGGACCATGGGGTGATGACACCTACAATTGAATAATTGCAACTTAGCCCTTTAAATTCGGGAAATTGCACAACACATAAAATGACGAAAATTTGGCGGGCGATTCGGTGTCCGGTGTTTTGTAGGGTCAGGGGGCGCTGTAAGATGGGTATGGGCTGAATTTGCAGGGCACTGGAATTAAATGGGGATTTTAAAATCAGATAAAATGGTATCCTCAATTTAAATAGAAATAAATGCAAGTTGTGTTCAACAATTAATTAGGAGTACATGGAGCCAAAATCAGATCAGGTCATCAATACCAATATTGAAGAAGACTCAGAACAGAATATTACCCTAATTTGGGCCGCACAAAAAATAGGTCAAAATTGCCTCCAATTTTCGATTGGAACGCACAACGATACAAAAATAGAAATTTTAAAATAACGTCCGCGACAATTTTTGTGCGGCCAGAAATAATGTACAGAGAGCACAATTATGAGTTGCAAAAATAGCAGAATGGAAGGCGGGCATGTCTAGGACAAGATGGTGAAATTTGTTGGAAGACAAAAGTCTGGATAATGCTCCAAATATCGAAGCAAAGGCAATGCGCAAAAATATTAAATAAAATACAGTAATTAATTATAATCTCCAATAAATAAACCTAAATTAAACAATTAAATACAAAATTCCATAATTCGGACAGGTGCTCATCTACTGGCTTCTAGGTCAAGTCTGCTAGCTAAAAATAAAATAAATAAACACTGCATATAATTATATTTAATTACACATCACATAATTATTAAATTAAATACTATCAGGCAATTAATTAATTATAACTACCATAATATTAAATATTGTAAAAAGTCGAAATTACCCCTGTTTTCAGAATATGGTAGTGACAGGATTCTCAAGCGGATCTTCCCCAGTGGCTTACTTCTTCCAGCGTTGAAACCCACGATTGTAGTGGTTGTGTAAGCCAGTTCGCTGGTAGGAATTCTTAGCGGCCTGAGCAGACTGTGAGGGATGATGCTGATCGACGACCCCGGATCTATGTGAATCCGGTCGACCTCCATGGAACCGACGTACCCGGTGTAATAGAGGGGCCTGTCATGTCTGTTATGTTTTAACAGCATGTCGTCTTGAGTGAAAGTGATATTTGGGACCACCTACATCACGCTGTGGCACTGAGGACACGCCACTGGCTCTTCGTCGGGGGACTTGAGCTGGGTCAAGTATACCTCCGCCTGCATCAGTGCTTCACTCAGGGCTAGACGAGTGTCTGGGGAGAGCCTGAGTAGTTCAAAGATGGACAACCTGGCCGGCATATTGGCTAGTTGGGCCAGGATGTCAAATTCGTACGGCTTCTCTAAACCATTGCTTGGAATGTTTTTCACAGGTTTATCAAAGCGTACTTCTCTCAGCTTCCCCTTTTCTGCCGGAGTAGGTTTCGCAGGGCTGATGTTTTGCATGGCGGGACCTTGTTCTGAAGGTTTGGCGGCTGGAGCGTTAGCCGACGTGCCTTCCTGACCTGCTTCATTGTCGTTGAGGTAGGCCTTCCCCGAACGGGTTGCGACAAATACTTCGTCTTCGTCCGATACAGAAGAAGTTGCGACCATGTGGCATGGTCTATATTTGGGGCTCTTCTTGGTCTCTTCCTCGAGCTCTGACACCAAATCTGGATGAACCCACATGATTTTGCCCTGCTGGGTGGTCAGGGGTACTAGGTCTTGATTTTGATCTCTAGAGGGAGGGAGATTGACGATGTCCATCGTAGCTCGGGAAATGGGCATGACACCGTTCATGACCTCTTGGGAAGGCAGATCGCCGAATCGTAGAGAGATCATGTTGGTCGTGATCGTCTTCTCGGTGTTGTGCAGAGTGATGGCCTTGGCATCGATCAACCCCTGGATCCTCCTCTTCAGTATGTAACACACCTTTGTTGGGTGGTGTACGTATCTGTGGAAGATGCAGTATTTGGGGTCGTCAGTACTGCCGGCTTCTTGGGGCTGCCTTAGCTCTGAATGGGTGATCTTGCCGCTTTTGACGAGACATTCGAATATACTAGGGATATCGTCGTCGTCGAAAGAGTAGACTTCGACGGGCCTGGAAGTCCCGGGTTTCGTCTGCGTGGTCGCCGCCATCTTTTGTCTAGACGTATTGACTGTCAGAGCTTCTTTTCCCTTGGAGCTGCGAGGATGGTCGCTGCTAAGAGATGACCTTTTGCCTCTATCGGAGGCGAAGATCATGATGCCATTTCGCGCGCCTTGCGACTGTTGTCTTCGGCGGCCACTGCCAAGATGATGAACGAAGGCCACTCATGGAACTGATATGGTCCTGTAAACACCGAGACTACAGGAAGGAGGTTTTTCCTGCAAATGTCTACTAACGTCGAGTCCGAAACTCCTGGAGGTATTTGTAAGGTGGCCTGACGAAAACGTTCGACGAAGGTGCGAACGTCCTCCTTTTTCCTTTGCTTGACTTCGATGAGAGAGGACATAGACATGTCCATCCCACCCTCGTAGAATCACGTAAAGAATAAATCTTTGAAGTCTTCGAAGGAAGTAATGCAGTTGTCCGCCAAGCTACGGTACCACTGATAGGCTACTCCTGAGAGGCAGCCTTTGAACACCCGAGTGAGGAGGGCGTCGTTCCCTTGTAGCAACACCGTCATCATACTGAAATAGTTCATGTATTGACTGGGCGATGTTTTTCCTTCAAACAGAGCCATAGTCTGGGGCTTGTACTTCGGAGGAAAAGGGACTTCTTCCCAGATAGCTGGGTAGGGTTGGTTGATTCCCAGTTTCTTGAGCTAATCTTTGTGCTTCAAGGCGTCGAACTGGGCTTTCAATTCTCGTACTGCCTGTATCGGATTTTTGGTCGAAAGCGGGGCTACGGAGTGGTGTGGAGTTGGTTGTATCGTAACTCCAGCGGGAGGTAAGGCATTCCCTGAGTGAGGAAGGGGAGGAACTGCTGACTCTTGATCCAGCGCAGGCTCTTGGCCCGGGTTGGATGGTGGTAAGTCCACCCCCACACGTATCTGAGTTGGCGGGACCAATGCTTGAGCCACGGCAGTGACGTGCTGAGCTAGCATCATCCGGTGCATGTTCTCCATCGTGGATTGCATTTGTCCCAGAGATGTTTCCAGCATAGTGATGCGTTGTTTCGCATTTCCTGACGGCGAAGCTTCCTCCCGTTCGTCTTCAATGGCGTAGACTCCCATTTCCCTGGACGTCCTCGAAGGACAAGTGTAGGTCGCTGCAGAAGTCGACTCTATACTCTCAGCATCTGATCTGGGAGATTGGTGACCCCAGTATCAGAATCGGATGAGTATGAAGCCGGTTGCTGTGACCTTGCACGGGTGTTTTGGAATACCCCAGCTTCAGTGTTCCTGAGGAGGTCTTCGAATCTTCTTCGACTTGGAAGCCCTACGGGATGACGTCTTGAGCTCGGCCCTCCTCTAGGTTTGTGAGAAGCCATGTTCACGGACGCATACGCGGGCTCTTCTTCCGGGAAAGACTGAGAGTAGCTCAATCGGTCGAAAACCGGCCGTTTTGCCTTAGAACAGCAACAGTCAATCATAATTTTATGACTATTATAACATTGCTCGCTAGGGGCGTAATAGACATGTTGGAAGGTCCCCTCTCCTTACGCTTCTGGTTTAAGTATTTGCGCAGGTCAGGGGGAGTAGCAACTTGAGCTTGTTTTACGTCGTTGGACTTTGCCCGGCGTAAATTGGAGATTCGCTCAGAGTGGCGTAAGGCTGAAGAGGTCCTCAGCTGGCCGTCGGCTTCCCGCGTAATCCGGAGGGTAGGCAGATTGCTCCTTCGCTGGCATAACAGTCGAGGAGTCGAGTATTCCGCTGCCTGGTTTCCTTCGCGAAAATCACGGCGTTCATCTGGTTCCTCGTAGAGGTCAGATGTTGTCTGTCCTGTCGCTGAGGCATCACCAGAAGTTTGGTCTGTACCGCGCGTAGCGGGAGACTGGTTCTTACGCGTAGAGCGCAGCGGATACTTCTGGGTTAGCGCTGAGGCTTTGCCCGAAGTTTTATCTGTACCGCGCGTAGCGGGAGACTGATTTCTGCGCGTAAAGCGCAGTGGGTACTCCTGGGTTAGCGATGAGGCTTTGCCCAAAGTTTTGTCTGTACCGCGCGTAGCGGGAGACTAATTTCTGCGCCTAAAGCGCAGTGGATACTCCTGGGTTAGCGCTGAGGCTTTGCCCGAAGTTTTGTTTGTACCGCGCATAGCGGGAGACTGAATTTTACGTGCGGGGCACGGAGGGAGCGATGCTACCACCTCATTGGTCGGAGAGATCGGAGAGAACGGAGAGATCGGAGAGTCCATAGGAACGGCGGAGGATGTCTTGAGCCTCCACATTTTGTGCAGCTTCCTGTTGTCTCGGACGGAGAGAGAGTGAGAGCTACCCCCAGTCCAAAACATATCTTCGTAGGCAGAATGGTCGAATTGGACGACCAGTGTCTTCTTTACGGATCCTACGGATACCGCATCGTGTTGAGCAATTACTTCCTCGTCAGAAGAGAAAGATGTCCCCAGCAGAGTCGCCATCTTGTTTGTGGTATTAAACGAAAGAATGAAAGTGTATTTCAATGACAGGGTTTATACGAGACCCGTGCCCTTTGGTTTACAAACAAACTTGTACAATTCGATCCTATACGAGGATGCGGGAGTACAATTTATTTAATCTGGGTATAAATTGCTATAGGTGTCTGATCTGTAGTCGATCACTTTAGCCCTTGGACTACACGATGTTGAAAAAGTGTCGTGGGAGACGGGTAGCGGCTTCGAAGGCTGCGAAGGAGGGTGGATGCACGATGCCAGAGCCGTCGACCCCTACTCTTTGCCTGAGCTCTGGACTCTTCTCTCCTTCTACTTCTCTCTCTCTCTCTTTTTACCAATTCTCCGACCTGGTTTGATCTTTCAAATTGTCGACCTTGTTCTCCATTGATAGGGGTCTCTATTTATAGAGTTTTGGTGACAGTAACCACTCCGTCGGTGTAACAACCGAGGAGTGGACAGTACAGCACCCTTTTACACAACGATTAAAATAACTAATGCCTGCGCATAAATGACCTTTTGAGTGAGCATGTGACACATGTCCAACTAAGGGGACAAAACGCGTATATCTGCTGCGAGGATCACGGCGTAGAAGCCACGTAGGTTGGTATCCCTTGTGTATAAGAGGTTGGCGTAGAAGCCAAATGACTGTCACCCCTGGCGTAGAAGCCAAAATAGGCATAGAAGTCGAACAGGCGCAGAAGCCGAATGGGCATAGAAGCCGAACAGGCATAGAAGCCGAATGGTCGTAGAGACTGAGTGGGCGTTTGAAGCCGAATGAGCACAGATCCTGAATGGGCGTAGAAGCCGCTGCGTACCGTGCCAGAGTGTTGATGTGGACGTCTTTGCCAGAATTATGACTTTCGAAGGGGTAATCAAATCTCTTACAGAGATTTGCCACCATCCTGTGCATTAAATATGGAGATGTATTTTGAAGGTTTGCAGCCCTTCTGTGCATCCGTCACAGAGACGTGTCTTAAGGGAAACTGTCACCGCTCTGTGCAATTTGACGTAGAGACGTGCCTCGGGCCCTGTACGAAGTACAGCTTTTGACGTGGCAGGCGGTTTGTCTACTGCGGAGCGTAACAGCTCATGTTTGCCTGTGTAAAACAGGGCGGCGTATTCCCTTGTACGCGAAAGAGCGGTTTACGCTGGAGGGACTTTGGTAACCGACGGTTTGGTGATATTTTAACCAAATCCTCTACATTAAATGCCGAGAGCCGCCATCATACTGTGGGCGCGTCCCGAGGGGTCTGCCATCGTTTCCAACCGTCGTTTGGGTAGCCGTGCAGCACTTTTTGTCAGGAGTCAGAGGCCAGGTTCACTGCGTGACTTGACAGGTTCATTTCGGGGAAAACGAAACGTTCCTCGTACGCATTAACGCTGCTTTGAGAGCGGCTGAGTTTTACGCCATGGAGGCGATGAAGAACTCTATCTTACGCTGGAGCAGCCTGGACGTACTGTACTTAATCGGATGGTCCTTTGAGCTACACTTCATGCTGTATTTTAGCAAAAAAGGCTCTGTTGTACGCTTGATGGCTCTGAAGACCTCTGTTTACGCTGCTCTGCATCAAGAAGCTGCGTAGATCCTCCCAGCATATTTTTCATGCTTCTACAGAGGCATCATCAGAAATTTTGTCTATTTCGCCAGGGACAGGAGACTGAAATTTACGCGCAGAGCGCGGATTATACTTCTGGGTTAGCACTGAGGCCTTGCCAAAAGTTTTGTCGGTCCTGCCAGAGACAGGTGACTGAATTTTATGCGCAAGGCACGGATTATGCTTCTGGGTTAGCCCTGAGGCTTTGCTAGAAGTTTTTTCGATCTTGCCCGAGACAGGTGACTGAATTTTACGCGCAAGGTGCGGATTATACTTCTGGGTTAGCGCTGAGGCCTTGCCAGAAGTTTTGTCGGTCCTGCCAGAGACAGGTGACCAAATTTTACGCACAAGGTGCGGAGGGAGCAATGCTACAACCTCATTGGTCGGAGAGATCGGAGAGTCCACAGGAATGGTAGAGGATGTCTTAGGCATCCAGACCTTGTGCAGCTTCCTGTTGCTTTGGACGGAGAGGGAGTGAGAGCTACCCCCTGTTCGAAGCATGTCTTCGTAGGCAGATTGGTCGAACTGGACGACCAGTGTCTTCTTCACGGATCCCACGGATACCGCATCGTGTTGAGCAATAGCTTCCTCATCAGAAGAGAAAGATGTCCCCAGCAGAGTCGCATCTTGTTTATGGTTTAATAAACGGGAAAAGATTGATAATGTGGAAAATGATGTTTTATACGAAAACCTGCCCTTCTTTTATGTTTATAAACAAGATTGTACAATTTGATCCTACAAGAGGATGATTAAGTACAATATATTTAATCTGGGTAAATATTGCTATAGGTATCTGATCTGCAGTCGATCACTTTAGCCCTTGGACCACACGATGTTGAAGAAGTGCCGTGGAAGATAAAAAGCAGCTTCGAAGGTTGCTAAAGAGGGTGGATGCTCGATGCCAAAGTCGTCGATCCCTTCTCTTTGCCTGAGCTCCGGATTCTTCTCTCTTTCTCTCTCTCGACCGTTTGACCTTCGATCTTTGCGACCGTTGGATCTGATACTGGATTTCTTGATCAGATTTTAGACCTAATTTCTTCGACCTTTTTCCTCGTTGATAGAGGACTCTATTTATAGAGTTTTAGTGATAGGGACCACTCAGTCGGTGTAGAAACCGAGTAGTAGAAAGTACAGTACCCTTTTACACGACAGTTTAAAATAACTAATGCCTGCGCATAGATGACCTTTTGAGTGAGCATGTGACGCGCGTCCAACTAAGGGACAAAATGCGTATATCTGCTGCGAAGATCACGGCGTAGAAGCCACGTTGGTAGTTATCCCTTGTATAGAAGAGGTTGGCGTAGAAGCCAAGTAACTATCACCATGGCATAGAAGCCAAAATAGGCATAGAAGCCGAGTAGGCGTAGAAGCCGAGTAGGCGTAGAAGCCGAGTGGGCATAGAAGCCAAGTGGTCATAGAGGCCGAGTGGGCATAGAAGCCGAGTAGGCATAGATGCCGAGTGGTCATAGAGGCCGAGTAGGCGTAGAAGCCAAGTGGTCATAGAGGTCGGATGAGCATGGAAGCCGAGCAGGCGTAGAAGCCGAGACGATGTGGACGTTTTAGCCAGAATTATGGCTCTTGGAGATATAATCAAATCTCTTGCATTAAATGCAGAGATCTGCCCCCATCCTGCACATTAAATACAGAGGCTTGTCTTTAAGATTTGCCATCATTCTGTGCATTAAATACAGATACGTGCCTCAAATTCTGTATGAAGAGTGACTGCTGATGTGGCGGTCTGTTTGCCTTCTGCGGAGCGTAAAAAGCTCACATCTGCCTGTGTAAAACTGGGCGGCATATTCCCTTATATGCGTAAGAGTAGTTTACGCAAAGGGGATGTCACTAAACGACGGTTCGGTGATATTTAATCAAATCTTCAGCATTAAATGTGGAGATCCGCCATTATCCTGTGCATTAAATGAGGAGGCATACTTTGAAGGCCTGCCACCCTTCTGTGCATCAGGTGCAGAGACGTGCCTTGGGCATCTGTCAGTATTCGACGCTTTAAATGCAGAGACGTGCCTCGAGAAACCGTCACCGCCCTGCGCATTAAATGTAGAGACGTGCCTCGAGCCCTGTACGAAGTGCAGCTTTTGATGTGGTAGGCTGTTTGTCTTCTACGGAGCGTAAGAAGCTCACATCGGCCTATGTAAAACTAGGTAGCGTATTCCTTCGTATGTGTAAAAGTGGTTTACGCAAAGGAAATGGCAGTAATGACAGCCTGGGTTGCAGTGCCGCGCCATCATGATACCTGTCGCTTGGGTTATCGTGCAGTAATCTTTGTCAGGAGTCCAGACATCAAGTTCATTGCATGATCTGACAGGTTCATTTTGAAGAATACGAAGCGTTCCTCGTACACTTCAATGCTGCATTGAAGGCGGATGAGTTTTACGCCATAAAGGCGATGAAGCACCCTGTTTACGCTGACGCAGCCTGGACATACTGCATTATGCGGATGGTCCTTGATCCTATATTTTTACGCTGTGCTCAGCGGAAAAGCTTTATTGCACATTTGGTGGCTCTGAGATCCTCTATTTACGCTGCCCTGCATCAAGATGCTGCGTATAGCTATCCAGCGTATTTTTCAAGCTTCTACAGTTACTACAACTTTTAGTTGCTTAATTAACCCTATATTGTTTTAAAATCTCAAGGCGTAGACATATGAGAATTTTTATTAAGATAACGTATAAAGTACGGACACACTAGATACGAATCCATGGAAGTTTAATCTGGATTCACCCGAGCGTGTATGCAACATTCAACAATCAAAATCCTAGCCACGTTTTAGTACTTGACTCGCATATCATGCCCGTATTAGGGAAAAATTATATTTATATTATCACACGTTCAGGAATTTGGAGGCATTCTCAATGCATAACCCAAATATAAATCACTTAACATGCAACACGGTATGTCACACCTCTGTGCACATTAGATCATGAACAATATCAGAAAATAATTGTATCAGCACGGATATAATATTCAAATCCAATTACCAGGATAGTAAGCATGAGTTCTAGCATTTGGTCTGGTTACTGAGTCCATTCTCCCCTAGAATAATAACACAAGCAATAACTAGGATCAACCACATAGAGGATGATAAGAAATATTCTAAATAAAATAAATGATCATAATAAGAAAGTACTATGTGTACACAGTGAGTCACTAAGGAAAATATGTGTCTAAGTTGGGCACAAGAAGGTCAAGCCGCATGAACCGACCGGCCGCATGTTCTAACCTGACCGCATGTTCTCCAGGCCGCATGCTCCTCCAGACCATATGCTAGGGCAAAAATCTATTACTTGGAACAAGTGCCAAAGTTATGAGCGATAAATAAAGTGTTAGAAAAGTGACATAAAGATGTTTGATGCGACAAGACATAAGTGTCAGAGAGGAAAGACAAAAGCACAAAAAGTTGTGCAGGGACACAAAAGTAGTGTAGAGACATCCGCATAAAAGAAGATACGCAAGGCTCGTGATCGCAAAACCTTCTGGACGCATGGAGTCAGGACTTAGTGAATTTCCATGCGTTCAAGGTACTATGCGTCCGACTTTTGAAAGCATGCAAAAAGTAGACATGTGTCCAACAAGATGGGTGCATGCTGGAGGGGGCGCATGTTGCTAGTCCGCATGGTACTCCATCGTCCCAAAACAGCTAGTTTGACCAGAACAACAAGTTTAGCTATAGAAAAACTCCAAAAATTCGAAAAGACTAGATCTGCCATAAAATCCTTATCTCAACTCCAAATCAAGTGGTTCTGTCATGCCCCAGTCCCAAAAATACGTAGGACTAGGACACGTAAGCATCCCAGCCGTATGGATATGGCAACTCCAATATACGGAAACCAAATCCATACGTACGCTGTATTATGAATATCAAATCCACAAGTAGTAAAAATGTAATACTAGTCACAGGGGAAAATCTAAATCTCATCGAACAAAATCATATAGAAAGAAATAACCAGTATCTATGAAACTAGATCTCAATAAGAAGTATCTAAGGGGGATAGTTGGATGGAAACAAATCCACTACCAACTCAAATGGAAAAGTAAATACAATATGAGTACAACACAATCAAGCCCAATATAAGTATACCAGCTATCGATCACGGCTCGAAGAGAAGACATCCACGAAGTATCTATAACCATCCAAATCTGCGCTCCTGCAAATACTCAAGAACAGGTACACCTGGCAGCAGACCAGGTCCTCAGAGGGACATAACAAGTATACTTAAACACATGCCAATAAAGTACTGAAATAAATATCCAATGGGTCGTCTAACCGTCTAAAGTGAATGCAGTTAAGAACAACTTTCCCCACAAGTGAGCTATCTGGCTGAAAACCTGGGATTTGGCATGGTTCTCTATTGGAGATCCAGGGGCCTACAAAGGCACGATGACTTTCGAACGCCGGAGGCCCGCCTGATAATAATATAATATATAGTGGTCATCACCACCCGTATCTCCAGCGGAGAATTCGGGCGCACAATAGAAAAAGTGTAAAGGAGCTCAAATGTTGTTCTCCCCACCCCATGCTCTAAGCATGTCACATCCATGACACGATTTGGTCCATAGCCTATTCTTAGCACCTAGCCCAATCCTGCAACCAGACAAGGACAAGGATGGGACCACCGTACTACAATAGACTATGTCCATAGACTTCTAATAACTGCTAAGTCTTCTAGCATACAAAGTTTCTAACAGCAGTTATTCCTAACGCACGTTCCACACGTACCGATGATCAGTCAATACGTGCGTCCGTGATCTATATGAGACTCACAACTCGTGTAAAAATATGTGTCACAGTCAAATGAAATCTAATGGTGCTACATGATAATGGGGTAGTCTCATAAACAAGGTCAATGCAATATATAAATAAAAATATAACGCGACAACACTGTCGTGCGCATTTTGTATAACAGTTAAAATATATGAACTAAGGACAGAAAATAAAGATGCATGCAACATATGGAGTATAAATAATAGTACAATGGTAAGGTATACTTGCCTGGCAAGAAAGCTGCAATGTACCAATAACCTGATCCAGAAATCGCGCAGAATAATCCAATATCCTATGTACACATAAATATAATATAATAGAATCATTAGTCATTACACTAGCACATACTAAACCATATTTACACTGGAATCAGGGGGTATACTAGGGGTAACACTAGTCATCTAACACGGTCAATTACGCATTGAATTACGCGGGTGTCGCGTCTTCAAGTACTGTACGAAATCAGTCAGTCAACTGACAGGTGTCTATGCTGGTACGTTAGTGTACGCAAGGCAGACAAATTCACAAGTTCTTAGGGTCAATATGGTCAAGGTAAGTATGGGATAGTCCACGATATTCTAGGGTCATACAGTCTGAATATTTAGTCATAATTATCAATTAGCATTTACTTACATATATATTCATACAACTATATAATAATATAACCATTAATTTATTTTAATTTATTTAATTCTGGAATAATTACTCTAAAATCCTATTTTAATCTTATTATTCTGATTTTTATGTTAATTCCTAAATTTTGTCCAAAGAAACTGAATTTTATCAACTCGAGACTCATGGCACGCAAATCGAGGCGATCTGTTGACCAAAAAGTCAACCGATACAAATTTGACTTTCATGCATGATTTCCTGTAGATTTCAGCATAAAAAATATACTAGAATTTACGGCTCGTCTGAATTCAAATTCGTTTGGGAATTATGGCACATACAAATTTTGTATTGTGCACCGATGGTTAAATTCTAACCTAGAAGTTCTACAGAATTAACAGTATGTAAATACTTTGAAATAAATTCTGGGAAAAATATATGTCGATGATCTCGACATTAGCTTTCTGAAACTTTAAACGGTTCATGATTCTGATTCCTGGTTCTCCCGAAATCGCGAAAACATCGAAACACGTCTATTTTCGGATATGCTGTGCTCTACGAATTTTCCAGAATTTAATACTAATAATTTATAAAAACAATTTATATTATCAGAAATCTAACCATATTATCGTTCTAACAAAAAAAACTGGAGCATGTTTGGAGTCCGGAGCTAGGAGATATCGTCTTTTTAATTCGTCATAACTAGTAGAAAATGTGGCTGAATATATGACGAATTTTGAATATTTTTTGGACGAAAAAGAGAGTAATTTGGGAAAAAAAATATGAAGGATGAGGTATTTATAATGGTGGACACTACTTAATTAAATACGACTAGGATTGGTTAATTTGGATAGGATTATGATGAATTTAAATAAGGATAGGATATGCATGAAGTTGATTTCTAGTAGGTTCAGGATTTGAATTAATTTAAAATAGAGTTTGAATTTATCTCAATAATTTATAATCTTAAATATAATTAAAGATAATACAAATAATTTATAAAATCTTATTAATATCTATTAACACTAAATTAGCATCTATCTAATATTAAGACTATATATATCCAAATAAATCCTAAATAATTTTAAAATCTAAATAAATTTCTTAAAATTCTAAATAAATTACAAAAAAAATATAATTAAATATTTTAAACTAAAATAAATATTTGGTAGGAACGACATGCAAGTATGGTCATATAGTAAATCATAGAAGTCCTAGAAATTTATGTTTTCTAAGTTTTAATTACCAAAATTCTAGAAAAATCTCCAAAAATCTAAAATAACCTAAAATAATTCTAAATGAATATTTATATAAGTAAATATACTAAAAAAATTATTTTCTAATTAACTAAGAGAATACTCTAAATAAATTCAACATCTATAATAAATATAATAATATAAAATATACACAAAATACCTATTTTGGGTGAGGGAGTTTACAGGTTCAAAAACCAAATTGCTCGAAATAAAGTGCTCCATCACATAGAATAATATATTTTTTGAAAACAAAAAGCTTTATAAGATCAAAACTACGAAAAACTCAGGAATACCCACACTTATAAAAATTCAGATCTACACCATTCCATCCACCAAATCCAAAAATATCCAATTTTTAAACATGCTTAAAATCATATAATAAACATAATAGACCAATAATATGGATGGTTTCTCCATTCCTCATGCAAGGTGCACTTTCTTATAGAGGGAGGGAAAAAACAAAGAGAGAGAAGAAAAAGAAAGAATGAAGAGGGAGAGAGAAAGAAGTTGGGTTATATAGCTAGGGTTTGAGGTTTAGAATATGTGTTCAACTCATGAACAAACCAAACCAAACCATAAATCAAGTACTAAGATAAACCAAAGAATGGGTCTAGTCTCATGCAACCAATAAAATAACATGCAAGCGATAATAATACGTTCAAAATACGTATATTGGGAACGGGGAGTGACATCTCTATCCACCTTAGAAAATTTTTATCCTCGAAATTTTGAATCCAAGTAAGGCTAGAGAAGTAAGGACAAGCACGATACAAATCTACTAGCAAATCTACATATGCAAGCAATAACATCGCCTGATCACGAAATTTAAGATACGAAGACATAAGGTAGAATATACCTCCTGAATCGAATATGTGCCGGTACCAAGACCTTATATCGTCCTCGCACTCCCACATTGATTCTCCAAGAGTTTAATGGCCCTTGGCAACTTGGACAAGGAAAATAGTCTGGTTCTTGAGTACCTTCTCCCTTCAGTCTAGAATGGATACGGGTTGTTCTTCGTAAGATAAGTCGGTTCCAACGACTAAGTCAGAGTGATCGAGGATATGACTTGAATCTGGGATATACCTATGCAACTGAGATACATGGAATCAATTATGCATCTCTCGTAGCGAAGGTGGCAGAGCAAGACGATAAGCCATATCGCCTACCCGATCGAGAATGTCAAATGGCCCAACGTATCCAGACTAAGCTTCCCGCAGACCCTGAATCTATTACCTCCACGGGATGGCAAAATCCGCTAGAAGACGTGGTTGCCGACACAAAATTCTAAAGGACTACGATGTTGGTCATCCCAGTAACAACGTCGATCCTGTGCAACCCAAAGTCACTCTTTGATCTACCTGATAACTTCTACTGTCTGCTTGATCATTTCAGGGCCTAACATCTTCCACTAACCAATGTCGTCCCATGCCAACGGTGATCTATACTTCCTGCTGTATAGTGCCTCGAAAGGTGCCATCTAAATACTGGGATGATAACTGTTGTTATACGAAAATTCTAATAAGTGAAGATGATTCTCCCAAGACCCACCAAAGTCTAGGGTACGGGCTTGTAACATATCTTCCCGGGTCTGGATGTTCCTCTTCGATTTCTCGTTTGTCTGGGGGTGGTACGTAGTACTGAATCTTAACCTGGTACCCAATCTCTCGTGCAAGTTTCTCCAGAAATGAGAAGTGAACCTGGTATCTCGATCGGATACTATGCTTACCGACACGCCATATTTTCTCATAATCGATCGTATTTACAAATCCGCCAACTGCTCTATAGACTGTCCTACTCTAAAGGGAAGAAAATATGCCACTTTTGTGAGTCGATCCACTATCACCCAAACTGCATCTCGTCCAGTCGAAGATCTAGGTAAACCGATCACAAAGTCCATGGTGTTACTACTTCCATTTTGGAATAGGAAGCGATTGCAATAACCTTGCCAGTCTCTATTTGTCACAACTCGCACCCGGTGTAGGAAAGTGAGTAGTGAACAACGTCCAGCCTATGCTGCAGCATCGGTGGTAGAACACTGTTTGGGTAAACTATCTATCTAGCAATATTGATCATCAAGATATATAATGCTACTAATAAAGTATACATACTCAATTACAGATCTATAAGATGGAACAATCGCACAAATATGATATGAAGAACTAAAGAGTCAAATATAACTCATGAGACAAAATAATATCCAATGAGTCATCAAATAAAATAAGAAATAATAATATCAAAAGCTGAAGACAAATCTAGTACAATAACATATCCACTGAGCTACAGTTATTGGGTCATCTGTCTCAACCGGAATGAGACTCTCCTGAGCCAAAGTCTCTAGCTCTAAGGCAACTATGTCCTGAGGCCCGTAGTGAGTGGGATACCACTCCTCAGTGTCATTTGAGAAAAATATATCCAGTCAAGAAAGGAGCAAAGTACACATCTAACAGCAGTTTCAATAAATGATAAAAACTAAGTAACAGTAAATAGAGTGAATATACAAGATGCAAGATACAAGTACAAGATATATACAAAATAGGAATACTGGAATTAAATACAAGAAATGAGCATCATGGAAATGAGCAAGAAATACTACTACTATGTGAGTGAGTACCAGCTTCAACATATGATCGGCTTGAGAACTTGCACAAGGATTTGGGCCTGGTTAATCATACGTATGGTGTATAATCAACACTCATAAGGTCGTGCACAAGAAGGGTATGATCACATATCTACACTAACACTCCCCACCCCGACTGGTATAGTGGATCTAACCATGGTACGTTATGACACTGGATTCAGTGGATAGGTAGCTAGTCTCCCCAAGAATTAATGTTTGTACATGTACAAGAAAAATAAGGAACAAGGTTACACAAGATACACCATAAATACCAAGGTATAACATCTCATGACGAGATTCGGATATACCAATCTGTGTAACCATCGTGTCAAGAAATCAAGGATATCTATACTAAATACAAGAAACATAGGGAATATCATAAATAGGAAAGTATCAGAGAATGTACTTGTCCAAAATTTGGTAAACAGTATCAAAGATGTCTGAAACGATGCCTCGGAGTCCTAAATATGGAATATTACATCAATATAAAATTTTGGAATAAAAATAAGTTAAACTAGTCAAATTCTAGGTCATAAAGCCATTTCCAGGTCAAACTTGGTCAACTCTAGGTCAAACTAGTCATTTCTAGGTTATATGAGTCCATCTCTAGGATATTGAGTCCATAGATTATGTAACTAGGCTATACTAGCTATAGGATACTAGTACTATACTGTATCTTAAGATACATAATATCTAATATTTGAAAATACTAGATAAGATACACAATATAATATATACTAGTATTCCTAGCTAAACTAGTACTATGGATACCTCGGCTTGGAGCCAAACTTGGTATCACACTACCCATATTGAGCCAATACCTTGAGTCAACTCCATTACCTTACCTTACCTTACCTTACCTTGGTAACACAAGGTAATACCTACTAACCAGCTAATCTAACTAGCTAACTCATATATGTATACCAATATATATACTATCATATATAACTATCAATCATGAGTAATAATATCTATTAAATAAGTACATTATCCCACATCAATATACAACTTAACATAAACCACCAAATAACTAACATATACTATCATCTAATGTATAATCTAACTTACAACTACTAACTAACTGATATTAGTAGTTAACTATAAACCAACATCAAAACATATATATAACTAATACTAACTTATAACTAACAGTTAACTAATAACTACCCACTATTAGCTAACAGTTAAATAACACATAACTAATACTTTACCAATTAACAACTAGCTAAAACAATCCCTCCTCTCAGTATATAGAGCTGTTGCTGCCCCTAAATCCTTGCTAAAAACACAGCAAAACCCGACCAACTTACTGTGCACTAATGCACAGCTACTGTGCACTGCTCTCCCTATATATCCCAACTTTTATTTGATTCAGTCACTTTGTCACTACCTTCCATCTAAACTTGACCATGTATCGTGTAGTCCATAAACTCCCCCCCCTCCGCGCTCGACTTTGGACAACAGACTTCACAACTGCAACAACTTACATTAAGTCTGCTAACAGTAACCCGAAAACTATACTGTGCAGTCCTTAAAATTGCCTCAATTGTGTTGCTACTCGACCTTGCTAAAACACAACAAAACCCGACTCTAACACGTTGTTGTGCACACAGTGTACAACACACTCCAACCTGACAGTGCACTGTGCACACGCCCTCATCTTCCTGCTAGTAAATATGATCCCCTACTATAGTTGACATACCACTCTAAAAAGTCCACAACTGATCTCAATTAAGTCTACACTTGTGCAACAGTCCCCAACACTTCCAAAACAGTCTACACTAACTTTCCCCAACCAAATGCATCTAAGAATACATCAATACAAGTAAGAACATAGGTAAATGACTATATAATCAATATGTAGCTATATATATCATATATACAACTCATATATAATATTTAATTAGCTATACACAGGTCTAATAAATTGAAAACAAAATAACAAATACGTGGAGTACACCTAACCCGTATCACACTAAATCTAAGATACGCTTGTAATACGGCTCCACCACAACACCAAACATATCTCGAAGGACACGAGCAAGTCTAGAATCATAATTAAAAGTAACACAAAGTGCTAGTTACTCAACTACATGTCCGTGTCAAAATATGACATGCTCAAACCCCCGTGTCGGAAGAAAACCTCTAAATCAACCAGTATTGCCAAATTGTCATGATACGGCCTATATGTATCCAATTGTGGACATGACACTAGTCTCATACAATCAAACAAATATTAATTTGGTCTAATTGACCTATTGACAAACACATGATATGCCAATATCAGAATTCTCCCAAATTTGGCACAAAATACACTATGACTTCCTACATAGGTCTCCTATGAACCTAATAACACTTTCTATGGGTAGCTTTAGTATATGGGAGGGTTCCTAATGATTAAACTATAGATTTAGAGTTAAATAGATAGGAAAAACTAAATTTTCCCTATTAAAAGATGGATTCCCAATGCAAGTCTTCAAATGAGTGTCAAGAGCCTTCAACTTGTGCTCCTTCCTCCTCCTTGTAGATCCTTGCCTCCTCCTTATTCTAATAGACTCCAATAGTGAGTATAGAAGGAATTGGAAGAGAATTTGGATAGAGATTAGGGTAGGGATGAAGAAATTTGGAAGAGAAAAATTTTAGATCTAGAAATGAGATGAATGGATGAAGAGAGAGAGTCTCTCTCCCCCCTTGTGGCCGGCCTTGCCCCTACTCCAAATCACTATAAAAAGTCTATAATACCCCTTAGGGCTTGTCATGAAGGAATTAATTCAGGAGGAAAGGTTCTAATCCAATTGGTTTAACTAATTAAGTCATCCTCCTAATGAATGGGCTTGTTTGTTGGGCTTAAATCTAGCTAGAATTAATGTTGGTCTATTAGTCTATTCTAATCTAGTTAAGTCCACTACCACAAGTACAATAAAAATATAGCATCTAATAATAAATAAATAATACAATAATAAATATACCACAAGCACATTAATTAATTATGAAATAACCAAATACCCTTCCTAGAAAATGTGGTAATGACACTGTTGTTCTGCCTTCATTTGTTGACATATCAGACATCCCTACCCTAATCTCTCCACCAAAAGTGTTGCCTGATATCTTGGTACATCTCCGTGCCTCCCGGATAAATAGAGGATTGGGAACTATGCGCTTCAGTCATAATTTTTTGCTGAATATCTCCGCTTGGTACACATAGACGGTTCCCATACCTTAGCTTTTCATCCGCATGAATCGTCATCTCTTTTCGAAGATCGGACTCATATTCTGTCCGTAGCTTCTGAAATTTTGGGTCCTCTTCCTGAGCTATCTTTATTATATCTACCAAAGTTGACTGGATCTGTAGACTAGCTAGAACGCATGTATCTTGTGAAAGTACTATCTCGATTTCTATCTCTCATAAGTCTTCTAGAATTTGCTTCTGAGTGGTCAACATGAACTCTCCACCTCTTCTACTAAGTTCATCATCTAATATATTTGCCTTGCTTGGATGGTATTGAAGTTCTAAGTCATAGTATTTTAACAACTCTAGCCACCTTCTGTCTCATGTTTAAGTACTTATGCAACAATATATACTTCAAACTCTTATGATCTGTGAAGTTCTCCACCCGATCGTCATATAAGTAGTACCTCCATAGCTTAAGTGCAAACACTATCGCTTTTAACTCCAAATCATGAGTTAGATAGTTATTCTCGTGATCTCTAAGTTACCGAGAAGCATACCCTATCACTCTCTCGTTCTTCATAAAACTACATCCAAGGCCCTTGCCAGATGCATCGTAATACACTATGAATCCTCCGGAGGCTGCTGAAAGAGTAGAGATTGGTGCAGAGATTAGCTTCTTCTTTAACTTTTCAAAGGATATTTGGCATTCTGCTGACCACACAAATTTAACTTTTTTGCACGTCAATAGAGTCAAATGTGCCGAGATCTTAGCAAAGTCTGACACAAATCATCTGTAGTATCCTGCCAAGCCCAGAAAAATACGCACCTTCGCCACCATCTTCGGAACTAGCCAATTCTCTACTGTATATACCTTTTTGGGCTCAATGACACTCCTGCTCCAAAAATAATATGCCCAAGAAAGGATATGTGATCCAACCAAAACTCATACTTACTAAGCTTGGCATATAACTGGTGCTCCCTTAAAGTCTGCAGTATTATCCTGAGATATTCTTCATGTTCCTCCTCATTATGAGAATACACAAGGATGTCATCGATAAATACTACAACAAATTAGTTTAAGTATGGCATAAAAATATAGTTCATCAAATCCATAAATACTGCTGGAGCATTAGTCAGTCTGAATGGCATATATAAGAATTCATAATGCCCATATCATGACCTAAATATTGTCTTCGATATATCTTACTTTCGAGCTCGCACATAATGATATCCTGATCGCAGATCTATCTTGGAGAAGACTCTTGCTTCGCTTAATTGGTCAAATAAGTCATCAATCCTAGGCAATAGATACTTGTTCTTCACTATCACTGTATTCAATCGACTGTAATCCTTGTACAACCGCATCGATCTATCTTTCTTCTTCACCATTATCGTTGGTTCTTCCCACGGTGATCTACTGGTCCAAAGGAACTTTATCTTCAGTTCTTCGACGTGTCGATATAACTGATCAAGCTCTGATGGTAACATTGGGTATACCTTCTCGGATATTGGTTCTGCCCCTGATATCAACTCTATACAAAACTCTACTTCTCTAACTGGTGGTACTCCGGAAAGCTCGTCGGGAATGACGTCCATGAATTCTTTAACTATTTTGGGTATCTGGTCCTGTTACATTGCTACTATTGCGATTCCTTCCTTATGATGGTCTTCTGCTATTTTATGAAAAAAAACTCTTCTAGACAGGGACTCTAAACAACACTCTACCCGTATGACAATCTATCATCGCATGACTGTCTCTCAACCAGTCCATGCCTAAGATAATGTCAAAGTTATCCATAGGGAACTCGATCAACTTCGCAGGTAATAAATGCCCACATACTATGACTGGACACGATAGGCACACCCTACTAACTCCTACTATCCTATTGCAAGTTAGTATATTCAGCCTCTCTAGCAATGCCTCAAACTTCAATCTAATATGTGTCGCATATTCTGCAGATATAAATGAGTACGAAGCTCCAAAATCAAATAATTCTTTGGCAGGAAAGGTTGTAACAAAAATTTTATCTGCCACTACGTCACCTAATGCCATAGCTTCTTCCAGGGATAAGGTGAACGCCTGCCCTTAGCCTTGTGCAGCTTCCTATTGCTGCTTTACCTGGTATCTTTATTACGGTCTCGGTCGTTCCTGCTGTTGTTGTTTTCAGTACAATTGAGCTTGCGTCGACAACGAACGTTGAGCTATAGGTCGTACCGCTACTAATGGTCCACCTTGCTGCACTGCCCTTAGAGCTGGTAATACAGAAAACTATTGTACTGGCCCTCCTGACCTCTTAATCATTGAAAAAGTGGCAACCCTATGATCAGGTTTCCATATCTTAAGCATAGTCCATTCGCTGCTCGGCAAATATACCGTGTATTACCTCCCTTGCCATAATAAGTACAACCCATCGGCGCTCTCCGTCGTTGTTATTGTTGTTGTTGCCTCGGCTGTTGCTGCCGAGTAGATACTATCACTATCGAGGTCACTGGCCTCCTCTGTGTTATGTCATGGATGCAAATGCCAGGGGATGGTGCTAATGTTTGTGGTACTAGTCCTCCCTCGCTTCTCTGTCCAGGAGTCATCTTTCGGTCTACTCTTCTTAATGCCATCCTCTGAGAGGTAAGCTCAACCCTCTTGGCACCTATCAATACGGCCTCGAAGGTACGATAGTCATACACCTCTACCAAGTGTATAATATCCAAGTGAAGTCCATGTTGGAACCTCATCGCTCTCTCCAACTCTGTTGCCACCATGGTTGGAGTAATCTGCTTAGTCGACAAAACTCTATCTTGTAACCATATACTGTCCTTCCAGTCTGCTAGAGGTTTGTGAATCTATGTTGTAACTTGCACTAAGCCATAATCCTAAAGTACTTCATCCTGAACCGGGTTCTAAAATCATTCAAGAAAATAGTATACCTCAGTCTTACCTCCATTATGGCCCACTAATCTCTTGTAAGATCCTAAAGCTGTAAGCGAACCAGGTCAACATGCTCCTCAGCCAAAACTTTAGCTGCTGCCAGAATGGTCTCAATATCCTGGAGCCAATTATCTGCTATAATGGTGTCCTCTGTGCCATCAAAATATCTGGAATTCAGTCTATAAAACCTAACAGATGTCCCAAAATCTACTCTTCCACCTCGTATCAAGTCCGTCTGCAATCCTTGGTTCAATAGGACATTATGCTCTTGTTGTTGAAGCTGTTGACATTGTTGTTCCTGTTGTTATTGCTGCTGAACCACCATCTGATGTTGTTGGACAGCCAATATTCCCCGGATAATCTCTAGCCAGGTCGGGGTTTCTAGTATTGCCGGTACTACGGGAGGTACGGGAACATTTGGAACTTGCTGCTCGACCGCATTTATCGTGGGCTCAACTTGGATCCCTGGTTGGATTTCTATAGGATCTCGTTCTATTGGAAACTCTTTCTCTCTAGCTACTACAATATCTGGAGGAAGGAAAACCCTAAAAAAGAGCACAAGAACATCAAGTACAGGATGAAAAGGAACAAGAAAGCAACCAATCTAGGAAATTTTCAAGCTGAGTATCATAAAGGACAAATTCATAATTCCAAGAAAGATCATGATTGATTGAGGATCCTATGACCATGACACCCCACAAGTCTATAGAACAGACATGCATGGGCCACTAATAAAACCTTATGTCACTACCACATCCTAAAATAGGAGTATTTTTGTCTTTTAATTATTATAAGTATTGTGTATATTATATTGCATGTTAAATTTATATATTATATAGTGTTCTTTAATGTATGGGTTAGTAGACTAGACCTAGAAACCCACTAGATGAACCTTTGACTAAAGTATAGGATTATGGATTTAATTAGTATATTTTTTGGATTTATTATTGAGGATTATAATTATGGATTTAATTAGTATATTTTTTGGATTTATTATTGAGGATTATAATTTATTATTGTGATTTTATTTTAATGTTGTACCTTACCGTTACTTCGATATTTGGAGCACTACACTAGCCAATGCCTTCCAACAAATTTTATAGCCTTGTCCTAGACATATCAGTCTTCTATTCTGACCCTTGTGTAACTCATAAATATGCTCTATTGTGCTTCATTTTAGCCGCACAATATTCGTCGCAAACATTTAATTGTATTTCCAAATAAATTTAACTTTGCATCCTTGTGCGTTCCAATCGAAATTGGAGACACAATCTCGACCCATTTTTATACAACCCAAATTATGACAATATTTTATTCTTAGTCTTCTACGTCTATGACACTTGCGTCCTACCTAATTTTAACCCTATGTACTTCTAATTAATTTTAGAATACCATTTGCATTAATTTTAATTAAATTGGTGCAAGGATCCAACTTAATCCAAAACTTGACCCAACAACAAGCCAAACTCCCATTCACACCCTCAAAAATCATACTAAATACCACACACCCTTTTTAACCACTAAATTACACCAAACATGGTATTTTCCCTCATTAAATCTCAAATTCCTACTTTTGTGCAATTTTCCAAATGTTGGAGACTTTTATGCAAAAGTGCAGTGAGGTGTCCACAACCTATTGGACCCAACACATGAAGAAGCACCCTTTTTCTTTATTAATCGATCACATATGATTTTTCTCCATAATATTTTGAGTGTGCAACACTCAACATCTTTCCTCTCACCAATCTTAACCATCTATTCAAACCCAATAAATCCTAGCCTTTAAACTCCCTTCATGTAAAAGCCAACCCCAATCCCTAGGTGTACTTGGCGGCCCAACTTCCTAGGTTTATATTACCCTTTTTCTCCCCATATATAAATACTTTTTCTCATATTATTTACATCCCCATCACGAACATCAAAACCCTAAATTTATTTACAACCACCATTTTCATCCCTCACCTCCCATCTCCATCAACCCGACTTCCCTCCGCCGATGTCACGCCGGCCTTCCACGCCGGACTCCTCCGACCTCAGCTGAACCCCATGACCGTGCATCACTGCGAGCACCTAACCCCGCCACCATTAACACCACCAACACCATCGTCATCTCATCGACACCACCACCATCCCAACCCCGAGCAACCCTGTTGTCAGCTACCATCACCGCCTTTCCCCTTCGACACCGCCGGTCAACAGCGACGATCTTACTGATGCCACCTTCCACCATCATCATCATCATCTACACCATAGCAGCCATAAGTATGATATATACATATAGATATATACATAAGAAACTGGTTGCTAGTGCTATGTAGGACTGTAATATATATATATATGTTGTATGGCCATAAGTGTTAATTGTGGGTATCCCGTATTTACCTATAACTATATGACCCTGAATATTAGTGAATTGACTGTCTTGTGTACACCAACGTACTGGCTTAGACATGTGTTGGTGTTATACGGGATTTAGATCTTTAGACATATGTTAGTGAGTTGACTGTCTGATTATGCACAGCATTTGAGGATATGACACCCATGCAGTTAGATGCACACTTGACCCTGCTAGTCAACCAGTATCACCGTAGAGGCTGGAAAATGGAGGGAGTAACTTTTAGTCCCGAAAGCGTAGTTCTGGGTTCAGTATAATTATGTTGTGTTTATGCTAGTGTAACGACTGATGCTATATTATTATTATTATATTATGTATATATGATCGTTGGATTGTTCAGACGAGACTTCAAAAACAGGATATTGGTATTGCCAGCTCAGGACCACAGGAGAGTACATTCTCTGACTATTTTTATTATGTTGATCATCTTTATGATTCTAGTTGTATAACGTACTTGATTCTGACCCTATAGATACACGGGTTAGCATTATCGAGTCCTGTCACGAGGAGTCATGATTTGAATCCATCGAACTAGCTGGAGACGGAGAGATATTAGTAGATTGTGATCATACCCCACTCTACATGCATCATAGCTTACCCCATATCTCACGTCGGGTGCAGTCTGACCATTACATGCCTCATAGCCTGTTATGTATGATTAGCTTGACTATTGCTCGCATCATAGCTAACTGGATGGTTAGCATGACCTTACATAAATTATAGCTAATTATATATAACAAGCATGATCTGTCCCAAGCCGATCACATGATAGACTGATGTTTCACACACTTGGCTAGATATTATATTCATGTATTTCCAGTTCATTGTTCTAGCATGCACTTGTATTTTTGTTCATTGTTAGTTGTACTATTGATGATGATATTTTCTCCAGCATTCTTATTCCAGTATTTCATACTCACCAGTATTTCTTATTTTTAGTATTTATATCCATCATATATTTCTTTACACTATATTATAGTTTTTGTCAATATACATGGAACAGCTGTTAGTACTTATACTTCACTCCAATCCTGACTGGATATATTTTTCCAGAGGATCTTGAGAACTTTTGTCCCACACACTATGGACCAGGTATAGAGGGAGACTACATACCAGAGATCTTAGAGGAGTCCATTCCCTTAGAGGAGATACTACCTGTAGCTATTTAAACAGTTATTATTTTATGCATTGAGTTTATGTTGAGACTTATATTGAGTCTTATGTGAGTTTATTTTGAGACTTGTTGAGACTTATGTCAGTACTTCCTATCTTTATATCTCATCGTGTGATTTAATTCTTATAGCTATTGTGATTGAGTATATATTGTGGACTGTTGAGCAATATTTATTTTCATTTTCCTCCTCATGGAGTTGATATCATTGATAGGTTGTGAGTTATATTTAGTATTATAGAGATCTAGACAGTGTTCTACCGTCGATGCTGCAGCGTAGGCTGGACGTACCCATAACTCATGTCCAAATTTTTGGTGCGGGTCGTAAAACATTTTTAGTGGTGGCCCATGCAGGTCTAGATTCACATTTAGAGTGATATTGTGGTAGTGCTCACTTAGAGTGTTGCTACGAGCCTGAGTTGGGAAATAGGATTTAGGATGAGAGTATGCTCAATCACAACCAAGAAAATTCTGATCTTACAATGATATTCTGAATTATTGCTTCCTTTAGAACTTTACTGTCATTCCTTGATCATATCTATTACCTTAATTGATTCTTTTCAGTCTGTCTTCAGGATGTCGTCGAAGACTAGGTCTTTGAGACTGGGAGCAGTAGCTTCAGAGAGTGTAGAAGCAAAAAAAATATGCTGGATAGCTATACGCAGCATGTTGGTGCTGGGCAGCGTAAAAAGATGACTTCAGAGCCATCTGCGTACAAAAGAAATTTTTCCGCTAAAGTACAGCGTAAAATATAAGCTCAAGGACTATCCGCGTAATGTAGTATGTCCAGGACTGCTTCAGCGTAAAAAGGGTGCTACATCGCCTTTACGGCGTAAAACTCATCCGCTTTAATGCAGCATTGAAGTGTACGAAGAATGCTTCGTATTCTTCGAAATGAACCTGTCAAATCATGCAGTAAACCTGACGTCTGACTCCTGACAAAGAGTACTGCATGACTACCCAGACGACAGATATAATGATGGCGCAGCATAGCGACCCAGACAGTCGTTTAGTGACATTTCCTTGGCGTAAACCGCTTTTACGCATACAAGAGAATACACTGCCTAGTTTTACACAGGCAGACGTGAGCTGTTTATACTCCACAGAAGACAAACAGGCTGCCACGTCAAAAGCTGCTCTTCGTACAGGGCTCGAGGCACGTCTCTACATTTAATGTGCAGAATGATGGCAGATCTTCGAGACACGTCTCTTCATTTAATGCGCAAAATGGTGGCAGATCTTCAAGGCGCGTATCAGCATTTAATGCACAGAATAATGGCAGATCTTCGAGACACGCCTCTGCATTTAATGCGCAGGATGGGGGCAGATCTCTGTATTTAATGCAAGAGATTTGATTATATCTCCAAAAGCCGTAATCATTACTTTTGCGCATTACGCCATCAGGCTATTCTCGGCTATGGGAGCACGATGTACGCTATCTCCTTGGAATACGCCAACTCAGGCCATATTTGCATTGGTGCGTATTAAATCTATTCGGTCCAAAATTCGCTCAAGCCTCAGTCAAGGAAGGAGGATCAGCTAGCTTCTACGCCCACTCGACTTCTATGCCTGCTCGACTTCTACGCCCACTCGGCTTTTATGCCTACTCGGCTTCTACCCCTACTCGGCTTCTATGCCGGTTTGATAACTCTTTGGCTTCTACGCCATGGTGACAGTTATTGGCTTCTACGCCAACCTTTTCTACGCGAGGGATAACTACCTACGTGGCTTTTATGCCGTGATCTTCGCAGCAGTTATACGCATTATCTCTTAATGGGACACGCGTCATATGCTCATTCAAAAGGTCATTTATACGCGGGCAACGGTTATTATAACCATCGTGTAAAAGGGTGCTATACTTTCCACTACTCGGCTTCTACGCCGACTGAGTGGTCACTGTCACTAAAACTCTATAAATAGAGACCTCTATCGACAGAGGTCCGGGGGTCGCAGATTTCAAGGTCAAAAAATCCAGAGGTAGAGAAAATAGGTCAGAACCAAGGTCAAAGATTCCAAGATCAAGAGAGAAGAATCCCAAGCTCAGGCAAAGAGTAGTGATCGACGACTTTGGCATCGAGCATCCACTCTCTTTAGCAACCTTCGAAGCTGCTTTCTGTCTTTTACGGCACTTCTTCATCATCGTGTAGTCCAAGGGACAAAGTGATCGACTGCAGATCAGACTCCTATAGCAATATTTACCCAGATTAAAAAATTATACTCGACATCCTCTGTAGAAACATAAAAAATATGCTGGATAGCTATACGCAGCATGTTGATGCAGGGCAGCGTAAACAGAGGACCTCAGAGCCATCAAACGTGCAACAGACCTTTTCCACTGAGCACAGCATAAAAATATAGGCTCAAAGACCATCCGTGTAATGCAATATGTCCAGGCTACTTCAGCGTAAACAGGGTGCTTCATCGCCTTCATGGCGTAAAACTCATCCGCTTTTAATGCAGCATTAAAATGTACGAGGGACGCTTCGTATTCTTCAAAATGAACCTGTCAGATCATGCAATGAACCTTATGTCTGGACTCCTGACAAAGAGTATTGTACGACAACCCAAGCGACGGGTATCATGATGGCGCGGCACTGCAACCCAGGCTGTCATTTACTGCCATTTTCTTTGCTTAAACCACTTTTACACATACAAAGGGATACGCTGCCTAGTTTTACACAGGCCAATGTAAGTTATTTACGCTCCGCAGAAGACAAACAGCCTGCCACATCAAAAGCTGCACTTCGTATAGGGCTCGAGGTACGTCTCTGTATTTAATGCGCAGTGCGGTAACAGTTTCTAGAGGCACGTCTCTGCACTTAAAGCGCCGAATACTGACAGATGCCCAAGGCACGACTCTGCACTTGATGCACAGAAGGATGGCAGGCCTTCAAAACATACCTCCTCATTTAATGAGCGGGATAAAGATGGATCCCTGCATTTAATGCAGGAGATTTGATTAAATGTTACCGAACCGTCATTTAGTGACATCCCCTTTGCGTAAACTACTCTTACGCATATAAGGGAATACGCCGCCCAGTTTTACACGGGCAGACGTGAGCTTCTTACGCTCCGCAGAAGGGAAATAGACTGCCACATCAGCAGTTACTCTTCGTACAGAATTTGAGGCACGTATCTGCATTTAATGCGCAGAATAATGGCAAATCTTAAAGACAAGCCTCTGTATTTAATACGCAGGATGTGGACAGATCTCTGTATTTAATGCAAGAGATTTGATTATATCTCCAAGAGCCGTAATTCTGGCTAAAATGTCTACATCATCTCGGCTTCTACGCCTGCTCGGCTTCTATGCCCACCCGGCCTCTATGACCACTCGGCTTCTATGCCTACTCGGCTTCTACGCCACTCGGCTTCTATGACCACTCGGCTTCTACGCCTACTCGGCTTCTACGCCTACTCGGCTTCTATGCCTATTTTGGCTTCTATGCCATGGTGACAGTCATTGGCTTCTACGCTAACCTCTTTAACACAAGGGATAACTACCTACGTGGCTTCTACGCCGTGATCTTCGCAACAGATATACGCGCTTTGTCCCTTAGTTGGACACGCGTCACATGCTCACTCAAAAGGTCATCTATACACAGGTATTGGTTATTTTAAACCGTCGTGTAAAAGGGTGCTATACTTTTCACTACTCGGTTTCTACACCGACTGTGTGGTCACTGTCACTAAAACTCTATAAATGGAGACCACTATCAACAGAGGAAAAGGTCGAAGAAATTGGTCAAAAAATTGATCAAGAAATCCAGTATCAGATCCAACGATCGCAAAGATCGAAGGTTAAAAGGTCAAGAGAGAGAGAGAGAGGAGAATCCAGAGCTCAGGCAAAGAGAAGGGATCGACGACTTTGGCATCGAGCATCCACCCTCTTTAGCAACCTTCGAAGCTGCTTTCTGTCTTCCATGGCACTTTTTCAACATCCTGTGGTCCAAGGGCTAAAGTGATCGACTGCAGATCAGACACCTATAGCAATATTTACCCAGATTAAATAAATTGTACTTAGTCATCCTCGTATAGGATTAAACTGTACAATCTTGTTTGTAAACATAAAAGAAGGGCGGGTTTTCGTATAAGACCTCGTTTTCCACATCATCAAATCTTTTCTCGTTTATTATCCTAAACAATATGGCGACTCTGCTGGGGACGTCTTTCTCTTCGGATGAGGAAGCTATTGCTCAACATGATGCGGTATCCGTGGGATCCGTGAAGAAGACACTGGTCGTCCAGTTCGACCAGTCTTCCTACGAAGACATGCTTCGAACAGGGGGTAGCTCTCACTCCCTCTCCGTCCAAAACAACAGGAAGCTGCGCAAGGTCTGGATGCCCAAGACATCCTCTACCATTCCTGTGGACTCTCTGACCTCTCCGACCTCTCCGATCTCTCCGATCTCTCCGACCAATGAGGTTGTAGCATTGCTCCCTCCGCACCTTGCGTATAAAATTCAGTCGCCTGTCTCTGGCAGGACCGACAAAACTTCTAGCAAAGCCTCAGCGCTAACCCAGAAGTATAATCCGTGCCTTGCGCGTAAAATTCAGTCGCCTGTCTCTGGCAGGACGGACAAAACTTCTGGCAATGCCTCAGTGCTAACCCAGAAGTATAATCCGCGCCTTGCGCGTAAAATTCAGTCGTCTGTCTCTGGCAGGACCTACAAAACTTCTGGCAATGCCTCAGCGCTAACCCAGAAGTATAATCCGCGCTTTGTGCATAAAATTCAGTCTCCCGTCCCTAGCGGAATAGACAAAATTTTTGATGGTGCCTCAGCGCCAAATCAGGAATCACAAACGCGCTCCGCACGTAAAAATATATCTATCTTCCGTAGAAAAGCAGATGATCCCTGCAAACTACGCAAGGGAAAGCAAGCGGCGGACTAATCAACTTCTCGACCATTACGCCAGCAAAGGAACAAGCCATCATCTTCTTCTTCTGTAGCTCCTACTGACCTGCACAATTATCTGATCTAGAAGCACAAAGAGAGGGGATCTTCCAGCATGTCTATTACGCCTCCTAGCGAGCACAGTTGTAATAGTCATAGTATTGTAATTAATTGTTGTTGTTATGAAGCAAAACGGTCAGTTTTCGACCGGTTGAGCTACTCTCCATCTTTCCAGGAAGAAGAGCCAACGCATGCATCTGTGAACATGGCTTCACACATACCTAGAGGAGGGTCGGGCTCGAGACATCATCCCTCTAGAACTCCGAGCCGAAGGAGATTCAACATGCTCCTTAGGAACACTGAACCTGGGGTGTTCCAAAACACTCATTCTAGGTCGCGACAACCGGCTCTGTACCCTTCTGATTCTGATGCTGAGGGTCGCCAGTCTCCCGAATCAGATGCCGGAAGTATATAGTCAACTTCTACAGAGACCTATACTAATCTTTCAATGACACCCAGGGAGATGGGAGTTTATGCCATTGGAGATGAGCACGAGGAAGCTTCCCCATCCGGGAACACTGAGCAGCGCATTACTACACTGGAGACATCTCTGAAAGAAATGCAATCCATGATGGAAAACATGCCCCAGATGATGCTAACTCAACACGCAGCTGCCATGGCTCCAGCATCGGCCCCTCCAACTCAGATACACGTGGGGGTGGACTTACCACCATCCAACACGATCCAAGAGCCTACTCTAGATCAGGAGTCAGCAGTTCCTTCGCTTCCTCACTCGAAGAATATATTACCTCCCGTCGGAGTCGCGATGCCATCGATTCCTTATTACTCCGTGGTCCCGCCACCGGCTGAAGATACGATGCAGGCAGTACGGGAGTTGAAAGCCCAATTTGATTTCCTGAAGCACAAAGATCAGCTCAAGAAATTGGGAATCAACCAACCTTACCCAGCTATCTGGGAAAAGGTCCCTTTCCCTCCTAGATACAAACCACTGACTATGGCTTTGTTCGAGGGAAAAACATCACCAAGTCAATACATGAACTACTTTAGCATGATGACAGTGTTGTTACAAGGGAACGACGCCCTCCTCACTCGGGTGTTCAAGGGCTGTCTCTCGGGAGTAGCTTACCAGTGGTACCGAAGTCTGGCGGACAACTGCATTACTTCATTTGAAGACTTCAAGGCTTTGTTCTTCACAAGATTCTACGAGAGAGGGATGGACATGTCTATGTGCTCTCTCATCAAAGTCAGGTAGATGGAAAAGAAGAATATTCGTACTTTCATCGAACATTTTTGGCAAGCCACTCTACAAATGCCTCAAGGAGTCCCAGACTCGGCATTGGTGGACATCTGTAGGAGGAACCTTCTCCCCGTGATCTCGGTGTTCACAGGACCATATCAGTTCCGTGATTGGCCCTCGTTCATCATCTCAGCGGTAGCCACGGAGGACAATAGTCAGAAGGCGCGCGATAATGGCATCATGATCTCAGCCTCTGATAAAGACAAGAGGTCATCCTCCAACATCGACTATCCTCGTGGTACCAAGGGTAAAGAAGCTCTGGCGATCAACAAGTCCAGACAAAAGACGGTGGCTACCACACAGACAAAGCCTGGGACTTCTAGGCCCATTGAAGTGTACTCTTTCGACGACGATGATATTCTGAGCATATTCGAATGTCTCGTCAAAAGTGGCAAGATTACCCTTCCCGAGGTGAGACGGCCCAATGAGGCCGGCAGTACCAACAATCCCAAGTACTGCATCTTCCATAGGTACATACACCACCCCACAAAGGCGTGTTATATACTGAAAAGGAAGATCCAGGAGCTGATCGATGCTAAGGTCATCACTCTGTGCAACAGCGAGAAGACGGTCACGCCTAACATGATCTCCCTACAATTAGGCAATCTGCCTCCCCAAGAGATCCCAGACGGTGTTACGCCTATTTTCTGGACGACGATGAACATCGTTAATCTCCCTCCAGCTAGAGGTCAAAATCATGACCTGCTACCACTAACTACCCAGCGAGGCGAGACTATGTGGGTTCCTCCAGATCTGGTGCCAGAGATCGAGAAAGAGACTCAAGCTGCTAAGGCTAGGTCTAAAAAGAACTCAAAGCACAAACTGTGTCACATAATTACGGTACACTCGGTATCAGAAGACGAGATCTTGGCTACTGGAACCCGCTTAGGGAAAGCCCACCTCCAGGACTATAGAGCCAACCAGGAAGATGCATCGGCGGACGCTTCAGCTGCCAAGCCTTCAGAACCGGAATCCGTCGTACTAGAGGCCGGTCCTTCAAGACCAACTTCGGCAGACAGAGGGAAGCAAAAAGAAGTGCGCTTCGATAAACCTGTGAAAAACATTCAAAACAAAGGTTTAGAGAAGCCATACAACTTCGACATCCTGGCCTAACTGGATAATACACCAGCCAGGTTGTCCATCTTCGAGCTACTCAGGCTCTCTCAAGACACTCGTCAAGCCCTGAGCGAAGCACTAATGTAGGCAGAGGCATACTTGCTGACAAAGAACCCGTGGCGTGTCCTCAATGCCACAGTGTGATGGAGGTGATCCCAAATATCACTTTTACTCAAGATGACATGATGTTAAAACATAACAGACATGACAGACCCCTCTATTACACCGGGTACATCGGTTCCATAGAGGTCGACTGGATTTACATAGATCCGGGATCGGCAATCAGCATCATTCCTCATAGTCTGCTCAGACCGCTGAGGATTCCTACCAGCGAATTGGCTTACACCACCACTACAATCGTGGGTTTTAACGCCGGAAGAAGTAAGCCGTTGGGGAAAATTCGCCTGAGGATCCAGATTGGCAACCTCAGATCGGTGGCTACATGTTACGTCATCGATTCAGAGGTGTCCTATAATATTCTGCTGGGTAGACCTTGGATCCACGACCATAACATCGTTTCTTCAACTCTACACCAATGCTTCAAATATGTAGACGCCCGAGGAACAGTGCAAACGGAGATTGCTGACCTGAACCCATTCAAAGGAGTAGAATCCTACTACTCTGATACCGTGTTGTACTCTTAAGACTGCGCGGAAGAGGTGTCAGCCGAAGCAGAGAAGGAATCCCACCGGGAGCCAGAAGAACCCTCTGCCAAGCAAACTCTGTCAATCCAGGTAAAAGGACGGACTACTCGTCCAAAAGCCATAAAACCTATGGCTATCCACCTGAACGAGACCAGGTCAGAAAAAGGGGGTAATCCTCTAGTGATCACTTTGAACCAGAAGCCTCCACCCTTGGTCATCAACCTCCGGCGCGACAGGCAACCGAGTGATGTAAACGCAACAGGGAACAGAGTTTCAGATAATAATAAACATCCTCTTTTCCAGTATATTGACGCCCAAATTCCAAATCAGGAATCATCCCCCTACGACGATATAGAACCTATAGCGCCAAAATTCTTGGAAGCTATAGATTCCTATCATCCGTATATATGGTAAGTGGCGTCATCATCCAATGTCACCACGACATATGGACCGTATGAGTATTCTATCTTCATTGTCCCGCCTACTTGTAGCAGTCAGCATCCAATAGTCTTCGGCCGCATGCGCAATGAACCGACTGTGCGAGAGGATTCTTCCAACGATGATGCCGGTAAAATGCAGGTTTACAGATACATCCCGCAAGCTCTGAAAATCATGCAAAATATGGATTATAACTTAAAGCTGGAACCGGGCCTCAACTACGGGAAAGGCAGACGAATGCCGTTGCACGCCGATCCCTACTATCAGCGAACTCATTTCGGGTTAGGGTATACCACCTCCCTCGCAACTCCTGAGTCAAATGAGGATATCTTTTCCTCCTCTCAAAATGACTCAGCGCCCTCCGACTTATCTCATGCTATCGAGCGAACATTATCAGTAAATATGGTAGTGACGGATTCCTTCGAATCAGACGAATAAGAATCCGAACCGTTTTAGAATGACGCTTGGGCTCAGCAAATGGATACACAATGGGAGTTCCGCTTTGAGCAGAGAGAACCTCCCACTGAAGACAAAGTTATCCAGATTGACATTGGGGATAAACTTTCGCCAAAGCCGATATTTATCAGTAACAATCTTTCCGAAACAGAAAGGGAAGAAGTTATACAGCTGATAAAAGAATATATCGACGTCTTTGCGTAGAATTATGAGGACATGCCAGGCCTTGATCCGAAGGTAGCTACTCATAAGCTCAATATATTGCCCGATTCGAAGCCTGTGAAGCAGCACCAACGCCGGTTCCGCCCGGATATGATGGACGCCATCGAAGCTGAAGTCAAGAAGTTGATAGCCTGCGGCTTCATCCGTGAAAAACAACATCTCGACTGGGTCACCAATGTTGTCCCGGTCCTGAAGAAAAATAGGAAAGTATGAGTCTGCATCGATTACCGAGATCTGAACGCAGCCTGCCCCAAGGATGAATTTCCTCTTTCCATCACAGACGTCATGATTGACAATACATGCAATTTTGAACGTATGTCTTTCATGGACGAATTTTCAGGATACAATCAAATCAAGATGCATCCTGAAGACGAGAAGCATACTGACTTTCGGACACCATTGGGGTATATTTTTATATGGTCATGCCCTTCGGGTTAAAGAATGTCGGGGCTACGTACCAACGGTCTATGAGTAACATATTTTATGAGCATTTATGCAAGACAGTAGTGTGTTACGTGGACGATGTAGCTGTCAAAAGCCTCCTTAAGGATAATCATATCCAAGACTTGAAGACAGTATTTGACTTGATGCGCCAACATCAACTCAAAATGAATCCTACAAAGTCTTTTCCGGGGGTATCTAGTGGCAAATTTCTAGGATTTGTCATTACCGCCAAAGGCATTCAAGTAGACCCTGATAAAGTCAAGGCCATCATAGAAATACGATCGCCCCATAATCTGAGGGAACCCAGGGGATTTCAAGGTCGTCTGGCTTATATTCGGAGATTCATATCCAACCTCTCGGGGAGATGTCATCCCTTTTCTCGTCTCATGAAGAAAGGTGTATCCTTCGTATGGGACGAAGCCTGTCAGCAAGCGTTCGGTGATATCAAGCGCTACCTCACTGGTTCGCCAGTTCTGGTGCCTCCTGTCATAGGAAGACCATTCGTGCTGTATGTTCAAGCGATAGATCATTCTCTGGGAGCTCTTCTCGCACAAAAGAACGAGATGGGTCACGAGCAGGCTATCTACTACCTCAGCAGGATGATGGTCGGAGCCGAACACAGTACAATCCAGTGGAGAAAGAATGCTTGGCTCTGATGTTCACTATTCAGAAAATGCGACACTATGTCACAGGCCAAACTATTCATATTATCTCCAGGATCAATCCTCTTCGGGTATTGATGAATAAGCCAAGTGTTCTTAATTCCTGACTCGCGATATGGGCGATGTTATTAACACCGTATAACATGGTATACGTCCCCCAGAAATCCGTTAAAGGCCAAGCATTGGCTGACTTCCTAGCTGCTCATCCGATCCCGGAAGCCTCCAAGCAGTACGAGGACATTCCTGACGAAGTTGCTGAGTGTAATTTCGTAATGGAAAGTAATGCATGGCAAATGTTCTTCGATGGTGCCTCCAGAACTGGTCCCAGGGGAAACATGGTTTCGGGGGTAGAAATTGTCCTGGTTACTCCTGATAAGCTCGTCATCTACCGTACGTATTCTCTTAGCGAGCCCTTTTCCAACAATATGGTAGAGTACAATGCTCTACTAATCGGCCTCCAAGTCACTAAAGAATTGGGCATCAAATCTCTAGAAGCTTTTGGTGATTCTCTGTTGATCGTCAATCAAGTCAGAGGAATATATGAAGTCAGGAATCCAGACCTCATCCCCTATCACGGAGCAACGGTCGAGATAGCCATGACATTCAAAGGATTCTTCCTAGAGCCTGTGCCTCAATCTCAGAATCTATAAGATGATGCCCTAGCCAGTCTAGCTGCAGATTTAGCTACCCCTATAAGAAGGCCGAATTCGGTAATCCTTCTTAACAGAGATTTATTCTGTGTGAAAAATAATTTTTACATAGAACACAGCTTCACGGTGGACACAGATCCTCCCAAGAGAGACTGGAGAAGTCCCTTTATAGATTTTGTAGCATACGGAATCTTGCCAGAAGATCCTAAAGAAGCGGTATCCGTCAAAAGACGATCATTACGCTTCTAGTTTGACGCATCGTCACAATGTCTATATCGCCAGTCTTATGACGGACTATTATTACGATGTCTCTCTGATGACGAAGCACAGCAGATTATCCGTGAAGCCCACGACGGCGTATGCGGAGCGCATCAACCCGGTCCTAAGCTACAGGATTGCGTCAGGAGAATGGGTTATTGCTAGCCTACTATGACCACAGATGCAATAAAGTATGCAAGACACTACAGAGCCTGTCAGGTCCACGCAGACTTTATCCATCAACCTCCCGAATATCTACATCCTACGGTTGCATCCTGGCCTTTCAAAGCATGGGGTATGGATATCATTGGTCCTATTCACCCATCTTCTTCCAGAGGTCACTGGTTCATACTGGCCATCACGGATTACTTCTTCAAATGGGCAGAGGCGATCCCTCTTGCTTAGGTGAAGGCATCTAATGTGATCAGCTTCATCAAGCATCATGTCATTTACCGCTTTGGGATACCCCGAAGGATAATCCATGACAATGGGCCTCAATTCATCAGCCAAGCGTTTTATCGATTTTGCGATAAAAATCGGATACAGAATGTCGCCTCTACGGCATATAATCATGCTGCTAATGGTTTGGCGAAAGCTTTCAACAGAACCATTATCAAGCTCTTAAAGAAGTTCATCTCTTCGAACAAAAAGGATTGGAATGAGAAGCTGGAAGGATGTCTCTGGGCATACCGCACAACGGTATGGGCACCCACAGGTTGCACACCATTCTCATTAGTCTACGGGAGCGAAGCAGTTCTCCCTACCGAGATCCAAATCCCGTCACTCAGGATAGCCGTGGCTAATAGGTTGACTCAAGAAAAGAATGACCTGTTAAGGCTTCAAGAGCTAGAAGGATTAGATGAGAAATGCCTCCAAGCTCAACAACGCATCGCGCTCTACCAAGCACACATTTCCAGCACTTTTAATCAAAAGGTAAAGGAAAGGGTGTTCAAAGTCGGCGAGCTAGTTTTAGCCGTAAGAAGGCCGATGATTCTTACTCACAGAAGTAAGGGCAAATTCCAGCCCAAATGGGAAGGCCCTCATGTGATCGAGATGACGTTCTCAAACGGCGCTTACAGGTTAGCCCAGCCTAACAGAGACCTGTTAATGGCTCCTATCAATGGCAAATTCCTGAAAAGGTACTATGCTTAACCTCCTCCGCTCAAGTGGAATATGGCGAAAATCTCATTCTGACAAATCTACTCCCAAAACGAAACTAGTTGGATCACATTCTATCATATAACCTCTGAATAGATGTATCCTGCTAAAACTTACCGAGAGTATATCACGTCCATATTACCTCTGATATCACTTTCACCCAAACCTGTCATTTACATTCTGAAATGATGGGTCCACAAAGTCAGATGAAAGCCTTTTTATTATTCCCAAAAAGGAGCGGGAGTACATTGAAAAGCAAAAGTAAAAGTACATTATTTTGGGGAGCAGTCAGGTCGCAAAGCTGCTGCGCCAGTGCGGCCATCCTCTCAGTCCTGGAATCCAAGACATCAGCGTGAGCCCGCTCCAGTCGTGCCTCATCATTGCTCAGGAGGGACAGTTTGGCTCTAGCCTGAAGAAAACTAGCACGGGCGACTCCCGCACACGCCAAGTTCTGTTGTGCTATGCCCAATCGGCTATCTGCCACAACTAGAGTTTCCGACGACTGAGAAGCCCACTCCTTTGCCAGAGCGAGTTTTGTTTCCAGCCTGAGGACCCTCGCTACATTTCCTTCGTTCTCGGCCTGGCACTTCGTCTGAAGAGCAATGACCTCCTCCACGACGGCTTTTCCTTCATCCATATCCTGCTGATGTGTCTGGATGGATTTATTTACGTCTGCCATCTGTTTGGCAAGTCGTGCAGTCATGGAGTCGTATCTAGCCTAGACCAGATCTTCAACATTGTCTCATGCTAGCTGCAAGTATTCGTTAATGGGTTGCTCCAAAGCATTAAAACTATCTCCTCCAGCGTATCAGCTAGCCCGGGGTTGTCGAATTCTCGGATCGGCACTATCGCGGACAGGGAGGACCTCTTCTGTGACGCAAAACTCAGATTCTTCGCCAACACCATTGATATTAATATTTTCAAAGTGCTGTAGAAGATGCTGGTGAACTGCTCGATCAGCGCGGCTAGGTCCGAATGGACGCCGGGAGTGGCCTCAATATTGGCGAGTCTCCCTCCAAGAACAACCGCAGACGATGTTGCCATGGCCGTCGCCTCAACAGGTGGTGCGACAAAAGAAGAAGAGCCAACACCGGACGAAGATACCAGCATACTCAAAGGAGGCATTGTCGCAATGACAGGCTCGTCCTCCTCTTGAGATATCGGAATCTCGTCGACAGGCGAGCCGACACCCGAAGATGTTTCCTCCTCAAAATCAGCCACCTCCATATCGCCGCCAAGACCTGACACGGAGTCGAAGGGCGCGTCTATACTGCCTTCCCCGAAGAGGTCTTTCCCTGAAAAGAGGACGAAGGGAAGTTAGTATCGAAATGATGTTAACTTTTCTAAAAAGAGGCGTGAAGATAACATTTACCCATGGCCGACGGCATATATGACGCATCTGCGGCCTGTACAGCTAAATCATTTCTTAATGATGCTAAGCGAGCTGTCATACCTGGAGAAAGGGATCTGCTAACCGACGCTGGCAAATAGTCTTCCAGGTCCTCGTCAAATTCCAACCGAGGCTCATCGGTAGGAATCTCGCCAGGTGCGCTTACAGGCACGGCAGGAGTCTCTCCCGATGCTGATCCGCATAAAGGTATACTCGGCCCCGGAGACGACCTCGTTCCACTACCTGAAGCAGTAGCAGCGACGGTAGCCTCCAGCAGAGATTCTCCGGCACCACCAGCCGGAACTGTAGAGGGTCCCTCTCTAAAAGGCGAGGAACCTCCAATCCAAGAATCATCCCCAACATGGGGAGATAAGCTCACTTCCAGGAGCCTCAATACCAGGAATTCGTAGAGGACGATTAACCATCTTCTTCTTCCTCTTGCGAGGGGAAGTCTCCTTCGGAGTAGGAGCCCTTCGCTTTTCGGAGATTACCAAAGGCCCCACAGGCAGAGGTACTTCACCCCTCGATACCGCCAACAGAGGCTCATCTGGAGTGACGGACTCCTCACCCTCGTCAGAAGAAACCGAAGGGACTTTAAATCTTCCCCCAGACTTGGAAGAGGGTACCCTAAAACTTCCATGCATATCAAAATCGCGATGGAAGGTGTTCGTTGCCACATAGAACTGGGCATACGAGTGCAGAATGCACAGCTCCGTGGAGAGTGTAATGACCAGCACAGTAAAAATTACTCTAGTGCATCCCATGAGGAAATATCGCCATACTCTCGCTCCATCAATGAGTCCACCCCTGGACCGGAAGCTGGTGACGGCGTTGCCCACGTGCAACTGATCATACCCAAACTGCCTGGCAAATCGACTAGGCAGGTAGGGCTCCAAGAAGCAAAGGTCTTCACTCCTGTACAGTAGATGGGAAGGCCTAATGCAGACCAGCCAATTAAAAGCTTCAGGAGAAAGATTTGTCTTCTCTCTGCCTGAATCCTCAAGCCTAATCCCCGATTGATTATGATGTACAGTGGGGACAGTGCAGAAGAGCTTCCAGCTGTGACTGAAGCCCAGCACCCACCGACAGTCTAGAACCGTGGTCACATTCCAGGAAGATTTCTGGTAGTTCAACAAGAAACTAGCCCCCGAACTACTGCCGAAGCCGGGAGACATAACCCTGGGGTTAGGAAGAATTAACCATCCCATCAGATACAGGTATGGTAATTCTACCCTGGGAAAGCTATCACGCCGAGTCTCTTCGGCGAGCAGCCCGTCAGTCATGGCCCTCAGGCCAGCTTGAATATGGCACACCATGGCAGGAAGCAAGCCCAGTCTTACCCCGAACACCAGACGCACTGTAGGCCATAGCGTATTGCGGTCCGCAGATGCGACGCCAGGTACCACCAGTCGGCGCAGCCATATGAAGAGGAAGCCAGCCAGTTGAGCTTCCCTGGACAGAGGCCTACGGTAGCGCCTCAAATAACTATAGGCTTTAGTGCCTACAGGATACTTTCCTATCCCTTCGTCGAGGATCAAGTCAGGAGCCCCAGCATCTACCCTGAGATCTTCGACTACCTGAGCATTAAGCGCGCTCAGAGGATTCACAGGCAGATCCTTGCCCTCCAATACCTTCTCCGCCTTAGCAGTCCTGGATCGGTGAAAGAAGAGGTAGGATGTCTATTTATTGATGTGAGCCAAATCTGAGGGCTCACCATAAAAAGCGGTGCAAGCGAGGTAGTGGCACATCAGCTCCTGGTATACTTCCACTACCCGAGGGTCTGAATCCCCCAGCTCCCGGTTCGTAGGAACATACTCTTCATACGGAGTATCCCCCATCGGCAGTCTCGAGATCTCTGCCATCTCATGAAGGGCCAATCCCAACTCCCCCAGTGGAGTGGCGAAAGTCCCGGTAAGCGAAATATATCGCTCCATCAGTGCCAGAAATAGGTTGGGGTTAGGAGGTAACCCAACGCTGGTGGAACTCATAGCTACAAATAGACCAATGCTCTCCAACTCGATCTGAAAATGCTTCAGGGCCCAATCAACTAAGTGAGCCCATCGAAGGTTTGTAGGGGTGATCCACCCACCGCACCGAGGGTTCACCTTAGGGTATACTCCCCCGTGCCCCATAAAATTATTACAGAAGGTCGATAATTGGACCGGCTGGATCACTAAGCTGTCTTCACTCGGGACACTGCCCGGGTACAGTCCCCTGAACATCGTCACATTGCCGGAAGGGCGGCTAACAAACGACCCCTGGTCCGCTCCTTTCAGATAAAAGATCTTCCCCAGCCTGCCGTGAAGATCAGGAGTCAGCATCCATGACATCGTCCTGGGATGTATGGCATGAAAGAAAGCCGAGATGGGATAGTCTCTCGGCATCTTGGGCAGATACAAAACCAAGCTCCCTGTATGGAAGACCCAGAGTTCTTTCTTGGGCTTCGTCTGGGACTGCTTGTCGATCATGTCCCCGAAGAGGAAAGCCAGCTTTATGTATTGGTCCCCGTCTATATACGTCAGGGGCTCCCCGTTAATCAAGTTCAGCAGCGTTCGCTCGCCCTGAGCCGATATCAGAATTTCTCTTCCTTCGGGATACTGGGGCCCGGAGATAGGAAATGTCACGTGTGACAGATCCTACAGATAGTTGGAGTGCAGCATCCCGGTGGCCGAACCCATCACATCGGCTAGCGGAGACACATGCAAGTTAACTGCAAGAGTGCAAGAAAAATACGTTAGTTCCTATAACTAGATATTACAGATCTTGCAGCCTACGCCAAAAAACAACAGTCTGTGCTTTACGCCAAGACCGTAAAAAACTTGACCATTACGCTGGAATCCATTTCCTAGAGCGTAAAGTTTAAGGCTGGCAATACCCAGTCTGTGTTTTATGCCAGACTGATAAAGTTGAGATATTACGCCAGAATCTTCATCTAGAAGCGTAACACTCAAATTTTATACGCGCACTTTCGACGGTCAAAGCTTTCACGCCAGACTACGAAAATATGGAGTTTTTTCGCTGACATATTAGAAATGTGGGCGTAAAAGATGAAACGTCTCTGTGCATCATCTTCCTCAAAGAGGCTATTAGCACAGAAGATGACCTAGCGCGGTCACGTACAACATGTACGAAGGATTTTTAGCCGTTCTTTTTCGTCCCAAATGCTCTACCATGATGGCCGGGTGCACTACTCTTCGGCGGGATACTTCGCTCAGAATGAAGTTCGCCTTGCCCGACCGAAGACGCTCTCTCTTGAGCAGAAGAACGAGAAGAAGAATCAACCTTCTTTCCCTTAGTGGAGGGGACTTGTTTCGGGGCCATTACTGGAAACTTTGAAATCTCGGAGAAGAGACGAAGAAGAACTCGAACAGACGAAGGCTTTCTTTCGCAGAAGATGGATGAAAAGTTTTTTCTCTCAAAAATTCGGGGTATATATAGAGTTCGGATGGACTCCTCGAATCCCGAACCAAATCTCCTAATTAATATTCGGTTATGATGGGGGACTACGTCAGCCTCTTACTCAGAGAAGGCGGACAGTCAGCGAATTCGAAAAGTTTTCGCACAAAGCAGATTCGTAGTTCTTACGCTAAGGAGCTTTCTACGCTCGACAGCTACAGATCTATGGTTTTACGCTCACAAGCTATAAGTCTATTATTTTACGCCCGGATGCCTTTGTGCTCGGTAGCTTTTACGCTCGAGAGGCTACAAACCTACGACTTCACGCTCAACAGCTACAAATCTATGATCTTACGCTCGGTGGCATTTAGTTTACGCTCAGAGGCAACATATCCACAATTTCACGCTCGAAAGATTTTTTTTTACAGGCTACAAATCTACAGTTCTGCACCAAGGAGCTTTCTACGCTCGACAGCTACAAATCAACGGTTTTACGTTCAATGGCTACAAGTCTATGGTTTTACGCCCGGATGCCTTTATGCTCGGTAGCTTTTATGCTCGATAGGCTACAAACCTACGACTTCATGCTCAGGAACTACAAGTCTACGATTTCACGCTCGATGGCGTTTAGTTTACGCTCAGAGGCTGCAGACTTATGATTTCACGCTCTATGACTTTCCACACATCTAAAAGATACGCCGGACAGAGTACGCGTACATCTGAACGATTCTCAAGGAGGTCAATCGCAGGAGTTCACACAGAAGATACTCCTTCTTGACCTCAATATACCCCAAGCACCCGAAGCATACGGAGTTTAACATTAAAAATTACTCTTCTTCGTGGGTCGATTCGAAGTTCATCCAGAATCTAGTCTGAATATTTTGTCTGCAAATTTAAGATGGCAGCTCAGTTCTTAACAGCCATTCCTTGCCCTGTTCCAAGGGATTTTCGAGAAATCACTCTTGAAGACGACGGTCTGAACAAAAATTCTGTTTATCAGAAGTAACAACAGTTCAGAATTCTACGCGATTCCTAACAGCAGGACAGTTCAAACACTCGACTGCTAAACCAGCTTTCTGCGTATCCTCAGTTATGCGTAAAAGACAGGACACGACCTAGCGCTCTTTCTATGCAGAGTCGGCATAAAGTATCAGACGTGTCGAAGCTACACATATTCAGACTTCACAGCAAAGTATGGCAATATGATCATATGCAAAGAAGAAAGACGATTTTATTAAAATTAAAAGCATGATTACATGAGGGAAATCCAGTCTACAAGGGTTTTCTTCATTTTTTATGACTACATATGAGGGAAATCCCGTCTACAAAGGGCTTCCTCATCGTCGTCTGAAGATCGCGCCCAGAATCTGTTCTGCCATGTTCTCGTATTGGTGAAGATCTTCCTCTTCTTCTATGATAGTTCATCGACATCCACAGTCGATGAACAAAAAGATGATCAGTGGCGAGAGGATACAAAACTGGGCATAGACCCATCCTCCAACAGAAGAAAAGCAGGGTAAATCTGCTTTCCTACAACCAACGCCACTCGAGGACGGCAGTTACAGTTTGTCTGCTCTCATCCACGGAGGTAACGGAAGAAGGTACCGCTTGTAAGCGGCATGGCAAAATGCGACCCTTCTTCTCTCCCCAAGAACCATCATACAAAGTTGCTGATTATTTCGAGCAAAGGAGGCTATGATATCCTTCCATAATCCATTATTGCAGAGGACATTTGCTCGAAGATGCCATCTTTTTCGGCTCCTTACATGCTGGAAGATCATGATCTCCTTCTTTCTCAAATTGACCCGACGAACTCCGGCCATCATCTCTATTTGGTGAAGGAAGTGTGGGAAGAACAGGATAACTCCTCAGCCTTTCTATAGGCGAAAGAGATCACACCGATCCCCAATAACTCTGCCATAAAGTCAGCCATGAAGGAACGTGTCAGGCTTGACCATTTCAGGCTCCATTCAGAGCATTTTGAGTTACGAGAAACGGTTCATGCTTCATTCAAAGAGTTTTAAATTATGAGGAATTTAAAAGCTTTGAAGAGGGTCTTGTAGAAGCATAAAAAATACGCTGGATAGCTATACGCAGCATGTTGATGCAGGACAGCATAAACAGAGGACCTCAGAGCCATTAAACGTGCAACAGAGCTTTTCTGCTAAGCACAGCGTAAAAATATAGGCTCAAAGACCATCCGCGTAATGCAGTATGTCCAGGCTGCTTCAGCGTAAATAGGGTTCTTCATCGCCTTTATAGCGTAAAACTCATCCGCTTTCAATGCAGCATTGAAGTGTACGAGGGACGCTTCATATTCTTCGAAATGAACCTGTCAGATCATGCAATGAACCTGACGTCTGGACTCCTGACAAAGAGTACTGCACGACAACCCAAGCGATGGGTATCATGATGGCACGGCACTGCAACCCAGGCAGTCATTTACTGCCATTTCCTTTTCGTAAACTATTTTTACACATACAAAGGGATATGCTGCCTAGTTTTACACAGGCCGATGTGAGTTGTTTACGCTCCGCAGAAGACAAACAGCCTGCCACTTTAAAAGCTGCACTTCGTACAGGGCTCGAGGCACGTCTCTGCATTTAATGCGTAGAGCGGTGACAGTTTCTCGAGGCACATCTCTGCACTTAAAGTGCCGAATACTGACAGATGCCCAAGGCACGTCTCTACACTTGATGCACAAAAGGATGGCAGGCAACACGCCTCCTCATTTAATGAGCGGGATAAAGACGGATCCCTGCATTTAATGCAGGAGATTTGATTAAATGTTACCAAACCGTCGTTTAGTGACATCCCCTTTGCGTAAACTACTTTTACACATATAAGGAAATACGCTGCCCAGTTTTACACAGGCAGACGTGAGCTTCTTACGCTTTGCAGAAGGCAAACAGACCGCCACATCAGCAGTTACTCTTCGTACAGAATTTGAGGCGCGTATCTGCATTTAATGCACAGAATGATGGCAAATCTTAAAGACAAGCCTCTGCATTTAATGCGCAGGATGGGGGCAGATCTGTGCATTTAATGTAAGAGATTTGATTATATCTCCAAGAACCATAATTCCGGCTAAAACGTCCACATCGTCTCGGCTTCTATGCCTGCTCGGCTTCTATGTGTCACGACCCGCACCCAGAAATTGGGCATGAGTCGTGGGTACGTCCCGCCTACGCCGCAGCATCGGCGGTAGAACGCTGTCTAGGTCACAAACATAGTATATCCTGTCAATAGTCTCAACTCCGTACGGAGGACAATGATAAATAAATCACAGTTCTATAATATACTCAATCACAACTATAAACATAATGGCACGATGAGAATTGAAAAAAGTTCTATTTAAACCAACCACAATAAGTCCAACTCAAATCCTGGGTCTAAATGACCTCACAAAGTCACAAATAAAAATAAATACAACTCAGTCTCAGTCTAAAACAATAGTGCAGAAAAGTAATCTAAGAACAGGCTGGTAAATTCTCCTCTAGGATAGGCACCTCATCTATTCCTGGACCGTAATGAGTAGGGCAAAAGTTCTCCAGGTCCTCTAAAAAATGTTTACCCAGTCAGGATTGGAGCGAAACACAAGCACTAACAGCAGTTTCATTAAATTGACAAAATCTATAAACAGTGTAAGAGATACAAGATAGAAATAAATGCTGAAAATGAGAAGTACAGGAGAAAATGAAATAGACAATAGAGCATCTAGCAATGAACAATAAACAGTGAATGCTAGAACAAATGTATCTGAATAAAGATAAAACATCTAGCTATGTGTTTGAAATATTAGATTTTTATGTGATCGGCTTGGGACTGGATCAGGCTGGTTATATATGATTAGCGATGATTCTTGAGGGTCAGGCTAACCATATGGTTAGCTATGATGCATGATAATGGTCAGGCTAATCATATATAACAGCTATGAGGCATGATGATGGTCAGGCCGCACCCGACGTGAGATGTGGGGTGAGCTATGATGCATGATAGTTTGGATATGATCACATAATCTACTAATAGTTCCCCATCCCCCAGCTAGCACGATGGATTCCAATCACGACTTCTCATGATGGGGATCTAGGGTGCTAACCCGTGTATCCATAGTGTCGAAATCAAGTATGTAATACACTACAATTTATAGAAGTAATCAACCATGAAAACTGTCAGAGAATGTACTCGCCTGTGGTCCTGAGCAAAGTGTGAGGATCGATGTCCAAAGTGGGATCACAATGACCTATATATAAGATATCAATGTTAAATGGTATTTGAAATGATAAAGGTGATTAGCTAATTTGAAATGGGGTGTTAGGCCATTTCTAGGTCTAAACTAGGTGTTACTAAGTCAACTCTAGGTTTTTGGTCAAAACTAGTTAATACCTTGCTTCTAGGTTCATACTAGCTATTGTTAACTAATACTAGTTGAATACACTATATTATATGTTCTATACTTACTAATATTAGATTATATTTAGTAATACTACTAATACTAGCTAATATTCATTATACTAGGTATTATCATTATATATAACTCATATAGTGTGGTATATTGGTATCTTGCTGAAACTAGTTACTATTTCTTATACTATATGCTATCAGTATGTAAATAACTTACATATATATACTGAGTATATATCTTAACTGACACCAAGGTAAAACCAATCCTGAGTTATCCCATACTAACACCCTTAGCATTTACCCAATTTGACTGATACCTACTACTTAACTGACACTATAGTCCAACCCAATATCCCAAACCACCTTACCTTACTGATACTCTAGGATAGACACAACATACACTACATTTCAGACAGTGAACTCACTGGTTCCTCACTACACATCTCCTAATGTCTGACACAGAACACTATTTCCATACAGTCCTCACAATCACTCTCAGGCACCCTAAAACACACACAGACACGGCCATGACCTTTACTGAGAACACACCCTATATCCTAAACACAGACACTTAGACACTGCACTATCAAATCCTATTGATACATAACCCTAGCTGCTACTGCTCCTAGAAATCAAATCCAAAACCCCAATTACTGATGCTGAACATAAGTATGGATCAAATCTGCACATTAACACTTAAGTATCTAAAACACAGGTACACATAAACTGAAACAAGATACTGCTACCCTGAACTCAGTCTCTCACACATACAGAAATACACCTAGACATTCACACACAATTTACTGGTACTACTACACACAGAATTAGCTAGGTTCACGCAGTCACACCCAAGTTCACAGTTCTAAAACACACACACACTTTCTCAAAACTGAGACTAGCACATATAATTTCACATATGCAGGTATCTCAAATAATTCTGCAAAAGAACCTTGCAAATAGAGCATCAGGCCAAGTATCAGGGCTAATGAGAGTATCAGTAACAAAGGGTATCAATATCACATTGATACTGAAATTCACAACAAAACTTCCCACTGCTACTCAAGAATACACACCATACATACTCTACACAATAATATCTCACATGTTCTCTAGTCTTAAGGGAACTAGGATACACACAAACACAGTTCTGACTGATACATAGACACACAGCCATATTCACACAGATATCGATACACACAGTTCACATAGGTTCCTACAATCAAACCAACTAAAACCTGTTTTCCCCCAACTCCTTAACTGATACTTGACTGCTCATAATGAAATTTCTGCTCACACAGCACACTGCTCCCTCTCCAACTCTCTCTCAAATACACACAGGTTCTACCTCACCAAATACACAACCTACACACAATGTTCAACTACCCGACTATGCATAGGAGTCGCAACACACTGTGCTCAGAATTTACCCAACTCGACTGCTCTCTCCCTCATCTACACACACAGAATTACCCTAATGCACAGTAAGCCCCAAACACACAGAAATCACAGCAAACACTGCACTAAACTCTGAACCAAACCCGACTGAACGCAGTGCCTTCCCCCAATACACATACCCGATCGTACAGTGAACCCTTCACAGTTTTTCCCCTCTTCTAACCACCCACACACATCTACAACCATAGATATAGATAGAAACACACATCAAATTTATAAACATATGTATAAATATATATATACATCATACATCATTCCTCACATTAGATTATATTAAAGTAGAATAGATAGGTTCATCCCTTTTTGGCATTTCATCAAACACATGCAGGGCAGAAAACAAATATACATACAACCCATGAATCCTCAACCCAAAACCCTAAAAACTCGAGTTTAACCTACCCATATGAGATGGAATCAATCTACCTACGAATACCTAGGGTTAGGGTTTCTGATAATTGGGGAAAACAATGTTGGGGACACTTAAACCTAATCAAAACCCTAAAATCAAACTCTAAACAATAGGGTGGGTTCCTAATGGCCATTAACATCTGAAAACAGGAATTTAATGAAGAAAAGTAGGGTTTTTACCTGCAGGGATGGTTTCTTCAATGAGGTTCTTCTTTCTCCAGGCTTCCTGACCCACGTTCCTTGCTTTCCTTGCTTTGGAGGAGAAGAAAATGGAACCTAGGGCTAGATTTCGAATTCTAGAGTGGGGAATTGGTTTTCTCTTGATGAAGGCTAGGGTTTCTCTTTTCTACATGAAGGATGGCTTTGTGAGAAGCTTCCTTTTTGTATTAAACCTAGTTTTAGGGTTTCCATGCATAGTTTTAGGTTAAACCCCCCTGTCCCTCTTATGTAGAACCGAATAAACTTAGGTTAAGTCAGTCTAGGGTTTTGAGGGTTCACCCTAAATTTGTATTCTAGGGTTTCACTAGAACTGGGTTTAAAATTAGGGTTGACTCACTAGGGTCTGTCCTAATGAGTTCTAGGGTTAGACCTAAAACTAAACATTACTAATAATATATAATTAATTTATAAAACTCAACAGATTAATTAAATTCATAATTATTTAAAATAGTTAAATTACACAAACGCCCTTATATGGAAAAGTGGTAGTGACAAGTCTACCCTCCTAAAAGAAATTTCGTCCTCGAAATTGGACTGAACTACCACAAGAATGAAATCAGAAAAAGGAATTACCTCAAGTCTAGAAGAGATACGGGTATTGCTCGCGCATTTCGTCCTCTCTCTCCCAGGTCGACTCCCTTGGAGAGTGATGTCTCCATGCAACACGAACCAAAGGAATGGTTTGGTTCCGCAACACCCTCTCTCTGCGGTCCAAGATCTCTACGGGCTGCTCGGGGTAGCTGAGCGTCGGACCAACCTCAATCTCTGAGTGATCAAGTACGTGATTAGGGTCGGCCACGTACCGTCTCAGCTGCGACACATGGAATACATTATGCACTCCCTCTAATGTAGGCGGCAAGTCTAGTCTATACGCCACTGCACCTACCCTTGCAAGAATACCGAAGGGTCCAATGTAGCGTGGGCTAAGCTTCCCGCCTCTACCAAAATGAATCGTTCCACGCGTCGGAGAAATCCGTAGGAATACTAGATCGCCAACCTAAAACAAAATAGTCTCAGCACGCAGTCTAAACAAACAAACACAAACCAGAAAATTAACAATCTATACCTGAAACTCAAGGGGTCTACGGTGGCTGTCGGCCCAATGCCGCTGTCTGTCCTGCGCCACTCGCAGTCTGTCTCTGATGAGTTTCACCTTTTCTGCCGCATCCACGACCATTTCTGGTCCTAGCAAGGCTCTCTCTCCAACGTCGTCCCACGATAGCGGTGTACGATACCTCCGTCCATAAAGAGCCTCAAACGGTGACATCTCGATGCTGGCCTGATAGCTGTTGTTGTAAGCAAACTCTACCAGGTGCAGATGATCCTCCCAAGAACCTCCGAGATCTAGAACACAAGTGCGTAGCATATCCTCGAGAGTCTGAATAGTCCTTTCAGACTGCCCGTCTGTCTGGGGGTGATATGCGGTACTGAACTTGAGCTGAGTGCCCAAGCTAGCCTGCAGACTCCTCCAAAAGTGGGAAGTGAAACGACTATCCCGATCTGAGACGATGCTCACAGGAACTCCATGAAGTCTAATAATCTGACGCACGTACATCTCTGCGAGCCTCTCTGTCGACGTGCCCACCTTGAAAGGTAAGAAATGGGCTGATTTGGTCAACCTGTCCACAATGACCCAAATTGCGTCTTTCCCTCCTGGAGAACGTGGAAGCCCTAAAACGAAATCCATGGTCACATGCTCCCACTTCCATTCTGGAATCGGTAAAGGTTGAAGCAAACCACCTGGCCTCTGCCGGTCTGCCTTTACCTGCTGGCACACTAGACACCGGGATACGAAGCGTGCTACCTCGCGCTTCATTCCATACCACCATACATGCTCCCTCAAGTCTCGATACATCTTGTTGGCACCGGGATGCATCGAGTACTGAGAGCGGTGTGCCTCCTGCAAAACGTCCTCGTGCAGCTCCCCGCTAGGCACACATATCCTCGTGCCGTGCCGTAAAGAACCATCATCTACGATAGTAAAGTCGTCCGATAATCCCATCTGAACCTGTGCTCTGATACTCCTTAGAGTCTCATCATCGTACTGCGCAGTTCTGATCCTGTCCATCAGCTCGGACTGTATCTGCAATCCCCATATTTGGATCTCAGTACCGGGAACTAATACTTCAATCTCCAAGCTTTCCAGATCAGCCAACAAATGTCTATCAGTCGTCAAGTACATAGCCATCGGATATCTGCTCAAGGCATCGACGACTACGTTAGCCTTCCCTGGATGGTACTGCAATGAGATGTCAAAGTCCTTCATCAACTCCAACCACCTCCTCTGCCTCATGTTTAGCTCCTTCTGGGTGAACACGTACTTCAAGCTCTTGTGGTCTGTGAAGATCTCCACACGCTCTCCGTACAGGTAATGTTTCCACAGCTTTAGAGCGAAGATAACTGCTGCCAACTCTAAGTCGTGGGTGGGGTAGTTTCTTTTATGAGGGCGTAACTGCCTGGAAGCATAGGCAATTACCTTCCCGTGCTGTTGAAGAACACATCCCAGACCCTTCCCTGAAGCATCACTGTAGATGGTGAAACCACCTGTCCCTGCTGGCAACGTCAAAATTGGAGCTGTCGTCAACCTCTTCTTCAGCTCATCAAATGCAGCCTGGCACTCTTCCGTCCAAACAAAATCCACATCCTTCCTAGTCAGTCTGGTCATCGGCACTGCAATCTTGGAGAAGTCTTGTACAAACCTCCGGTAGTATCCTGCTAGCCCAAGAAAACTCCTGATCTCAGCTACCGAACTGGGGGTAGCCCACGACTCTACTGCCTCGATCTTCTGTGGGTTAACCGAGATTCCGTCACCCGATACCACATGCCCAAGAAATTCGACCTTGTCAAGGAAGAATTCACACTTAGAGAGTTTCCCGTACAGCTTCTCCCTCCTGAGAGTCTCTAAGACCAATCTCAGGTGCTCTTCGTGCTCCTCCGGGGTCTTGGAATACACAAGAATATCGTCGATGAACACCACCACGAACTTGTCAAGGTACTGGTGGAACACTTTGTTCATCAAGTTCATGAATACTGCCGGTGCATTGGTTAAACCAAATGGCATCACCATGAACTCAAACTGGCCGTATCTGGTCCGAAAAGCTGTCTTCAGCGTGTCTTCTTTCTTCACCTTCACCTGGTGATAGCCTGACCTCAAATCAATCTTCGAAAACACCCTCGCCCCACTCAACTGGTCGAAAAGATCATCTATCCTCGGCAGCGGGTACTTGTTCTTGATAGTAATATTGTTCAAAGCTCTATAATCAATGCACATGCGCACCGTGCCGTCCTTCTTCGGTACGAACAGTACCGGAGCTCCCCATGGTGATGAACTGGATTTGATGAAGCCTTTGTCCTGCAGCTCCTCAACTTGCTTCTTCAGTTCTGCCAGCTCGCTATTGTTGACTCTATAGACATGTTGTGAAATGGGCTCCGCTCCTGGAACCAAGTCTATAGAGAATTCAACATCTCTGTCTAGCGGCAAGCCTGGTAACTCTTCTGGAAATACATCCAGGAACTCCGCTATCAGAGGATGTAGCAACTCCTCTTCTTCCGTCCTGGCTCCGAAAAATGTGCTCCCTCTCTGTTCCGCTGCTCCTCTGACAACCTCAAACTCCGGCTCTCCTGGTGGTCTAAACAATACTCTGCCTCTATAACAATCTATAGTAGCATGATGCCTACTCAACCAGTCCATTCCGAGTACAATATCGTACCCCGGAAGTGGCATGACAAGTAAGCTCACGCTCAAGTCCTGGCCTCCTACTGATACTCTCCGGTCCTTGCAGTGATCACGGACTAGGATAATACCTCCTCCAGTCATGATCTTGCAAGTCCTAGCTAATGGTTCTGTCTCTAAATGATGTCGAAGTGCATATGATACAGACACAAAACTATGGGAAGCACCAGAATCGAATAAGGTAAATGTGGGAATACAATCGAGAAGAACCGAACCTGTGATCAAGTCTCCTGCTGGCTCGATCTCCTCGACTGCCATGGCGTACGCTCGCCCCTGGGGTGCACCTCTCTGCTGCTGATGCTGGGCAAACCTCTGATTTTGTGGTGGAAGTGGTCCCCTCTGTTGTTGGCCTCCTGGTACGGTAGGTACCCTGCCTGGTCCTCTCTGGGCGGCTGCTCCACCCTGACCTGGACGAATGGTAGGGCAATCCTTCAGCTGGTGTGTCGTCGATCCGCAGTACAAACATGAGCCCAACCTCTTCCTGCAGATCTCTCTGGTGTGTCCTGTCTTCCCGCAGTACGCACACTGAAGGGCGGGCTGAGTCTGCCTCTGTTGCTGTTGCTGGACCTGCCCTCGGGCTGGTGCCTGGTGCTGCTGGTGCTGCTGCTGAAAGGGCCTCTGCTGCTGCTGATAGTGTGGACGCTTGCCTGGTCCCGCACTACTGTTTGCTCCTCCGGAAACATCGCGTCCCCTCTTGGGCCTGAGGTCCAAGTCGTCCTCGGCTATCTGGGCATCCATCAATATGCCCTCGAAAGTAGCGGTGCGACGTCCCGACGTGCGAGACTTGATCTCCCTTGCCAGCCCCTTCCTGAACTTCCGGGCCCTGTCCCCCGGATCTCTAATCATCGACGGCGCGAAACGGCTCAGACGGCAAAACTCCGCGGCATACTCGTCGACGGACGAGCTCCCCTGGACTAAGTCATGGAACTGACTCTCCAAGGCTCCTAGGACAACGTCAGGAAAGAATTTCTCCTTGAAGAGCTCCCTGAAATCCTCCCAAGTGAGTCCTCTGCGCAAGAGTCTCGGCTCCGTGCGAAATCATGTCAAGGTGATGTCGAACATCTGACTGCCAGCGGCCTCGATCTGAAGCGCCTCTGGAAGCTGCGCCAAACGCAAGTTCCTCTCGATGTCCTCTAGCCAATCATCAGCGTAGAGTATCCCTTCTGTCCCCTTGAACTCCCGAGGCATCATCTTCTTGAAGTCCACAATGGTGCCCGGCCTCTGTTGTTGCTGACCAGGATGTTGCTGCTGCTGAGTGACTCTCTCCACAGCCTAGAGAGCCACTTGGTGAGCATTCTCCATGTTCACCCTCATCATCTCTGTCTGGGCCTGATGTGCCTCAGCCAGCACTCTCTGGGACTCTGCCGACGTCCTCTGGGCATCAACCATGCCCTGAATCAAAGCGAACATCTGTGCTCCATCGACGGGCACACCTCCTGGATACTGAGCTGGTGGTGGTGGTGGTGGTTGCTCCGTCGTAGCTGCGGGGACCCTCTGAACAGGTGGTGGAGGACCCCCGAATGCTGCAGACACTCCCACATGTACTGGAGATGTAGGAGGTGCTGCTGATGTCTGTCCGGCAGTGCGAGAGGTGGCAGACCTCTCTGAATCTGCTGCTCCGAGTCTCTGGGACCTTCTTGGCGGCATCCTGAAGACAGATCGAAAGATTCAATTAAGGCAATAGATATGATATCATCAAGGAAGGACAGTAAATTTCTAAAGGAATTAATCATTAAGAGTAGTATTATAAGAATCAGAAATTTCCTAATTGTGATTGAGCATATCCTCGGCCTAATTCCTATTTCCTAAAACAGGCTCGTAGTAATACTCTAAGCGAGCACCACTACGATATCACTCTAATCTGAATCTAAGACTAAGACTACAGACTAGACCTGCATGGGCCACCACTAAAAACGTGTCATGACCCGCACCCAGAAATTGGGCATGAGTCGTAGGTACGTCCAGCCTACGCCGCAGCATCGGCGGTAGAACGCTGTCTAGGTCACAAACATAGTATATCCTGTCAATAGTCTCAACTCCGTACGGAGGACAATGATAAATAAATCACAGTTCTATAATATACTCAATCACAACTATAAACATAATGGCACGATGAGAATTGAAAAGAGTTCTATTTAAACCAACCACAATAAGTCCAACTCAAATCCTGGGTCTAAATGACCTCACAAAGTCACAAATAAAAATAAATACAACTCAGTCTCAGTCTAAAACAATAGTGCAGAAAAGTAATCTAAGAACAGGCTGGTAAATTCTCCTCTAGGATAGGCACCTCCTCTATTCTTGGACCGTAATGAGTAGGGCAAAAGTTCTCCAGGTCCTCTGAAAAATGTTTACCCAGTCAGGATTAGAGCGAAGCACAAGCACTAACAGCAGTTTCATTAAATTGACAAAATCTATAAACAGTGTAAGAGATACAAGATGGAAATAAATGCTGAAAATGAGAAGTACAGGAGAAAATGAAATAGACAATAGAGCATCTAGCAATGAACAATAAACAGTGAATGCTAGAACAAATGTATCTGAATAAAGATAAAACATCTAGCTATGTATTTGAAATATTAGTTTATTATGTGATCGGCTTGGGACTGGATCAGGCTGGTTATATATGATTAGCTATGATTCTTGAGGGTCAGGCTAACCATATGGTTAGCTATGATGCATGATAATGGTCAGGCTAATCATATATAACAGCTATGAGGCATGATGATGGTCAGGCCGCACCCGACGTGAGATGTGGGGTGAGCTATGATGCATGATAGTTTGGATATGATCACATAATCTACTAATAGTTCCCCATCCCCCATATAGCACGATGGATTCCAATCATGACTCCTCATGATGGGGATCTAGGGTGCTAACCCGTGTATCCATAGTGTCGGAATCAAGTATGTAATACACTACAATTTATAGAAGTAATCAACCATGAAAACTGTCAGAGAATGTACTCGCTTGTGGTCCTGAGCAAAGTGTGAGGATCGATGTCCAAAGTGGGATCACAATGACCTATATATAAGATATCAATGTTAAATGGTGTTTGAAATGATAAAGGTGATTAGCTAATTTGAAATGGGGTGTTAGGCCATTTCTAGGTCTAAACTAGGTGTTACTAAGTCAACTCTAGGTTTTTGGTCAAAACTAGTTAATACCTTGCTTCTAGGTTCATACTAGCTATTGTTAACTAATACTAGTTGAATACACTATATTATATGTTCTATACTTACTAATATTAGATTATATTTAGTAATACTACTAATACTAGCTAATATTCATTATACTAGGTATTATCATTATATATAACTCATATAGTGTGGTATATTGGTATCTTGCTGAAACTAGTTACTATTTCTTATACTATATGCTATCAGTATGTAAATAACTTACATATATATACTGAGTATATATCTTAACTGACACCAAGGTAAAACCAATCCTGAGTTATCCCATACTAACACCCTTAGCATTTACCCAATTTGACTGATACCTACTACTTAACTGACACTATAGTCCAACCCAATATCCCAAACCACCTTACCTTACTGATACTCTAGGATAGACACAACATACAATACATTTCACACAGTGAACTCACTGGTTCCTCACTACACATCTCCTAATGTCTGACACAGAACACTATTTCCACACAGTCCTCACAATCACTCTCAGGCACCCTAAAACACACACAGACACAACCATGACCTTTACTGAGAACACACCCTATATCCTAAACACAGACACTTAGACACTGCACTATCAAATCCTATTGATACATAACCCTAGCTGCTACTGCTCCTACAAATCAAATCCAAAACCCCAATTACTGATGCTGAACATAAGTATGGATCAAATCTGCACATTAACACTTAAGTATCTAATACACAGGTACACATAAACTGAAACAAGACACTGCTACCCTGAACTCAGTCTCTCACACATACAGAAATACACCTAGACATTCACACACAATTTACTGGTACTGCTACACACAGAATTAGCTAGGTTCACGCAGTCACACCCAAGTTCACAGTTCTAAAACACACACACACTTTCTCAAAACTGAGACTAGCACATATAATTTCACATATGCAGGTATCTCAAATAATTCTGCAAAAGAACCTTGCAAATAGAGCATCAGGCCAAGTATCAGGGCTAATGAGAGTATCAGTAACAAAGGGTATCAATATCACATTGATACTGAAATTCACAACAGAACTTCCCACTGCTACTCAAGAATACACACCATACATACTCTATACAACAATATCTCACATGTTCTCTAGTCTTAAGGGAACTAGGATACACACAAACACAGTTCTGACTGATACATAGACACACAGCCATATTCACACAGATATCGATACACACAGTTCACATAGGTTCCTATAATCAAACCAACTAAAACCTGTTTTCCCCCAACTCCTTAACTGATACTTGACTGCTCATAATGAAATTTCTGCTCACACAGCACACTGCTCCCTCTCCAACTCTCTCTCAAATACACACAGGTTCTACCTCACCAAATACACAACCTACACACAATGTTCAACTACCCGACTATGCACAGGAGTCGCAACACACTGTGCTCAGAATTTACCCAACTCGACTGCTCTCTCCCTCATCTACACACACAGAATTACCCTAATGCACAGTAAGCCCCAAACACACAGAAATCACAGCAAACACTGCACTAAACTCTGAACCAAACCCGACTGAACGCAGTGCCTTCCCCCAATACACATACCCGATCGTACAGTGAACCCTTCACAGTTTTTCCCCTCTTCTAACCACCCACACACATCTACAACCATAGATATAGATAGAAACACACATCAAATTTATAAACATATATATAAATATATATATACATCATACATCATTCCTCATATTAGATTATATTAGAGTAGAATAGATAGGTTCATCACTTTTTGGCATTTCATCAAACACATGCAGGGCAGAAAACAAATATACATACAACCCATGAATCCTCAACCCAAAACCCTAAAAACCCGAGTTCAACCTACCCATATGCGATGGAATCAATCTACCTACGAATACCTAGGGTTAGGGTTTCTGATAATTGGGGAAAACAATATTGGGGACACTTAAACCTAATCAAAACCCTAAAATCAAACTCTAAACAATAGGGTGGGTTCCTAATGGCCATTAACATCTGAAAACAGGAATTTAATGAAGAAAAGTAGGGTTTTACCTGCAGGGATGGTTTCTTCAATGAGGTTCTTCTTTCTCCAGGCTTCCTGACCCACGTTCCTTGCTTTCCTTGCTTTGGAGGAGAAGAAAATGGAACCTAGGGCTAGATTTCGAATTCTAGAGTGGGGAATTGGTTTTCTCTTGATGGAGGCTAGGGTTTCTCTTTTCTACATGAAGGATGGCTTTGTGAGAAGCTTCCTTTTTGTATTAAACCTAGTTTTAGGGTTTCCATGCATAGTTTTAGGTTAAACCCCCCTGTCCCTCTCATGTAGAACCGAATAAACTTAGGTTAAGTCAGTCTAGGGTTTTGAGGGTTCACCCTAAATTTGTATTCTAGGGTTTCACTAGAACTGGGTTTAAAATTAGGGTTGACTCACTAGGGTCTGTCCTAATGAGTTCTAGGGTTAGACCTAAAACTAAACATTACTAATAATATATAATTAGTTTATAAAACTCAACAGATTAATTAAATTCATAATTATTTAAAATAGTTAAATTACACAAACGCCCTTATATGGAAAAGTGGTAGTGACACTATGTCCACCCGGCCTCTATGACCACTCGGCTTCTATGTCCACCCGGCCTCTATGACCACTCGGCTTCTATGCCTACTCGGCTTCTACGCTACTCGACTTCTAAGACCACTCGGCTTCTAAACCTACTCGGCTTCTACGCCTACTCGGCTTCTACCCCTGCTCGACTTCTATGCCTATTTTGGCTTCTATGCCATGGTGACAGTCATTGGCTTCTACGCCAACCTCTTCTACACAAGGGATAACTACCTACGTGGCTTCTACGTCGTGATCTTCGCAGCAGATATACTCGTTTTGTCCCTTAGTTGGACACGCGTCACATGCTCACTCAAAAGGTCATCTATACGCAGGCATTGGTTATTTTAAACCATCGTGTAAAAGGGTGCTATACTTTCCACTACTCGGTTTCTACACCGACTGTGTGGTCACTGTCATTAAAACTCTATAAATAGAGACCTCTATCAACAGAGGAAAAGGTCAAAGAAATTGGTCAAGAAATTGATCAAGAAATCCAGTATCAGATCCAACGATCGCAACGATCGAAGGTCAAAAGGTCAAGAGAGAGAGAGAGAGAGGAGAATCCAGAGCTCAGACAAAGAGAAGGGATCGACGACTTTGGCATCGAGCATCCACCCTCTTTAGCAACCTTCGAAGCTGCTTTCTATCTTCCACGGCACTTCTTCAACATCGTGTGGTCCAAGGGCTAAAGTGATCGACTGCAGATCAGACACCTATAACAATATTTACCCAGATTAAATAAATTGTACTTAGTCATCCTCGTATTGGATAAATGTGTATAATCTTGTTTGTAAACAGAAAAGAAGGGCGGGTTTTCGTATAAGACCTCGTTTCCCATATCATCAAATCTTTTCTCATTTATTATCCTAAACATCCTCGTATAGGATTAATTGTACTTCTTGTTTGTGAACCTAAGAACGGGTTTCGTATAAACCTTGTCTTATTTCTTTCGTTTATTATCAAACACAAGATGGCGACTCTGCTGGGGACATCTTTCTCTTCTGATGAGGAAGCAATTGCTCAACACGATGCGGTATCCGTGGGATCCGTGAAGAAGACCCTGGTCGTCCAGTTCGACCAGTTTGCCTATGAAGATATGCTTCGAACATGGGGTAGCTCTCACTCTCTCTCTGTCCAAGACAACAGGAAGCTGCGTAAGGTCTGGATGCCCAAGATATCCCCTACCATTCCTGCCGACTCTCTGATCTCTCCAACCAACGAGGTTGTAGCATCGCTCCCTCCGCGCCTTGCGCATAAAATTCAGTCTCCTGTCGCTGACAGGGTTGACAAAACTTCTAACGATGCCTCAGCGCTAGTCCAGAAGTCTATTCCGCACTCTGCGGGTAAAATCCAGTCGATGACGTGGTAGACAGAATTCCTGACAATGCCATCAGCTTCTCCAGAAATTCCAAATGCATCTGCCCTCCGCGAAAAAGCAGATGATCCCTGCAATCTATGCAAGGGAAACCAAGCGGCGGACGGCTCAACTTCTCGGCCTTTACGCCAGCAAGGGAAGAATCTGCCCGCCCTCCGGATTACTGGAGAAGCTGATGGCCGACTGAGGACCTCCTCAGCTTTATGCCAACTTGAGCAGAGCTCCAAATTAAGCCAGGGGAAGCCCCTTAGCGTAAAGAAGGCTCAATTTGCGGAAAGACACCCTCCTCGGGGATTATCCGCTACCCAGATGGCCAACCTATTTTATATGGGTGGCACAGGGAAAACTATGGTTCCCAACATCCGCATGCCCACTGAGGTGAACAGAAGGAACAAGCCATCTTCTTCTTCTATAAATCCTCCTGACCTGCGTGAGTATCTGATCCAGAAATGCAAGGATAGAGGATCTTCCAGCATGTCTATTCGGCCTCCTAGCGGGCACTATTGTAATAGTCATAGGATTGTAGTTAATTATTGCTGTTCCTAAGCAAAACGGTCGGTTTTTGACCGGTTGAGCTACTCTCCGTCTTTCCAGGAAGAAGAGCCCACACATGCATCTGTGAACATGGCTTCACACATACCTAGAGGAAGATCAAGCTCAAGACGCCATCCCTCTAGAACTCCGAGTCGAAGGAGATTCAACAAGCTCCTTAGGAACACTAAAGCTGGGGTATTCTGAAAAACTCGTTCGAGGTCACGACAACCGTCTTCGTACTCTTCTGATTCCGATGCTGGGGGTCGCCAGTCTCCCGAATCAGATGCTGAAAGTATAGAGTCAACTTCTACAGAGACCTATACTAATCCTTCAATGACACCCAGGGAGATGGGAGTTTATTCCATTAGAGATAAACGCGAGAAAGCTTCGCCGTCGGGGAGTGCTGAGCAATGCATTACTGTACTGGAGACATCCCTGAAAGAGATGCAATCCATGATGGAGAACATCCACCAGATGATGCTGACTCAACACAGCTGATATGGCTCAAGTATCGGTCCCTCCAACTCAGATACGTGTGGGGGTGGACTTACCACCATCCAACGCGATCCAAGAGCCTGCTCTAGATCAGGAGTCAGCAGTTCCTCCGCTTCCTCACTCGAAGAATGTATTACCCCCCGTTGAAGTCGTGATTCGATCGATTCCTCACCACTCCGTGGTCCCGCTACCGGATGAAAATCTGATGCAGGCAGTACGGGAGTTGAAAGCCCAATTTGATGCCTTGAAGCACAAAGATCATCTCAAGAAATTGGAAATCAACCATCCTTACCCGGCTATCTGGGAAGAGGCCCATTTCCCTCCTAAATACAAACCACAGACTATGGCTTTGTTCGAGGGAAAAATGTCACCGAGTCAGTACATGAACTACTTCAGTATGATGACGATGTTACTATAGGGGAATGACGCCCTCCTCACTCGGGTATTCAAGCGCTGTCTCTCGGGAGTGGCTTATCAGTGGTACCATAGCCTGGCGGACAACTGTATTACTTCCTTTGAAGACTTCAAGGCTCTATTCTTCGCACGATTCTACGAGGGAGGGATGGACATGTCTATGTCCTCTCTTATCGAAGTGAAGCAGAAGGAAAAAGAGGACGTTCACACTTTTATCGAACGTTTTCGTCAAGCCACTTTGCAAATGCCTTTCGGAGTTCCAGACTCGGCATTGGTGGACATTTGCAGGAAGAACCTTCTTCCCGTAATCTCGGTGTTCACAGGACCATATCAGTTCCATGATTGTCCCTCGTTCATCATCTCAGCGGTAGCCGCCGAGGACAACAGTCGGAAGGCGCGTGATAATGGCATCATGATCTCTGCCTCCGATAGAGGCAAGTGGTCATCTCCCAACAACGACCATCCTCGTGGTTCCAAAGGAAAAGAAGCTCTGGCAATCAATACGTCCAGGCAAAAGACTGCGGCAACCACACAGACGAAACCTGGGACTTCTATGCCCATTGAAGTATACTCTTTCGACGACGACGATATTCCGAGCATATTCGAGTGTCTCATCAAAAGTGGCAAGATTACCCTTCCTGAGGAGAAGAGGCCTAATGAAGTCGGCAGTACTAATAACCCCAAGTACTGCATCTTCTATAGATACATACCCCATCCTACAAAAGTGTGTTATGTACTGAAGAGGAAGATCCAGGAGCTGATCGATGCTAAGGCCATCACTCTGCGCAACAGCGAGAAGACGGTCATAGCCAACATGATCTCTCTGTAATTTGGCAATCTGCCTCCCCAAGAAGTCCCGGACGATGTTACATCTATTTCTCGGACAACGATGAACATCGTTAATCTCCCTCCAGCTAGGGGTCAAAATTATGACCTGCTACCCCTAACTACCCAGCGGGGCGAGATCATATGGGTTCATCCAGATCTAGTGTCAGAGATCGAGAAAGAGACTCAAGCTGCTAAGGCTAAGTCTAAGAAGAACTCAAAGCGTAAACCATGTTACACAGTTATGGTATACTCGGCATTAGAATACGAGGTTTTGGCTACTGGAACCCATTCAGGAAAAGCTTACCTCAAGGACTATGAAGCAAGTCAGGAAGATGCACCGGCAGACACTTCAGCTGCGAAGCCTTCAGAACAGGAACCCGCCATACCACAGGCCGGTCCTTCGAGACCAACTTCGGCAGACAAAGAAAAGCAAAAAGAAGTGCGTTTCGATAAACCTTTGAAAAACATTCAAAACAAAGGTTTGGAGAAGCCATACAACTTCGACATCCTGGCCCAATTGGCTAATACACCAGCCAGGTTGTCCATCTTCGAACTACTTAGACTCTCTCAAGACACTCGTCAAGCCCTGAGTGAAGTATTAATGCAGGCGGATGCATACTTGACCCAGCTCAAGTCCCCTGACAAAGAACCCATGGCATGTCCTCAATGCCATAGTGTGATGGAAGTGGTCCCAAATATCACTTTCACTCAAGATGACATGCTGTTAAAGCATAACAGGCATGACAGACCCCTCTATTACACCGGGTACGTCGATTCCATGAAGGTCGACCGGATTCACATAGATACGGGATCATCGATCAGCATCATTCCTCATAGTCTGCTCAGACCGCTGAGGATTCCTACGAGCGAATTGGCTTACACCACCACTACAATCGTGGGTTTCAACGCCAGAAAAAGTAAGCCATTGGGGAAAATTTGCCTGAGGATCCAGATTGGCGACCTCAGATCGGTAGCTATATGTTACGTCATTGATTCAGAGGTGTCCTACAATATTCTGCTGGGTAGACCTTGGATCCACGACCACAACATCGTTTCTTCGACTCTACATCAATGCTTTAAATATGTAGATGCCCAAGGAACAGTACAAATGGAGTTTGCTGACCTGAACCCGTTTAAAGGAGTAGAATCCTACTACTCTGATGCCATGTTGTACTCTCAAGACTACATGGAAGAGGTATCAGGCAAAGCAGGGAAGGAATCCCACCGGAAGCCAGAAGAATCCTCTGCCGAACAACCTCTGTCAATCAAGGTGAAAGGGCAGACTACTCGCCCAAAAGCCATGGAGCCTATGGCTATCCACCTGAACAAAACCAGGTCAGGAAGAGGAGGTGATCCTCTAGTGATCACTTTGAACCAGAAGCCTCCACCCATGGTCATCAACCTTTCGTACAGCAGGCAGCCGATTGATGTAAATGCAACCAGGAATGCAGTTTCAGATGATAATAAAGATCCTCTTTTTCAGTATATTGATGCTCAAATTCCAAATCAGGAATCCTCTCCCCATGACGATATAGAACCTATAGCACAAAAATTCTTGGAAGCTATAGATTCCTATCATCCGTATGTGTGGGAAGTAGCATCATCATCCAATGTCATCACGACATATGGACCACATGAGGATTCTATCTTCATTGTCCCGCCTGCCTACAGCAGTCAGCATTCAATATTCTTCGGCCACATGCGCAACGAACCAACTGTACAAGAAGATTCTTTCGATGACGATGCCGGTAAAATACAAGTTCATAGATACAGCCCGCAAGCTTTGAAGATCATGCAAAATATGGGTTATGACTTGAAGCTGGAACCAGGTCTCAACTACGGGAAAGACAGACGAATACCGTTGTACGGTGATCCCTATTGTCAACGAACTCGTTTCGGGTTAGGGTATACCACCTCCCTTGCAACTTTTGAGTCAAACGAGAATATCTTTTCCTCTTCTCAAAATAGCTCATCGCCATCCGACTCATCTGATGCCCTCGAACAAACATTATCAGTAAATACGGTAGTGGCAGATTCCTTCGAAGCAGACGAACAAGAATCTGAACCGTTTGAGAATAACGCTTGGGCTCAACAAATGGATACACAATAGGAATTCTGGTTCGAGCAGAGAGAACCTCCCACTGAAGATAAAGTTATCATGATTAATGTTGGGGATGAACTTTCGCCAAAGCCGATATTTATTAGTAACAATCTTTCCGAAGAAGAAAGGGAAGAAGTTATCTAACTGATAAAAGAATATATCGACGTCTTTGCACGGAATTATGAGGACATGCCAGGTCTTGATCCAAAGGTAGCTACTCATAAACTCAATATATTGCCCGATTCGAAGCTAGTGAAGCAGCACAAACGCCTATTCCGCCCAGATATGATGGACGCCATTGAAGCTGAAATCAAGAAGTTGATAGCCTGCGGTTTCATCCAGGAAGAACAACATCCCGACTGGGTCGCCAATGTTGTCCTGGTCATGAAGAAAAATAGGAATGTACGTGTCTGCATCGATTACCGAGATCTGAATACAGCCTGCCCCAAGGATGAGTTTCCTCTTCCCATTACCGATGTCACAATTGATAATACATATGGTTTTGAACGTATGTCTTTCATGGATGGATTTTCAGGAAACAATCAAATCAAGATGCATCCTAAAGATGAGAAGCATACTGCCTTCCGGACACCATCGGGGGTATATTGCTATACGGTCATGCCCTTCGGATTGAAGAATGCCGTGGCTACGTACCAACGGGCTTATGAGTAACATATTTCATGAACATTTATGTAAAATAATAGAATGTTACGTGGACGATGTAGCTGTCAAAAGCTGCCTCAAGGATAATCACATCCAAGACTTGAAGACAGTATTTGAGTTAATGTGCCAACATCAACTCAAAATGAATCCTACAAAGTCCTTTCTGGGGGTCTCTAGTGTCAAATTTCTGGGATTTGTCATTACCGCTAAAGGCATTCAAGTGGACCCTGATAAAGTCAAGGCCATCTTAGAAATGCGACCACCCCGTAATCTGAGAGAACTCAGGGGATTTCAAGGTCGCCTGGCTTATATCCGGAGATTCATATCCAACCTCTCTGGGAGATGTTAGCCTTTTTCTTGTCTCATGAAGAAAGGTGTATCCTTCGTGTGGACGAAGCCTGTCAGCAAGCGTTTAATGATATCAAACGCTACCTCACTAATCCACCAGTTTTGGTGCCTCCCGTAATAGGAAGACCATTTTTGTTGTACGTTCGAGCGATGGATCATTCTCTGGGAGCTTTTCTCGCACAGAAGAATGATGTGGGTCATGAACAGGCTATCTACTATCTAAGCACGATGATGGTCGAATCTGAACACCGGTACAGCCCGGTGGAAAAAGAATGCTTGGCTCTGATGTTCGCTATTCAGAAAATGTGACACTATGTCACAGGCCAGACTATTCATATCATCTCCAGGATCAATCTTCTTCGGGTACTGATGAACAAGCCAAGTGTTCTTAATTCCCAACTCGCGACTTGGGCAATGTTATTAACACTGTAAGACATGGTGTACGTCCCTCAGAAGTCCATTAAAGGCTAAGCATTGGCTGATTTTCTAGCTGCTCATCCGATCCCGGAGGCCTCAAAACTATACGAGGACATTTTCGACAAATTTGCAAAATGTAATTTCGTGATGGAAAGTGATGCATGGCAACTATTCTTCGATGGTGCCTCCAGGACTGGTCCCAGGGGAAACGTGGTTTCAGGAGTAGGAATGGTCCTGGTTACTCCTGATAAACTCATCATCTATCGAGCATATTCTCTTAGCGAGCCCTGTTCCAATAATGTGGCGGAGTATAACGCTCTACTAATCGGGCTCCAAGTCGCTAAGGAATTGGGCGTCGAATCTCTGAAAGCTTTCGGTGATTCTCTGCTGATCGTCAATCAAGTCAGAGGAATATATGAAGTCCGAAATCCAGACCTCATCCCCTATCACCGAGTAACGGTCGAGATAGCCATGACATTCAAAGGGTTCTTCCTAGAGCATGTACCTCAATCTCAGAATCTGAAAGCTGATGCCCTAGCCAGTCTAGCTGTAGACTTAGCTACTCCTATAAGAAGGCAGAATTTGGTGATCCTTCTCAACAGAGATTTATTCTGTGTGAAAAATAACTTTCACATAGAATGCAGCTACGCTATGAACACTGATCCTCCCAAGAGAGACTGCAGAAGTCCCTTTATAGATTTTGTGGCATACGGAATCTTGCCGGAGGACCCTAAAGAAGTAGTATCCGTTAAAAGACGATCATTACGCTTCTATTTTGATGCGTCTTCATAGTGTCTATATCGCCGAACCTATGATGGACTGCTATTGAGATGTCTCTTCGATGATGAGGCACAGCGGGTTATCCGTGAAGCTCACGATGACATATGTAAAGCGTATCAACCCGGTCCAAAGCTACAGGATCGTATCAGGAGGATGGGCTATTACTGGCCTACTATGATCACAGATGCAATAAGGTATGCAAAATAATGCAAAGCCTGTCAGGTCCATGCAGACTTTATACATCAACCTTCTGAACATCTACATCCTACGGTTGCATCCTGGCCTTTCGAAGCATGGGGTATGGATATCATTGGTCATATTCACCCGTCTTCTTCCAGAGGTCACCGGTTCATACTGGCCATCACGGATTACTTCTCCAAATGGGCAGAGGCGATCCCTCTTGCTGAGGTGAAGGCATCTAATGTGATCAGCTTCATCAAGCATCATGTCATTTATCGCTTTGGGATACCCCGGAGGATAATTCATGACAATGGGCCTCAATTCATCAGTCAAGCGTTTCATCGATTTTGTGATAAAAATCGGATACAAAATATGGCTTCTACGGCATATAATCCTGCTGCAAATGGTTTGGCGAAAGCTTTCAACAAAACCATTATCAAGCTCTTAAAAAAGTTCGTCTCTTCGAACAAGAGGGATTGGAATGAGAAGCTAGAAGAATGTCTCTAGGCATACCGCACAACGGTACGAGCACCGACAGGTTGCACCCCATTTGTAGAAGCATAAAAAATACGCTGGATAGCTCTACGCAACATGGTGATGCAGGGCAGCGTAAGCAGGGGACCTCATGGCCATCAATAGTGTAACGGAGCTTTTTCGCTGAGCACTGCGTAAAATATGATGGGACCATCCGCGTAAATGCAGTATGTCCAGGCCGCTTCAGCGTAGACGGGGTGCTTCATCGCCTCTATGGCGTAAAACTTATCCGCTTTCATAGCAGCATTGAAGCGTACGAGGAACGCTTTGTCTTCCCCGAAATGAACATGTCAAGTCACACAGTGAACCTGACATCTGCCTCCTGACAAAAAGTGCTGCACGGCTACCCAGACGACGGCTAGAAAGATGGCAGACCACTCGGGATGCGTCCCACAGTATGATGGCGGATCTCTGCATTTAATGCAGAGGATTTGATTAAATATCACCGAACCGTCGTTTACTGACATCCCCTCAACGGAGACTACTTTTACGCATATAAGGGGATACGCTGCCTTGTTTTACACAGGCAAACGTGAACTGTTTACGCTCCGCGGAAGACAAACAGACTGTTTACGCTCCGCGGAAGACAAACAGACTGTTTACGCTCCGCGGAAGACAAATAGCTGCTCTTCGTACAGGACTCGAGGCATGTCTCTGCACCGAATGCTCAGAACGGTGGCAGACCTTCGGAATACGCCTCGACAATTAATGATGATGGCGGATCTCTGTATTTAATGCGAGAGATTTGATTATATCTCCAAGAGCCGTGATTTTGGCTAAAGACGTCCACATCACCTCGGCTTCTACGCCATTCAGCTTCTATGCTCGTTCGGCCTTCTGTGCTTATTCGGCTTCTATGCAATCAGGCTTCTACACCTACTCAGCTTCTATGCCTACTTGGCTTCTATGCCATGGTGACAGACATTGGCTTTTATGCCAACCTCTTCTACACGGGGGATACCGACCTACGTGGCTTCTATGTCGTGATCTTCGTAGCGATTATACGTGTTTTGTCCCTTAGTTGGACCCGCGTCACACGCTCATTCAAAAGGTCATCTATATGCAGGCTTTGGTTATTTTAACCGTTGTGTAAAAGGGTGTTGTACTTTCCACTACTCGGTTTCCACACCGATTGAGTGGTCACTGTCACCAAAACTCTATAAATAGAGACCTCTATCAACAGAGGAACAGGTCGAGATTTTAAAAATCGAACGAGGTCGAGACTTTAAAAATTGAACAAGGTCGAACCTCCAAAGAGATCGAACCATGGGTCAAAACATTGGAGATTGGGGAGAGATCGAAGAGTCTTTGAGAGAGAGAGAGAAGCATCCGGAGCTCAGGCAAAGAGTAGTGATCGACGATATTGGCATCATGCATCCATCCTCTTTCGCCACCTACGAAGCTGCTTTCCGTCTTCCACGGCACTTCTTCACCATCGTGTAGTCCAAGGGCTAAAGTGATCGACTGCAGATCAGACACCTATAGCAATCATCTACCCAGATTAAATAAATTATACTCCTACATCCTCGTATAGGATCAAATTGTACAAGTTTGTTTGTAAACCAAAGAAAGCAGGTTTTCGTGCAAACCTCGTATTATATACATTTCGTTCTTTCGTTTAATACCACAAACAAGATGGCGACTCTGCTGGGGACATCTTTCTCTTCTGATGAGGAAGTAATTGCTCAACACGATATGGTATCCGTGGGATCCGTGAAGAAGATACTGGTTGTCCAGTTCGACCAGTCTGCCTATGAAGACATGCTTCGGACGTGGGGTAGCTCTCACTCTCTCTCTGTACAAAACTATAGGAAGCTGCACAAGGTCTGGATGCCCATGACATCCTCTACCATTCCTGTGGACTCTCCGACCTCTCCGATCTCTTCGACCAATGAGGTTGTAGCATAGCTCCCTCCGTGTCCTGCACGTAAAATTTAGTCTCCCGCTATGCGTGGTACAGACGAAACTTGGGCAAAGCCTCAACGCTAACACAGAAGTATCCATTGCGCTCTACGCGTAGAAATCAGTCTCCCGCTACGCGCGGTACAGACCAAACTTCGGGCAAAGCCTCAGCGCTAACCCAGAAGTATCCACTGCGCTCTACGCGTAGAAACCAGTCTCCCGCTACGCGCGGTACAGACAAAACTTCGGACAAAGCCTCAGCGCTAACCCAGAGGTATCCATTGCGCTCTACGCGTAGAAACTAGTCTCCCGTCCGTGGCAGAATAGACAAAACTTCTGATGATGCCTCAGCGCCAAATCGGAAGTACAAAGCATGCTACGCGCGTAAGACAACATCTGACCTCTACGGGGAACCAGATGACACCCGTGATCTCCGTAAGGGAAAGCAAGCGGCGAGCTACTTAACTTTTCGGCATTCATGCCAGCAAGGGAACAATCTACCCGCCCTCCAAATTACGCGAGAAGCTGATGGCCACCTCAGGATATCCTCAGCCTTACGCCAACCAAAGCGAAGCTCAAAATTACGACAGGCAAAGTCCCTAAGCGTACAGAAGGCTCGATTGATGGAAAGATGCGCTCCTCAGAGATTATCTGCCACCCAGATGGCCAATCTTTTGTATACGGGTGGCACAAGGAAGACTATGGTCCCCATCGTCCGCATACCTACCATGGTGAACCGAAAGAACGAGCAGTCTTCTTCGTCTCTTCTGTAAATTCTCCTGACCTACGGGATTGTCTAATCCAGAAACGCAAAAACGAGAGTCATAAACGGACTTCAGTTCCCTTAACGGTCAAACGCAGGGAGATCTTATGGGAAGATACGTCAACGTCTAATGTCGTCATAACAGGTGGACCACATAAAGATTCCATCTTTATTATTCCACCAACTCGCGACGATTAGCATCCAATAATCTTCGGTCGCAGACGGGATACCCCGATCATACAGGAAGAATCTCGCGAGTCTGAAACTGGCAGGATACAAACCCACCGATATAGCCCGCAAGCATTAAATATTATGCGAAGCATGGGTTATGATTTGAAGCTGAAACAAGGCCTCAACAATGGAAAAGGTAGACGAACACCGTTGCGGGGTAATTCTCACCATCAACAAGCTAGTTTCGGGTTGGGATATACTGCATCTCTTACAAAACCCAAAACTCTAAAATCTAATCCTGTACAACCAGAGGCGGCTCCTGCCGAATCAGTTTCTATGGCCGGAGGCCGTGGCATGTCTGGGGGTAACTCACCTCGACAAAACAAGGCAGCATCCGAGGCTAGGGGCAGAATGTCCTCAAGATTCGAAGATGATGCAACAACGGCAATCTTCCTGGAAGACCGTAAAACTAGGGCATCAGGAGCCCTGCGACCAAAAGGGACTTTCTTCTTCAAAGAAGGTGACATAATTGAAATCTTCAATATATTGAGGGAGGAACGCAAGCTTCAGCTACCCGATATCAGATACCCTGAGAGGGCCGGTGGAGTCGATGACCCAGATTATTGCCTCTTCCATCGGTACACCCATCACCCTACAAGGGCCTGCTATGTACTAAAATGGAGAATTCAGGAATTGATCGACGCCAAGGTCATCACTTTGCATTTATAAACAAGGGAATGATCACTACAGAAAAATACCAGACGGTTGCCATCTACACTTAACACCCATACTTAGTCATAAGTATGCCAGTAGTGTTAAAGTCCACAAAACTGCCATGTCCATATCACCTCTGAGCAGACGTGTACCTCCATCTCCAAAGGAGTCACAATTAAAAGTTTGTCATGTTCATATTATCTCTGAATAAACTTTCGGCTATCCAATATCTTCTGATGTAGGTTGCCATCTACACTTAACACCCGTACTTAGTCATAAGTACGCCAGAAGTGTTAAAGTCCATAAAACTGCCATGTCCATATCACCTCTGAGCAGACGTGTACCTCCATCTCCAAAGGAGTCACGATCAAAAGTTTGTCATGTTCATATTACCTCTGAATAAACTTTTGGCTATCCACTATCTTCTGATGTAGGTTGCCATCTACACTTAACACCCGTACTTAGTCATAAGTACGCCAGCAGTGTTAAGTCCACAAAAAACTACCATGTCCATATTACCTCTGAGCAGACATGAGCCTCCACCCTTGGTCATCAACCTTCGGCGCAACAAGTAGCCGACTGATGTAAATGCAACCAGGAATGGAGTTCCAGATGATAATAAATATCCTCTTTTCCAGTATATCGATGCTCAGATTCCAAATCAGGAATCCTCTCCCCATGACGATATAGAACCTATAGCGCAAAAATTCTTGGAAGCTATAGATTCCTATCATCCATACATATGGGAAATAGCGTCATCATCTAATTTCGTCACGACATATGGACCCCATGAGGACTCTATCTTCATTGTTTCGCCTGCCCGCAATAGTCAGCATTCAATAGTCTTCGGCTGAACGCACAACGAATCGACTATACGAGAAGATTCCTTCAATAACGATGCTGGTGAAATACAAGTTCACAGGTACAGCCCGCAAGCCTTAAAGAACATGCAAAATATGGGTTATGACTTGAAACTGAAGCCAGGTCTCAACTATGGGAAAGGCAGACGAATACCGCCGCACGACAATCCCTACTATCAACAAAATTATTTCGGGTTAGGGTATGCCACCTCCCTTACGACTTCCAAGTAAGATGAGGACAACTTTTCCCCTTTTCAAGACGGCTCGTCGCCCTCCAACTCATCTCGTGCTCTCGAGCAAACATTACCATTGAATATGGTAGTGACGGATCCCTTCGAATCAGACGAACAAGAATTCAAACTATTCAAGAATGACGCTTGGGCTCAGCAAATGGATACTCAGTGGGAATTCTGCTTCGAGCAGAGAGAACCTCCCACCAAAGATGAAGTTATCCAGATTGATGTTGGGGATGAACTTTCACCAAAGCCGATATTTATTAGTAACAATCTTTCTCCAGCTGAAAGGGAAGAAGTCATTCAACTGATAAGAGAATACATCAACATCTTTGCGTGGAATTATGAGGATATGCCAGGACTTGATCCAAAGGTGGCTACTCATAAACTCAATATATTGCCCGATTCAAAGCTTGTAAAGCAGCACCAATACCGGTTTTGCCCGGATATGATGGACGCCATTGAAACTGAAGTCAAGAAGTTGATAGCCTGCGGTTTCATCCGGGAGGAACAACATCCCGACTGGGTCGCCAATATTGTCCCGGTCATGAAGAAGAATGGGAAAGTACGAGTCTGCATCGATTACCGAGATCTGAACGCAGCCTGCCCCAAGGACGAGTTTTCTCTTCCCATCACAGACGTCATGATCGACAATACCTGCTGTTTCGAACGTATGTCTTTCATGGACGGATTCTCAGGATACAATCAAATCAAGATACATCCTGAAGACGAGAAGCATACTGCCTTCCGGACACCACTGGGGGTATATTGATATACGGTCATGCCCTTCGGGTTGAAGAACACCGGAGCTACTTACCAACGGGCTATGAGTAACATATTCCACAAGCATTTACGCAAGGCAGTGGAATATTACGTAGATGATATAGCTGTCAAAAGCTGCCTCAGGGTTAATTACATCCAAGACTTAAAGACGGTATTAGAGCTGATGCACCAACATCAACTCAAAATGAATCCTACAAAGTCCTTTCTGGGTGTATCTAGTGGCAAATTTTTGGGATTCGTCATTACCGCCAAAGGCATTCAAGTGGACCCTGATAAAGTCAAGGCCATCTTGGAAATGCGACCACCCCGTAATCTGAGGGAACTCAGGGGGTTTCAAGGTCGTCTGGCCTATATCCGGAGATTCATATCCAACCTCTCTGGAAGATGCCAGCCTTTTTCTCGCCTCATGAAGAAAGGTGTATCCTTCATATGGGACGAAGCCTGTCAGCAAGCGTTCGGGGATATCAAGCGCTACCTCACTAGTCCGCCAGTTCTGGTGCCTCCCGTCATAGGAAGACCATTCTTCCTATACGTTCGAGCGATGGACCATTCTTTGGGAGCTCTTCTCGTGCAGAAGAACGATGCGGGACATAAACAGGCTATCTACTATCTAAGTAGAATGATGATCGGAGCTGAGCACCGGTACAATTCGGTAGAAAAAAATGTTTGGCTCTGATGTTCGCTATCCAGAAGACGCGGCACTATGTCACCGGCCAGACTATTCACATCATCTCCAAGATCAATCCTCTTCGGGTACTGATGAACAAGCCAAGTATTCTTAACTCCTGACTCGCAACTTGGGCGATGTTATTGACACCATATGACATGGTGTACGTCCCTCAGAAGTCCATCAAAGGCCAAGCATTGGCTGACTTCCTAGCTGCTCATCCGATCACGGAGGCCTCCAAATTATACGAGGACATTCCCGACGAAGTTGCATAATGTAGTTCCGTAATAGAAAGTGACGCATGGCAACTGTTCTTCGACGGCGCCTCCAGGACTGGTCCCAAAGGAAATATGGTTTCAGGGGTAGGAATTATCCTGGTTACTCCTGATAAACTCGTCATATATCGAGCATACTCTCTTAACGAGCCCTGTTCCAAAAATGTGGCGGAGTATAACGCTCTAATAATCGGCCTCCAAGTCGCTAAAGAGCTGGGGGTCGAATCTCTGGAAGCTTTTGGTTATTCTCTGCTTATCGTCAATCAAGTCAGGGGAACCTCATCCCCTATTATCAAGCAACGGTCGAGATGGTCATGACATTCAAGGGATTCTTCCTAGAGCATGTACCTTGATCTCATAATCTAGAAGTCGATGCCCTAGCCAGCCTAGCTGCAGATTTAGCTACTCCTATAAGAAGGCAGAATTCGGTAATCCTTCTTAACAGAGATCTATTTTGCGTGAAGAACAACACTCACATCGAACGCAGTTACGCTGTGAACACTGATCCTCCTACGAAAGATTGGAGAAGTCCTTTTATAGATTTCGTGGCATACGAAATCTTGCCGGAGGACCCTAAAGAAGCAGCATCCGTCAAAAGATGATCATTACGCTTCTACCTCGATGCATCTTCACAATGACTATATCGTCGGACCTACGACGGACTGCTATTGAGATGTCTCTCTAATGACGAAGCACAACAGATCATCCGCGAAGCTCACGACGGCATATACGGGGCGCATCAACCCGGTCCTAAGCTACAGGATCGTATCAGGAGAATGGGCTATTACTGGCCCACTATGATCGCAGACGCAATCAAGTATGCCAAACAATGCAGGGCCTGTCAAGTCCATACCGACTTCATACATCATCCGTCTGAACATCTACATCCTACGGTTGCATCCTGGCCTTTCGAAGCATGGGATATGGATATCATTGGTCCTATTCACCCGTCTTCTTCCAGAGGTCACCAGTTCATACTGGCCATCACGGATTACTTCTCCAAATGGGCAGAGGCGATCCCTCTTGCTGAGGTAAAAACATCCAATGTGATCAGCTTTATCAAGCATCACGTCATTTATCGCTATAGGATTCCCCGAAGGATAATCCATGACAATGGGCCTCGGTTCATCAGCCAAGCATTTCATCGATTTTGCGATAAAAATCGAATACAAAATATCGCCTCTACGGCGTATTATCCAGCTGCTAATGGTCTGGCAGAAGCCTTCAACAAAACCATTATCAAGCTCTTGAAGAAGTTTGTCTCTTCGAACAAAACAGATTGAAACGAGAAGCTGGAAGAATGTCTCTGGGCATACCGCACAACGGTCCGAGCACCGACAGGTTGTACCCCGTTCTCACTGGTCTACGGGAGCGAAGCAGTTCTTTCCATCAAAATCCAAATCACGTCACTCAGGATAGCAGTCGCCAATGAGTTAACTCGGGAAAAGAATGAGCTTTTAAGACTTCAAGAGCTAGAAGGATTAGACAAGAAACGCCTTCAAGATCAACAGAGCATCGCGTTCTATCAAGCGTGTATTTCCAGAGCTTTTAATCAAAAAGTAAAAGAAAGAGTGTTCAAAGTTGGCGAGCTAGTCTTAGCTGTAAGAAGGCCAATAATTCTCACTCACAGGAGCGAGGGCAAATTTCAGCCCAAATGGGAAGGCCCCTACGTGATCGAGACAACGTTCTCAAATGGCACTTACAGGTTTGCCCAGCCTAATGGAGACCTGCTAATGGCTCCTATCAATGGCAAATTCCTAAAAAGGTACTATGCTTAACCTCCTCTGCTCAAGTAGAATAAGGCAAAAATCTCATTCTGACAAAACTACTTCCAAAATAAAACTAGTTGGGCCGTATTCTATCATGTCTATATGACCTCTGAATAGATACGCCCTACAAAAAAAGGGGTTTACCGAGAGACTATCACGTCCATACTACCTCTGATATTACTCTCACCCAAACCCGTCATTTACATTCCGAAATGATGGGTCCACAAAGTCAGATGAAAAGCCTCTTTATTATTCCCCAAAAAAGAGCGAAAGTACATTAAAAAGCAAAAGCAAAAGTACATCATGAAGGAGGAGCGGTCAAATCGCGAATCTGCTATGCCAGTCTGGCCATCTTCGCATTCCTGGAATCAAAGACATCAGCACGGGCCCGCTCCAGCCGTGCCTCGTCATTAATCAAGAGGGATAGCTCGGCTCTAGCTCGAAGAAAACCAGCGCGGGCAACATCCTTCCTCGCCAAGTTCTGCTTTGCTATGACCAGTCGGCCATTCGCCACATTGAGACCTTCTGATGACTGAGAAGCCCACTCCTTTGCCTGAGCAAGCTTCGTCTCTAGTCTAAGAACCCTCGCTGCATTCCCGTCATGCTCGGCCTGGCACTTCGTCTGAAGAGCAATAGCCTCCTCCAAGACAACTTTTCCTCCATCCATCTCCCGCTGATTTGTCTGGAGGATTTTATTCAGGTCTTCCACCTTTTCAACAAGTTGCGCAGTCAAGGAGTCGTGTCTAGCCCGGACCAGATCGTCAACACTGCCTTGGGATAGCTGCGAGTATTTGTTAATGGGTTGCTCCAAACCATTAACTACCTCCGCCAGGGCATCAGCTAAACCAGTATCGCCAAGGTCCCTGATCGCCTCTATCGAAAACCGAGAGGACTTCTTCAGACGCTCAAAATTTAGATTCTTCTCCAATACCATTGATATCAGCATTGTCAAAGTGTTGTAGAAGATACCAGTATATTGCTCGGTCAGCACAGCTAGGCCCGAATGCACGCTGGGAGTGGCTGCAATATTGTCGAACCGCGCTCCAGAGGTGACCGCAATCGATGTGGCCACAGTCCTCGTCTCGACAGGGGGTGCGACAAAAGAGGAAGCGCCAACACCAGACGAAGTAACCAGCATACTCGAAGGAGGCATTGTGCAACGACAGGGTCGTCCTCTTGAGGTATCGAAACCTCGTCGGCAGGTGAGCCGACACCCGAAGATGCTTTCTCTTTAAAATTAGGTGCCTCCGTATCAACGCCAGGACCTGACAAGGAGCCGAAGGGCACATATACATTGCCCTCCCCGAAGAGGTCGTCCCCAGAGAAGAAGACAAGAGGAAGTTAATGTCAAACATGATGTTAATTTTCCTAAAAGAAGAGGCACGAAAAGACGACAGTGATGCTAGCCAACCTGTCATACCTGGAGAAGAGGGCCTGCTAACTGACACTGGCAAATACTCTTCCAGGTCTTCGTCGAGATCCACTTGAGGCTCATCAACTGGAATCTCGCTAGAAGCGCTGACGGGCACGGCAGGGGCCTCTCCCATGCTGATCTGGACAAAGGTATATGGAATCTTATAACCAGCCTCGAAGGCGACTTCGTTCCACTACCTGAAGCAGTAGCAGCGGTAGCAGCCTCCAGCTGAGATTCTTCGATGCTACCGGCCGAAATTGTAGAAGGTTCCTCTCTAAAAGGCGAGGAACCCCCAATCAAAGAATCATCCCCGACATAGGGAGAAGCAGGCTCACTTCCAGGAGCCTCAATGCCAGGAATCTGGAGAGGACGAGCAACCATCCTCTTCGTCCTCTTACGAGGGGAAGCCTCCTTCAGAGCGAGAGCCCTTCGTTTCCCGGAGACTACCAACGCCCCTGCAGGCGGAGGTATTTCACCCCTCGGTACCGATACGAAAGGCTTATCCGTAGTAGCGGACTCGTCACCCTCGTCAGAAGAAATCGAGGGGACTTCGACCCTTCCCCCGGGCTTGGAAGAGGGCACCCTAAGGCTTCCACCCATATCAAAATCGCGATGGGAGGTATTCGTTGCCACATAGAACTGGGCATACGAATGCAGGATGCACAGCTTTGTGGAGGGTGTGAGAAAGGGCACAATAAAAATTACCCCGGTGCAGCCCATGATAAAATATCACCATTCTCTCGCTCCATTAATGAGTCCACCTCTGGACCTGAAGCTGGTGACGGCGTTGCCCACATGCAACTGATCATACCCAAACTGCCTGGCAAACCGACTAGGCAGGTAGGGTTCAAAGAAGCAGTGATCTTTACTTCTGTACAGCAGGTGGGAAGGTCTAATACAGACCAACCAATTAAAGGCTTCAGGAGAAAGAGTGGTCTTATCTTTACCTGAGTCCTCAAGCCTAATCCCCGATTGGTTGCGATAAACAGAGGGGACACTGCAAAGGTGCTTCCAGCTGTGACCATAATACAACACCCGTCGACAGTCTAAAACTGTGAGCACATTCCAAGAGGATTTCTTGTAATTCAGCAAGAAACTCCTCCCCAAGCTACTGCTGGAACCGGGAGACATCACCCGGGGGTTATGGAGAATTAACCATCCCATCAAATACAGGTATGGTAATTCCACCCGGGAAAGCTTTCACGCCGAGCTTCATCAGCAAGCAGCGCCTCAGTCATCGTCCTCAGGCCAGCTTGTATACGGCACACCATGGCAGGGAGCAAGCCCAGTCTCGCCCTAAACACCAGATGCACTGCAGGCCACAAGATATTGCGGTGAATACGATCCGCAGATGCAATGCCGGGTACCACCAGTCGGCGCAGCCATATAGAGAGGAAGCCAGCCAGTTGAGCTTCCTTGGATAGAGCCCTGCGGTAATGCCTTAGATAGTTGTAGGCCTTAGTACCTGCAGGATATTTTCCTATCCCTTCGACGAGGATCTGATCCGGAGCCCTAGCATCCTCCAGGAGATCGCCGACTTCCTGAGTAGTCAGCACGCTCAGAGGATTCACAGGCTCATCCTTGACTTCCAAGACTTTCTCCGGCTGAGCAGCCCTAGCCCGGTGAAAAAAGAGGTAGGACGTCCATTTACTGGTGTGAGCCAAATCTGAAGGCTCAGCATAGAAGGCGGTGCAAGCAAGGTAGTGGCACATCAGCTCCTGATACACTTCCACTACCCGAGGGTCTGAATCCCCCAACTCCCGGTTCGTGGGAACATACTCTTCGTACGGAGTATCCCCCATCGGCAGTCTCGAGATCTCTGCCATCTCATGAAGGGCCAATCCCAACTCCCCCAGCGGAGTGGCGAAAGTCCCAGTGAGCGGAATGTATCGCTCCATCAGTGCCAGAAACAGGTTAGGGTTAGGAGGTAACCCAACGCTGGTGGCACTCACAGCTGCCAACAGACCGATGTTCTCCAACTCGATCCAAAAATGCTCCAGGGCCCAATCAACTAAACGAGCCCATCGAAGATTTGTTGGGGTCATCCACCCGTTACATCGAGGATTCGCCTTGGGGTATACTCCTCCGTGCCCCATGAAATCATTGCAGAAGGTCGATAATTGCACAGGTTGGAGCACCAAGCTGTCTTCACTCGGGATACAGCCCGGGTACAATCCCCTGAACAACGTTATAGGACCGGAAGGGCGGCTGACAAATAGGCCAGATCCTTTCTGATAGAAGATCTTCCCCGGCCTACCGTAAAGATCGGGAGTCAGCATCCAAGACATCTTCCTGGGATGTGTAGCATGGAAGAATGCCGAGATGGGATAATCTCTCGGCATCTTGGCAGACTCAAGACCAACTTCCCGGCAGGGAAAACCCAGAGCTCTTTCTTTGGCTTCGTCTGGGACTGCTTATCAATCATGTCCCCGAAGAGAAAGGTCAACTCTATATACTGGTCCCCGTCTACATACGTCAAAGGCTCTCCATTAATCATGTTCAGCAGTATTCGCTCACCCTGAGCCGATATCAAGATTTCCCTCCCTTTGGGATATTGGGGCCCGGAGATAGTAAATACCACATGGGACAGATCCTCCAGATAGTTGGAGTGCAGCAGCCTGGTGGCAGAACCCATCACCTCGGCTAGTGGAGACTCGCCCAAGTTAACTGCAAGGGTACGAGAAAAATACGTCAGTTACAAATATCGCAGCACATGCCAAGAGGCAACGGTCTGAGCTCTACGCCAAGACTGTACAAACTTGATCGTTTACGCCGGAATAGTCATTCAGAAGCGTAAAATTCAAGTCGGCAGTATACTGTCTGTGCTTTAAGCCAGAATACCAAGGTTCGAGCTATTACGCCAGAATTTTCATCCACAAGCGTAAAAGTTGAAAATTATACAGTATACACCAAGTTTTCGACAGTCAAAGCTTTTTACGCTCAACTGCAAAATCTGGAGTTTTTACGCTGACACATTAGAAATGTGAGCGTAAAAGATAAAACGTCTTCGTGCATCATCTTTCTCAAAGAGGCTATCAGCACAGAAGACGACCTAGCGCGGTCACGTTCACCATGTGCGAAAGATTTTTCAGTCGTTCTTATTCGTCCCAAAAGCTCTACCTATCAGGCCGGGTGCACTGCTCATCGGCGGGATGCTCAGCTCGGAATGGGGTTCGCCCTGTCCAACCGGAGGCACTCCTACTTGGGCAGAAGAATGAGAAGAGGAATCAATTTTCTTTCCCTTAGAGGAGGAGGATTGCTTAGAGGCCATTAATGGGAACTTTGAAGACTCAGAGAAGACTCGGAGAATAGCTCGAACAGTCGGAGGCTTTCTTTCGCAGAAGACGGATGAAAAGTTTTTCTCTCAGAAAACTTGGGATATATATAGAGTTCGGATGGACTCCTCGGACCCCGAACCAAATCTCCTAAATTAAATATTCGGTTATGATTGGGTCATACGTCAGCCTATTATTCAGAGAAGACGGACAGTCAGCGAATTCGAAAAGTTTTTTGCCCAAAGCAGGTCAGCGGTTCTTACGCTAAGGAGCTTTCTACGCTCAACAGCAACAGATCTACGGTTTCATGCTCGCAAGCTATAAGTCTATGGTTTTACGCTCAGATGCCTTTGTGCTCGGTAGCTTTTATGCTCGAGAGGCCACAATCCTACGACTTCATGCCAGCAGATAACAAATCGATGATCTCACGCTCGGTGGCGCTTAGTTTACGCTCAGAAGCAACAGATCCGCGACTTCAAGCTCGAAAAATTTTTCTTTTCAGAATCTACAAATCTACAGTTTTACGCTAAGGAGCTTTCTACGCTCGACAGCTACGAATCTACGGCTTTACGTTGGACGGCTACAAGTCGGGTTTTACGCCCAGATGCCTTTGTGCTCAGTAGCTTTTATGTTCTAGAGGCTACAAACCTACGACTTCACGCTCAGGAACTACAAGTCTATGATTTTATGCTCGATGGTGTTTAGTTTATGCTTAAAAGCTGCAGACTAATGATTTTAAGCTCCACGACTTCCCGCACATCTGAAGGATACGCCGGCCAGATCACGCGTATATCTGAACGGTCCTCAAAAGCGGTCAATTGCAAAGAGTTCACACAGAGGATACTCGTTCTTGACCCCAAGATATCCCAAGTACCCGAAGCATACAGAGTTCAATATTGAAAAACTACTCTTCTTCATGGGTCGATCCGAAGTTCAGCCAGACCCCAGTCTGAATATTTTATCTATCAAGATGGCAACTCAGTTTGACAGCCATTTCTCGACCCTGTTCCAAGGGATTTTCGAGAAAACATTCTTGAAGATGATGTCTGAACAAAGGAATTCTGTTCATCAGAAGCAGCAGTTCAGAATTCTATGCGGTTCCTCACTCCTAAAAATAGCAGGACGGTTCGAACACTCGAATGCTAAAGCGGCTTTCTACTTATCTATAGTTATGCATAAAAGACAGGACAGGACCTAGCACTCTTTCTAAACAGAGTCGGCATAAAAAATCAGACGTGTCGAAGCTGCACACATTCAGACTTCACAGCAAAGTATGGCAAGATGATCATATAAAGAAGCAAGACGATTTTATTAAAAGATTAAAGTCATGATTACATATGAGGGAAATCCAATCTACAAGGGTTTTTCTTCATTTTCATGATTACATCTGAGGGAAACCCCGTCTACAAAGGGCTTCCTCATCATCGTCTGAAGATCGCACCGAGAAGCTGTTCTGACAGGTTCTCACATTGGTGAAGGTCTTCCTCTTCTTCCAAGAAGATGATCAGTGGTGGGAGGATACAAAAATTGGCATAGACCCATCCTCCAACAGAAGGAAAGCAGGGTAAATCTGCTATCCTACAGACCACCGCCACTCAAGCTGGGATAGAGCTAGTCGGTCTGACTCTCGTCACCGGAGGTAACGGAAGAAGGTGCCACTTGCAAGCAGCGTGGTGAAATACGATTCTTCGTCTCTCCCGAAGAACCACCATACAAAGTTGCTGATTATCCCGAGCAAGGGAGGCTATGATATCCTTCCATGATCCATCGTTGCAGATGAGACTTGCTCTAAGACGCCGTCTTTTTCAGTTCCTTACATGCTGGAAGAACATGGTCTTCTTCTTCCTCAGATCGACCCGACGGACTCCGGCGATCATCCTTGTATGGCGAAAGGAATGTGGGAAGAACAGGTTAAACTTCTCGGCCTTTTATAGGCGAGAGAGGTCACACCGGTCCCCAATAAATCTGCCATAAAGTCAGCATCGACCGTTTTAACGCTCCATTCAGAAACATTTCGAGTTACGAGGAGCGGTTCATGCTTCATTCAAAGCGTTCCAAATTTCAAAGAAATTTGAAAGGTTTGAAGGGGGTCTTGTAGAAGCATAAAAAATATGCTGGATAGCTCTACGCAACATGGTAATGTAGGACAGCGTAAGCAGGGGACCTCAAGGCCATCAAGAGTGCAACGGAGCTTTTTCGCTGAGCACGGCATAAAATATGATGGGACCATCCGCATAAATGCAGTATGTCCAGGCCGCTTCAGCATAGACGGGGTGCTTCATCGCCTCCATGGCATAAAACTCATCCGCTTTCATAGCAGCGTTAAAGCGTACGAGGAACGCTTTGTCTTCCCCGAAATGAACCTGTCAAGTCACGCAGTGAACCTGACATCTGAATCCTGACAAAAAGTGATGCACGGCTACCCAGACGATGGCTGGAAAGATGGCAGACCACTCGGGACGTGCCCCACAGTATGATGGCGGATCTCTGTATTTAATGCAGAGGATTTGATTAAATATCACCGAACCATCGTTTACTGACATCCCCTCAGCGGAGACTACTTTTACGCATATAAGGGGATACGCTGCCTTATTTTACACAGGAAAATATGAACTATTTACGCTCCGTGGAAGACAAACAGACTGCCACGTCAAAAGCTGCTCTTCGTACAGGGCTCGAGGCACGTCTCTGCACAGAATGCTTAGAACGGTGGCAGGCCTTCGGAATAGGCCTCGATAATTAATGATGATGGCGGATCTCTGCATTTAATGCGAGAGATTTGATTATATCTCCAAGAGCCATGATTTCGGCTAAAGGCGTCCACATCACCTCGGCTTCTACGCCCATTCAGCTTCTATGCTTGTTCGGCTTCTATGCTCGTTCGGCCTTCTGTGCTTATTCGGCTTCTATGCCATCAGGCTTCTACGCCTACTCGGCTTCTATGCCTACTGGGCTTCTATGCCATGGTGACAGATATTGGCTTCTACGCCAACCACTTCTACACGTGGGATACCTACCTACGTGGCTTCTATGCCGTGATCTTCATAGCAATTATACGCGTTTTGTCCCTTAGTTGGACCTGCGTCACACGCTCATTCAAAAGGTCATCTATACGCAGGCTTTGGTTATTTTAACCGTTGTGTAAAAGAGTGTTGTACTTTCCACTACTCGGTTTCCATACCGATTGAGTGGTCACTGTCACCAAAACTCAATAAATAGAGACCTCTATCAACAGAGGAACAGGTCGAGATTTTAAAAATCGAACGAGATCGAGACTTTAAAAATCGAACAAGGTCGAACCTCTAAAGAGATCGAACCACGGGTCAAAATATTGGAGATTGAGGAGAGATCGAAGAGTCTTTGAGAGAGAGAGAGAAGCATCCAGAGCTCAGGTAAAGAGGAGCGATCGACGACATTGGCATCATGCATCTATCCTCTTTCGCCACCTACGAAGCTGCTTTCCATCTTCCACGTCACTTCTTCACCATCGTATAGTCCAAGGGCTAAAGTAATCGACTGCAGATCAGACACCTATAGCAATCATCTACCCAGATTAAATAAATTGTACTCCTACATCCTCGTATAGCATCAAATTATACAAGTTTGTTTGTAAACCAAAGAAAGCGGGTTTTCGTGCAAACCTCGTATTATATATATTTTGTTCTTTCGTTTAATACCACAAACACCATTCCTATTGGTTTACGGGAGCGAAGCAGTTCTCCCCATCGAAGTCTAAATTTCGTCACTCAGGAAAGCAGTGGCTAATGAGTTGACTCAAAAAAAGAATGACCTGTTAAGGCTTCAAGTGCTAGAAGGATTAGACAAGAAATGCCTTCAGGCTCAACTGCGCATCACGTTCTACCAGGCACGCATTTCCAGATCTTTTAATCAAAAAGTAAAGGAAAGAGTATTCAGAGTTGGCGAGCTAGTTTTAGCTGTGATAAGGCCGATAATTCTTACTCACAAGAGTAAAGGTAAATTCCAGCCCAAATGGGAGGGCCCTTATGTGATCGAGACGATGTTCTCAAATGGCGCTTACAGGTTAGCCAAGCCTAATGGAGACTTATTGATGGCTCCTATCAATGGCAAATTCTTGAAAAGGTAGTACGCTTAACCTCCTTTGCTCAAATGGAGTATGGTGAAGATCTCATTCTGACAATACTACTTCCAAAATGAAACTAGTTGGATCATATTTTATCATGTCCATATAACCTCTTAATAGATATGTTTAACTAATTTGGAACTTCAAGACCTATCACATCCATATTACCTCTGATAGTGTTTTGTGTACAAATTTTAATTGGATCATATTCTATCACGTCCATATAACCTCTGAATAGATATGTCTTGCTGAAGCTTACCGAGAGTATATTACGTCCATATTACCTCTAATATCACTTTCATCCAAACCTGTCATTTATATTCCAAAATGATGGGTCCACAAAGTCAGATAAAAACCTCTTTATTATGCCCAGAAAGAGCAAAAGTACATTTAAAAGCAAAAAAGTACATTATTTGGGGGGAGCGGTCAGGTCACGAATCTGCTGCGCCAGTGCGGTCATCTTCTCAGTCCTGGAGCTTAAAACAATAGCGCAGGCCCGCTCCAGCCGTGCCTCGTCATTGCTCAGGAGGGACAGTTCGGATCTAGCCTGAACAAAACCAGCACAGGCGACTCCTGCACGCGCCAAGTTCTGTTGAGCTAGGCCCAATCGACCATTCACCACATCTAGAGCTTTCGACGACTGAGAAGCCCACTCCTTTGCCTGAGCGAGTTTTGCTTCCAGTCTACGGACCCTCACTACATTTCCTTCATGCTCGGCCTGGCACTTCGTTTGAAGAGGAATGACCTCCTCCAAGACAGCTTTTTCTTCATCCATCTCCTGTTGATGTGTCTAGATAGATTTATTTAGGCCTTCCATCTGTTCAGCAAGCTGCGTAGTCAAGGAGTCATATTCAGCCTGGACCAGGTCATCAATACTGCCTCGAGATAGCCGCAAATATTCGTTAATGGGTTCCTCCAAACCACTAACTATTTGCTCCAGTGTGTCATCTATCCCAGTGTCATTGAATTCCCTAATCGGCACTATTGCAAACTGAGAGAACCTCCTCAGCGCCTCGAAGCCTAGATTCTTCTTCAACACCATTGATATCAATATTTTCATAGTAGTGTAGAAGATACTAATATACTTCTCAGTCAGCATGACTAGATCCGAATGAACGCTGGAAGTGGCTGCAATATTGGCGAACCTCCCTACAGGAACGACCGCTGACGATGTTGCCACAGCCGTCGCCTCAACAGATTATGCGACAAAAGAAGATGCGCCAACAACGGACGAAGTGACCGACGTACTCAAAGGAGGCAATGTCGCAATGACAGGCTCATCTTCCTCATGGGATAACGAAACCGCTTCGGGCGAGCCGGCACCCGAAAATGTTTCCTCGTCGAAGTCGGGCACCTCTATGTCATCTCCAGGAGGTGACACAGAGCCAAAAGGTGCATCAACACTGCCCTCCCCATAGATGTCTTCCCTTGAAAAGAAGACTGCTTGTGGTATTAAACGAAAGAATGAAAAATGTATTCAGGATGGGGTTTATACGAAACCCGCCTTCTTTGGTTTACAAACAAACTTGTATAATTTGATCCTATACGAGGATATGGGAGTAAAATTTATTTAATCTGGGTAAATATTGCTATAGGTGTCTGATCTGCAGTCGATCACTTTAGCCCTTGGACTACACGATGTTGAAGAAGTATCGTAGAAGACAGGAAGCAGCTTCGAGGGTTGCAAAAGAGGGTGGATGCACGATGCCAAAGTCGTAGATCCCTGCTCTCTGCCTGAGCTCCGAATTCTCTCTCTCTCTCTCTCTCTCTCTCTCTCTCTCTCTCTCTCTCTCTTTCTTGACCTCTGGTTTGATCTTTCTTGGAAGTTCGACCTTGGATCTGATATTGGTTTCTTGACCAATTTTCCGACCTTTCTAATTCGTCGACCTTTCTCCCTGGATCTGATATTGGTTTCTTGACCAATTTTTTGACCTTTTCCCTCATTGATAGAGGTCTCTATTTATAGAGTTTTAGTGACAGTGACCACTCCGTCGGTACAGAAACCGAGAAGTGGAAAGTACAGCACCTTTTTACACAACGGTTAAAGTAACCAATGCCTGCGTATAGATGATCCTTTGAATGAGCGTGTGACGCGAGTCCAACTAAGGGACAAAATACGTATAATCGCTACGAAGATCATGGCATAGAAGCCACGTAGGTAGGTATCCATTGTGTAGAAGAGGTTGGCATAGAAGCCAAATGCCTGTCACCATGGCATAGAAGCCAAATAGTTGTCAAACCGGCATAGAAGTCGAATAGGCGTAGGAGCCGAATAGGCGTAGAAGCCGAGTGGTCATAGAGGCCGAGTAGGCGTGGAAGCCCAATGGTCATAGAGGCCGAGCAGGCGTAAAAGCCGAATGGTCATAAAGGCCGAGCAGGCGTAGAAGCCGAATGGTCGTAGAGGCCGAGCAGGCGTAGAAGCCGAATGGTCGTAGAGGCCGAGCAGGCGTAGAAGCCGAATGGTCATAGAGGTCGAGCAGGCGTAGGAGCTGGATGGGCGTAGAAGCCGAGCAGGCATAGAAGCCGAATGGTCATAGAGGCCGAGCAGGCGTAGGAGCTGGATGGGCGTAGAAGCCGCTGCGTACCATGCCAGAGTGCTGATGGGGACGTCTTAGCCGGAATTACGGCTTTTGAAGATATAATTAAATCTCTTACATTAAATACCGAGATTTGCCACCATCCTGTGCATTAAATATGGAGGCGTGTCTTTGAAGGTCTGCAACCCCTTCTGCGCATCAGTCGCAGAGACGTGCCTTGAGAAACTATCACCGCTCTGTGCATTTAGACGTAGAGACGTGCCTCAACCCCGTACGGGGTGCATATTTTGACGTGGCAGGCGGTTTGCCTACTGCAGAACATAAACAGTTCGTGTCTGCCTGTGTAAAACAAGGCAGCATATCCCTTCGTGCTTGTAAAAGTAGTTTACGCAAAGGGGATGGCGGTATTTGACGGCCTGGGTCATAGTGCTGTGTCATCATTATAGCCGTTGTCAGGGTAGTCGAGCAGTATCCCTTTGTCAGAAGTCCATACATCAGGTTTATTGCTGGATCTTTATTGCAGGATCTGACAGGTTCACTTCGGAGAATACGAAGCGTCTCTTGTACACCTCAATGATGCGTCTGAAAGAGGATGAGTTTTATGCCCTGGAGGCAATGGCGCACCCTGTTTACGCTGAAGCGGCTTGGACGTACTGCCTTATGCGGATGTTCCTTTGAGCTTTCATATTTCACGCTGTATTTTAGCGGAAAGAGCTCTGTTGAACGCTTGATGGCTCTGAAGGCTTCTGCTTACGCTGCTCTGCACCAATATGCCACGTATAGTCATCCGACGTATTTTTCATGCTTCTACAAGACCCCCTTCAAAGCTTTCAAATTCCTCGGAATTTGGAATGCTTTGAATGAAGCATGAACCGCTCCTCGTTACTCGAAACGTTTCTAAATGGAGCGTTAAAATGGTCGATGCTGATTTTATGGCAGATTTATTGGGGAACAGTGTGACCTCTTTCGCCTATAAAAAGGCTGGGGGAGTTAACCGGTTCTTCCCATATTCCCATCACCACGCAAAGATGATCGTCGGAGTTCGTTGGGTCGATCTGAGGAAGAAGGAGATCATGTTCTTCCAGCGTGTAAGGAGCCAAAAAAGATGGCATCTTCGAGCAAGTGTCCACTGCAACGATGGATCATGGAAGGATATCTTAGCCTCCCTTGCTCGAGATAATCAGCAACTTTGTATGGTGGTTCTTCGGGAGAGAAGGGAAGGGTCGTATTGGACCACACAGCTTGCAGGCTGTATATTTCCCCCTGAGACCTCCACGGACAAGAGCAGACAAACTGTGACTGCTGTCCTCGATCGAGTTGGGTCTTAAAGAAGCCTCAACTGGATTGGTCATGGCGTACGGAGCATGGCATATGCATTATTTATGCAGGCCTAGTTCTGTATCCTCCAGCCATCGATCTTCTTGTTCATGACTGTGGTGGTCGATGAACTGCCATGGAAGAAGAGAAAGACCTGCACCTATGCGAGAACCCGGTAGAACGAATTCTGGGGGCGATCTTCCGACGACGATGATGAGGAAGCCCTTTGTAGACGGGATTTCCCTCATATGTAGTCAGAAAAAATAAAGAAAAAACCCTTTGTAGATAGGATTTCCCTCATATGTAATCATGATTTTAATATTTAATAAAAATCATCTTTCTTCTCTGCATATGATCGTTTTGCCATACATTGCTGTGAAGTCTGAATATGTGTAGCTTCGACACGTCTGATTCTTTACGCCGACTCCGTTAAAAGAGTGTTAGGTCCTGTCCTTTTGTGCATAGCGAATAGTCCATAGAACGATGTTGAGCATTTTGAACATTTAGAACGGTCATGTTGCTAGGACTGAGGAATCGCGTAGAGCTCTGAACTATTGTTTTTACTTCTGATGAACAAAATTTTTGTTCAGACTTCGTCTTCAAGAATGATTTCTCAAAAATCCCTTGGAACAGGGTCGAGAAATGGCTGTCAAACCGAGTTGCCATCTTGATAGACGAGATATTCAGATTGGAGTCTGGATGATCCTCCAATTCGACCCGAGAAGAGTTATTTCTCAATGCTTGAACTCTGTATGCTTCGGGTACTTGGGATATGTTGAGGTCAAAAAGGAGTATCTTCTGTGTGAACTCCCATAATCGACCGCCTTGCTGTTCGGATATACGGAAAGTCAGAGATCCGTAGTGTAGATGAGCTGAGAATCCTGAGTTCGTAGTCTATTGAGCGTGGAAAGCCACCGAGCGTGAGATCGTAGATTCAGAGCTGCTGAGCATAAAGTCGTAGGTTTATAGCCTCTCGAGCATAAAAGCTACCGAGCACAAAGGCATCCGGGCATAAAACCATATACTGATAGCTTGCGAGCGTAAAACCGTAGATCTGCTGCTGTCGAGCGTAAAAAGCTCCTTAGCGTAGAACTGTAGATTTGTAGCCTGTGAAAAAGAAATCTTCTGAGCGTAAGGTTGCGGATCTGTTGCCTCCGAGCATAAACTAAACGTCATCGAGCGCGAGATCATCGATTTGGTACCTGCTGAGCGTAAAGTCGTAGGTTTGTAGCCTCTCGAGCATAAAAGCTACTGAGCATAAAGGCATCTGGGCATAAAACCATAGACTGATAGCTTGCGAGCGTAAAACCGTAGATCTGTTGCTATCGAGCGTAGAAAGCTCTTTAGCATAGGAACCGCTGACCTGCTTTTGCACGAAAAACTCTTCGAATTTGCTGACTTTCCGTCTTTGGAGAGTAGTGGGCTGACGTAGTACCCAATCATAACCAAATATTTAATTTGTGAGATTTGGTTAGGGTTTCGAGGAGCCCATCTGAGGATTCGAGGAGTCGACCCAAACTCTATATATATCCCAAGCTTTTGAGAGAAAAAAACTTTTTATCCATCTTCTGCGAAAGAGAGCCTTCGATTGTTTAAGTTTTTCCCCTCGTTCTTTCTCCGAGCACCACGAGTTTTCAGAAATGGCGCCGAAACAAACCCCCTCCACCAAGGGAAAGAGCACAGGCTCTTCTTCTCGTTCTTCTGCCCCGGCGAGAGAGTCTTTGGTCGGGCAAGGTGAACTTCCTTCTGAGCAAAGCATTCTGCCGACGAGTAGCGCACCCGGCCTTAGAGGTATAGCCTTTGGGATGACAAAGAACGACGAAAAAATCCTTCGCACACGTTGAACGTGACCGCACTAGGTCATCTCCTGTGCTGATAGCCTCTTTGAGGAAGATGACGCACGGAGATGTTTTCATCTTTTACGCCCACATTTCTAATGTGCCAGCGTAAAAAACTCCATATTTTCGCAGTTTTGAGCATAAAAGCTCTGACTGCCGAAAACTTGGTGTATACTATCAAATTTTAGTTTTACGCTTTGGATGGGACCTCCGGCGCAATAACTAGAATTTTGGCAGTCTGGCTTAAAGCGCGGACCGTATACCGCCGATTACGCTTCAGGATGTAACTTCCGGCATAAAAATGACCAAATTTTGTACAGTCTTGGCGTAAAGCACAGACTGTCGTTTCTTGGTCTTTGTGTTGCACGATTTGTAATGACGTGTTTTCCTTGCACTTTTGCAGTTAACTTGCGAGAGTCTCCACTGGCCGAGGTGATGGGTTCCGCTGCAGGGATGCTACACTCGAACTACCTGGTGGATCTGTCGCACGTGATATTTCCTATCTCCGGACCCCAGTATCCTGAAGGGAGGGGGATCTTAATATCGACTCAGGGCGAGCAGACATTGCTGAACATGATTAACGGAGAGCCCCTGACGTACATAAACGGGGACCAATACATCAAGCCGGCCTTTCTCTTTGGGGATATGATAGACAAACAGTCCCAAACGAAGCCCAAGAGAGAACCCTGGGTTTTCCCCGCCGAGAGTGTGGTCTTGTATCTGCCCACGATGTCGAGAGATTATCCCATCTCGGCTTTCTTCTATGCCACACATCCCAGGAGGATGTCGTAGACGCTGACTCCCGATCTTTACGGCAAGCCGGGGAAGATTTTTTATCTGAAAGGAGCTGACCAGGGGTCGTTTGTCAGCCGCCCTTCTGGCATCGTGACGTTGTTCAGGGGACTGTACCTGGGCAGCGTTCCGAGTGAAGATAGTTCAGTGATCCAGCCAGTCCAATTGCCGACTTTCTGCAACGACTTCATGGTGCGAGGGGGGGTATACCCCAAGGAGAACCCTCGGTGCAACGGGTGGATCACCCCAGCAAACCTCCGATGGACTTGCCTAGTTGACTGGGCTTTAAAACATTTTTGAAGAGAGCTGGAGGTCATAGGACTGTATGCTGCCGTGAGCGCGACGAGTGTTGGGTTGCCTCCCAACCCTAACATGTTTCTGGCACTGATGGAGTGATACATTTCGCTCACCGGGACCTTCGCCACTCCACTGGGGGAGTTAGGGTTGGCCCTCCACGAAATGGCAGCGATCTCGAGACTGCCGATGGGGGATACTCCGTATGAAGAGTATGTTCCCACCAACCAGGAGTTGAAGGACTCGGACCCTTGGGTTATAGAGGTATATCAGGAGCTGATGTGCCACTATTTCACGTGCACTGCTTTTTATAATGAGCCTTCTGATTTGGCTCACACCACTAAGTAGATGTCCTACCTCTTCTTCCACCGGGCCAGGGCCGTCAAGTCGGAGAAAGTTTTGGGGGGCAAGAATGAGCCCGTGAACTGTTTGGGCGTGCTCAGTGCCCAGGTCGTCGAGGATCTTATGGAGGAGGCTAAAGCTCTAGATCAGTTTCTCAATGACGGGGTAGGAAAGTACCCTGAAGGCACTAAGGCCTATAGTTACTTGAGGCGCTGCCGCAGGTCTTTGTTTGAGGAAGCCAAGCAGGCTGGCTTTCTCTCCCTATGGCTGTATCGAGTAGTGGTGCCCGACATCGCATCCACGGACCGCATTCGCCGGAACATCCTGTGGCCCACCATTCGTCTGGTGTTCGGGGCAAGACTGGGCTTGCTCCCTGCCATGGTATGCCGCATACAGGCTGGCCTGAGAGCCATGACTGACGGACTGCTCGTTGATGAAGCTCGGCGTGATAGCTTTCCCCGGGTAGAGTTACCATACCTGTACTTGATGGGATGGTTAATCCTCCACAACCCAGGGTGATGTCTCCCGGCCTTGGTAATAACGCGGGGGGTAGTTTCTTGCTGAACTACAAGGACTCCCTCTGGAATGTGAATACAGTCTTAGACTGTCGGCTGATGCTGAGCCTCGGTCATTGCTGGAAGCTCCTCTACACTATCTCCTCTGTGCATCACAATCAGTCGAGGATTAGGCTTGAGGATTTAGGTGGAGAGAAGACCAATCTTTCTTCGGAAGCTTTTAATTGGCTGGTCTGCATCAGACCCTCCCATTTGCTGTACAGAAGCGAAGATTATTGCTTCTTCGAGCCTTACTTGCCCAGTCGGTTCGCCAGGCAGTTTGGGTACGATCAGCTGCACGTGGGCAATGCCGTCACCAGCTTCAGACCCAGGGGCGGACTCATTGATGGAGCCAGAGGATGGCGGTATTTCATCATGGGCTGCACGGGAGCAATCTTTATCGTGCCGGTCGCCACCCTCTCCACGGAGCTGCGCATCCTCCATTCATACGCTCAGTTCTACGTGGCGATCAATACCTTCCATCGCAATTTTCACATTCGTGGATGCTTTAGGGTGCCTTCTCCCAAGCCTGGAGGAAGAATCGAAGTCCCCTCGGTTTTATCTGACGAGGGTGAGGAGTCCGTCACTCCGGATGAGCCTCTGGTGTCGGTGCCGAGGTGTGAAGTGCCTCCGCCTGCGGGGGCTTTGGCGGTCTCTAGGAAGTGAAGGGCTCCTGCTTCGAAGCAGACTTCCCCTCGCAAGAGGAAGAAGAAGATGGTTGATCGCCCTCTCCGGATTCCTGGCATTGAGGCTCCTAGAGAGGAACCCGTTGCCTCTCCTGTTGGGGATGTCCCTTTGATTGGAGGTTCCCCGCCTCTCGGGGAGGGGCCCGCAGTTTTGGCTGGCTGTACCGGAGAACTCCTGCTTGAGGCTGTCGTTGCTGCCACTGCCTCCGGTAGTGGAATGAAATTGCCTGCGTGGCCGAGGCAAATGGGAGAATCTTTCCCTAGACCGGCAACGGATGAAACTCCTGCCGCGTCCGTGAGCATGACCAGCGAGGTTCCAGCTAACGAACCCCGACCGCGTCTTGGTGAAGGCTTGGTAGAGCTCCTGGCGATGTCGGTTGGCCCACCTCCTTCTCCAGGTATGATAGTTCGTATTGTGTTATTAAAGCGTGATATAGCTACATCGGCTGCAGACGCGGCATATATACCGTTGGCTACGGGTAAAGGTCATCTTTATGTCTCCTCTTAGAAAGATTACTATCATATTGATATCAACTTTCTTGTCCTCTTCTCAGGGGATGGCGTCCACGGGAAGTATGGCGCTGAAGCGTCTTCTGGCTCTGCTCGGGCTCCTGACGATGATACGGAGGCGTTCGACTTCGAGGAGGAAATACCTTCGGGGGCCAGCTCGCCTAGAGTAGTTTCGTCACCTCCAGAGGAGGACGAACCCGTTATCGTGACCTCGCCTCTTGTGAGTATGCCGATGACTTCGACCGTCGTTGTCGCACCTTCTTCGGTCGTACCACCTATCGAGGCGGCGGCTGTGGCCACCTCGTCTGCAATTATTCCTGGAGGGGAACTCGCCAATATCGCGGCCACTCCTGGCGTCCAACCAGATCTGGTTGCGCTGACCGAGCTGTATACCAGCCACTTTTATACCAGTTTGAACACGCTGATATCAATGGTGTTGGCGAAGAACCTGGATTTTGATCGTCTGAAGAAGGCTTCCCAGTTTTCGATTGGGGCGGTCAAAGAGTTTGGCGATTCTGGGGTAGCTGACGCCCTGGAGGCGATAGTTAATGGGTTGGAGCAACCTATTAACGACCACTTGCAGCTGACTTAGGGCAGTTTTGAAGCTGAGGTCCAGGCCAGATACGACTCTATGACTGTGCGGCTTACCAAACAGTTGGAGAGCCTAGATAACTCCATCAAAGCACATAAGCTGGAGATGGATAAAAGAAAAGCTATCGTGGAGGAGGCTCTTGCTCTTCAGACGAAGTGCCAATCCGAGCATGAAGGGAATGCAGCGAGGGCTCGCAAGTTGAAGGAGAAACTCGCTCAGGCAGAGGAGTGGGCTTCTCAGTCGTTGGCAGGTCTAGACGTAGAGACTAGTCGACTGAGCACAGCACGACGGGACCTGGAGCGTGCAGAAGCTGCCCGAGCTGGCTCTCTTCGGGCAAGGGCCAAACTGTCCTTTACGAATAATCCTGAGGCATGACTGGAACAGGCCCTCGCTGATGCCTTGGTTTCCAGGGACGAGAGGGTGGCTGCACTGGCGAAGCTGATTCGCGATCTGACCGCTCCCCCACAATGATGTGCCCTTTCTTCTTTTTGCTTCTCCAATGTAATTCTGCTCTTTTTGGGAATAAATAAAGCAAATCTTTTCTGACTTTGTGGACCTATCATTTCGGAATGTAAATGACAGGTTTGGGCGAGAGTGATATCAGAGATAGTATGAACATGATAGACTCTCGATAAACTTTTAGCAGGACATATCTATTAAGAGGTCACACGGACATGATAGAATATGACCTAACTAGTTTCGTTCTGGAAGTAGTTTGGTCAGACTTTGAGATTCTCGCTATATTCTACTTGAGCAGAGGAGGTTAAGCATAGTACCTCTTCAGGAATTTACCATTGATAGGAGCCATTAACAGGTCTCCATTAGGCTGGGGTAACCTGTAAGCGCCGTTCGAGAATGTTGTCTCGATCACATAAGGGCCTTCCCACTTGGGCTAGAATTTGCCTTTACTCCTGTGAGTAAGAATCATCGGCCTTCTTACGGCTAAAACTAGCTCGCCGACTTTGAACACTCTTTCCTTTACTTTATGATTGAAAGCTCTGAAAATGCATGCTTGGTAGAGCGCGATGCGCTGTTGAGCTTGGAGGCATTTCTCGTCTAATCCTTCTAGCTCTTGAAGCCTTAGCAGGTCGTTCTTTTCTTGGGTCAGCTCATTAGTCACGGCTATCCTGAGCGACAGGATCTGGATTTCGATGGAAAGAACTGCTTTGCTCCCGTAGACCAGTGAAAATGGGGTACAACCTGTCGGTGTCCATACCGTTGTACGGTATGCCCAGAGACATTCGCCCAGCTTCTCATTCCAGTCTCTTTTATTTGAAGAGATGAACTTCTTCAAGAGCTTGATAATGGTTTTGTTGAAAGCTTCCGCCAAACCATTAGCAGCTAGATAATATACCGTAGAGGCAATATTATGTATTCGATTTTTATCGCAAAATCGATGAAACGCTTGGCTGATGAACTGAGGCCCATTGTCATGGATTATCCTTCGGGGAATCCCAAAGCGATAAATGACATGATGCTTGATGAAGTTGATTACGTCAGACGCTTTTACCTCAGCGAGAGGGATTGCCTCTGCCCATTTGGAGAAGTAATCTGTGATGGCCAGTATGAACCGGTGACCTCTGCAAGAAGACGGTGAATAGGACCAATGATATCCATACCCTATGCTTCGAAAGGCCAGGATGCAACCGTAGGATGTAGATATTCAGACGGTTGATGTATGAAGTCTGCATGAACCTGACAGGCTCTGCATTGTCTTGTATAGTTTATCGCGTCTGTGATCATAGTGGGCCAATAATAGCCCATCCTCCTGATACGATCCTGTAGCTTAGGACCAGGATGATGCGCTCCGCATACGCCATTGTGAGCTTCCCGGATAACCTACTGTGCTTCGTCGTCAGAGAGACATCTTAATAGCAGTCCGTCGTAGGTCCGGCGATACAGGCATTGTGAAGATGCATCGAAGTAGAAGCATAATGATCGTCTTTTAACGGATACTGCTTCTTTCGGGTCCTCCGACAAGATTTCGTATGCGACAAAATCTATGAAGGGACTTCTCCAGTCTCTTCTAGGGGGATCCGTGTTCACAGCGTAGCTGCATTCTATGTGAAAGTTGTTTTTCACGCAGAATAAATCTCTGTTAAGATGGATTACCGAATCCTGCCTTCTTATACGAGTGGCTAAATCTGCAGCTAGACTGGCTAGGGCATCAGCTTCCAGGTTCTGAGATCGAGGTACATGCTCTAGGAAGAACCCTTTGAGTGTCATTGCTATCTCGACCATTGTTTGGTGATAGGGGATGAGGTCTGAATTTCGGACTTCATATATTCCCCTGACTTGATTACCGATAAGCAGAGAATCACCGAAAGCTTCCAGGGACTCGACCCCCAGCTCTTTAGCGACTTGGAGCCCGATTAACAGAGCGTTATATTCTGCCACATTGTTGGAACATGGTTCGTTAAGAGAATATGCTCGGTAAATGACGAGTTTATCAGGAGTGACTAGGATGATTCCTATCCCTGAAACCATGTTTCCCTGGGGACCAGTCCTGGAGGCGCCGTTGAAGAACAGTTGCCATACGTCACTTTCCATTGCGGAATTACATTCTGCAACTTCGTCGGAAATATCTTCGTATAATTTGGAGCCCTTCGGGATCGGATGAGCAGCTAGAAAGTCGGCCAGCGCTTGGCCTTTGATGGACTTCTGCGGGACGTATACCATGTCATATGGTGTTAGCAGCATCGCCCAAGTTGCGAGCCGGGAATTAAGAACACTTGGCTTGCTCATCAGTACTCGAAGAGGGTTGATCCTGGAGATGATATGGATAGTCTGGCCGGTGACATAGTGCCGCATCTTCTGGATAGCGAACATCAGAGCCAAGCATTCTTTCTCCACTGGGTTGTACCGGTGTTCGGCTCCGACCATCATCCTGCTGAGGTAGTAGATAGCTTGTTCATGCCCCACATCGCTCTTCTGCGTGAGAAGAGCTCCTAAAGAATGATCCATTGCTCGAACGTACAGCAAGAATGGTCTTCCCATGATGGAAGGCACCAGAACCGGCGGACTGGTGAGGTAGCGTTTGATATCCCCGAATGCTTGCTGACAGGTTTTGTCCCATATGAAGGATACTTCTTTCTTCATGAGATACGAAAAGGGCTGACATCTTCCCGAGAGGTTGGATATGAACCTCCGGATATAAGCCAGACGGCCTTGAAATCCCCAGAGTTCCCTCAGATTGCAGGGTGGTCGCATTTTTACGATGGCCTGGACTTTGTCAGGGTCCACTTGGATGCCTTTGGCGGTAATAACAAATCCCAGGAATTTGCCACTAGATACACCCAGAAAGGACTTCGTAGGGTTCATCTTGAGTTAATGTTGGCGCATTAACTCAAATACCGTCTTCAAGTCTTCGATGTGATCATTTTTTAGGCGGCTCTTGACGGCTATGTCGTCCACGTAACATTCTACTATTTTGCGTAAATGCTCATGGAATATGCTACTCATGGCCCGTTGGTATGTAGCCCCGGCGTTCTTCAATCCGAAGGGCATGATCGTATAGCAATATACTCCCAACGGTGTCTGGAAGGCAGTGTGCTTCTCGTCTTCAGGATGCATCTTGATCTGATTGTATCCTGAGAATCCGTCCATGAAAGACATGCGTACAAAACCGCAGGTGCTGTCGATCATGATGTCCGTGATGGGAAGAGGGAACTCATCCTTGGGGCAGGCTGCATTCAGATCTCGGTAATCGATGCAGATACATATTGTCCCATTTTTTCATGACTGGGACAACGTTGGTGACCCAGTCGGGATGTTGTTCTTCCCGGATAAAACCGTAGGCTATCAATTTCTTGACTTCAGCTTCGATGGCGTCCATCATGTCTGGGCGGAATCGGCGTTGGTGCTGCTTCATAGACTTCGAGTCGGTCAGTATATTGAGTTTATAAGTAGCCACCATCGGGTCAAGGCCCGGCATGTCCTCATAATTCTACGCAAAGACGTCGATATATTCTTTTATCAGCTGGATAACTTCTTCCCGTTCAGCTAGGGAAAGATTGTTATTGATGAATATCGGCTTTGGCGAAAGTTTACCCCCAATATCAACCTGGATAACTTCATCTTTGGTGGGAGGTTCCCTCTGCTCGAAGCGGAATTCCCACTGCGTATCCATTTGTTGGGCCCAAGAGTCATTCTCAAACGGCTCAGGATCCTGTTTATCTGCTTCAAAGGGGTCTGCCACTACCATATTCACTGATAGTGTTTGCTCGAGAGCGTTAGGTGAGTCGGAGGGCGATGAGCCATTCTGAGAAGAGGAAAAGATATCCTCGTCCGACTTAGAGGAGGTGGCATATCCTAACCCGAAATGAGTTCGTTGATAGTAGGGGTCGCCGCGCAGCGGCGTTCGTCTGCCTCTTCCGTAGTTGAGGCCTGGCTTCCGTTCCAAGTCGTAACCCATGTTTTGCATGATCCTCAACGCTTGCGGGCTGTATTGGTGAACTTGCATTTTTCCAGTATCGTTATTGAAAGAATCTTCCTGGATAGCCGGTTGATTGCACATGTGGCCGAAGACTATTGAACGCTGGCTGCTGCCGGTAGGCGGGACAATGAAGATAGAATCCTCCTATGGTCCATATGTCATGACGACGTTGGATGATGATGCTACTTCCCAGACATACGGACGAAAGGAGTTCATAACTTCCAAGAATTTTCGTGCTATGGGTTATACCTCGTCACGGGGAGTGGATTCCTGATTTGGAATTTGAGCGTTAACGTACTGGAAAAGAGGATGTTTATTATCATCTGGAACTCCGTTCCTGGTCGCATTTACATCGGTCGGCTGCCCGTTGCGCCGAAGGTTGATGACCAAAGGTGGAGGCTTCTGGTTCGGAGTGACCGCTAGAGGATCGCTCCCTTTTTCTGACCTGGATTTGTTCAGGTAAATAGCCATAGGCTCCATGGCTTCTGGACGAGTGGTTCGTCCTTTCACTCTGATTGACAGTGGTAGTGCGGCAGAGGGTTCTCCTGGCTCCCGGTGGGATTCCTTCTACGTCTCGCCCGACACTTCTTCCGTGTGGTCTTGAGAGTACAACACGGCATCGGAATAGTAGGATTCTACTCCTTTAAACGGGTTTAGGTCGGCAACCTCCGTTTGTACCGTTCCTTGGGGGTCTACATATTTAAGACATTGATGTAGAGTTGAAGGAACGATATTGTGGTCATGGATCCACGGTCTTTCCAGCAAAATATTATAGGACACCTCTGAATCGATGACGTAACACGTGGCCACCGATCTGAGGTTGCCAATCTGGATCCTCAGGCGAATCTTCCCCAATGGCTTACTTCTTCCGGTGTTGAAACCCCCGATTGTAGTGCAGGTGTAAGCCAGTTCGCTGGTCGGAATCCTCAATGGTCTGAGCAGACTGTGAGGGATGATGTTGATCGACGATCCCCGATCTATGTGAATCCGATCGACCTCCATGGAATCGACATACCCGGTGTAATAGAGGGGCCTGTCATGCTTGTTATGTTTTAACAGCATGTCGTCTTAGGTGAAAGTGATATTTGGGACCACTTCCATCACACTGTGGCATTGAGGACATGCCATTGGTTCTTCGTTGGGGGACTTGAGCTGGGTCAAGCATGCCTCCGCCTGTATCAGCACTTCACTCAGGGCTAGACGAGTGTCTTGGGAGAGCCTGAGTAGCTCAAAGATGGAGAGCCTGGCTGGTGTATTAGTCAGTTGGGCCAGGATGTCGAAGTTGTATGGCTTCTCAAAACCTTTATTTGGAATGTTTTTCACAGGTTTATCAAAGCGCACTTCTCTTTGCTTCCCTTTGTCCGCCGGCGTCAGTTTTGAGGGCTGGCATCTGGTACGCTGGGGCCTGGTCCCGAAGGTTTAGTAGTTGAAAAGTCCGTCGGTGCATCTTCCTGACTTGCTCCGTAGTCGTTGAGGTAGGTTTTCCCTGAACGGGTTGCAGCAAATACCTCGTCTTCGTCTGATGGCGAAGAAGTTGCGACCATATGGCATGGTTTGCATTTGGAGCTTTTTCTAGACGTAGCTTTAGTAGCTTTAGTCTCCTTCTCGAGCTCTGACACCAAATCCGGATGAACCCACATAATCTTGCCCTGTCGGGTGGTTAGGGGTACCAGGTCATGATTTTGACCCCTAGCTGGAGGAAGATTGACGATGTTCATCGTGGTCCAGAAAATGGGCGTGACACCGTCCATGACTTCTTGGGAAGGCAGATCGCCAAACCTCAAAGAGATCATGTTGGCCGTAACTGTCTTCTCGGTGTTGTGCAGAGTGATGGCCTTAGCATCGATTAACCCCTGGATCTTCCTTTTCAGTATGTAACACGCCTTTGTTGGGTGGTGTACGTATCTGTGGAAGATGAAGTATTTGGGGTCGTCAGTACTGCCGACTTCTTGGGGCTGCCTCAGCTCCGGAAGGGTGATCTTGCCACTTTTGATGAGACACTCGAATATACTAGGGATATCGTCGTCGTCGAAAGAGTAGACTTCGACGGGCCTGGAGGTCCCGGGTCTCATCTGCGTGGTCCCGCAGTCTTTTGTCTGGACGTATTGACCGTCAGAGCTTCTTTTCCCTTGGAGCTGCGGGGATGGTCGCTACTGGGAGATGACTTCTTGCCTCTATCGGAGGCGGAGATCATGATGCCATTGTCGCGCACCTTGCGACTGTTGTCTTCGGCGGCCACAGCCGAGATGATGAACGAGGGCCAATCATGGAACTGATATAGTCCTGTAAACACCGAGACCACGGGAAGGAGGTTCTTCCTGCAAATGTCTACTAACGCAGAGTCTGGAACTCCTGGAGGCATCTGTAAGGTGGCCTGACGAAAATGTTCGACGAAGGTGCGAACGTCCTCATTTTCCCTCTACTTGACTTCGATGAGAGAGGACATAGACATGTCCATTCCGCCCTCGTAGAATCGCGTAAAGAATAAAGCTTTGAAGTCTTCGAAGGAAGTAATGCAGTTGTCCGCCAAGCTACGGTACCACTGATAGGCTACTCCTGAAAGGCAGCCTTTGAACACCCGAGTGAGGAGGGCGTCGTTCCCTTGTAGCAACACCATCATCATACTGAAATAGTTCATGTACTGACTTGGTGATGTTTTTCCCTCGAACAGAGCCATAGTCTAAGGTTTGTACCTCGGAGGGAAAGGGACTTCTTCCCAGATAGCTGGGTAAGGCTGGTTAATTCCCAGTTTCTTGAGCTGATCTTTGTGCTTCAAGGCGTCGAACTGGGCTTTCAACTCCCGTACTGCCTGCATCGAATTTTCAGTTGGAAGCGAGACTACGGTGTAGCACGGAGTTGGTTGCATCGTGACTCCAACGGGAGGTAATATATTCTCCGAGTGAGGAAGCGGAGGAACTGCTGACTCTTGATCTAGAGCAGGCTCTTGGCTCGGGTTGGATGGTGGTAAGTCCACCCCCACACGTATCTGAGTTGGCGGGACCGACGCTTGAGCCATGGCAGCTGCGTGCTGAGTTAGCATCATTTGGTGCATGTTCTCCATCATGGATTGCATTTGTTTCAGAGATGTCTCCAGCATAGTGATGCGTTATTCCGCGTTTCCTGACGGCGAAGCTTCCTCGCGTTCATCTTCAACGGCGTAAACTCCTCTTTCCCTGGGCATCATCGAAGGATTAGTATAGGTCGCTGCAAAAGTCGACTCTATACTCTCAGCGTCTGATCTGGGAGATTGGCGACCCCCAGCGTCGGAATCAGACGAGTACGAAGCTGGTGGCTGTGACCTTGCACGGGTATTTTGGAATACCCCAGCTTCAGTGTTCCTGAGGAGGTCTTCGAATCTCCTTCGGCTCGGAGGCCTAGAGGGATGACGTCTTGAGCTCGGCCCTCCCCTAGGTATGTGTGAAGCCATGTTCACGGATGCATGCACGGGCTCTTCTTCCCGGAAAGACTGAGAGTAGCTCAATTGGTCGAAAACTGACCATTTTGCTTTAAAACAGCAGCAGTCAATCACAATTTTATGACTATTACAACATCGCTCGCTAGGGGGCGTAATAGACTTGTTGGAAGGTCCCCTCTCCTTACGCTTCTGGATTAGATATTCGTGCAGGTCAGGAGGAGTAGAGGAAGAAGACGACGGCTTGTTCCTTCTGTTCCCATCAGTGGGCATGCGGAGGTTGGGCACTATGGTTTTCCCTACGCCACCTGTGTACAACAGGTTAGCCATCTGGGTGGCGGATAATCCCCGTAGAGGGTGCCTTCCCGCAACCTGAGCTTGCTTTACGTCGTGGGACTCCGCCTGGCATAATTTGGAGGTTTGCTCAGACTGGCGTAAAGTTGAAGAGGTCCTCAGTCGGCCGTCGGCTTCCGCATAATCCGGAGGGTAGGCAGATTGCTTCTTCGCTGGCGTAACGGCGGAGAAGTTGAGTACTCTGCCGCTTGCTTCCCCTTGCGGAAATTACAGCGCTCATCTGGTTCCCCGTAGAGGTCAGATGTTGTCTTGCGCATGGAGAGTGATTTATACTTTTGATTTGGCGCTGAGACATCATCAGAAGTTTGGTCTATACCGCGCGTAGCGGGAGACTAGTTTCTACACGTATAGCACAGTGGATACTTCTGGGTTAGCGTTGAGGCTTTGCCCGAAGTTTCGTCTATACCGCGCGTAGCGGGAGACTGGTTCCTACGCGTAGAGCGCAGTGGATACTTCTAGGTCAGCGCTGAGGCTTTGCCCGAAGTTTTGTCTGTACCGCGCATAGCGGGAGACTGAATTTTACGTACAGGGCACGGAGGGAGCAATGCTACAACCTCATTGGTCGGAGAGGTCGGAGAGATCGGAGAGTCCACAGGAATGGTAGAGGATGTCTTGGGCATCCAGACCTTGCGCAGCTTCCTGTCGTCTTGGACGGAGAGAGGGTGAGAGCTATCCCTGGTTCGAAGCATGTCTTCGTAGGCAGACTGGTCGAATTGGACGACCAGTGTCTTCTTCACGGTTCCTATAGATACCGCATCGTGTTGAGCAATTGCTTCCTCATCAGAAGAGAAAGATGTCCCCAGCAGAGTCGCCATCTTGTTTGTGGTATTAAACGAAAGAATGAAAAATGTATTCAGGATGGGGTTTATACGAAACCTGCCTTCTTTGGTTTACAAACAAACTTGTACAATTTGATCCTATACGAGGATATGGGAGTACAATTTATTTAATCTGGGTAAATATTGCTATAGGTGTCTGATCTGCAGTCGATCACTTTAGCCCTTGGACCACACGATGTTGAAGAAGTGTCGTAGAAGACAGGAAGCAGCTTCGAGGGTTATAAAAGAGGGTGGATGCACGATGCCAAAGTCGTCGATCCCTGCTCTCTGCCTGAGCTCCGGATTCTCTCTCTCTCTCTCTCTCTCTCTCTTTCTTGACCTCTGGTTCGATCTTTCTTGGAAGTTCGACCTTGGATCTGATATTGGTTTCTTGACCAATTTTTTGACCTTTTCCCTCATTGATAGAGGTCTCTATTTATAGAGTTTTAGTGACAGTGACCACTCCGTCGGTATAGAAACCGAGGAGTGGAAAGTACAGCACATTTTTACACAACGGTTAAAGTAGCCAATGCTTGCGTATGGATGATCCTTTGAATGAGCGTGTGACGCGGGTCCAACTAAGGAACAAAATGCGTATAATCGCTATGAAGATCACGGCGTAGAAGCCACGTAGGTAGGTATCCATTGTGTAGAAGAGGTTGGCATAGAAGCCAAATGTCTGTCACCATGGCATAAAAGCCAAATTATTGTCAAACCGGCATAGAAGCCGAATAGGCGTAGGAGCCGAATAGGCGTAGAAGTTGAGTGGTCATAGAGGCCGAGTAAGCGTGGAAGCAGAATGGTCCTAGAGGCCGAGCAGGCGTAGAAGCTGAATGGTCATAAAGGCCGAGCAAACGTAGAAGTCGAATGGTCATAGAAGCCGAGCAAGAGTAGGAGCTGGATGGGCGTAGAAGCCGAGCAGGCGTAGAAGCCGAATGGTCATAGAGGCCGAGCAGGCGTAGGAGCTGGATGGGCGTAGAAGCCGCTGCGTACCGTGCCAGAGTGCTGATGGGGACGTCTTAGCCGGAATTACTGCTTTTGAAGATATAATCAAATCTCTTACATTAAATGTCGAGATTTGCCACCATACTGTGCATTAAATGTGGCAGCGTGTCTTTGAAGGTCTGCAACCCCTTTTGCGCATCAGTCGCAGAGACGTGCCTTGAGAAACTGTCACCGCTCTGTGCATTTAGACGTAGAGACGTGCCTCGACCCCGTACGGGGTGCACCTTTTGATGTGGCAGGTGGTTTGTCTACTGCAGAACGTAAATAGTTCATGTCTGCCTGTGTAAAACAAGGCAGCGTATCCCTTCGTGCTTGTAAAAGTAGTTTACACAAAAGGGATGGCGGTATTTGACGGCCTGGGTCGCAGTGCTGTGTCATCATTATAGCCGTCGTCTGGGTAGTCGAGCCGTATCCCTTTGTCAGAAGTCTAGACGTCAGGTTCATTGCAGGATCTTCATTGCAGGGTCTGACAGGTTTACTTCGGAGAATACGAAGCGTCTCTTGTACACCTCAATGCTGCGTCTGAAAGAGGATGAGTTTTACGCCCTAGAGGCGATGGCGTACCCTGTTTACGCTGAAGCGGCTTGGACGTACTGCCTTACGCGGATGGTCCTTTGAGCTTTCATATTTCACGCTGCGTTTTAGCGGAAAGACCTCTGTTGCACGCTTGATGGCTCTGAAGGCTTTTGCTTACGTTGCTCTGCACCAATATGCCGCGTATAGTCATCCGGCGTATTTTTATGCCTCTACAAAGACAAAAGAAAGTTAATATCAAAATGATGTTAATTTTTCTAAAAAAAAGGCATAAAGACGATATTTACCCATGGACGATGGTGTATATGTCGCGTCTACGGCCAGTACAACTAAATCATTTTGTAATGATGCTAAGCGAGCTGTCATACCTGGAGAAGGGGGTGTGCTAACTGACATCGGCAGGTATTCTTCCGAATCTTCACCCAGATCCAATCGTGGTTCACCAGGTAGAATCTCTCTGGGTGCACCTACAGACACGGCAGGGGTTTCTCTCGATGCTGATCTGGATAAAGATATCCTTATTCGGCTCGGCCCCGAAGGCGATCTCGTACCACTACCCAAAGCGGTAGCAGCGACAGAGCCTCAAGCAGGAATTCTCCGGCACCGCCAGCCGGAACTGTAGAGGTTCCCTCTCTAAAAGGCGAGGAACCTCCAATCAAAGAATCGTCCCCCACAGGGGAAGCAGCAGGTTCACTTCTAGGAGCCTCATGGCCGGGAATCCAAAGAGGACGACTAACCACCTTCTTCTTCTTCTTCTTGCGAGGGGAAGTCTCCTTCGGGACAGGAGCCCTTCGCTTACCAGAGATGACCAAAGCCACTGCAGGCGGATGTATTTTACCCCTCGGCACTGTCAACAAAAGCTCATCTGGATTGACGAAATCTTCACCCTCGTCAGAGGAGACTGAGGAGACTTTTTCTCTTCCCGCGGACTTGGAGGAGGGCATCCTAAAACTTCCATGCATATCAAAATTGCGATGGAAGGTGTTGGTTGCCACATAGAACTGGGCATACGAGTGGAGGATGCGCAGCTCCGTAGAGAGTGAAATAACGGACACGGTAAAAATTGCTTCAGTGCAACCCATGATGAAGTATCGTCATCCTCTCGCTCCATCAATGAGTCCACCCCTGGACCTAAAGCTGGTAACGATATTGCCCACATGCAATTGGTCATACCCAAACTGCCTGGCAAACCGACTAGGCAGGTAGGGCTCCAAGAAGCAATGGTCTTCACTTCTGTACAGTAAATGGGAAGGTCTAATACAGACCAACCAATTAAAAGCCTCAGAAGAAAGAACGGTCTTCCCGTCGCCTATATCCTGAAGTCTGATCCCCTATTGATTGAGATGTACAGAGGGGACAGTGCAGAAGAGCTTCCAGCTGTGACTGAAATTCAGCGCCCGTCGACAGTCTAAAACCGTGGTCACGTTCCAGGAGGAATTCTTGTAATTCAGCAAGAAATTATCCCCCGAACTACTGCCAGAGCCAGGAGACATCACCCTGGGGTTATGGAGAATTAACCATCCCATCAAATACAGGTATGGTAATTCTACCCTGGAAAAGCTATTATGCCGAGTTTCATCGGCAAGCAGCCCATCGGTAATGGCCCTCAGGCCAGCTTGTATGCGGCACACCATGGTAGGGAGCAAGCCCAGCTTGTCCCGAACACCAGAAGCACTGTAGGCCATAGCGTGTTGCGGTGAATGCGGTCCGCAGATGCAATGCCGGGTACCACCAGTCGGCACAACCATATAGAGAGGAAGCCAGCCAGTTGAGCTTCCTTGGACAGAGGCCTGCGATAATGCCTCAAATAACTGTAGGCCTTAGTGCCTGCAGGATATTTCCCTATCCCTTCGTCGAGAATCTGGTTTGGATCCCCAGCGTCTTCCATAAGATCGTCGACTACCTGAGTACTAAGCACGCTCAGAAAGCTCAGAGGCTGATCCTTGCTATCCAAGACTTTCTCTGGCTTAGCAACCCTGGCCCGGTGAAAGAAGAGGTAGGACGCCCATTTATTTGTATGAGCCAAGTCTGAAGGCTCATTATAAAAGGTGGTGCAAGCAAGGTAGTGGCACATCAGCTCCTGGTACACTGCCACTACCCGAGGGTCTGAATCCCCCAACTCCCGGTTTGTGGAAACATACTCTTCATAAGGAGTATCCTCCATTAGCAGTCTTAAAATCTCTGCCATCTTGTGGAGGGCCAATCCCAACTCCCCCAGTGGAGTGGCGAAAGTCCCGGTAAGCGAGATATATCGCTCCATCAGACCTAGAAACAGGCTAGGGTTGAGAGGTAACCCAACACTGGTAGCATTCATAGCTGCGTACAGACCAATGCTCTCCAACTCAGTTTGAAAATGCTTCAGGGCCCAGTCAGCTAAGCGAGCCCATCGAAGATTTGTAGGGGTGATCCACCCACTTGTCCGAGGATTAACCTTGGGGTATACTCTCCCATGCCCCATGAAATCATTGCAGAAAGTCAGTAACTGGACCGGCTGGAGCAGTAAACTGTCTTCACTCAGGATACTACCCGGGTACAATCCCCTGAACGGCATCACCGAGCCGGAAGGGCGACTGACAAATGACCCTTGGCCAGATCCTTTCTGGTAAAATATCTTCCCCGGTCGGCCGTGAAGATCGGAAGTCAGCGTCCACGACATCCTCCTGGGATGTGTTGCATAGAAGAATACCAAGATGGGGTAGTCTCTCAGCATCTTAGGCAGATACAGGACTAAGCCCCAGGCAGGAAAAACCCAGAGTTCTTTCTTGGGCTTCGTCTGGGACTGCTTGTCAATCATGTCCCCAAAGAAAAAAGTCGGCTTTATATATTGGGCCCCGTCTATGTACGTCAGGGGCTCCCCATTGATCATGTTCAACAGCGTTCGCTCGCCTTGAGCCGATATCAGGATTTCCCTTCCTTCAGGATACTAGGGTCCGGAGATAAGAAATATTACGTGGGACAAATCCTCTAAGTAGTTGGAATGCAGCATCCCAGCAGCAGAACCCATCACCTCGGCCAGCGGAGACACATGCAAGTTAACTACAAAATGCAAGAAAGATAAGTTAGTTTATATACTAGACATTACAATCTTGCAGCATATGCCAAAAATCAACAGTCTATGCTTTACGCCAAGACTGTAAAGACTTGATTTTTTACGCTGGAATCTTATTCCAAGGCGTAAAATTCAAGACTGGCAGTATACACAAAAAACCTGACAGTCTGTGCTTTTACGCCAGACTGCCAAAGCTTGAGTTATTACGTCGAAATTGTCATCCAGAAGCGTAAAACTCAAATTTTATAGTATACGCCAAGTTTCGACAGTCTGTACTTTTATGCCAGACTGCAAAAATATAGAGTTTTTACGCTGACACATTAGAAATGTGGGCGTAAAAGATAAAACATCTCTGTGCATCATCTTCCTCAAAGAGGCTATCAGCACAGAAGATGACCTAGCACGTTCACGTACAACGTGTGCGAAGGATTTTAGTCGTTCTTTTCATCCCAAAAGCTTTACCTTTAACTCCGGGTGCACTGCTCGTCGGCGGGACACTTCGTTCAGAATGAAGCTCGCCATGCCCGACGGAAGTCGCTCTCTCTTGGGCAGAAGAGCGAGAAGAAGAGTCAACCTTCTTTCCCTTAGAGGAGGGGATTTGTTTCGGGGCCATTGCTGAAAACTCTGAATGCTCGAAGAGGAAACGAAGGAGAGAACTCGAAGAGTCGAAGGCTTTCTTTTGCAAAAGACAGATGAAAAGTTTTTCTCTGAAAGCCTTAGAGTACATATAGAGTTCGGATGGACTCCTCGAATCCCGAACTAAATCTGATAATTAATATTCGGCTATGATTGGGGACTACGTCAGCCTATTACTTAGAGAAGGCGGACAGTCAGCGAATTTTTAAATTTTTTGTGCAAAGCAGATTCGTGGTTCTACGCCAAGGAGCTTTCTACGCTTGGCAGCTACAGATCTACAGTTTTACGCTCAGAGGCTATAAGTCTATGGTTTTATGCCCGGATGCTTTTATGCTCGGTAGCTTTTACGCTCGAGAGGCTACAAATCTACGACTTCACGCTCAGATGCTACAAATCTATGATTTCACGCTCGGTGGCTTTTACGCTCAGAGGCAACAGATCCACAACTTCACGCTCGAAAGATTTTCTTTTCAGAGGTTACAAATCTACAGTTTCTACGCCCGGATGCTCTCATGCTCACCAGCTTTTACGCTTGAGAGGCTACGAACTTATGATTTTATGCTCATCCACATTACAGATCTATGACTTTCCGCATATCTAAGAATACGCAGGCCAGAATATGCGTATATCTGAACAATTGTGAGAGTTCACGCAGAAGATACTCCTTCTTGGCCCCAAAATATCCTAAGTACCCAAAGCATACAGAGTTCAACATTGAAAATGACTCTTCTTCTTGGGTCGATTGGAAGTTCATCTAGAATCCAGTTCGAATATTTCATCTACACTTCAAGATGGCGACTCAGTTCGATAGCCGTTTCTCACCCTATTTCAAGGGATTTATGGGAAATCGTTCTTGAAGATGATAGTCTGAACGAAAATTCTTCTTATCAGAAGTGGCGGTTCAGAATTCTACGCAGCAGCCCATTCCTAATAGCAGGACAGTTCGAATACTCGACTTAAATGCTAAGCGGCTTTCTGCGTATCCTTAGTTATGTGTAAAAGACAAGACGGGACCTAATACTCTTTCTATCAGAGTCGGCATAAAGTTACCAGATGTGTCGAAGCTACACATATTCAGACTTCATCACAGCAAAAAAAAATGGCAAGATAATCATATGCACTGAAGAAGACGATTTTTATTAAATCATGATTACATATGAGGGAAATCCAGTCTATAAAGGGTTTTTTTTTCATTTTCATGATTACATATAAGGAAAATCCCGTCTACAAAGGATTTCCTCATCATCATCGGAAGGCCACCCCCAGAATCTGTTCTGCCAGGTTCTCGTATTGGTGGAGATCTTCTTCCGTCTTCTACAGCAGTTAGTCGGTTTCTGTGACCGATTAACAAAAAAAATGATTAATGTCGGAAGGATACAAAACTGGGCCTGCCTGAAGTATTCAGAGCCCATCCTCCACACGCCATGACAGATTGAGTTAAGGTATTTAACCCAACTCAATACTCGAGGACAGAGCTAGTTTCTGCTCTGGCCTACGAAAGTATTAGAAGAAGATACAGCTTGCAAGATGTGTGGTCTAACATGACCCTTCCTCTCTCTTGGATGAACCGCCAAACAAAGTTGCTGATTATCCCGAGCAAAGGAAGCTATGATATCCTTCCATGATCCATCGTTGCAGAGGACATTTGCTCGAAGAAGCCTTCCTTTTCGGCTCCTTACATGCTGGAAGAACATGGTCTTCTTCTTCCTCAAGTCGACCCGACGAACTTCGGCGATCATCTCTGTGTGGTGAAGGAAATATGGGAAGAACAGGTTAACTCCTCAGCCTTTATATAGGCAAAAGAGAATACACCAAATTCCAACAAATCTCCAAGAATCCGCCAAAAAATCAGCCTTGAAGAACGACTCAGACTTGACCGTTTCATGCTTCATTCAAAGCATTTCAAATTACGAGGAATTTGAAAACTTTGAAGGGGGTCTTGTAGAAGCATAAAAAATATGCTAGATAATTATACGCAGCATGTTGGTGCTGGGCAGCGTAAAAAGATGACTTCAGAGCCATCAGCGTACAACAGAGCTTTTTTGCTAAAGTACAGCATAAAATATAAGCTCAAGGGCTATCCGCGTAATGCAGTATGTCCAGGACTGCTTCAGCGTAAAAAGGGTACTACATCGTCTTTACGGCGTAAAACTCATCCGCTTTAATGCAGCATTGAAGTGTACGAAGAACGCTTCGTATTCCTTGAAATGAACCTGTCAAATCATACAGTGAACCTGACGTCTGACTCCTGATAAAGAGTATTGTACGACTACCCAGACGACGGCTATAATAATGGCGCAGCACAGCGACCCAGACTGTCGTTTAGTGACATTTCCTTGGCGTAAACCGCTTTTACGCATACAAGAGAATACGCTACTTAGTTTTACACAGGCAGACGTGAGCTGTTTACGCTCCACAGAAGACAAACAGGATGCCACATCAAAAGCTGCTCTTCGTACAGGGCTCGAGGCACGTCTCTACATTTAATGTGCAGAATGATGGCAGATCTTCGAGACACGCCTCTGCATTTAATGCGTAGAATGGTGGCAAATCTTCAAGGCGGGTATCTGCATTTAATGGCGGAATGATGGCAGTTCTTCGAGACACGCCTCTGCATTTAATACGCAGGATGGGGGCAGATCTCTGTATTTAATACAAGAGATTTGATTATATCTCCAAAAGCCGTAATCATCACTTTTGCGTATTACGCCATCAGGCTATTCTCGGCTATGGGAGCACGTTGTACGCTATCTCCTTGGAATACGCCAACTCAGGCCACATTTGCATTGGTGCGTATTAAAGCTATTCGGTCCAGAATTCGCTCAAGCCTCAGTCAAGGAAGGAGGATCAGCTAGCTTCTATGCCCACTCGGCTTCTATGCCTGCTCGGCTTCTACGCCCACTCGGCTTCTATGCCTACTCGACTTCTATGCCTACTCGGCTTCTATGCCGGTTTGATAACTCTTTGGCTTCTACGTCATGGTGACAGTTATTGGCTTCTACACCAACCTTTTCTACGCGAGGGATAACTACCTACGTGGCTTTTATGCCGTGATCTTTGCAGCAGTTATACGCATTGTCTCTTAATGGGACACGTGTCACACGCTCATTCAAAAGGTCATTTATACGCGGGCAACGGTTATTGTAACCATCGTGTAAAAGAGTGCTATACTTTCCACTACCCAGCTTCTACGCCGACTGAGTGGTCACTGTCATTAAAACTCTATAAATAGAGACCTCTATCGACAGAGGTCCGGGGGTCACAGATTTCAAGGTCGAAAAATCTAGAGGTGGAGAAAATAGGTCAGAACCAAGGTCAAAGATTCCAAGATCAAGAGAGAAGAATCCAGAGCTCAGGCAAATAGTAGTGATCGACGACTTTGGCATCGAGCATCCACTCTCTTTAGCAACCTTCGAAGCTGCTTTCTGTCTTCTACGGCACTTCTTCATCATCGTGTGGTCCAAGGGACAAAGTGATCGACTACAGATCAGACTCCTATAGTAATATTTACCCAGATTAAAAAGTTATACTCGAGATCCTCGTATAGGATTAATTGTACTTCTTGTTTGTGAACATAAGAATGGGTTTCGTATAAACCTCATCTTATTTCTTTTGTTTATTATCAAACAGAGAGGATTGCCACCTCTCCACATGATGAACAGATATCTGGAGTTCCTCCTATATCTCCTGTTCATGTGGGAGTATATACAACTTTTGGGATTCCTCCTCCACCTGTTCAGAGGATTTCCCCAGCTGTGATAGACAACCTTCCTCCTCTACCGACTCCATTACCCGGAGGTATGCCCGTTGATGGGGCACAGATACTCACACTGATTCGGGGCATGTTAGATGCCCAGAGAGTGACGGCGGAAGCTCAGCATGTTCAAGCTGAGGATCAGAGGGTGTAGGCAGAGGCGTACCAGGCACAGACAGAGCTGATGAGAGAGAGCATGGAGAATGCTCATCAGGTGGCTTTCTAGGCTGTGGAGAGAGTAGCACAACACCAGCAGCATCCTGGCCCACAACACCAGAGGCCGGGTACTATAGTGGACTTCAAGAGGATGATGCCTCGAGAGTTCAACGGCACCGAGGAGATACACTACATTGATGAATGGCTAGAGGATATAGAGAGGAACCTGCGTTTGGCGCAGATTTCGGAGATTCTTCAGATCGAGTCAGCTGGCAGTCAGATGTTTGATATTGCACTGACATGGTATCGTACGGAGCCGAGATTCTCTATTGGATGACTTACTTGGGAGGACTTCAATGAGCTCTTCAAGGAAAAGTTCTTCCCTGACGTAGCCCTTGGATTATTAAAGAGTCAATTCCATAACTTGGTTGTCACTACCACTTTTCCATGTAAGGGTATTTCTGTAATTTAACTATTTTAAATAATTATGTATTAAATTATTTGCTGAGTTTTATAACTATTATATTATTATTAGGGATATTGATTTTGGGTAAACCCTAGAAATCCATTAGGACAACCCTAATGACCAACCCTAAGTTGTAAACCCTATTCTAGCAAAACCCTAGAATTTAAAAATTTAAGATGGAACCCTCAAAAGTCTAGACTGACTTAACCTGAGTCTGTTAGGTTCTACATGACTTAACATAAAGGGTTAAACCTAAAAACTAGGCATAGAAACCCTAAAACCTAGGTTTAATATAAAAAGGAGCTTCCCACAAAGCCATCCTTCATGTAAGCAGGAGAAACCCTAGCCTCCACTAGAGAAAAACCATCTCCCATCCAGAAATTCGAAACCCTAACCCTAGGTTCCCTTTCCTCTTCCTCCAAAGCAAGGAACGTGGGTCAGGAAGCCTTGGAGAAGAAGAACCTCGTTGAAGGAACCTTCCCTGCAGGTAAAACCCTAGTTTTACTCATTTAAATTCCTGTTTTAGATGATAATGGCCATTAGGAAACACCCTTGGCTGTGTAATTCGAATTTAGGATTTTGGATTTGGTTTTGGTGGCCCAAATGGGGTTTTCCCCAATTATTAAGAACCCTAACCCTAGATTTTGGTTTGTAGACTGTTTGCATCTCATCTGTGTATGTTGAACCCGAGTTTTAGGGTTTTTGGTTAGAGGGATTCATAGGTTTTAAGTGATTTTCGTTTCTGAACTGCATCTGTTCGATGAAATGCCCAAAAAGGGTTGAACATCTATTTTTCCTATTCTAATAAAGTCTAAATTGATGATTGATGAATGATGTATGATGTCCATATATATATATACATGTGTAGATAGATTTGAGGTGTGTTGTATATATATATATATATATCTAGGTGTAGATGTGTGTGTGGTTGAAGAAGGAAATTCTGGGATGCAGTCGGGTATGTACAGACTGTGTTTGGGTCATTGTGTACTCGGGTTTGAGAGGAACCAGGCTGTGGCTGTGCATAACTGTGTATAGGTGTGAGGGAGAGAAATTCCCAGGTTTGATGAGGATTTTGATTTTGTGTGTCTGTGCATATGTTTATGGGTGTTCAGTGTAGTGATTTGGATTTCAGATTACTGTGTGTTAGATGCATATCTGTGTGAGTTTCAGTCCTGATATGGGTTAGAAACTGTGCAGGTTTGGATTTGGGGCAATGGGATGTGTGTTCCTCTAACTATGTATAATTTAGTATAAAATACCTGTGTGTAGATGATAACTTGAGGCGTGTAACTGTGCATGCCTGTGTGGGTGCCAGTAATGACCAGTGTATACCTGTGTCAGTAGGTGTATTTCTGTGTCAGTGTGTAGCAGTAGGTAATTGAGTTATGGTTTTCTTGAGGGTTAATATGAGCAGTCTAGTATTATGTGTGTGTTTGTGGAGTGAGTTAAACTAGATTTCCTGTGTGATTCAGAGAGAGAGAGAGAGAGTGTTTGGTTCCAGATTTCCTGTGTGTGTCTATACTGTGTAACTGTGAGTGTGTGTTGTTATAGAGGGATGTGAGGTGCAGCAAATTGCATACAGCAGTATGTGGCAATGTGTGCCTGTGTAATATGGGGTTATGGCTGTTAATTGGGGTTCCTGTCAGTGTATTTGAATTGGGGAGGGGAAATCTGTAAAACTGAATTCTGTGTGTGCATTGGGGGAGAGCCTGTGTCAAAACTGTGTTGAGAAGTTGTATGATTGCCTGTGTGTCTTAGTGTGTCTAGATACTTAGGTGTTGTGCATCAGTGTAGGAGTTATGACAGTGAGCAGTGTGGCAGTGATTTACCTGTGTGTTGTACAGTTTAATGTGTGTATGAGATATCTGAGAATGTGTGTGTGCATTAGAGAAACATGTAGGTCTCAGTATTTGGGGGATGTGTTGTGAGGATTATGTGCAGTGTATAGCAGCATGTGAGGGTGAACGCAAGTGTTTGTGTGTGTGTCAGTTTGAAGTCCCAGTGAATGCTGTGAATGCTGTGTGTTAGTGGAGGATTGGGAGCAGTGAGGGGTTTAAGTGTGTAGACTCATGTGTATCAGTTAGTTATTGGAGTATCAATGTATTGGAGGATTAGTTAGTAGAGTGCCAGATTTAGTGTATCAGTTATTATCAGTTAGAAGTTTGTTTAGTTAGATAATTAGATACTTTAGTGTATCAGTTAGCATGGGGCCCAGTTAGCAAGTTAGTGTATAGTTAATTAGTTAGTTTAGTTAGTAACATTAGTTAATATATTGTTATCAGTTAGTATAATATATAAAGGTATTAGTTAGTTATACTAAGTGGTAGTGATAGTTAGTTAAGGTAAGTTCTATATGATTGTAGATAAGTATAAGTACTAGCTATAACTGGATAGAGTAGGTATTAGTAAGGTTTTACTTAGAAACCTAGGTAATGGCCTAATATAGCTAAGATAAGCTAGTATTGGATAGTTAGTAACCTTTATAGACTAAATAACTTAGTATGGATCTAGTATGACTTAGTTAAGCTAGAATGACTTAGAAATTGACCTAGAATAGCTAGTTAGTAGCAAACTAGACCAATTGACTCAGTTGAACCTAGTATTGACCAGTAAACCTTAGACATGACCTAGAAACCTCGTTTTTAAATTGTTAAGCATGTTATTCTTTTAATTCATTAATTAACATTGAATTTCCATAAATAGGTCATTGTGATTCCATTTTGGACCTCGATCCTCACATTTTGCTCAGGACCACAGGCGAGTACATTCTCTGACAGTTTTCATGGTTGATTACTTCTATAAATTGTAGTGTATTACATACTTGATTCCGACACTATGGATACACGGGTTAGCACCCTAGATCCCCATCACGAGGAGTCGTGGTTGGAATCCATCGTGTTAGCTGGGGGATGGGGAACTATTAGTAGATTATGTGATCATATCCAAACATTTATATGCACCATAGCTCACCCCACTTCTCACGTCGGGTGCGGCCTGACCACTTATATGCTCCATAGCTGTTATATATGATTAGCCTGACCACTATATGCACCATAGCTAACCATGCGGTTAGCCTGACCTAAAAGAATCATAGCTAATCATATATAACCAGCCTGATCCAGTCCCAAGCCGATCACATGATAAACTAATAATTCAAACACTTAGCTAGATGTTTTTATCTTTATTCAGATTTACCTGTTCTAGCATTTACTACTTATTGCTCATTGCTAGATGCCTACTGTCTATTTCATTTTCTCCAGTACTTCACATGTTCAGCTTTTATTTCCATCTTGTATCTCTTACACTGTTTATAGATTTTGTCAATTAATGAAACTGCTGTTAGTGCTTGTGCTTCGCTCCAATCCTGACTGGATAACAACATTTTTCAGAGGACCTGGAAGACTTTTGCCCTACTCATTACGGTCCAGGAATAGAGGAGGATTTCACCCCAGAAATCCCAGAGGAGGTGCCTATCTTAGAGGAGAACTTGCCTGCCCATGCTTAGATTATTTTTTTCTGCATTTATTGTTTTAGACTGAGACTGAGACTGAGATGTATTTATTTTTATTTGTGACTTTGTGAGGTCATTTGGACCCAGGATTTGAGTTGAACTTCTTGTGATTGGTTTAAATAGAACTCTTTTCAATTCTCATCGTGCCATTATGTTTATAGTTGTGATTGAGTATATAATAGAACTGTGATTTATTTATCATTGTTCTCCGTACGGAGTTGAGACTATTGACAGGATATACTATGTTTGTGACCTAGACAGCGTTCTACCGCCGATGCTGCGGCGTAGGCTGGACGTACCCACGACTCATGCCCAATTTCCGGGTGCGGGTCGTGACACGTTTTTAGTGGTGGCCCATGCAGGTCTAGTCTCCAGTCCTAGTCTTAGACTATTTTAGGAAATAGGAATTAGGCCAAGAATATGCTCAATCACAATTAGGAAATTCTGATTCTTATGATACTATTCTTAATGATTAATTCCTTTAGAAATTTTTCTGTCCTTCCTTGATATCATATCTATTGCCTTAATTGAATCTTTCGATCTGTCTCCAGGATGCCGCCAAGAAGGTCCCAGAGACTCGGAGCAGCAGATTCAGAGAGGTCTGCCACCTCTCGCGCTGCCGGACAGACATCAGCAGCACCTCCTACATCTCCAGGACAGGTGGGAGTGTCTGCAGCATTCGGGGGTCCTCCACCACCAGTTCAGAGGGTCCCCACAGCTACGACGGCACCACCACCTCCACCACCACCAGCTCAGCATCCAGGAGGTGTGCCCGTCGATGGGGCACAGATGTTCGCTTTGATTCAGGGCATGGTCGACGCCCAGAGGACGTCGGCAGAGGCCCAGAGAGTGCAGGCTGAGGCACATCAGGCCCAGACAGAGATGATGAGGGTGAACATGGAGAATGCTCACCAAGTGGCTCTCCAGGCTGTGGAGAGAGTCACTCAGCAGCAGCAACATCCTGGTCAGCAACAACAGAGGCCGGGCACCATTGTGGACTTCAAGAGGATGATGCCTCGGGAGTTCAAGGGGACAGAAGGGATACTCTACGCCGATGACTGGCTAGAGGACATCGAGAGGAACTTGCGTTTGGCGCAGATTCCAGAGGCGCTCCAGATCGAGGCCGCTGGCAGCCAGATGTTCGACATTGCCTTGACGTGGTTTCGCACGGAGCCGAGACTCTTGCGCGGGGGACTCACTTGGGAAGCTTTCAAGGAGCTCTTCAAAGAAAAGTTATTTCCTGATGTCGCCCTGGGAGCTTTGGAGAGTCAATTCCATGACTTAGCCCAGGGGAGCTCGTCCGTCGATGAGTATGCCGCGGAGTTTAGCCGTCTGAGCCGTTTCGCACCGTCGATGATTAGAGATCCGGGGGACAGGGCCCGGAAATTCAGAAAGGGGCTGACAAGAGAGATCAAGTCTCGCACGTCGGGACGTCGCACAGCTACCTACGAGGGCATATTGATGGATGCCCAAGTAGCCGAGGATGACTTGGACCTCAGGCCCAAGAGGGGACGCGATGTTACCGGAGGGGCAAACAGTAGTGCGGGAACAGGCAAGCGTCCACACTTTCAGCAGCAGCAGAGACACTTTCAGCAACAGCACCAGGCACCAGCTCGAGGGCAGGTTCAGCAACAGCAGCAGAGGCAGACTCAGCCCGCCATCCAGTGTGCGTACTGCGGGAAGATGGGACATACTAGAGATATCTGCAGGCACAGATTGGGCTCATGTTTGTCCTGCGGATCGACGACACATCAGCTGAGGGATTGCCCTACCATTCGGACTCGTCCAGGTCAGGGTGGAGCAGCCGCCCAGAGAGGACCAGGCAGGGTACCTACCGTACCAGGAGGCCAACAACAGAGGGGACCACTTCCACTGCAAAATCAGAAGTTCGCCCAGCATCAGCAGCAGAGAGGTGCGCCCCAGGGGCGAGCGTACGCCATGGCAGTCGAGGAGATCGAGCCAGCAGGAGACTTGATCACAGGTTCGGTTCTTCTCGATTGTATTCCTGCATTTACCTTATTTGATTCTGGCGCTTCCCATAGTTTTGTGTCTGTATCATATGCACTTCGACATCATTTAGACACAGAACCATTAGCTAGGACTTGCAAGATCATGACTGGTGGAGGTATTATCCTAGTCCGTTATCACTGCAAGGACCGGAGAGTGTCAGTAGGAGGCCAAGACTTGAGCGTGAGCTTACTTGTTATGCCACTTCTGGGGTACGATATTGTACTCGGAATGGACTGGTTGAGTAGGCATCATGCTACGATAGATTGTTATAGAGGCAGAGTATTGTTCAGACCACCAGGAGAGCCGGAGTTTGAGGTCGTCAGAGCAGCAGCGGAACAGAGCAGGAGCACATTTTGCGGAGCCAGGGAGGAAGAAGAGGAGTTGCCACATCCTCTGATAGCGGAGTTCCTGGATGTATTTCCAGAAGAGTTGCCAGGCTTGCCGCCAGACAGAGATGTTGAATTCTCTATAGACTTGGTTCCAGGAGCGGAGCCCATTTCACAACATGTTTATAGAGTCAACAACAGCGAGCTGGCAGAACTGAAGAAGCAAGTTGAGGAGCTGCAGGACAAAGGCTTCATCAAATCCAGTTCATCACCATGGGGAGCCCCGGTATTGTTCGTGCCGAAGAAGGACGGCACGGTGCGCATGTGCATTGATTATAGAGCCTTGAACAATATCACTATCAAGAACAAGTACCCGCTGCCGAGGATAGATGATCTTTTTGACCAGTTGAGCGGGGCGAGGGTGTTTTCGAAGATTGATTTGAGGTCAGGCTATCACCAGGTGAAGGTGAAGAAAGAAGACACGCCAAAGACAGCTTTTCGGACCAGATATGGCCAGTTTGAGTTCATGGTAATGCCATTTGGTTTAACCAATGCACCGGCAGTATTCATGAACTTGATGAACAAGGTGTTCCACCAGTACCTTGACAAGTTTGTGGTGGTGTTCATCGATGATATTCTTGTGTATTCCAAGACACCGGAGGAGCACGAAGAGCACCTGAGATTGGTCTTAGAGACTCTCAGGAGGGAGAAGCTGTACGGGAAACTCTCTAAGTGTGAATTCTTCCTTGACAAGGTTGAATTTCTTGGGCATGTGGTATCGGGTGACGGAATCTCGGTTAACCCACAGAAGATCGAGGCAGTAGAGTCGTGGGCTACCCCCAGTTCGGTAGCTGAGATCAGGAGTTTTCTCGGGCTAGCAGGATACTACAGGAGGTTTGTACAAGACTTCTCCAAGATTGCAGCGCCGATGACCAGACTGACTAGGAAGGACGTGGATTTTATTTGGACAGAGGAGTGCCAGGCTGCATTTGATGAGCTGAAGAAGAGGTTGACGACAGCTCCAATTTTGACGTTGCCATCAGGGACAGGTGGTTTTACCATCTACAGTGATGCTTCAGGGAAGGGTCTGGGATGTGTTCTTCAACAGCACGGGAAGGTAATTGCCTATGCTTCCAGGCAGTTACGCCCTCATGAAAAGAACTACCCCACCCACGATTTGGAGTTAGCAGCAGTTATCTTCGCTCTAAAGCTGTGGAAACATTACCTGTACGGAGAGCGTGTGGAGATCTTCACAGACCACAAGAGCTTGAAGTACGTATTCACACAGAAAGAGCTGAACATGAGGCAGAGGAGGTGGTTAGAGCTGATGAAGGACTTTGACATCTCATTGCAGTACCATCCAGGGAAGGCTAACGTAGTCGCCGATGCCTTGAGCAGGTATCCGATGGCTATGTACTTGACGACAGATAGGCATTTATTAGCTGATTTGGAGAGCTTGGAGATTGAGGTGTTAGTTCCCGGTGCCGAGATTCAGATGTGGGGATTGCAGATACAGTCCGAACTGATGGACAGGATCAGAGCTGCGCAGTACGATGATGAGACTCTGAGTAGTATCAGAGCCCAAGTTCAGATGGGATTGTCAGACGACTTCACTATCGCAGAGGACGGTTCTCTACGGCACGGCACGAGGATATGTGTGCCTAGCGGGGAGCTGCGCGAGGAGGTTTTGCAGGAGGCACACCGCTCTCAGTACTCGATGCATCCCGGTGCCAACAAGATGTATCGAGACTTGAGGGAGCACGTATGGTGGTATGGAATGAAGCGCGAGGTAGCACGCTTCGTATCTCGGTGTCTAGTGTGCCAGCAGGTAAAGGCAGACCGGCAGAGGCCAGGAGGTTTGCTTCAACCTTTACCGATTCCAGAATGGAAATGGGAGCACGTGACCATGGATTTCGTTTCAGGGCTTCCACGTTCTCCAGGAGGGAAGGACGCGATTTGGGTCATCGTGGACAGGTTGACCAAATCAGCCCATTTCTTACCTTTCAAGGTGGGCACATCGACGGAGAAGCTAGCAGAGATGTACGTGCGACAGATTGTTAGACTTCATGGAGTTCCTGTGAGCATCGTCTCGGATCGGGATAGTCGTTTCACTTCCCACTTCTGGAGGAGTCTGCAGGCTAGCTTGGGCACCCAGCTCAAGTTCAGTACCGCGTATCACCCCCAGACAGACGGACAGTCGGAAAGGACTATTCAGACTCTCGAGGATATGCTACGCACTTGTGTTCTAGATCTCGGAGGTTCTTGGGAGGATCATCTGCACCTGGTAGAGTTTGCTTACAACAACAGCTACCAGGCCAGCATCGAGATGTCACCATTTGAGGCTCTTTATGGACGGAGGTGTCGTACACCGCTGTCGTGGGACGACGTTGGAGAGAGAGCCTTGCTAGGACCAGAAATGGTCGTGGATGCAGCAGAAAAGGTGAAACTCATCAGAGACAGACTGCGAGTGGCGCAGGACAGACAGCGGCATTGGGCCGACAGCCACCGTAGACCCCTTGAGTTTCAGGTATAGATTGTTAATTTTCTGATTTGTGTTGTTTGCTTAGACTGCGTGCTAAGACTGTTGTTTTAGGTTGGCGATCTAGTTTTCCTACGGATTTCTCCGACGCGTGGAACGATTCGTTTTGGTAGAGGCGGAAAGCTTAGCCCACGCTACATCGGACCCTTCAGTATTCTGGCGAGGGTAGGCGCAGTGGCGTATAGATTGGACTTGCCGCCTGCATTGGAGGGAGTGCATAATGTGTTCCATGTGTCGCAGCTGAGACGGTACGTGGCCGACCCTAGTCACGTACTTGATCACTCGGAGATTGAGGTTGGTCCAACGCTCAGCTACCCTGAGCAGCCAGTAGAGATCTTGGACCGCAGAGAGAAGGTGTTGCGGAACCAAACCATCCCTTTGGTTCGCGTAGCATGGAGACACCACTCTCCAGGGGAGTCGACCTGGGAGAGAGAGGACGAAATGCGTGAGCAATACCCGTACCTCTTCCAGACTTGAGGTATATTTCCTTTTCTGAATTCATCCTTGTTGTAGTTCAGTCCAATTTCGAGGACGAAATTTCTTTTAGGAGGGTAGACTTGTCACTACCACTTTTCCATGTAAGGGTATTTCTGTAATTTAACTATTTTAAATAATTATGTATTAAATTATTTGCTGAGTTTTATAACTATTATATTATTATTAGGGATATTGATTTTGGGTAAACCCTAGAAATCCATTAGGACAACCCTAATGACCAACCCTAAGTTGTAAACCCTATTCTAGCAAAACCCTAGAATTTAAAAATTTAAGATGGAACCCTCAAAAGTCTAGACTGACTTAACCTGAGTCTGTTAGGTTCTACATGACTTAACATAAAGGGTTAAACCTAAAAACTAGGCATAGAAACCCTAAAACCTAGGTTTAATATAAAAAGGAGCTTCCCACAAAGCCATCCTTCATGTAAGCAGGAGAAACCCTAGCCTCCACTAGAGAAAAACCATCTCCCATCCAGAAATTCGAAACCCTAACCCTAGGTTCCCTTTCCTCTTCCTCCAAAGCAAGGAACGTGGGTCAGGAAGCCTTGGAGAAGAAGAACCTCGTTGAAGGAACCTTCCCTGCAGGTAAAACCCTAGTTTTACTCATTTAAATTCCTGTTTTAGATGATAATGGCCATTAGGAAACACCCTTGGCTGTGTAATTCGAATTTAGGATTTTGGATTTGGTTTTGGTGGCCCAAATGGGGTTTTCCCCAATTATTAAGAACCCTAACCCTAGATTTTGGTTTGTAGACTGTTTGCATCTCATCTGTGTATGTTGAACCCGAGTTTTAGGGTTTTTGGTTAGAGGGATTCATAGGTTTTAAGTAATTTTCGTTTCTGAACTGCATCTGTTCGATGAAATGCCCAAAAAGGGTTGAACATCTATTTTTCCTATTCTAATAAAGTCTAAATTGATGATTGATGAATGATGTATGATGTCCATATATATATATACATGTGTAGATAGATTTGAGGTGTGTTGTATATATATATATATATATCTAGGTGTAGATGTGTGTGTGGTTGAAGAAGGAAATTCTGGGATGCAGTCGGGTATGTACAGACTGTGTTTGGGTCATTGTGTACTCGGGTTTGAGAGGAACCAGGCTGTGGCTGTGCATAACTGTGTATAGGTGTGAGGGAGAGAAATTCCCAGGTTTGATGAGGATTTTGATTTTGTGTGTCTGTGCATATGTTTATGGGTGTTCAGTGTAGTGATTTGGATTTCAGATTACTGTGTGTTAGATGCATATCTGTGTGAGTTTCAGTCCTGATATGGGTTAGAAACTGTGCAGGTTTGGATTTGGGGCAATAGGATGTGTGTTCCTCTAACTATGTATAATTTAGTATAAAATACCTGTGTGTAGATGATAACTTGAGGCGTGTAACTGTGCATGCCTGTGTGGGTGCCAGTAATGACCAGTGTATACCTGTGTCAGTAGGTGTATTTCTGTGTCAGTGTGTAGCAGTAGGTAATTGAGTTATGGTTTTCTTGAGGGTTAATATGAGCAGTCTAGTATTATGTGTGTGTTTGTGGAGTGAGTTAAACTAGATTTCCTGTGTGATTCAGAGAGAGAGAGAGAGAGTGTTTGGTTCCAGATTTCCTGTGTGTGTCTATACTGTGTAACTGTGAGTGTGTGTTGTTATAGAGGGATGTGAGGTGCAGCAAATTGCATACAGCAGTATGTGGCAATGTGTGCCTGTGTAATATGGGGTTATGGCTGTGAATTGGGGTTCCTGTCAGTGTATTTGAATTGGGGAGGGGAAATCTGTAAAACTGAATTCTGTGTGTGCATTGGGGGAGAGCCTGTGTCAAAACTGTGTTGAGAAGTTGTATGATTGCCTGTGTGTCTTAGTGTGTCTAGATACTTAGGTGTTGTGCATCAGTGTAGGAGTTATGACAGTGAGCAGTGTGGCAGTGATTTACCTGTGTGTTGTACAGTTTAATGTGTGTATGAGATATCTGAGAATGTGTGTGTGCATTAGAGAAACATGTAGGTCTCAGTATTTGGGGGATGTGTTGTGAGGATTATGTGCAGTGTATAGCAGCATGTGAGGGTGAACGCAAGTGTTTGTGTGTGTGTCAGTTTGAAGTCCCAGTGAATGCTGTGAATGCTGTGTGTTAGTGGAGGATTGGGAGCAGTGAGGGGTTTAAGTGTGTAGACTCATGTGTATCAGTTAGTTATTGGAGTATCAATGTATTGGAGGATTAGTTAGTAGAGTGCCAGATTTAGTGTATCAGTTATTATCAGTTAGAAGTTTGTTTAGTTAGATAATTAGATACTTTAGTGTATCAGTTAGCATGGGGCCCAGTTAGCAAGTTAGTGTATAGTTAATTAGTTAGTTTAGTTAGTAACATTAGTTAATATATTGTTATCAGTTAGTATAATATATAAAGGTATTAGTTAGTTATACTAAGTGGTAGTGATAGTTAGTTAAGGTAAGTTCTATATGATTGTAGATAAGTATAAGTACTAGCTATAACTGGATAGAGTAGGTATTAGTAAGGTTTTACTTAGAAACCTAGGTAATGGCCTAATATAGCTAAGATAAGCTAGTATTGGATAGTTAGTAACCTTTATAGACTAAATAACTTAGTATGGATCTAGTATGACTTAGTTAAGCTAGAATGACTTAGAAATTGACCTAGAATAGCTAGTTAGTAGCAAACTAGACCAATTGACTCAGTTGAACCTAGTATTGACCAGTAAACCTTAGACATGACCTAGAAACCTCGTTTTTAAATTGTTAAGCATGTTATTCTTTTAATTCATTAATTAACATTGAATTTCCATAAATAGGTCATTGTGATTCCATTTTGGACCTCGATCCTCACATTTTGCTCAGGACCACAGGCGAGTACATTCTCTGACAGTTTTCATGGTTGATTACTTCTATAAATTGTAGTGTATTACATACTTGATTCCGACACTATGGATACACGGGTTAGCACCCTAGATCCCCATCACGAGGAGTCGTGGTTGGAATCCATCGTGTTAGCTGGGGGATGGGGAACTATTAGTAGATTATGTGATCATATCCAAACATTTATATGCACCATAGCTCACCCCACTTCTCACGTCGGGTGCGGCCTGACCACTTATATGCTCCATAGCTGTTATATATGATTAGCCTGACCACTATATGCACCATAGCTAACCATGCGGTTAGCCTGACCTAAAAGAATCATAGCTAATCATATATAACCAGCCTGATCCAGTCCCAAGCCGATCACATGATAAACTAATAATTCAAACACTTAGCTAGATGTTTTTATCTTTATTCAGATTTACCTGTTCTAGCATTTACTACTTATTGCTCATTGCTAGATGCCTACTGTCTATTTCATTTTCTCCAGTACTTCACATGTTCAGCTTTTATTTCCATCTTGTATCTCTTACACTGTTTATAGATTTTGTCAATTAATGAAACTGCTGTTAGTGCTTGTGCTTCGCTCCAATCCTGACTGGATAACAACATTTTTCAGAGGACCTGGAAGACTTTTGCCCTACTCATTACGGTCCAGGAATAGAGGAGGATTTCACCCCAGAAATCCCAGAGGAGGTGCCTATCTTAGAGGAGAACTTGCCTGCCCATGCTTAGATTATTTTTTTCTGCATTTATTGTTTTAGACTGAGACTGAGACTGAGATGTATTTATTTTTATTTGTGACTTTGTGAGGTCATTTGGACCCAGGATTTGAGTTGAACTTCTTGTGATTGGTTTAAATAGAACTCTTTTCAATTCTCATCGTGCCATTATGTTTATAGTTGTGATTGAGTATATAATAGAACTGTGATTTATTTATCATTGTTCTCCGTACGGAGTTGAGACTATTGACAGGATATACTATGTTTGTGACCTAGACAGCGTTCTACCGCCGATGCTGCGGCGTAGGCTGGACGTACCCACGACTCATGCCCAATTTTCGGGTGCGGGTCGTGACATTGGTCCAAGGAAGCATGTCAGTCGATGAGTACACCGCAGAGTTTTATCGTTTGAGTCGATTCATGCCATCGATGATTCGGGATCTAGGAGACCGAGCCCAAAAATTCAGGAAGAGGTTGAATAGAGAAATCAAGTCTCGTACTTCGAGACGTCGTACTGCTACATTTGAGGGTATTCTGATGGATGCTCATATTGCTGAGGATGACTTGGACCTCAGGCCCAAGAGAGGATGCGACACTTCTGGAGGAACAAATGGTAGTACATGATCGGCCAAGCGCTCACACTTTCAGCAGCAACAGAGGCTGTACCAGCAGCAGCATCAGCAGCACCAGGCACCAGGCACCAGTTCGAGAATACACCCAGCAGCAACAGCCACAGAGGCAGACTCAGCCCGTTGCCCAGTGTGCGTATTGCGGGAAGATGAGATATACTAGAAACATATATAGGAAGTGGTTGGGTACATGCTTGTCCTGTGGATCATCAGCACATCAACTTAGGGACTGCCTATCTATTCAAACAAGTCAGGGTAGAGCAGCCGCTCAGAAGGGACAAGCCAGAGTACCTACTGTACCAGGAGGCCAGCAAAGGGGACCTCTACTACCACCACAGCAGCAAAGGTTTGCTCAGCACCAGTAGCAGCAAAGAGGTGCACCCCAGGGACGAGCATACGCCATGACGATTGAGGAGGCCGAGTCATCTGGAGATGTGATTTCAGGTTCAATTTCTCTCGATTCTATTCCAGCACTTGCATTATTTGATTCTGGCACTTTTCATAGTTTCGTATTTATATCTTATGCCCTTAAGAATCATTTAGAGACGGAACCATTAGATAGAACTTGCAAGATCACGACGGGAGGAGGCATTATCCTAGTCCATAATTATTGCAAGGATCGAAGAGTATTATTGGAAGGCCGAGAGTTGAGCGTGAGCTTACTCGTTATGCCACTTCCGGGATACGATATTGTACTCGGAATGGACTGGTTGAGTAGGCACCATGCTACAATAGATTATCACGGAGGCAGAGTAATATTTTGACCGCCAGGAGAGCCAGAGTTTGAGGTCGCCAGAGGAGCAGCAGAGCGGAGAAGAGATACTTTTTGCGGAGCCAGGATGGAAGAAGAGGAGTTGCCACATCCTCTGATAGCGGAGTTCCTGGATGTATTTCCAGAGGAGTTGCCAGGCTTGCCGCCAGACAGGGATATTGAATTCTCTATAGACTTGGTACTATGAGCGGAGCCCATTTCACAATATGTCTATAGAATCAACAACAACGAACTGGCAGAACTAAAGAAGCAAGTTAAGGAGATGCAGGACAAAGGCTTTATTAGATCCAGTTCTTCACCATAGGGAGCTCCGGTATTGTTCGTACCGAAGAAGGACAGTACGGTATGCATGTGTATCGACTATAGAGCTCTGAACAACCTCACTATTAAGAACAAATACCTGCTGCCGAGGATAGATAATCTTTTCGATAAGTTGAGCGGAGTGAAGGTATTTTCAAAGATAGACTTAAGGTCTGGCTATCACCAGGTGAAGAGAGAAGACATACCGAAGACTGCTTTTTGGACCAGATATGGCCAGTTTGAATTCATGGTAATGCTATTTGGTTTAACCAATGCACCAGCAGTATTCATGAATTTGATGAACAAGGTATTCCACCAGTACCTTGACAAGTTTGTGGTGGTGTTCATCGACGATATTCTTGTGTATTCGAAGACCCCTGAGGAGCACGAAGAGCACCTGAGGATGGTCTTAGAGACTCTAAAAAAAGAAGAGCTGTATGGGAAGCTTTCAAAGTGTGAGTTCTTCCTTGACAAGGTTAAATTCCTTGGATATATGGTGACGGGTAATGGAATTTCAGTTAACCCAAAGAAGATCGAGGCAGTGGAGTCATGGGCTACCCCCAGTTCGGTAGCTGAGATTAGGAGTTTTATTGGGCTAGCAGGATACTACAGGAGATTTGTACAAGACTTCTCCAAGATTACAGAGCCAATGACTAGGCTGACCAAGAAAGATATAGAATTCGTCTGGACAGAGGAATGTCAGGCCGCGTTTGATGAGCTGAAGAAGAGATTGACGACAGCTCCAGTTTTGACGTTGCCATCAGGGACAGGTGGATTCAATATCTACAGTGATGCTTCAGGAAAGGTTTGGGTTGCGTTCTTCAGCAGCACGGGAAAGTAATTGTCTATGCTTCAAGACAATTATGCCCTCATAAAAAGAACTACCGCACCCACGATTTAGAGTTGGAAGCAGTTATCTTCGCTTTAAAGTTGTGAAAACACTATCTATATGGAGAGAGTGTGAAGATCTTCACAGACCACAAGAGCTTGAAGTACAGGTTTACACAGAATGAGCTAAACATGAGACAGAGGAGGTGGTTGGAGTTGATGAAAGACTTTGACATCTCATTACAGTACCACCCAGGAAATGCCAACATAGTCGCCGATGCCTTGAGCAGGTATCCGATGGCTATGTACTTGACAACAGATAGACATTTATTGGCCGATCTTGAGAGCTTGGGAATTGAAATGCTAGTTCCAGGTATGGAGATTCAGATATGGGGATTACAGATACAGTCCGAGCTGATAGACAGAATTAGAGATGCATAGTATAATGATGAGACTCTGAGGAGTATCAGGACACAAGTTCGAACAGGATTGACAGACGACTTTACTATTGCTGATGATGGATCTTTACGGCATGGCACGAGGATGTGTGTGCCGAGTGGAGAGCTTCGCAAAGAGGTTTTGCAGGAGGCACATCGCTCTTAGTACTCGATACACCCTGATGCCAACAAGATGTATCGAGATTTGAGGGAGCACGTATGGTGGTATGGTATGAAGCACGAGGTATCATGCTTCGTATCCCGGTGTTTAGTGTGCCAGCAGGTAAAAGCAGATCGACAGAGGCCAGGTGGATTGCTTCAACCATTACCCATCCTAGAATGAAAGTGGAAGCACGTGACTATGGACTTCGTTTTGGGGCTTCCACGTTCTCCAGGAGAAAAGGACACGATTTGGGTCATCGTGGATAGATTGACCAAATCAGCCCACTTCTTACCATTTAAAGTGGGAACATCGACAGAGAGGCTAGCGGAGATATACGTACGACAGATTGTCAGATTACATGGGGTTCCTGTGAGTATTATCTCAGATCGGGATAGTCGTTTCACTTCCCATTTCTGGAGGACATGCTAGCTTGGCCACTCAGCTCAAGTTCAGTACCGCATATCACCCACAGACAGACGGGCAGTCTGAAAGGACTATTCAGACTCTCGAAGATATGCTACGCACATGTGTTTTGGATCTCGAAGGTTCTTAGGAGGATCATCTACACCTAGTAGAGTTTGCTTACAATAACAGTTACCAGGCCAGCATTGAGATGTCACCATTTGAAGCTTTATATGGATGGAGGTATCGTACACCATTATCTTGGGATGATGTCGGAGAGAGAGCCTTGTTAGGACCAAAAATGGTCGTGGATGCACAGAAAAGGTAAAACTCATCAGAGACAGACTGCGGGTGGCGCAGGACAGACATCGGCATTAGGCCGATAGCCACCGTAGACCCCTAGAGTTTCAGGTATAGGTTTATTATTTAATGGTTTACGATTATTTTATTTTAGATTGCGTATTAAGACTGTTGTTCTTGGTTAGTTGGTGTTCCTACGGATTTCTCTGACACGGGGCACAATTCATTTTGGTAGAGGCGGGAAGCTTAGTCCACGATACATCGGACCTTTCGGTATTCTTGCAAGGGTCAGTGCAGTGGCCTATAGACTGGACTTGTCACCTGCACTAGAAGGAGTATATGACGTGTTTCACATATCGCAGCTGAGACGGTACGTGGTAGATCCTAGTCACGTACAAGATCACTCGAAGATCGAGGTTGGACCGACTCTTAGCTATCCCGAACAGCCCATAGAGATCTTGGATCGTAGAGAGAAGGTTTTGCAGAACTAGACTATTCCCTTGGTTCATGTTGCATGGAGACATCACTCTCCAAGCGATTCAACCTGGAAGAGAGAGGATGAAATGCACGAGCAGTATCTGTATCTCTTCGAGACTTGAGGTATAATTCCTTGTTTGATTGTTTGTTCTTGTGCTAGTTTATTTCAATTTCGAGGGCAAAATATTTTTTAAGGAGGGTTGACTTGTCACTACCACATCCTAAAATAGGAATATTTTTATATTTTAATTATTATAAGTATTGTGTATATTATATTGCATGTTATATTTATATATTATATATAGTGTTCTTTAATGTATGGGTTAGTAGACTAGACCTAGAAATCCACTAGATGAACCTTTGACTAAAATATAGGATTATGGATTTAATTAGTACATTTTTGAGATTTATTATTTAGGATTATAATTTATTATTGTGATTTTATTTGATTAGTGTAACTTACCGTTGCTTCGATATTTGGAGCACTACACTAGCCATTGCCTTCACCAAATTTCACACCAATATCCTAGACGTGCCAGTCTTCTATTCTGACCCTTGTGTAACTCATAAATATGCTCTATTGTGCTTTATTTTAGCCGCATAATATTCGTCACAAATATTTAATTGTATTTCAAAATAAATACAACTTTGCATCATTGTACGTTCCAATCAGAATTGGAGACACAATCTCGACCAATTTTTGTACAACCCAAATTATGACAATATTCTATTCTGGGTCATCTACGTCCATGACACTTGTGTCCTACCTAATTTTAGCCCTATGTACTTCCAATTAATTTTAGAACACCATTTGCATTAATTTTAATTAAATTGGTGTAAGGACCCAACTTAACCCAAAACTAGACCCAATACCAAGCCAAACCCCCATTCACACCCTCAAGACTCATACTAAACACCACACACCCTTTTTAACCACTATATCACACCAAATATTGTGTTTTTCCTCATTAAATCTTAAATTCCCACTTTTGTACAATTTTCCAAATATTAGAAAATTTTATGCAAAAGTGCAGTGAGGTGTCCACACTCTATTAGACCCAACATATGAAGAAACACCCTTTTTCTTCATTGACCGATCACATGTGATTTTTCTCCATAATTTTTGGAGTGTGCAACACTCAACATCTTCCCTCTCACCAATCTTAACCATCCATTCAAACCCACTCAATCCTAGCCTTTAAAATTCCTTCATGTAAAAGCCAACCACAATCCCTAGGTGTACTTCGGCGGCCCAACTTCCTAGGTCTACATCACCCTTTTTCTCCACATATATAAATACTTTTTCTCATATTATTTGCATCCCCATCACAAACATCAAAACCCTAAACCTATTTACAACCACCATCATCTTCATCCCTCACCTCCCATCTCCATCAACCCGACTTCCTTCCGCCGATGTACTGCCAGCCATCCACGCCGGAATCCTCCAACCTCAGCTGAACCCACGACCGTGCATCACCGCGAGCACCTGACCCCGCCACCATTAATACCGCCAACACCATCGTCATCTCATCGACACCACCACCATCCCGACCCCGAGCAACCCCGCAGTCAGCCACCATCACCGCCTCTCCCCTTTGACACCGCCGGTCAACAATGACTATCTCACAGACGCCACCTTCCACCGTCATCATCATCATCTACACCACAGCAACTGCTGAACAACCTCGCCTGATCCACGCCAACCGACGAGTCCCGACTTCCCCCGACCGACTGTACCACCGCCATCGTCGACTTCCCTATCACCATGAACATCATCACCTCGACAGTCCCCGTACCCGACTACCCCGGCCATGCCATCTCCCGACTCGACCCCTCACCGTGATTACCGACTTCCCGAGCCACCTCGACAGCAGACTCGACCACGCCTGGCCGCTGCCATCGTTGACATCATCATCATCGTCAACATCACCATCACCTCGCCTGAGTCTTCCTCGCCTGAACTCCACCGCTGCCAGCACGTCTCGACCCTACTCCACGCCATGATGCCATCTTCGATCCATCCACCGTCGTGACAGCAGCTTGCCGGAGCCTGAGCCCTCCGTCGTGACAGCAGCCGAGCACCATCACCAGTCGACTACACCCTCGACCCCGTGCACGCACAGGTTCGATTTGCCCTCCTTCATGATTGTGTGTGTGTGTATGTGTGTGTATGTGTGAATATTAATTAGGATTAGAAATTGCTTCATGACAGTTTAGTTGACATAAGACCTGTGTTGGTGAACCTAGTAATTCGTATGCGTGTGCGTGTATGCATATAATATTTAGTTTGTATATATATATATATATATATATATATATATATATATATATATATATATATATATATATAATCCATAAGAAACAGGATATATTGGTATGGCCATAAGTGTTAATTGTGCGTATCCCGTATTTACCTATGACTATATGACCCTGTATATTAGTGAATTGACTGTCTTGTGTACACCAACGTACTGGCTTAGACATGTGTTGGTGTTACAGGAGATTTAGATCTTTAGACATGTGTTAGTGAGTTGACTGTCTGATAATGCACAACATTTGAGGACATGACACCCGTGCAGTTAGACGCACACTTGACCCTGCTAGTCGACCAGTATCACCCTTGCGTAGTTCTGGGTTCAGTGTAATTATGTTGTGTGTATGCTAGTATAATAACTAATGTTATATTATGTATATAGGATCGTTGGATTGTTCAGACAAGACTTCGAAAACAGGATATATTGGTATTGCCAGCTCAGGACCATAGGCGAGTATATTTTCTGACCGTTTTTATTATGTTGATCATCTCTATGATTCTATTTGTATAGCGTACTTGATTCTGACACTATGGATACACGGGTTAGCATCATCGAGTCCTGTCACGAGGAGTCTTGATTGGAATCCATCGTACTAGCTTGGGATGGAAAGATATTAGTAGATTATGTGATCATACACCACTCTACATGCATTATAGCTCACCCCATACCTCACGTCGGGTGCAGCCTGACCATTACATGTCTCATAGCCTGTTATGTATGATTAACCTAACTATTGCTCGCATCATAGCTAACTGGATGGTTAGCCTGACCTTACATGAATCATAGATAATCATATGTAATAAACCTGATCTGTCCCAAGCCGATCATATGATAGACTGATATTTCACACACTTAGCTAGATATTCTATTCATGTATTTCCAGTTTATTGTTCTAGAATGCACTTGTATTTCTGTTCATTGCTAGTTGTACTATTGATGCTGATATATTCTCCAACATTCTTATTCCAGTATTTCATACTCACCAGTATTTCTTATTTCCAGTATTTATATCCATCATGTATTTCTTTACACTGTTTTATATTTTTTGTCAATATACATGGAACTGCTGTTAGTGCTTGTACTTCACTCCAATCTTGACTGAATATATTTTTCCAGAGGATCTTTAGGACTTCTGTCCCACACACTATGGACCAGGTATAGAGGTAGACTACATACCAGAGATCTTAGAGGAGTCCATTCCCTTAGAGGAGACACTACCTGCAGTTATTTAGACAGTTATTATTTTATGCATTGAGTTTATGTTGAGACTTATATTGAGTCTTATGTTGAGTTTATTTTGAGACTTATAGAGACTATTTATGTTGGACAGCTAGACTGTAGTTTATCTCTATTTTGAGGAGTTGTGCTTGACTTATGTTCGTACTTCCTATCTTTATATCTTATCGTGCCATTTAATTCTTATAGCTATTGTGATTGAGTATATATTGTGGACTGTTGAGCAATGTTTATTTTTATTGTCCTCCTTATGGAGTTGATATCATTGACAGGTTATGAGTTATGTTTAGTATTAAAGAGACCTAGACAGCGTTCTACCGTCGATGCTGTGGCATAGGCTGGACGTACCAACGACTTATGCCTAAATTTTGGGTGCGGATCGTGACACCTTGTCACGCTCTAGTATCAGAATACGGAGACAGACATGGCCAGCTACCCTGTACAAGGTACTATAAGTCATATGACGATCACTGCTATAACTAGACAAGGGGGTACATGCTATAATCAGGTCACCTAGGGTCAGACAAGCATCTATGTCTCAATCAATCAAATAAGAAACAAAAATCATAGAGCATATATGATAAAGCAATACGGCATCCCAAACACTTTCTTAAAATATTCTAGTGACCAGCTGTACAAAGTTCTTGGAGACCAGTTGTAGGCTGGTTTATATATAGTCATGAAAAGGAACAAATGTCCAGACGTGTCGGCTAACAGGTGTCGGTGGCTAAATTTCCAAAAGAAAAAATGTACAATGACGAGTAGGAAAGAAGAAAATCTACTCGTTATCCTCAGCGGCCATGTTCCTGGTACGCGTCATGAGTCGAGGGAAAGTATGTTGGATCGTCGGGTGCTGGCACAAAATCTGGCCATACAAAACCAGTGGGGTTAGACCCCAAAATGGCAAATACCACAAAGGAAGCACGAAATGGAGAAACAAAAACTCAAGCAATAAATATAATAATATAGGTTCTGTGTCGTAACTTAGGTCCATGGAATATCCTATCACAAAGGCCCAACCCTACACCAAACAAGGACAATGGTTGAATCCATCATACTATGATAGTCCATTTCCATAGGCTACTAACATAATACAATCACAATTAAGTCCAATTAATAAAATTAGATAATCACTTGTACGGCTTCCTATCTGTGGAGTCTGAGGTTATCTTAGAAAAATGCATAATATGTATCCTCAAATCATGCCATTACCGAACACGAGCTAACCGAGCCAAATAGAGGAATATACAGACACTTCACGAATTACACAAGTTTTTCGTAGGGCCACTGCGCTAAATAACTATATTAGCTATTCCAATATTCCTATAGTGAAACAGTGGCTCAATATTATTTATAAAAGATCAGATACTGTACTCTACTAAGGCGGATGATATACAGTATATGTGGTGGCCAGCCCACAACATACTAGAATGAATCTATGTGGGTAGGTTCGTTGGCATGATCTCGGGATACCGTTTTCTCCCAATGTTACTACCACTTTTAGTTGCCTAATTAACCCTATATTATTTTAAAATCTAAAGGCGTGGCCACATGAGAATTTTTCTTAAGATGTCGTAAAAAGTAGGGGCACGCTAGATACGAATCCATGAAAGTTTAATCTGGATTCACCCGAGCGTGTTTGCAACATTCAATAAATTAATATCCTAGCCACGCTTTGGTACTTGACTCGTGTATCATGCCTGTGTTGGGAAAAAATATATTTATAGTATCATACGTTCAGAAATTTGGAGGCATTCTCAATACACAACCAAAATATAAATTACTTAACACGTAACACAGTATGTCGTACCTCAGTGCACATTAGATCATGAACAATATCAGACAATAATTTTATCAGCACGTATACAGTATTTGAGTCTAATTACCAAGATCATAAGTATGAGTTCTAGCACTTGGTCGGGTTACTGGGTCCATTCTCCCCTAGAATCATAACACAAGCAATACCTAGGATCAACCACATAGAGGATGATAAGAAACATTCAAAATAAAATGAATAATCCTAACAAGAAAGTACTACGTGTACACAGGAAGTCACTAAGGATAATACGTGTCAAAGTCGTGCACAAGAAGGTCGGGTCGCATGAACCAATCGGCCGCATGTTCTAACATGGCCGCATGTTCCTCCAGACCGCATGCTCGGGCAAAAGTCCACTACTCAGGACAAGTGACGAAGTGATGGGTGATAAATAAAGTGTCAGGAAAGTGACATAAAGGTAATTGATATGACAAGGCATAAGTATCAGAGAGAAAAGACAAAAGCACAAAAAATTATGCAGGGACACAAAAGTCGTGTAGAGACATGCGCCCAAAAGAAGAGACCCATGGCTTGTGACCGCATAACCTCCTGGACACATGGAGTTAGGCTTTAGTAAATTTCCATACGTTCAAGGTACTATGTGTCCGACTTTTGAAAGAATGCACAAAGCAGACATGTATCCAACAAGATGGGTGCATGCTGGAGGGGGCGCATGTTGTTGGGCCGTATGGTACTCCATCGTCCCAGAACAACAAGTTCGGACATGAAAAAACTCCAAAAATCTGAAAAGATTATATCTGCTATAAAATTCTCATCTTAACTCCAAATCAAGTGGTTCAAAAGTCAAAATGCTCGAAATGAAGTGCTCCGTCACATAGAATAATAAGTTTTCAAAAACAATAAGCTTTTGCAGATGAAAACCAAGAAAAACTCAAGAACATCCACACTCATAAAAATCCAGATCTACACCATTACATCCACCAAATCCGAAAATGCCAAGTTCTAAACATGCTTAAAATCACACAATAAACATAATAGACCAATAATATGAAGGGTTTTTCTATTCCTTATGCAAGGTGTACTTGCCTATGGAGGGAAGGAAAAACCTAAGAGAGAAGGAAAAGAAAGAATGAAGAGGGAGAGGGAAAGAAGTTGGTTTATATAGCTAGGGTTTGAGGTTTAGGCCATGGGTTGAACTCATGACCAAACTAACCCAAACCATAAATCAAGAGCTAAGATAAACCAAAGAATGAGTCTAGTCACATACAACCAATTAAATAACATGCAAGCGAGAATAATACATTCCAAAATACGTATGTTGGGAATGGGGAGTGACATCTCCGTTGACGATCGGACACAACTTTGGGATAAGAAGTGTTAGGCAAGCATGAGCTTAGTGTCGAGGCTAATATTCTACTATCGTATTGGTCGTCCCTGATGTTTATGAAGAGTGAGGAATTTATAGAAGAGTGTTATCGGTAGTCATTCTTAACTTCACTATAGCGATGAGTTGTTGGCGGAAAGAAGTTATAGAGTAGAGCGCATCCATAAGAGAGAGTATCTTGAATTAGAGGTGGTGTATTCCATGTACAAGAAGTGACTAGGCACACTACAAGAAAATGCATGTTCAGCGACATAAGCAATATGTAGCAAAAAGTTATATTTGTGTCGCCAAAGCATTTCTGCGACATATATAGCTATGTCGCACGCATGCCGCTATAGCCTTGTCTGGGAAAGTCTTTGGCGACATAAATTCACCCATGTCGCGTAATGTAACCACTTTTGACAAGTCATATTTTTATTTAAAATAAATTTTGACGACATGTGTCTTGTGTGTCGTAGAAAGGTGATACATTGGCAACATAACAAAAGTCTAGTTCTTTATTTATTTTTTTACTATAAGAACACTTCCTGCTACACAATTTGATGTCGCGAAAGCTAATAAAGCCAAATATAAAAATAATTCATGCTACACAATTTGATATTGCAAAAGCTAATTTATATTTTTTATATTATTTTATCGTAAAAAATAGTAATTTTATTTTTTTATATATTTTCCAACATAAATATAAAAAAATTATTTCAAAAATAACTTATAAACATTAAAATTTGTATTCAAAGAACTTGAGAACAAAGAGCAACAAGTTGCTATAAACACAACATGATATCCAATATAATGTCTTCAAACATCTCTTTATAAAATAATCCAATAATGCAATATTTTAACAACATCAAGTAACTCATTCAATAAGAAATGTATTGTATTCCACAAACGTAATATATTACAACTACACAACTATGATGTAAACAAAAATACATGAATTGAATGCCTTTCCAAAAAAATAGCTTCAAAAGATCTCTTGATATGAATGTCTTTTCACAAAATTGGCTTATTTTATGTGATTCTGCAAACAAATGTTAAAGAAAAAAATTGAAAGTAAAAAAAATTATATACTGAAAAAATGACACGTTTAAGAGACTTGTACGCAAAAACAATCTACACATATTTATATACATTATCATGTATATCTAACCATACTAACATTAAAACTGACCTGCTATAGTTATTAACTCCTCCTCATTCAGACAAGTACTACCCAACCATGGCTTCATTCTTATTGACAAGTACCCAAATTTATTCCAGTTACAATTCCTGTGATCCTGCCACCAATTGGTTGTTGTTCTTGATCATTTTTGCTTTTATCTATTACAAATTTGGCCATTTACTAGCAGGCTGCCATTCCTTTTCTTCTTCTTTAAGGGCACCTTAGGACTGCAGTTAGTCATCATATGGCTTAATTCACCAATTTTGTAGCTGCAGTGCCTGCAAAGACTCGTTTATTTGAGTAAGTCATTTAAACTCTTCCTCTGAAAGATCAAGGACTTATATTTTTCCTTTCATGGTTTCAATATTTCTTTTTATAAACTATTTAAATTTTAGCCGTTTGTTATCTTCATATTCTGTTCAAAAAAGCTTTTTGTGTCAGAAGTTTGGTATTTGCTCTTTACTCTGTAAGCTATGGTGGTGGGGTTTGCTTGAGTGTAGTTTAACTGAAATCACTACACCAAATTAGTCATTTTTAGCTTAAAAACACCCAAAAACAATAGATAAAACACACTATCAGATAGATGTAAGAAGTATTTACCAAAGAATGACATAATATCATTCAACATTTATTATAAAGTTGTTCACTCACTGTACCAACCACAATAAATAAAAATATTGGAGTCAAGGAGAGGAGTTAACCTGAAGGAAAAGATCTGTAATTATATTATAATCAATTGGGCAGCTACCTTCCATTTGAGACATCATAAGAGCAAAATTAACTACTACTAAAGCGATAAATGATTACTTACAGTTTTAGTTAAACTTGCTCCTGAATGAAGACAGAAAAAGTAAATAGTTCGAATGAAACTTAAGGTTGTTCATCCAACTTGTATAAAATAATGGTAAAGTTCAACAACCATGTCACCCCCCCCCCCCCCCCCCCCCCACCCCTAGTAGCAGCTAACACAAGCACACATCTCATTATCTAAGTAAACCAGTATGTGCATCACCTGATTTGAGTGAGTAAATAAGAATCTTATCAAAGTCCCTTCGCTCAGCAAAAATAGCAACATTTTTTGGGGATAATCCTTGCTTTGTCCAGTTTGCACAGAAATACTCTGTATTATGAAAAAAATTACTTATCAATTACATGAATAATATTTCTTCAACAAGGTCCTAAGTGGTCATTTGGTTGAAGGTTTTGTATTCCTAGGAATTTATTTTCTATTATTTTCCCATGGGAAAAGAATTCAGTATTTCCATACCCATGTTTGATTAGACTAGGTTGAGAATATGGAAAAAGGAATCTTAGTTTATTTAGTTTTTCATAAATACCCTTTCATGCTTTTATTACCTAAATTTACATGTTTGGAATAGAAGTTGAATTTTTGAAATTAAAATAAGGGTGTTATTGTCCAAACAAAATATTAAACAATATTCCGAGGAAAGCAAACATATTCCCAAAGGGGGCCTTGGGAATTACTTTTCCACAACAATGGGAATATGACGCCTCTCATATTCTTCCCTAATTCCCAATCCTAGACATACCAAACAAGGATAAGGAATCTAAAACCCATTCTCAAGCCTCCAAAACATGAATCAAATGCCACCTAAAAGAAGACACAAACCAGAAATTTGGTCAAAAATATGCAAAAGACTAGTACAAAGGGGAAAAGCGTGTTAGTTTATCATCCATTAAATTGCATACTCATCTTACAGGTTTCCTGCTAAAGTGTTAAAGATTTTAGAAAGATATGGTTTTGAAATAAGTACATAATAATACTAAACAATTGATGAGTAATCCCCCAACTAACATTAACAAAAGGAAGGCAGGCAAGTAGACGGTCACATTGTTCAACATAGTCTATTGTACCTCTCTTTCTGCAACCTGGAACAAAGAGCAACATCAAAAACATTGGGTTGTACAAGGAGTCCAACAGTAGAAGATACAAGGAGTCGGTGTCTGATTTTGGTACGAGGCTCAAAACAGAGAGTCATTAATACAAGCACAATCTCCATCATAAAATAAGAACTGTACGATTGTTCCAATGACAGAAGAATACAAAGAGACGGTGAATAATATTTTAAACACTTTATAGCCCTCGATACATGCATAATCCCAATCTAAAAATTAAAAATTATGATCACACCGGTACCAGCATACTCTAACTAAGTACTGTTATGGTCACCAAAGAGACCAGGATCATTAAACTGCATAAAGAAATCTATAAAGAACATACCTGGTGCCATGGCAAGCATATATCAGCTGCATAAACAATCTTTGTTGCAACTCCTTGATCTTATTATAGCAGATTGAAAAAAAAACCAAATAAACGACAAGAGTAACAAAGTAATTATTTAGTCCTTTTTGTTTGATGCTCTTATACTCAAGTTTCCATTAGCAACAAGTACTGGTAATCTTGTCTATAGTTTTTTTTAAGTACAATCAGCTAGAACATTTCACTCACATGTTGAAGTTTTCTGAAATACTAGGTTCCATATAGCACATAATACACAGGATAACCAGGCTCTAGTATGCACAATCAAAAACTTTGCTTCATATTGCATGCAAAGAGAAAAAGAAAAAGAAAAAAGCATCAAAAATTTGCATGATCATAGAATCAATTGGTACTCAAAATGCCAAATATACAAATGCCAGGAGTAGAAAAGTTCATTCTTCATCAGAAGCATATATAATACTCGATAACAAAATACCTACAATGATATTAAGTTTCTTTTATCTTCCAATTCATTAGCACCATCCTTTTGAGTTAGCAAAGGACAGTGTGTTATATCTAATTAGATCTTACCAAGTACCTTTCCTTTTGTGTAGTCCTTTTCAAATATAAAGACTTTTGAGTTAGAGACCAGGGCTTCCCTAATAAAAGTTGGGTATAAAATTAAAATAGACAACTTGATCTAATGATTCCAAAACTGAGGCAACTGGAGGGGCTATTTGGTTGTCCTGCTCCTGAAACAATTTTTTTTGTAATACTGATACTTGCCCTACTCCTTAACTATAAAGACTGTGATTTCAAACCAGTACATTACTGATACTTGTCCTACTCCTGAAATATTTTTTTGTACTACTGATACTTGCCCTACTCCTGAGGCAACTGGAGAAGCTGTTAGGTTTCTATCTAATGAAACATACAAGGATACTAATAAAAGCATAAAAGAGAGAAAATAATGTTTCTTGCACCACTAGCTAGTGACTCCATAGGACTGGACACATGCAATTGAAGGTTATTGGACCCACCCCTTAGTTCCTGCTAATAGGTAAAAACACCTATTAGCCTATAAACCTGAGACTGAAGCAAAGCTAAAAAAGCAGGATCAACAATTATATACAAAGAGTACTTTTTCAGCATGATTGTTAAACAAAGGTAAAAGGCTTTGTATTGCTGACGTAGACACTAAAAAGATAGCAACAACATACTTGCAGGTTCGAGCCTCTTGTGCGCTATTTAATTTCCCTTTGGGGGAATTAAGTGGTGAGTTGGTGTTAGATGCAGCGCATGTGTGGTTCAAGTGCGGTGCAGGTGAAGGTGCGGAACTACGGGCCGAGATGTGGTGGGCCTTCGGGCCGGGATGTGGTAGACTTCGGGCCGAGTTTGTAGGCCTTCGGGCGAGGAGTCTGTAACACAATTATCTCTTCAAAATATATATATATATATATATATATATATATATACATATATATATATATATATATACATATATATATATATATATACACATATATATATATATATATATATACCTCAACAATCTACTTATATAACAATGAGAAAAATAGAAATATATCACTCTTAAATTATATCCATGTGAAACTTATCAACTGTCACATCCCAGTACCGGAATACAGAGACAGATATGGCCAGCTACCCCGTACAAGGTGGTATATGTCATACGACGGTCACGACTGTATAAGACAAGAGGGTGCATGCTACAATCAAGTCTCATAGGGTCAAGAACTTCTATGTCTCAATAATTCAAAGAAGAAACAATAAGCATAGAGCATAAATGATAAGCAATAAGGCGTCACAAATGCTTTCTCAAAATATTCTGGAGTCTATCTGTGCAAAATAAGAAGCTGGAAGAATAAAAAAGTGCATGACAGTGATAAACTGCAGTCTGATTTCATACAATCATGTAAGCAAACTAATGTCTTGACGAGCCGGCTAACAGGTGTCGGTGGCTAAATGCCAAAAGAAGTAAATATTCAATGATGAGCAGGAAAGAAGAAAATCCACTCGCTATCCCCTACGACCATGTTCCTAGTATGCGTCATGAGTAGGGGAAGGTACGATGGATCCTCGGGTGTTGGCTCGAAACCTGGCCATGCAAAACCAGTGGGGTTAAGACCCCAAATAGCAAGTACCACAAAGGAAGCACGAAATGGAGAAACAAAAACCCAAGGAAACATATAACAATACATAGGTTCAGTGTCGTAACTTAGGTCCATGGCATATCCTAGCACAAAGGCCCAACCCTACAACCAAACAAGGACAAGCATTGAACCATCACACTATGATAGTCCATTTCCCTAGGCTACTAGCTGAATAATACAATCACAACCAAGTCAATTTTTATATATCGGCCAATCATTTGTGTGGCTTACTAATTATGGAGTCTGAGGTTATCTCCGAAATAATGTATATAGGAATCCTCAGATCACGCTAGTGCCGAACACGAGCTAACCGAACCAATAGATAAATAAAACAGGCACTTGCAGGATGCACTAGTCCCCAGTAGGGCCACTGCTCTAAAAATACGGTATTATCGGTTCCAGTATTCCTATTGTGAAACAGTGGCTCGACATAATAATAGGTCAAATACTACACTTTACTAAGGCAGATGATATACAGTATATGTGGTAGCCAGTCCACAGTACACTCAGAATGAATCTCTGTGGGAAGGTTCGTTGCCATGATCTCGGGATACCGTTCCCTCCAATGTTACTACCACTTTTAGTTACTTAATTAGCCCTATGTTTTGTTTGAAATCTCCAGGCGTGGTCACATGAGAAATTTTTTTAAGATGTCGTACAAGTACGGGCACGCTAGATACGAATCCATGGAAGTCAAATCTGGATTCACCCAAGCGCGTATGTAATATTCAGACAATTAACATCCTAGCCACGCTTTGGTAGTTGACTCGCTTATTATGTCCTTGCTGGGGCAGTATATATTTATAATATCACACGTTCAGGAGTTTGGAGGCATTCTCGATGCACAACCAAAATATAATTACGTGACACGATCTGTCGTACCTCGACGTACATTAAATCATGAATAATATCAGACAATAGTGGTATCAACATGGATACAGTATTCGAGTCTAATTACCAATTATTTATTGGGTCATGAAAGAATAAGAAATATTCAATCAAACAAGCAAGGTCGCATGGTTCTCTATGCCGCATGGGAAGTCGAGGCCGCCTATGAATCAGGGCCGCATGACAAATTCTGGCCGCATATGAATTCAGGATCATATGACAAATACTGGCCGCATATGAAGTCAGGCCGCATGTGAAGTCAGGCCACATGAAAATTCCTGGCCGCATATGAAGTCAGGCCGCATGCTCAGGATTAAAGTGTACTCCTTGGGACAAGTGTTGAAGTAACGACAATAAATAAAGTGTCAATGATGTGACATAAAGTGATTGATATGACAAGCCATAAAGTGTGTGAGAAAGAAAAAATAAAAATTATATAAATATGTGCCACGGTTCGGAGTCATGCGTCCAAGGAAAATGGTCGCATGCTCTGTTTGCCGCATATGCCTGCTTGCCGCATATGGGTCGGTCCCGCATGGTGTTCGATGCCGCATGGAGGTCTTTTGGACTTAGCAAAATTCTCATTCCTTCAGCGAATGAAATCCAAGGTGTTGAAGGATACTTGTGTAAATAAGCAGTCATGCTTCCAACAAGGTGGACACATGCTATCAGTATGTAGAAAGAGGTCAGGCAGCATAACCCTCTCGGGCCGCATAGCACTCTCAGCCACATAACTCACTGGCCACATGAAGACTTCATCTTCTCCAAATAGCAGGTTCGGCCATGGTGGAAAAGCTCAAAAAACTGAAAACTTATTTTGTCCATAAAATTCTCATTTTAAGTCCAAATCGGGTGAACCAAAAGCCAAAATGCTCTAAATTGAAAGCTCTATCATGTAGCAAAAATTATTTTTCTAAAATACATATTAGCTGATCAAAACTAAGAAAAACTTATGAAACCCATAAAAACTCCAAGTTTAGAAATGTAGATCTATACTAATACATCCATTAAAATAGAAAACTCCAAGTAACTAAAGTGCTTAGAAACACATAACAAATATAATGGAATAATAATATGGAGGGTTTCTCTATTTCTCATGCAAGGTGTACTTGCCTATGGTAATAGGGAGAAAAAACTAAAGAAAGAGGAAGAAATGAAGAAGTGAAGAGAGAGAGAGAGAGAGAGAGAGAAATGTTGGATTATATATGGTAGGGTTGAGGGTTAAATCAACGGTTCTCATGACTTGAACCAACCCACAAAATAAACTAAGAACTAGGTTAAACCAAAGAAGGGGTTTTGTTTCCAAGCACATGCAACTATGCTAAAATAAAAAAATACGTTCCAAATACGTATATCGCGAACAGGGAGTAACATCTCTATTTACCTTAGAAAAATTCTGTCCTCGGAATTCGAATACATGTGATAGCTAGAGAAGTCAGGACAAGCATGATACAAATCTACTAGAAACTACACATGTAAGCAATATCATCCCAATATGCAAGTGATCACCTGATCACAGAATTCGATATATGAAGGCGTAAGGAAAATATAACTTCTTAATCGAATAGGTGCGGGTACGGGGATCTAATATCATTCTTGTGCTCCCACGTCGATTACCTAGAGAGTGATGGCCCCGAGCAACCCGGACAAGAGAAATAGTCTGGTTCTTGAGCACCTTCTCCTTTTAGTCCAATATGGATACGGGTTGCTCCTCGTAGTATAAGTCGGTACCAAGGACTAATTCAGAGTGATTGAGGATATGACTCAGATTCAGAATATACCTATGCAACAGACATACATGAAATACATCATGTACCTCACATAGCAAAGGTGAAAGGGAAAGACAATAAGTAACATCGCCTTCCAGCTCTAGAATATCGAACGGGCCTACGTATCACGGACTAAGCTTTTCGGGATCCCTGAATCTAATGACTCCACGGGTAGGCAAAATTTACAAAAAATTGTGGTCGCCGACACGAAACTCTAAAGGTCTACGATACTGATCTGTCCAATGATGATGTCTATCTTGTGTAACCCGAAGTCGCTCTTTAATCTTCTTAACAACCTCTATTGTCTGTATAATCATTTCAGGACCTAACAACTCTCGCTCACCAATGTCGTCCCAAGCCAACGGTGACCTACACCTGCCGTACAATGCTTCAAAATGTGCCATTTGAATATTGGTCTGATAACTATTATTGTACGAAAATTCCACAAAGTGAAAATAATCTCCCAAGATCCACCAAGATCTAAGGTACATGCTCGTAGCATATCCTCCAAGGTCTGGATGTCACTACCACTTTTCCATGTAAGGGTATTTCTGTAATTTAACTACTTAAATAATTATGTATTTAAATAATTGCTGAGTTTTATAAGTAATTATATATTGTTAATAATATTTAGTTTTAGGTCTAACCCTAGAAATCCATTAGGACAACCCTAATGGGTAAACCCTAGTTAGAAAACCCTATTCTAGCATAACCCTAGAATTTAAAAATTAGGGTGAACCCTCAAAACCCTAGACTGGCTAAACCTTAGTTAATTAGGTTCTACATGACCTAATCTAGGGGTTAAACCTAGGCTATACACTAGAAACCCTAACTGGGCCTTAATATATAAGAGGAACCCTCTCATTCTTCATGTAGAAGAGGAAAACCCTAGCCTCCACCAGAGAAAACCAATCCTCCACCCCATTTTCGAGATTCAACCTAGGGCTCCCATTTTCTCCTCCTTCAAAGCAAGAGAAGAAGAGCCTCGTTGAAGAAACCTTCCCTGCAGGTGAGAACCCTAATTTTCTTCATTTAATTTCTGTGTACAGATGATAATGGCCATTAGGAACCCCCAAATGCTGTGTGTGTAGTTCGATTTTAGGGTTTTTGGATTAGGTGGGTGACCCGTATGGGGTTTTCCCCAATTACCAGGAACCCTAACCCTAGATTTGGTTTGTAGACAGATTTTCCCCATTTTCATGTAGATATAAATTCGATTTTAGGGTTTACTTATCTAGGTATTCTAATTTCTGTAATTGATGTATGAATCTATATGCATATATATGTATTGTGGTGGGGGGATGATGTAATGAGTTCAGAACTGTGTATTTCTGTGTGCAGTCGGGTATGTACAGGCTGTGTTTGGGTTTCATGGTGTATCGGGTTGAGAGATTTCTGTGCACAGGGGTTTGATTTCTTTGCTGTGCATCTGTGTGTGAGATGAGGGTGTAGAGTGTGTTTTAGAACTGTGTAACTGTGCAGATTTCAGTATATGTGTGAGAAGAAAGTGAGAGAGGGGAGGAAATCTGTATACTGTGTGTGTGTGTTTTGTGTTAGGAATTTCAGTGTCTGTGTGTGGCTGTAGGTCAATAACTTGAGGGTTACAATGTGCAAGATATCAGTTTTGTTGAGAGATTTGTGTGCATCAGTAGGTTGTAACTGTGCAGTGTGGGTATCAGTCCATCCCAGAAATCTGGGTGTATATGTCTGTGTGTGGCCTTAAGGTATAGTGTGTGTCCATGAGTAATCAGCATACATAGTGTATCAGTCACCCATTGCATATTGTGTGAGAGTTGTGTTATTCCTTGCTGTGTAGATTTCAGCCTGTGTTATCAGTGTGAGGGATTTTTCTTGTATCCAGTCATGTGTGTGTGTGTATGGTATCAGTCTAATATATGTGTGTGGAGTGAGTTAACTAGGACCTATGTGAACTGAGAACTGTGTGTCCTTGTTCATGTGTAAACTGTGCAGATATTCAAGTGTGTGTGGGTGTGTTAATTCTGTAGGAGAGGAACCAACTGTGTTCCTGTGTGTGTATGGCTGTGTGTGTGAACTGTGAGTGATGGTTAATAGGAAACAGAGTGCCTAGGTGCAGTAAGGTAGCAGTAAGTTTCAGTAGGTTAGATAGCTGTGAGGTATTAAATTCCTGTGTCAGTATGTAACTGTGTATATGTATATAAGCCTGTGTGTCAGTTATGATACTTACATAATTTCAGTGTATACCTGTGTCCATGTGTAATCAGTACACATGTGTGAGTGGTGAGAGTATGCAACTAGGTAGTGAAGGAACTGTGTGTGTAGAGTGTTTTGTTCAGATTTTTGTGTGTGAGTTCAGCACCTTAGAACTGTGTGTTTTCCTAGTGTGTGTCTACATGTGTAGGGGTGTAGCAGTAGGCCTAGAACCTTAGTAGATGTGTCTCAGAATTCCCAGGCCTAAGGTATAATGTATAGTGTGTAGTCTTGGGTAGCAGTGGGAAGTTTCTGTTGTGAATTCAGTATCAATGTGATATGGATACCCTTGTTACTGATACATCTCACTTAGCCCTGATACTTGGCTGATGCTCTATTAGCAAGGATCAGAGTAGATTAAGAGGGGGGGGCTGTTGCAGTCCAAATTATCTCAGTTAGACATTGAGATACATGTGTGTGTGTGCCCCTTTTTGAGAGTGAATTATCTAGGTTAGATGTGGACATGTGCAGTGGGTTAGTATCAGTAGGATATATGTGTATCAGTGCCATACCTGTCTATGTGTGACTGTGTATTCCTGTCCAGTGTGTTGGGCATTGGGGTTTCAGTATTAGTGTTAGGAAGAAATGCATCAGTTAGCAGTGTGAGTGAGTTGGTAAATTAGTATAGATGTTGATATGGGGTACTGTGGGTTAATGGTATTAAGTATATGAGTAAGGTATAAGTTAAGTCACTAAATAAACACTACCCTATAGATAAATTGGGCAAGTATATTTATAAGTCATATATATTATTACGACTCACTATATGGTCTATATAGCTATATGATACCTAGTATCTAGATACTCATGAGGTGGACCTAGAAACCTAGTCACAACCTAGTTTTAACTAGTATTAGTTAAAAATAGCTAGTATGAACCTAGAAGCAAGGTATTAACTAGTTTTGACCAAAAACCTAGAATTGACTTGGTTGGACCTAGTATTGACCAGAAAACCTTAGACATGGCCTAGAAACCTCGTTTTTAAATTGTTAAGCATGTTATTCTTTTAATTCATTAATTAACATTGAATTTCCATAAATAGGTCATTGTGATTCCATTTTGGACCTCGCTCCTTACATTCTGCTCAGGACCACAGGCGAGTACATTCTCTGACAGTTTTCATTGTTGATTATTTCTATAAATTGTAGTGTATTACATACTTGATTCCGACACTATGGATACACGGGTTAGCACCCTAGATCCCCATCATGAGGAGTCATGATTGGAATCCATCGTGCTAGCTGGGGGATGGGGAACTGTTAGTAGATTATGTGATCATATCCACACTTACCATGCATCATAGCTCACCCCACATCTCACGTCGGGTGCGGCCTGACCCTTATCATGCCTCATAGCTGTTATATATGATTAGCCTGACCATTATCATGCATCATAGCTAACCATATGGTTAGCCTGACCTTCAAGAATCATAGCTAATCATATATAACCAGCCTGATCCAGTCCCAAGCCGATCACATAATAAACTGATATTTCAAACACTTAGCTAGATGTTTTATCTTTATTCAGATTTTACTTGTTCTAGCATTACTACTTATTGCTCATTGCTAGATGCTTATTTGTCTATTTCATTTCTCCAGTACTTCACATGTTCAGCTTTTATTTCCATCTTGTATCTCTTACACTGTTTATAGATTTTGTCAATTTAATGAAACTGCTGTTAGTGCTTGTGCTTCGCTCCAATCCTGACTGGATAACAACATTTTCAGAGAACCTGGAGGACTTTTGCCCTACTCATTACGGTCCAGGAATAGAGGAGGATTTTACCCCAGAAATCCCAGAGGAGGTGCCTATCCTAGAGGAGAACTTGCCTGCCCATGCTTAGATTATTTTCTGCATTATTATTCTAAACTGAGACTGAGACTGTGATGTATTTATTTTATTTGTGACTTTGTGAGGTCATTTAGACCCAGGTTTTGAGTTGAACTCCTTGTGGTTGGTTTTAAATAGAACTCTTTTCAATTCTCATCGTGCCATTATGTTTATAGTTGTGATTGAGTATATTATAGATGTGATTTATTTATCAAATGTCCTCCGTACGGAGTTGAGACTATTGACAGGATGTGCTATATTTGTGACCTAGACAGCGTTCTACCGCCGATGCTGCGGCGTAGGCTGGACGTACCCACGACTCATGCCCAAATTCCGGGTGCGGGTCGTGACACGTTTTAGTGGTGGCCCATGCAGGTCTAGTCTGTAGTCTAGCAGTCTAGTCTTAGATTCACATTAGAGCGATATTGTTGTAATAGGAATTAGGCCGAGGATATGCTCAATCACAATTAGGAATTTTCGATTCTTATAATACTACTCTTAATAATTTTTCCTTTAGAAATTTTTTGTCCTTCCTTGATGATATCGTATCTATTGCTTTAATTGAATCTTTCGATCTGTCTTCAGGATGCCGCCAAGAAGATCCCAGAGACTCGGAGCAGCAGATACAGAGAGGTCTGCCACCTCTCGCGCTGCCGGACAGACATCAGCAGCACCTCCTACATCTCCAGTAAATGTGGGAGTGTCTGCAGCATTCGGGGGTCCTCCACCACCAGTTCAGAGGGTCCCCACAGCTACGACGGCACCACCACCTCCACCACCACCAGCTCAGCAACCAGGAGGTGTGCCCGTCGATGGAGCACAGATGTTCGCCTTGATTCAGGGCATGGTCGACGCCCAGAGGACGTCGGCAGAGGCCCAGAGAGTGCAGGCTGAGGCACATCAGGCCCAGACAGAGATGATGAGGGTGAACATGGAGAACGCTCATCAAGTGGCTCTCCAGGCTGTGGAGAGAGTTACTCAGCAGCAGCAGCGTCCTGATCAGCAACAACAGAGGCCGGGCACCATTGTGGACTTCAAGAGGATGATGCCTCGGGAGTTCAAGGGGACAGAAGGGATACTCTACGCCGATGATTGGCTAGAGGACATCGAGAGGAACTTGCGTTTGGCGCAGATTCCAGAGGCGCTCCAGATCGAGGCCGCTGGCAGCCAGATGTTCGATATTGCCTTGACATGGTTTCGCACGGAGCCGAGACTCTTGCGCGGGGGACTCACTTGGGAAGCTTTCAAGGAGCTCTTCAAGGAGAAGTTCTTTCCTGACGTTGCCCTGGGAGCTTTGGAGAGTCAGTTCCATGACTTAGCCCAGGGGAGCTCGTCCGTCGATGAGTATGCCGCGGAGTTTTCCCGCCTGAGCCGCTTCGCGCCATCGATGATTAGAGATCCGGGGGACAGGGCCCGGAAATTCAGAAAGGGGCTGACAAGAGAGATCAAGTCTCGCACGTCGGGACGTCGCACAGCTACCTATGAGGGCATATTGATGGATGCCCAAGTAGCCGAGGATGACTTGGACCTCAGACCCAAGAGGGGACGCGATGTTCCCGGGGGAGCAAACAGTAGTGCGGGACCAGGCAAGCGTCCACACTTTCAGCAGCAGCAGAGGCCCTTTCAGCAGCAGCATCAGGCACCAGCCCGAGGGCAGGTCCAGCAGCAACAGAGACAGAACCAGCCCGCCATCCAGTGTGCGTACTGCGGGAAGACAGGACATACCAGAGAGAACTGCAGGAAGAGGTTAGGCTCATGTTTGTACTGCGGATCGACGACACACCAGCTGAAGGATTGCCCTACCATTCGGACTCGTCCAGGTCAGGGTGGAGCAGCCGCCCAGAGAGGACCAGGCAGGGTACCTACCGTACCAGGAGGCCAACAACAGAGGGGACCACTTCCACCCCAACATCAGAAGTTCGCCCAGCATCAGCAGCAGAGAGGTGCACCCCAGGAGCGAGCATACGCCATGGCAGTCGAGGAAATCGAGCCAGCAGGAGACTTGATCACAGGTTCGGTTCTTCTCGATTGTATTCCCGCATTTACCTTATTTGACTCTGGCGCTTCCCATAGTTTTGTGTCTGTATCATATGCACTTCGACATCATTTAGACACAGAACCATTAGCTAGGACTTGCAAGATCACGACTGGTGGAGGTATTATCCTAGTCCGTGATCACTGCAAGGACCGGAGAGTATCAGTAGGAGGCCGAGAGTTGAGCGTGAGCTTACTTGTCATGCCACTTCCGGGGTACGATATTGTACTCGGAATGGACTGGTTGAGTAGGCATCATGCTACTATAGATTGTTATAGAGGCAGAGTATTGTTTAGACCACCAGGAGAGCCGGAATTTGAGGTCGTCAGAGAAGCAGCGGAACAGAGCAGGAGCACATTTTGTGGAGCCAGGACGGAAGAAGAGGAGTTGCCACATCCTCTGATAGCGGAGTTCCTGGATGTATTTCCAGAAGAGTTGCCAGGCTTGCCGCTAGACAGAGATGTTGAATTCTCTATAGACTTGGTTCCAGGAGCGGAGCCCATTTCACAACATGTCTATAGAGTTAACAACAGCGAGCTGGCAGAACTGAAGAAGCAAGTCGAGGAGCTGCAGGACAAAGGCTTCATCAAATCCAGTTCATCACCATGGGGAGCTCCGGTATTGTTCGTACCGAAGAAGGACGGCACGGTGCGCATGTGTATTGATTATAGAGCTTTGAACAATATCACTATCAAGAACAAGTACCCGCTGCCGAGGATAGATGATCTTTTCGATCAGTTGAGCGGTGCGAGGGTGTTTTCAAAGATTGATTTGAGGTCAGGCTATCACCAGGTGAAGGTGAAGAAAGAAGACACGCCAAAGACAGCTTTTCGGACCAGATACGGCCAGTTTGAGTTCATGGTAATGCCATTTGGTTTAACCAATGCACCGGCAGTATTCATGAACCTGATGAACAAGGTGTTCCACCAGTACCTTGACAAGTTCGTGGTGGTGTTCATCGACGATATTCTGGTGTATTCCAAGACACCGGAGGAGCATGAAGAGCATCTGAGATTGGTCTTAGAGACTCTCAGGAAGGAGAAGTTGTACGGGAAACTCTCTAAGTGTGAATTCTTCCTTGACAAGGTCGAATTTCTTGGGCATGTGGTATCGGGTGACGGAATCTCGGTTAACCCACAGAAGATCGAGGCAGTGGAGTCATGGGCTACCCCCAGTTCGGTAGCTGAGATCAGGAGTTTTCTCGGGCTAGCAGGATACTACAGGAGGTTTGTACAAGACTTCTCCAAGATTGCAGCGCCGATGACCAGACTGACTAGGAAGGATGTGGATTTTGTGTGGACGGAGGAGTGCCAGGCTGCATTTGACGAGCTGAAGAAGAGGTTGACGACAGCTCCAATTTTGACGCTGCCATCAGGTACAGGTGGTTTTACCATCTACAGTGATGCTTCAGGGAAGGGTCTGGGATGTGTTCTTCAACAGCACGGGAAGGTAATTGCCTATGCTTCCAGGCAGTTACGCCCTCATGAAAAGAATTATCCCACCCACGATTTAGAGTTGGCAGCAGTTATCTTCGCTCTAAAGCTGTGGAAACATTACCTGTACGGAGAGCGTGTGGAGATCTTCACAGACCACAAAAGCTTGAAGTACGTGTTCACACAGAAGGAGCTGAACATGAGGCAGAGGAGGTGGTTAGAGTTGATGAAGGACTTTGACATCTCATTGCAGTACCATCCAGGGAAGGCTAACGTAGTCGCCGATGCCTTGAGCAGGTATCCGACGGCTATGTACTTGACTACTGATAGACATTTGTTGGCTGATTTGGAGAGTTTGGAGATTGAAGTGTTAGTTTCCGGTACAGAGATTCAGATGTGGGGATTGCAGATACAGTCCGAACTGATGGACAGGATCAGAGCTGCGCAGTACGATGATGAGGCTCTGAGGAGTATCAGGGCACAGGTTCAGATGGGATTGTCGGACGACTTTACTATCGCAGATGATGGTTCCTTACGGCACGGCACGAGGATGTGTGTGCCGAACGGGGAGCTGCGCGAGGAGGTTTTACAGGAGGCACACCGCTCTCAGTACTCGATGCATCCCGGTGCCAACAAGATGTATCGAGACTTGAGAGAGCATGTATGGTGGTATGGAATGAAGCGTGAGGTAGCACGCTTCGTATCTCGGTGTCTAGTGTGCCAGCAGGTAAAGGCGGACCGGCAGAGGCCAGGAGGTTTGCTTCAACCTTTACCGATCCCAGAGTGGAAGTGGGAGCACGTGACCATGGATTTCGTTTCAGGGCTTCCACGTTCTCCAGGAGGGAAAGACGCGATTTGGGTCATCGTGGACAGGTTGACCAAATCAGCCCATTTCTTACCTTTCAAAGTGGGCACGTCGACAGAGAAGCTAGCAGAGATGTACGTGCGACAGATTGTTAGGATTCATGGAGTTCCTGTGAGCATCGTCTCAGATCGGGATAGTCGTTTCACTTCCCACTTCTGGAGGAGTCTGCAGGCTAGCTTGGGCACTCAGCTCAAGTTCAGTACCGCATATCACCCCCAGACAGACGGGCAGTCTGAGAGGACTATTCAGACTCTCGAGGATATGCTACGCACTTGCGTTTTAGATCTCGGAGGTTCTTGGGAGGATCATCTGCACCTGGTAGAGTTCGCTTACAACAACAGCTACCAGGCCAGCATCGAGATGTCACCATTTGAGGCTCTTTATGGACGGAGGTGTCGTACACCGCTATCGTGGGACGACGTTGGAGAGAGAGCCTTGCTAGGACCAGAAATGGTCGTGGATGCAGCAGAAAAGGTGAAACTCATCAGAGACAGACTGCGAGTGGCGCAGGACAGACAGCGGCATTGGGCCGACAGCCACCGTAGACCCCTTGAGTTTCAGGTATAGATTGTTGTTTTCTGGTTGTGTTGTTTGTTTGTTTAGACTGCGTGTTGAGACTGTTTTGTGTTAGGTTGGCGATCTAGTATTCCTACGGATTTCTCCGACGCGTGGAACGATTCGTTTTGGCAGAGGCGGGAAGCTTAGCCCACGCTACATCGGACCCTTCGGTATTCTGGCGAGGGTAGGTGCAGTGGCATATAGACTGGACTTGTCGCCTGCATTGGAGGGAGTGCATAATGTGTTTCACGTGTCGCAGCTGAGACGGTACGTGGCCGACCCTAGTCACGTACTTGATCACTCGGAGATTGAGGTTGGTCCGACGCTCAGCTACCCTGAGCAGCCCGTAGAGATCTTGGACCGCAGAGAGAAGGTGTTGCGGAACCAAACTATTCCTTTGGTTCGTGTTGCATGGAGACACCACTCTCCAGGGGAGTCGACCTGGGAGAGAGAAGACGAAATGCGCGAGCAATACCCTTATCTCTTCCAGACTTGAGGTATATTTCCTTTTCTGAATTCATTCTTGTTGTAGTTCAGTCCAATTTCGAGGACGAAATTTCTTTTAGGAGGGTAGACTTGTCACTACCACTTTTCCATGTAAGGGTATTTCTGTAATTTAACTACTTAAATAATTATGTATTTAAATAATTGCTGAGTTTTATAAGTAATTATATATTGTTAATAATATTTAGTTTTAGGTCTAACCCTAGAAATCCATTAGGACAACCCTAATGGGTAAACCCTAGTTAGAAAACCCTATTCTAGCATAACCCTAGAATTTAAAAATTAGGGTGAACCCTCAAAACCCTAGACTGGCTAAACCTTAGTTAATTAGGTTCTACATGACCTAATCTAGGGGTTAAACCTAGGCTATACACTAGAAACCCTAACTGGGCCTTAATATATAAGAGGAACCCTCTCATTCTTCATGTAGAAGAGGAAAACCCTAGCCTCCACCAGAGAAAACCAATCCTCCACCCCATTTTCGAGATTCAACCTAGGGCTCCCATTTTCTCCTCCTTCAAAGCAAGAGAAGAAGAGCCTCGTTGAAGAAACCTTCCCTGCAGGTGAGAACCCTAATTTTCTTCATTTAATTTCTGTGTACAGATGATAATGGCCATTAGGAACCCCCAAATGCTGTGTGTGTAGTTCGATTTTAGGGTTTTTGGATTAGGTGGGTGACCCGTATGGGGTTTTCCCCAATTACCAGGAACCCTAACCCTAGATTTGGTTTGTAGACAGATTTTCCCCATTTTCATGTAGATATAAATTCGATTTTAGGGTTTACTTATCTAGGTATTCTAATTTCTGAAATTGATGTATGAATCTATATGCATATATATGTATTGTGGTGGGGGGATGATGTAATGAGTTCAGAACTGTGTATTTCTGTGTGCAGTCGGGTATGTACAGGCTGTGTTTGGGTTTCATGGTGTATCGGGTTGAGAGATTTCTGTGCACAGGGGTTTGATTTCTTTGCTGTGCATCTGTGTGTGAGATGAGGGTGTAGAGTGTGTTTTAGAACTGTGTAACTGTGCAGATTTCAGTATATGTGTGAGAAGAAAGTGAGAGAGGGGAGGAAATCTGTATACTGTGTGTGTGTGTTTTGTGTTAGGAATTTCAGTGTCTGTGTGTGGCTGTAGGTCAATAACTTGAGGGTTACAATGTGCAAGATATCAGTTTTGTTGAGAGATTTGTGTGCATCAGTAGGTTGTAACTGTGCAGTGTGGGTATCAGTCCATCCCAGAAATCTGGGTGTATATGTCTGTGTGTGGCCTTAAGGTATAGTGTGTGTCCATGAGTAATCAGCATACATAGTGTATCAGTCACCCATTGCATATTGTGTAAGAGTTGTGTTATTCCTTGCTGTGTAGATTTCAGCCTGTGTTATCAGTGTGAGGGATTTTTCTTGTATCCAGTCATGTGTGTGTGTGTATGGTATCAGTCTAATATATGTGTGTGGAGTGAGTTAACTAGGACCTATGTGAACTGAGAACTGTGTGTCCTTGTTCATGTGTAAACTGTGCAGATATTCAAGTGTGTGTGGGTGTGTTAATTCTGTAGGAGAGGAACCAACTGTGTTCCTGTGTGTGTATGGCTGTGTGTGTGAACTGTGAGTGATGGTTAATAGGAAACAGAGTGCCTAGGTGCAGTAAGGTAGCAGTAAGTTTCAGTAGGTTAGATAGCTGTGAGGTATTAAATTCCTGTGTCAGTATGTAACTGTGTATATGTATATAAGCCTGTGTGTCAGTTATGATACTTACATAATTTCAGTGTATACCTGTGTCCATGTGTAATCAGTACACATGTGTGAGTGGTGAGAGTATGCAACTAGGTAGTGAAGGAACTGTGTGTGTAGAGTGTTTTGTTCAGATTTTTGTGTGTGAGTTCAGCACCTTAGAACTGTGTGTTTTCCTAGTGTGTGTCTACATGTGTAGGGGTGTAGCAGTAGGCCTAGAACCTTAGTAGATGTGTCTCAGAATTCCCAGGCCTAAGGTATAATGTATAGTGTGTAGTCTTGGGTAGCAGTGGGAAGTTTCTGTTGTGAATTCAGTATCAATGTGATATGGATACCCTTGTTACTGATACATCTCACTTAGCCCTGATACTTGGCTGATGCTCTATTAGCAAGGATCAGAGTAGATTAAGAGGGGGGGGCTGTTGCAGTCCAAATTATCTCAGTTAGCCATTGAGATACATGTGTGTGTGTGCCCCTTTTTGAGAGTGAATTATCTAGGTTAGATGTGGACATGTGCAGTGGGTTAGTATCAGTAGGATATATGTGTATCAGTGCCATACCTGTCTATGTGTGACTGTGTATTCCTGTCCAGTGTGTTGGGCATTGGGGTTTCAGTATTAGTGTTAGGAAGAAATGCATCAGTTAGCAGTGTGAGTGAGTTGGTAAATTAGTATAGATGTTGATATGGGGTACTGTGGGTTAATGGTATTAAGTATATGAGTAAGGTATAAGTTAAGTCACTAAATAAACACTACCCTATAGATAAATTGGGCAAGTATATTTATAAGTCATATATATTATTACGACTCACTATATGGTCTATATAGCTATATGATACCTAGTATCTAGATACTCATAAGGTGGACCTAGAAACCTAGTCACAACCTAGTTTTAACTAGTATTAGTTAAAAATAGCTAGTATGAACCTAGAAGCAAGGTATTAACTAGTTTTGACCAAAAACCTAGAATTGACTTGGTTGGACCTAGTATTGACCAGAAAACCTTAGACATGGCCTAGAAACCTCGTTTTTAAATTGTTAAGCATGTTATTCTTTTAATTCATTAATTAACATTGAATTTCCATAAATAGGTCATTGTGATTCCATTTTGGACCTCGCTCCTTACATTCTGCTCAGGACCACAGGCGAGTACATTCTCTGACAGTTTTCATTGTTGATTATTTCTATAAATTGTAGTGTATTACATACTTGATTCCGACACTATGGATACACGGGTTAGCACCCTAGATCCCCATCATGAGGAGTCGTGATTGGAATCCATCGTGCTAGCTGGGGGATGGGGAACTGTTAGTAGATTATGTGATCATATCCACACTTACCATGCATCATAGCTCACCCCACATCTCACGTCGGGTGCGGCCTGACCCTCATCATGCCTCATAGCTGTTATATATGATTAGCCTGACCATTATCATGCATCATAGCTAACCATATGGTTAGCCTGACCTTCAAGAATCATAGCTAATCATATATAACCAGCCTGATCCAGTCCCAAGCCGATCACATAATAAACTGATATTTCAAACACTTAGCTAGATGTTTTATCTTTATTCAGATTTTACTTGTTCTAGCATTACTACTTATTGCTCATTGCTAGATGCTTATTTGTCTATTTCATTTCTCCAGTACTTCACATGTTCAGCTTTTATTTCCATCTTGTATCTCTTACACTGTTTATAGATTTTGTCAATTTAATGAAACTGCTGTTAGTGCTTGTGCTTCGCTCCAATCCTGACTGGATAACAACATTTTCAGAGAACCTGGAGGACTTTTGCCCTACTCATTACGGTCCAGGAATAGAGGAGGATTTCACCCCAGAAATCCCAGAGGAGGTGCCTATCCTAGAGGAGAACTTGCCTGCCCATGCTTAGATTATTTTCTGCATTATTATTCTAAACTGAGACTGAGACTGTGATGTATTTATTTTATTTGTGACTTTGTGAGGTCATTTAGACCCAGGTTTTGAGTTGAACTCCTTGTGGTTGGTTTTAAATAGAACTCTTTTCAATTCTCATCGTGCCATTATGTTTATAGTTGTGATTGAGTATATTATAGATGTGATTTATTTATCAAATGTCCTCCGTACGGAGTTGAGACTATTGATAGGATGTGCTATATTTGTGACCTAGACAGCGTTCTACCGCCGATGCTGCGGCGTAGGCTGGACGTACCCACGACTCATGCCCAAATTCCGGGTGCGGGTCGTGACACTGGATGGTTCTCTCTGATTGTCCATCTGTCTGGGGGTGGTAAGTTGTACTGAATCTTAACTTGGTGCCCAAACTCTAATGCAAACTTTTCTAAAAATGTGAAGTGAAACGAGTGTCTCTATCTAGCATGATACTTACTAGGATACTGTATTATCTCACTATCTGTCGAATATACATCTCAGCCAATTATTTTTTAGACTGCCCCACTCAAAAAGGAAGAAAGTGAGCTACTTTTGTGAGACGATAAACTATCACCTAAACTGTATCTCGACCAGTCGGTGATCTAGGTAAACCAGTCACAAAGTCCATTGTGATGTGTTTCCACTTCTACTCTGGAATAGAAAGCGGCTACAATAATCATATCGGTCTCTGTTGTTCTGCATTCACTTGCTGACATATCAGACTTCGCGATACGAAGCATGCTATTTCCCTCTGTATTTCGTTCCACCAAAAGTGTTGCTTGATATTTTGGTACATTTTTGTGCCTTCCTGATGAATGGAATACTGGAAACTGTGTGCTTCAGTCATAACTTCTTACTGAATATCCCAGCTTGTTACGCATAGACGATTTCCAAACCTTAGTATTCCATCCACATGTATTGTCAACTCCTTCTGAAGGCCTGACTCATATTCTTCTCGTAGCTTTTGAATCTTTGGGTCCTCTACCTGAGCTAGTTTGATTCTATCTACCAAAGATGATTGAATTTGTAGGCTAGCCTGAACTCCTGTACTCTGTGGAAGTACTATCACGATACCCATCTCTCGTAAGTTTACTAGAATGTACTTCTGAGTAGTCAACATAAATTTTCTACCTCTTCTGCTAAATGCATCAGCTACTACATTAGACTTTCCTGGATGGTACTGAAGTTCCACGTCATAATATTTCAACAACTCTAGCCACCTTCTCTATCTCATGTTCAGGTCCTTCTGCGTGACAACATACTTTAAACTCTTATGATCCGTGAATATTTTTACTCTATCGCCATATATAGTGCCTCCATAACTTAAGTGCAAACACTACTGCTGATAACTCCAAGTCCTGAGTTGGATAGTTTTATCGTGATCCCTGAGCTACCGAGAAGCATACGCTATCACTCTCCCTTGTTGCATCAAAACACATCCATGTCCTTTTCCAGATGCATCACAATACACTGTGAATCCTCCGGATTCTGCAGGAAGAGTATGGATTGGTATAGAGATTAACTTCTTTTTCAACTCTTCAAAGGCTATCTGATATTCTACTGACCATATAAACTTAACTTTCTTGTGCGTCAACCGAGTCAATGGCGCTGAGATCTTACCAAAATCTAACACAAAGCTTCTGTAGTATCCTACCAAGCCCAGAAAACTACGTACTTCTGCTACTGACTTCGGAACTTGCCAGTTCTCTACTACATCTACCTTCTTGGGATCAACTAACACTCCTGTTCCAGAAATAATGTGCCCAAGAAAGGATATGTGATCTAGCCAAAACTCACACTTACTAAGCTTTTCATATAACTGGTGCTCCCTCGAAGTTTGCAGAACTATCCTGAGATGTTCTTCATGCTCCTCCTTATTACGAGAATATACCAGGATGTCATCGATGAATACTACCACAAATTGGGCTAAGTATGGCATGAAGATATGGTTCATCAAGTCTATGAATATCACTAGAGCATTAGTCAGTTCGAATGGCATAAATAAAAATTCGTAATGCCCACATCATAACCTAAATGTTGTCTTCGATATATCCTTCTCCCGAACTCGCACCTAATGATATCCTGATTGTAAATCTTGTAACACCCCAGTTCCAAAATACTTAGGACTAGGAATACGTAACATGCCAGCTACGCATTCGACTAGACTCTGGTCTAACTCGAATACATATAAGCTGTATAATAAGGGTAACTATCTAAGAATACTGAGAATATCTATGTCACAATCCACATAAAGAACAAAATATCAAGATTGAACTGCATATGCTAAAGTCGGCCGCCCAGTAACACATAAGCTCGAATAGACTCGAGAAAGAAATCTGAGTCTAAAAAAACTAGGCTATATCAGCAAATAAATCAACAATATGAATAAATGAATAGCATAACTCTGATAGAAATGATATAAGTACCTGTTACCAATGTTCACATAACAAAGCAATATATATAAGCAACTCCAGGCAGGCTCTATAACGAATCTATGTTGCAAAACTAGTAAAGGACCAGGTCCTCAGAGGGACGTAACAAGGTACAAGAAACAGCATGCCCGAAGTAAAACAGTATAATGCTATATACTCAAGGGTAAGATATTGTAACTGTAAACCCCCTCGTCAAGAAAATAGGATTTAATTAATTATTTACTGAGATAAAATCGTAATCCAAATTCCACGTACCCAAATTAGGGTATCAGACTACACCAAAATTGGTAGGCCACGACTCCTGTGTACCACCCAAACCTAGTTCCTTACGTTTCCAACGCATTAGTAATTCCCGAGTTGAATTATTAAATTTAAATCAATGTTAAAGCCAATTTACCCCAAGCAGAACCAAACCCAGCCCATATACGCTTTTGAGTGGATCATTCCAACCCAACAAGCCGGACAAGCCCACCCCTCGAGCTTAGCCCATCATCTCTACCACCCATATAAATATACATCTATTCACTCAAACCCTAGATTTCATATCACCCTCCTCCCCTAACCCTAGCCGAATACTCCTCCTTTGCACCAACCATCACGACCACCACCCTCCATATATTGCCGACCACCACCCTCCATATATTGCCGACCACCACCCTCCATATATCGCCAACCATCGCCCCTACACAGCCGACAACACCCTGACCCGCTGCTCCCGAACACCCCTGACCCGCTGTGCCCGAACACCCCTGAACCGCTGCAGCCGAATACCCCCGACCCGCTGCCCCCGTACACCGCTGCCGCGCCTGCTGAGAGTGCCGCCGCTGCTGCCGAGACTTGCCGCCGACGCAGGAGCTCCGCTGACCCCTGGAGAGTACGCACGACGACGAGCAGAACCCCCTCCCCACGTTCATCCTCGTAGGTAATACTCATTGGCCTCTTTCCCTTGTATCGTGAATAGTTTATCATCGTGTCGTCTTGTCGTGTTTGGCATGGACATGAAATAGTAACTCGGAAACCCTAACTTATGAATAGGTGCCAAATCAGATTTCTTAATAACAAACCAGTTAGTAATTAATAGCTAGTGAACATCCTTGTAAGTAGAATGGTTAATTAAGACTTGTAAAGCATTGATAAACCTGGATATCAACAAAAAATGCTTAATACGGAGGTTAAGGACCGTTAATTATACTAAACATAATTAGATGGGTCGTATAACCTTGGCATTGTCTACCATGGAAAACACGGTGACTGATGACAGGGCACGTGTGCATCTTAGCTACATGCACCGCGACTCTGTGTTCGACCGACATGATCCTTGCGTCAGTACTGAAAAGAAATATAGTGTATATATTACTTAGGGTCTGATGATTGATTGTTATATTATATTGTGTGTTAGGACCATTGGATCAGCCAGGAGATACTGCAGGAACCGGCTTCTGGCATTCACAGCTTCAGGACACAGGCAAGATACCTTGCTATATTTACTGTCTAAATTAAATATGCATCTGTTGTATTGTATTCTTGTTGCTTGTAATTTATACAACTGTGCGTGTCCGAGTTGTCTCGGGTGCATTCGACGGTTACGTCGATGTTAGTAAATATATAAATATATGGACTTAGCCTTAGTAGACTCAACCCTTTGGACAATACTCTATTATTGTCTGAGACCTGACACCTTGCACGGACACTGAGATATATTCATATTGGGATGCGGGTTTGCGCACTCGACTAGCTATCGTTGCGTATCACCTACATCACGGTTAGTATGTAGTCAGGATATAGATTAGAGACTTGGCATATAGATATATGGTATGCACATCGAGTAGTCGACTTGCATATCTACATTGGGCGGGGAGAACAACTAAGAGGCCTATGGGGTACACACATTGGAGCCGTAGTTTCGGAAGAACCTCGGGTCCAATGACTCTCCCTTTATACTGATGCCACGTTCTTCGGAGCGATATGGACGATATACTGTAGAGATGTCATTCTTTTCGGAGTATGGACGCTATGCCTACGCCTACTCATACGCATCAGAGTTGGACTCACATTGCATTCACTTAGATGGCTAGTACACCCTTACTTTATTTATTTTATTCAGTATTCATATATAGCATGTTGTTTCTTGTATCTTGTTACGTCCCTCTGAGGACCTGGTTTCTTCTCAGATTTAGATGAGGCTTACTACCCCACTTTATACGGCCCCGGACAGGAGACGAGATTTGCTACAGCTGAGGAGTTGGAGGTGCAACCGTCAGAGTTTTCGTGATCAGTTGGTAGGCCTTTAGCCTAGTTGGAGGGCATCATTACCTACTCAGCTGATGCTATAGTCTTTTCTTTTATATCGCATTTTAGTACTTTATTTCGTCATAGTAGTGGGTTTGTTCCCACCAGACATCACTGGTTGTACTATGATATCTTGGGACTGGTATTTATTTAACCAGCAGTTTATTTTTTGTTTCTTGCTCTTTATATTGTGGATGAGATTAGATTACCTGTTATTGGCTGATATTGGACATGTTAGTATTATAGGACAGCGTAGCACTCTTCGTGGATCCATTAAATTGGGATATCCTCGGAGACGTGTCAGCTGGCTATTGCCACGTGGCCTGGTTCTGTGACATTTTGGGACTGGGGCATGACATAGTTTTAGTGGTGGCCCATGCAGGTCAACTTTTTTCGCTTGTGGTATGGTAACATGCCCAGCGAGCCTGCAATAGGATAGAAATTATTAGGTCTCATCCACTTTTGAATCGTCCTTGAACTTCCTTCATACTGCTTCTAAATATCTGCATCCTGATTATTTGCTCTCGTACGTTTTTAATGAAGCTTTATCTCTTGCAGCAAGATAAATTTGCGCAGTGGACGAGGAGCACCCCGTGCCACGATGCCAGATAATACTACACAAGGGGATGAGGTACCCCAAGGGCAACCCCCGCTACAGACTCCGCTGATACATTGGCACAAGATATCGCAGGGAGATCCTACACCACAGCCAGAGGGACAGACTTCCCAGACGATTCCCACGCAGCATTGTGAGGGCCAGACTTCAGGAGCTACACCGATGCCGCAGACTGAGAGGCCGACATCTGAGGAGATGCCTACTGCACAACCAGAGACTCCCCTACCACCGCCTCCGCCTTACCCACCCTAGATGCCACAGCTAGATGGCCAGCCACAGATGCTTCAGTTCTTCCAGGCAATGATACAAGCACAGTAGCAGCAGACAGAGATATTGCGATAGAGTCTGATGGCAGTACTAGAGAGGACACCTGTTACGACACCAGCACCAGCACCTCCACCAGCCCCGACAGGTGGCACTGTTAGATGGTTCCGACAGATGGGACCAGATACCTTCTCAGGCAATGAGACTGCGGAACAGATCTTCGATTGGATCGCCAACACGGAGATGCTATTAGAGGCTTCACAACTGCATCCAGACCTTTGGATGACCGCAGTGAGAGCCCAACTAAAAGGCAATGTCCATCACTGGTAGGATTCTATCGAGCGTAGTGTAGGCAAGAACCAGACTTGGGAACAGTTCTTGGAATACTTCAATGAGAAGTATTTTCCAGCAACAGTCAGAAATGCCCTGTACTTCCAGTTCCTACATCTAGAACAGGGGAATATGACTGTTGACGCATATGATGCAGAGTTTAGCCGCCTTAGCAGATTTGGAGTCGTCCTGATACCCAATGATCTAGAGAAGGTACAGAGATTCCACCACGGTCTCAACTTCGAACTATAGAGATATACCACCGCACAGGCGAGGATTTCTTATGAGGAGGTTCTTGCAGAGGCGAGGATCCAAGAGGCCATTGTCAGAAGAGCTAGACGTTCCAGCACGACCATGCCAGCTAGAGTCCAACCCGGAGCAGGAGGACCCATCCGACGTCCCGGAGCACAGACACAACAGAGAGCAGCACCATATCCACACCAGGAACTTCCGACTTGCCACTTACTGTGGTAAGAGAGGTCATTTCGAGAAGGACTGCCGAAAGAGACTTGGGACAAGCATGATTTGTGGAGCCAGTCAGCACCTTGCCAGAGATTGCCCATAGCACAGAGAGACAGCCCCACAGGCCGGACAAAGGCCAGCAGCACCAGCCCCGAGGATACTACCCCCACCAGGAGGACAGCGTCCACCAGCATCCGGAGGATTCCAGAGGGGACCACCCTTGGCCCCACAACAGGCACAGTTTGATCAGGCCCGACAGCAGGCAGGAGGACAGAGACAGGGACATGCCTTTGCATTAGCAGCTGCTGAGGAGGAAACAGAAGAAGAAGCAATCACAGGTACCATTTTAGTCGCATCCTTACCTGCGACAGCATTGTTTGATTCTGGGGCTACTTTGTCATTTATATCTAGTAGATTTGTAGCAATGCATAGAGTAGCGACTTCCCCCTTACCTAAGAGTTGGAAGATTCTTACCGGAGGAGGTATCGTGCTGGTTACAAGTACTATTAGAATGTGCTCGGTAGTCGTATGTGGTAGAGAGATGAGAGCGCGATTCCTGGTATTGCCTATGCCGTACTTTGATGTTGTGTTAGGCATGGACTGGTTAAGTCAGTATAACGCCGTACTGGACTGCCGGAAGGGTAGCGCCACTTTTAGACCACCAGATCAACCGGAGTTCGAGTACATGCGAGGGACCGTCGAACAAAGAGTAGGACAGACAGCGGGAACTTGTATGACTATGGAGATTGCACCCCCACCTATAGTTGCAGAGTTCGAGGATGTTTTTCCCGAAGAATTGCCAGGCTTACCACCCGATAGAGACGTGGAGTTTACCATTGAGCTAGTACCAGGAGCAGCACCGGTATCTTCTAATGTGTACCGATTGGCGAAGAAGGAGTTAGACGAGCTGAAGCTACAATTAGAGGAGTTGCAGAGCAAGGGATTTATCCATCCTAGTGCATCACCATGGGGAGCACCAGTATTGTTTGTGCCTAAGAAGGACGGAACAGTACGTGTGTGTATTGATTACAGAGCCCTTAATGCTTTGACTATCAAGAACAAGTACCCCCTGCCGCAGATTGACAATTTATTCGACCAGTTGACCGGAGTAGTGGTGTTCACAAAGATCGACTTGAGATCGGGTTATCATCAAGTGAAGTTGCGAAGAGAAGACATTCAAAAGACAGCATTCAGGACTCGTTATGGTCACTACGAGTTCTTAGTGATGCCTTTTGGACTGACGAATGCGCCAGCTGTATTTATGAACTTGATGAACAGAGTATTCCATCAATACTTAGACCAGTTCGTGGTAGTCTTCATCGACGACATTTTGGTGTACTCGAAGAGCCACGAAGAGCACGAGAAGCACTTGAGACTAGTGTTAGAGACGCTGAGAAGAGAGAGACTTTATGCCAAGCTTAGCAAGTGCGAGTTTCTCCTAGATCGTGTCACTTTCCTTGGACACGTCATCTCAGGAGACGGTATCTCAGAAGATCCAGCGAAGATTTCATCTGTAGAGACATGGCCAACCCCTACCAATGTCTCAGAGGTAAGGAGTTTCCTAGGACTTGCCGGATATTACCGGAGGTTCGTAGAGAACTTCGTGAAGATTGCAGAGCCAATGACCCGCCTGACCTGTAAGGATCAGGAGTTCACTTGGACAGAGGAATGTCAGAAGGCATTCGATGAGCTGAAGAAACGCTTGACTACCGTACCCATCTTGACCATACCTTCTGGAACCGGAGGATTCGTAATCTACAGCGATGCGTCTGGGAAAGGATTAGGATGCGTCTTGATGCAGCACGGAAAAGTTGTAGCATATGCTTCTAGACAGTTGAGGACACATGAGAAGAACTATCTTACCCATGTCTTGGAGCTTGCAGCGGTGATTTTTGCGTTAAAACTTTGGAGGCATTACCTATATAGAGAAAGAGTGAAGATATTTACTGATCATAAAAGCCTGAAATACGTCTACACTCAGAAGGATCTAAATCAGAGACAGAGACGTTGGCTCGAGGTGATGACAGACTTCGAAATAGAGCTACAGTACCACCCAGGGAAAGCCAACGTAGTAGCAGACACATTGAGCAGAAGAACTATGGCATTCTTCTTGACTACCCAACAATACCTGTTGAGAGATCTAGAGCAGATGGGTATAGAGGTTATTATATGTGGAGTAGACGGACAGTTGTCAAATTTCCAATTACAATCAACACTGGTAGAGAGAATCAAGGCTGCTTTGCCGACAGATGCTAGATTTTAGAGACTCAGACAGAGGACAGAGGCTGGATTACAGACAGGATTGCGGATACATGAAGACGGAACACTGAGATGCGAAGATCGTCTCTATGTTCCAAATGGAGAACTTCGGCAGGAATTGTTGACAGAGGCTCACAGTTCCACCTACTCCGTTCATCCAGGAGACACGAAGATGTACAGAGATCTAAGATAGTACTACTGGTGGCACGAAATGAAGAGAGAGATAGCACGCTTCATGGCCAAGTGCCTAGTGTGTCAACAAGTCAAGGCTGAGCACCAGAGATCTGCAGGATTGCTTCAATCGCTTCCTATACCGGAGTGGAAATGGGAGCATATCACCATGGACTTTGTTACGGGTTTTCCGAGGAGTCCTAGTGGGCGCAATGCCATATGGGTAATCGTGGATAGACTCACCAAGTCTGCGCACTTTTTACCCTTTAGAGTTGGGCAATCGACGGAGACTTTAGCGGATATGTACATGAGAGAGATTGTGCGCCTACATGGAGTGCCAGTTAGCATTGTGTCAGACAGGGATACGAGATTTACATCTTACTTCTAGCGGAGTATGCAAGAGAGTCTTAGTACTCGCCTGAAGTTTAGCACAGCGTATCACCCACAAACAGATGGCCAGTCGGAGCGCACCATTCAGACGCTTGAAGACATGTTAAGAGCGTGCATGCTGGACTTCGGAGGATCATGGGAGGACCACTAACATTTGGTCGAGTTTTCTTACAACAACAGCTATCAAGCTAGTATTCAGATAGCTCCCTATGAAGCGTTGTATGGAAGAAAATGTCGTTCTTCCGTATGCTGGAGTGATATAGGCGAACGACAGATTCTCGGACCAGAGTTGGTTGTTCGGACGGTAGAAAAGGTAAAGAAGATCCAAGGACACCTTCGAGCAGCACAAGACCGACAGAAGCATTGGGCGAATGCACATCGCCGACCCTTAGAGTTTCAGGTTGGAGATCACGTATTCTTAAAGATTTTACCCACTCGAGGGACTATCAGATTCGGAGGCAGAGGGAAGCTGAGTCCGAGGTATATCGGACCATTCGACATATTAGAACACGTCGGAGAGGTTGCTTACAGATTAGCGTTACCGCAGACCTTGGAAGGAGTCCATTATGTCTTCTATGTATCTCAATTGAGAAGGTACATATCGGATCCTAGTCACGTGCTTGACCATTCAGAGATCACAGTCGGACCGAGCCTATCATATGAAGAGGAGCCTGTGGAGATTCTAGACAGAAGGGAGAAGGTATTACGAGGGCAGACCATCCCCTTAGTTCGTGTTGCATGGAGGCATCATGCACCAGGCGAGTCGACCTGGGAACGCAAGAAAGATATTCGTCAGCGTTATCCCCGCCTTTTCGAAGGACTAGGTACGTTCCAGTATTTTCTTTAGTCCTTAGTGCTTACCCATGCGTATGTTTAAATTTCGAGGACGAAATGCTCTAAGGAGGGTAGATTGTAAACCCCCTCGTCAAGAAAATAGGATTTAATTAATTATTTACTGAGATGAAACCGTAATCCAAATTCCACGTACCCAAATTAGGGTATCATACTACACCAAAATTGGTAGGCCACGACTCCTGTGTACCACCCAAACCTAGTTCCTTACGTTTCCAACGCATTAGTAATTCCCGAGTTGAATTATTAAATTTAAATCAATGTTAAAGCCAATTTACCCCAAGTAGAACCAAACCCAGCCCACATGCGCTTTTGAGTGGATCATTCCAACCCAACAAGCCGGACAAGCCCACCCCTCGAGTTAGCCCATCATCTCCACCACCCATATAAATATACATCTATTCACTCAAACCCTAGATTTCATATCACCCTCCTCCCCTAACCCTAGCCGAATACTCCTCCTTTGCACCAACCATCACGACCACCACCCTCCATATATTGCCGACCACCACCCTTCATATATTGCCAACCACCACCCTCCATATACTGCCGACCACCACCCTCCATATATCGCCAACCATCGCCCCTACACAGTCGACAACACCCTGACCCGCTGCTCCTGAACATCCCTGACCCACTGCTCCCGAACACCCCTGACCCGCTGCGCCCGAACACCCCTGAACTGCTGTAGCCGAACACCCCTGACCCGCTGCCCCCGTACACCATTGTCGCGCCAGCTGAGAGTGCCGTCGCTGCTGCCGAGACTTGCCGCCGATGCAGGAGCTCCGCTGACCTCTGGCGAGTGCGCACGACGATGAGCAGAACCCCCTCCCCACGTTCATCCTCGTAGGTAATACTCATTGGCCTCTTTCCCTTGTATCGTGAATAGTTTATCATCGTGTTGTCTTGTCGTATTTGGCATAGACATGAAATAGTAACTCGGAAACCCTAACTTATGAATAGGTGCCAAATCAGATTTCTTAATAACGAACCAGTTAGTAATTAATAGCTAGTGAACATCCTTGTAAGTAGAATGGTTAATTAAGACTTGTAAAGCATTGATAAACCTGGATATCAACAAGAAATGCTTAATACGGAGGTTAAGGACCGTTAATTATACTAAACATAATTAGCTGGGTCGTATAACCTTGGCATTGTCTACCATGGAATACATGGTGACTGATGACAGGGCACGTGTGCATCTTAGCTACATGCACCATGACTCTGTGTTTGACCGACGTGATCCTTGCGTCAGTACTGAAAAGCAACATAGCGTATATATTACTTAGGGTCTGATGATTGATTGTTATATTATATTGTGTGTTAGGACCATTGGATCAGCCAGGAGATACTGCAGGAACCGGCTTCTGGCATTCACAACTTCAGGACACAGGCAAGATACCTTGCTATATTTACTGTCTAAATTAAATATGCATCTGTTGTATTGTATTCTTGTTGCTTGTAATTTATACAACTGTGCGCGTCCAAGTTGTCTCGGGTGCATTCGACGGTTACGTCGATGTTAGTAAATATATAAATATATGGACTTAGCCTTAGCAGACTCAACCCTTTGGACAATACTCTATTATTGTCTGAGACCTGACACCTTGCACGGACACTGAGATATATTCATATTGGGATACGGGTTTGCGTACTCGACTAGCTATCGTTGCGTATCACCTACATCACGGTTAGTATGTAGTCAGGATATAGATTAGAGACTTGGCATATAGATACATGGTATGCACGTCGAGTAGTCGACTTGCGTATCTATATTGGGCGGGGAGAACAACTAGGAGGCATATAGGGTACACACATTGGAGCCGTAGTTTCGGAGGAACCTCGGGTCCAATGACTTTCCCTTTATACTGATGCCACATTCTTCGGAGCGATATGGACGATATACTGTACAGATGTCGTTCTCTTCGGAGTATGGACGCTATGCCTACGCCTACTCATACGCATCAGAGTTGGACTCACAATGCATTCACTTAGATGGCTAGTACACCCTTACTTTATTTATTTTATTCAGTATTCATATATAGCATGTTGTTTCTTGTATCTTGTTACGTTCCTCTGAGGACCTGGTTTCTTCCCAGATTTAGACGAGGCTTACTACCCCACTGTATACGGCCCCCGACAGGAGACGAGATTTGCTACAGCTGAGGAGTTGGAGGTGCAACCGTCAGAGTTTCCGTGATTAGTTGGTAGGCCTTTAGCCTAGTTGGAGGGCATCATTACCTACTCAGCTGATGCTATAGTCTTTTCTTTTATATCGTATTTTAGTACTTTATTTCGTCATAGTAGTGGGTTTGTTCCCACCAGACATCACTGGTTGTACTATGATATCTTGGGACTGGTATTTATTTAACCAGCAGTTTATTTAGTGTTTCTTGCTCTTTATATTGTGGATGAGATTAGATTACCTGTTATTGGCTAATATTGGACATGTTAGTATTATAGGACAGCGTAGCACTCTTCGTGGATCCATTAAATTGGGATATCCTCGGAGACATGTCAGCTGGCTATTGCCACGTGGCCTGGTTCCGTGATATTTTGGGACTGGGGCATGACAGTAACCATCTACGTGATATGCACGTGAGAACATCACTTGTACTCAGGCTGAAACCACTATAGACTCTGTGTCGGGGAGCCCATAGCAGCAAGTAATATCTCGTAGGGCCAGTATATATGCCAAAGATCTAAGACAGAATCTAAGGCACCTCCAGTAACATAGTATATATATATATACATAATCAGCCTGTAGTATGGTGTGTCTCTCTTCACCCAATATAACCTTACGTCTCATGTCCACGATGTCTCATGTCCATAACACACAAGATAATGACCTCTAGCTAGTACAACGAGTCATAATGATATCTATATAATATGCAAGTCTCATATCACGAATCTTGTAAGCCTATACAGAATCACCATAAATAACTCAAAAAAGATTCTGTCACATAAAATAGTGTCAAGTGTCCTATCGTATGACGTACTTGGTAAAGCAATCATATAAAAATAAGATCGTGCTATCAACTCTTTAAGTGACGTTACTCGACTTCGCGTACGGCGTAGCCACCCGAATCTTATTCTGACGCTAAGCAACACCATACGGTCCTAGGTTGAGCAGGTACATCATAAGAATATATATATGGAAAGAAATAAAAGAAGATAATATAACGGATCTACTGCAAATTTGGCAAGGTACACTTACTTGGGTTCTGTACTTCGTCAACTACTCCTGGAAAAGTAGAATATGCACGTACAACTCCGGATGCTGAAACAAATATCACAAATATTCTCAGAATACTTAAAATAGCTAGGATTGACTACCCATAAGTCCAATTTGGACACATGAGCAAAATTAACAGTTATGGGTCAAAGTGGGGTCCAAATGTGGCCCACTTCGCACAGATAAATGTGTCGGAGATAAAGTTCTCCAAATTCGTCAAACTTAGTGTCTACGAGTCTACAACGATGATACCAACCCAACGGAATGTCCAGAACTTGATTCCGATGAACCGATCACGAAATTGTCCGTCATTTGGAACTGTGGGACCCACGTAACGCTGTTTCGTCAATCTTCTCTGAATCGAACCAAACTTTGGTCATAGGACCAGCGTAATACTGCGAATCTAATGGCATAAGTTACGTTGTGAATTGACGAGTACACACGAAGTTATGGCAAGATGTAGGAATAGGCCGATATGTTATTTTTTGGCGGATACACGTTAATTTTGACCTGCACATACGTCCAAATCAAGTTTCACGAAAGTCCATACGTCCGCGTTGACGATACGCACTTTTTGTTGTAATTTGCATGTGATGAAGTTGCCTAGTTTGGCGGGACGCATCCCGTTTCCAAAAAATTTGGGTTTTCGAAAACATATTTTTATTGATTTTGGAACTCGATTAATTTTCAACCCAATTCAAATTAAAATAAACTATTTAAATACGCTGGAAGGGGATTAGATAGGGATCATACCAAAGAAGGTGGAATGAGATTCGGACGAACGAGGAGAGCGGTAATGCGCCGTGAACTTCACTCGTTGAAACTAAATTCCTGCTCGATTTTACGGCGTTCTCGGTCGCGGGGAAGGGGATCGACCACGTTCGGTCTCGAGGAAGCACGAGGGAGGTCGTCCAGCAGGGGGTACTCATCGGGGGTCGTCGGTCGTCGGGGCTCGCCCGGGAGTTCGTCGGTGGATTGCTGTTAATGCTGCAGCCGTTGTCACCCGTGCATGTTCCTATACGCGTACTGTCGCGATCGCACGGGGAGGCTGCGGTCAGAGCAGGTGTCGACGGCAGCGCTAGAAGTCGAGGTCGACGGTGGTGGTGGTGGTGGTCGGATAGTTATAATGGCGGCTGGATGGTGATGGTGGCGGTGGCTTTAAAAAGAAGGGGGTTTGCGGTTACTGAACAGAGGGCAGGGGAAGGGTTAGCGGGTAGGATTTGATTTTGGTTTTGGGTTTTGGATTTGGGTTTGGGTTTGGGTTTTGGGTTTGGTTTTATTCATTTTTTTTTCTTTTCTTATAATATACCATATATATATATATATATATATATATATATATAGCCATCAATAATTATGGTAAAAATATAAGAAAATAGGTTTGTACCTAAAATAATTTTCAGAAAATTCTACAATACTTTAATAGTAGTTGTACACCAAAAATATATTTTTTGTAAAATATTTCTAATTAATAATTATGCATAAATATATATATATACAAGTTAATAAATCTATAGATTTTATATTTTTCTAATTAGCTAAGAATAATGAAAATTTTCCTTAATCTCAAATAATTACATAATACCAATAAAAATAATAAAAATTAAAATCAGGGGATTTATAATCTACCCAACTTATAAAAAAATTATCCTCGAAATTAAAAATGTACTATATAAGAATAAGAGATTTTATTTCGGGAGAAGGTTAAATTCAACTCGTTGTGTAGGGTTTCTCGATATTAAGAATAAGGTACGATCTAATCACAAAAGCAGCAGAAATATATTTTAAATGTACAAGGTCATATATGGATTCTCGAATGTTGGGAATGCAGTTACCAATGAGATCTTAATCTGACGCCATATTCTAAGAATAAGGTACGCTTAACCTAAGGCTCTGCCCAAATTATAAGAATTAAGTTGGCCGTAAAATCTTTGGTCACCCTCCTGTTTACAAGGGTTATATAAGTCTATCTTCAAGGTAGGTATGAGATGTTTAGGCTTTTGTGACCATAGTCACAGACTATCAGAAAAAATCTAGGAACTACAACAATATTTTGAGTCAATAATTCTAAAAAGATAGTTTACCGGTTCTTATTGCTCCTAATTTGGTCATGACTTTATAAGACAATAAGAAATATCTTAGTCAAATACAACTAAGGTGAGATAGTACAGAGAAGACGTTCATTGCATATCATGGATGTCGATCAATAGTTCAACAATAAGTGTCAAGAGATAATATAATTCATTAAGGTGATTTGTATTGTATAAAGAGTACAAGGGGGTTCAATTTAATACAACACAAGTATCGTGGACGTCATTTGGCTCAAGTAGGCTACGAGTATCTCAGTGGTTGGGGTAATTGGGTTGCCGATGTACAATTTAATTTAATTGCGACGAGATTGAATATAGGGTTTAGAAGGAGATATGCTACCAATGTTGTAGGATCTATATGGAGCATGGGTGTGTATCTTTGGGAGTAACAGATAGGTCATTAATGAGTAGGTTCATGTTACGCTAATGAATGTCAAGGTTGTCAGAAGAATTGAGTCGGCGTTGAGTATTAAAATCGTCCACAACAGAAAAAGGATATCCATGTGTCATTTATTTGTTTAATTGCGTCACGAATGTCGTACGACTAAAACGAAATATAGAAAGGCCAGTTTGTGAGTGATAGTCATATCATGGGTGTAGAGTGACTAGTTTAGGTCATAAGGATGTAAGTTGTTGGAAAGGAAAGGATAGTGTTGTGCTCCAATTATTTGAGCCACAACAAAGGATATCAATGATAAAAATTAAAGAGGTAATTTAATCCGTTTGAGATTAAATCTAATTAATAACAAATAAATTCAAATTTACCCTAAAATTCCAAAATAATTTTGCACTAAAACCAGGGGCTACGATCTACCCAACTTATAAAAATTAAGTTGGTATACAAAACTATAGTCAGGGTCCTGCTAACAAGATTTCTGGAAGAGCCTACTTTCTAAATAAAGATACAAGAAATCTAGAGTTTATTGGCCGTAATTAAATATTCTCTAAGGGAACCTAAATCCTATCAGGGTGTTATTAGTCAACTCTATAAGGAAAATTACTACCAACCAATATTTCTTATATATAGTTCATGTCCTTAACAAAACATAATAATAGGTTTGGTCGGGTATAACTAGGGCAAGGTGGTATAGAGCCTTCGATCATCGAATGACATTGATGATGAAAGGACGAATCAAGGAAATCACAAAGGGAGAAATCTACAGACCAAGACAAGAGAAGTTTATGATAAGTTTAGGGAGTATGGTCACTGGATTGAATAAGGTACGATTAGACAAGAATTTGGAGAATTAAGTCATAATGACTAGATCAGGGAATTAGAAATAGAACAGAATTGATACCTACGGTGAGATGGATATTAACACCATGAAGATGGTACAAACTAAGAGATTAATTTTCTACTATGGTACTACTAGGAAGGAAAGAAGGATCTACTCAATTGTTATAATTACAAGGATCATTGTTGCAAAAGCACGAGGCTATATATGCAAAACAAGATAAGAATTTGTTAAAAATGATAGGAATGCAGTCGAGGGAGTAATACAACTAATCCTTAAACTCAATACTATATTCGTATAAGTTATATTCTATATAACCTCTCTCATACTATTGACAAACCTACTTCTGGCTATAGGTAAATAATATACGATCTTTACAACTTCGTCTTCCTCGCATATTCCTAACTTAGTAGGTAATGGTCTAAACTAAGCATGTACTTAGGTCTATCACTCATGGCATACTATTAGCTAAGGACACTCTTCAATACTCGTCTAATCTTCAATTGGAATGTCTACCCATTTTCGTACAACTTACCATATTCTATTGTCTATCTCTTTGTACTGTTGTTTGTCTAGTCTCTGCTATCTAAAACCTATCTTCCTCACGAGAATCTTTTGGCTAGGCTACTTCCCTATTACACAAGCATGATGTCATGGTTATCTCCTTGAGTGGAAATTCTTCGAACTCAATGAGATGATAAGATTTCTATATGAGCTTGGGTCTAATCTTGATACAAGTATTATCGAACTATTCTATTCACAATGAGGATCTCTAATCATATCTCCTAGAGTCTTCCATAAGGTTGGTCCTATTTTCATTTAAGGAGCTACGGTTGATTCTAAGATTTTAATTGGTTACTCTCTTAATAGTGTCCCTAGTCGTCTCAGTCATTACAGAAATTTTATAGATATTTTGGCCAATATTTATGATTGGTAAAGCTACTAGTCCAATACTAACCGCTGGTGGAAGTTCTAATATCTATTTGATAAGGAAAAGTTCTCTGCTAAGGTTAATTCTTATATAACTCCAAGTTATTCTCTCGTTCTAGTAGTCTGCCTAGTCATCTATCTTACCCATTTCTAATCTTGATAACTCTTCCTATGAATTATTCTACCACCTTGCTTATCTTCTAATAAATATATAATTAAAAGTCAAGCATGAGTGTTCGCCCTTCCGAAATAGAAAAGAACAAGAAATAATGATAGGAAATTCAAGAAGGGTATCATCAAATATAATTTTCGAGGTCCAAAGGTGATAGAAGTCAAAAGAAGGTTCAAAGAAATTGTGGATTGAGATCCTAACAAACATATCCTAGCACAAGCTCGCTCGATACAGTAATATAACCGAGACAATTTAATCAAGACATATATGGGCCACCACAAAAATATGTAACGCCCCAGCCCCAAAATACTTAGGACTAGGAATAAGTATATATGCCAGCTACGCATTCGACCAGACTCTGGTCTGACTCGAATATATATAAGCTGTATAATAAGGGTAACTATCTAAGAATACTGAGAATATCTATGTCATAAAGAACAAAATATCAAGATTGAACTGCATGTGCTAAAGTCGGCCACCCAGTAACACATAAGCTCGAATAAGCTCGAATAGACTCGAAAAAAAATATGAGTCTATAAAAACTAGGCTACATCAGCAGATAAATCAACAATATGAATAAATAAATAGCATAACTCTGGTAGAAATGATATAAATACCTGGTACCAATACCCACATAACAAAGCAATATATATTAGCAACTCCAAGAAGGCTCCATAACGAATCTATGCTGCAAAACTAGCATGGGACCAGGTCCTCAGAGGGACGTAACAAGGTACAAGAAAAAGCATCCCAAAAGTAAAACAGTATAATGCCATATACTCAAGGGTAAAGTACTGTAACCATCTAAGTATATGCACATAAGAACATCACTCGTACTCATGCTGAAACCACTACAGGCTCTGTGTCGGGGAGCCCATAGCAGCAAGTAATATCTCGTAGGGCCAGTATATGTGCCAAAGATCTGAGATAGAGTCTAAGGCACCTATAGTAATATAGTATATATATATATATATATATATAAACATAATCAGCTTGTAGTATGGTGTGTATCTTTCCACCAAATGTAACCTCATATCTCATGTCCATGACGTCTCATGTCCATAACACGCAAGATCATGACCTCTAGCTAGTACAACGAGTCATAATAATATCTATATAATATACAAGTCTTATATCACGAATCCTGTAAGTCTATACAGAATCACCATGAATAACTCAAGAAAGATTATGTCACATGAAATAGTGCCAAGTATTCTACGGTATAACGTACTTGGTAAAGCAAGCAGGTAAAAATAGGATCGTGGTATCAACTCTCTAAGTGACGTTACTCGACTTCGCTTACGGCGTCGACACCCGAATCTTGTTCGAACGCTAAGCAACGTCTCACGGTCCTAGGTTGAGTAGGCACATCATAAGAATATATATATGGAAAGAAACACAAGCAGATAATATAACCGGATCTACTACAAATTTGGCAAGGTACACTTGCCTGGGTTTGAACTCCGACAACTGCTCCTGAGAAAGTGGAATCGCACGTACACCTCTAGATGCTGAAACAAACATCACCAATATCCTCATAATATTTGAAATAGCTAGGATTGACTACCCATAAGTTCAATTTGGATACGGGGGCAAAATTGACAGATTTGGGTCAAAGCGGGGTCCACATGTAGCCCACTTCGTACCAAAAAATGTGTCAGAGATAAAGTTCTCCAAATTCTTCAAACTTACTGTCTACGAGTCCGTAACGATGATACGAACCCAAGAAAATATCTAGAACTGGATTTCGATGAGCCGATCACGAAATTGCCCGTCATGTAGAACCGTGGGGGCAACGAAACGATATTTCGACAACATTCTCCAAATTGAACCAAATATTGGTCACAAGACCAGTGTAATGCTGCGAATCCAATAGAATAAGTTTCGTTATGAATCGACGAGTATACACGAAGTTATGATAAGGTATCGGAATTGGCCGATATGATGTTTTTTGCGGATATGTGTTGATTCTGACGTGCATACACTTCCAAATCAAGTTTCACGAAAGCCCACATGTCCGCGTTGATGATACACACCTTTCAGTACAATTTGTACATGATGAAGTCGGCTCGTTTGACAGAACGTACCCTGTTTCAAGAAATTTTGGGTTTTCAAAATCACATTTTTATTGATTTTAGAACTTGATTAATTATCAACCTAATTCAAATTAAAATAAACTAATTAAAGATGCTAGAAGGGGTTTATATAGGGATCATACCATAGAAGGTGGCACAAGATTCGGACGAGCGAGGAAAGCGGTAATGCGCCATAAAGTTGACTCATTGAAATTGAATTCTTGCTCGATTTCACGCCGTTCTCGGTCGCGGGGAAGGGGATTAACCACGTTCGGCCTCGAGGAAGCACGAGGGAGGTCGTCTTGCAGGGGGTACTCGTCGGGGTCATGGGTCGTCGGGGCTCATCGAGGAGGTCGGCGGCGGATTGCTGCTGCTGTAGCCGTTGTCACCCACGCACGCGCCCACGCGCGTACTGTCGTGGTCGCGCGGGGAGGCTGTAGTCGGAGCTGGTTTTGGTAGAGGCGCTGGAAGTCGAGGTCGATGGTGGTAGTGGTGGTCGTATGGTGATGGTGGCGGCCGAATGGTGATGGTGGCGGTGGCCTTAAAAAGAAGGGGGATTTACAGTTACTGAATAGAGGGCAGGGGAAGGGTTATTGGGTAGGATTTGGTTTTGGTTTTGGGTTTGGGTTTGGGTTTGGGTTTTGGGTTTGGGTTTAGGTTTGGGTTTTTGGTTTGGATTTTTATTCATTTTCTTTCTTTTCTTATATAATACCATATATATATATATATATATATATATATATATATATATATATATATATATATATATATATATATAGCCATCAATAACTATGGTAAAAAAACAAGAAAATATGTTTGTACCTAAAATAATTTTCAAAAAAATTCTACAATACTTCAATAGTAGTTGTACACCAAAAATATATTTTCTGTAAAATATTTGTAATTAATAATTATACATAAATATCTATACAAGTTAATAAATCCATGAATTTTATATTTTTCTAATTAGCTAAGAATAATGAAAATATTTCTTAAACTCAAATAATTACATAATACCAATAAAAATAATAAAAATTAAAAATTAAAATAAGGGGGTATACAAATCTATCTTGGAGAAGATTCTTGCTCCACTTAATTGGTCAAACAAATTATCAATCCTTGGTAATGGGTACTTGTTCTTCACTGTCACTACATTCAACCGCTTGTAATCCATACACAACCGTGTCGATCCATCATTCTTCTTCACCAATACCGCTAGTGCTCTCCACAGTGATCCACTGGTCCGAATAAACTTTTTTCTTCTTTATTTCTTTTCTGTGTTGATATAACTGATCAAGCTCTGATGGTGACATTGGGTATACTTTCTAGGATACTGGTTCTGCTCTTGGCATCAACTCGATACAGAACTCTACTGCTCTAACTAGGGATAATCTGGGAAAATTGTTGGGAAAGACGTCAATGAACTCTTTAACTATCTTGGGCAGCGGGTCTTCCTCTCTTGCTACTATTGCGACTCCTCCCTTATGTTGGGCTCTTATTATTCTGCTAAGGATAAACTCTTCTAGACCAGAAATTCTAAATAATACTCTACCCTCACGGCAGTATATTGTTGTATGACTGTCTTTCAACCAGTTCATGCCTAAGATAACATCAAATTTACCTATAGAGAACTCTATCAACTTTACAGGTAATAAATATCCACATACTACGACTAGACATGCTAGGCACACCCTACTAACTTCTACGATCCCATTGCCAGCGAGTATATTCAGCCTCCCTGGCAATGGCTCAAACTTCAATCCAATACGTGTCACATATTGTGTAGATATAAATGAGTGTGAAGCTCCATAATCAATTAAATCTATAGCGGGAAAGGTTGTAACAAAAATGTTATCTGCCACTACGTCGCCCGACGACATAGCTTCCTCCAAAGACAATGTGAGTGCCTGTTCTTGGCTTTGTTGAGCTCCCTGTTGCTGTCTTCCTTACTACCATGGCAGCGGTCCTTGTTGATTTTGCTGTTACTACCAATAAAATTGGGCCTACGTCGGCAATGGACACTGAGCTAAAGGTAGTACTGTTGCTGGTCCTTCTTATTGCACTGTTCTCGGAGCTGTTGTTTTGGATAATATAAACGAGAAAAGATTTGATAAATACGGAAAACGAGGTCTTGTACGAAGAACCGCCCTTCTTTTAAGTTTACAAATAAGATTGTACAAATTTGATCCTACACGAGGATGTCTAAGTACAATTTATTTAATCTGGGTAAATATTGCTATAGGTGTCTGATCTGCAGTCGATCACTTTAGCCCTTGGACCACACGATGTTGAAGAAGTACCGTGGAAGACATGTAGCAGCTTCGAGGCTTGCTAAAGAGGGTGGACGCTCGATGTCAAAGTCGTCGATCCCTTCTCTTTGCCTGAACTCCGGATTCTCCTCTCTCTCTTTCTCTCTCTCTCTCTCTCTCCCTCTCTCTCTCTCTCTCTCGCTCTCGGTCGTGGGATCTGGTACTGGATTTCTTGATCAATTTTCCAACCAATTTCTTTGACCTTGTCCTCTGTTGATAAAGGTCTCTATTTATAGAGTTTTAGTGACAGTGACCACTCATTCGGTGTAAAAACCGAGTAGTGGAAAGTACAGCACCCTTTTACACAACGGTTAAAATAACCAATGCTTGCGTATAGATGATCCTTTGAATGAGCGTGTGACACAGGTCCAACTAAGGGACAAAACGCGTATAATCGCTACAAAGATCACGGCGTAGAACCACGCAGGTAGGTATCCCTCGTGTAGAAGAGGTTGGCATAGAAGCCAATGTCTGTCACCATGGCATAGAAGCCAAATAGTTATCAAATCGGCATAGAAGCCGAATAGGCGTAGAAGCCGAGTGGTCATAAAGGCCGAGTAGGCGTAGAAGCCGAGTGGTCATAGAGGCCGAGTAGGCGTAGAAGCCGAGTGGTCATAGAGACCGAGTAGGCGTAGAAGCCGAGTAGGCACCGAAGCTGAATGGGCGTAGAAGCCGAGCAGGCACCGAAGCTGAATAGGCATAGAATCCGCTGTGTAACGCGCCAGAGTGATGATATGGACGTTTTAGCCGGAATTACGGCTCTTAGAGATAATCAGATCTCTCACATTAAAAACAGAGATCTGCCCCCATCCTGTGCATTAAATGTAGATGCTTATCTTTAAGATTTGCCATCATTTCGTGCATTAAATGCAGATACGCACCTTGAACCCTGTGCGAAGAGTAACCGCTGTCGTGGCAGTCTGTTCATCTTCTGCGGAGCGTAAGAAGCTCATGTTTGCCTGTGTAAAACTAGGCAGCGTATTCCCTTGTATGCGTAGGAGCAGCTCTCGCAAAGGGGATGTCACTAAACGACGGTTCGGTGACATTTAATTAAATCTCCTGCATTAAATATGGAGATCTGCCATCATCCTGCGCATTAAATACAGAGGCATGTTTTGAAGGTCTGCCACCCTTCTGTGCATCAAACGTAGAGACGTGCCTCAGGCATCTGTCAGTATTCGGCGCATTAATTGCAGAGACGTGCCTTGAGGGCCTGTCACCACCCTGTGTATTAAATGCAGAGACGCGCCTTAAGTCCCGTACGTAGTACAGCTTTTGACGTGGCAGGCGGTTGGTCTTCCGCGGAGCGTAAGGATCTCTTATCTGCCTGTGTAAAACTAGGCAGCGTATTCCTCTGTGTACGTAAAAGCAGTTTTACGCAAGGAAAATGGCAGTAAATGACAGCCTGGGTTGTAGTGCCGCGCCATCATTATAGCCGTCGCCTAGGTAGTCGAGCAGTATCCCTTTGTCAGAAGTCGAGACATCAGGTTCATTGCAGGATCTGACAGGTTAATTATAGGGAATACGAAGCGTCCCTCGTACACTTCAATGCCGCATTGAAAGAGGATGAGTTTTACGCCAAAAAGGCGATGAAGCACCCTGTTTATGCTGAAGCAGCCTGGACATACTGCCCTACGCGGATGGTCCTCGAGCCTATATTTCACGCTGCGCTTGGCGGAGAAGCTCAGATTGCACGTTGAAGGCTCTGAAGTCCTTTTTTTACGCTGCTTTGCATCAATATGCTGCGTAGAGCTATCCGGCGTATTTTTTATGCTTCTACAAGACCCCCTTCAAAGCTTTTAAATTTCTCGTAATTTGAAATATTTTGAATGAAGCATGACCCGCTCCTCGTAACTCGAAATATTTCTGAATGGAGTTTTGAAACGGTCGAGGCTAACTTTATGGCAGATTTATTAGGGATCGGTGTAAACCCCCTGAATTTTCAAAAAATATTGAACTTGGATTTTTCACAATTTTCTGGAATTTTCTGGGAATTTTCTGTAATTAAAATCAGGGTTCTAATTATTAAATGATTTTTTAATTGTTAATAAATAATATTAAAATATCATGGAAATAATATTTATAGGTGTAAAATGGAAAACTGGACTTAGGGTAATTTTTCTAGAATTTATTGGGCCCCGGACTTATTTTAAAATACCTAAAAACTATTAATTAATTATTTATTTATCTATTTATTTATTTAATTATTTATTTAATTTAATTTTAAATCCTAAATCTAACCCCCGACCCATTGGGCCCAGCCCAGCCCCGCGGCCCAGCCCAGCCCCGCGGCTTCACCTTCACCTGATGGTAGCCTGATCTCAAATCTATCTTAGAAAATACCTTGGCACCACTCAACTGATCAAACAGATCATCAATTCGTGGCAAAGGATACTTATTCTTGATAGTGAGATTATTCAAAGCCCTGTAATCAATGCACATGCGCACCGATCCATCCTTCTTCGGTACAAACAATACCGGGGCTCCCCATGGTGAAGAACTCGATCTGATAAACCCCTTATCCTGCAATTCGTCCACCTGCTTCTTCAACTCGACCAGCTCGCTGTTGTTTACTCTATAGACATGCTGCGAAATCGGTTCTGCACCTGGCACCAAGTCTATAGAAAATTCAACATCTCGATCTGGCGGCAATCCTGGCAATTCTTCAGGAAACACATCCAAAAATTCTGCTATCAACGGATGTGGCAACTCCTTGTCTTCCACCATAGCTCCACAAATAATGCCTTCTTCCTGCTCCGCAGCTCCTCTAGCAAACTCGAACTCTGGCTCTCCTGGCGGACCAAACAAAACTCTACCTCCTCTACAATCTATGCTAGCACGGTGCCTACTCAACCAATCCATCCCGAGTACAATGTCGTAGCTCGAAAGTGGCATTACAAGTAGACACGCACTCAACTCCCGGCCTCCCAGAGTAACTCTCCGATCTTTGCAAATATCATTAACCAGGATAATGCCTCCCCCGGTCATGATCTTGCAAGTCCTAAGCAAAGACTCAGCTACCAAACCATGCTTTAGAGCAAAAGAAACAGATACAAAACTATGGGAAGCACCACTATCAAACAAAGCTAAAGCTGGAATGGAATTAAGAAGAATAGAACCTGCGATGACATCTCCGGTGGGTTCCTCCTCTTCGACGGTCATAGCAAACGCTCGTCCCTGTCGAGCACCTCCCTGCTGCTGATGCTGGACAAAACGCTGCTGCTGTGTCAGAAGCGGTCCCCTCGGTTGTGCTGCAGGTGGTCTCGTCTGTGCCCTCGGAGCTGGAGCTGCTCCCTGAACTGCACGACGAGGATACTCCCTCAATTGATGCCCTTCAGTACCACAATACAAACAAACTCCTAGCCTCTTTCTGCAAACTTTCCAGATGTGGCCGGGCTTCTTGCAGAAGTTGCATAGAGCTTGCTGTAACTGCCTCTGCTGTTGAGGTGCCTGGTGAAAAGGCGCTCTAGCTGGAGTCTGGTTCTGCTGTGGCTGCTGGAAAGGTCTGGACTGGAAATGAGGACGTTTGGCAGATACTGCACTGCCGTTGGCCCCCAGAAAAGAATCACGGTCTCTCTTGGTCTTCAAACCCAGATCCCGCTCAACCTTGCGTGCCTCCGCAAGTATCTCCGAGTATGTCTCATAAAAAGACGGAATGAGAATCAATATGGCACATGATGTAAGACATTCAAGGAAAGGACAGTTTAAGGGATCAAGTATCAATATCAAAGGAGAATAGTTGAATCAAAAGAATTTTCCTAGATGTGATTGAGTATCTCAGCCTATATCCTATATCCTATCGCAGGCTCGCAGTAGTACAACTAAGTTGTCGCACTACCACGACATCACATACTTGTGAAGCTAGACCTGCATGGGCCACCACCAAAAACGTGTCACGACCCGCACCCGGGGTAAGGGTACTAGTCGGAAACAACGCCCAGCCTACGCCGCAGAATCGGCGGTAGAACGCTGTCTAGAAAGTCTATCTAATATAATGAACCACCAAAAGATAGTGTACTCAATCACAGAACTAAGATAGAATGAACACGAATCAGATAAGAATAGAATAGTCACAATACAACTCATGAGTCTAAAATAATACATCAATGAGTCTGAAGAAAAATACAGAAATATGCTGGAGACAAATCCAGTACAAAAGAATACTACAAAACTATAAAGCTACAACTCCAGGGTCAACTGTCTCAGTTGGGATAAGTCCCTCTTGAGCCAGGGTCTCAGAATCTAAACCCACAACATCCTGGGGTCCATAATAGGTAGGGTACTCCTCAGTGTCATCTGGAAAAATATATCCAGTCAGGAAAGGAGCAGAGTACAACCCTAACAGCAGTTCTCAAATAATGATAAAAACTATGTAACAGTAAGTAGCTGTGGATAAACAAGATGCATAAATAGATACAAGAAATGTATAGACAATAAGGAAGTACTGGAAAGAAATACAATAATGAACAATATGCTGATAGAACAAGAATACTAATGACTAAGTGTGTGAGTACTAGCTTTAACATGTGATCGGCTTAGGAACTTGCACAAGAGTATAATGGCCTGGCTGATTATACGTGCGGTGTATGATCAACACTCACAAGGAACAAGACATGCACAAGGAGGGTATGATCATATATCTACACTAAAATACTCCCCACCCCGACTGGTATAATAGATCCAACCACGGTACGTTATGGCACTAGATTCCCCAAGAAGATAGCTAGTCTCCCCGAGAATCGGTGTCTGTACATGTACAAGATAACCAATGAAACAATACTTGCACCATATACACCATATACCAAGGAATAACATCTCATGACGAGATCCGGATATACCAATCCGTGTAACCATAGTGTCAAGAGAATATGTATATCTACACTAGATACAACGAACATAGAGGATATCATAAATGAGAAACTATCAGAGAATGTACTCGCCTGAAGTCCAATGAACAGTCTCACAAATGTCTGACTCGGTGCCTCGAAGACCTAGATATGGAATACCATATTAATACAAGGTCCTGGAAAGAGAACAAGTCAAACTAGGCAATTTCTAGGTCAATAAGTCAATTCTAAGTCAAAAGTCAACTATGGTCAACTCTAAAGTCTACTAAAGTCAAACATGGTCAAACCCAAAATCAACCTCACAAGACATCTATAAAATAATATAGAGATAAACTACAATAATTTAGAAATCAAATTAGATTCAAAAAGAACTCACACAAAGTATACTAATAATATAATTAATATATACCCTAAAATAATATATATACAATCCAACATTTATATAAATAACATAATATATTATTACAATTATTATTCCTCACAAAACACATATATATATACAATTATAATATATAATATATACATTAAATCTGTCAAAGCGTCATTGAAAAACAGTGAATAAAATAGGATTAAATCAAAACAGTTTAAATAGTGACAGTCGGGACTGTCACCGAAGGACTGTCACCGAAACTCAAATAATAAACTGCCACTGCTTTGGTTTTCGCTGACAGTTAAACTGTCGTGAAAAAGCATCGCAGAAAAGCTGCTGTTTCCCGCTGCTGCAATTAATGACAGGTTTGTCATTAATTGCCCGAAGGCTACAGCGGCTGCTATTAGTCGGCTAATTAATGACAGTTTTTTACTGTCATTAATTCACTGTCACTAAAACAAGTTGTATATATATAATTATATATATATAAACAGAATATATAAAACAATATATATATATATATATATATATATATATATATATATATATATATATATATATATATAAACAGAATATATAAAACAGTATATATAAATATATATATAAACCATTAATACAAAAATGTACATATATATATTAATATACACATAAACTTATACCTTCAAATATTTAACAAAGAACATATAATTTATATGGCTAGAAGCACACCTAAAATATTTACATTAATATCCAAATAATTACATAATAATTATAAATAATATAATTACACAATTAAACATACAAATATATTTTATAAAACATTTTATGTATAAATTATATTATTTAACAAGTAGTAACATATATATTTGCATGCAAGAAAGCTACATATTATATTGTACATTATATTAGCACACCCAAAATATAGATCTATGCTACAATAATTACTATAATAAATACACAAAATAAATATTTAATATTCATATATATATATACTAATTATAAATGAAGAATTGAACCACAATTAATTAGATCTATGCAAAAATACACACAATTGGAGAGTATCTCACCGTATCCCACTAGATCTAGGATACGCATGCGACACGAGTTCAACACACAACCAAATGCACCCCGAAGGACACAAACAAATCACAAATAATATTTATGAACAAATTAAAGCGTCAAAAGTAGATCTATGTGTCCGTGTCAAAATACGACATGTTCAAAGCCCCGTGTCGGAGAAAAACCCCCAAATGACACGTATCACCAAATAGTTGGGATACGAACCACAAGTATCCCAATATGGACACGACACTAGCCTCAAACACAAATCTCATGTTCAATTGATCTATAGGATCAATTGACACACACAACAAAATATAAATTCGGAATTCCAACAAAATTGACACAAAAAGCACCATAACTTTCTCCATGGGTCTCCTATGAACACAAAACAAAGTCCTATGGGTACTACATACATATAGGTTGATTTTACATGATTAAATCTCAGATTTAGAAGCTATTTAAATGGAAAAATCTGAATTATACCTATTGGGAGATGGATTCCCAATGAAACCTCCAATTGAGATGAACTTGCTTCCAAATTGTAGATCCTTGCTCCTCTTTGTAGATCCTTGCTTCCTTCTTCTAGATCCTTGCTTCCTCCTTCTCTAATGGTGAATTGGGAAGAATTTGGAATGAATTTGGTAGGGAATTGGATTGGAAATGGAGGGAATTTGGTAGTGGGAGAATTCTAGATCTAGATTTGGAATGAGATGAGAGGAGAGAGAAATTTCCCCCTCCCCCTCTTTAATAGGCCGGCCATAGCCCCTCCCCCAAGCAATTGTAAAATGTCCAATGTACCCCTTGGGGCCTCTCATGAAGAAATAATTAAGGAAGGAAGCTTCTAGTCTAATCATTTAATTAATTTAATCCATCTCCTTAACTATGGGCTTTCTAAATGGGCCAAGTCTAACTAATTAATTCATGTTGGTCCATGGGTCCAAACTAAACTAGTTGGGTCCACTAAAATAAGTCCAAAATAATTAAATAATATCCAATAACAATTAAATAATACAACAAATAATTATTTACCATGCACAATATTTATTTAAATAGGAAATTACCAAAATACCCTTTCCTAGAAAATGTGGTAGTGACAAGTCTACCCTCCTTAAAATAATTTCGTCCTCGAAATTCAAAGACGAAAACTACCCCCAGAAAATCACAGAACAGAACTAAAGAATCACAACTAACTAATGAACAGAACATAACAATGAACAGAACATAACTAGAAATAACATACCTCAAGGTACAAACAAATATGGATAACGCTCTCGCATGTCATCCTCTCTCTCCCAGGTAGACTCCCCCGGAGAGTGATGCCTCCATGCGACGCGCACCAAAGGAATAGTCTGGTTCCTCAGCACCTTCTCTCTCCGATCCAGAATTCCAACTGGCTGCTCTGGATAGCTAAGAGTAGGGCCCACCTCTATCTCTGAGTGATCCAATACATGACTAGGATCTGCCACGTATTGTCTCAACTGCGACACATGAAACACGTTGTGCACTCCCTCCAATGCAGGTGGCAAGTCTAGTCTATAAGCAACTGCACCGACCCTCTCTAGAATAGTGAAAGGTCCAATGAATCGCGGACTAAGCTTTCCGCCTCCACCGAAGCGAATCGTGTCTCGTGTCGGAGAAATCCTCAGAAACACCAAACCACCCACCTAGAACAAAACACCACCTTAAGAACTTATCTATAACAAACAACCAAGAACAAGCACACAAAATAAAATCTAAACTATACCTCAAACTCCAAGGGTCTCCGATGGCTATCGGCCCAATGCCGTTGTCTGTCTTGCGCCCCTCGAAGTCTGTCTCTGATCAACTGAACCTTCTCTGCTGCATCCACAACCATCTCTGGCCCAAGCAAAACTCTCTCTCCAACATCGTCCCAAGACAAAGGAGTACGACACCTCCGACCATATAGAGCTTCAAAAGGTGACATCTCTATACTGGCCTGGTAACTGTTGTTGTAAGCAAACTCTACCAAATGGAGATGGTCCTCCCAAGAACCCCCGAAATCTAGTACACAAGTGCGCAACATATCCTCGAGAGTCTGAATAGTCCTCTCTGACTGCCCATCTGTCTGGGGATGATATGCAGTACTGAATTTGAGCTGAGTGCCCAAACTCTCCTGCAAACTCCTCTAGAAATGAGAAGTGAAACGACTATCTCGATCTGAGACTATGCTGACGGAAACTCCATGTATCCTAACGATCTGTCTCACATACATCTCTGCCAGCTTCTTCGTAGACAAACCCACCTTGAAAGGCAAAAAGTGGGCCGACTTGGTCAATCTATCAACAATGACCCAAATCGCGTCTTTCCCTCCTGGAGATCGTGGTAGTCCGGACACAAAATTTATAGTAATGTGTTCCCACTTCCACTCTGGAATGGGTAATGGCTGAAGTAAACCTCCTGGCCTCTGCCTCTCGGCTTTCACCTGCTGGCACACTAAGCATCTGGATACAAACTGTGCCACTTCCCTCTTCATGCCATACCACCACACACTCTCTCGCATATCCCGATACATCTTGTTAGCACCTGGATGTATGGAATACTGAGAGCGATGCGCTTCCTGCAACACCTCTTCTCGCAACTCCCCACTAGGCACACACAATCTAACTCCATGCCTCAAAGATCCATCCTCTGCAATAGTGAAATCATCCTCCAATCCTGCTCTCACCTGAGCTCTGATACTCCTCAAAGATACGTCATCATACTGTGCTGCCTTGATCCTATCCATCAAATCTGAGTGTATCTGCAATCCCCACATCTGCATAGCACCACCCGGAACAATCACCTCAATGCCCAAGCTCTCCAAGTCCTCCAACAAATATCGATCCTGCGTCAAGAACATAGCTACCGGATACCTGCTCAAAGCATCGGCAACTACATTGGCCTTCCCAGGATGATATTGCAAAGAGATATCAAAATCCTTTATCAGTTCCAACCACCGACGCTGCCTCATGTTCAACTCCTTCTGCGTGAAAACGTACTTCAAGCTTTTGTGGTCTGTGAAGATCTCCACACGCTCTCCGTACAAATAATGTTTCCACAACTTCAGGGCGAATATGACAGCTGCCAACTCCAAATCATGGGTAGGATAGTTCTTTTCATGAGGACGCAATTGCCTGGATGCATAGGCAATCACTTTCCCATGCTGCTGAAGAACACAACCTAAACCCTTTCCCGATGCATCACTATAAATAGTGAAACCTCCGGACCCTGATGGCAATGTCAAAATAGGAGCAGACGTCAACCTCTTCTTCAACTCCTCAAAAGCGGCCTGGCAATCTTCCGTCCAAACAAACTCTACATCCTTCCTTGTGAGTCTGGTCATCGGCTCGGCAATCCTCAAAAAATCTTGCACAAACTTTCTGTAGTAGCCTGCAAATCCCAAGAAACTCCTGATCTCTGCTACCGAACTCGGAGTCTTCCAAGATTCCACTGCTGAAATCTTCTTCGGATCCACTGAAATACCATCACCAGTCACAACATGCCCCAAGAATTCCACCTTGTCCAAGAAAAACTCACATTTGGACAACTTTCCATACAGCTTCTCCTTCCTCAGCACATCCAACACAATCCTCAAATGCTCCTCATGCTCCTCCGGTGTCCTCGAGTATATGAGTATGTCGTCGATGAACACCACCACGAACTTGTCAAGGTACTGGTGGAATACCTTGTTCATCAAGTTCATAAATACCGCCGGTGCATTAGTCAAACCAAACGGCATCACCATAAACTCGTACTGACCATACCGAGTTCTAAAAGTAGTCTTCGGTATGTCCCCCGGCTTCACCTTCACCTGATGGTAGCCTGATCTCAAATCTATCTTAGAAAATACCTTGGCACCACTCAACTGATCAAACAGATCATCAATCCGTGGCAAAGGATACTTATTCTTGATAGTGAGATTATTCAAAGCCCTGTAATCAATGCACATGCGCACCGATCCATCCTTCTTCGGTACAAACAATACCGGGGCTCCCCATGGTGAAGAACTCGATCTGATAAACCCCTTATCCTGCAATTCGTCCACCTGCTTCTTCAACTCGACCAGCTCGCTGTTGTTTACTCTATAGACATGCTGCGAAATCGGTTCTGCACCTGGCACCAAGTCTATAGAAAATTCAACATCTCGATCTAGCGGCAATCCTGGCAATTCTTCAGGAAACACATCCAAAAATTCTGCTATCAACGGATGTGGCAACTCCTTGTCTTCCACCATAGCTCCACAAATAATGCCTTCTTCCTGCTCCGCAGCTCCTCTAGCAAACTCGAACTCTGGCTCTCCTGGCGGACCAAACAAAACTCTACCTCCTCTACAATCTATGCTAGCACGGTGCCTACTCAACAAATCCATCCCGAGTACAATGTCGTAGCTCGAAAGTGGCATTACAAGTAGACACGCACTCAACTCCCGGCCTCCCAGAGTAACTCTTCGATCTTTGCAAATATCATTAACCAGGATAATGCCTCCCCCGGTCATGATCTTGCAAGTCCTAAGCAAAGACTCAGCTACCAAACCATGCTTTAGAGCAAAAGAAACAGATACAAAACTATGGGAAGCACCACTATCAAACAAAGCTAAAGCTGGAATAGAATTAAGAAGAATAGAACCTGCGATGACATCTCCGGTGGGTTCCTCCTCTTCGACGGTCATAGCAAACGCTCGTCCCTGTCGAGCACGTCTCTGCTGCTGATGCTGGACAAAACGCTGCTGCTGTGTCGGAAGCGGTCCCCTCGGTTGTGCTGCAGGTGGTCTCATCTGTGCCCTCGGAGCTGGAGCTGCTCCCTGAACTGCACGACAAGGACACTCCCTCAATTGATGCCCTTCAGTACCACAATACAAACAAACTCCTAGCCTCTTTCTGCAAACTTCCCAGATGTGGCCGGGCTTCTTGCAGAAGTTGCATAGAGCTTGCTGTAACTGCCTCTGCTGCTGAGGTGCCTGGTGAAAAGGCGCTCTAGCTGGAGTCTGGTTCTGCTGTGGCTGCTGGAAAGGTCTGGACTGAAAATGAGGACGTTTGGCAGATACTGCACTGCCGTTGGCCCCCAGAAAAGAATCACGGTCTCTCTTGGTCTTCAAACCCAGATCCCGCTCAACCTTGCGTGCCTCCGCAAGTATCTCCGAGTATGTCTCATAAAAAGACGGAATGAGAATCAATATGGCACATGATGTAAGACATTCAAGGAAAGGACAGTTTAAGGGATCAAGTATCAATATCAAAGGAGAATAGTTGAATCAAAAGAATTTTCCTAGATGTGATTGAGTATCTCAGCCTATATCCTATATCCTATCGCAGGCTCGCAGTAGTACAACTAAGTTGTCGCACTACCACGACATCACATACTTGTGAAGCTAGACCTGCATGGGCCACCACCAAAAACGTGTCACGACCCGCACCCGGGGTAAGGGTACTAGTCGGAAACAACGCCCAGCCTACGCCGCAGAATCGGCGGTAGAACGCTGTCTAGAAAGTCTATCTAATATAATGAACCACCAAAAGATAGTGTACTCAATCACAGAACTAAGATAGAATGAACACGAATCAGATAAGAATAGAATAGTCACAATACAACTCATGAGTCTAAAATAATACATCAATGAGTCTGAAGAAAAATACAGAAATATGCTGGAGACAAATCCAGTACAAAAGAATACTACAAAACTATAAAGCTACAACTCCAGGGTCAACTGTCTCAGTTGGGATAAGTCCCTCTTGAGCCAGGGTCTCAGAATCTAAACCCACAACATCCTGGGGTCCATAATAGGTAGGGTACTCCTCAGTGTCATCTGGAAAAATATATCCAGTCAGGAAAGGAGCAGAGTACAACCCTAACAGCAGTTCTCAAATAATGATAAAAACTATGTAACAGTAAGTAGCTGTGGATAAACAAGATGCATAAATAGATACAAGAAATGTATAGACAATAAGGAAGTACTGGAAAGAAATACAATAATGAACAATATGCTGATAGAACAAGAATACTAATGACTAAGTGTGTGAGTACTAGCTTTAACATGTGATCGGCTTAGGAACTTGCACAAGAGTATAATGGCCTGGCTGATTATACGTGCGGTGTATGATCAACACTCACAAGGAACAAGACATGCACAAGGAGGGTATGATCACATATCTACACTAAAATACTCCCCACCCCGACTGGTATAATAGATCCAACCACGGTACGTTATGGCACTAGATTCCCCAAGAAGATAGCTAGTCTCCCCGAGAATCGGTGTCTGTACATGTACAAGATAACCAATGAAACAATACTTGCACCATATACACCATATACCAAGGAATAACATCTCATGACGAGATCCGGATATACCAATCCGTGTAACCATAGTGTCAAGAGAATATGTATATCTACACTAGATACAACGAACATAGAGGATATCATAAATGAGAAACTATCAGAGAATGTACTCGCCTGAAGTCCAATGAACAGTCTCACAAATGTCTGACTCGGTGCCTCGAAGACCTAGATATGGAATACCACATTAATACAAGGTCCCGGAAAGAGAACAAGTCAAACTAGGCAATTTCTAGGTCAATAAGTCAATTCTAAGTCAAAAGTCAACTATGGTCAACTCTAAAGTCTACTAAAGTCAAACATGGTCAAACCCAAAATCAACCTCACAAGACATCTATAAAATAATATAGAGATAAACTACAATAATTTAGAAATCAAATTAGATTCAAAAAGAACTCACATAAAGTATACTAATAATATAATTAATATATACCATAAAATAATATATATACAATCCAACATTTATATAAATAACATAATATATTATTACAATTATTATTCCTCACAAAACACATATATATATACAATTATAATATATAATATATACATTAAATCTGTCAAAGCGTCATTGAAAAACAGTGAATAAAATAGGATTAAATCAAAACAGTTTAAATAGTGACAGTCGGGACTGTCACCGAAGGACTGTCACCGAAACCCAAATAATAAACTGCCACTGCTTTGGTTTTCGCTGACAGTTAAACTGTCGCGGAAAAGCGTCGCAGAAAAGCTGCTGTTTCCCGCTGCTGCAATTAATGACAGGTTTGTCATTAATTGCCCGAAGGCTACAGCGGCTGCTATTAGTCGGCTAATTAATAACAGTTTTTTACTGTCATTAATTCACTGTCACTAAAACAAGTTTTATATATATAATTATATATATAAAAATAGAATATATAAAACAATATATATATATATATATATATATAAACAGAATATATAAAACAGTATATATATATATATATATATATATATATATAAACCATTAATACAAAAATATACATATATATATTAATATACACATAAACTTATACCTTCAAATATTTAACAAAGAACATATAATTTACATGGCTAGATGCACACCTAAAATATTTACATTAATATCCAAATAATTACATAATAATTATAAATAATATAATTACACAATTAAACATACAAATATATTTTATAAAACATTTTATGTATAAATTATATTATTTAACAAGTAGTACCATATATATTTGCATGCAAGAAAGCTACATATTATATTGTACATTATATTAGCACACCCAAAATATAGATCTATGCTACAATAATTACTATAATAAATACACAAAATAAATATTTAATATCCATATATATATACTAATTATAAATGAAGAATTGAACCACAATTAATTAGATCTATGCAAAAATACACACAATTGGAGAGTATCTCACCGTATCCCACTAGATCTAGGATACGCATGCGACACGAGTTCAACACACAACCAAATGCACCCCGAAGGACACAAACAAATCACAAATAATATTTATGAACAAATCAAAGCGTCAAAAGTAGATCTATGTGTCCGTGTCAAAATACGACATGTTCAAAGCCCCGTGTCGGAGAAAAACCCCCAAATGACACGTATCACCAAATAGTTGGGATACGAACCACAAGTATCCCAATATGGACACGACACTAGCCTCAAACACAAATCTCATGTTCAATTGATCTATAGGATCAATTGACACACACAACAAAATATAAATTCGGAATTCCAACAAAATTGACACAAAAAGCACCATAACTTTCTCCATGGGTCTCCTATGAACACAAAACAAAGTCCTATGGGTACTACATACATATAGGTTGATTTTACATGATTAAATCTCAGATTTAGAAGCTATTTAAATGGAAAAATCTGAATTATACCTATTGGGAGATGGATTCCCAATGAAACCTCCAATTGAGATGAACTTGCTTCCAAATTGTAGATCCTTGCTCCTCTTTGTAGATCCTTGCTTCCTTCTTCTAGATCCTTGCTTCCTCCTTCTCTAATGGTGAATTGGGAAGAATTTGGAATGAATTTGGTAGGGAATTGGATTGGGAATGGAGGGAATTTGGTAGTGGGAGAATTCTAGATCTAGATTTGGAATGAGATGAGAGGAGAGAGAAATTTCCCCCCTCTTTAATAGGCCGGCCATAGCCCCTCCCCCAAGCAATTGTAAAATGTCCAATGTACCCCTTGGGGCCTCTCATGAAGAAATAATTAAGGAAGGAAGCTTCTAGTCTAATCATTTAATTAATTTAATCCATCTCCTTAACTATGGGCTTTCTAAATGGGCCAAGTCTAACTAATTAATTCATGTTGGTCCATGGGTCCAAACTAAACTAGTTGGGTCCACTAAAATAAGTCCAAAATAATTAAATAATATCCAACAACAATTAAATAATACAACAAATAATTATTTACCATGCACAATATTTATTTAAATAGGAAATTACCAAAATACCCTTTCCTAGAAAATGTGGTAGTGACAGCCTGCCCGACCCGGGCGACCGCCTCTCCCCCACGACCCCGTCCCCCGTGCATTTTCCGGCGAACCCACGCCCTACGTCGCTTGGCCGCTCCGCCATTTCTGGCGCCACGACCCCCTCTCCCTCCGCCTAACCCGGCCTCCCCCCGCCTCTCCCTTCCCTATAAAACCCCTCCCCTTCTCCCCTCCGGCCACCAAGAACCCTCCGGCCAACCATCCCGCGTCGCCACCGCTCCGCCCTGACCTCGCCGTACCGTCGCCCAGCACCGCCCGCTGCAGCCTCCTCTTTCCCCCTCTCCTTCCTCCTCCCTCGGCGCCGTCCCCGACTCCCAGACCCCGAGCCGCAGCTCCGGTCGACTCCGCCCGGCTCCCAGCGCGCCGCCGACCACCAGCAGCGCCCCGAGCCCCCGGCGACGTTGTCCCCGGCCCCCTCTGCCTCAGCTCCGGTCGGGCCGCCGCCTTCGGCCAAGCAGACCCAAACCCTAGCCCTAATTCTTCCCCTGTGTCGACACGTGTCAGACACGACACGGACACGAGAAATCCCAATTTCTCGAGCCCTGTTTAGGTACGTGTAACTTTCTCCTCGCTGCCCCGTTTTTAATTCCGTAAATTACGTTGCGAAGCCTGTATGACCCTCTCGGTGTCCGGATAAACCGCTCAGAGCATCGCGTCCTGTGGTGATCGCACACCGCGATCCAAAAACAGAAAAAACAACGACCCAATTCACCCCGAAACTGGGTACGCCCCGCCAAACGGGATGACTTGGTCGCACGCGGTCTTCACAGATACGTGCGCGTCGTTGATACAGATGTGTGGGATTTCGCAGAAGTCGATTCGGGTGTGCGTGCATACCGGGATCAACACTTATCCGCGGACACCGCCCCGTATTCGACTTTTCTGAATCATGCCCTAACTTTCTGTGTATACGTCGGATCGAAACAAAACTTGCACCATCAGACTCATAGAGATACGCTGGTCCTGTGACCCAAGTTTGGTTCTATTCTGAGAACGTTGACGAAATCGCGTGTCGTGGGCCCCACAGGCCCCGCTCGACGGGCGATTTTGTGATCGGCTCATCGGAATCCAATTCTGAAAGTTCCGTTGGGTTCGTATCATCGTTACTAACCTGTTGACACTAAGTTTGGTGAATTTGGAGACCTTTGACCCTGACACATTTTTTGGTGCAAAGCGGGCCCACATGCGGACCCCGTTTTGACCCAAAATTGTTGTTTTTGCCCTTGTCTCCAAATTGGACTCAAGGACAGACGTTTCTAGCTATTTGATACCTTCTGAGCATGATGGTAATATTTATTTCAGCATCCGGAGTCATTTCTGGAAATTTCCCCGAGACACAAAACCGTAGTGGGATCCAAACATCAGGCAAGTACCTGCACTTCAAGTTTATTTTTTATATTGTGATAATTAGTTCCTTGCTCTACTAGTACCATTGGATGATTACACGTAGTGTTAGAATATTGGATTTCATGTCTTGCTTTTCATGTCGGGTTGGAGAATACTAGGAGGCATGTAGTTTACCCTTCTCCCTGTCCTGACTGTTAGCTGTTGGTACGCGACTGTACCATCTGCCTGATACTCGATTATTCCTGACTGATAGCCGTCTATGACGGCCTGATTAGCCTTATAACCCCCTACATGCCAACTATGTATTCTAAATACACAATTACACACACATAGTTCTTGTCTTATTGCAGTTCTATTTTCTTGTCTCATTATATTTCTGTTTTACTCATATCCCTGGTTTATAGCAATTAATCCTGTTTTACTTATATTCCTGATCTTTAGTGCTTAACTCTTAGTTAATTTCACTACTTGTTGTGTATATTCTTATCATGATACTTAGTCAGTTTCTTTCTACTTGTCATAAATATTTAGTTTAATCTTGTTGTGTATTGGTACTTTGCTCATTTCCTGACTGGATCCGTTGATATTAGGCGATGATGAGGACTATGCCCCCACCTATTATGGTCCCTATAAGGTAGTAGGTGACACTTTTGAGGAGCCGGTTCCCACCCATGAGACTACTTCTGAGGAGTAGTTAGCAGTTAGTTATTATTTTCTTTCATCCTAGTAATCGGGTTTGTCCCCGATTTGAATTTTTGGTTCTGTAATAAACTATGGATCTGGTTGTCATATTTTGATATTGAAAGCTTAGCATTCCTTTTCCTGTTATTATCTTTGCCTACTTATAATATTGTGAATGAGCTAGATTTTATTTTAACTGTGAATATGACCTAGACAGCGTACTACCGCCGACACCGCGGCGTAGGCTGGACGTGCCCACGTACTCGTGCCCGAATATCCGAGTGCGGGTCATGACACGTTTTTATGGTGGCCCATGTAGGTCCAGTATCCTTAAATAGGTTAATATCCTAGGACAGAGTATGAAATAAGATTGAGTATTTTAGGAAAAGCTCATTCACAGAATAAGATCTATTATTTCAAATCTTGATATCATTCCTAGTCAATTTTCCTATCGCCCTTGATTTCTAAGTAATCTATTCTAATCTTTCTATCCCTTAATCTTTCAGAATGGTTCAGACAAGGAATACCGTAGGAGGCACATCCGAACCCGCCGAGCAGACTGTGCCTGAAACTCTTGTGCTCCCTCCGCCTCCAACTACTCCGACAGTTACTATGGATGGGGCACAGCTACTCGGAGTGTTCCAGGGACTCATAGAATCCCAGAAGGAACAGACTACCCTTCTACGAACTAGCCTTTCGGATGCTCTTCGCTCCCAGGAGGCACCACACAAGAGGCCAGGAAGTGCCAAGGACTTCAAGAACCTTAAACCCCTGGAATTCTATGGGACTGAAGGCATTCTCTATGCCGATGAATGGATAGAGAATGTGGAGCGACTCCTGAAGACTGCTCGGGTCCCTGATGATCTTAAAGTGGAATCTGCAAGCCTACAACTATTTGACATAGCTCGGACTTGGTTTAGAGATGAACCTCAACTATCTGCTCCTGATCTTACTTGGGAGGATTTTAGAGGCTGTTCAAGGAGAAATTCTATCCCGAAGTGGCTCGGGAAGCTCTCGAAAGTCAATTCGAGAGGCTAGAACAAGGTAACCTTTCTGTTGATGAGTACACTGCTGAATTTAGCAGACTGAGCCACTTTGCAGAATATATGGTTCGTACCCCTGAGTATAGAGCCCATAGATTCAAGAAGGGGTTGTCTCCTGATATTCGCCTTGCTGTCACCACTAGCCGAGCTCGTACATACGAAGAAATCTTGAGCGTGGCACAAGGTGTTGAAAGAGACATGGGACATAGACTAAAGCGGGAAAGAGATACTGGAAGTATGGGACCCCACAAACGCCCATTCCAACAACAACTACAGCAGAAGGCCCCGCAACAAAACCAGCGTCCTCTTCCTCGAGCCACAGTACCCCAACACCAAGCTCAAGGACAGAACCAACAAGCTCCCCCTTGTGGCTATTGTCAAAAACAAGGTCACACTTGGCAAGTTTGTAGAAAGAGGCTAGGTGCCTGTCTATATTGTGGCTCAGCAGCACATCAAATGAGGGACTGTCCTGCTGCTCAAGGACGCACAGCTGCACAAAAAGTTCCAGTTCAGGCCAGGCCCCCAGCAGCGCAGCAGAGAGGACCCCCACTCCCAACTCAACAATAATGCTTTGCTCAGCACCAGCATCAGCAACAGAGGGGTGCACCTCAGCAAGGCCGTGCTTTTGCAATGACTCTAGAGGAAGCTGAAGCCACAGCAGATGTGATAACAGGTTCTGTACTTATAAATTCAATACCAGCCATTACTTTATTTGATTTTGGAGCTTCACATTCATTCATGTCAGTAGATTTCCTTATGAAGCATAGCTTAATCACTGAACCTCTTAGGAATTGTTATAAGATCATTACCGGTGGAGGAATTATCCCGGTTAGTGATGCATGTAAAAATTATCCTATTATACTATGTGGGAGAGAATTATATAGCTCGTAATGCCAGTTCCCAGTTTCGACATTATTCTGGGTATGGATTGGTTGAGTCAACATCATGCCACTATAGATTGTCACAGAGGTAGTATAATCTTCAGGCCCCCTGACAAGCCAGAATTTGAATTCACTCGAGGTTCTAGAGAATTAGGTAGTAACAAAATTTGTGGAGCCCTAGTACCAGAAGAATTGCCACTACCTATCATCTCTGAATATCTTGATGTCTTCCCTGAGGATCTCCCAAGATTACCCCCAGACCGAGAAGTTGAATTCTCTATTGACTTAGTGCTAGGAGCAGCGCCAGTATCTCAAAATCCATACAGAATCAACAAGAATGAGATAATAGAATTAAATGAGCAGATAAAAGAGTTAGAAGACAAATGCTTCATTAGGTCTAGTGTCTCACCCTGGGGAGCCCCAGTATTATTTGTGCCAAAGAAGGATGGAACATCTCGAATGTGTATTGACTATAGGGCTCTGAATGCTTTAACAATCAAGAATAAGTATCCCCTACCCAGGATAGATGACTTATTTGATCAATTAAGTGGAGCTAAGGGTATTTTCAAAGATTGACTTGAGGTCTGGTTACCACCAAGTAAGGGTGAGGAAGGAAGACATCCCCAAAACTGCTTTCAATACCCGGAACGGACACTACGAATTCTTAGTGATGCCGTTCGGGTTGACTAATGCTCCAGCAGTATTTATGAATTTAATGAATAGAGTCTTCCAGCAATATCTAGACAAATTTGTAGTGGTTTTCATTGATGATATTTTGATTTATTCCAAGACTCCAGAAGAACATGAAGAACACTTGAGGCTAGCATTGGAGACTTTAAGGAAGGAAAAACTTTCTGGAAAATTATCTAAATGTGCATTCTTCCTAGACAAAGTAGAATTCTTGGGACATGTTGTAACTGGAGATGGAATAGCAGTAGATCCCAAGAAGATATCAGCAGTAGAATCATGGCCCACTCCAGACTCTGTAGCAGAAATTAGAAGTTTCCTGGGACTAGCTGGCTATTATCGAAAGTTTGTGAAGGACTTTGCTAGAATTGCTGAACCAATGACAAAATTAACAAGGAAGGATGAAGAATTCACCTGGACTGATGAATATCAACATGCTTTTGAAGAATTGAAAAAAGGCTGACTACTGCCCCTATTCTGACCTTACCATCTGGAACCGGAGGATTCGCTATATATAGTGATGCTTCTGGAAAAGGTCTAGGTTGTGTATTGGAGCAGAACAAGAAGGTAATAGCATATGCTTCTAGACAGCTTCGACCTCATGAAAAGAACTATCCAACTCATGACTTAGAATTGGCAGCTGTTATTTTTGCTCTTAAGCTATGGAAGCATTATCTTTATGGAGAAAGGGTAGAAATCTTTACAGATCATAAAAGTTTAAAATATATTTTTACTCAAAAAGAACTGAACATGAGGCAAAGAAGGTGGCTGGAGTTAATGAAAGATTTTGACATCACCCTTCAATATCATCCTGGGAAGGCCAACGTAGTTGCTGATGCTCTAAGCAGATATCCCATGGCAATGTACTTGACAATGGACCGACACTTGCTCGAGGACTTGGAAAGTTTGGGTATTGAGGTAATTATTCCAGGAAGAGAAGGTCAAATGATGAATTTGAAGATCCAATCTACCTTAATGGATAAGATTAAGGAGACTCAGTTTCAAGACGAAGGCCTACGAAGCATTCGAGGTCAAGTGCAAGCTGGACTAGTGGAGGAATTCAAAATTCATGAAGTTGGATCACTAAGACATGGAGATAGATTATGTGTACCTCAAGGAGATATAAGAGAAGAAATTATGCAAGAGGCGCACAGATCACAATACTCTATACATCCAGGAGCCAACAAAATGTACAAAGACCTGAGGACGCATGTTTGGTGGCATGGCATGAAAAGAGAAGTAGCCAAGTTCGTATCTCGTTGCTTAGTGTGCCAACAAGTCAAGGCTGAAAGACAAAGACCTGGGGGATTGCTTCAACCACTACCCATTCCGGAGTGGAAGTGGGAACACATCACTATAGATTTTGTTTCTGGGCTTCCAAGGACACCTAGTGGGAAGGATGCAATTTGGGTGATAGTGGATAGACTGACCAAGTCTGCACATTTTCTACCCTTCAAAGTAGGGATACCTACGGAGAAGTTGGCAGATTTATATATCGGTCATATTGTTAAATTGTATGGAGTTCCAGTAAGTATTGTCTTCCACCGAGATTCAAGATTTATCTCTCACTTCTGGAAAAGCTTACAAGCTAGCTTGGGGACTCAACTCAAATTCAGTACAGCTTATCATCCCCAAACCGATGGACAATCTGAACGTACAATTCAGACACTTGAAGATATGCTCCGTACATGTGTTCTGGATTTTGGAGGATCGTGGGAAGACTATCTACATCTTGTGGAGTTCTCTTATAATAACAGTTACCAAGCAAGTATTAAAATGACTCCATTTGAGGCTTTATATGGACGAAGATGTCGTACCCCGCTATCATGGAACGATGTAGGAGAAAGAGCTTTACTGGGACCAGAGATGGTGATCGATTCAACCGAGAAGGTAAAACAAATAAGAAAAAGACTTCGGGTGGCTCAAGACAGGCAACGACATTGGGCAAATAGCCATCGAAGGCCCTTGGAATTTAAGATAATTAATTTATGAAATTCAAGTTAATTTAAACACTATGATTATGGAACTAAGACTTGATTATGACTTTATTTAAGGTTGGAGAATTAGTATTCTTGAAGATCTCTCCGACACGTGGCACCATTAGGTTCGGAAGGAACGAAAAACTCAGCCCAAGATTTATTGGACCATTTGGCATACAGGAGAGAATCGGAGAAGTGGCATACCGTTTGGCATTGCCACCCTCTCTGGATGGGGTCCATAACGTCTTCCACGTGTTGCAACTGAGAAAATACGTGTCAGATCCCAGCCACATTTTGGATCATTCAGAGCTCGAAGTGGGCCCAAGCTTGACTTACCAAGAGCAACCTGTGGGAATACTGGACCGAACGGAGAAAGTCCTAAGGAATCAAGTTATTCCCCTTGTACGTATAGCTTGGAAGCATCATTCTCCCGGCGAATCCACCTGGGAGCGAGAAGACGAGATTAGAGAGCGCTACCCCTATCTTTTTGAACCCTGAGGTATATTTTAACTCTCGGCCTTTCCTTTCGTGCCATTGTTATTCTTAAATTTTGAGGACGAAATTTTTATAAGTTTGGTAGATTGTAAACCCCCTGAATTTTCAAAAAATATTGAACTTGGATTTTTCACAATTTTCTGGATTTTTTTGGGAATTTTTTGTAATTAAAATCAGGGTTCTAATTATTAAATAATTTTTTAATTGTTAATAAATAATATTAAAATATCATGGAAATAATATTTATGGGTGTAAAATGGAAAACTGGACTTAGGGTAATTTTTCTGGAATTTATTGGGCCCCAGACCTATTTTAAAATACCTAAAAATTATTAATTAATTATTTATTTATCTATTTATTTATTTAATTTAATTTTAAATCCTAAATCTAACCCCCGGCCCATTGGGCCCAGCCCAGCCCCCGCGGCCCAGCCCGCCTTAACGGGTCTGGTCGGGTCCACCCGAACCCGACCCGGGCGACCGCCTCTCCCCCACGACCCCGTCCCCCGCGCGTTTTCCGGCAAGCCCACGCCCTACGTCGCCTGGCCGCTCCGCCATTTCCGGCGCCACGACCCCCTCTCCCTCCGCCTAACCCGGCCTCCCCTCGCCTCTCCCTTCCCTATAAAACCCCTCCCCTTCTCCCCTCCGGCCACCACGAACCCTCCGGCCAACCATCCCGCGTCGCCACCGCTCTGCCCTGACCTCGCCGTGCCGTCGCCCAGCACCGCCCGCTGTAGCCTCCTCTTTCCCCCTCTCCTTTCTCCTCCCTCGGTGCTGTGGTGCCCCGTTCCCCTATTCGGGGAGCGCGGCTAAGAAATACTAGACGGTATCGTTCGATCGGGATAGATTGAATCAAGAACTCATCCTCGTTATGGATTTGTCTCTTCGGAATCGATTCCCATATTCAGTGGACCGTGCCCCCGGGATCGACTTAGCGGCAGAGTCAGGAGGGACCTCTCCGCTGCATTCTTTGTTGCCTAGTTTTCGCTGTCGCTTGTTGCTTTCGTGCCTTGAGTTGGTTTTCGGATTTGCTTGGGTTTTCTTGAACGATTTCGATGGATTTCATTGCTTTCGTTCTTAGGACTGCACTTCAATTCCGATAAGAGAAAGAGAGGAAGAAGTACTGATCAGCTGTTCGTGTCAATACAGGTGAACCAGCTGTAGTCGTCGCTCGAGCGGACTCCTAAAGCACTTCTTTCCTTTTCCTTCCGACTACCAAAGTGAGTGGCTACCAACCCGATTAGCTAGCCCTACTTGCTAGTCTTCACATCTAAATCTTGTGTTCGTGCTTTGCCCGATCAAACGATACCAAGTAAATAACTAAAAGATATCAAGATAATAAGGGAATAGACTTGGGAAATATTGCTTGTCAAATGAAACTTGTGAACGGTTACTTACTTATATGCTTGCTCGTTTGGAATGTTCATCATATGCATAAATATAAGTTAGAATGTATATTTCTTCTTAAAAACTGTGCTATGTATAGAACTCATTTTCAATGCAATAACTCAACAGGAAGACTATGCAAAAGTAGATCTTGCCCTGTTATTGCCCTGTGCCTGATTTGCCTCAAATGTTAACTTAGTGTACTGCGTTGATCACGGACAACTTGTGCACAAGGTCTTAGTTCCTGCGGACGGTCGCTGGGGCACTGGCACCGATCCGATCCGGACGAAACTCACTATAGTCGCCTGCTTTGGATCGAGTGGCTTGTGGCGCCTCCTGTTCTCTGCGCCGTACGCTATTCCGTCCCGAGACTAGCCCGTCCATTATGGCAACGTGCCAGTGATCCCCCTTGTATATTTAAACCTGTTGCTACTAACTTGTGTCTTCTTGGCAGGGAAGGCAAGGTAAGTATTATGCAGGTGGTTCAGACGGGCAGGTAAATGTCACCGAACGGTGGCGAGTTATTTCAATGATACTATATATATGTCTTGCTATAAAATGAACTAAGGCAAGATAGAAACCCACAAATATGCATGCTTCATTAAAACAACGTGTTGATTGGTAAAGTTGGGTTAGCTTGCCTTCACCAGTACGTTTCGATGTACTGACCCTCGTTGAAACAGGTTCCCCGCGCTAAGGAGAGCCGAGCGAGGAGCAGGAGACAAACCCCCAATCCAGTCCAGCTGTAGGCACGCCTCGACCGTGCTACCTTTGAAGCATTTTGAAGAAGAAGAAGAAGCATTTTGAAGTTAGAAGCTAGCCACCAAGCAACCATGCAACTTCGTGGCAAAGCAGTCGTTCCGACGCAAGGTCTTATATTTTGAGTTTAGTAAGGATGTAATGTACAGGACTGCTATCTCATTTTGTGTCAACACTTTTGTAAGCCCATAGAGGTAATCCTTATGACTCAGTTCAAGGAGTTTGTAATAGATGTTCATATTATCAATAAAAAGAGAACTTTTCCATGTTTCAATATGTGTTTCAATTATCTGCGTACTCTGGATATGTGCTCGCTATGCGAAACAAAATTACTTAGCCTTGTGCGGAGCGCAACCTAGGCCCGCACGGCGGTCACGCCCGGGGGACGACTAACGATTCCACGGGATCGGGGCGTGACAGGTGCCGTCCCCGACTCCCAGACCCCGAGCCGCAGCTCCGGTCGACTCCGCCCGGCTCCCAGCGCGCCGCCGACCACCAGCCGCGCCCCGAGCCCCCGGCGACGCTGTCCCCGGCCCCCTCCACCTCAGCTCCGGCCGGGCCGCCGCCTCCGGCCAAGCAGACCCAAACCCTAGCCCTAATTCTTCCCCTGTGTCGACACGTATCAGGCACGACACGGACACGAGAAATCCTAATTTCTCGAGCCATGTTCAGGTAAGTGTAACTTTCTCCTCGCTGCCCCATTTTTAATTCCGTAAATTGCGTTGCGAAGCCTATATGACCCTCTCGGTGTCCGGATAAACTGCTCGGGGTATCGCATCCTGTGGTGATCTCACACCGCGATCCAAAAACAGGAAAAATAACGACCTAATTTACCCCGGAACTGGGTACGCCCTACCAAACGGGATGACTTGGTCGCGCGCGGTCTTCACAGATATGTGCGCGTCGTTGATACGGATGTGTGGAATTTCGTGAAAGTCGATTCGGGTGTGCGTGCACACTGGGATCAACGCGTATCCGCGGACACCGCCCCGTATCTGACTTTTCTGAATCATGCCCTAACTTTCTGTGTACACGTCGGATCGAAACGAAACTTATGCCATCCGACTCGTAGCGATACGCTGGTCCTGTGACCCAAGTTTGGTTTGATTCTGAGAACGTTGACGAAATCGCGTGTCGTGGGCCCCAAAGGCCCCGCTCGACGGGCGATTTTGTGATCGGCTCATCGAAATCCAATTCTGGAAGTTCCGTTGGGTTCGTATCATCATTCCTGACCTGTTGACACTAAGTTTGGTGAATTTGGAGACCTTTGACCCTAACATGTTTTTCGGTGCAAAGCGGGCTCACATGCGGACCCCGTTTTGACCCGAAATTGCCGTTTTTGCCCTTGTCTCCAAATTGGACTCAAGAATAGGCGTTTTTAGCTATTTGATACCTTATGAGCATGATTGTAATGTTTATTTTAGCATCCGGAGTCATTTCTGGAAATTTTCCCGAGACACAAAACCGTAGTGGGATCCAAACATAAGGCAAGTACCTGCACTTCAAGTTTATTCTTTATATTGTGATAATTAGTTCCTTGCTCTACTAGTACCATTGGATGATTACACGTAGTGTTAGAACATTGGATTTCATGTCTTGCTTTTCGTGTCGGGTGGGAGAATACTAGGAGGCATGTAGTTTACCCTTCCCCCTGTCCTGACTGCTAGCTGTTGGTACGCGACTGTACCATCAGCCTGATACTCGATTATTCCTGACTGATAGCCGTCTATGACGGCCTGATTAGCCTTATAACCCCCTACATGCCAACTATGTATTCTAAATACATAATTACACATACATAGTTCTTGTCTTGTTGCAGTTCTATTTTCTTGTCTCATTATATTCCTGTTTTACTCATGTCCCTGGTTTATAGCAATTAATCCTGTTTTACTTATATTCCTGATCTTTAGTGCTTAACTCTTAGTTAATTTCACTACTTGTTGTGCATATTCTTATCATGATACTTAGTCAGTTTCTTTTTACTTGTCATAAATATTTAGTTTAATCTTGTTGTGTATTGGTACTTTGCTCCTTTCTTGACTGGATCCGTTGATATTAGGCGATGATGAGGACTATGCCCCCACCTATTATGGTCCCTATGAGGTAGCAGGTGACACTTTTGAGGAGCCGGTTCCCACCCAGGAGACTACTTCTGAGGAGTAGTTAGCAGTTAGTTATTATTTTCTTTCATCCTAGTAATCGGGTTTGTCCCCGATTTGAATTTCTGGTTCTGTAATAAACTATGGATCTGGTTGTCATATTTTGATATTGAAAGCTTAGCATTCCTTTTCCTGTTATTATCTTTGCCTACTTATAATATTGTGAATGAGCTAGATTTTATTTTAACTGTGAATATGACCTAGACAACGTACTACCGCCGACACCGCGGCGTAGGCTGGACGTGCCCACGTACTCATGCCCGAATATCCGGGTGCGGGTCATGACAGTCGATGCTCTCTCTCGCCTATAAAAAGGCTGAGGAGTTCTCCTGTTCTTTCCATACTTCCTTCATCATACAGGGATGATGGCCGGAGTTCGTCGAATCGACTTGAGGAAGAAGGAGATCATGCTCTTCCAGCATATAAGGAGCCAAAAAAGATGGCGTCTTCGAGCAAATGTCCTCTGCAATGATGGATCATGGAAGGATATCATAGCCTCCTTTGCTCAGGATAATCAGCAACTTTGTATGGTGGTTCTTCGGAAGAGAAGAAGGATCGCATTTCGCCATGCTGCTTGCAAGTGGCACCTTCTCCCGTTACCTCCGTGGCACGGGATATAAGAAAGCAGATTTACCCTGCTTTTCTTCTGTTGGCGGTATGGGTCCATTCCCAGTTCTGTATCCGCCCGCCACTGATCATCTTCTTGTTCATCGACTGTGGATGTCGACGAACCATCTTGGAAGAAGAGGAAGACCTTTACCAATGTGAGAACCTGTCAGAACAGCTTCTCGGTGCGATCTTCAGCCGACGATGAGGAACCCCTTTGTAGACGGGATTTCCCTCATATGTAGTCATGAAAAATGAAGAAAAAAACCCTTGTAGACTGGATTTCTCTCATATGTAATCATGACTTTAATCTTAATAAAATTGTCTTTCTTCTTCATATGATCATGTTGCCATACTTTGCTGTGAAGTCTGAATATGTGTAGCTTTGATACGTCTGATTATTTACGCCGACTCTGTTTAGAAAGAGTGCTAGGTCATGTCCTGTCTTTTACGCATAACTAGGGATGCGTAGAAAGCCGCTTTAGCATTCGAGTGTTCGAACTGTCCTGCTGTTTTTAGGAGTGAGAAACCGCGTAGAATTCTGAACTGTTACTTCTGATAAACAGAATTTTTTTATTCAGACATCATCTTCAAGAATGATTTCTCGGAAATCCCTTGGAACAGGGCGAGAAATGGCTGTCAAACTGATTTGCCATCTTGGTAGATAAAATATTCAGACTGGAGTCTGGATGAACTTTGAATCGACCCGTAAAGAAAAGTAATTTTTTAATGTTTAACTCTGTATGCTTCGGGTACTTGGGATATCTTGAGGTCAAGAAGGAGTATCTTCTGTGTGAACTCCTGTAATTGACCGCCTTGAGGATCGTTCAGATGTACGCGTATTCTGGCCTGCATATCTTTCAGATGTGCGGGAAGTCATGGAGCGCGAAATCATAAGTTGGCAGCCTCTGAGCATAAACTAAACACCATCGAGCGTGAAATCATAGACTTGTAGTTCCTGAGCGTGAAGTCGTAGGTTTGTAGCCTCTCGAGCATAAAAGCTACCGAGCACAAAGGCATCCGGGCGTAAAACCCGACTTGTAGCTGTCGAACGTAAAGTCGTAGATTCGTAGCTGTCGAGCGTAGAAAGCTCCTTAGCGTAGAACTGTAGATTTGTTGCTTCTGAAAAGAAAATTTTCTGAGCGTGAAGTCGTGGATCCGTCGCCTCCGAGCATAAACTAAGCGCCACCGAGCGTGAGATCATCGATTTGGTATCTGCTGAGCGTGAAGTCGTAGGTCTGTAGCCTCTCGAGCATAAAAGCTACCGACCAAAAAGGCATCCGGGCGTAAAACCATAGACTTATAGCTTGCGAGCGTAAAACCGTAGATCTGTAGCTGTCGAGCGTAGAAACCTCCTTAGCGTAGAAACCATGAACCTGCTTTGCGCGAAAAACTTTTTGAATTCGCCGACTGTCCGCCTTCTCTGAATAAATAGGCTGACGTGGGACCCAATCATAACCGAATATTAATTAGAAGATTTTGGTTCGGGGTCCGGGGAGTCCATCTGAACTCTATATATATCCCAAGTTTCTGAGGGAAAAACTTTCCATCCGTCTTCTGCGAGAGAAAGCTTTCGACTGTTCGAGTTCTTCTCCTTTTCTTCTTCGAGTCTTCAAAGTTTCCAGTAATGGCTTCGAAACAAACTTTCTCCACTAAGGGAAAGAAGGTTGATTCTTCTTCTCGTTCTTCGGCCCAAGCGAGAGCGTCTCTGGTTGGACAAGGCGAACTTCATTCCGAGCGGAGCATCCCGCCGACGAGTAGTGCACCCGGCCTGGAAGGTAGAGCTTTTGGGAAAGAGAGAATGACTGAAAATCCTTCGCACACGTTGATCGTGACCGCGCTAGGTCATCTTCTGTGCTGATAGCCTCTTTGAGGAAGATGATGCACAGAGATGTTTCATCTTTTTACGCCCACATTCCTAATGTGTCAGCGTAAAAAACTCTATTTTTTCCGCTGTCGAGTGTAAAAGCTTTGACCGCCGAAAACTTGATGTATACTATTAAAATTTGAGTTTTATGCTTGTGGATGAAAATCCTGGCGTAATAACTCAATTTAATCAATCTGGCATAAAGCACAGACCGTATACTGCCAATCTTTACGTTTTAAGGAAATGGATTCCAGCGTAAAGGCTCAAGTTTCACAGTCTCGGCGTAGAGCACGGACTGTTGATTTTCCTTTTTGCGGATGCTGCAAGTCCCAAAATGTCTAGTTAGGAACTGACGTGTTTTTTCTGTGCTTTTGCAGTTAAGTTGCATGAGTCTTCGCTGGCTGAAGTGATGGGCTCTGCCGCCGGGATGCTGCACTCCAACTATTTGGAGGATCTGTCACACGTGACATTTCCTATCTCCGGGCCCCAGTATCCCGAAGGGAGGGCAATTCTAATATCGGCTCAGGACGAGCGAATGCTGCTGGGCATGATCAACGGGGAGCCCCTAACGTACGTAGACGGAGAGCAATACCTGAAGCCGACTTTCCTCTTCGGGGACATGATTGACAGGCTGTCCCAGACAAAGCCCAAGAGAGAACTCTGGGTTTTCCCTGCCGAGGGTTTGGTCTTGTATCTGCCCAATATGCCGAGAGACTACCCCATCTCGGCCTTCTTTCATGCTACGCATCCCAGGAAGATGTCGTGGACGCTGACCCCCGATCTTCACGGCAAGCCAGGGAAGAGCTTTCATCTGAGAGGAGCTGACCAGGGGTCGTTTGTCAGCCGCCCTTCTGGCTCTGTGACGCTGTTCAGAGGGCTGTACCCGGGCAGTGTCCCGAGTGAAGACAGTTTGGTGATCCAGCCGGTCCAGTTACCGACTTTCTGTAATAATTTTATGGGGCGTGGGGGAGTATACCCTAAGGTGAACCCTCGGTATGGCGGGTGGATCACCCCTTCAAACCTTCGATGGGCTCGCTTAGTTGATTGGGCCCTGAAGCATTTTCAGACCGAGTTGGAGAACATCGGTCTGTTTGCAGCTGTGAGTGCTACCAGTGTTGGGTTACCTCCTAACCCTAACATGTTTCTGGCACTGATGGAGCAATATATTTCGCTTACCGGGACCTTCGCCACTCCACTGGGGGAGTTGGGATTGGCCCTGCATGAGATGGCAGAGATCTCAAGACTGCCGATGGGGGATACTACATACGAAGAGTATGTTCCCACGAACCAGGAACTGGAGGGTTCAGACCTTCGGGTAGTGGAAGTGTACTAGGAGTTGATGTGCCACTACCTCGCTTGCACCATATTTTATGATGAGCCCTCATATTTGGCTCACATCAGCAAATGGACGTCCTACCTCTTCTTTCACCGGTCCAGGACTGCTAAGCCGGAGAAGGTATTGGAGGGCAAGGATCTGCCTGTGAATCCCCTGAGTGCGCTTAATGCCCAGGTAGTTGACGATCTCATTGTGGATGCTGGTGCCCCGGACCGGTTCCTCGACGAAGGGACAGGAAAGTATCCTGAAGGCACTAAGGCCTATAGTTATTTGAGGCGCTGTCGCAGGCCTCTGTCCAGGGAGGCTCAACTGGCTGGCTTCCTTTCCATATGGCTGCGCCGAGTAGTAGTGCCTGGCGTCGCATCTGCGGACCGTATTCACCGCAACATGCTCTGGCCTGCAGTGTGTCTGGTGTTCGGGGCAAGACTGGGCTTGCTCCCTGCCATGGTGTGCCGTATACAAGCTGGCCTGAGGGCTATGACTGGCGGGCTGCTCGTCGATGAAATTCGGCGTGATAGCTTTCCCAGGATAGAATTACCATACCTGTATTTGATGGGGTGGTTAATTCTCCATAACCCCCGGGTGATGTCTCCCGGTTCCGACAGTAGTTCGGGGGGTAGTTTCTTGTTGAACTACCGGAAGTCTTCCTGGAACTTGAACACGGTTATAGACTGTCGGCGGGTGCTAGGCTTCAGTCATAGTTGGAAGCTTTTCTGCACCGTCCCTCCTGTACATCGCAATCAGTCGGGGATTAGGCTCGAGGATTCGGGTAGAGAGAAGACCATTCTTTCTCCCAAAGCTTTTAATTGGTTGGTCTGTATTAGACCATCCTATCTGCTGTAAAGAAGCGAAGATTATTGCTTCTTGGAGCCCTACTTGCCCAGTCGGTTCGCCCGGCAGTTTGGGTATGACCAGTTGCACGTGGGCAATGCCGTCACCAGCTTCAGGTCCAGAGGTGGACTCATTGATGGAGCACGGGGATGGCGATATTTTATCATGGGCTGCACTGGGGCAATTTTTATTGTGCCCGTCATTACACTCTCCACGGAGCTGCGCATCCTGCATTCGTATGCCCAGTTCTATGTGGCAACGAACACCTTCTTTCGCGATTTTGATATGCATGGAAGCTTTAGGGTGCCCTCTTCCAAGCCTGGGGGAAGAGTTGAAGTCCCCTTGGTTTCTTCCGACGAGGGTGAGGAGTCCGTTACCTCGGATGAGCCTCTGGTGTCGGTCCCTAGGGGTGAAGTACCTCCGCCTGCAGGGGCTTTGGTAGTTTCTGGGAAGCGAAGGGCTCCTGCTCCCAAGGAAGCTTCCCCTCGTAAGAGGAAGAAGAAGACGATAAATCTTTCTCTCCGAATTCCTGGCATTGATGCTCCTGGAGGTGAGCTTGCATCTCCCCGTGCTGGGGATGATTCTTTGATTGGAGGTTCCTCGCCTTTTAGAGAGGAATCTTCCACAGTTCCGGCTGGTGGTGCCGGAGAATCTCAGCTGGATGTCGCCGTCGCTGCTACCGCTTCAGGTAGTGGAACGAGGTCGCCTTCGGGGCTGAGTATAATAAAGTTTCGTATACCTCTAGTCGGATCGGCATCGGGAGGGACTTCTGCCGTGCCTGCGAACGCACCTAGCGCGATTCCAGCCGATGAGCCTCGGTTGGATTTTGAGGAGGACCTAGAGGACTACTTGTCAGTGCCAGTTCGCAGACCCCTTTTTCCAGGTATGACAGCTCGCCTAGCATTATTAAGAAATGATTTAGCTGTACAGGCTGCAGATACGATGTATATGCCATCGGCCAGGGGTAAATATCGTCTTTTATGCCTCTTCTTTGGGAAAATTAGTATTGCGTTGATATTAACTTCCTTTTGTCTTCTTTTCAGGGAAAGATCTCTTCGGAGAGGGTGATGTAGACGCGCCCGTTGGCTCTGTATCAGGTCCTAGTGGTGACATGGAGGTACCTGATTTTGATGAGGAGACCGCTTCGGGTGCTGGCTTGCCTGTCGAGGAGACTCTTGAGATATCTCAAGAGAAGGACGAGCCTGTCATTGCGATAGTGCCACTTTTGAGCACGCTGGTCACTTCGTCCGGTGTTGGTGATTCTTTCTTCGTCGTACCTCCTGTTGAGTCAATGGCCGTGGCGACATCGTCTGTGGTGATTCCTGGAGGGGAAGTCGCCACCATCGCGGACACTCCCCGCATTCATGTGGATCTAGTTGCGCTGACCGAGCAGTATACCGGGATCTTCTACACCACTTTGAGAATGCTAATGTCAATGGTATTGGCGAAGAAGCTGGACTTTGCGTCGCTGAAGAGGTCCTCTCGGTTCTCGATAGAGGCGGTCAGGGAATTCAATGATGCCAGGATAGCTGATGCGCTGGAGGCGATGGTTAATGGCTTGGAGCAACCCATTAACGAATACCTGCAGCTAGCTCGAGGCAATATTGAAGCTCTGGTCCAGGCCAGATAAGACTCCTTGACTACGCATCTTGTTGAAAAGAAGGAAGGTCTGAATAAATTCATCGAGACCAATCAGTAGGAGATGGATAAAGGGAAAGTCGTCTTGGAGGAGACTATTGCCCTTCAAACGAAGTGCCAAGTCGAGCATGACGGCAATGTAGCGAGGGTCCGCAAACTGGAGACAAAGCTTGCTCAGGCAAAGGAGTGGGCTTCTCAGTCGTCGGAAGGTCTAGATGTGGTGAATGGCTGACTGGTCGCAGCACAACAGAACTTGGCGAGTGAAGGAGTCGCCCGTGCCGGTCTCCTTCGGGCTAGAACCGAACTGTCCCTCCTGATAGATGACGAGGCACGGTTGGAGTGGGTCCGCGCTAATGTCTTGGATTTCGGGGCTGAGAGGATAGCCGCACTGGCGCAGCAGCTTCGCGACCTGACCGCTCCCCCTTCATGATGTACTTTTGCTTTTGCTTTTCAATGTACTCTTGCTCTTTTCTGGGAATAATAAAGAGGCTTTTTATCTGACTTTGTGGACCCATTATTTCGGAATATAAATGACAGGTTTGGGTAAAAGTGATATCAGAGGTAGTATGGACGTGATATACTTTTGGTAAGTTTTAGCAGAGCAAATCTATTCAAAGGTCATATGGACATGACAGAATATAATCCAACTAGTTTTGTTTTGGAAGTAGTTTTGTCAGAATGAGATCACCTTATTCCACTTGAGCAGAGGAGGTTTAAGCATAGTACCTTTTCAGGAATTTGCCATTGATAGGAGCCATTAGCAGGTCTCCATTAGGCTGGGCTAACCTGTAAGCGCCATTTGAGAACGTTGTCTCGATCACGTAAGGGCCTTCCCATTTGGGCTAGAATTTGCCTTTACTCCTGTGAGTAAGAATCATCGGCCTTCTTACAGCCAAAACTAGCTCGCCGGCTTTGAACACTCTTTCCTTTACTTTTTGATTAAAAGTTCTGGAAATGCGTGCTTGGTATAGCGCGATGCGCTGCTGAGCTTGGAGGCGTTTCTCGTCTAATCTTTCTAGCTCTTAAAGCCTTAACAGGTCGTTCTTCTCTTGAGTTAACTCGTTAGCCATGGCTATCCTGAGTGACGGAATTTGAATTTCGATAGGAAGAACTGCTTCACTCCCGTAGACCAATGAGAATAGCGTACAACCTGTCGGTGCTCGTACCGTGGTGCGGTATGCCCAGAGATATTCTCCCAGCTTTTCGTTCCAATCTCTCTTGTTTGAAGAAACAAACTTCTTCAAGAGTTTGATAATGGTTTTGTTGAAGGCTTTCGCCAACCCATTAGCAGCTGGATAATATGTCGTGGAGGCCACATTTTGTATCCGATTTTTATCGCAAAATCGGTAAAACGCATGGCTGATGAACTGAGGCCCGTTGTCATGGATTATCCTTCGGGGAACCCTGAAGCGGTAAATGACGTGATGCTTGATGAAGCTGGTCACGTTAGATGTCTTTACCTCAGCAAGAGGGATCGCCTCTGCCCATTTGGAGAAGTAATCCGTGATGGCCAGTATGAACCGGTGACCTTTGGAAGAAGACGGGTGAATAGGACAAATGATATCCATACCGCATGCTTCGAAAGGCCAGGATGCAACCGTAGGATGTAGATGTTTGGACGGTTGATATATGAAGTCTGCATGGACCTGACAGGCTCTGCATCGTCTGGCATACTGGATTGCGTCTACGATCATAGTGGGCCAGTAATAGCCCATTCTCCTGACACGATCCTGTAGCTTAGGACCGGGTTGATGTGCCCCGTACACGCCGTCGTGAGCTTCATGGATAATCTGCTGTGCTTCATCACCAGAGAGACATCGTAATAATAGCCCATCATAAGACCAGCGATATAGGCATTGTGACGATGCATCGAAGTAAAAGCGTAATGATCGTCTTTTGACAGATATTTTTTCTTTAAGATCTTCTGGCAAGATTCCATATGCTACAAAATCTATAAAGGGACTTCTCCAGTCTCTCCTGCGAGGATCTGTGTCCACCGTGTAGCTGTATTCGATGTGAAAGTTGTTTTTCACACAGAATAGGTCTCTGTTAAGAAGGATTACCGAATTCTGCCTTCTTATAGGGGTAGCTAAATCTGCAGCTAGACTGGCTAGGGCATCAGCTTCCAGATTCCGAGACCAAGGTACATGCTTAAGGAAGAATCCTTTGAATGTCATGGCTATCTCGACCGTTGCTCGGTGATAGGGGATGAGGTCGGGATTCTGGACTTCATATATTCCTCTGACTTGATTGACGATCAGCAGAGAATCACTGAAAGCTTCCAGAGATTCGACCCTTAGCTCTTTAGCGACTTGAAGCCCGATTAGTAGAGCGTTGTATTCTGCCACATTGTTAGAACAGGGCTCGCTAAGAGAATATGCTCGGTAGATAACGAGTTTATCAGGAGTGACTAGGACGATCCCTACTCCTGAAATCATGTTTCCTCTGGGACAAGTCCTGGAGGCGCCATCAAAGAACAGTTGCCATGCATCGCCTTCCGTTGCAGAATTACACTCTGCAACTTCGTCGAGAATGTCCTCGTATAGTTTGGAGGCCTCCGGGATGGGATAAGCAGCTAGAAAGTCAGCCAATGCTTGGCCTTTGACAGACTTCTGAGGGACGTACACCATATCATATAGCGTTAATAACATCGCCCAAGTCGCGAGTCGGGAATTAAGGACACTTGGCTTGCTCATCAGTACCCGAAGAGGATTGATCCTGGAGATGATATGAATGGTTTGGCATGTGACAAAGTGTCGCGTTTTCTGAATAGCGAACATCAGAGCCAAGCATTCTTTCTCCACAGGGTTGTATCGGTGTTCAGCTCCGACCATCATCCTGCTGAGGTAGTAAATAGCCTGCTCGTGGCCTATATCGTTCTTTTGTGCGAGAAGAGCTCCCAGAGAATGATCCATTGCTCGAACATATAGCACGAATGGTCTTCCTATGACGGGCGGTACCAGAACTGGCGGGCTAGTGAGGTAGCGCTTGATATCTCCGAACGATTGCTGACAGGCTTCGTCCCATACGAAGGATACGCCTTTCTTCATGAGACGAGAAAAGGGCTGGCATCTCCCGGAGAGGTTGGATATGAATCTTCGGATATAAGCCAGACGACCTTAAAATCCCCTGAGTTCCCTCAGATTGTGGAACGGTCGCATTTCTAAGATGGCCTTGACTTTATCAGGGTCCACTTGAATGCCTTTGGCGGTGATGACAAATCCCAGAAATTTGCTGCTAGATACCCCCAGAAAGGACTTTTTAGGGTTTATTTTGAGTTGATGTTGGCGCATCAATTCAAATACTGTCTTCAAGTCTTGGATGTGATTATCCCTGAGGCAGATTTTGACAGCTACATCGTCCACATAACACTCCACTGTCTTGCGTAAATGCTTATGGAATATGTCACTCATAGCTCGTTGGTACGTAGCCCCGGCGTTCTTTAATCCGAAGGGCATGACCGTATAGAAGTATACCCCCAGTGGTGACCGGAAGGCAGTATGCTTCTTGTCTTCAGGATGCATCTTGATCTTATTGTATCCTGAGAATCCATCCATAAAAGACATACGTTCAAAACCACAAGTATTGTCGATCATGGCGTCTGTGATGGGAAGAGGGAATTCATCCTTGGGGCAGGCTGCGTTCAAATCTCGGTAATCGATGCAGATCCGTACTTTCCTATTCTTCTTTATGACCGGGACAACATTGGCGACCCAGTTGGGATATTGTTCCTCATGGATGAAGCCGCAGTCTATTAACTTCTTGACTTCAGCTTCAATGGCGTCCATCATGTCCGGACGGAACCGGCGTTGGTGCTGCTTCACAGGCTTTGAATCGGGCAGTATATTGATTTATGAGTAGCCACCTTTGGATCAAGACCTGGCATATCCTCATAATTGTACGCAAAGACGTTGATATATTCTTTTATCAGCTGGGTAATTTCTTCCCTTTCTTCTTCGGAAAGGTCGTTACTGATAAATATCGGCTTTGGTGAAAGTTCATCCCCTACGTTAATCTGGATATCTTCATCTTTAGTGAGAGGTTCTCTCTGCTCGAAGTGGAACTCCCATTGTGTATCCATCTGCTGAGCCCAAGCGTCATTCTCGAATGGTTCGGATTCTTGTTTGTCTGATTCGAAGGAATCTGTCGCTACCATATTTGCTGATAATGTTTGCTCGAAAGCACGAGATGAGCCGGAGGGCGACGAGCCATTTTGAAAGGAGGGAAAGATATCCTCGTTCGACTTGGAAGTCGTAAGGGAGGTGGCATACCCTAACCCGGAACGGGTTTGTTGATAGTGGGGATTGCCGAGCAGCGGTGTTCGTCTGCCTTTTCCGTAGTTGAGACCTGGTTCCATCCTCAAATTGTAACCCATATTTTGCATGATCTTCAAGGCTTGCGGGCTGTACCTGTGAACTTGCATTTTACCAGAGTTGTCATCGAAGGAATCTTCTTGTATAGTCTGTTCGTTGCACATGCGGCCGAAGACTATTGAACACTGACCGTTACGGGCAGGTGGAACAATGAAGATGGAATCCTCATATGGTCCATATGTCGTGGTGACATTGGATGATGATGCCACTTCCCATATGTGTGGATGATAGGAATCTATAGCTGCCAAGAATTTTCGTGCTATAGGCTCTATATAGTCATAGGGAGAGGATTCCTGATTTAGAATCTGAGCGTCGATATACTGGAAAAGAGGTCCTTTATTATTATCAGAAACCGCACTCCTGGTTGCATTTATATCACTCGGATGCTTGTTGCGCCGAAGGTTGATGATTAAGGGCGGAGGCTGCTGTCTCAGAGTGATCACTAGAGGATCACCCCCTTTCCCTGACCTAGTCTTGTTCAGGTGGATAGCCATAGGCTCTGTGGCTTTTGGACGGGTAGTCCGTCCTTTCACCTTGATTGACAAAGGTTGCTTGGCAGAAGGTTCTTCAGGCTCCCGGTGGGATTCCTTCCCTGCTTGGGCCGACACCTCTTCCGTGTAGTCTTGAGAGTATAACACGGCGTCAAAGTAGTAGGATTTTACTCCTTTAAACGGGTTTAGGTCGGCCACCTCCGTTTGTACTGTCCCTTGGGCGTCTACATATTTGAAGCATTGATGTAGGGTCGAAGGAACGATGTTATGATCGTGGATCCATGGTCTTCCCAGCAGGATGTTGTAGGACACCTCTGAATCGATGACGTAGCATGTAGCCACCGATCTGAGGTTGCCAATCTGGATCCTCGGGCGAATTTTTCCCAACGGCTTACTTCTTCCGGCGTTGAAACCCACGATAGTAGTGGTGGTGTAAGCCAGTTCGCTGGTAGGAATCCTCAGCGGTCTAAGCAGACTATGAGGAATGATGCTGATTGAGGATCCCGGATCTATGTGAATCCGGTCGACCTCCATGGAACCGACGTACCCGGTGTGGTAGAGGGGTTTGTCATGCCTCTTGAGTGAAAGTGATGTTTGGGACCACCTCCATCACACTGTGGCATCGGGGACACGCTGCAGGTTCTTCGTCGGGGAACTTGAGTTGGGTCAAGTATGTATCCGCCTGCATCAATGCTTCACTCAGGGCTAGACGAGTGTCTTGGGAGAGCCTGAGTAGCTCGAAGATGGACAACCTGGCTGGTGTATTAGCCAGTTGGGCCAGGATGTCGAAGTTGTACGGCTTCTCTAAACCTTTGTTTTGAATATTTTTCACAGGTTTATCGAAGCGCACTTCTTTTTGCTTTCCCTTGTCCGCCGAAGTTGGTCTCGAAGGACCGGCCTTTGGTACGGCGGGCTCTGGTCCCGAAGGCTTGGCAGCTGAAGCGTCTGCAGGTGCATCTTCCTGACTTGCTCCGTAGTCCTTGAGGTTAGCCTTCCCTGAACGGGTTGCTGTGGCAAAACCTCGTCTTCGTCTGATATCGAAGAAGTTGTAACCATATGGCATGGCTTGTATTTGGAGTTCTTCCTGGACTTAGCTTTAGTAGCATTAGTCTCTTTTTCGAGCTCCGATACCACGTCTGGGTGAACCCACATAATCTCGCCTCTCTGGGTAGTTAGGGGTAACAGGTCATGATTTTGACCCCTAGCCGGAGGGAGATTAACGATGTTCATCGTTGTCCGGGAAATAGGTGTAATACTGTCCGGTACTTCTTGGGGAGGCAGATTGCCAAATTACAGAGAGATCATGTTGGCCGTGACCGTCTTCTTGTTATTGCGCAGAGTGATAGCTTTAGCATCGATCAGCTCTTGGATCTTCCTTTTCAGTATGTAACATGTCTTTGTTGGGTGGTGTACGTATCTATGGAAGATGCAGTACTTGGGGTTATTGGCACTTCCGACTTCACTGGGCCGCCTCTCCTCCGGAAGGGTGATCTTGCCACTTTTGACGAGACACTCGAATATACTTAGAATATCGTCGTCGTCGAAAGAGTATACCTCGACGGGCCTGGAAGTCCCAGGTTTTGTCTGCGTGGTTGCCGCAGTCTTCTGTCTGGACGTATTGATCGCCAGAGCTTCTTTTCCTTTGGAACGGCGAGGATGGTCGCCGTTGGGGGATGACCTCTTGCCTCTGTCAGAGGTAAAGATCATGATGCCATTGTCACGCGCCTTGCGACTGTTGTCCTCGGCGGCTACCGCTGAGATAATGAACGAGGGCCAATCATGGAACTGATATGGTCATGTGAACACCGAGATCACGGGAAGAAGGTTCTTCCTGCAAATATCTACCAACGCTGAGTCTGGAACTCCTGGAGGCATCTGTAAAGTGGCTTGGCGAAAATGTTCGACGAAGGTGCGAACGTCCTCCTTTTCCCTCTGCTTGACTTCGATGAGAGAGGACATAGACATGTCCATTCCTCCCTCGTAGAATCGTGTGAAAAATAGAGCCTTGAAGTCTTCGAAGGAAGTAATACAGTTGTCTGCCAGGCTGCGGTACCACTAGTAAGCTACTCCTGAGAGACAGTCCTTGAACACCCGGGTGAGGAGGGCGTCATTCCCTTATAGCAACACCGTTCATCATACTAAAATAGTTCATGTACTGACTTGATGATATTTTTCCCTCGAATAGGGCCATAGTCTGAGGTTTATACCTTGGAGGAAAAGGGACCTCTTCCCAGATAGCTGGGTATGGATGGTTGATTCCCAATTTCTTGAGCTGATCTTTGTGCTTCAAGGCATCGAATTGGGCTTTCAACTCCCGTACTGCTTGCATCGGATTTTTAGCTGGCAGCGAGACCACGGAATGGTGCGGAGTTGGTTGTATCGTCACTCCCGCAGGAGGTAGTACATTCTTCCGGTGAGGAAGTGAAGGACCAGCTGACTCTTGATCTAGAGCAGGCTCTTGGATCGTATTGGATGGTGGTAGGTCTATCCCCACACGTATCTGAGTAAGCGGGACCGACGTTTGAGCCATAGTAGCCGCCTGTTGAGTTAGCATCATTTGGTGCATGTTCTCCATCATGGATTGTATTTGCTTCAGAGATGTCTCTAGTGTAGTAATGCGTTGCTCAGCGTTCCCTGATGGCGAGGCTTCCTCGTATTCATCTCCAATGGCATAAACTCCCATCTCCCTGGGCGTCATTGAAGGATGAGTATAGGTCGCTGCAGAAGTTGACTCTATACTCTCAGTATCTGATTCGAGAGACTGGCGACCCCCAGCATCGGAATCAGAAGAGCACGAAGTCAGTTGTCGTGACCTTGAACGAGTGTTCTGGAACACCCCAGCTTCGGTGTCCCTAAGGAGCATGTTGAATTTTCTTCGGCTCGGAGTTCTAGAGGACGGACGTCTTGAGTCTGAGCTTCCTCCAGGTATATGTGAAGCCATGTTCACAGATGCATGCGCTGGCTCTTCTTCTAGGAAAGATGGAGAGTAGCTCAGCTGGTCGAAAACCGGCAGTTTTGCTTTAGAACAGCAACAATTAATTACAATCCTGTGACTATTACAGCAGTGCTCGCTAGGAGGCGTAATAGCCACGCTGAAAGATCCCCTCTCCTTGCATTTCCGGATTAGATATTTGTGCAGGTCAGGAGGAGTTACAGAAGAAGAAGATGATGACTTGTTCCTTCTGTTCCCATTGGTGGGCATATGGATGATGGGAACCATAGTCTTCCCTGTGCCACCCGTATACAACAGGTTGGCCATTTGGGTGGCGGATAATCCCCGATGAGGGTGTCTTTTCGCAACTGGAGCCTTCTTTACGCTTAGGGACTTCGCCTGGCGTAATTTGGAGCTTCGCTCTAGTTGGCATAAAGCTGAGGATGTCCTCAGTCGGCCATCAGCGTCTCGCATAATTCGGAGGGCGTGCAAATTATTCCCTTACTGGCGTAAATGCCGAGAAGTTGAGTAGTCTACCGCTCGCTTTCCCTTGCGGAGATCACAGGGATCATCTGGTTCTCCGTAGAGGTCAGATGTTGTTTTACGCACGGAGCGTGTCTTGTACTTCTGATTTGGCGCTGAGGCTTTATCAGAAGTTTTGTCTATTCCGCCAGGGACGGGAGACTGAACTTCATGCGCAGAGCGCGGAGTAGACTTCTGGGTTAGCGCTGAGGCATTGCCAGAAGTTTTGTCGGCCCTGCCAGAGACAGGCGACTAAATTTTACGCGCAAGACATGGAGGGAGCAATGCTACAACCTTATTGGTCAGAGAGATTGGAGAGTCCACAGGAATAGTAGAGGATGTCTTGGGCATCCAGACCTTACGCAGCTTCCTGTTATTTTGGACAGAGAGAGAGTGAGAGCTGCCCTTTGTTCGGAGCATATCTTCGTAGGCAGACTGGTCGAACTGGACGACCAGTGTCTTCTTCACGGATCCCACGGATACCGTATCGTGTTGAGCAATAGCTTCCTCATCAGAAGAGAAAGATGTCCCCAGCAGAGTCGCCATCTTATTTTGGATAATATAAACGAGAAAAGATTTGATGAATGCGGAAAATGAGGTCTTGTATGAAGACCCGCCCTTCTTTTATGTTTACAAACAAGATTGTACAAATTTGACCCTACACGAGGATGTCTAAGTACAATTTATTTAATCTTGGTGAATATTGCTATAGGTGTCTGATCTGTAGTCGATCACTTTAGCCCTTGGACCACACGATGTTGAAGAAGTACCGTGGAAGACAGGTAGCAGCTTCGAGGGTTGCTAAAGAGGGTGGACGCCCGATGCCAAAGTCGTCAATTCCTTCTCTTTGCCTGAACTCCGGATTCTCCTCTCTCTCTCTCTCTCTCTCTCTCGCTCTCGGCCGTCGGATCTGGTACTGGATCTCTTGATCAATTTTCCAACCAATTTCTTCGACCTTGTCCTCTGTTGATAGAGGTCTCTATTTATAGAGTTTTAGTGACAGTGACCACTCATTCGATGTAAAAACCGAGTATGGAAAGTACAACACCCTTTTACACAACGGTTAAAATAACCAATGCCTGCGTATAGATGATCCTTTGAATGAGCGTGTAACACGGGTCCAACTAAGGGACAAAATGCGTATAATCGCTACAAAGATCACGGCATAGAAGCCACGCAGGTAGGTATCCTTCGTGTAGAAGAGGTTGGCATAGAAGCCAATGTCAGTCACCATGGCATAGAAGCCAAATAGTTATCAAATCGACATAGAAGTCGAATAGGCGTAGAAGTCGAGTGGTCATAAAGGCCGAGTAGGCGTAGAAGCCGAGTGGTCATAGAGGCCGAGTAGGCGTAGAAGCCGAGTAGGCACAAAAGCTGAATGGGTATAGAAGCCGAGCAGGCACCGAAGCTGAATAGGCGTAGAAGCCGTTGTGTAACGTGCCAGAGTGATGATATGGACGTTTTAGCCAGAATTACGGCTCTTGGAGATAATCAGATCTCTTGCATTAAATGCAGAGATCTGTCCCCATCCTGTGCATTAAATGCAGATGCTTGTCTTTAAGATTTGCCATCATTCTGCGCATTAAATGCAGATACGCACCTTGAACCCTGTGCGAAGAGTAACCGCTGTCTTGGCAGTCTGTTCGTCTTCTGCGGAGCGTAAGGAGCTCATGTTTGCCTATGTAAAACTTGCCAGCATATTTCCTTGTATGCGTAGGAGCAGCTCTCGCAAAGGGGATGTCACTAAACAACGGTTCGGTGACATTTAATCAAATCTCCTGCATTAAATATGGGGATCCGCCATCATCCTGCGTATTAAATGCAGAGGCATGGTTTGAAGGTCTGCCACCCTTCTATGCATCAAACGCAGAGACGTGCCTCAGGCATTTGTCAGTATTCGGCACATTAATTGCAGAGACGTGCCTTGAGGGCCTGTCACCACCCTGTGCATTAAATACAGAGACGCGCCTCGAGTCCCGTACGGAGTACAGCTTTTGACGTGGCAGGCGGTTGGTCTTTCGCGGAGCGTAAGGAGCTCTCATCTTCCTGTGTAAAACTAGGCAGCGTATTCCTCTGTGTACGTAAAAGCGGTTTTACGCAAGGGAAATGGCAGTAAATGACAGCCTGGGTTGCAGTGCCGCACCATCATTATAGCCGTCGCCTGGGTAATCGAGCAGTATCCCTTTGTCAGAAGTCGAGATGTCAGGTTTATTACAGGATCTGACAGGTTCATTGCAGGGAATACGAAGCGTCCCTCATATACTTCAATGCTGCATTGAAAGAGGATGAGTTTTACGCCATAAAGGCGATGAAGCACCCTGTTTATGCTGAAGCAGCCTGGACATACTGCCCTACGCGGATGGTCCTCGAGCCTATATTTCACGCTGCGCTTGGCGGAGAAGCTCTGATTGCACGTTGAAGGCTCTGAAGTCCTCTTTTTATGCTGCTTTGCATCAATATGCTGCGTAGAGCTATCCGGCCCTTGAGGGCCTGTCACCACCCTATGCATTAAATACAGAGACGCGCCTCGAGTCCCGTACGGAGTGCAGCTTTTGACGTGGCAAGCGGTTGGTCTTCCGCGGAGCGTAAGGAGTTCTCATCTGCCTGTGTAAAACTAGGCAGCGTATTCCTCTGTGTACGTAAAAGCGGTTTTATGCAAGAGAAATGGCAGTAAATGACAGCCTAGGTTGCAGTGCCGCGCCATCATTATAGTCGTCGCCTGGGTAGTCGAGCAGTATCCCTTTGTCAAAAGTCGAGACGTCAGGTTTATTGCAGGATCTGACAGGTTCATTGCAGGGAATACGAAGCGTCCCTCGTACACTTCAATGCTGCATTGAAAGAGGATGAGTTTTACGCCATAAAGGCGATGAAGCACCCTGTTTATGCTGAAGTAGCCTGGACATACTGCCCTACGCGGATGGTCCTCGAGCCTATATTTCACGCTGCGCTTGGCGGAGAAGCTCTGATTGCACGTTAAAGGCTCTGAAGTCCTCTTTTTACGCTGCTTTGCATCAATATGCTGCGTAGAGCTATCCGGCGTATTTTTTATGCTTCTACAGCTGTGTCACGCCCCAGTCCCAAAATACTTAGGACTAGGAACACGTAAGCATGCCAGCCGCATGGATAGGGCAACTCCAATATATAGAAACCATAACCCATACGTTCTCTGTAATATGAATATCAAATCCACAAGTGGTATAAAATGTATCACAAGTCACAGGGTACAATCTAAATCTCATCCCCGAAAATCAAATATAAATAGATAACCAGTATTTATGAATCTAGATCTCAATAAGAAGTATCTAAAGATGATAGTTGGATGGAAATAAATTCACTACCAACTCGAATGGAAAAGTACAACACAATAAACACAATATAAGAATACCAGCTAACATCCACGGGCTCGAAGAGAAGACATCCTCGAAACATAAGTAACCATCCGAATCTGCGCTCCTGCGAATACTCAAGAACAAATACACCTGGCAGGGGACCAGGTCCTCAGAGGGACATAACAAGATACTTAAACATATGCCAATAAAGTACTGCAATAAATATCCAATGGGTCATCTAACCGTCTAAGTGAATGCAGTTAAGAACAACTTTTCCCACAAGTAAGCTATCTGACTGAAAACCTGGGATTTGGCATGGTTCTCTATTGGAGATCCAGGGGCCTAAAAAGGCACGTCGTCTTTAGAACGCCGGAGGCCCGCCTGATAATAATATAATATATAGTGGTCATCACCACCCGTATCTCCAGCGGAGAATCCGGGCGCACAATAGAAAAAGTGCAAAGGAGCTCAAATGCGGTACTTGTTGTTCTCCCCACCCCATGCTCTAAGCATGTCACATCCATGACACAATTTGGTTCATAGCCTATTCTTAGCACCCTAGCCCAATCCTGCAATCAAACAAGGACAAGGATGGGACCACCGTACTATAATAGGCTATGTTCCTAGATCTCTAATAACTGCTAAGTCTACTAGCATGCAAAGTTTCTAACAGCAGTTATTCCTAACGTACGGCCCACACGTACAGGAGGCCAAACCCTGCACGCCAGTCCGTGATCTATATGAGACTCACAACTCGTGTAACCACTGTGTCACGGCCAATGAACCTAAAGCTGCTACATGATAATGGGGTAGTCTCATGAACAAGGTCAATGCAAATACATAAGTAAAAACATACCGCGACGGCACCGTCGTACGCATTTTATATGAAAGTTAAAATATATGAACTAAGGACATAAAATAAAGATGCATGCAACATATGGAATATAAATAACAGTACAATGGCAAGGTATACTTGCCTGGCAAGGAAGCTACAATGTACCAATAACCTGCTCCAGAAGTCGCGCAGAACAAATCCAATATCCTATGTACATATAAATATAATACAATAAAATTATTAGTCATTACATAACCATATTTATACTGGATTCAGGGGGTATACTAGGGGTGGCACTAGTTATCTAACATGGTCAATTATGCGTTGAATTACGCGGGTGTTGGGTCTTTAAGTACTGTACACAATAAGTCAGCCAACTAACACGGTCTTGCCAGTACTTCGGTGTACACAAGGCAAACACCAACATTGTTCTTAGGGTCAACAGGGTCAAGGTAAATATGGGGCAGTCCACAGTGTCCTAGGGTCGTACAGTCTGGATATATATAGTCCTAATTATTATTTAGCATAGTATTTAATTACTTATAATTTATGTACTAAATATATATATAAATATATATACCAATGAATAATATACGCGTACGCGTACATATACGTACACGTATTTGGGTTCACTGACTCAGGGGCTGATGTCAACTAACAGTCAATAAGCAATACTACTATCCTACTGGCATACACACAAGCACATATAAAAGAAGAAGATGGACAGGTTCGTACCTCGGGGTACGCGCACGGGTATGACGGTGGGTTGACGACGATGATGACGAGGGTGACGACTATAATGACGATGAGGGTGAGGACAACAGTACTGATGCTGATAATGAATGGTGAGGTGACGATGAGGTGATGAGGATGATGGGATGATGGTGAGATGATGATAATGGTGAGGGTGATGGAGTGATGATATCAAGTATCGAAGAATGCGAGAGATAGCCTCCCAATGTGGTTGCCGAGGGGCATGCATAAACTGACTAACTACTCCAACTGCATATGTGATAACTGGTCGAGTAACAGTAAGATATATAAGTTTGCCAACCAAACGTCTATAATATCCAACATCCTCAAATAACTCTCCCATGTTAGCATCAAGCTTGTCATGATAATCCATAGGAGTCTCAACTGGCCGACACTCCAACATTCCAGTCTTGGAGAGCAAGTCTAGAACATACTTGCGTTGTGACAGATACACACCTTTCGTAGATCGAGCAACCTCGATTCCAAGAAAATATCGAAGAAGACCCAAATTCTTAGTATGAAACTGACGACTAAGGTAGGCCTTCAAGTCCATAATTCCAGTATGATCACTCCCAGATATAATGATATCATCAACATAAACAATCAACACGATAATACCTGCTGAGGAAGAATGGCAAAATACTGAATGATCTGATGTGATACGCCGAAAGCCATACTGAATGAGAACTGAACTGAACTTGTCAAACCAAGCACGAGGTGACTGTTTCAGTCCATATAATGCTTTCTTCAATAGACATACGAGTCTTTTATTTCCTGCTACAACATATCCCGGTGGTTGATCCATATAAACCTCCTCATGTAAGTTACCATGCAAGAAAGCATTCTTTATGTCCAGCTGATATATAGGCCATTGGTGATTAACCGCCACAAAAATAAGAATCTGAACTGAATTCAGCCGAGCCACTGGAGAGAAAGTCTCTATATAATCCACGCCATATATCTGAGTATACCCTTTGGCAACCAACCGTGCCTTGAGGCGCTCAATAGAACCATCAGGGTGATACTTAACAGTGTATATCCATCTACAACCCACTGTTTGTTTTCCAACAGGAAGTGATGTAAGCTTCCAAGTCTGATTTTGATGTAAAGCATACATCTCCTCATCCATTGCACTTTTTCAACCAGAAGATGGCATAGCCTGCTTGTAAGTTTTGGGAATAAAAGTAGAAGACAATGAAACAACAAATGCATGAAAAGATGATGAAGCACGGTGTAATGAAACATAGTTAGAAATGTGATGCTTATTCTTTGTGGTACAAAGGCGTTGTCTTTTTCTGAGAGCAGTAGGAAAATCATCTGGATCTGTGGTGATGGGAGCAGAAACCTCAGGCACGGAAGATGATTGGTTGAAGGCTGAATTTTGCAGAACCACTGGCCTGTCATTGGATCTCTGATAAACCTGTAAATAGGGAATGGAGACAGAAATTGATTCAGGAATGACCGGAAGTGGTATGGAATATATCAAATCTGTTGTAAAAGGAATATAACGGTCTCCTGAATGAAAGAAAGGGGCAGACTCAAAGAATGTAACATCCGCACTGACATAATATTTGCGTGACTGTGGACTGTAACAACGATAACCTTTTTGAGTACGGGGATAACCAAGAAAGACACACTTCAGAGATCTAGGAGCCAACTTATCTCGATTAGGTTCCAAGTTATGAATAAAAGCGACACACCCAAACACTCGAGGAGATAAGAAAAAGGGTGCGACATCTGTATGTAATATAGTAAATAGAACTTTGTTATTTAATACAGATGATGGCATGCGATTAATAAGATAGCATGCAGTAAAAACGGCATCTGCCCAATACTGTTTAGGGACATGCATATTGAACATGAGAGTTCGACCCACATCTAAAATGTGTCGATGCTTGCGTTCGGCTATACCATTTTGTTGAGAGGTGTGGACACAAGTGGTTTGATGAATCATACCACGATTAACACAGAAACTGTTCACAGAAGATTGAGTATACTCCAAAGCATTATTAGAACGCAAAATTTTGATATGTTTATTAAACTGAACATAGACTTCATTATAAAAGACAGATAACATATTTGGAAACTCAGATCTTTTTTTCATTAAATAACACCAAGTCATTCTGGAATAATCATCAATAAAAATAACAAAATACTGAAATCCTTTCGGACTTTTGACTCTAGACGGACCCCAAATATCAGAATGAATAAGATCAAAAGACTCTAATTGACGACTCTCACTACGACGAGGAAAGGAACTACGGTGATGCTTGCCTAACTGACAAGCCTCACATTCAAGACTAGAAACATGACTCAAACTATGAACAACTTGACGCAACTTAGCCAAAGACGAATGTCCCAAACGATAATGCCACTGCAACGGAGAAGTAGAAACAGAAGTGAAGGCTTTTTCAGGTAGATCCAAGTAGTACAGTCCATCTTTTTCATGCCCCGAACCAATCATCTTCTTCGTCCTGAGGTCCTGAAAAACACACGAATTTGGAGAAAATGTCACAAAAGATTGAAGATATTTTGTTGACTGGCTCACAGATAACAAATTAAATAGAAAATTAGGCACATATAATGAATCAAATAATGATAGTGATTGAGTAGGGTGAATGACACCTTTCCCAAGCACAGGACGAGTAGATCCATCAGCCAAGATAATATTATGTTTTATGGAACTACGATTATGAAAGATAGATGTTATACCAGACATATGAGAGCTTGCTCCTAAGTCGATGACCCAAGAGGTGGATGGTGACTGGGTTGCCACAAAAGCAGGATTACCTATATGTGCCATGGTTGTAGTAGGTTGGGAGGTGGTACTAGCAAGCGCGTTCAACTTTTGGAGGATCTGTTGAAATGGAGATGAGGTATCGGACGTTGAAGTCTGATTGAAACCCGAAGTATTATCTCTGGTAGCAGAAGTGGTGACCTGGGACTGCATATTTTCAGCATGCACTTGATGTGCATATTCTGGTTTGCCCCACTTGTCCCAACAGTAGTCTTCTACATGACCAAGCATTCTACAATAGTTACACTTCCGTGGTTGACCAAGGCCACCAGCACCACCACGGCCACCACCACGACCATTGTCTCTACCACCACGGCCTCCTCGACCAAAACTAAGACCACCATCTCTACCGCCACGTCCACTACCACGTCCACCACCACGACCAACAACACTAAAAACTAGGGCAGAAGAGTCAGTACTCGGCACCACAGAACTCTGTCCCAGAAAGGAACGATTGAGACGGAAGAAAATATCTGCCACCGTAGGTAACTGCTCGCCAGCAAGGATTTGAGCTTTATAAGGTTCGAGCGCAGGATCCAAGCCGGCTAGGATAAGTGAAACATGAAACTCTTCCTTCTGTCTGCGAGCTTCCTTCAAATCAGTAGTAACATGATGATATTGAAGCAGTTCCTCCTACAAAGCCTTCTTTGAAGCCAGATATTCATTTACAGGCTTCCCATTTTGCTTTGTATTGAACAATAACTCGTACAACTCATAGATACGGGCAATGTTTCGCTTCTGCGAATATGATTCTTCCAGAGATGCCCAAATCTGTTTGCTTGATTCACACCACTGAACATTAGCAGCGATATGTGGTTCCATACTATGCCACAACCATGACATAACATATGCATTTGCACTCATCCAATCTTCATACTCAGCGGAAGTTTCAGGCAGGGGTTCTTCTGTCGAAAACTTTACTTCTTCTTCGCCCTTAACACCACTTTGATAGACTTGGACTAGGCAAGGTAGTTCACACCATTGAGTTTCACCACTGTATCGACTTTCCCAATTCATCATTATGAATAACAGTAAAAGGAGAACCACCTCCGCTACCACTACCACTATTAATCTCGCTAGAAGATTCGGTCCCTACCATACTTGCAGATGCAACAGAAAGATGAGATCTTTGAAACCCTAGATCTCACAACGAACCTCAACCGACGACGAATAACCAACGAAGATTTATAGAAACCCTAGATCTCATAAACGAACAACGAACGACCACGAACAACGAACAACGAACGACCACGAACAACGAACGACGAACGGTGAATCATGAAAAGTAGACGAAAAACAGCCAAAAAAATTTTGTGGCTAAACGCAAAAAAGAAGTAAATGTTCAATGATGAGCAGGAAAGAAGAAAACCCACCCGCTATCCCCTGCGACCATGTTCCTGGTATGCGTCATGAGTAAGGGGAAGGTACGTTGGATCCTCGGGTGCTGGCTCAAAATCTGGTCATCCAAAACCAGTGGGGTTAAACCCCAAATAGCAAGTACTACAAAGGAAGTACGAAATGGAGAAACAAAAACCCAAGAAAACATATAACAATACATAGGTTCAGTGTCGTAACTTATGTCCATGGCATATCCTAGTGCAAAGGCCCAACCCTACAACCAAACAAGGACAAGGGTTGAACCATCACACTATGATAGTCCATTTCCCTAGGCTACTAGCCGAATAATACAATCACAACCAAGTCCATTTTCTTAAACTAGCCAATCATTTGTACGGCTTGCTAATTGAGGTGTCTGAGGTTATCTAAGAAATAATGCATATAGGAATTCTCAGATCACGCCAGTGTCGAACATGAGCTAACCGAACAAATAGATAAATAAAATAGGTGCTTGTAGGATGCACCAGTCTCCCGTAGATTACTGCGCTAAAAATACGGTATTAGCGATTTCAGTATTCCAATAGTGAAATATTGGCTCAACATAATAATAGGTCAGATACTACACTCCACTAAGGCAGATAATATACAATATCTGTAGTCGCCAGCCCACAACGCACTTAGAATAAATCTCTGTGCGAATGTTCATTAGCATGATCTTGGGATACTGTTTCCTCCAATGTTACTACCACTTTTAGTTATCTAATTAGCCCTATATTGTGCTTGAAATCTCAATGCGTGGTCACATAACAATTTCCCTTAAGATGTCGTACAAGGTCGAGCACGCTAGATACGAATCCATGGAAGTCAAATCTGGATTCACCCGAGCATGTATGCAACATTCAGACAATCAGTATCCTAGCCACGCTTAGGTAGTTGACTCACTTACTATGCCCGTGCTAGGGAAACAGTATATATTTATAATATCACGTGTTCAGGAGTTTGGAGGCATTCTCAAGGCACAACCCAAATATAATCACTTAATACGTGACACGATGTGTCGTACCTCGACGTACATTAAATCATGGAAAATATCAGACAATAGTAGTATCAGCACAGATACAGTATTCGAGTCCAATTACCAATTATACATTGGGTCACGAAAGAACACGAAATATTCAATCAAACAAGCAAGGCCGCATGGGTCTTCAGGCTGCATCAAAAGTCGAGGCTGCATATGAAGTCACGGCCGCATGAAAAATTCTGACCGCATATGAAGTCAGGGCCGCTTCACAAATCCTGGCCGCATATGAAGTCAGGTCGCATATGAAGTCAGGCCGCATGAAAAGTCCTAGCCGCATATGGATTTTAGGCCGTATGCTCAAGGTTAAAGTCTACTTCTTGGGACAAGTGTTAAAGTGATGACAATAAATGAAGTGTTAGTGATGTAAAATAAAGTGATTGATATGACAAGCCATAAAGTGTGTCAAGAAGAAAAAATAAAAGTCATAGAAACATGTGCCACGGTTCGGAGTCATACACCCAAGAAAAAATGGCTGCATGCTCTGCTTGTCACATATACCTTCTTGCCGCATATGGGTTGGTGCTGCATGGAGTTCGATGACGTATGGAGGTCTCTTGGACTTAGCGAAATTCTCATTCGTTCAGCGAGTGAAACACAAGGTGTTCAAGGACACTTGTGTAAATAAGCAGTCATGCGTCCAACAAGATGGACACATGTTGTCAGTATACGGCAAGAGTTCAGGCCGCATAACCCTCTCGGGCCGCATAGCACTCTCAGCCGCATAACTCGTTGGCCGCGTGAAGACTTCGTCTTCTCCAAACAGCAGGTTCGGCCATGGCGAAAAAGCTCCAAAAACTAAAATCTTGTTTTATCAATAAAATTCTCATTTTAAGTCCAAATTGGGTGAACTAAAAGCCAAAATGCTCTAAATTGAAAGCTCTATCATGTAGCAAAAACTGGTTTTCTAAAATACATGTTTAATAGATCAAAACCAAGAAAAACTCATAAAATCTATAAAAACTCTAAGTTTAGAAATGTAGATCTATACTAATCCATCCGTCAAAACAGAAAACTCCAAGTACTAAAAATCTTAGAAACACATAATAAACATAATGGAACAATAATATGGAGGGTTTCTCCATTTCTCATGAAATGTGTACTTGCCTATGGAAATGGGGAGAGAAAACTAAAGAGAGAGAGAGAGAGAGAGAGAGAGAGAGAGAGAGAGAGAGAAATATTGGGTTATATATGGTAGGGTTAATGGTTGAACCAAGGGTTCTCTTGACTTGAACCAACCCACAAAATAAATCATGAACCGGATTAAACCAAAGAATGTGTCTAGTCTCCAAGCACATGCAACTATGTTAAAATAAAAAAATACATTCCAAATACGTATATCGGGAACGGGGAGTGACATCAACATTCAATAGAATAAGTATATTGTATACATCTCAAACAGAGGGTGAAGTGAAGCTACGTTTTGTTAATAGAAAAGCAGCTAAATATGAGTTTCATGGAAGAAAATTCTGGCTAAAGTACTGGTAGTCCAACTACTGGTGTCCAAAAATGTTGAAACTCAATACGTACACGATTATAAAAATTTAATGAACATCTAGAGCAAGAATTTGAAAGGTTAATTTTATTTATGAAATGAGTGCCTTCATAGTACCTTGCTTATGGGAATCAAATCACTTGTCTTTTGTTCATTTTCTCTCTTTAGGTGTTGGCCCTTGATTGTCCTAAACAGTTCTCCAAAAACATCAAGGAGATATTAAAACTTATTTACCTAAATTTTGCAATTCATGCATCCTAATCAATTGCTTTTGTCTTTCATTTGGTAATGTAATTTCTCCCTTCGATGATTAGCATGAATATTCCAAGAAGACCATATGGAAAGCTAATTCCCCAATCTACTAGACTAGAACATATGGAAAGCTGATTCCCCAAGGGGATAGTAACATATCAGTACTATCCAAACCCAAACCCATACTTCAGCAACCAGTACTCACCAGAGAAATATCTTGCATTAGATGGTGCAAGTATTTATGTTATGTTATTTTTGAAGTTTGAGCTTAAGCTCAAATTGTGATGACCATGTGAGAATAATATTTGAATGACTTGCCAAGTTCTGGTGTGGACTGTTTACCAAGATAGGCACACTTTCTTACTTGATGCTTTCTAACTATGTTACTCTTTTCTAAAGTATGAAACTAATATATAGTACACGTATTAGTAAAATTAATGATATAATCAAGAAGAAAGAGATAAGAACATGCACAAGTATCTTTAACTAAATTTCTTTGATATAAAGATGGTCAACTCACATGCAATCGTTCAGATCTGCAATATCAATGTGGTTGTCAAGAAAATCAAGAATATATATATATATATATATATATATATATATATATATATATATAACTGATAAAAAATAAAGTTGACACTCAGTTTATGTACCAAAAACATGGTTAATTAGCTATTGATCAGTATATGATCACACGTATTTCAGATGATCCTCAGTCATCGACAAAAGGACCAAGATATATGCTGTCATCTAACTCTGATAACACTAAACTTTAGTATAACTAATATTAGACACATGAGAGTATTTGAGTACTCCTTGAGGACTAGCAACGCATAAACACCTCCAATTCAAAGTGCTTTTAAAAACTCGATAATCGATATCATTATTTGACTTCTCTTAATCAGATACCTGGTTAATAATCCATATTTTCAAACATATGTTTGTTTCTTCTAGATTAGATTAGATGAAAAAGACATTTACCCCTCTTTGATACAACAATAGACTAATGGTGACTTCTCCTCTTCAAAAAATGACAAGGTATATGTTGATGGGTAATGTTGATGGTCAAGTTGAAGAGAAACTCCCTTATAAGAAGAAAAACAGTGAAGCCTTCATGCATTTAAGTGTAAGATTCATAGTTCTTCATTTGATTATATGATCCAAAACTCAGCTTAGCTTGCAATATACAGATTCTAGTACTACATTTCATTTCAAGTGAGTTCAAATATATCCAGAAAAATAATGAGCACTAGGAATTCGAAGAAAAGGTTAATACTAAAGCATTAGATATGAATTCCTACATCATAAAATCTATCTACATGTTAACAAGATTCAAGGTTTCCCATAAATAAGTGAGGCATAAAAGATAAAAGTATAAAATAAGTGCATCAAGCATTTTTGTTTTTCAGATTCTGCATCCATGTATTTTCGTACCGAACATATCAATATTCAATAGTTGCAATCTTATATTGTTGTTGTTTATAAATTGAAGAGTTCAGACATGTCAAAGAAGAAACTTGATACTCATAAATGATCATGCAACTAATTTAAAAGAAAATTAAAAACAAAACAAACTACTAAGTAGCACAAACACTTGATGTACCAAAGCCAATTAAATCTTGTGAACTGACATGCCCAGAAATATATTTCTTGCAAATTAAGCCAAAAAGAACCAACATGGAGTAATAATAATAACACAGAGAAACTCAAAATTTTCACAAATTAATTAAGACTAGACGAATATACACCGAGCTGCATCGAACCGAAGATCGCAACCTTTTTGAACCCAAAGACCCACCGAGATGGTCATGGGCCCGGCGGAGGAGTTTGGTATTTGCAATGTCGTCGTCATGGGCCCAGCAGCGTCAAATGTTAGGCCAACGAGGTGCTCGGCTTCGCTGGAGTGGGAAGAGGAGGAACGGTGGCTCGCTCTCCCATCGTTGTTACTCCCACCCCAAAAATTTACCCTTTATAAGCATTCTATCAAACAGCTGCTAGTGAACAAAAAACCCAAAAAAAATCATCGGCGATGGAGTTGGTCCCCGACGCCATTGTGCAGCACATCCTCTTCCAAATGAGCAACGCGCACGACATCTCCTCCTGCATCTGCATAGCTGTCGGTGGAGGGACTCACCCCCTTCGTCCCCTCCCTCTACTTCCCACACAACGCGTTCGACTCCCTTCGCCGCTCCGCCAATGCCGAGTCTGTCCTCGCCCGCATGGTCCGCTCCTCCGTCCGCCTCCAGCATCTCGTCGTCTACTGCCCCTTCCCTGCCTCCTTTCTCGCCCCCTCCTCTTACACCGCAGTCCCACCCTCCGCTCCCTCGAGCTCCGCCTCGACTCCGACAATTCCCACCTCGACTCCCTCGCCTCCGTCGCCAATCTCCACTCCATTAAGCTCTGGGGGATATCCCTCACCAAATCCCCCAATTGGAGGAACTTCAAATCCCTACGGCTTCTCGAGATTGTAGGGGACTCAATGTGGGACGACGCGCTCAAGGACGCGTAGGGAGAAACGGCGACGGGAGGAAAAGAAGGAGTCGGGAGCGGTGAGAGGGAGGGGGAATTATTTTCATAGGGAGGGGGGTGGGAATTAGGGCTTATGCTAAAAAAGAGAGGAGAGAGACAAAGAACCCAAATGTTGCTCTTGGGATATTTTGAGGCTGTTTTATTGATTTTTTATGTTATTAGCCAGATTAAAAAATTATTTTTCACGACATAGGTATATGTCGGGTACGTATAGGTGCCTTTCTGCGACATAGGAATGTCGCGATATGTAAAAAAAAAATTGGTGGGACTCGTATTTGGTTTTCCTCTAGTAAAATTTGTATGTATTCTGCAACATACTAAGACTTATGTCTCAAATATAGGTAATAAATTAGCTTTTGGAGACATAAATGATCCTATGTCGCTAAAACATGTTGCTAAAAATATATTTTTTGTGTGTGGCATAATTGTAGCTTGTTTCTCGAGCACGAAGCATAATACATCTTCTGAAAACAAACAGAAATGACAGGGCTTTTGCAGTTATAGCTGCTTACACCATGATGCGATCATGGAAAAAAGAGTGGGCCAATGATTGCACGCGACTATCCATATACTTGAGAATATATGCTATGAGAGAAGAGTTAGCAGCAACAACATTCTGACACCAGTTGTCCGACCAAAGTATTGTCCATTCGAAGTCCATTCCGTGGATGACAGATGAGCGCTCTAGAAGTTCAACTCTTTGAGATTGTTGGTTCTTGTGAGAAGATCGACAAAAATAATTGAATCTTGTTCTGAGCAAAGTTTATCTTCATCATCCAACCAACAATTTTTATCTCTTGTATCTAATTTTTTATTTTTATTATAGCAACTTTGGTGTAAAAAAATTTTAGCTTTGGTTCCAAAAGTTTGTAATCTTTATCTTTACTAGTTGTAATCTTTCTGTAACCAGCAATAACATGACCCCCTTTGAATTTTGCAGAACAGCAAACTTGAAACATGGTTAATAGGAACACAAGAAATTGGGAACTTCTGACAGTCGCCATAAATTAAAATCAGAAATCATCCAATGTTCTTGTCGAACTGGAGAAGAACATGAAGTGTTCAATGCAAAGCAAAACAAGAATATAGAACCATATGGTCTGCCAAGAGACGAAGACTTCTGCTCTGCTCCGGAGCCCCATGGGAGACCCGCTCTCCCTTCAGCCATTGGATGGGCACGGACCCTATGCTGGCTCTGCATGTGTCCTCCTATCCGATGGTGTAGGAGGACGGAACTTCGACAGGACTCCAGAACAAAAATTTTGATCCGGACCCATATATATATATATATATATATATATATTAATAATAATAATAATATTAATATTAATATTAATATTAATATTAATATTAATAATATATATTATATTAATATTAATATTAATATTATTATTAATATATATATATATATATTAATAATAATAATAATATATATATATATTATTTTTATTTTTATTATTAATTTTTTTTCTTTTCTCCCATGGCTATAAGAGCCACCCAGCCGGTTCGACTCGGACCATTGGCTATAATAATCACTCAGTCAGTCCGGAGAGAAAATTCGATTCTGAGACCACTCCCCCCGGATGTCTCCCACCTTACCACTAGACTAAGATTTCGAAACTCCCAACCAAATATATATATATATATATATATATATATATTTGTGGACATATAATCAACGAAAATCCTTTATGGCCTCCGGTGCCAAGCCTCAGACGACGTGGCAAATCCTCACCCACCCCCTCCCGCTAATGTGGGGTCCAGGTTCGAAAAAAAATCAGTCCCTCCAATATTCGAATGACACATCAGCACAGACTATATATATATATATATATATATATATATATATATATATGAAAAATGCTAAGTTTACTATCAAATGTTTACAACCATCTTACAACCCTCTCTCCCCCTGCTATGTGGGTCACATTTTGCCCCTGCCACGTGACGGCCACGTGACAGAAAATCGGTTCCCACAAACCTCTCTTACCTAATGGACGGCCGTCACATGGACGCTACGTGTCAGTTATAAAATTGATGTAAGCATTTAGTCGTAGGAATAACATTTCTCTCTCTCTCTCTCTCTCTATATATATATATATATATATATATATATATATATATATATATATATATATAAAGTTGTGGACATAATATAATCAACGAAAACTTTTTTTGGCCTCCGGGTGCCAAGTCACCGCCGACGTGACTAATCCTCACCCACCCTCCTGCTAATGTGGGGTCCAACGTCCGGAAAAAATCAGCCTCCCTGCTCCAATGTTCGGATGACACGTAAGAACGTAAGAAGGGGCCATTTGCCCCCAGGCCATTAAGCCGAGCTCTATAATCAAATGGAGAATATGAGTCCATCATCATTACCAGCATAGAATCCAAGGAATCCCAAACATTCATACTCATTGTCAGTATAAGGTGGCGGCAGACCATATCATTGAATACAGAATTATAAAGAAAGAACTGATAATTTTCAAAAATAAAGAAAAGACAGACGAACTAGAGACGCATACATGCTTTCACAGAAGTTTCTAACAAGAGAGGGCCAAATATAAATAACTCCATAAATATCGAATCCACAGAGAATTTACAGGGTTGTAAGCAAGCAGCAGAGCTCTATCCACCCTTTTTTTCTTCCTCAAACCAACACCATCAATATACTTTAATTAAACAAATATAATAGCAACAAAAGAAGCAAAGTTCAACATTTTTAACGACAAAAAAGAACAGAAACAAAAAATGCAACCTTTACCACTCCAAAAGATTTCTAGCTCCTTCACTTCTTGCTTGTTTCTTTCTTTTTCAGTTCAGTGAACCAGCAGTTTTTCAGATGTATTCAGGGAAAAAAGTTCTTCAATTGAATTCAGTAGAGATCTTGGCTGTTGGTGATAATCTTGTTAGTTTGTTTAGATTATTTAGTTGGTTTAGATTATTAGTTGGTTTAGATTGATAAGTTGTTTGTTGAAACAACTTTGATATATTTATTATTTAGTCTATCTCTTTACATCAAATGTTCAACTATATATAGCTACCATTTCATTCAATAAAGATCACCAAGTTTATTCATCATCCACAAAACTTGTGTCATGTTTCCTCTTTACTGGACTATTTTACTACATTTGGTATCAGAGCTCGGGTTGAGGAACAGCGAAGCTATGGCAACCAACGACGAGCAAGGCCCCACGACGTCGACGTCATTCACCTTCAAGTACCCCATGCTGACACGGACCAACTACGCGGATTGGGCTCTCTTAATGAGAGTCAACATGCAGGCGCAAGGCCTGTGGGAGGCGATCGAACCCGGGAAAGCCGACTACCGCGACGACAGGATGGCCCTGTCCGTCATACTCCGTGTCGTGCCGCCAGAGATGCTGCGAACACTGGCAGTAAAAGACATTGCCAAGGAAGCATGGGACGCTGTGAAGATGATGCGGATGGGGGTCGAGCGCGTGCGCGAGGCCAAGGCGCAGAAATTGCGCGCTGACTTCGAATCAATGAAGTTCAAGGACGGCGAGTCCGTCGAGGACTTCGCGATGCGGCTCACGGGACTCGTCAGCGACCTGCAACTACTCGGCGACGAAATGGACGACGAGAAGGTAGTTAAAAAATTCCTTCGAGTCGTTCCATCCAAGTACACGCAAGTCGCCATTGCCATTGAGACTTTAGTGGATCTCAAGACGCTGTCAATTGAAGAGCTTACCGGTCGTCTTCTTGCCGTCGAGGAGCGGTACGATCTTGGCAGCAATTCCGGCGACACAAGTAGCCGCCTTCTCCTATCCGAAGAGGAGTGGCTCGCTCGCACGAAGCAGAGGAAGGAAGGCGACGCCTACTCCGACGGTGGCAAAAGTTATGGTCGTGGGCGCGGCAAGCCAAGAGGTCGTGGCCGCGGCAACACGAACTACGGCAACAACAACGCATCCGGTGGCACGCGCGACAAGAAGGGTAAGTGCTACAATTGTGGCATCTACGGCCACTGGGCGAAGGACTGCCGCAAGTCGAAGCGCGATGAGCGTGCCAATCTGACGCAAGTCGACGACGATGAACCAACACTGCTCATGGCCATGCTTCATGAGGAAAAAGTGCAGTTCCCAGAAGAGATTTCTTCATATTCCAACCCGTGTCAGAATATTCTGACAGAACCCAAAGAGAATTCGTCCAAAGTAGAAAGCACTTGCCTACCCGACGCACGTCAGCCACATCATATGGAGGAATGTATTCATGTGAATCATGGTAGCAGTCAAGCTGATGAGGCTAACATCAATTCAGGTGACACTGTAAATAAAGAAATACAGGTGAAGAAAGATTGCAAGATGGATGTGGTAGTTTCAACTGCTCTTGATAACCAACTACTCCAAATCCTCGCCACGAAAGAAGCTATGGAGGTCGCCGAGCCGATCCCCTCCACCGGCGAAGAGATCCAGTCGTCGACTCCCCAACCGGCGGAAGAGATCGTCTCTGCCACCGATTCCAAACCCACCGAGAAGCGCGAGAGGGAGTGGGAGACCGAACGGTCGGACCTGGTCGACGGGATGTGCTCGCTGCAGGCGAGGCTGGACTCGGAAACCAGGGTTGCGGAGGATCTCCGCGCGCGGCTGGGGATGTGCAGCCAGGCCCTGGCCCATGAGGAGGGACGGAGGAAGGCGCTCGAGGCCCAGGTCTCCGAGTCGAAGGCGCTGTACGAGAAAGTCGTATCGGAGTTCGAGGAGGCCAGGTCGAGCATCGCGGCAGCAGGGGAGCAGGAGTGCTTCTACACGCCGGCGTACCGACACCGGGCTCCGGATCTGGATGCGGCGGAGCAGGAGAGCTTTTACTCGCCGGCGTACCGGCACGGGGGATCTATGCTGATGGAGGAGGGATTTTCCACGCCGAAGGCTAATGCGGGTGGCCATGGGGGAGAAAATGGGGAAACTGTTGAAGCTGTTTCCGAAGTCACAGAATATGAACAAGAAGTTAAAGTGATCAATGAGGTAAAAAAGAAGGCACAGGCGCTAAAAGATATGCGGGATTATTCATTCCTGCACTCGGATGATGCAGATTTTCCTGTTTTGGATAAGGGGCAGCAGCAGCAGCCTGTAGTCCGAAAGCGAGCTCCAAATTTTGATGATCGTCCAGCTCAAGATTCATTGAAGCTCAAACCACCCATGGGCAAGCATATGCCTGCGAGGCCCGTGTCCAATGGCGACCAGATGAAGACTTCTTTTGCGAAAAATCTTCAATCAAAGACTAGACTGGACCCAGTCAAGGAAGCTGTTATGAGCAGATCCACGCCAGTTTCAGCTGAGAATAGAAAAGTTGTTGGTGGTAATGGCTCCAGCCGACCTGTAGGGCATAAACCTTTACCTTCAAAGGTTTCTTGTACTACTACAGGTGCAAATAGACCTGAAAAGGTCATGAATGACCCCACTTTAAAAAAGAAGGTTCTATCTGCAGTGCCTCATTCTTCGAGTCAGAAGAATGCTTACTCTGAACAGAAGAGGAGATCGAGTGAAAGAATGTATGAAGTTAGACCAGCACCAAGACAGCCACCGCCTTTGTCCAAACCTCCGCCTTCTCAGAAAATCCGTGTCTGGGATGGCCGTGAGGACGAGTTGAAGAAGAAGTCGTTAAAAAGGAGAACTGATGAGGATGACAAAGAGAATCCTTTCCTAATGATCAGAAGAAAGTGAAGCATTGATGCAACAAGATTAAGGGAGTGATTGTTGGTGATAATCTTGTTAGTTTGTTTAGATTGTTTAGTTGGTTTAGATTATTAGTTGGTTTAGATTGATAAGTTGTTTGTTGAAACAACTTTGATATATTTATTATTTAGTCTATCTCTTTACATCAAATGTTCAACTATATATAGCTACCATTTCATTCAATAAAGATCACCAAGTTTATTCATCCTCCACAAAACTTGTGTCATGTTTCCTCTTTACTGGACTATTTTACTACATTGGCCTTCGATCGGTACAGGAGTTTTTTCTTCTTAGAGGTGGCATTGTCGATGGTGAGGACCACCTTCCCGGCTTCGCCAATCTTGAAGCTGTTTTTGACGTAGGGCTCGTCAGCTGGAGAAAACTTCCTTGCCTTCTGAACGATTACAGTATAGCTCTCGTCTGCACTTGGAACAAATTCGGCATTGTAACTCACTTCCCATCCCAGAACTCGGAGCTCCCATACGAGATTGTCTCCCTGTTATAAGATTGTGATGCCAATTTCAAACATTCTCAGAAAAACGTCTTAGCAAAATCGAAGTTGCAATGTCCTAACAAAGGTGGCAAGCTTTCACCTCAGTAGCAGGTATATCAACAGTGTGCTTGCTTGCCGGCTTAATGACGACTTCGGTAATAGCATCGGCTGTGGAGAAATCTGGATCAGTCTCCTTGCTCAGTCCTCCGTACAGAACTGGAACTTGCTCGGGGGCGCTATGTATCTGTATCAAAGGACAGAGCACATATTAAGAACACTTGAACTCATCATACTTCAAACGAAATTAATTGGGACAAGGTTGTTAGATCTTCACAGACTTGAATAGGGTGTCCGCTGATTTGGAAGGACCGGCAAAAACAAACTTGCTCTTGCTCCTCTGAGTGAAGAATGGACTGATCACCCGATTGTATTGTAAGCTAGGTACCACCATGGAACATTTATGAATACCTAACAAATGATCTCCTCATGTTATTGTTCCTTTTTTGTTAATAAATAACACCCAACAACTCCATGTAATACAAGTGGATTAATTCTCTTGGTTCCATAAATGATGGATCTAAATTCAAATAGACGAAACAAGTAAAAACTAACAATGTAATAAGTATTCCTATTCTATATGATAAAAGCATCACTTGTGTCTAATTCTAATCATATTGTAATTTGTATGAAACATAGGGAAAGATCAAAATACAGCTTTTCCCAACCAAAATTGAAAATATGAAGGAAGAAATGATCCATGTACAATCTCTTCTTTACTACTTGTTGTAATCTTCGTTTATATTATCTGATTTAACAGTAGAATAGATAAGTCGATTAAATCTCTGTGAACGATTCGACAAAACTTGAGGATTTTGCTGGCTACTATATGATTTCCTTCTAATGAAAAACTGAATTAACTTAACTTCAGAATTCAGATTGAACAGAGCAATTGAAACAAGTCCTTACATGCATTTCTTAAACATGGCATAGTACACCTACTCGTTCCCAATTATAACAGATAAAATAATTACTTGTAACAAATAATTCCAATTTGATCGTAATTATATTCAAACTTAAATCCAAAATGGGAATGCCAGTTTCCATCTACGATAAAAGATCAAAAATAGTTGCAACTATTCCCACTCCTTTATACCTTGGGAACTATATCACCCAGATAATTATATGACATGGTACGGACACCGCAATGCAGACACAGTAGTGAGTTTGGGGTGACTAATGCGTATCCAACACATAAGATACTGCACCAATTTTGGAGTGCCATGTTTCCTAGCTTAGAAACAATCAAGGTACACAATTCTCCTAATAAGTTTCAAAAAATGTACTAATAAAAGAGGGAATCCTGGTGCGAGTCTATATCATGTCCCGGGTTCATCTCGGTGAGACAATCCGAAACACACTAGACAAAAAGTTCAGTGTCCTTCCCGCGTAAGTGTGCCAGAATGACATTAATATCAGTACAACATGACTACTAATAGTTGATGCAACAATTTTGCTAATAAGATGGGCAAATTTGATTGAACCAACCAAGAGAGACGAGATATATACCTGCTTGGCAACAAACTCTGGATAATTGTCCTGCAGCAGAGCCAAAGCCTTCTTGGTAGCCAACCTGAGCTCTTTCTTTCCGGGGCCCGGCAAGTTCTTGAAATCATTCACCTGCACCATAGTAGAAATGGCGCCCGGGCTGAAGTCCAGCTGCTGCCTGATGCCCTTCTCCAAGTACTGGATCCTCCACCGCAGGAACTTCTCCCTCTTCTCCTCGTCCCCAAACACCTTAGAATAAAGCTCCTTGTTCTGGAACTCCCCGTAGACGTTGTAGCACACCGGGTGGCCCTCCTTGTCAAATCCGTGGTTGTACACCACCTTCTCGAGCTCGGGGACCTCGAGGTCCTCCTCCACGAGGGCCTCAATACCAAACTGTTTCCTCCAGATGACGGCGTTCTTGATCATGGCGAGGGCGTCCTTGACCTTGAAGTCGCGGGCGCGGAGGAACTTTAGAAGGACGGTGTCGCTCTTCTCGTCACCAAGGAGAGGGAGACCCCAGATGAAAACTTCTGGCGCTGGGGCGGGGGCTTCAGGCTCCGAGGTGGCGGGGGTTTCAGTTTCTGCGGGGGCCAAAGGAACGGCGGTTTCCTCGATCGCCTTGACGGTCTTGGCGCCTTCATCTTCCTCAGCGACGAGGACGGGCGCCAATGGGATATCCACTGGCGCATCCTCGACCGGTGGAACTGGGTCTTTGGTCTTCTGTGCTTCTTCTATTTCTGCTGCTACCTCTGTTTTAGCTTCTTCGGTTTCTGGTTTGGCTTCTTCCGTAGGGGCCGGAGCAGCAGCAGCGGGATCTTCCGTCGTGGCCGGAGAGGAAACGGGCTTCTCGGTTGCAGCGGCCAGAGTGGCAGCAGCGGGCTCTTCCGTAGCGGCGGCCGGAGAGGGCTCTTCGGCTGCGGCGGCTGGAGTGGCAGGGGACACATCGGTTGAGGCGGCCGGAGCGGCAGGAGGCGGCGGGGGAGGAGAGAATTCGTTGTTGGCGAGAGCGGCCTGGATGAGAGCCTTGAGCTCGTCGAGGGCCTTCTTCTCTGGGTCCTCGAGCTCGGCTACGACGTTGGTCTCCTCCTTGAAGGAAGCCGACTCCGACACGCCCTCCCCCTCGGCGGCCATCGCCACCTCGATTGCGGCCTCCACAGCTTCCTCGATGGCCGGCTCCGCAGGCGGCGGTGCCTCGGTGGCCGGAGCGTTATCCTCAGTCTCGTCGGTGGCAGGGACCTCGGGTTCGGATGGCTTCGGTAGGGTTTGTTGGTTTTGCTTTTACTTTTCTTGCAAAAGTTCAATTTCTCTTTCTTTCTTTAGTCCCACATCGGGTGCACCATAGCCCCCTTGTGTACATATATTAGTTTCTTTCCTTTCCTCTATTAAGTTGTTGTGTGGGAAACCCCTTGGGCCACACGCGCGCGCCGTCGCCCGGCCCGGCTCGGCGCGCGTAACGGGTGCGGGTATGCGCCCACATCTGCGGGCGCCGAATGTCGATCCGATTTCCTCTTCGGGTTCGGGCTGGGACCCTAAAATTCTTTTTGCTCCTCTTTATTCAGTCATTTATTTTTCTGTAACGTTAGAAAATTAATTTCTGAACGTTACAAAATATTTTTGAACCGTTTTTGTGTCCAGGTTCGTTATTTATTCTCTTGTGTAACCTCTGAATTAATAGAGAATTAATTCTGACCGTTACACAAACAGTTTATATATACGTGCTAATTTCTTTGTAAAATCATTCCGAAAAACTTCTTACTCCAAACTCTGTCAACATTTTGTTCTTCGTCCTCATCTCCAAGCTCTGGGCAGAGCTAAGTCCTGGTCGTTCTCTCCAAGTCGTGTGCGGCGACGAGATACCGGTAGTGCGGGGGTTTTACCACTATGAGCGTCGGGAACGTCTGCACACAGATCCCGAATAAACTCTTAGGGCAGTGCTTCGTGCACGACTTCCCCAGAGGCCGGTAACATTGTTTAATTTTATTTTTATATTCTGAAATTTTTAAGTAAGTAAAAGACAATTTATATAACAATCTAAGAGTTTATTATCATTTTGTTAGAATTTCAATACTTGCTGTTGATTTAATAGAGAAGGAAATAAATATATATACATACTGTGAGTAAGAGTTGTATTCACAACTTACTGTAATATTCAAATAGTTGATTTGCTCACTGTTTGATATTACTATTTGTTAGACTCACTGTTTAAATATTTGCTACTGTAGAAATTTGTTTCATAATACTATTTGTTACTGTTCCAACAACAAAATATTTGTTAATGTAGCATATTCAAATTTTTAACAAACGTTAACTTGTATAGAATTTTGACCATAGCAAATTCTAACAAACGTTACTGTTGACTTATTCTAAGAAGGAAATAGTTACTGTGTAAGAAAAATATATATTCAAGTTAAGAGTTCTAAAGAACTATTCTTACTGTTGATTTGCTTCTAACAATATATATATAATTGCTTCACACTCTTTACAAAGAATTTTTTTTTTTTTTTTGCAAATTCTAACAATATAGTTATAAAGAATTATATTGTCTGTTTAAACAAATTCTTTTAGCAATTTGTTACTGTACCAATCTTTTAATATTGTAGCAATTTGCAATACTGTAGCAAGTTGTAACAAATTAATTTTTACAAATTTGTAACAAGTTATTTTTTTTGAAAATATTAAATTATTTTTACTGTAGCAAGTTGATAGTTACTGTAGCAATTTGACTTCTAACAATTTTTTATATAGCTACTTCTACCAATTTGTTAGTACATTTGATAATTTTGTCAATTGCAATTTTTAATCACTTAGTATTTTGAAAGCAATTTTGGACCAAAAGAAAATAGTTTAGTAAAAAGGAAATTGCAAATATAATCTTCAAATCTAAAGTTTCAAAGTAGAGACAAACTCGGGCACAAGCCGAAAGGGTCCTTCTGTCAACCGGGTGTAAATAACCCTAAGCGACACGGTATTTAAGAGTCTTCGGACCACCGCTAGCTGGGAACCGGCCCCTACAGCTAACCTGAGTTGATCAACACTTGAAAAACTAAAGATTTTAAGATTGTTTAGCAAAGACCACCTAAACTATTATCTTGAAGAAGGCCAAGGAAAACCCAAGTCTAATTTTCCGTATAAACCCAAAAAGAATTTCTTCAAGAAGAAGAAGAAAAAAAATTTCAGCCTAACCACCACAACCATCATCACCAAAACTAAAAACCTAGAACTTCAGTCAGACTCAGTTAGACCAGAAGCGAACATGCTTCACAAAGGTTCTTCGAGTTCCTTAAGGTCTGTAAGCTTTCAACCCCTTATTAACCTCTCTTACCATTCTGATGATTGGTGGTTGGATTCTGGAGCAAATGTTCACGTTTCGTTTGATCGCTCCTGTTTTTCAAACTATCAAGAATCAAGTGGAGGAGGTGTGACCCTAGGAGATAGCTCAACGGCACAAATAATTGGAAGAGGAAAAGTTAACCTGAAAATGACATCAGGAAAAATCTTAACTCTTCAGGATGTTCTTCATGTGCCGTCTGTCAGGAGAAACCTAGTTAGTGGATCCCTTCTTGTAGCCTCAGGATACAAAATTGTAATGGAGGCAAATAAAGTAGTTTTTTTCTAAGCATGACTCTTTTATAGGGAAAGGTTTTGTAAAAGACGGTCTCTTTATTTTAAGTACAATGAATAAAATGTCTGATGGTTCTCTCATTGTCTCTAATATAGAATCTTCAAATATTTGGCATGGCAGACTAGGTCATGTGAACCTAGGTTCTATTAAAAGGATGATGACCTTAGATCTTATTCCCAAGACTCCAATAGATGTCAAACACAAATGTGAGATTTGTGTTCAAGCCAAACACACTAGATTACCTTTCAAATCTGTAGAAAGAAATTCTGACCTTCTAGAACTTATCCATAGTGATGTATGTGACTCAAATAGGATTTTGACCAGAGGCGGTAGAAAATACTTTGTTACATTTATAGATGATTATTCAAAGTATTGTTATATCTACCTTCTCAAAACCAAAGATGAAGTTCTAGATAGATTTAAGGTCTACAAATCTGAAGCTGAGAACCAATTAGAAAGGAAGATTAAGATCCTTAGATCTGATCGTGGTGGAGAATATACCTCAAATGAAATGACTAACTTCTGTGAAGAACATGGAATAATTCATGAGGTAACAGCTCCTTATTCATCTCAGTCTAATGGAGTTGCTGAACGCAAGAACCGCACTCTGTTAGATATGGTGAATGCCATGCTTCTCAGCTCTGGTGCTCCTGATAACTTGTGGTGAGAAGCCCTTTTAACTGCCTGTTACATTCTTAATAGGATTTCTAGTAAGACAAAAGATAAGACTCCCTATAAGCTGTGGAAAGGTAGAGCACCTAGGATTAATTACCTTAGAGTTTGGGGATGTCTTGCTAAAATCGGAATTCCCGAACCTAAAAAGAGGAAGATTGGTCCCAAGACTGTAGACACTGTTTTCATAGGATATGCCTTAGACAGCTATGCCAATAGATTTCTAGTGACTCACTCAGAAGTAAATAAAATCTCTAACAATACCATTATAGAAGCAAGAGATGCAGTTTACTTTGAAAACATATTTTCTTTTAAGGATAGAGTTTCAATCTCTTCCTCCATACCCTCTACTAGTTCTCAAGTCCAAATACCTAGCTCTCAATCTGAACAAGACTTAGAACCAAGACGGAGTAAAAGGAATAGGATTGAGAAAAATTTAGGAGAAGGATTCTTCACATTTTTGATAGAGGGTGATCCCTCAACTTATGAAGAAGCAATGTCTTCTCCTGATGCTCCCTTCTGGAAAGAAGCCATTAACAGTGAATACAACTCCATCATGCAGAATAACACTTGATTTCTAACAGATCTACCTTTAGGCAATAAACCAATAGGTTGTAAGTGGATTTTCAAGAAGAAACTCAGAGCCGATGGTACTATAGAGAAATACAAAGCTAGATTAGTTGCTAAGGGTTTTACCCAGAAGAAAGGGTTAGATTATTTTGATACCTACTCTTCTGTAGCTAGGATCACATCCATTAGAACTCTCTTGGCCTTAGCATCCATTCATGATATGCTAATCCATCAAATGGATGTAAAGACAGCATTTTTGAATGGAGATCTAGAGGAAGAACTTTATATGGACCAACCTGAAGGTTTCATTGCTAAAGGTCAAGAAAAAAAAGTCTACAGACTAGTAAAATCCCTCTATGGCCTGAAACAAGCTCCCAAACAATGGCACAATAAATTTGACAAAGTAATTTGTGAATATGGTTTCTTGTCAAATGAGTATGACAAATGTATATACTCTAAAGGTACATGTAAAAATTGTGTCATTTTATGCTTGTATGTAGATGACATCCTTATCCTAGGATCATCACTGGAATTGATAAATATTACAAAGAACTATTTATCTAGCCAGTTTGATATGAAAGACCTAGGAGAAGCCAACCTAATTTTAGGAATGCAAGTGACCAAAGGCAAAGAGGGTTATACTCTATCTTTAGCACATTCAATTGAAAAAATGCTAAAAAGATTTGAGTTATTTGATAAGAAACCTGTCCTTACTCCTTATGACAGCAGTATTGTACTGAAAAAGAATGAAGGACCACCTTTGGAACAACATAAATATTCCCAGATGATAGGCTCCCTTATGTATATAACAAACAGGACAAGACCTGATATTGCATTTGCTATTGGGAGACTAAGCAGATATACCAGTAACCCAAATCAGTCACATTGGACTGCCTTGGATAGGGTATTTAGATATCTCAAGGGCACCCTAAATTACAAACTTCATTTTACTAGGCACCCTGATATCATAGAAGGTTATTCAGATGCAAACTGGATAACCGACTCACATGATGTAAAATCTACTACTGGATATGTATTTACTCTAGGAGGAGCTGCGATCTTCTGGAGCTCTTGTAAACAAACTATCATAGCTAGGAGTACAATGGACTCTGAAATGATAGCTTTAGATACAACTTGTACAGAAGCTGAATGGCTTAAAAATCTTATTATGCATATACCTGTTTCTCTTAGTCCTGTTCCTGCAATTTCTATAAATTGTGATAATAAATCTGTTATTGAACTACTAAAGCATGATTCTGTGAATGCTAAGATGAACAGGCACCTGCAGCTGCGCTTCAAGTCAATAAAGAGCCTACTAGGCAAATATGTGGTTCTTGACTATATAAAGTCAGAAAAGAACCTTGCAGATCACTTGACGAAGGGTCTGTCTAGGACTTTGATCCTAGAATCATCGAGGGGGATGGGGTTAAGCCCATAAGTTAGTCACCAGCAGTGGCAACCCAACCGAGTCTGACTGGAGATCCCAAGAAGCCGGTTCAATGGGTAGAAACAAGCTGAACTTAGGTGACTTTATGGAACACTGACTCGAGATTAAAAGTCTCATTAAAATAAAGCCAAAGCGGTTGTACATGTGTACAATGACTCCCCATCCCTATGGTGACAGTGTTCCTGTGTGATATGGTTAGGATGAGTTTAAACTCTTAATAGGTCCAAACTGTAATGCTAGGTTGATTCATATCACCAACCATTAAGGACTTACCTATATGAGAGGTCGTGAAGGCCGCGACTATGGGACATGGCGATCCCAGACAACTCTCATGAATGTGGAAAGTGCGCATGGCCATTTAAAAGCGCCACCCGATAGACCAAGGACCTCTAGCGTACTATGTGTGTTATTTTCTAAATCTGATTCAAGAAGTCTGATTCAAGGCATAGTCCATCAAGCACTTCTTCAGATTAAGGCAATAGTCACTACGTGAGATTCAAGACTGTAGTCCATCTCATCTATGCATAGTATTTTACTGCCCAGATGCTCTCTCTCTCTCTATTTACTTCACTCTTATCTATGTTTCGGAACTTGACCTTTCGGGGGGGAGATTGTTGGTTTTGTTTTTACTTTTCTTGCAAAAGCTCAATTCCTCTTTCTTTCTTTAGTCCCACATCGGGTGCACCATAGCCCCCTTGTGTACATATATTAGTTTCTTTCCTTTGCTCTATTAAGTTGTTGTGTGGGGAACCCCTTGGGCCACACGCGCGCGCCGCCGCCGCCGCCCGGCCCGGCTCGGCTCGGTTCGGTTCGGTTCGGCGCGCGTAACGGGTGCGGGTACACGCCCACATCTGCGGGCGCCGAATGCCGATCCGATTTTCTCTTCGGGTTCGGGCTGGGACCCTAAAATTCTTTTTGCTCCTCTTTATTCAGTCATTTATTTTTCTGTAACGTTAGAAAATTAATTTCTGAACGTTACAAAATATTTTTGAACCGTTTTTGTGTCCAGGTTCGTTATTTATTCTCTTGTGTAACGTCTGAATTAATAGAGAATTAATTCTGACCGTTACACAAACAGTTTATATATACGTGCTAATTTCTTTGTAAAATCATTCCGAAAAACTTCTTACTCCAAACTCTGTCAACATTTTGTTCTTCGTCCTCATCTCCAAGCTCTGGGCAGAGTTAAGTCCTGGTCGTTCTCTCCAAGTCGTGTGCGGCGACGAGATACCGGTAGTGCGGGGGTTTTACCACTAGGAGCGTCGGGAACGTCTGCACACAGATCCCGAATAAACTCTTAGGGCAGTGCTTCGTGCACGACTTCCCCAGAGGCCGGTAACATTGTTTAATTTTATTTTTATATTCTGAAATTTTTAAGTAAGTAAAAGACAATTTATATAACAGGGTTTCTTCGGCCATGGCCAGAGAGAGGAAGAAGAAGGGAGGATTTAGAGAAAGAAAGGGAAGGTGTTGTTTGGGTTTGGGGAGAGAGCAGGGGTTTTAAGTAGAGGGAGGTGGGGTTCCCAAGAAAAAAATATATATACATATATAGGAATGGGAGGTTTAATAATTAGTCGGAATTAAGAAATCAAGAAGAGTTGATTTATACAGCGTATGTATCGGCCCCAGATCTGCTGTCCGATAATGGCTGTCCTTCCTATTTGTCTCGTGGTACCCACCGCAAAAAAATCAAAAAATCAAAGAGGAAACAGAATATCGGATAAGTATTTTCGGACAGCGGATCAGCTTTTCGTATGCATGTATGTATGTAGAGAAAGTATGTTCGGGAGTTACTTATGTGGTGTGTTTTACCTTTCTTGTTGGGGATTAACGTACACAATCTCTCACCATCGCACACTAGCATTACCCGGCAGGAAGTCGGCTACTTTCATCATCTCACTTTTCTTTTCTCTACTACTTTTCTCCTTTCTTTCTTTCTTCTTTTTTTTTTAAACTAACATTTTCTATATTTTATATTTATTATAAAAATTTATATTATATTAAAAATAATTATACGACCATATCATATACTTTATATGTTAAGGATGGTTAATACAACAACCCTTTATATAAAACATAGAAAAAATCCATATAATAAATATAAAATATAGAAAATATCAGTGTAATTAATCTTAAAATAAAAAAGATCTGTATAATAAACATAAAATATAAAGAAGGTATTTCTTTTCTTCCCATATGTTTTACGTATTGTAGTCTTTGGTCATTCAAATATTTATTCTTAAAATGTATTCTTAAAAATTATTTTTTCATAAACGACGATGATATGGAAACACCTTATACGTTGAATATGTCCAGTTGAGTAAAATAATTTATCCATGGACAAAAATGTCCCTTTTTCTACCCAAATTTATAAGTAAAAAAATTCATAATCCTAAATTCTCCTATAATTTCTCAATTTTGTTTTATGCATCAACAAATTAAAATTTCAAATTGTTGATATTCTGTTTATCTATATTGCTTTTATACAGATTCATTTCAAAGCAATTGAAGATGATTCAATTTGTAATTCTCATTTGTATGATTATTTTTCATCAATAAATATGGTTTTGGTTATTAGAGAAATTAATTTATTAATTCTTTAATTGGATATTTCTATTTATAAAATTATCCTATTAGAGGAATTAATTTATTAATTCCTTAATTGAGTATTTCTTTTTATGGAATTATTTAGTTAGCTTTCTATTTAGATTTGTATATAATTAACCGCAATTTTCATAGATGAGTTAATTAGCTAGATTAAAAATATTTGGAAAATCAACTCAATTTCATCTTATAAGAGTATATATATATATATATATATATATATATATATATATATATATATATATATATATATATAGTTCATCTTTATTTAATAATCAAATCATTATTTCGAATCTCCATATGATATTAGAGCTACCAGACCTGCTTCTTCCGTCATCTCTTTCTCTCTCATAATGGCTTCCGAAGATACCTCTTAATCTTCCAACGCTCCGCGTAATGGTCGACCTCCACCACGTCCATATCTTAGTATCACTACCACATTTCTAGAGTAGGGACATTGTTGTCATTTGAAATATTTGTATATAATATGTTATATTATTATTGTTAATAATATGGGTTAGTGGACTAGACTTGATGTGACCATTAGACTCAACCTTAGACTAGACAATTTTGGACCCACTAGTTAATCCCTTTTTATTTAATTAAAAAATTGTTAAACCCTCACTTGTGATAAAAACTCCACTAAATTAAATAGCTCTTAATGACAACTATATGGGGGTATTATGGACTTTGTGCATTAGCTAGCCCCAGGTTTAGTGGCCGGCCCTATATAGGAGATGGGGAGCCTCCCTCTAGTGCATTTATTAGCTCATAAAAAATCCTATAAGTACTTCTTCCCCAAACTCCTTCTTTTCTCCATCAAATTTCAGAAATTTAAACCCCAATCCCTTTTATTTCTCTCATCAAAGAAGCCTAGTGTCACGACCCGTACCCGAAAAATCGGGCATAAGTCGTGGGTACGTCCAGCCTACGCCGCAGCATCGACGGTAGAACGCTGTCTAGGTCAACTATCTAGATAACAATCTCACGCAATCAATATATAAACCTGTCAAGATCTCAACTCCAAACGGAGGAGCAATATCATAATGATAATCACAATGTACTTAATCACAAATCTAAGCACGATAAGATAACACAGAAGGCTAACAACTATAAAGTCTAACCAACAACAACTACTACAACAACCACAACATCAATAATAATAATACAACATCCTGAATAATATACAATACAATGTCTCAATCCAAAACCGGAGACAAATTCGGTGCTAAAAGCTAATAAAAACAATAACAAGGTCCTAGTGATCCCGGCTACCAACCCGAAATTCACTCCTAAACTAGAGGGTCCCTGTCTGCACCATCGACAGGCTCAGGTGTCACGACCCGCACCCGGTTTAGGGGCACGAGTGCGTGGGTACGTCCAGCCTACGCCGCAGCATCGGCGGTAGAACGCTGTCAAGGTCTTGATACTATCTAGCTAATGTCACACAATATCCAATCTCCATAAGGAGGTACGGATGACACAATAAACGAGCACATACTCAATCACAGGATTACAGCACGATAAGATAACGAACAAAAATTTAATTAAATACAACACAAGTCAAAGTAATAATCTAACTCAACAAATAACCAAGTCTCATCAAAAAATGCCGGAGACAAATCCGATACCAAATAGTCTACTTAAAGAACAAAATAAAAATAGAAATTTCCGGCTAGTCCTCCCGGAATCACAACTAGACTACCAAGTCTGCAGCTACTCACCATATGGTCCATAAAGTGTCGGACAGCGGTCCTCTAAGGCATAGTCTGGAAAAATGTTTTCAGTCAGGAAGGAGCAAAGCACAATCTCAAATAACAGTTCCATTTAATTGATAAGGACTATAAAGTAATAAACATGTCATGCTAGATACTGAGAAGACAGTGAAATAAATGCAATGGCAATTAAAGAGAGACAGGCAATGTAAAGAGACAGGCAATAGGCAATATGATACAGTCAGTGCATGTATGAAAATGAAAAGAACAAGGAACAATATCATATACGGGTGATGTAGTATATGATTTAAAATAGGGAACTGTAATCTATTCTAAGTGTTTGAAATAGTAGTTTCAAAATGTGATCGGCTTGGGAACATGTACGATAGCTACAGGGCCTGGCTAATCATGGGTGAAGAGCATGATTAACACTTACAATTTTCTATACTACAATAAGAGGTTATGATCATATTTCTTACTAACTACTTCCCCGCCCCTAACTAGTACTGTGGATCCAACCATGACACGTCACGATACACGAGCAAGTCCAGTTTATCATGTACGATGTCTAATATACATGTCGTGTACAATGTCAATACGATAATCAAGGTAACATCTCATGACTGCAGATCCAAGCTATACTAGTCCGTGTAGCACAGTGTCAAGGATTCAGTTGTAACATTTCAAGATTATTGAATTTATAGAAATTATCAAAAAAATTGGAAATTATCAGAGAATGTACTTGCCTCGGGTCCTTAGCTGGTAATTATGAATGTCCTGTTCCAGAGTATCCCCTGGGTGAACCAACAGTCCTATAAACATAACACAATATAACATTTGCATCAGAAGCTACTCTAACACACAGTCAAAATACTGGCCTCAGGGCCATGCCAGGCAGGGCACTAGTCAACTAGGGTCATCTAGTAGGATATACATAAACCACATTACACTTATTTAACTAACATATACTTTAATGCTTACAATATATATATATATATATATATATATATATATATATATATATATATATATATATATATATATATATATATATATACCAAATTTAGTACATATACAATATTTTATACATGCACCAATTCAAATGTATTTACAATATAGATATATATGCCTTTTAAATACATATTTGATTTATACTAGTTGAACATTATGTATGTATACTCATATACATGCCAAAAATACATTTTAGAATATATATATATATATATAGTCAACATTATCATTTAAATATACTAATACTAATACACCAAATTAAATTTATACTATGTATATTAGGAATATAATAAAAGCATGTACAAAATATATTTTTATACATATATACAAATTATATATGTTGAAAGCATATACATAGTATATACAAAACATAGATATATATATCAATTTATACAATACCAATAATGCATATACTAAGTACGTATTTATATTTATATCAACCCTGTTAAATATATACATATACATTATTCATTAATTACTCATACCTATTAACAAAAATACGCACTAAATACGTACTAAAATATATATAGTTAATACTAACACGTACATATATATACATCTATTAAAAATACGTATCTAATACACATTATAAGGAAATACCAATATACTTACATTTATACCAATTAATGATTACATATATATACTAAATATATATAAATACATGTATACCCATTTTATATATAAAAATATATTAAGTATACCAATAAATAATTTCCTACATATTCTGAAATCTACATATACATTAATTAATATATATACAAATACATATACATTAAACATTAATTAAATTACATAATTACATATACATGTTAATATATACATATACTATACATTAAATACCTACATACATACTAAGTAGATTAATTATATATATATATAATGTACATACACATACTGAATACTTATACTGTACATATACGTACACATGGATTAAATAACTATTATACGTATACATATATTATATATATACTCACGTATATACGTATATAGTTATATATACACATATATGTAAATATATATACACAGGAAGAAAGAAAAAGGAAGAAGGAAGAGGGAGAGAGGGAGCTTACAGTGATGGAGTCGGCTGGAGTCTTCGCCGGAAAATGGCCGGAGGGGCTACGACAGGGAGGAGCAGCCGGAGGGTTCAGGAAGTCGGGGGTCGGACTCGGTCGGGTGCAGAGGAAGGGCTAGGCCGGCAGATGGGTGGAGATGGGAGTGGTGGTGGCAGCGCCGGGCTGATGTGGCCGCCGGAGGAGCTCAGGGGTAGTCGGGGACCGGAGTGCGGAGCCGCCGGACCGCTGGACACAGCAGGGATGAGATGAAGGTAGGAGTGGTGGGAGAATGGAGGGAGGAAGAGCACAGCCGTGGGGTAGCCGCCGGGTCGCCTGGCCGGAGACAGGCCGGGGTGCGCAGGGGGAGTCGGCTTGCCGGCCGGGGGCTCGAGATCAGCGGGCTGCCGGAGAATGTACACAGGGGAGGAGCAGCAGGGAGAACTCGGCCGCCGGAGTGCTGGGCTCGGCCGGTGAACAGGAATCGGGTTTGGATGGATGGATGGATGGGGAAGAGCGGGGCCGGCTGATGGTTGGCCGCCGGAGGGATGTGGGCCGCCGGGGTTGGCCGGGTGGCCGGAGCAAGTCGGGGAGGGGAGCACAGGTGATGGTGTAGTAATGGTTTCCCCCCTCTTAGTTTGAATTTAAATTCAAAACAAATAAAAGAAGAAGAAGAAGAATAAAGGAAAGAGAAGGAGAAAGAAAAGAGAAGAAGAAAAAGAGAAGAAAAAATTTACATACGTAGGAGAGAGGAGATGGAGGCTTGAGGAGAGTGGGGTTTCCTAGGTTTTCTAGGGATTAGGGTTGATGTAACATGATGTTATATAGGAGAGAGGGTTTGATGGAGGGTGAGGATGCACTCAATTAAATGAGTGGTCCAGATTTGACATGGAGAAAATAATTCATGTGGGGATGAGGGTGATGATTAAAAATTAATAGGGCTCCCTCATTGGTTTTTAACAAATAGATGTTGACACAAAAAATGCCAATTTGCAAATTAGCCCCCTTTAATTTTGGTATTTGCACAAACACATGAAATGACAAAAATTTGGCGGACGATTCGGTGTCCGGTGTTTTTTAGGGTCAGGGGGCGCTGTATGATCGGTATGGGCTCAATTTACAGGGCACTAAAATTAATATGGAATTTACGGAATCAGATAAAATGGTATCCTCAAATTAAATAGAAATAAATACAAGTTGTGTTCAACAATTAATTAGGAGTACATGGAGCCAAAATCAGGTCAGGTCATCAATACCAATAATGAAGAAGACTCAGAACAGAATATTATCCTAATTTGGGCCGCACGAAAAATAGGTCAAGATTGCCTCCAATTTAAATTGGAACGCACAACGCTACAAAATAGGAATTTATTAAATAACGTCCGTAATGATTTTTGTGCGGCTAGAAATAATGCACAGAGAGCATAATTAAGAGTTGCAAAAAAAGCAGAATGGAAGGCGGGCATGTCTAGGACAAGATTGGGAAATTTGTTGGGAGACAAAAGATAGGGTAGTGTCCCAATTATCGAAGCAAAGGCAATGCGCAAAATATTAAATAAAATATGGTGATTAAATACAAACTCCAAGAATTAAATTCTAGATAAAATAATAAAATCCAGAATTCTATAATTCGGACAGGTGGTCATCTACTGGGCTTCTAGGTCAAGTCTACTAGCTAAAAAATAAATGAACACTGTATATAATATTATATTTAATTACACATCACACATAATTATTTAAAACCAAATATACTATCATAAAATTTATTAATTGTAACTACCATAATATTAAATATTATAAAAAGTCGAAAATACCCCTGTTTTCGGAACGTGGTAGTGACAAGTCTACCCTCCTTAAAAGAATTTCGTTCTCGAAATTCAAAATCCTCAAAGTAGCGTTTATTCATACACATTATTATTTCCCTCAAATTTTAAATTCATAATCCACGAAATCAGGTAATAATTCATAATGTCTTTTCAAATTTTTTCCAAAAATTCTGGGATTATTGCAATCCTGAAAAATCCTCGAAATAGAATCAAAGTCCATTTTTATCAATTTTTTCGAAATTTTAGTTAATAATTCAATACTCAAAATTTAATATCCACTCCTCAAATTTGATTTTTTTCTCAATGAACAATTATAAAAATGTAATCTCGTTCCACAAGTTTAAATTCAAACATTTAGTCCATCAATAATTTTATTTCTCGATTTCCTCTTCCTCAAAATACTCAACAAATGCGACACTTAAGGATTCTCCAAATGCAACATCTCATATAAAATTCTAAAATTCATAACTTACAATTAAATAAATATAATCTCCCAGAATTTCCAAATTTTTATAACCAATCATGTCATAACCTTCCTGGAATTAATAAATCACCAATTATGAAATGTTAATTTCTTGGCCCTTTTATTTAAATCGATGTTTATCCTCGAATTTTTTTTTTCCATCTTGTTAATCATCTTGTCTCTCCTGTCAAGTCATAACTCCTTTATGAGTCTTCGTCATGGTCAAACCTCGATAATCATGGTCCAAGAAAAATCTTCCTACAATTATACAACATGCAATCTAAGGGGAAATGTACGGTCATGGTGTCTTGTCATGGTATTGCAGTCTCTGTATCAGGGTGTACTACTAGCTACATTCTAACAAGAAATCATGCATACAACTTGTACTAAGGAAGCAATCAATCAATCAAATAGATAGGAACAGAATGAAGGAAAGAACAAAATTTGCTAACACATTACTTGTAGTATCGGTCTCCTCGACCGTCGTCGCAATTGCCCTGCCCTGCTGGGGTGGTTCCCTTCGCGGGTGCTGAGCAATATACGGTTCCACAGGTAGCCTAACTGGATCTCTAAAATCTGAAGCTGCGCGCTGGCCGGGAAGATAAGGGGCTAGAAGACAATCCCTTACTCGATGTCCCGCAGCGCCGCAGTGCAAACAAAGTCCTAGCCTCGTTCTACAGCTCTCCCAAAGGTGACCTGGCTTCTTACAGAAATGACAGGTCTGCTGTGTCTCTCTCGGAGGCTGTTGCTGACTCTGTTGAACACGGACTGGTGCCTGGTACCGTTGTTGATACTGATACGCCCATGGATGTTGCTGGATAGGAACTGGTGCTAGGTACTGCGGTGGATGCTGAAATGTCCATGGTTGTTGCTGAATATGAAATGGTGCTTGGTACTGCTGTTGGTACTGAATACGGGGATGCTTGGCTGGTCCTGTGCTACCATTCATATCTCCAAAAGTATTGTGACTCCTCTTAGGCCTAAGATCTAGATCCTCTTCTGCGATCTGAGCATCCATCAAGATAGCCTCATAGGTAGCGGTACGACGACCAGAAGTACGTGACCGAATATCTCTCGTCAGTCCCTTTCTAAATTTTTGGGCTCGATCTCCTGGGTCTCGAATCATAGACGATGCAAAACGGCTCAATCTACAGAATTCTGCAGCGTACTCGTCGACCGACATGTTTCCTTGAACCAAGTCATGAAACTGACTTTCCAAGGTTCCCAATGCCACGTCGGGAAAGAACTTCTCCTTAAAGAGTTCCTTGAAGGTCTCCCAAGTAAGTCCTTGCGCAGTAATTCTCGGCTCCGTGCGATACCATGTGAGTGCGATATCGAACATCTGACTGCCAGCGGCTTCTATCTGCAAGTTTTTCGGAATCTGGGTCAATCGCAGGCTCCTTTCTATATCCTCTAGCCAGTCGTCAGCGTAGAGTATCCCTTCGGTGCCTTTGAACTCTCGAGGCATCATCCTTTTGAAATCCACTATAGTGCCTGATCTCTGCTGCTGGCCAGGAAACTGCTGGTACTGTGCTACTCTCTCCAAAGCTTGGAGAGTCACTTGATGAGCATTCTCCATGCTTTCTCTCATCAGCTTGGTTTGTGCCTGGTGCGCTTCTGCTTGCACCCTCTGAGCCTCAGCTTGAACTCGTTGAGCGTCTGCCGTCACTCTTTGGGCATCTACCATGCCCTGGATCAAGGTAAACATCTGCGTCCCGTCAATGGGCAAACCTCCGGGAATCGGAGTCGGTGGAGGAGGAAGGGTGTCCGTCTCAGCTGCGGCAATATTCTGAACAGGTGGAGGAGGAGGATCACCTACGTGCATCGGAGATGTAGGAGGAACTACGGCTGTCTGTCCCTCAGGTAGAGAGGTGGCATGCCCCTCTCTAGCTGATGTTCCCGCTCTCATAGACCGTATCTGCGGCGACATCATGAAGACAGATCCCAAAGAATCAATTTAGGCAAAAATGCGATATCATCAAGGAAGGACAGTACAGTTCTAAAGAAGCAACATTCAAGATAAAAGATTAGAAATAAATCCTAGTTGTGATTGCACAGGTCAAAGATACATCCATGGTCTGATACTTCTATCCCTCTAAGTACCACAGTTCTACCACAAGCACACTCACTGCTAGCTTCCTTACCTACTGCAATCGCTGATACTAGTTATTCCTATCACTCAAGTGCATAACAATTGCAACACACTATTCTAAATACTGCACTCTCTAATACAACCCTAGATGAAAACCCAAGTCAGTTTGCAGTGGAATCACTATCATGCTCAAGCCAACAGATCCTTACACATGCATCTCATCTACTATATACTAATATATCTCTCTCTCTATAAGATTTTATCCTCAAATAAAATTCCTGAAAATAATTCCTCGAATAAATTTAAGTATAATGCATATACCTTCCTCAAGGTTAATTATTTAAATACTGAAGTGAAAATTTTATCAATTCCAAAAATCCTTATAGCTTGTCTAGGTTCATCAAATTGAATCTGAATTCCTCAAAGTTTTGATGATAATATCTCACTTCTCAAAATTCAAAAATGCAATTCATTTTTAATCTTCAAATTAGAATTTAAATCCATATCTAGTAGTCCAGTAGCCCTAGTGTTATCTTTCTCACTGTCCTCATCGACGTGTGTCATCAAGCAATACCATAAATTAGTCTGCAAATTTTATCTTGATACGAAATCAAACCCCTCTATGAAACCAAAATCGTAACTTAATACCTAATTAACAATAATCAAATTCAACATCAATAAGTGAGAATGGACGGAACAAGGGAATGATTTAAATTGGAATTTAAACAAGATTCTCAGGGGTCATCCCAGGAATCTCTCAAGGAATTGTGATTGAGTATTCGCTCTCGTCCTAGTATCCTATGTCCTAGATCCTATCGCAGGTACGCAGTAGTGTAACAAAGATGCCACACTACTACGATATCGCACAACTCGTGAAGTCTGACAAGCATGGGCCACCACTAAAAACGTGTCACGACCCGCACCCGGTTTAGGGGCACGAGTGCGTGGGTACGTCCAGCCTACGCCGCAGCATCGGCGGTAGAACGCTGTCAAGGTCTTGATACTATCTAGCTAATGTCACACAACATCCAATCTCCATAAGGAGGTACGAATGACACAATAAACGAGCACATATTCAATCACAGGATTACAGCACGATAAGATAACGAACAAAAATTTAATAAAATACAACACAAGTCAAAGTAATAATCTAACTCAACAAATAACCAAGTCTCATCAAAAAATGCCGGAGACAAATCCGGTACCAAATAGTCTACTTAAAGAACAAACTAAAAATAGAAATTTCCGGCTAGTCCTCCCGGAATCACAACTAGACTACCAAGTCTGCAGCTACTCACCATATGGTCCATAAAGTGTCGGACAGCGGTCCTCTAAGGCATAGTCTGGAAAAATGTTTCCAGTCAGGAAGGAGCAAAGCACAATCTCAAATAACAGTTCCATTTAATTGATAAGGACTATAAAGTAATAAACATGTCATGCTAGCTACTGAGAAGACAGTGAAATAAATACAATGGCAATTAAAGAGAGACAAGCAATATAAAGAGACAGGCAATAGGCAATATGATACAGTCAGTGCATGTATGAAAATAAAAAGAACAAGGAACAATATCATATACGGGTGATGTAGTATATGATTTAAAATAGGGAACTGTAATCTATTCTAAGTGTTTGAAATAGTAGTTTCAAAATGTGATCGGCTTGGGAACATGTACGATAGCTACAGGGCCTGGCTAATCATGGGTGAAGAGCATGATTAACACTTACAATTTTCTATACTACAATAAGAGTTTATGATCACATTTCTTACTAACTACTTCCCCGCCCCCAACTAGTACTGTGGATCCAACCATGACACGTCACGATACACGAGCAAGTCCAGTTTATCATGTACGATGTCTAATATACATGTCGTGTACAATGTCAATACGATAATCAAGGTAACATCTCATGACTGCAGATCCAAGCTATACTAGTCCGTGTAGCACAGTGTCAAGGATTCAGTTATAACATTTCAAGGTTATTGAATTTATAGAAATTATCAAAAAAATTGGAAATTATCAGAGAATGTACTTGCCTCGGGTCCTTAGCTGGTAATTATGAATGTCCTGTTCCAGAGTATCCCCTGGGTGAACCAACAGTCCTATAAACATAACACAATATAACATTTGCATCAGAAGCTACTCTAACACACAGTCAAAACACTGGCCTCAGGGCCATGCCAGGCAGGGCACTAGTAAACTAGGGTCATCTAGTAGGATATACATAAACCATATTATACTTATTTAACTAACATATACTTTAATGCTTACAATATATATATATATACCAAATTTAGTACATATACAATATTTTATACATGCACCAATTCAAATGTATTTACAATATAGATATATATGCCTTTTAAATACATATTTGATTTATACTAGTTGAACATTATGTATGTATACTCATATACATGCCAAAAATACATTTTATAATATATATATATATATATAGTCAACATTATCATTTAAATATACTAATACTAATACACCAAATTAAATTTATACTATGTATATTAGGAATATAATAAAAGCATGTACAAAATATATTTTTATACATATATACAAATTATATATGTTGAAAGCATATACATAGTATATACAAAACATAGATATATATATCAATTTATACAATACCCATAATGCATATACTAAGTACGTATTTATATTTATATCAACCCTGTTAAATATATACATATACATTATTCATTAATTACTCATACCTATTAACAAAAATACGCACTAAATACGTACTAAAATATATATAGTTAATACTAACACGTACATATATATACATCTATTAAAAATACGTATCTAATACACATTATAAGGAAATACCAATATACTTACATTTATACCAATTAATGATTACATATATATACTAAATATATATAAATACATGTATACCCATTTTATATATAAAAATATATTAAGTATACCAATAAATAATTTCCTACATATTCTGAAATCTACATATACATTAATTAATATATATACAAATACATATACATTAAACATTAATTAAATTACATAATTACATATACATGTTAATATATACATATACTATACATTAAATACCTACATACATACTAAGTAGATTAATTATATATATATATAATGTACATACACATACTGAATACTTATACTGTACATATACGTACACATGGATTAAATAACTATTATACATATACATATATTATATATATACTCACGTATATACGTATATAGTTATATATACACATATATGTAAATATATATACACAGGAAGAAAGAAAAAGGAAGAAGGAAGAGGGAGAGAGGGAGCTTACAGTGATGGAGTCGGCTGGAGTCTTCGCCGGAAAATGGCCGGAGGGGCTACGACAGGGAGGAGCAGCCGGAGGGTTCAGGAAGTCGGGGGTCGGACTCGGTCGGGTGCAGAGGAGGGGCTAGGCCGGCTGATGGGTGGAGATGGGAGTGGTGGTGGCAGCGCCGGGCTGATGTGGCCGCCGGAGGAGCTCAGGGGTAGTCGGGGACCGGAGTGCGGAGCCGCCGGACCGCTGGACACAGCAGGGATGAGATGGAGGTAGGAGTAGTGGGAGAATGGAGGGAGGAAGAGCACAGCCGTGGGGTAGCCGCCGGGTCGCCTGGCCGGAGACAGGCCGGGGTGCGCAGGGGGAGTCGGCTTGCCGGCCGGGGGCTCGAGATCAGCGGGCTGCCGGAGAATGTACACAGGGGAGGAGCAGCAGGGAGAACTCGGCCACCGGAGTGCTGGGCTCGGCCGGTGAACAGGAATCGGGTTTGGATGGATGGATGGATGGGGAAGAGCGGGGCCGACTGATGGTTGGCCGCCGGAGGGATGTGGGCCGCCGGGGATGCAGCCAGCGGCCGCCGGGGTTGGCCGGGTGGCCGGAGCAAGTCGGGGAGGGGAGCACAGGTGATGGTGTAGTAATGGTTTTCCCCCTCTTAGTTTGAATTTAAATTCAAAACAAATAAAAGAAGAAGAAGAAGAATAAAGGAAAGAGAAGGAGAAAGAAAAGAGAAGAAGAAAAAGAGAAGAAAAAATTTACATACGTAGGAGAGAGGAGATGGAGGCTTGAGGAGAGTGGGGTTTCCTAGGTTTTCTAGGGATTATGGTTGATGTAACATGATGTTATATAGGAGAGAGGGTTTGATGGAGGGTGAGGATGCACTCAATTAAATGAGTGGTCCAGATTTGACATGGAGAAAATAATTCATGTGGGGATGAGGGTGATGATTAAAAATTAATAGGGCTCCCTCATTGGTTTTTAACAAATGGATGTTGACACCAAAAATGCCAATTTGCAAATTAGCCCCCTTTAATTTTGGTATTTGCACAAACACATAAAATAACGAAAATTTGGCGGGCGATTCGGTGTCCGGTGTTTTGTAGGGTCAGGGGGCACTGTATGATCGGTATGGGCTCAATTTATAGGGCACTAGAATTAATATGGAATTTACGAAATCAGATAAAATGGTATCCTCAAATTAAATAGAAATAAATGCAAGTTGTGTTCAACAATTAATTAGGAGTACATGGAGCCAAAATCAGGTCAGGTCATCAATACCAATAATGAAGAAGACTCAGAACAGAATATTACCCTAATTTGGGCCGCACGAAAAATAGGTCAAGATTGCCTCCAATTTAAATTGGAACGCACAACGCTACAAAATAGGGATTTATTAAATAGCGTCCGCGACGATTTTTCTGCGGCTAGAAATAATGCACAGAGAGCATAATTAAGAGTTGCAAAAATAGCAGAATGGAAGGCGGGCATGTCTAGGACAAGATTGTGAAATTTGTTGGGAGACAAAAGATAGGGTAGTGTCCCAATTATCGAAGCAAAGGCAATGCGCAAAATATTAAATAAAATATGGTGATTAAATACAAACTCCAAGAATTAAATTCTAGATAAAATAATAAAATCCAGAATTCTATAATTCGGACAGGTGGTCATCTACTGGGCTTCTAGGTCAAGTCTACTTGCTAAAAAATAAATGAACACTGTATATAATATTATATTTAATTACACATCACACATAATTATTTAAAACCAAATATACTATCATGCAATTTATTAATTGTAACTACCATAATATTAAATATTATAAATAGTCGAAAATACCCCTGTTTTCGGAACGTGGTAGTGACATCAGGTCCATAAAACGTTGGACACCACTCCTCCGGATACTCTGGAAAAATATGTCCAGTCAGGACTGGAGCAAGTACATCTCTAACAGCAGTTCCGGTTATATGATAAAAACTATAAAACAGTTATAGCAAGTAGCAAGGAGAATAAAATAAAGTATGGAACAAGTAATATATATATCACTGGTGCATAAAGGTAAAGATGCAGGAATATCAGAAAAAAGATAGTAATGACTGCAAGATACAAGAAATCTATACTAAGAGTAAGTTTGTGCACATGAACGTGTAGTGAGTCCAGCATGAAATACATGTAGTGAGTCAGGTCCAGAAACATGTAAGTGAGACCAACAAGAATGCAAGTGAGTCCAGACTATAAAGAATGAACTCGGTGTCTTTGAAATACTTGTTTCGATATATAAACAGCTAGGGGTAAGTACGGCTCACCGCGCACTGGGTGCGCGGCTGCTATCATTCCAAATTAGACCAGAGGGAGTGATTCCTGATGATTCCAAATGGGAATGTTTACATGTCTACTCGAGTATTTTCCCGTCCCGACTAATACAAGTGAATCTAAGATCCGACACGTAAATCAAGTATGAGTCCAGCCTGAAACATGAGTGATGCCTGTAGTGATGCCTGTAGGTGATGCCAGTAGTGATTCCAGAATAGAGGCCAGAAATATAAAATGTACGTGTCGCAAGTAAATGAATCCAGAAATACCAGTCAGTGTCCCGTGTTGTGCCAGAATAATCAGATAATACTAAACTAGAAGCTGAATCATAATAATCATCAGATAATGAAAACTATTAGAGAATGTACTCGCTTGACGTCCTGAGCAACTGTCGATCCGAACTGGTATCGCAAGGACCTATTGCGAAAAGCAAGGTTAAACAGGTTTCTAATGAGTTAAATAGATATAAAATAACTAAAAATAGGCTTCTAGGGTCGTTCTAGGTCAGAACGGGTCAAACCGATAAAATCTGGGTCAAAAAGTCAACCGGGGTCCAAAAAGTCAACTCTAGGTCAAAACTAGGTCAAACGTTGACTTTAGCTGTCAACCGAGTCAACTACGGTCAACTCTAGGTCAAACTAGGGTGCCCCTGAAATTCTAGGCCAAAATTAGGTCATTAAGCTAATAAACCCTCAAACTCGCCTCCTTGAGATACCGGGATACCCTCGGTATCCGATACCTCAACCTAGGCAACGCACCCCTCCTAAACCCGCTAAAACCTATTCTAGCACGCGTAAATATATACACATATACATAAAAACCTATCTCTAAACTCAAACCTAGGCAATTGCTCAAAAACCCCGCTCGAAACCCAATACCTTGGATATCTAAAGGTATTGAGATACCTTGATATCTCAATGTATCGAGATATCGCCCAATACCCCTCTAACTACCCTTCTAGTTAGCTATCTATGGGTATACATATATACCTAGTTACTAATCTAGGCTAGAAAATATATATCTAATACATATATGCATATACCTATATATTCACAACACATATACACATAACCCATATACCTTACCTTACCTATACATATATATATCTAGCTATATTATATATCTAGCTATATGTATTTATATATCTATACCTATATATATATATATATATATATATATATATATATATATATATATATATATATATATATATAACTATCTATCTAAATCTATCCATCTAGCTAGGTATCCATCTATTTATCTAACTATCTACCTATCTATTTAACTATCTATCTATTTCACAATCTATCTATCTATTAATCTAGATACCTATTTATTTATATCTAGATAATTATCTATGTATCTAGATATCTATCTCTATCTATATATTTATCTAACTATCTATTTATATATATCTAGTATCTATCTATCTATCTAGATATCTACCTATCCATCTAATATCTATCTACCTAGATATCTATCTATCTAACCACCTATCTCTCTATTCATCTATAAACCTATCTATCTATCAATCTAGCTATCTATTAATCTATTACTCCCTCTACCTCGCTACCTGCTACACATTGCTGCTGCGAATGCATCTGCTGCTGTGCATTAGCTGCTGCTGCTGCTGCTGCCTAGCTGCTGCTGCTGTTGCATTGCTGCTGAGCTGCTGTGCAGCTGCTATGCAGTGCACAGCAGCTGCTGCACACTGCTGTGGCTGCTGCCTGCCTCCCCCCTTTCACTCTCACACACACACGACCACACACACAATCACATACAGACACACACACATACCTATATACATATATATATACCAATATATATATATATATATATATACACACACATACTTACATATATATTTATATATACACACTCACAACCACTTATGCATATAAATACACACACACACACACATACAAACACATACATACATACACACGCACACACACACACACACACACATATATATATATATATATATATATATATATATATATATACACACACACACACACACACACACAGATATCTATATATATATATACACACACTAATATATATATATATATATATATATATATATATATATATATATATATATATATATACATATACACACTCAAACATATATATATATATACACTCACTCACACACACTCACTCTCACACACCCTCATACACTCACTCCCACACACACTAACACACACTCTCACAAACACAACTACACACACAAACACTCATACACAAACTCATATATATATATATATATATATATATATATATATATATATATATATATATATATATATATATATATATAAACACTCACTCACACACTCACTAATACATATATATATATACACTCTCCCACTTATACACATATACAAACACATTTAGGTATATACACACAAATATGCATACATACAACACATACCTATAAATATATATATATATATAGAGACACACATACATATAAATATATATATATATAGAGACACATATACATATAAATATATATATATATATAGAGACACATATACACCTATATACAAAATACAACAGAACACAACACACAACAACGCACCCAACGCCCACCAACGCGCGCCCAACGATTCCGACACGCACAAACACCTATAAATATATAAAATATAACCCGAGAACTCTAGCACACACTCTCCGAAGCTAACCCAACGTGCGCACAAGCCCGAAACTAGGAAACCAAGTCGAAATGGCCGTTCGGTCATTTCGACGAACACGAGGTGTGCGGTTCGGAAAATCTCCTAAAACGCACACCAAACCAACTCAGAATCGGCCCAAAATTTATCCACGGGTTATAAACGATGCCTAGATCCTAGAAAAAATTCTACCCCGTTGATTCTAGGCCCATGGCAAAAACACGCATGCACTTATAATCGACGACGACGAAAATCCCAAAAATGCCCGTTTCTCCCGACACGACTTCCCGTGTCCTAACGGAGACACGCACTAACCCTTAAGACATCCGACAACGTCTACCTAGGTCCGTCTAACCTAGGGCATCACCCAAAATTGGGTCAATCTCGGATTTCACCTGAAATTGACACAAACCTAGTGTCAAAGTCTCCAAACCCAACCAAACTTGTTCCAACTTTCTCCCACGGGTAGCCCTAAGGTCTAGAAGGTTCTAAACTATTAATTATACTACATAGGAGTAATTACAAGGGGAAAATTAGGGTTTACCTCTTGGGAGTTGGAATTCCAAGCCAAAGTTTCCAAAAAGCTCCAAATCCACCAAACCAAGCTTCCAAGCTCCCAAATCTAGCCTCCACACCAAGTCTAGGCTCTACAAAAAGGTGTTAGGGAAAAATGTAGGGTTAGGATTCACAACCATGGAGAATAGAAGAAAAAAGAAGAGGAATAGGGTAAGTAAAGAAGAAGAAATGGAGAATGGAGAAGAAGAAGAAGAAGAAGAAGAAGAAGAAGAAGTAAAGAAGAAGAGAATGGGGAGGCTGGGGCTGCTGTGTTTCACGGGTGAGGGGGTGTGGGAACCGGCCATGGTGTGATATAAGGGTTTACAAAGTAGGAAATTACCAAAATGCCCTTCCCTAACTTGGATTTGGGTTTTGGGTTCCAAAAGCACTCAAACTAACTCCAAATCTCTCCAACTAACCCACTAAAAATAAAATAAATATTTTTAAACCCAAAAATAGGTCTCACAAGGGTGTGGGCTGGGTCGAACATGGGTCTACTAGGGTCTGACATGGGTCCAGGCTAGCCAAAACCCTAAAACAATCAATAAAAAAAAATAATACAATCATTAATTAAATATAAATACAATTAATTATAAATAATATACAATTAACCAAATTAAAAAAAAATATCCGGCTCTGGAAATGGGGTGGTGACACCTAGAAGCTTAGGTCACAAGGAGCATTGAAGAAGAAGAAGCTTGGCTAGAGAACCCTTGACTTTGCATTGGGAATCCATCTTCCAAGAGGTAAATTCTGAAATCTCTCTTTTAAATTCTATTTTATTAGTTTTGTTGACCATTAGGAGCCCATCCATGGTTTAGGAATAGCCACAAGGGGAGAGAATGAGTCTCTATTGGTTTCCATGGTGTTTATTCATGAAGTTGTGTATACATTTGGGGGTTTTATGTTTAAGAGTAAATTTTTTCATCCATTGTTCATTGTAACTAGTTATATTAGATGTATATAGTTATATTTGATAGGTATAATTTAGTATTGGTTGTATATTAGGATTTTGGCATGTTGATTGATGGGTATCATGACACCATGAGAGTATCTTGATTAGTGCACCCTAGGTATTTGATCTAATATCTAATATATAATGGTGGTTGTTAATATTACTAGTATATTAGTAGACAGTGTTGGTGTTGGTCTTAGACTATAGTATTATGTGGTGTGTATCAAGCAAGTATTAGTGACGACTCAGTTGCTACAATTTGGGCAGAGGGTATCGGTGTCAGTGTGTATCAGTAGCAGCAACAACTGCATTAGTAGCTGCTGCTATTGGTTGTGGTCATGGGTGATAGCTGATATCATTATTGTTTGAGGGGTGTGGACTGGATGATGGTTATGAGGTGCAAAAATTTGAAAAGAGGAGCCGGATCTGCAATAGGGTGTAAGATCTTACCTGCTGGTAGTATCAAGTTAGGGTAGTTGATGATCAGGTTGTGGTCCAGGTTGGACTAGAGGTGAGGATCAAGTGCTGGTTCTTAGTGTATCAGTGAAGACTGATATACTGGTTTCAATAAATGTCTGTGTGTCAATAAGGATAGTGAATATGAGATTAGATTAACTATCAGGTATGGTGTTCAGAGTTGTTAGGCATCAGTTAGGAAGGGAGAGATGATGTTAGATTCTTAACAGTAATATTTTGCTGTAGATTATAGTACGTATCACATAACAGGAAGTTGAGGATGGGGGAACTTGATTTTAGCAAGCTGAAATAGCAGTTCATTAATTGATTAGGAGAACATGATCGGGTTAGAGCAAGTTAAGGATGGGGAAAATTGGGAGTGGTCAGGAAAATAGCAGCGGTAGTGCCTTCGTGAGGTACCAGTGTAGATTTGGTGGTCGACATTAAGAGTACAGCTGCAACATTGTTGCATCAGACAGTGTAAGGGAAGAGGGGGATCGAGTAGTAAGTGGTCACAGTAGCAACAGGCACAAAGTCTTCAAGTGCAGGTCTGCAGATGTGAGAGAAGTTAGATGTGCTACAGTAACAACTCTTGAGTGGTTAGTTGAGGGAATTAGTTAGGGGAAAATTGTTCAGACTTGTGTATGTATTGTATTGGTGTGAAGTGCCTCTGTGTGTGTTGAAATATAGGGGGGTGTGTGTGTGCCTATGTGTGCAGCAACTATTAAGCATGTTTCAGAAGCAGTAATAGGTAGGTATATTAGTACTTATCTGCAATTGGGTGTCCCTATGTGTCACGCCCCGATCCCGAAAGGGTCGATCGTCCTCGCTGGATCCTTTACGGAACCGATTCGTCCTCGCTTGGGGCGTGATGCCGTGCGAGCCTGTAAACCCCCTGATTTTTCAAAATTTTTAAAACTGGATTTTTTACAATTTTCTAGAATTCTCTGGGATTTTTCTGTAATTTAAAAACAGGATTTTAATTACTCAATGATTTTTAAATAATAATAAACAATATTAAAATATTATGGAAATAATATTTTTGGGTGTAAAATGAAAAACTGGACTTAGGGCAAATTTTCTGGAATTTATCGGGCTCCGGACCTATTTTTAAACACCTAAAACTTTTTATTTAATTAATTAATGATTTATTTATTACTGATTTTATTATTATTATTTTTTATAATTTAAACCCAAACCCGAGCCCTGCCCGGCCCATTGGGCCCAAACCGGGCCCAGCCCCAACCCGGCCCAGCCCCTGCCTAGCGGGTCGGGTCGGATCCGCCCGCCCGAACCCGACCCGACCCGGCGCCCGTCTCCCCCACGCCGCTGTGACCCGTTCACCCGCGTTTTCCGGTGACGCAGCCGCCGCCCTCCGCGCTGCCCGGCCACGTCGCCGCCCCGTCGCAACCCTCGGCCCACGACCCCTTCTCCTCTCCGCCTCGCCCGGAGACAACCTCCCCCCCAGCCTATAAATCCCCCTTTCTTCTCCTCCCTCCGGCCATCGAACCACCCCTCACCGCCTAGCCTCCGCTCCGCCTCGCCGAGACGCCGCCACCGCTCCCCTCGCCGAGCCCTCGCCAGCGTCGCCCTAGCTCCGCCGATGCGCCACCCCCTTCTCCTCCTTCCCCGCAGCCAGCACCCCGAGCCCCCAACTCCTCACCGCCCCGCAGCTCCCTCCGGCCCGCTGCCCAGCCGCCGCCTCCGGCCGCAGCGCCGCCCTCCGCCGCAGAGCCCCCGGCCTCCTCCGCCTCAGCGCCGCCCCAGCCGCCGTCCCCGCCGCCGGCCAGTGAACCCAAACCCTAACCGTAGTTTTCGATTTTGTATCCGACACGTGTCGGACACAATTCGACCCCGGTTTTCTGGTCCCGTTCAGGTGAGTGTATCTTCTTGTCCGTAGCTCGGATTTCGATTCTGTAAATTGTGTTGCGAAGCCTGTATGACTGTCTCGGTGCCCGGATAACCCGTTCGTGGTATCGCGTCCTGTGGTGATCGCACACCGCGATCCAAAAATAGGAAAAAAATTGGACCCTGTTTTACCCCGGAACCGAGTACGCTCCATCAAACGGGACGACTTGGTCGCGCTCGGTCTTCACAGATACGTGCGCATCGTCGATACGGACGTGTGGGATTTCGCAGAAGTCGATTCGGGTGTGCGTGCACACCGGGATCAACGCGTATCCGCGGATATCGCCCCGTATCCGTACTTTCTGGAATGTGCCCTAACTTTGTGTACACACGTCGGATCGAGACAAAACTTGTGCCATCGGACTCGTAGAAATATGCTGGTCCTGTGGGTCAAGTTTGGTTCGATTATGAGAACGTTGACAAAATCGCGTGTCGTGGGCCCTAGAGGCCCCGCTCGACGGGCGATTTTGTGATCGGCTCATCGGAATCCAATTCTGGAAGTTCTGTTGGGTTCGTATCATCGTTCCTGACCTGTTGACACTAAGTTTGGTGAATTTGGAGACCTTTGACCTGGACACATGTTTTGGTGCAAAGCGGGCCAGCAGGTGGACCCCGTTTTGACCCAAAATTGTCGTTTTTGCCCTTGTCTCCAAATTGGACCCAAGGACAGGCGTTTCTAGCTGATTGATATTTTCTGGATCTGATGGTGATGTTTGTTTCAGCAACCGGAGTACCGCCTGCAACTCCAACTGAAGTCAGAGCCGAAATCAAAGCCGGAACCACAGGCAAGTGTACCTTGCCAAACCCTGCAGCTTGCTAATTACTTTTCTGGACTTAATTATGCATTAGTGGGCAAGTAAAGCTTGCCAAATCTCAGTAGTTCTGATATAGTATTTTACTTGATTTCTTGTGGAATTAAATGTAAACTCGTTTTAACTGCTTAACCTAGGAAACGGATGACGTGCTTAGTGTCCGATCATAGTCGGGTGCCGACTCCGTACGCGGGGTTGTGTAACGTCACATAGACATGGTTATCGAGACCCGATAATTCTCGTACTTGTCTTATCAAGTACTACTGAACCCAGGACACTACTTCATGAGACAGAGTCTTCCGGAGACATTCAAGGTAACTCTGTATAGGAGGCATGTTTTATGACATAGACTTTACATTCTTAGACATTTGATTCATAGCTATCAGACTTGCTGCATTAGTTATAATCGTGCATGACATGGACATGAGGCATCGTGGACATGAGACGTGGGATTACATTGGGTGGGGAGAGACACACAGACTACAGGCTGATATTATATATATAAAACATAGTATATTTTAGAGTATAATTCATAGTTATTGTCGCTACCGGCTCCCCGACACAGAGCTTGTAGTGGCTTCAGCCTAAAGTTCTAGTGCTGCTCTCATATTGCATATCACTTAGCTGGTTACATAGCCTACCCTCTTGTTTAATTATCTGCTGCACTGCATTTATTTTGGCTTATATTTTCTGTACCTTGCTGTCCCCTGAGGACCTGGATCCGGATTATGTCCCTAGGTACAGCTGAAGAGAACTACCCCGAGGTGTACGGTACAGGAGCACTCCTTGGAGCAGAACCAGGAACAGAGGACGAGATAGTGGCAGAAGATTTCTCTTGAGCACCGGCTTCATCTACACAGTATTTCCATTTTCAGTATTTTATTTTCTGTCTATTCTCATTAAATGTAACAGACTAATTCTTGGATTGTTTCCCGAGATAAGCTTATTTGATATTGCTCATTTATTTCTATTGTATTATTTCTGGCATTACTCTGCGTTATTCTGTGGATGAGATTAGAAATACCTGAGACTTGTAATATTTTACAGCTAGACTACAGCTTAAGCATGCCCTGATGGGTCCATTAAATTGGGTTGTCCATCGGTGCGTGCTGCTGGCCATTGCTCACGTGCTCAGTCCCTCGGCATTTTGGGACTGGGGCGTGACATAGTTTTGTGGTGGCCCATGCAGGTCTACGACTAAATTGTTCGGTTTCAACTTAGGGACCGAACATGCCTGCAATAAAGTAGGATAAATTTTTAGGATCTCATCCACTTGCTTGAATCGTTTTTGATATATGTATCGTATTCGAACTAATTTTGACTTGCATCTTGCCTTGATTCCTGTGTGCCTCTTATTGTTTATTTTGGATACAGGGAAATGGACCCACAAGAATGCAACAAGACCCCCGCCGGAATGCCACAAGCTACAGGTGTCACCTATGACGACGAAGTGACACCAGTCGGAGGAGTTCCCTTAACTCAACAAAGCCAGCAGGCAGGTCAACCTACCTCCCGATTCCGACACGATGACATTCCACCTCCGTCGCAGTTTGTTCCACCAACGCCCGTACTCCCACAAGGACAGCCAACTGACGGACAACAGATATTCCAAATGATCTACGCGATGATGCAAGCTCAGCAACAAGTCCAACACGAGGCTCAGCGTCGCAAAGCTAACTTTTGGAGGGACAACATCATAACTGTACTGGAGCAGGCCAACCTACCAGCTCGACGGTCATCTACAGGCTCTATCACTGACTTCCGCCAACTGAAGCCCCGCACTTTTTTGGAAAAGAGGAGCCCACAGAAGTTCATGAGTGGCTCACCAACATACGGCATCAACTTGAAGCAGCTGAGCTTCTACGGGAACGCTGGATGACGGCCGTCCAAATGCAGTTGACAGGCAATGCGCACCACTGGTGGTTGTCTGAGGAGGCACGACTCGGACCAGACCGAGTCACTTGGGAAGAGTTTTCCAGGCTCTTCCAGGAGATGTACATTCCGGCTATCGCACGATCCGAACTGCGGGACAAATTCAATCGCCTCACTCAGGACTCTATGACGGTAGAAGAGTACAACGCAGAATTCATTCGTCTGAGCCGCTTCGCCCCAACCCTGATCCCGACAGAGGAAGAGAAGGCCGAGAAGTTCTTCGACGGACTGAACTTCGAGCTACAGAGACTCATCGGATCCGTCGCACCTACCTCCTACTCAGACGTTCTCGCTGCAGCCAGACGCATGGAACGTGTCACCAGGAGGGAGTCTCGCCTCAAGCGGCCAATCACCTCAGCACCAGACAGAACATCACCGGGAGAATCTGCAAAGAAATCTCACATGAACCAGCCACCCAGGACAGCTTTGCAGACCCTTCCTACCTGTCACTACTGCGGCAAGATAGGCCATGTCGAGAAGGACTGCAGGCGCAAGTTGGGATTATGCTTGATTTGCGGCACCAATTAACACATAGCCAAGGACTGTCCTCAGCATCGAGATGGAGCACGAAGGGCAAACCAACCAGCTTTGCCAGCACCGAGGCCACCTCTGGCACCTCAAGCAGCACTTTTTTAGCAAGCCCAACAGCAGCAGAGGAATCCACCACAAGGACGAGGACAAGCCTATGTGATGACTGTGCAGGACGCTGATGCGAGTAAGTGATTCGTAGTATCCGTTTCTAGTTTTGTTTTAGCTCGTGCCTGTTGGTTCGTGACCTCATCCCCAACCTAGTAATTTGCAACTTGTTAATAATAACCTGGTTTTTCTAAAAAGTTGTAGTTTTCTTGCTTTAACTAGATTTTCTCTGGAAAGTGCATAACTTTCATTTTTAGGGAAACGATCTTTCCCTAAAGTATCTTGTGATGTATTTCGAACGATACTTGCAACCGTGTCATCTCTGTTGGCCGGTGATTCTTTTGATTGTGAGGACGCAATCCTCTTAAGGGGGTAGTTTGTAAACCCCCTGATTTTTCAAAATTTTCAAAACTGGATTTTTCACAATTTTCTGGAATTCTCTGGGATTTTTTTGTAATTTAAAAGCAGGGTTTTAATTACTCAATGATTTTTAAATAATAATAAACAATATTAAAATATTATGGAAATAATATTTTTGGGTGTAAAATAAAAAACTGGACTTAGGACAATTTTTCTGGAATTTATCGGGCCCCGGACCTATTTTTAAACACCTAAAACTTTTTATTTATTTAATTAATTAATTATTTATTACTGATTTTATTAATATTATTTTTTTTATAATTTAAACCCAAACCCGAGCCCGGCCCGGCCAATTGGGCCCAAACCGGGCCCTACCCCAACCCGGCCCAGCCCCTGCCTAGCTGGTCGGGTCGGATCCGCCCGCCCGAACCCGACCCGACCCGGCGCCCGTCTCCCCCACGCCGCTGCGACCCGTTCACCCGCGTTTTCCGGTGACGCAGCCGCCGCCCTCCGCGCTGCCCGGCCACGTCGCCGCCCCGCCGCAACCCTCGGCCCACGACCCCCTCTCCTCTCCGCCTCGCCCGGAGACAACCTCCCCCCCAGCCTATAAATCCCCCTTTCTTCTCCTTCCTCCGGCCATCGAACCACCCCTCACCGCCTAGCCTCCGCTCTGCCTCGCCGAGACGCCGCCATCGCTCCCCTCGCCGAGCCCTCGCCAGCGTCGCCCTAGCTCCGCCGACGCGCCACCCCCTTCTCCTCCTTCCCCGCAGCCAGCACCCCGAGCCCCCAACTCCTCACCGCCCCGCAGCTCCCTCCGGTCCGTTGCCCAGCCGCCGCCTCCGGCCGCAGCGCCGCCCTCCGCCGCAGAGCCCCCGGCCTCCACCGCCTCAGCGCCGCCCCAGCCGCCGTCCCCGCCGCCGGCCAGTGAACCCAAACCCTAACCCTAGTTTTCGATTTTGTATTCGACACGTGTCGGACACGTGTCGGACATAATTTGACCCCTATTTTCGGGTCCTGTTCAGGTGCGTGTATCTTCTTGCCCGTAGCTCGGATTTTGATTCCGTAAATTGCGTTGCGAAGCCTTTATGACTGTCTCGGTGCCCGGACAACCCGTTCGGGGCATCGCGTCCTGTGGTGATCGCACACCGCATCCAAAAACAGGAAAAAAACCGGACCCTGTTTTACCCCGGAACCGAGTACGTCCTGCCAAACGGAATGACTTGGTCGTGCACGGTCTTCACAGATACGTGCGCATCATCGATACGGAAGTGTGGGATTTCGCAGAAGTCGATTCGGGTGTGCGTGCACACCGGGATCAACGCGTATCCGCGAACATCGCCCCGTATCCGTACTTTCTGGAACGTGCCCTAACTTTGTGTACACACGTCGGATCGAGACGAAACTTGCGCCATCGGACTCGTAGCAATACGCTGGTCCTGTGGGTCAAGTTTGGTTCGATTATGAGAACGTTGACGAAATCGCGTATCGTGGGACCCATAGGCCCCGTTCGACGGGCAATTTTGTGATCGGCTCATCGGAATCCAATTCTGGAAGTTCCGTTGGGTTCGTATCATCGTTCCTGACCTGTTAACACTAAGTTTGGTGAATTTGGAGACCTTTGACCTAGACACATTTTTCGGTGCAAAGCGGGCCCGCAGGTGGACCCCGTTTTGACCCGAAATTGCCGTTTTTGCCCTTGTCTCCAAATTGGACCCAAGGACAGGCATTTCTAGCCGATTGATATTTTTTGGATCTGATGGTGATGTTTGTTTCAGCAACCGGAGTACCGCCTGCAACTCTAACTGAAGTCAGAGCAGAAATCAGAGCCGGAACCACAGGCAAGTGTACCTTGCCAAACCCTGCAGCTTGCTAATTACTTTTCTGGACTTAATTATGCATTAGTGGGCAAGTAAAGCTTGCCAAATCTCAGTAGTTCTGACATAGTATTTTACTTGATTTCTTGTGGAATTAAATGTAAACTCGTTTTAACTGCTTAACCTAGGAAATGGGTGACGTGCTTAGTGTCCGATCATAGTCGGGTGCCGACTCCGTACGCGGGGTTGTGTAATGTCACATAGACATGGTTATCGAGACCCGATAATTCTCGTACTTGTCTTATCAAGTACTACTGAACCCAGGACACTTGACACTACTTCATGAGACAGAGTCTTCCTGAGACATTCAAGGTAACTCTGTATAGGAGGCATGTTTTATGACATAGACTTTACATTCTTAGACATTTGATTCATAGCTATCAGACTTGCTGCATTAGTTATAATCTTGTGTGACATAGACATGAGGCATCGTGGACATGAGATGTGGGATTACATTGGGTGGGGAGAGACACACAGACTACAGGCTGATATTATATATATAAAATATAGTATATTTCAGAGTATAATTCATAGTTATTGTCGCTACCGGCTCCCCGACACAGAGCTTGTAGTGGCTTCAGCCTAAAGTTCTAGTGCTACTCTCATATTGCATATCACATAGCTGGTTACATAGCCTACCCTCTTGTTTAATTATCTGCTGCACTGCATTTATTTTGGCTTGTATTTTCTGTACCTTGCTGTCCCCTGAGGACCTGGATCCGGATTATGTCCCCAGGTACAGCTGAAGAGAACTACCCCGAGGTGTACGGTACAGGAGCACTCCTTGGAGCAGAACCAGGAACAGAGGACGAGATAGTGGCAGAAAATTTCTTCTGAGCACCGGCTTCATCTACACAGTATTTCCATTTTTAGTATTTTATTTTTTGTCTATTCTCATTAAATGTAACAGACTAATTCTCGGATTGTTTACCGAGATAAGCTTATTTGATATTGCTCATTTATTTCTATTGCATTATTTCTGGCATTACTCTGCGTTATTCTGTGGATAAGATTAGAAATACCTGAGACTTTTAACATTTCACAGCTAGACTACAGCTTAAGCATGCCCTGATGGATCCATTAAATTGGGTTGTCCATCGGTGCGTGCTGCTGGCCATTGCTCACGTGCTCAGTCCCTCGGCATTTTGGGACTGGGGCGTGACAGAGCCTGGAGTTGCGCTCGCACAAGGCAAGAACTTGCAGTTACAGGAACCCATTTTGAAACACAATTTAGAAAACACACTCACAGAGATTTGAACACAAGTGCAAGAAGAAAATATGCTTTTTCATTGATAATTCAGAGTAATTTACATAGAGTTTACATTGATGCGCCTCTCGGCTACTTGATTTGCATTACAAAAGATAACTCAAAAAGGCAGGGCGCGCTCCATCAGATAGTCCACGTCGTTCATACATTACGTCCTTGTATAGGTTGAAAGTCCAAGCCTCCAAAATAATCTGACTCCAACTATACTTCAAAATAGAGGTGCTCCTAACACCTCCTCGTCTATCCACTAGTGTTGCACTGTTTGAGTGCCTGAAATAGTTGCCCACAACGTGGGTCAGTACTCAACTTGTACTGCTGAGCGTGATAAACCCACTCGACTAAATCGACACTAGCTTATTAGGGGCGAGCATGCATTAAGATGACTTCTATAAAGAAGCAAGTGAATTCAATTCATATCAGTTGCATGTTTTGATAGGAATAAAAATAGCATTGAATCCAACCAGTGCATCGATTGCTTACTCAACCGATGCACGCCTTCCCTGCAACAAAACACAAGTATACTTACCATCTGCACAAGACAATAAATTAGCATGTGTTCTATTCTATGAGGTCATTGGTGTGATCGACACCTTAGGGACATATTTCAAGCATTAGCGGCGTGCCCTATCAGCCCGGGTAGCAAGCCCTGCTGGAGGTCCCGCAATGCATCGTGACGAGCACGAATCAAATATTTTCCTCCGGATCGATACGGTTCCAGTACCCCGGGAAGCCGTTTCGAGGAAATGCCAAACCTTGTGCACAAGTTGTCCCAGACCATGCAAATGCATGAACAATTCATATTATCATACAATGCATCAAAATAAACAAAGAAGTAAAGCAGCAATATATATCTCATGCAACAGTTCATATTTTCTCAAAGCGGTGTTTCGATTTTGGTATCCCATAGGTCCAAACTCCGTCCGAGGCACTAGGCCGCCACCAACAACCAATTCCCTTTATAATCAACTCAAGTTATAAGGTGCAAGCATATAGTAAATTTAGTCTACAAATCCCATGTTCCTTTCTTAGTGGTTGGCATGCATTGTGGCAAGGATTTCCTAGGCGTCCAACCGGGCATCATCGAGTGAACGTTTAAAACTTAGAGATGTGGGTGTGAAGAAGTAGGAAAGAAGGGTCCAAACCACTCACTGGTTAAGGAAAAGGTAGCTGAAACACGAATCCCGCCTAGCGACGATCAAACGTCAGTTATGCGGACCTGCACAGCACGAACACCAATTAGAATTTTTGCCTATCCTTCCTTGCCGAACTCTCCAAGAATCAAAGCTCCAAACGATAAAACCAACAGCAAAAACCAAGCAAATCGAAAGCAACACCAAATCAAAATCCCAAAGCGGCAATCAAGAAAACCAAGCAACCAAACACGAAAACTATTGGACTCGTTTCAATAGAGGCCTTTCCATGAGTTGGAAAGGATCATCGCATTTCGTCCGTGGCAAGAAGATGCCGAAGATCTAAGCTACGACTCAGACAAACTAGCCACAAGCCCAATTACATAATGCACATCCCGGTCGGATCGGGATTTGAGGCACTACATAATATACCACTAAGAAAAAGTTTTGACCCAAAACTTAAGAACAAGGCCGACCCGAAACTTAAGAACAAGGCCCTACCTCCGACTGAATAAACAATGAAGGATACTTCTCCTTCATCTTCGATTCCATTTCCCAAGTTGATTCCCCAACAGAATGGTTCTGCCACAGCACGCGAACCAAGGACATCGTACGGTTGTGAAGTAATTTTTCCTTACGATCCAGGATCTGTGCCGGCTCTTCTGAGTATGACAAATCCGTGCGCAATTCTAATTGATCAAAGCTAACCACATGACTTGGGTCATGCACATACTTCCGGAGTTGAGAAACATGGAATACGTTATGCACTTCTGCCAAGGCAGGAGGCAGTGCAATCCGGTATGCCACAGCTGCCACTCATTCCAGTATCTCAAAGGGGCCGACAAACCGGGGACTCAGTTTGCCCTTCACGCTGAAACGCATCACCCCACGCATCGATGTCACTTTTAAGAAGACATGATCCCCGACCATGAACTCCAAAGGCCGTCTATGTGCATCAGCATAACTTTTCTGTCAGCTCTGTGCTGTGCGGAGTCTTTCCCGAATCAAGCGAACTTTCTCAACTGCCTGCTCTACCAGCTCTGGCCCGAGTACCTGCCGCTCGCCGACTTCGTCCCAACAGATTGGAGATCGACACTTGCGCCCATATAGTGCTTCGTACGGTGCCATCTGGATGCTTGATTGGTAGCTGTTATTGTACGCAAACTCTGCCAATGGAAGATGCATGTCCCAACTAGTCTTTAAATCAATCGCACACAGCCGTAACATGTCTTCAAGTATCTGATTTGTCCTCTCTGTCTGTTCGTCAGTCTGCGGGTGGTATACGGTACTGAACTGTAGCTTGGTTCCCAAAGCAGACTGTAGGCTAGTCCAGAAACGAGATAAGAAATATCTGTCACGGTCAGAAACCATTGAGGCAGGTACTCCATGTAATCGGAAAATCTCATCTATATAAATTTGTGTTAACCGATCGACGCTCCAAGTAACTTTTATAGGAAGAAAGTGGGCTTATTTGGTCAAACGATCAACTATGATCCAAATCGCATCATGCCCCCGTGGCGTCTTCGAAAATCCCACAATAAAATCCATAGTGATGTTGTCCCATTTCTACTCGGGAATAGCGAGGTTCTGAAGCTCCCAGCCGGGCCTCTGATGTTCAGCTTTAACCTGTTGACAGGCCATGCACTGTGACACAAAGGTCGCCATATTCTGCTTCATACCGTGCCACCAGAAGGTCCCACTCAAGTCCTTGTACATCTTAGTGCTCCCCGGATGTAAAGAATACTTCGCGTAGTGTGATTCTGCCATAATTTTCCTTCGGAGTTCTGGGTCGCTAGGAACACATAGCCTTCCTTTCATCTGTAAGGCCCCATCTTCGCCTGCCACAAAATCAGACGTCTTCCCCGCCGAGATCAGTCCGTGTACCTTCGCTAAGAACTGATCGCCCTCCTGAGCTGATTTGATTTTATCCCGTAAACCCAGTTCAAGATGGAGTGGTGCCAGCTGCACTCCTTGATGCCAAACTCGAAACTCGATGCCTATCGCCTCAAGATCTCGAAGTAAATGGTTGTTTATAGATAACGAGCCTACGTGCTTTCGACTCAGAGCATTAGCAACGATGTTTCCCTTGCCCGGTGTATACGCGATCGTTAGGTCATAGTCCTTAATAAATTCTAGCCAACGCCGCTGCCGGAGGTTCAATTCCCGCTGGGTGAATAGGTACTTGAGGCTCTTGTGATCGGTAAATATTTTGCAAGAAACACCATAAAGATAATGCCTCCACAAATTCAGAGCAAACACAATTGCCACCAATTCCAGATCATGCGTCGGGTAGTTTTTCTCGTGCGGCTTCAGTTGCCTGGAGGCGTACGATATTACCTTGTCCCTCTGCATGAGCACACACCCTAAGCCGAGTCCTGAAGCATCACTGTATATCTGAAACTCTTCTACCCCATCTGGAAGTGCAAGAATCGAAGCTGAAACAAGACGCCGCTTAAGTTCCCAAAAGCTGGCTTCGCATTCATCACCCTATTCGTATGCAATCCCTTTCTGAGTAAGGCGAGTCATCGACGAGGCCAGTTTAGAAAAATCCTTCACGAACCTACGGTAGTATCCCGCTAGGCCCAGAAAGCTTCGAACTTCGCTGGCTGACGTAGGCTGTTTCCAGTCCACCACCGCCTCTATTTTCTTTGGGTCTACGGCGACGCCTTCAGACGATATAACATGACCAAGGAATGCCACGCTGTTCAACCAGAACTCACACTTGCTGAGCTTAGCGAACAACTGATGGTCTCGTAATATCTGCAGCACGATCTTCAGGTGTTCCTTGTGCTCTGTCTCGTTCTTAGAATAAATTAGTATGTCGTCTATGAACACGACTACAAACTTATCCAAAAACGGTCGAAACATGCGGTTCATCAGATCCATGAAAGCTGCAGAGGCGTTCGTCAAACCGAACGACATCACGAGGAACTCATAGTGTCCGTAACGGGTTCTGAAAGCAGATTTTTGAATATCCTCTGATTTGATTTTCAACTGGTGATACCCTGACCTGAGATCAACTTTAGAGAAAACTGTTGTACCTTGCAGCTAATCAAACAAGTCATCTATTCTTGGCAATGGGTACTGATTCCGCACGGTCGCCTTATTCCGCTCTCGGTAGTCAATACACAGCCGCATGGATCCATCCTTCTTTTTCACGAACAGCACCGGAGCACCCCACAGAGAAACGCTTGGACCAATGTATCCTCGGTCCAACAGATCTTGCAACTGAACTTTAAGTTCCTTAAGCTCTGCTGGGGCCATGCGATAAGGTGCCTTTGATATCGGTCGCGAATCCGAAAAAGTGTCAATGCTGAATTCGATCTCACGATCAGGAGGCATTCTAGGCAGCTCGTCTGGGAATACGTCGAGGAAATCTGTAATGACTTCAGCCTGAGCTGCATCTGCACATTTCCGCCGGGTGTCTCGAACAGAAGCTAAGTACCCTTCACAGCCCGAATGCAACATACGCCTGGCCGAAATTGCTGATATCACCATTGCCGCCTTCGGTGCAGCACTGCACGAATAGTAGAAGTCTGCCTCGCCGGGTAGATGGAATACGACTCGCTTCTCCGCGCACTCGATTGTTGCATGACAAGCACCCAACCAGTCCATCCCGAGAATAATATCGTAATCCTTGATGTCTAGTACAATGACATCTAAGGAAAGCTTCCTTCCTCCAAAACAAATATAACTATCCCTACAGATCGCATGGGCGGGCATATCGACTCCCGAAGGGGTACTTACGCAAAGGTTCATATTTAAAGGAGTAGAAGCTAATTTATGCTCAACAGTAAAATCAGCAGATATGAAACTATGTGTAGCACCTGAATCGAATAAGACTCTAGCGGGCAAATCTCTGAAAAGTAAAGTACCTGTTACAACAATATCAGATACAGATGCCTCATCCCGAGTCAGTGCATAGACTCGGCCTTGAGCACCCTGACGTTGTGGATTGACTGGCACAGCATTGACATCACTTGCTGGAGGCCCCTTGTTGTGATTCCCGTTGCTCTGATTCGGCTTGCCCTCTCGGTAGTTAAACTGTTTGTGGCCTAGACGACCACATTTAAAACATCCTTGTACCCGATATTCATTCACTTTATGCCCTGATTTGCCGCACCGGCTGCAGTTCAGTGATTGAGATTGGCCCCTATTATCAGACGTATGCGAACGCTTGTGTGCTCCAGACCCTCCCGTTTCATGAGGACGTTTATTGTTGTTGGTACGGGGGGTTTGCACCTCGGCCTTTGGGAGAGGGCGCCCAAAGATCCGCTCGCTGTTCAGAGCCGCTTCATAACATTCCCTGTATGTTTGACATTTTTGGTTGATGACGTCCCTACGCAAATTGTCATTCAAACTCTTCTGAAAACGATAGCATCAAGACTGCTGATTAGGCAAGAAGTGCCCTGCAAACTTAGCCAGTTTAGCGAATACTGAGTCGTAATCGTCAACAGACAAACTTCCTTGTACCAGATTACTGAAGTCGTCTTCCTTCTGTTGACGTACGGCCCGGGGAATATATTGTTCAATGAAGGCAGATTTGAATATTTCCCAAGTAATTTTACAGTTGGGATTGGCATCATAAATCCCTTGATTCGTGGCCTCCCACCAATCATGCGCACGCAGTTCCAGCTGAATCGATGCACATGCCACTCGCTTGGATCCCCTGATGCCAACCAGGTTGAAGAGTCCTTCCAGCTTATCAATCCACCCCATCACCACGTCTGGCTCGGCTCTTCTGTTGAACGTTGGCGGATGCATTTTAGTGAACTCTGCCGCACGGCAGGAGTTCCTTGCTGGAGGATGAGTCTCTTCTGACTCGTCTTCTACCGCCACGGCCGGCGGCGTGACAGGCGTCCCTGTGGCTGCCCCGTTGCTTGGTACCAGGGATGCAATCAGTTGCATCATCGTATCCATTTGCTTCTGTTGAGAAGCAAACTGTGCTTGTATGTTAGCTTGTTGGGTAACAGCTTGTTGTTGCTGCGACTCCATGAGGTGCATAAGCCGTTCCGCCATACCAGTTGAACCCGCTCCTCCGGATTCTCCAGAGCTTGCTGGATCGCTCTGAATGGGTTGAGCACTGCTGGCAGTTGTAGTGTTCTTTTTTGCCATGGCTACAAAAGAGAGTAGCTTGTTAACACTCCAAAAATGATAGATTTTGTATCTATGGGCTCATTGTATAGGTGACTCATCTCATGCAGCGGACGCCGAACACAACTCAATTTAGAGGCGCATCAAACTCCTTTATAATCTTTTTGAAATCCCATAGAAGTAAAGCCTAGGCTCTGATACCAATATGTCATGCCCCGATCCCGAAAGGGTTGATCGTCCTCGCTGGATCCTTTACAGAACCGATTCGTCCTCGCTTGGGGCGTGATGCCGTGCGAGCCTGGAGTTGCGCTCGCAAAAGGCAAGAACTTGTAGTTATAGGAACCCATTTTGAAACACAATTTAGAAAACACACTCACAAAGATTTGAACACAAGTGCAGGAAGAAAACATGCTTTTTCATTGATAATTCAGAGTAATTTACATAGAGTTTACATTGATACGCCTCTCGGCTACTTGATTTGCATTACAAAAGATAACTCAAAAGGCAGGGCGCGCTCCATCAGATAGTCCACGTCGTTCATACATTACGCCCTTGTATAGGTTGAAAGTCCAAGCCTCCAAAATGATCTGACTCCAACTATACTTCAAAATAGAGGTGCTCCTAACGCCTCCTCATCTATCCACTAGCGTTGCATCGTCTGAGTGCCTGAAATAGTTGCCTACAACGTGGGTAAGTACTCAACTTGTACTGGTGAGCGGGATGAACCCACTCGACTAAATCGACACTAGCTTATTAGGGGCAAGCATGTATTAAGATGACTTCTATAAAGAAGCAAGTGAATTCAATTCATATTAGTTGCATGTTTTGATAGGAATGAAAATAGCATTGAATCCAACCAGTGCATCGATTGCTTACTCAACCGATGCACGCCTTCCCTGCAACAAAACATAAGTATACTTACCATCTGCATAAGACAATAAATTAGTATGTGTTCTATTCTATGCGGTCATTGGTGTGATCGACACCTTAGGGACATATTTCAAGCATTAGCGGTGTGCCCTATCAGCCCGGGTAGCAAGCCCTGCTGGAGGTCCCGCAATGCATCGTGACGAGCACGAATCAAATATTTCCCTCCGGATCGATACGGTTCCAGTGCCCCGGAAAGCCGTTTCGAGGAAATGCCAAACCTTGTGCACAAGTTATCCCAGACCATGCAAATGCATGAATAATTCATATTATCATACAATACATCAAAATAAACAAAGAAGTATAGCAGCAATATATATCTCATGCAACAGTTCATATTTTCTCAAAGCGGTGTTCCGATTTTGGTATCCCATAGGTCCAAACTCCGTCCGAGGCACTAGGCCGCCACCAACAACCAATTTCCTTTATAATTAACTCAAGTTATAAGGTACAAGCATATAGTAAATTTAGTCTACAAATCCCATGTTCCTTTCTTAGTGGCTGACAAGCATTGTGGCAAGGATTTCCTAGGCGTCCAACCGGGCATCATCGAGTGAACGTTTGAAACTTAGAGATGTGGGCATGAAAAAGTAGGAAAGAAGGGTCCAAACCACTCACTGGTTAAGGAAAAGGTAGCTGAAACACGAATCTCGCCTAGCGACGAACAAACGTCAGTTACGCGGACCTGCACAGCACGAGCACCAATTAGAATTCCTGCCTATCCTTCCTTGCCGAACTCCCCAAGAATCAAAGATCCAAACGATAAAACCAACAGCAAAAACAAAGCAAATCGAAAGCAACACCAAATCAAAATCCCAAAGCGGCAATCAAGAAAACCAAGCAACCAAACACGAAAACTATTGGACTCGTTTCAATAGAGGCCTTTCCATGAGTTGGAAAGGATCATCGGATTTCGTCCGTGGCAAGAAGATGCCGAAGATCTAAGCTACGACTCAGACGGACTAGCCACAAGCCCAATTACATAGTGCACATCCCGGTCGGATCGGGATTTGAGGCATTATACTATGTATCATAAGGGCTGATACTTGAATGTATCATTGTTGGGAAATCGAGTTAGGACTGATGGAGAGTGTGTGTGTATTGGTTCCAAAATTTTGTGGTGATGTTAGTAAGGTGTTGTTCCCAACTGAGAACAGAGGGAAGACTATTAGGTGTCTTAGCATCTGTGGTAAGATTACCATAGATCTGTAGGTAAGTATCAGGGTATATCAGTGTAAACACACTGATTAGTGTGTATCAGAGAGAACGCACTGGAGTGGATTGTATTGGATGGCTTGGTATGTATGAGAGTTAAGGTAGTAAGTTAAGAATTCATTCAAGGTATAAAGGTTGTTTAACTAAGTATCAGGTAAAGAGATAGGTGGTAAGTACTAGTACTAGTACTAGTTAAGGTAATAACTAGCATTAACTAATAGATACTAAATTAGCTAGAACACTTAGTATTAAGAGTTAGTCTAGTTAGATATCGATAATTAGTATATGATAACCCATTACCTAGTGTTAATAGTTAGTATAGATAATACAATATAGTGTTAACTAGTTAGTGACCAATATGGACTCATTAACTTAGTGTGGACCTAGAAACTTGTGTATGGCTTTAGTTTGACTAGTTTGACTAAGGTTGACCTAGTAACCTAGAAAAAATATATTTTTACTCATTTAGTATATTATCTCTTTAATACAACCAATTGACTTGATGATTCATATATAGGTCTGTGCGACACTAGTTCGGACACCATTTCGTATCATTTGCTTAGGACCTCAAGCGAGTACATTCTATGACAGTTTTTATTATTTTGATCATTACTATGATTCTAGTTGTAGTGTATACTTGATTTCGACACAACAGATACACATGCTAGTATCATAGATACCTGTCATGAGCAGTCGTGACTAGAATCTATCGTACTAGCTGGGAACGGGAAAATATTAGCAAGTTATGTGATCATACCCCGCTTTACATGCATCATAGCTCAACCCACACATCACGTAGGGTGTAGCATGACCATTTACTTGCCTCATAGTTTGTTATATATGATTAGCCTGACTATTGATCCCATCATAGCTAATCAGATGGTTATCCTGACCTCACATATATCATAGCCAATCATATATAACAAGCATGATCTAGTCCCAAGCTGATCACATAGCAAACTGATATTTCATGACACTTAGCCAGTATTTCTATTCTTGCTCCAGTACATTCATTCTAGCATTCACATATATTTGTTCATTGCTAGTTAGTTCCATATGATGATTACATGTCTCTTCAGTATTCCTTATCTTCCAGTATTTCTTCTATTATGTATTTCCTTACACTGTTTTATAGTTTTTATCAATATAATTGAAACTGCTGTTAGTGTTTATGTTTTGCCCCAATCCTGGCATGATAATATTTTTCAGAGGATCTTAAGAATTTTTGTCCTACCCATTATGGTCCTGGAGTAGATGGTGAAAACTTCTCGGAGATTCCAGAGGATCCACTCCCTATAGAGGAGACACCATCCGCAGTTTTGTAAACAACACTTAGCCTATTTATTTATGTATTGGATTGTTCTAACTTTGAGACTTGAGTTATATTATATTGAGACCTATTTATGTTGAGATAGCTAGAGTCTAGACTTATTGTTATTATTTGAGTTATGTTCTAGACTTATGTCGGTACTCCTTATAACTTTCTTATCTTATCGTGTCATTTACCTTCTTATAGTTATTGTGATTGAGTACCTTATGGTTTGATGATCATTTGCATATTCATTGTCCTCCTTATGGAGTTGAGATCATTCACAGGTTATGAGAGTTGTGTTAGTAGTATTGAGACCTAGATAGCGTTCTACCGCCGATGCTGCGGCGTAGGCTGGACATACCCACAGCTCATGTCCAAATTTCGGGTGCGGGTCATGACAAATTTTAGTGGTGGCCTATGCAGGTCTGAAGAAATATAAGATTAGGTCGTAACTAGTACAGTATCATAGTAGTGCTCAGACTTAAAGTACTATTACGAGCATGAGATAGGGTATAAATGAGAGTATGCTCGATCACAACTAGAAAATTTCTAAATTTATTTTGCTATTCTGAATAATTGCTTCCTTTAAATTTTACTGTCATTCTTTGATGATATCGTATCTTTTGCCTTAATTAATTTCTTCTTTCGATCTGTCTTCAGGATTCCACCGAAGACTAGGTCTCTGAGATTGGGACCCGCAGCTTCCGAGAGGTCTGCTAATTCTTGACCTGCCACCTCTTGACTTGCCACCCAGACAGCTGGACTTGCTCCTCCTACTTCACCTGTTCTTGTAGAAGTTTCCATAGTTTTTAGGGGTCCTCCTCCCCCACCTGTCTAGAGGGTTATCCCGGCTGTTACGGAGGATCTTCCACCACCACATATTCCGTTTTTAGGAGGTGTGCCCACTGATGGAGCACATATGTTCGTACTGATCCAGGGTATGATGGATGCTCAAAGGACATCGGCAGAGGCTCAGCGAGTTCAGGCTGAGGCACAGAGGGTGCAGGAAGAGGTACACCAAGCACAGATTAAACTGCTGAGGGAGAGCATAGAGAATGCTCATCGGGTGACTCTCTGGGTCGTGGAGAGAGAGTCGTACAACACCCTCCAGGTCACAGGACCAGAAACAGAGACCAGGCACTATAGTAAACTTCAAGAGGATGATGCCTCGGGAGTTTAATGGTATTGAGGGAATACTATATGCCGACGATTAGCTGGAGGACATAGAGAGAAACTTGTGCTTGGCTCAGATTCCAGAGAGTCTGCAGATCGACGCCGCCGGCAGCCAGATGTTCGATATCGCGTTGACTTGGTATCGTACGGAGCCAAGACTTACTGCTAGAGGACTTACTTGGGAGGCTTTCTAGGAAATTTTCAAGGAAAAGTTCTTTCCCGATGTGGCCTTGGGAGCCTTGGAGAGTCAGTTCCATGATTTATTCTAAGGGAACATATCGGTCAACGAGTACGCCATCGAGTTTTGCCGCTTGAGTCATTTTGCACCGTCGATGATGCGGGACCCACGAGATCGAGCCCGAAAGTTCAGGAAGGTCCTAATGAGAGAGGTCAAGTCTCGTACTTCTAGACGTCGCACTGCTATATTTGAGGACATTTTGATGGATGCCCAGATTTCTGAGGATGATTTGGACCTCTGGCCCAAGAGAGGACGTGATATTTCTGGAGGAGCGAGTGGTAGTGCAGGACCGACCAAGCGTTCCCACTTTCAGCAACAACAGAAACCATATTAGCACCAGCAGCACCAGGCACCAGCTCGAGGATATATCCAGTAGCAGCCGCAGAGGCAGACCCAGCCTGCTGTCCAGTGTGCGTATTGTGGGAAGGCAGGACACACGAGAGATATCTGTAGAAAAAGGCTGGGTACATATTTGTCTTGTGGATAGTCAGCGCACCAGTTGAGAGATTGTCCGTCTATTCAGACTCGTCCAGGTCAGGGTGGGGTAGCCGCTCAGAGGGGACCTACCAGAGCACCTACTACACCAGGAGGCCAACAGAGGGGACCACCACTTCCGCCACAGCAGCAGAGGTTCGACCAACACTCACAGTAGCAGAGATGTGCACCCCAGGGATGAGCGTATGCCATAACGGTCGAGGAGGTCGATCTAGTAGGAGACGTGATATCAGGTTCAGTTCTTCTCGATTCTATTCCAGTACTTGCATTATTCAATTATGGCGCTTCCCATAGTTTCGTATTTGTATCTTATGCTCTTAAGCATTGTTTAGAGGCAAAACCCTTAGATGGGACTTGTAAGATCACGACTGGCAGAGGTACTATCCTAGTCAGTAATTTTTGTAAGGACCGGAGAGTTTTATTGGGAGGCCGAGAGTTGAGAGTGTGCTTACTCGTAATGCCACTTTCGGGATACGATATTATACTCGGGATAGATTGGTTTAGTAGGCACCATGCTACTATAGATTATCGTGGAGGTAGAGTGATATTTCGATCTCCAGGAGAGCTAGAGTTCGAGGTCGCCAGAGGAGCAGCGGAGTAGAGCAGGGGCACTTTTTTTGGAGGTAGGATGGAAGAGAATGAGTTGCCACATCCTTTGATAGCGGAGTTCCTGGATGTCTTTCCAGAGGAATTGTCAGATTTGCCGCCAGACAGAGATGTTGACTTCTCTATAGACTTGGTGTAAGATGCAGAGCCAATATCACAACACGTCTATAGGGTCAACAACAACGAACTGGCCAAACTGAAGAAACAGGTTGATGAGTTGCAGGACAAGGGCTTCATCAAATCTATTTCACCGTCGGGTGCTCCGATATTGTTCATACCAAAGAAGGATGGGCCGATACGCATGTGTATCGAATACAGAGCTCTAAACAACCACATTATCAAGAATAAATACCCGCTACTGAGGATAGATGATCTCTTCGATCAGTTGAGCGGAGCAAAGGTATTCTCAAAGATAGAATTGAGGTAAGGCTACCTCCAAGTAAAAGTGAAGAAAGAAGCATGATTTATTCCAGGTTCTAGGCTAACTTATCTAGAAAACACTTTTGATTCACTTGTATTTCCAATTCGTCTTATCGTGTCGAACTAAAAGTCAAGATGATCCATCAGTTATCACGCTCCGATCTCCCACAAGTTTGATCATCCTCGTTGGACGTAACTCCAATGCTCTCGTTGAAAAATTGTCCTAATCCGGGCGTGACGCATGCACGAGCATAGAGTTATGCTCGCACAAGACAAAAATGTCGAACATTATGGTTATCATTGAAACGATCGAGATACCTTAACATTTTACCTTACTCCATGCAAGTTATATATAAAATCCATCAAGTCATGTCCGTTCATGCCGTAATTATAATTCGTCTAGCAAAATCATCCAACTTTAATGTTACCGTTTGATGACTCCATAGTCTACTTCTGGCATTCCTCAAACAACTAAGTTCAAATATTCAAGCCAAAGTCTACCATTTTTGATACGTTCTTTTCATCGAGTTCGTTTGGAATAATCATCGAACATGTTCCCGTGAGTTCGTTCATCCCCGCCATACGTAAAATTACTATGTCGGTGCTCCTGTAAGATAATTGTTCTCGGTCGGGACTGATTTTGAAGGTTATCTTTTTGAACTAGATTCAAGATCGTTCTTCCAAACTCCTAGTCGAATCAGTTATCGCTTATCTCTTTTATCGATCACAATATTCATTCTCTGGCTAACTTCTATTCGAGCGATATTTTATCCAAGCTTCAGTCCGTTTAATACAATCTGAAATTGCTTGCACGATCCTCCAAGTTTCTAATAAGTTTTTCTTAACCAAGATATTGATTTCTCTTTCCATGAATCCCTATATGATACAAGCCTTATTATTTATTCAAGACATTCTCAAATTTGTTCAATCCAATTATCGCATGAGACCTATGAATCTGTTTGGACATTTCTAAATAATTTATACACCTCTCAGGAATTGAGTCAACCAATCAAATCCTCAATCGTGTTCACATTATCGCTAGCATATTCACCAAGTCGTTCCTTAGAATTCCTGTACGATACCTAAGCATCGCCTGATAAATTTTTGTCTCGTATATATTCTTGTTGATAGTCATCCAAGTAAACCATATCTGATTTGTATCTTCCGACACGAAATACCATTCGAGCTATTTCTCAAAAATTCAAGCATGATTCTCTATATTCGCCTTAGTGATAAACTGGTAATATTTCTATCGGTTGCCATTCTAAGCCTGACTTATCCTTTTTTTTGAACGATATCCAAATCTCGTTTGCAACTAGCTTGCACCAAAGGGTCTTGGCATACCATACTTAACACAACTTAGCCGAAAGGTTGTGTACATAGTTAACCATTCGAACGATATTCTATTTCGCACATGAACCAGTTGGATAATCATGTATAGGTATTCGAATTCACACATAACTTGCAAATTTAAGCACGAGTCTATTTCCACAAGATGTCATACCTCAATCTTTCGCAGGTAATCGACTGTCCCCGCTGGGCACGAATTACCATTCCAGCGCTCCCGCAGGAAGATCTAACTCATCTGGGCATGATGCCGCATGAGCGTAAGCCACACCCGAGCAAGGCCATGATCCGAACAGGTAGTAAGAGGTCTAAGCCACAGAGTCGCACATATAGTCTGAGTGCAGCAGAATAAGAAACACACAGGCAATTGGTAACAAGTTCACAGAGTCGTCAATAGCAGAAGCATTGAATAACACAAGTATAGAAACAAAATAAGCTCTTTATTGATATTGAATAAATGTTGCAGGCGGCGCTAGGCCGAGATTACAAGTCACTCAAGCCTTTCTCTCTTTGAAATAGTAAAAGCATGCCAAGTGGCTACATTTGTGGATTGATACATAGGCGATGTTCCAACATTATGTCTTATATATGTGCTTCAGTTCCGGACGCAACCCTCTAAGGCTTCAGAGTGAACTCCACGCTTTAGCATGCACGAATAGGGCATCCGTACTGAACGAGGTTCTCCCGTACCCTACAAGCAATCTGGTTGGGTATCAGTACATGAATGCACTGGTGGGGAGGCTTCTCGTCCGCTCAATAAATCCAAACACATTATATAGGTTCCGTGCAATATCTATTAAGTTATCTTTCTAGTCTTTCCTTAGGATTAGTTTTATGGCATTTATGAAAAGCCTAACTCGTCTGGCAGTGCACCGTACGATACAAAGGAAAATGGCAAGACTTATCAACTTACCATTCGTCCTTCCTTGTCCAAGGCAAACCAAGTTAAATCAAGCAAGGACATATATATATTAAAATCTAGGGGCAACAACATATGCAAACACAAGTATCGTGAACAAGATCATGTTTCGGGTGCATGAGTTATAAGGATTACACAAGTGTGATGCATTGTATGTTCAAGTGTTCGATTATGTACAAGTATCTTATACCCATGATCATTCAGGTATTTCAGATATTCTCGATGCGATGCAATAACTCGTACGCGGATAGCCGCTAAGTGAGGATAACTTATCTATATGAACAGGAGTCACTGGCATAGCCATAAAGGATGAGCTTTAATCACAGAAAAAAAATGGTATACAATACGGTGGCGAGCCCCACTACATGACATTTCTTCCTCCAATATACAATTATTATTTAGTCTAAGAGCGAGAATGACATGAAGGAAGGTTCACAAGGCACCACACACCATTCTTACCCGACAAACAGACTAACAGATATTCCATCCGGATTGGATCGGCCCCAATGCCCCGACGATCGTTCGCAGGAACACATTCAACACCTTGTACACAAGTTGACCGCGACATACAAGTCTTGGGTCTCAGATTTACAGAATTTATTACATGTTAACTCTTGATTCTTGTTCAGTACGAGTATGCTCCATGAGCTATGATATTGACATGATTCTCGTTCAGTGTTCAACTTGACATTTGATGCATTCCCCTGATTCGGGGACTGCCTTGGCGACCTAACGGTCAAAGATACTTTCAGGTTCATATTGCATAGAAGGACTATTTGATAGTATTCTGGCTAACTAGATGCATGCACGATACGGATAGTATTACTTGATTGTGGCATAATTTATGTGACCAACATTGAAATGAGGTAACAAGTAATAACTATAATATAAGCTAACATACAGACATTTGTATTTGAAACATAAGCATTTACGTTGGCACGGTCTAAGGGGTAGCATGATGAGTGTTACCGTAAAGGGACATATCGAGCGACATTATCTATGGGACAAGCAATGTAAACAAGTGAGGCAGTGCACTTCAGAAAGTATACAATGATCTACTCGAGGCATAGCGGGGTCTACTTACACAAGGCAAATATAGCATGCCAGGGTCCATTTATAAGCAAAGTTTTATTTTCATATTCTAACACAAGCAATACAAGTTGGGATTATTCCCTTAGCTAGGTGCGTTGTATTCTTTATTAGCATGCAGGGGGTGATTCACCTAGCGACTAGCATGTATCATCCATATTTTAAGTGTTCTGGCTAAGCAAAGACAAGTTCATCGTAGCCACCCACCTTAGCGATGATTTATCTCGGTTGAGCGATACTTAGAGCGAGCCTTTGATAGTCTAAGTCTGAACTCCTAAAGGGCCAAGTCTGGAAATTATTTGCCTCAAACGAGTCTTCTCGCGTAGCAAAGAGGGTCAGGTTATTGTACTTGCACCGTTTGAATCGGCTGTCCGCTTGAACAAAATTGGTCTTTACACCTAGTTCGGTCCAAATTCTGTTGACATTTATTTCCAGAATCTCAATATAACTTTAATTGATATTATGCCTTTCTTGACTTGATATAAATGCAGAATAATAAGTACTGAACTTAAATTATACGTTTTTAAGAGTTTTAATTATCTCGGAGTAGCTTTAGGGGCTGGATCCCAGCTGACGGTGGTCTGAAGACACTTAAATACCTTGTTGCTTAAGGTTATTTACACCTTTTTGACATAAGGGTCCTTTCGGCTTGTATCCAATATTTTTAAAACTTTTTGAAAAGTGTGACAAAAATTTGTAAAGAATCTTATGATTCTTATATTTTATTAGAATCAAAAAGACCTAATTCTCGACGGATAAAGTTAAATCGATCTTCAGCTAATGGTTTAGTAAATATGTTTGCTAATTGATGTTCCGTGTCCACATACTCTAAAAAAATATCTTCGTATAATTGATGATCCCTTAGAAAATGATGTCTGATTTTTATGTGCTTAGTGCGTGAGTGACATTCTAGATTTTTGGTGAGATTAATGGTGCTAGTGTTATCACAGAAAATATGAATGTTCTTATATTGCAAATTAAAGTCTTCTAGGGTTTGCTTCAACCATAGAATTTGAGCACAACAACGTCCCGCAGTGATATACTCTGCCTCAGTTGTTGATAATGCAACAGAATTTTGGTTCTTGCTAAACCAAGAGACTGGAGACTTTCCTAAAAAATGACACGTGCCACTGGTACTTTTTCAATCAACTTTGTATCCAGCAAAATCAGCATCCGAGTAACCAACAAGGTCAAAGGACGTAGTTTTGGGATACCATAAGCCTGCCGACAAAGTTTCTTTAAGTTATCTAAAGATACGCTTAACTACACACAAATATGATTCCTTAGGATTAGTCTGATATCTAGCACAAAGGCATACATCAAACATAATATCTGGGCAACTAGCAGTTAGATATAATAAACTACCAATCATACCTCGATACTTACGTATGTATATTGGTTTACTGCTATCATCAAGGTCAAACTTAGTGGATGTTGCCATTGGAGTTCTGATAGGATTTGCATTGTCCATGATTGCAGTGGCCTTGGGATTCCAATTCTTGGTAATTCTCCTGAGTACCTTGTGAATCTTCTCATGATTATTGTACTCCTTGCCAAGTGATAATATAGGGTTGATGATGTCGAGGAATCTCGTAAATATTTTGCTTTATCTTGAATGCTTCATACTCTTGTGTTAGACGACTTATTTTTGATTCCTTCACTTGGGAGTTTCCTTCATGAGTGACCTTAAAAAGTTTTCATACTTCGTGCAAAGTTTCATAAGTGGAGACCCTGTTAAATTTAATTCTGTCTACAGCACAAAATAAAGCGTTAATAGCTTTAGCATCAAGACTAGTTTTTTTTTTGTTATCTATGTACTTATCATGAGGCTTCTCTACAAGGTTACCATCTATGACTATTCTAGGTGGCTTCTTGTATCCTTCTACTACTACAGTCCAAAGGTCAAAATTAAGTAACTTTAGGTAGAAGCTCATACGTGTCTTCCAGTACGTGTAGTTAGTACCATCAAATAAGGGTAGACTATTTGTGGACTGGACTTCACCATTGTTGGTGTGGGTAGATCTAACAGTTGCCATAAGTCACTTAGGATGTTAAGCCAATTATCAAGAGAACTAGTTCTGATACCAATTGAAGGATCGTGAGGCAACTCTAGACGGGGGTAAATAGAGTGCAGCGGAATAATCTACCCAATTTAAGATAATTAAAATAAAGACAGTTGCTAACTAATAATGTATATAAAAGACAGTAAAGTAAAACAGTAAAGTAGAGAGAGAGAAAGCAAACGCAAACACCAAGATTTATACTAATTTTTCTCTGAGATGATTAGTCCAGTCCCGAGAACTCAAGCTCAAAGTTTTATCCACTATAATCACTAATAGTAAATCACAAGCTTTGATCCAAAGGCTTGCCACTTCTTTATACCATGAGGTTTGATCCTAAAACTCGTAATTTCATAACTTAAAGAGAGAGAGAGAGAGAGAGAGAGAGAGAGAGAAAAAGAGAGTAACTGATGGAGCAAAGCTCTTTACAACTCTGAAGACTTCTAGACCGATATCGCATATGGAAATAGGAAGGCTAAGGAGTTGATCTTTGAAATGAAAAATTTAAGGTTTTAGAGGTTTGCTCCAATATGATAGAAGACTAAAGAATGGTTGAGTGAGTAACAATGAAGAATTCTAATCTTATTTATTGGGTGTAGGCAAACAAAATTTGGTCAGAATTCGGATGGGGTTTAATTCAAATTTCCAATCGTTGGGACAAGAAATCATAAGCTTATTGAACTGGTTGATTTCATACCAAAAGGGTAACCGAGTTCGGTCCGAGTTTGGTTCAAGTTCGGTACGAGTTCGGCCCGAGTTCTGTCTCTTAGTATGGTAGACGTTGTAAATGAATGTGGCCTGATTTGGTGGATAGGTTCTTTGGTTCATTTGAGTGGACTAGGTATCTTGGTATAGGTATTTGAGATTTGCCAATGTGACTCAGCTTATATCAGTCCTAGACTCAAATAAATAAAAGGTTATATTTGAATAGATTAAATACAGACGACATATAATGGCAGTATTGAGGCTTCAAATCATGACATATCATTGTATAGTTTAGTTAACTATTAAAATCAAGTTGACTGAGATCGGATGGGCCAACAATACTCCTGAGTCAGTCAAATAGGAACTCATCCTCGCTTGCCTATGCTGACTCACACAATGGACAAGAGTTAAGCCTGGAGGTAAGTCGATACCAATGACTATATCGAGGACATGACTCTAATCCAGGATATACCTTCGCAGTCGGGACACATGATAGACATGACGTACCATGAGATACAAAGACAGAAGAGCGGGGCAAAAAACTCACCTTTGCTTAACGAAATGATCGAAACGACTGTCGTATTTTGAATGGATCAGAATATGAGATCGTTCGACAGGAACCCAAGAATAAAATAAGCTAAAGAGAGCTCAAAAATCTCACCCACAATTATAACTCCTTCTGCTAACAACCACCCTAGGTTGCTAAATGTTTCGTCAAGCCATCCTCCAGGGGCCGTGGCATTAACTTATTGTTGGTTCTGTCTTGCTGTTTGGGCTTGCTAGACTTGCACCTACTCTACCGGACATTGCTGCTAGAACTGCTGGGTCTGTGTCAGAAGAATACGCTGGGCTAGAGGTCGAACTCCTAACACTGGTCTTCCCGAGCCTTCAATCGCTGCTCGAGGCGGAGCTGGTAGCTGTTGGACTAAAAAAGTCTCTGGGTACAAGATCGGGCATGAACTAATCATGTGGTTGGATGCCCCATATCTGAGATACTGGCCATTGAACCGCCTGCACTAATCTTTTGTGTGCCCTGTCTTGCCGTAGTTGCTGCATCCTACTGATACAGACTGCCTGGTAGATTGTACTGAGGTTACTGTAGAGGTTGGAGGTGCTGGCGGGCGAGATATTTTGACTGCTTGGGCTGGAGGTAATGACTGAATACTGATGCCTTTCATTATTGAGTGTGACCTCTTCTGGCCTCCGATCCATGCTACTAATATCTGGTCGACAACTTCTTGGGACTTAGATGCCCTAAGTCGTGCATCGTAGGTGGTATAATTATGACCTACCGTAAACTGCTGAAACTCTAGATGTAATCCTTGCTCAAATCTCTTGGCTCGGTCTTTCTCATAAGCTACCATATGAGGAGCAAATCATCTAGGACAGCAAAACTCGGTCGCATACTAGTCGACCGATCTTCTATTCTAGGGTGGTTAATAAACTGCTGCTGGAGCTGGAACTTGGTGGTTGTATGAAAATACTTCTCCTGGAAGCACTTCTTGAATATATGTTAGTTAATGGGCTTCGAACGAGCCATTTCTTGTGCTGCCCACCAATCTTGGGCAAGATCTGATAGTTGTAACTTTACGACTACTACCTTCTCATCGTTTAGGATCATGGTTGCATCCACGATGACCTCAAAGTCCTGGAGCTAAGAATCTGCTGAAACTGTATCTTCTGTACCGAGGAACTTGGTTGGGCGCATGCGACTAACATTGGTCGCCGTATTGTATAATGCATACTGTTCTTGAGTGCTACTCTAACTCCCTGGCAAATTATGGTATTGGTCTGTTCGTGTCCTTGCTAAAACTACTGGCAGAGTTGGACTACTTGTTGCTGAAGCTGGAGTTGTTGTTACTTTTATTATTGTTTATCATCATCATAGCTTGGATCATCTCTAACATAGCTTGTGAGACTGCCTACCCTAGTTGTTCTGGTAGAACTGGTGGTATTTTCTGGGCTGGTTAGGTTGGTATGAATGTTAAAGCAGGCTGACTGGTCATTCTGGCAAGACTAGTGGAGCTGATTATGCTGGTCGGGCATACGTGACTTGCGGAGCCGGCTGATGAAAAGCTACTGAAGCTTGCCCTTGGTTCAATATTGGAATCTGGCCCTGGCCTACTGGATCTATTGGAATTATCGGTCCAACAAAACCCTCGAAAGGAGGAGCATGTGGGGTATCCCTAAAGGATAAGGACACAAGGATATCAACAAGGGATGAGAATTTAACAATCTTGTCAAGTAAGTTTGAAGTTCAAGGAAAGCAAGAGGTACATATTACAAGTAGAGTTCAATCGAAGATTATAAATGATTGAGATTCTAACAAGATGAGTCTTCCTACATATCTGGAAAAAAATAAACCTATATAGGCTACCAAGAAAATCTTGTCATGCCCCGCTCCCAGAATACTGGCTAAATACTGGGACTGACATGGCCAACCGCACCTTGCAAAATACCGAAGTAAGCTGCAATATATTAAGTTTGTCTAGAAGACAGATGAGTAAACTCTAGCATGCTATGACATAAGTCCTAATGCCGACAAATTCTAGTATCTCAATCCAGTAACCCAAATATAAAAGTATATCATATATGAAAGTAAAGGGGCATCCCAAATTACATGTCACATATGATCATGAAGCAAGTGATTACAAAATGCTGCACTAGTAGAGTATAATAATACATGATCAAATATACCAGCCATGGTCCAATATATATATCATGTTGACCATAGTCTTAAAAATATAAGAAGCTAACTCTGTCCCTTGCTAAATAGCACAAAATAAAGTAATCAAGATGAGGGATAGAAGAAGGGAAACCCACTCGCGAGCTTCAGCCGCAGTCCTACGAGTGCGAGCCATCTTACTGGAAGTATGGTGGATCCTGGTTCTCTTCAGGGTAACATGGCTATGCAAAGCCAGTGGCGTCAGAACCCTAAGCAACAAGTACCACAAAGGAGATCGAGGTGATAGACAAAATGCATTATAATATAAGTAGAAAGAGACATAATAGAAATAAATGTTGATCGAGACTCGTACGATACCAATATACTTGTTTAAAGAATAATACTGGAAGAACTGATAAATAAGTGCATAAATGAAAGTAAGGAGATGAGCGACAATAGAGCATAGGAACTACTCTGGATCGGGACCACAACCCTTAAACCTAACAAGGACCGGGGTTGCAAACCTTCACCCGAGCAGAAGTTAGCACCATAACCACGCACCGAAAGAAAATGAAACTAGAAGAGCGAGCTATAATAAAAGTAACATCATTCATCGTACAACCAAACAACTTTACGACTTGCTATGATTAACTAGCTAGGGTTGTCACATGCATTAATTACAAAATGCATATTTTCAGAATATGGCTACCAACGACATTGTAGTTAACCGGATGGCCAAGGGTACGATTGTCTACTAAACTTAAATGTACATCAACCATACAATAACATAACTTGTTACTTGTCATAAACATAAATTGAACTTATAAGCATAAACTTAAACTTGTAATCATAAACTTTCTTTATAAACGTAAACTTGTATATAAACTTGTCTTATAAGTCCCACAGCACGCGTAAACTTGGTCAGTCATGGAGCCCTTGCCTAGCAGGGTTGTTCCATACAACATGGGGCCCTTAGAGATCGGGGTAGCTGGTAGTGCAATATTCTTTCCTCCTAATGATCTAGGAAAATCTTATCTTGTTTAATCATTACTAAATTATTTCAAGTTCTCGATTCGTGGACACTTGAGAACTCCCTATAATGATGAGTCACGAGTACGAGCTTTTTATTTGTTATCGTATTCGCGATAAGCGATACATTGGAAAATACTCATACTCTATTGTTCGATGCCAAATGCAATGAATTTTCATACACAAATATTTTTACGGTGTCATGAGGATTATGAACTTGTACATAAACTTGTCTCATAAAATTACATGCAAAACTTGTTTAGTAACATGAACTTGTATCGACATAAGAAAGAACACAAAAATAATCACTAAAAGGAAATTCTAAATGAACATAATTAAAGGGAACACAAAAATCACACAAGAATTTTAGGTCGCATGCAGTCCCTGGCGGCATGGACTCACTGGCCGCATGGACCCAATTATGGCGTGGACGCTCCTCTTGGAATTAGCAAATTTTTTATTCGTTTAGCAAGTGAAAACACAAGCGGTTCAAGGAGGCCTGGGGATACAGTTCCAATAAGGTCTGGATGGGAATCTTCTTAGGATCAAAGACGTCCATAGAAGCTCCTAATTCTGGTAGCTTCATCTTCTTCGGGAGTTGAGAATGCTTTATTTTCCTGAGCCAACAACTCTTTTTTTTTCGGCCCTCTCGATCCACAACTAAATCTGCCTCAAGTGTACCAACCTCAGTCCTCACTTCGCTCGCCTTGAATCCTTGAAGTTTCTAGGTAATGGAGCCGGTGCTGACTTGGATCTCTGGTGACGGAATAAGGCGGCCAGAAGCGACGAGCAGAGTGGAGCGCGGGCGCACTCACTCTAACAACGTACCTTTCGCATGATGGGTCAGCGAGGAAATAGGAACATCGACTGTTTGTAGTCCTATGCATAGTCAGTACTATAGCCCCAATCATGGCTACTAATAAAATCAGACTAGGAACCAAAAACCAGACGGAATAGTAGGTATAAAGTAAATTGCCCAATGTTTCCAAATTTGTCCAACTTCGTATCTTTCCGGCATAAAGCTAGCAGTCCAGCTAGAAAGCCAACCATAAAATCCAAGAAAGAGCAAGTGTCATGTGCATGGAGATCGTAGTCTCAATCCTAACCTCAGGGATTTGAGAAGTCCAGAACACTTTGTGTAATGTACAGTCATGCATCCAACAAGATGGACGCATGTTGTCAGTATGCGTCATGGATTTCTGGCCGCATAACCCTCTCGGGCCTTATAACACTCTCTACTGCATAGGTTGTTGGCCGCATGCAGATTTTTTCTTCTCCAACAACAGGTTTAGCCATGGCCGAAAGCTCCAAAAACCAAAAAAATATTTCTTCATAAAAACTTTATTTTAACTCCAAATCAAGTGAAAAAAAAGTCAAATTGCACAAAATAAAATGATCTAACATAAGGAACAACTAGTTTTTGAAAATACTAAATTATAATAGATCAAAACCAAGAAAAACTTATGAAACACATAAAAACTCTAAACTTAAAACTCAAAGCTACAAAAATTCGTATATCAAAATCCAAAACTCCAAGAATTAAATATGATCAACAACTCAAGGAGGACATTTACCATCAAATACATTTTTAAAATAATATATATAAAAAATAAAAAATCAAGGTTTATCCGGGAGCAAGATGTACTTTCCTAAGAGTCCAACGATCTCTTCCTAGCTAAGTCCGGTGCTAGGGTTCGGCTAGGGGAGGTGAACGGGGGTGAGGGAGATGGGAGCAAGGAAGAAAAAAATGATAATAAAGAAGAAGAAAGAGAGGAGAGAGAGAAAAGCTCATATATATACTAAGAGGGGAGAAAAAAATGGTTTAGTCATGGGTTCAGTTAAATGAACCGAACCAGGTATCCATTCTACATGAAGATCCTAACCCGGGTCTATGGCAATGCCAATAGGTATTCTACTGGTCTCGGGTAGTCTCTCTCAACAAAGAAAAAACAAGGATAAAATGATAGGAACCAACACAAAAAATACAGCAGAAAATTATTATCAAGAAAAATTTAATTCTAGAAATTCAAGAAATACCAAATCTGGAATCGGGTATGATATTATGAATGCCTTAATTACATTAAATTAGTTAATATGATTTTGCTATTTCTATTATTTTGTTTGAATTATTTGAATTTTATAAGGTACTAATTCACATTATTATATATGTGAATTAAATTATGAGAAAGTACCAAAAATATATTATTTATGTAATGATCACATTGTTGTATATGTGATAAACATAAGACACAATATTCTTTGATAGTGTTTCATCATATTGTGTTATATGTAAAGTTTTGTAATCTTAAAATCACTTATAAACTCTATTATTTAAATTAATTTACCTCTAATATAATTATTTTATGCCATATAGATGTCGAGTTTTGCAAAGCTTGAATTCAAAGCTCTTGATGTGAGCGGAGACAATTATTTATAGTGGCAATTAGATGCGAAGTTGCACTTGCAGTCCAATAAATTTGAAAGTACTATAAAGAAGGAAAATAAAGTATCTTCTGAAGCCAATGCTAAGCCTTTGATTTTCCTAAGACAACATATTTATAATGATTTAAAGACCGAATATCTATGTGAGGATGCTCTATTGAATTTATGGACATCTTTGAAGGATATATTTGACTATCAAAGGATGGTAATTCTTTCGACTGCTCAAAGTAAATGGTTGAACCTAAGATACCAATACTATAAATCTGTTAAATAATATAATTCTCCTCTGTTTAATATTGTTTCTCGCCTTAGGTTGTGCGAAGAAAAAGTAACAAAGGCTCAAATAATGAAAAAACTCTCTCCACTTTTTATGCAAGTAATGTGCTTTTACGGCAACCGTGAAATAAATTTCATAAAATACTCTGAACTGGTGACTTCTCTCCTTATAGTAGAGGTAAATAACAATGTTCTCATAAAAAACTACAACCCTAGACTAACTGGGGCAATGGCAAACCTGAGGCAAATTCCAATTTTGGGGTTAGTAGAAGTCGTAGTGGAGGACGTGGGAAAAGAAAAATTATGGGAGATACGGTCATGGTTATCATTCTTACAAAGGTGAAAACATTGGTTCACAAAAGAATAAATAGAATAAGTGGGCAACACCCTCTAATAAAGGGAATTCAAATCCTTAAAATAAACAAAATAAAAATAGTAATGCTTGTCATAAATGTTACAAAGATGGACATTGGTTTAAGTAATGTCGAGCTACTCAACAAGAGTTTGATAAATTCAAAGAATCCAAGAAAATAGAAACAAATATGACGTAATATTGGGACAATGATCAACCACTTGACATCACTCATTTGAATTATTCCAATTTTTTGAGGATCAAAACGAGAATCATGTTACCAATGAAAATTTTGAGGAGATACTTAGAAATTATAGCTTTAGCTACCCAAAATAACGTACAAAAATAATAATTAAATAAATATAATATACTAGTAAATTTTGTGGACACTTTTGGTTTGAAATACTAAGTATAGATTTTATAATGATAATAAAGTAACACTAGGCTTCATATGGCTCAAAGATACTCGTATTAAGATTTAAAATTATTTGTAGGTTATTTTGGAATTTTAGAATTTTTCTAGAATTTTTGGATAATTAAAATCCAAAAAACCTAATTATTGATGGCTTTTTATAATTTATTTCAAAGCCATATAAAATTATTTTTGTATTAAATTTTTTAGTTAGTCTTAAAAATTGTAGATATATTTTCTAGATTTTTTTTGACTTTTCTGATAATTTTATGTATTTCTTTAGAGTTATTTAGGGTTAAAACTAGTTAAAAACTAATTTCTGTATTTAAAAAATGAAAAAACCTAATTACCCAGTCACTACCCAGTTAGTCGTCCAGGGGCCCATGGGTCATCTGCCTATATATACATTATAATAAACCCTAATTTTTGTGAATTTTTAGAGAGGAGAGGGTTTGCTCTGTACGAGATTTTCGAGTTCTTCGACATTCGCGAAGCTATTACGACCAATCCTGATGTTTGATTCATGCACCATTTTTTTGTTAGAACCGTATCGAGGTAAAATTTTTGAAATTATAAATTTTTTCTTGTATTTCTATAAAATTATTTGAGTGTCAGTTGTCCGGGACACGTTTTCTGTTTACTGTTTTTGAGATTACGGGAGATCCCGAACTCAGATTCATAATCCATTTGAAGTTTTGAAAAGATGACATAAAAATATATAATATATTTATTTTATTGAATTTAATAAGTTATTTGATTATTTTATTTAATTTGTTGAATATAGGGATAACTAGTTAACTAGCAAAATTGTATTATCTATGCCATATTGGCAATATCTTTTTACCGAATCGAGATTCGATGAAACTATCAATTCTAGAATTCTTATAGCGTTAAATATACATAATTTCACACTCAAATCTAGGTTTAGTGTTGGTTGACTTTTTGGTCAACAAAATGCCTCAATTTGCGTGCCACGAATCGCAAATTTATAAATTTAATTTTCTTTGGACCAAAATTTAGGTTTAACTTTAAAAATCAGAATATAATGAGATTAAAATAGTATTTTAGGGTAATTTATTCAAAATTAAAATAGATTAAAGTAGGAAACATATTTAACCACTTTTTGAAAATCTAACTTGTTTTAAATTATATGACGGGGTAGATCGGACGATGTCTTGAGTTATGATTTCAACATCTTCAGTTGCAAAAAAGTATCGCTATGACCTATGTTGCTTTTATTTTATACTTCGTGTATCTTTGTGTCAACTTTTTACTGTTACTTTATCACATTCCATGTTGTTGTTGTTTTTGATTCATCATGTAATTAAATTGTGTACGAGTGTTAGAATCATTAGAGTATATATACATGTATGTACTTGACTTATTGTTTATCATATTTATTATTTATTGTCTTGTTATTGCTTTATTGAGAACATGTATTTTGAGCGAGTCGGGTGGAGAAATACAACGAGTAAGGATGTGGTCTACGAATTATTCAATCCCTAAATTTAAGTGTATTATGGATATTAGTCATGCACCACACGCCTGGACTGATATATAAATCGATAATTATTTACATGCAGAAAACTTGTATTCTAAAATACACAATACACGTGACATGATTCATGTTACCATATTATCCAGTGGTACGTCTTATCTTGAGTGTACTCTCATGTTGTTTCCATGTCACAATCGTACTCTTCTTGTCATACCGTGGCATGCCTATAATTCCTCTTTCTTTACTATTGTTCTTCATGCTTATATATTATATTGTGTAGCATAGTATTATGGTGATCTTGCTCTAATCTTTACTGGATACATTTTCAGCTTTAGATGACGTGATTTGCCCCGAGGTCTATGGTGAGTACCTTGGTGACACTAATGTTACCAATTTGCCGATCTCTTCTGCATATGCGAAGTAGTATATATTTTTCTTCTATGATTTTTGTATTATTCTTAGCTATTAGGCTTATGGTCTTTAGTTTTAGTTGCACTTATTTTACCAGGTTTATTCGCAAGACCATCTCTAGTTGTAGTGGATTATTTTTATTTAAATAAATTATTGAGACTATTAAGAGTAATTCCTTGTCATGACTTAGTTTGTGGATGATATATATATCTTGTTACTTATAATTATGGACCATTATATTTCATAGATATCGTACTAACGCCGATGTTGCGGTGCAGGCTGGACTTGGACACGTACTCGTATCCCAAAAGTAGGAGTGGGTCCTGACAAGTTTTTATGGTGGCCCATACAGGTCCATTTTCGTAAATAGTGTGAACTCATGGTGGTAATTAAGTTAGTTGTACTACTACGTGCTCGCGAATAGAATAAAAAAAAGAATTTAGAATCACTTTAGGAGAGTTATATCATCCACAAGTATGATTCCCAACCTTATGAGTCATTATATCTTTGGAATTCTTTTGTCTCTCATATTCATCTTGCTTGATTCTATTCGTGATTTTTTCGATATATTTGTATCTACCGTTCTAACCATGTCCCTTCGTTCCTTTAAGTTAGCAATGGTTGCCTAATTATTGTGCATATTTAGTTAGTTAATGTTTGACCATAGTAGTTTAAATAGTCATTGATTATCTCATTTTGTTTTTCCAAACCATCATTGTTCCATGCATCAACCTAGGAAGCTATTATTATATTATCACATAAATTTCTTGTGTATGTCATTATAGATATAGTTACTTGTGTTGTTTGATTTTTTAGGACAAAAATATATTAAGGGTAGGTTGTAGCATTCGCTACCTACAATAACATACAAGAATAATAATTAAATAAATAGAATACACTAGTAAATTTTGTGAGAATTTTTATTTTAAAATACTAAGTATAAATTTTATAATGATAATAAAGTAACACTAGACTTCCTATAACCTAAAGAGACTCATATTAAGATTTAAAATCATGTTTAGGCTATTTTAGAATTTTTAAAAATTTTCTAGTTTTTTTGGATAATTAAAACCTAGGAAACCTAATTATTGATGGTCTTTTATAACTTATTTTGAAGCCATATGAAATTATTTGACCATCAAACTTTTTATTTATGATTAGAAAGGCTAGATATATGTTATAGAATTTTTCTGATAATTTTAAGTATTTATTTGGAGTTATTTAGAGTTAAAACTAATTTCTGGAAATAAAAACTAAAAAAACCCTAATTACCCAGTTACTACCAGTTAGCCGCCAAGGGTCCCATGGGTCGGCCGCCTATATATACAGTATTATAAACCCTAGTTTTCGCCAATTTTTTAGATAGGATAGAGAGAGAGGGTTTGCTCTGTAAGAGATTTTTGAGTTATTTGACCTTCGCGAAGCCATTGCGACCAATCCTGATGTCCAATTCATGTGTCATTTTTTTATTAAAACTATATCGAGGTAAGGTTTATGAAACTATAACTTTTCCTGTAATTCAAAACAATATTTTTATAGAATTATTTGAGTATCAGTTGTTCCAAAAGTATTTCCGGTTTATTGTTTTTGAGATTAAGGGAGATCCCGAATCAGATTCAAGATCCGTTTGAAGTTTTGGAAATCTGACACAAAAATTTGTAGCAAATATAATTTTTAGAATTTAATGGGTTATTTTATTTAATTCTTTAAAAGTAGGGATAACTAGTGAATAAGCAAAATTGTAAAATATATGCCATATTGGCAATATTTTTTTATCGATTCGAAATTCGATAAAACCGTCGATTCTAGCATTTTTAAGACATGTATGTGTGTGTGTGTGTAGCAGAATATAATTACCAATAAAAATTTCTACTAAGTAAAGGTAGTTACAAACTAGCAAATAATACAACAATATGTAAACAGTAAACAAGTAAGAAAGAGCAGATGCCAGCACCGAGATTTTATTCTGGTTTTTCTCTGAAAGGACTAGTCCAGTCCCGAGAACTCTTGTTCAGTGTTTAACTTCACTATCAGTGAAAACACAAGCTTTTATCAAAGGGATTGCGACTTCGTATAGACACGATATCATGCCCCAGTACCGGAATACAGAGACGGAGTAGGCCAGCTCCCACGTACAAGATATAAAATGTCATACGGCGATCTCGGCTGTAACTTGACAAGTGGTATATACTACAAGCAAGTCAATTAGGGTCACATAGAACATCTAATGTCTCAATCATTCAAGTAAGGATAGTAAACATAGAATATGTATGACAAGGAAGTATGGCGTCCTAAACGCCCTGCCACAACATTCTTGAAACCAGCCATATAAAATAATAAGCTAGCAGAGTAGTAAAAGTACATGACCATGATTAGCTGCAGTCTATAATTACCATCATGTAAGAAGACTAAATATCCAAATTTACGACTAACAAGTGTCGGTGGCTAAACTCCCAAAAGAGAAAATGTGCAATAATGAGCAGTGATCAAGAAATCCAATCTTGTCCCTCAACGACCATCCTCTTTGTGCGCGCCATTATTCAGGAGAAAGTACACTTGATCCTCGTATACTGGCTCTAAACCTGGATATGCAAAGCCAGTGGGGTTAGGCCCCAAATAGCAAGTACCACAAAGGAAGCACGAATGAAGATATAAAACCAGGAAGAATAAACATATACATATATATATATAGTCCTATTTTGGTTTATTATCTATCGTGATAGAACAATCTAACCCTATAACAAAATAAGGATAAGGGTTAGACCATCGCACCATGACAGTCCATGTCCCTAAACTATTTAACAGAAAGTACAATGCACAATCAAGTTCAGTTACATAGTCGGCCAATCACTTATTCGACTTACTAGGTGGAATCTAGGTTATCCTAAAAATATTATGCATATAACAGGAATCCTCAGGTCGAGCCATATTCTAGCAAGGGCTAGCCGAGACATAAATCGCTGTATAGCACATAGTAGTATACACCGATCCCTCGGATGGCCACCGAGCTAAGATCGTATAAAATATATAGTATTATAATAATCGGATATTGCCATCCACTAATCAAAATTTAAATAATATCCATGGATGCCAGCCTTCAATCCCCATATAATTGAGGTTGGCTAGTAAAGCACGATCTCGGGATTCCATTCCTCCCATTGCTCTACATATTTTAGTTGCCTAATTAACCCTATGGCTACCTGAAATTACATGGAGTGGTCACATGTTATTCTTCTTACCTGTCGTACCGTAGTATGGTTATGGTAGATACGAATCTACTTTGTCACTTGGCAGTTCAATTTGGATTCACCCCAGCGTGATGCAACAATCAATACAAGTCCTAGCAACGCTTGGTTATTAACCAACTATTATATCCATGTTGGAGGAATTATATTATATCACATGTCGCATAGCACGTAGGTACACCTTGATGTAAAATATGTAACTTAATCACGTAGGAACACTTAGCATGTAGGAACATATTCTACTAACTCCTACGAGCCCATTACCAGTGGGTATATTCAACCTCTCTGAAAATGCCTCAAACTCTAATCCAATACGTATCACGAATCATGCAGATACAAATGAATGAGATCCACTTAAATCAAACAATGCTACAACAGAAAAGAATATGACATAAATCTTACCTGCCACCACGTTACCCGATGCTAAAGCCTCATCCAAAGACAAGGTGAATGCCTGCCCTTGGCCCTGTTGTGCTTCTCGCTATTGTCTTCCTTGGTGACATTGTTGTGGCCTCTGCTGGCCCTGCTGCTGGTTTTGTTGCTGCTGGTACATCTTAGCTTATGTCAGTAACGGACGCTGAGCTAATGGCCTTGCTACTATTGCTGGCCCTCTCTGCTGGACTGGCCCCTGGTGCTGTTAGTGTTGGTAACTATTGGACTGGCCCTCCTGGCCTCTGCATCATCGAGCAATTAGCAATCCGGTTATCTGGACTACCATATCTCATACACGACCCATTGGATGTCCTACATACATCTCTTGTATGGCCTTCCTTGCCATAGTTAGTGCAACCCACTGGTGCTCCCTGGCGTTGTTGCTGTTGTTGTTGTCTTGGCTTCTGCCGAGCTAGACAATCACCGTCAAAACTGCCGCCCTTCTCGGTGCTAAATCATGGATACAAATGCCAGGTGATGGTGCTAACGTCCGAGGTACTCCTCTACCTCCTTCTCCACTCGGAGCATGAGACCTGTTCTGGCCTCCTGTCCTTGCCGATAACCTTTGCATGGTAAGCTCATACCTCCGAGCTGCTGTCAGTACCTCTTCATAAGTCTGGTAGTCGTACCCCTCTACTAGTTATAAAAGCTCTAAAAAAAGTTCTTGCTGGAACCTCATTGCTCTATCCGACTCCATAGCACCATAGTTGGAGCGAATCTACTCAGCCTACAAAACTCGGTAGCATATACATCCATTGTTCTACCGGCCTGTTTGAGACCGATAAATCTTTGTTAGAGCTTATACTGTGCTACAAAACCAAAATATTTAGCCCTAAATTGATCCGTGAAACTATCCCAAGAGATGGGATGCGTCAAGCCAACCTCTACTGACGCCCACCAATCACGGGCAAGGTCTTGAAGCTGCAATCGAACTTGATCAACTTATTCATCAGCCCGAACCCTTGCTGTTGCTATAATAATCTCAATATCCTATAACTAGGCATCTGCTATGATGGCATCCTCCGTGCCATCGAATTACCTTGGGTTAAGTCGTTAAAATCTAACCTATCTCCCCGAATCAGTCTTTCCTCCTCTTTCCAGGGCCTTCTACAAACCCTAACTGAACAAGACATTTTGTTCTTGCTGTTGAAACTGCTATTGCTGTTATACTGCCATCTGGTGTTACTATGGAGCCATCATTCCCCGGAGGATCTCCAGCAATGCCGAGGTGTCAAGTACCACTAGTACTGCTGGGGGTATAGGTATTTCAGGGGCTGGTTGCTCAATATGTCCCACTTCTGGTTCCACTATGCCAGCTTATTCAATTTTTGGCTCTATTTGAATTTGACTCTGAACGTGTGCTACCTCCCGTTGTTGTCCAGGGAAACCCTGTCCTTCCATGTCTGCTGTTCCAGCAACTAAAGAAGACCTAAAGAAAAGGACAAGAACCATCAAGAACAGGACAGGAAGGATCAAGTAGGCAAGCAGTTTAACAGTTCAAGCGGTGGTATCTTGGAAGATAAAGCAAGATATCAAGGGGGACAAATTTTGATTAGACTCCTATGACCATAACACCCCACAAGTCTGAAAATATAAACCTGTATGGGCCACCACTAAAACCTTGCTACGCCCCAGTACTAAAATACAGATATGAACATGGCCAGCTCCCCCATAGGAGGTATAGAATATAGTACGACGGTCACAGCTGTAACTTGACAATGGGGTGCATACTACAAGCAAGTCACTTAGGGTCACATAGAACATCTATTGTCTCAATTAGTCAAATAAGAACAGTAAACATAGAACATATATGACAAGAAAGTAAGGAGTCCCAAACGTCCTGTAACAACATTCAAGAAACCAGCTGTACAAAAATGAGAAGGCTGGCAGAATCACAAGAGTACAGAACCATGATCAGCTGTAATCTGATTAATTACAATCATGCATGGAACTAAATATCCATATTCACGGCTAACAAGTGCCGGTGGATAAACACTCAAAATTAGTAAAATATGAAATAATGAGCAGGAAAGAAGAGACCCACTAGTTTTTCTTATTGGCCATCCGCCTGGTGTACACCATTGTTCAGGGGAAAGTAAACTTGATCCTCGGGTGCTGGCTTTAAACCCTAAATAGCAAGTACCACAAAGGAAGCCCGAATGCAGAAATAAAACCAGGTTATGAAATAAATACATATATAAATAGTCCATGTCCCTAGACCAAATAAGGATAAGGGCTAAACCATCGTACCATAATAGTCCATGTCCCTAGACTATTTAACCGCAAATATAATACACAAATATGCTCAGTTACATAATCGGCCAATCACTTGTACAACTTGCTAGATGCTGTCTGTGATATCCCAGAGATATTATGCATATAGGAATCCTCATATCGAACAAGGTACTAACAGGGTTAGCCGAGACATAAATTGTCGTATAGCACATAGTAGTATACACCGTCCCTCGTAAGGCCACCGTGCTAAGATCGTATAGAACACATAGTATCATATAATAGTCGGATATTTCCATCCACTAATAAAGATTTAAATAATATCCATGGGGACTAGCATGCACACCCCAATTCAGATGACTAGAGATGGCTAGTTAGGCATGATCTCGAGATTCTATTCCCTTCCAATGCTCTACAAGTTTAGTTGCCTAGTTAACCCTAATGTTAACTAGAATCTCATGGCATGGTCACTTGGTATTCCCCTTATATGATACCATAGTATGGTCACGCTGGATACGAATCCACTTTGTCACTTAATAGTTCAATTTGGATTTATCCCAGCATTATACAACAATCAACAGATCCTAGCCACGCTTGGAGATTGACTAACCCTTATGTCCATGCTGGAGATTGAGTTATATCACATGTCAAGTAGCATATAGGTACATCTTAGTGTAAATATATAATATAATCGTGTATGAACACTTGGTACGTAGGAACACATAACACGTAGTAAGTGTATCAGTACGGATACAAGTGGTCGGGTCATGACGCATAGATGGGTCTAATACTTTTATGTTCATCAAAGTCACACATACAACTATAAAGTCCAAAGGAACATTCAACCAAAACTAGTCCAATAAAATGTGTGCAAGGGGCCGCATGTGCGCAAAAGGATCATGGTCGCATGGGAATCAGCTGCAAGATAAGATCAGTTACCACATAGAGTAGGCTGTCACATAGAGTCAGTTGCCGCATAGGATCTGTTGTCGCATAGGATCAGCTGCCGAATAGAGTAAGTAAAAGTTTACTCTTCGGTTAGTCATGCAGAAATAACGTTTAATAAATACGTGTCAGAAAATTGACTGATACGACTGATGTGACAAGCAAAAAAGTGTATCTGGAAAAAAAGACAAAACCATAAAAAGATGTGCCACAGTTTCAGAGTCATGCGTCCAAGGATGGTGACTGCATACTCTGCTTGTCGCATAAGTGTTGGTCTCGCATGTAGTTCGATGCCACATGGTGTTCGATGCCACATAGATTTCGATATCGCATGGAGTATTTTGGACTTCACAAAATTCTTATTCGTTCAGCGAGTGAGTACAAGTGTTCAAGGATACTTGTGTGATGACAATAATGTGTCCTACAAGATGGACTCATACTGGTCAATAAGCGACAAAAGCTCTAGCCGCATAATCCTCTCGGGCCGCATAGCACTCTTAGCCTCATAGCTCGTTGGTCGCGTGAAGACTTCGTCTTCTCCAATAACAGGTTTGGCCCTGGCAGAAATGCTTCAAAATCTAAAATTTATTTTCTTCAAAAAAACTATATTTTAACTCTGAATTGAGTTAACCAAAAGCCAAAACATTCTAAATGAAGTGCTCCATCATTCCTAAAAACTATTTTTCAAAAATATTATATTTTAGTAGATCAAAACCACCAAAAACTCAAGAAACCCATGAATCCCTAAGTTAGAAAAGTAGATCTAAGCAAATCCATCCATCAATACTGAGAACTCCAAGTATTAAAAGCGGTCATAATCATCATAAGCACATAATAGACTAATATAATGCTAGAAAAGAAAAAGAAATAAAAATCAAAAGATTTCTCCATGTAGTGCAAGGTGTACTTGTATAGAAATAAAAGAAAGAGGGGAAATGAAGAATAAGGGAAGAGAGAGAAACAAGTTAGCTTATATAGCTAGGGTTTGAGGTTTAGACCATGTGGTTCAAATTCATGAATAAACTAACCCATAAATAAACCATGAACCATGCTAAAGCAAAAAATGGGTCTAGTCTCCATGCATGCAACCTAATGATCATGTGAGCAAGAAATTCTCTAAGCAGGAATAAATACAAGCAAAAAATAAATATATTCTAAAATACATATTTTGGGAACGGGGAGTGACAGGTAGTATATATATGTTAACATCGCAGCAGCATATCTTGGAAGACCTACAAGAGATGGGTATAGAGGTAGTACTTCCGCAAGACATGGGAATATTATCCAGTTTATATATTCAGTCTACTTTGATTAAAAGAATCAAGACTGCTCAGACAGAGGACCCAAAAGTTCAGAAGCTTCGGGCAGAATGTGAGTGTAGTCTAAGGAAGAAGTTGACGATTCATGAAGATGGAAATCTTAGGTTTGGAAACTGTCTCTGTGTACCAAGCGAAGATATCCGTCAAGAAGTTATGACCGAGGCACACAGTTCCCAGTATTCGATTCACCCAGGAGGTACCAAGATATATCAAGATATCAAACAATATTTTTGGTAGAACAAAATAAAGAGGGAGATAGCACGATTCATTTTTTGGTGTTTGGTATGTTAGCAAGTGAAGGCCGACCAATAAATACCAGCAGGATTATTAAAACCACTTCCTATACTATCCCGGGGTAAAAGTGGAAACATATCACAATGGGCTTTGAGACTGATTTATCTAGATCCCCGACTAGTCGTAATATAGTTTGGGTGGTAGCAGATCGTCTCACGAAAGTAGATCATTTTCTTCCTTTCTGAGTATGAAAATCCAAAGAGCAGTTGGCAGAAATATATATGTGACATATAGTGAGACAACACGGTCGCCCAGTGTGTATTATATCAGATCAAGACACTCGGTTCACTTCATATTTTTAGAAGAGCTTGCACCAGAGTTTGGGAACCAACTTAAGATTCAGTACCGCTTACCATCCTCAAACAAATAAGCAATAAGAGAGAACCAACCAGACACTGGAAGATATGCTATATGCATATACTTTTGATTTTGGAGGGTCTTGGGAAGATCACCTTCATCTAGTCAAGTCTCATACAACAATAGTTATCAGGCCAGTATCTAGATGGCGCCATTCGAAGCGTTATATGGGAGAAAGTGCAGGTCACCATTGGCATAGGGTGATATTGGTTAACGAAAGATGTTAGGACAATAGATGATCTCATAAATAGTGGAAGTTGTCGAGCAGATCAAAGAGCGACTTTGGGTTGCACAAGATAGGCATCAACATTAGGCAGACCATCACCGTAGGCTTTTAGAGTTTTGTATCGGTGACCACGCGTTCTTACAGGTTTTGTCGACCCATGAAGTCATTAGATTCAGGGTTCGCGGGAAGCTTAGTCCATGAAACGTCGGTCCGTTAGATATTCTCGAGCGGGTAGGCGATATTGCTTATCGTCTAGCCCTTTCACCTTCGCTATGTGAGGTGCATGATGTGTTTTATGTGTCCCAGTTGCGTAGCTATATCCCAAATCCGATTTATATCCTCGACCATTCTGAGCTAATCGTTGGTACCGACTTGTCTTATAGGGAGCAACCAGTATCCATTTTGGACCGAAGGGACAAGGTGCAAAAGAATCAGACTATTCATCTTGTCCGAGTTGCTTGGGATCATTACCCTTTGGAAGAGTCAACGTAGGAGTACAAAGAAGATATTCGATCTTGGTATCCGTACATGTTCGACACGGAAGGTATATTTGTTCTTATGACTTCGTATCATAAATCTCGTGATTCGCCCATCCATGCTATATGATATTGTTTCTTTATTATATGCTTGATTTGATTGAATGTATAGATGTGCTTATAGTTAGTGCATTGCTTGATTTCTCTAGCTAGTCTTGGGGTTGAATTCCGAGGACATAATTTTTCTAAGGTTGGTAGAGATGTTACTCCCCATTCTTGATATATGTATTTGTAACATATTAGTTTTTCTGCTTATATTATTTGTTGCTTGTATAGTTAATTATATTGCATGTCATGGATACTAGACCAATTCTTTGGTTCACTTGGCTTTTGGTTTGATTATTGGGTTGGTTTAGTCATAAGAGAACCCATGGTCCAAACCTCAACCCTAGCTATATAAGCTAACTTCTTTCTCTCTCTCCCATCATTCTTTATTTTTCTCTCTTTCTTTTATTTCTAGGCAAGTACACCTTGCATTACATGGACAAACTCTAGATTTTTATTCTTACTCTTTTCTTACATTTTATTAGTCTAATATGTATACATTATGATTATAAGCACTTTTAATACTTAGAGTTTTTGGTTTTGATGGATGAAATTTAGTAGATCAACATTTTTAGTTAAGAGTTTTCTTGGGTTCCAAAAGTATTTCTTGGTTTTGATCTATTAAAACTTAGTATTTTAGAAAACAGTTTTGTGTTTGATGGAGCACTTTATTTTGAGCATTTTGGCTTTTGGTTCACATGATTTAGAGTTAAAATAAAGTTTTCATGGAGAAAATAATTTTTTATTTTTGTAGCTTTTTCACCATAGCCAAACTTACTGTCTGGAGAAGAAGTGATCATGCGTCCAGTACCATATACGACAGGGAGTGCTATACGGTCTGAGCTCTGTGCCGCATATACCTTCCAACATGCGTCCATCTTGTTGGATACATGACTGTTTATTACAAAAAGTATTCTGAAGCTAAGCGCCTGAAAAAGTTCTATGTGACAGAACTCCTTGTGTTTCACTTGTTGAACGAATGAGAAATTCTCTAAGTCCAAGAGACATCTATGCTGCAAGCAGAGCATGCGGCAAAGTAGACTTTTGCAGCCTTTACCTATGCGGCTTCTTCTCTTCTTCTGGACGCATAACTTTATTTTTTTCCTTGCATATTTTTTTGATTTTGTCTTTTCTCTGACACACTTTATGGCTTGTCACATCCATCACTTTATTAACTTCACTAACACGCATTTAATGTACGTCACTCGACACTTGTCCCAAGGAGTAGACTTTGCTTGACCCTTATGTGGCCTGAATCCTATTTGACACCGACCCTTATGCGGCCTTGACCTATGCGACATTGATTCTAATGCGCCCACTTCGACCATGCGTCCTTGATCTTTGTGTGTGCATGCAGCCCCCTGCACATTTATTAAATTTTTTTGGTTTGAATGTTCTATTGGACTTTTGATTCATATGTGTAAACTTGATGACTGTGAGAGTATTAGACCCACTTGTGTGCTTGACCCGACCATGTGTATAGTTCAACCATGTGCCAAGTGACTACACCACCTATGTGCATGACTTGACTTATGTATTGCAAAGAGATAGAACTCTTATAATTTACTGTGATTGGTGACTTGACTCGACTATTGGTATCCGTGCTGATACACTTATTCCCTATGAGTAACTTTGATGTTATCTTAGGCATGGACTGACTGAGAGACAGTCATGCTACGATATATTCCATACGGGTAAGGTATTATTTAGTATCTCGGGCACGAAAGATTTTACCTTCGACAGATCTGTGGAATACCAACATGAAGAGAGGATCGCAGCGACAGTATTAGTAGGAGAACAACTTCCTGAGATAGTTAAGGAGTTCTTAGACGTCTTTCCGGAAGAACCACCAGGGTTACCCCCAGTAAGAGACGTGGAGTTTTGTATATAATTGATCCCTGGGGTAGGGACAATATCTTGTAAAGTTTACCAAATGGCACCATCAGAGCTAGACATACTGTACTAACATATAGAGAAACTGAGGTCAAAGAAGTTTATTCGAGCCACTGGATTACCTTACGGAGCGCCAGTGGTTCTAGTGAAAAAGAATGATGGGTTATCATTGTTATGTATTGACTATAGATAGTTGAACACTGTAACAGTGAAGAACAAGTATCCATTACCAAGGATCAATAATTTGTTTGATCAGCTAAGTAAAGCCAAGGTTTTCTCCAAGATCGATCTTCGATCAGGGTATCATCAAGTAAGCGTTTGGGAGCGCCTCCTCTAAATGAGTAGGATTTTCTTTATTTTTCAGCATAAATAAGGTAATCTAAGGTTGTCACGACCCGCACCCGGAAAATCGGGCATGAGTCGTGGGTACGTCCAGCCTACGCCACAGCATCGGCGGTAGAACGCTGTCTAGGTCAACTATCTAGATAATAATCACACAAAAATTGGCCATGACCTCTCCAAAAGGAGGGCAACCACACAATCAATATATAAACCTGTCAAGATCTTAACTCCAAACGGAGGAGCAATATCAAATGATAATCACAATATACTCAATCACGAATCTAAGTACGATAAGATAACACAGAGAGTCTAACAACTAAAAAGTCTAACCATCACCAACTACTACAACAACCACAACATCCATAATAATAATACATCATCCAAAATAATATACAAACAAGGTCTCAATCCAAAATCGGAGACAAATCCGGTGCTAAAGCTAATAAAAACAACAAGGCCCTAGTGATCCCGGCTACCAACCCGGAAATCACTCCTAAACTAGAGGATCCCTGTCTGCACCGTCGACAGGCTCAGGTCCATAAAACGTCGGACACCAATCCTTCGGATACTCTGAAAAATATGTCCAGTCAGGACTGGAGCAAGTACACCTCTAACAGCAGTTCCATTTAAATGATAAAAACTATAAAACAGTAATAGCAAGTAGCAAGAAGAATGAAGCAAGTATGAAACAAGGAAATATGTATAACTGGTGTATAAAGGTAAAGATGCATGGATATCAGAGCAAGGTAGTAATAACTGCAGATACAGGAAATCTAAGCTAAAATCAAGTTCGTGCACATGAACGTGTAGTGAGTCCAGCATAAAAAACATGTAGTGGGTCAAGTCCAGAAACATGTAAGTGAGACAAGTCAAGAAATGCATGAGAGTCCAGACTATAAAGAATGAACTCGGTGTCTTTGAAATACTTGTTTCGACATGTAAACGGCTAGGGGTAAGTACGGCTCACCGCGCACTGGGTGCGCGGCTGCTATCATTCCAGATTAGACCAGAGAGAGTGATTCCTGATGATGCCAGATAGGAATGTTTACATGTCTACTCGAGTATTTCCCCGCCCCGACTAATACAAGTGGATCCAAGACCCGACACACAAATCAAGATGAGTCCAGCCTGAACATGAGTGATGCCTGTAGTGATGCCTGTAGTGATTCCAGAATAGAGGCCAGAAACATGAAATGTACGTGTCGCAAGTAAATGAATCCAGAAATACCAGTCAGTATCCCGTGTTGTGCCAGAGTAATCAGATGATACTATACTAGTAGCTGAATCATAATAATCATCAGATAATAAAAACTATCAGAGAATGTACTCGCCTGACGTCCTGAGCAACTGGCGATCCGAACTGGTGTCGCAAGGACCTAATACGAAAAGCAAGGTTAAACATGGTTCTAATGAGTTAAACAGATATGAAATAATTAAAAATAGGCTTCTAGGGTCGTTCTAGGTCAAACGGGTCAAACCGGTAAAATCTGGGTCAAAAAGTCAACTTTAGGTCCAAAAAGTCAACTCTGGGTCAAAACTAGGTCAAAAGTTGACTTTGGCGGTCAACCGAGTCAACTACGGTCAAGTCTGGGTCAAACTAGGGTGCTCCTGAAATTTTAGGTCAAACCGAGGTCATTAAGCTAGAAAACTCACAAACTCGCCTCCTTGAGATACCGGGATACCCTCGGTATCCGATACCTCAACCTAGGCTACGCACCCCGCCTATACCCTCTAAAACCTATGCTAGCACGCGTAAATATATACACATAAGCATATAAAAATCACTCCAATACTATTCCTAGGCTATTGCTCAAATACCCCGCTCGAAACTCAATACCTTGGTTATCTTAAGGTATTGAGATACCGCTCTAAACTCAACCCGACTACCCCTCTAGCTAGCTAACTATGCATAAACATACATATCTAGCTATAATTTAGGCTAAAATATATATATCTAATACATATAGACATATACCTATATATCTACACCCAATACCTTATCTTACCTTACCTTACCTTACCTTACCCTCCTCATAAATATATAAATATATCTATATCTAGATATCTAAACTATCTACCTAGCTATATATAGATATCTATATATAAATCTATCTATCTCTCTCTCTAGATATCTATAGATATATTTATATAGCTATAGGTATATATATATATATCTATACCTAGGTATTTACCTATCTAACTATATAACTATCTATATAGATATCCATCTATCTACCTATTTATGTATCTATCTATCCAGCTAGCTATATAACTATATATCTATCTATCTTTCTATTACCTATCTATCTATGTGTCTATCTATTAATCTAGTTATATATATCTAGCTATCTAACTATTTATCTAAATCTATCCAATACCTATCTATCTATTTAAATAACTAGGTAATTATCTATCTAACTATCTATGTCTATCTATCTATTTATCTACTATCTACATATATATCTATTTATCAATCTAGCTATCCATGTATCTATCTATCCATATATCTATCTATCTATTTATATCTATGTATCTATCTATTTACCTAGTTATCTATTTATCTAGCTATCTAACTATCTACTAATATATATCTATCTAGACATCTAATATCCATCTACCAATCTATCTAACTATCTATCTATCAAACTACCTCCCCCACGCTCGCTGCTATGCTATTCAACCTGCTGCTGCTGCTGCCCTGTTTGCTGCTGCTGTGGTGGCTGCTGCCCCACAGCAGCAGCTGCTGCTGCTGTTCCCAGTTCTGCTGGGCACCCCCCTCTCTCAAACACACACACACACACACACCTATATACATACACACATATATATATCACTATATATATATATACATACATATATATTCATATATAACTCTATAGATATATATATACACACTAACACATCTACTAACATATATATATATATGCACACATATAAACACACACACACTCATACATATAAATACACACACACACAAAAACACATATCTATATATATATATATAAACACACATATATCCATATATATATAAACACACATCTATATATACATATACACACTCAAACACAAATATATATCTATATATCCTCACTCACACACACTCACTCACACTAGCACACACCCTCACACACACACTCTCACACACACTAGCACACACTATCACAAACACACAACCACACAACCACACACATAAACACTCATACATATATATACAAATATATATACATATATATATAAACTCATATGTATATACCTATAAACACTCACTCACACTCACACACACTCACCTACACACTCACACAAGCACTCACTCACACACTCACCTACACACTCACACAAGCACTCCCTAACACGCTCACAAACACATAACCACACATATATATATATAAATATATATATAAAAACACACACACACAAATATATATATATACATATATATATATATAAACACAACACACAACACAACGCCCACAACGCCCACAACGCCCACCAACGCACGCCCAACGACCCCGACACGCCCAAACACCTAAAAATATATAAAATATAACTCAAGAACTCTAGCACACGCTCCCCGATACTAACCCAATGCGCGTACAAGTTCGAAACGAGGAACCCAAGTCGAAATGGCCGTTCGGTCATTTCGACGAACACGTGGTGCGCGGCTCGGAAAACCTCCTGAAACGCACACCAAACGAACTCGAAATCGGCCTAAAATTTACCCACACGCTCTACACGATATCTAGATCCTAGAAAATGCGCTCCCGCGTCAATTCTAGGCCCGTGGCAGAAACGCACACGCACTTAGAATCGGCGAAGACGAAAAGCCCCAATTTTGCCCGAAACGCTCGTTTCTCCGCGACGCGGCTTCCCGTGTCCGAACGGAGACACGCACTCACCCTCAAGACACCCAACAACATCTACCTAGGTACATCTAACCTAGGGCATCACCCAAAATTGGACCAAATTCGGATTCCACCCGAAATTGACACAAAACCTAGTGTTAAAGTCTCGAAACACTACCCAACTAGTTCCAACTTCCTCCCACGGGTAGCCTAAGGGTCTAGGAAGGTTCTACAACACTAATTACACTACACAAAAATAATTAGGAAGGGGAAAGTTAGGTTTTACCTCTTGGGAGTTGGAATCCCAAGCCAAAATCTCAAAAATGCTCCAAATCCTCCAAACCAAGCTTCCAAGCTCCCAATCCAAGCTCCAACACCAAATCTAGGCTCTACCCACCTAGGTTAGGGGAAAATGTAGGGTTAGGGTTAATCATAAAGAAGAATAGAAGAAGAAAGAAGAGAAATGGAAGCTTACTTGAGAGTGGGAAGAAGAAAAGAAGAAGGAAGAGTGGAGAATGGAGAAGAAGAAGAAGAAGAAGAAGAATGAAGAATAAAGAAGAAGAGGAAGAAGAAGAGTGGAATGGGAAGGGGAGCTGCTGGTTCCACGGGTCTGGGAGTGAGGAGGGGCCGGCCACAACACACATAAGGGTTTACAAAGTTCCAAAATACCCAAAACGCCCCTACTCGACTTGGTTTCGGGTTCCGGGTTCCAAAAGCACTCAAACTAGCTCAAAATCTCTCCCACTAACCTTCTAAAATTATAATAAATATTCCTAAGCCCCAAAATAATTCTCACAAGGGTGTGGGCTGGGTCGGACATGGGTCCACTAGGGTCTGACATGGGTCCAAGCTAGCCAAAATCCTAAAACATACAATAAAAATATAATACAATCAATAATTAATTATAAATACAATTAATTAAAAATAATGCACAATTAACTAAATTAAAAAAAATACCCGACTTTGGAAATTGGGTGGTGACAAGCCTATCCTCCTTAGAAAATTTCGTCCTCGAAATTTAAAGTCAATCACACTCCTAGGTCAAACCCCCAACAATCACAGTCAAGAAATTCTACCTAAACAACATACAAGATCAGGGTCCTACTGGTCGTATTATCACAGTCTCAATCAGGGTCACTACACTATCTACCATAGCACAAAGAAAAGTCTAACAGGTACTAATGAAGCACACCACAAGGAATGGAAAAGGACAGGAAGAAGAAACAAGAGACAGACCTGCTAACCCGACACCCGTGGCATCGGCCTCCTCGACCGTCAAGGCATAAATCCTGCCCTGCTGGGGTGTATCCCTCTGCTGGTGCGGGGCATGATGCTGTGCCACAGATGGCCTAGCTCCAACTCCCTGATCCTGTGCTCCACCAAATGGAGGTGCAGTGGGGCAATCTCGCATCTGGTGAGCAGCGGATCCACAGAACAAACACACCTTCAGCCTCCTCCTACAAACATCCCAAGTGTGTCCTGCCTTCCTACAATAGGCACAAGTGGGCACCCTCTGATCCTGACCCTGCTGCGCTGCCTTCTGCACATAGGGACGCTTAGCTGGTCCCGCACTACCACTCGCACTGCCTGAATCATCTCTGCCCCTCTTGGACTTGAGCTCCAAGTCATCCTTTGCTCTCTGAGCATCCCCTACTATCTGCTCAAAAGTCGCCTCACGGTCGCTCCTGGTCAAAGACTTGACCGCCATAACCAAGCCCTTGCGAAACTTCCTCGCCTTAGCTGCCTCACTCAAGCCATCTATAAATCTGCCCAAACGGCAGAACTCCGCTGCGTACTCATCCACCGTCATGCTCCCTTGGACGAGTGTCTCAAATTGGCTCTCCAAAGCACTGAGCGCCACATCTGGGAAAAACTTCTCCTTAAAAAATCTTTTGAAAGCCTCCCAAGTCAGCCCTAGCGCTGCGATCCTCGTATCTGTGCGATACCATGTCAAAGCGAGGTCGAACATCTGACTGCCCGCTGCCTCTATCTGCATGCTGTCTGGAATTTGCGCCAGCCTGAAGATCCCCTCGATCTGCTCTATCCAGTCTTCCGCGTACAGGATCCCTTCTGTACCACAGAACTCCTTGGGCCGCATCCTCTGAAAGTCGATGATACTACCCGGCCTCGGATGCTGAATCTGATCTGCCTGTGGCTGAACCTGTGCTACCCTATCCACTGCCGTCATGGCCACCTGGTGGGCGTTCTCAATGCCCAGCCTCATCACATCCACCTGACGGTGCTGCGCGTCCATCATCTCCCTGAAGAACGCAAACAACTGCGCGGCATCTACTGGAGCAGGAAGCGGTAGAGGAACCACCGGAACGACTGGGGTAGTCCTCGGATCGACAGGTGAAGGAGGATCCCCGAGAGAAGCAGATGCTCCCTCAACCGCAAGAGTGGTGAGTGGAGCGGTAGCAGCTGCCTGAATACGAGCTGGACGAGAGGTAGCAGACCTCTCAGTGGCAACTGCTGGAACGGTACGATGGGATCGTGTCTTCGGAGGCATCCTGAACACAGATCAAATGAAGTCAATACGGCGCAAGATACGATATCATCAAAGAAGGACAGTAATATTTCATAAGAAATAATTTCAGAATAATTAGATTGGAATTGTTCCTAGTCGTGATTGAGTACACTCTCATCCTAGATCCTATAGCAGGCTCGCAGTGGTACAACTAAGTTGTTATACCATTACGACATCGCACTAGTTGCGAATCGAGACCTGCATGGGGTCGCCACCAAAAATGTGTCACGACCCGCACCCGGAAAATCGGGCATGAGTCGTGGGTACGTCCAGCCTACGCCGCAGCATCGGCGGTAGAACGCTGTCTAGGTCAACTATCTAGATAATAATCTCACAAAAATCGGCCATGACCTCTCCAAAAGGAGGGCAACCACACAATCAATATATAAACCTGTCAAGATCTCAACTCCAAACGGAGGAGCAATATCAAATGATAATCACAATATACTCAATCACGAATCTAAGCACGATAAGATAACACAGAGAGTATAACAACTAAAAAGTCTAACCATCACCAACTACTACAACAACCACAACATCCATAATAATAATACATCATCCAAAATAATATACAAACAAGGTCTCAATCCAAAACCGGAGACAAATCCGGTGCTAAAGCTAATAAAAACAACAAGGTCCTAGTGATCCCGGCTACCAACCCAAAAATCACTCCTAAACTAGAGGATCCCTGTCTGCACCGTCGACAGGCTCAGGTCCATAAAACGTCGGACACCAATCCTCCGGATACTCTGAAAAATGTCCAGTCAGGACTGGAGCAAGTACACCTCTAACAGCAGTTCCATTTAAAAGATAAAAACTATAAAACAGTTATAGCAAGTAGCAAGAAGAATGAAGCAAGTATGAAACAAGGAAATATGTATAACTGGTGTATAAAGGTAAAGATGCATGGATATCAGAGCAAGGTAGTAATAACTGCAGATACAGGAAATCTAAGCTAAAATCAAGTCCGTGCACATGAACGTGTAGTGAGTCCAGCATGAAAAACATGTAATGAGTCAAGTCCAGAAACATGTAAGTGAGACAAGTCAAGAAATGCATGAGAGTCCAGACTATAAAGAATGAACTCGGTGTCTTTGAAATACTTGTTTCGACATGTAAACGGCTAGGGGTAAGTACGGCTCACCGCGCACTGGGTGCGCGGCTGCTATCATTCCAGATTAGACCAGAGGGAGTGATTCCTGATGATGCCAGATAGGAATGTTTACATGTCTACTCGAGTATTTCCCCGCCCCGACTAATACAAGTGGATCCAAGACCCGACACGCAAATCAAGATCAGTCCAGCCTGAACATGAGTGATGCCTGTAGTGATGTCTGTAGTGATTCCAGAATATAGGCCAGAAACATGAAATGTACGTGTCGCAAGTAAATGAATCCAGAAATACCAGTCAGTGTCCCGTGTTGTGCCAGAGTAATCAGATGATACTATACTAGTAGCTGAATCATAATAATCATCAGATAATGAAAACTATCAGAGAATGTACTCGCCTGACGTCCTGAGCAACTGGCGATCCGAACTGGTGTCGCAAGGACCTAATACGAAAAGCAAAGTTAAATAGGGTTCTAATGAGTTAAACAGATATGAAATAATTAAAAATAGGCTTCTAGGGTCGTTCTAGGTCAAACGGGTCAAACCGGTAAAATCTGGGTCAAAAAGTCAACTTTGGGTCCAAAAAGTCAACTCTGGGTCAAAACTAGGTCAAAAGTTGACTTTGGCGGTCAACCGAGTCAACTACGGTCAAGTCTGGGTCAAACTAGGGTGCTCCTAAAATTTTAGGTCAAATCGAGGTCATTAAGCTAGAAAACTCACAAACTCGCCTCCTTGAGATACCGGGATACCCTCGGTATCCGATACCTCAACCTAGGCTACGCACCCCGCCTATACCCTCTAAAACCTATGCTAGCACGCGTAAATATATACACATAAGCATATAAAAATCACTCCAATACTATTCCTAGGCTATTGCTCAAATACCCCGCTCGAAACTCAATACCTTGGTTATCTTAAGGTATTGAGATACCGCTCTAAACTCAACCCGACTACCCCTCTAGCTAGCTAACTATGCATAAACATACATATCTAGCTATAATTTAGGCTAAAATATATATATCTAATACATATAGACATATACCTATATATCTACACCCAATACCTTATCTTACCTTACCTTACCTTACCTTACCCTCCTCATAAATATATAAATATATCTATATCTAGATATCTAAACTATCTACCTAGCTATATATAGATATCTATATATAAATCTATCTATCTCTCTCTCTAGATATCTATAGATATATTTATATAGCTATAGGTATATATATATATATCTATACCTAGGTATTTACCTATCTAACTATATAACTATCTATATAGATATCCATCTATCTACCTATTTATGTATCTATCTATCCAGCTAGCTATATAACTATATATCTATCTATCTTTCTATTACCTATCTATCTATGTGTCTATCTATTAATCTAGTTATATATATCTAGCTATCTAACTATTTATCTAAATCTATCCAATACCTATCTATCTATTTAAATAACTAGGTAATTATCTATCTAACTATCTATGTCTATCTATCTATTTATCTACTATCTACATATATATCTATTTATCAATCTAGCTATCCATGTATCTATCTATCCATATATCTATCTATCTATCTATTTATATCTATGTATCTATCTATTTACCTAGTTATCTATTTATCTAGCTATCTAACTATCTACTAATATATATCTATCTAGACATCTAATATCCATCTACCAATCTATCTAACTATCTATCTATCAAACTATCTCCCCCACGCTCGCTGCTATGCTATTCAACCTGCTGCTACTGCTGATGTTCAACCTGCTGCTGCTGCTGCTGATGTTCAACTTGCTACAGCTGCTGCCCTGTTTGCTGCTGCTGTGGTGGCTGCTGCCCCACAGCAGCAGCTGCTGCTGCTGTTCCCAGTTCTGCTGGGCACCCCCCCTCTCTCAAACACACACACACACACACACACACACACCTATATACATACACACATATATATATATCACTATATATATATATACATACATATATATACATATATAACTCTATAGATATATATATACACACTAACACATCTACTAACATATATATATATATATATGCACACATATAAACACACACACACTCATACATATAAATACACACACACACAAAAACACATATCTATATATATATATATAAACACACATATATCCATATATATATAAACACACATCTATATATACATATACACACTCACACACTCAAACACAAATATATATCTATATATCCTCACTCACACACACTCACTCACACTAGCACACACCCTCACACACACACTCTCACACACACTAGCACACACTCTCACAAACACACAACCACACAACCACACACATAAACACTCATACATATATATACAAATATATATACATATATATATATAAACTCATATGTATATACCTATAAACACTCACTCACACTCACACACACTCACCTACACACTCACACAAGTAGTCACTCACACACTCACCTACACACTCACACAAGCACTCCCTAACACGCTCACAAACACATAACCACACATATATATATAAATATATATATAAAAACACACACACAAATATATATATATACATATATATATATATAAACACAACACACAACACAACGCACACAACGCCCACAACGCCCACCAACGCACGCCCAACGACCCCGACACGCCCAAACACCTAAAAATATATAAAATATAACTCGAGAACTCTAGCACACGCTCCCCGATACTAACCCAACGCGCGCACAAGCCCGAAACGAGGAACCCAAGTCGAAATGGCCGTTCGGTCATTTCGACGAACATGTGGTGCGCGGCTCGGAAAACCTCCTGAAACACACACCAAACGAACTCGGAATCGGCCCAAAATTTACCCACGCGCTCTACACGATGTCTAGATCCTAGAAAATGTGCTCCCGCATCGATTCTAGGCCCGTGGCAGAAACGCACACGCACTTAGAATCGGCGACGACGAAAAGCCCCAATTTTGCCCGAAACGCCCGTTTCTCCGCGACGCGGCTTCCCGTGTCCGAACGGAGACACGCACTCACCCTCAAGACACCCCACAACGTCTACCTAGGTCCATCTAACCTAGGGCATCACCCAAAATTGGGCCAAATTTGGATTCCACCCGAAATTGACACAAAACCTAGTGTTAAAGTCTCCAAACACTACCCAACTAGTTCCAACTTCCTCCCACGGGTAGCCTAAGGGTCTAGGAAGGTTCTACAATACTAATTACACTACACAAAAATAATTAGGAAGGGGAAAGTTAGGTTTTACCTCTTGGGAGTTGGAATCCCAAGCCAAAATCTCAAAAATGCTCCAAATCCTCCAAACCAAGCTTCCAAGCTCCCAATCCAAGCTCCACCACCAAATCTAGGCTCTATCCACCTAGGTTAGGGAAAAATGTAGGGTTAGGGTTAATCATAAAGAAGAATAGAAGAAGAAAGAAGAGAAATGGAAGCTTACTTGAGAGTGGGAAGAAGAAAAGAAGAAGGAAGAGTGGAGAATGGAGAAGAAGAAGAAGAAGAAGAAGAAGAAGAAGAAGAATGAAGAATAAAGAAGAAGAGGAAGAAGAAGAGTGGAATGGAAAGGGGAGCTGCTGGTTCCACGGGTCTGGGAGTGAGGAGGGGCCGGCCACAACACACATAAGGGTTTACAAAGTTCCAAAATACCCAAAACGCCCCTACTCGACTTGGTTTCGGGTTTCGGGTTCCAAAAGTACTCAAACTAGCTCCAAATCTCTCCCACTAACCTTCTAAAAATATAATAAATATTCCTAAGCCCCAAAATAATTCTCACAAGGGTGTGGGCTGGGTCGGACATGGGTCCACTAGGGTCTGACATGGGTCCAGGCTAGCCAAAATCCTAAAACATACAATAAAAATATAATACAATCAATAATTAATTATAAATACAATTAATTAAAAATAATACACAATTAACTAAATTAAAAAAAATACCCGACTTTGGAAATTGGGTGGTGACAAAGGTATTGACGGGGATGAAGCTAGTCTTCTCTCTGGCCAAGACATACCCAAGACAGCATTTAAGTCACGATATGGGCATTACGAATTCTTAGTTATGCCATTCGGACTGACTAATGCTCCAGCGATATTTATGAATTTGATGAACCGTATTTTAATTCCATACCTAGATCAGTTCATGGTGGTTTTCATAGACGACATTCTTGTCTATTACAGTAGCGAAGAGAAACATGAGGGGCATCTTCGGAAGGTCTTATAAATTATAAGAAATACCAGTTATACGCAAAGCGCAACAAGTGTGAGTTTTAGTTGGATCACGTGTCATTCTTAGGTTGCATCATCTCTGGAGCAGGGGTCACAGTAGATCCGAAGAAGGTTGAGGCCGTAGAGAGTTGGCCAGTTCCTAAGACAGTAGCTGAAGTGCATAGTTTCTTGAGATTGGCAGGATACTACAGAAGGTTCATAGCAGACTTTGCAAGAATTTTAGCACCACTGACTCGATTAATGCCCAAGGAGGCTATGTTCGACTGGTCAGCAAAGTGCCAGACATCATTTGAAGAATTGAAGAAGAGATTGATTTCAGCTCTGATTCTCACGCATCTAGTAGGTTCTGGATGGTTTACAGTGTATTGCGATACGTCGGGCAAAGGACTTAGGTGTTTTGATGTAACACGAAAGAATGATAGCTCATGCATCGCGGCAGCTTCGAGATCACGAAATTTTTTATCTGAGTCACGATTTGGAGTTTGCGGCGATAGTTTTTGCCCTTAAGCTATGGAGACATTACTTGTATGGTGATCGGGTAAAAATATTTACATATCACAAGAGCTTAAAATATGTATTCACCCAGAAGAACTTGAACATGAGGCATAGGAGGTGGCTAGAATTGATAAGGACTATGATGTGGAACTTTAGTACCATCCAGGCAAGGTAAATATAGTAACGGATGCTCTTAGCAGGAGAGGTAGTATATTTATGTTGATATCACAGCGGCATATCTTAGAAGATTTTCGAGAATTAGTGATTGAGATAGTACTTCCACAAGATGTAGGAGTATTGGATAGTTTATACGTGCAATCTACCATTATAGATAGGATTAAGATAGCTCAAGCAGAGGATCCAAAAGTTTAGTAGCTTCGGGAGGGATGTGAATCTGGTCTCAGGAAATAGTTGACTATTCATGAAGATGGAACTCTTAGATTCAGAAACCGTCTCTACATACCAAGTGGAGATATTCGACAAAAAGTAATGACCGTGGTGCATAGTTCCCAGGATTCAGTTTATCTAGGAGGTACCAAGATGTATCAAGACATCAAATAATATTTTTGGTAGAATAGGATAAAGAAGGAGATAACATGATTCGTTTCTCGGTGTTTGGTATGTCAACAAGTGAAGGCCGACCAACAGAGACTAGCAGGATTATTGCAGTTGCTTCCTATTCTAGAGTGGAAGTGGAAATATATCACGATGGACTTTATGACTGGTTTACCTAGATCCCCGACTGGTCGTGATAAAGTTTGGATAATAGTAGATCATCTCACAAAAATAGCTTACTTTCTTTCCTTCCAAGTATGGCAATCCACAGAGTAGTTAGCAGAGATGTACATGCGACAGATAGTAAGACAGCACGACGTCCAAGTGAGTATCGTATCAGATTGAGACATTTGGTTCACTTTAAATTTTTGGAAGAGTTTACACCAGAGTTTGGGAACTAAATTAAGATTTACTACCGCTTACTACCCTCAAACAGATGGACAATCAGAGAGAACCATGTAGACATTGGAAGATATGTTACGAGCTTGTACTTTGGACTTTGGTGGGTCTTGGGAAGATCACCTACGTCTTATCGAGTTCTCATACAACAGTTATTTGAACAACATCCAGATGACACCCTTTAAAGCGTTGTATGGTAGAAAATGTAGGTCACCATTGGCATATGATGACATTGGTGAGCGAAAGATGTTAGGCCCTGAAATAATCATGCAGATAGTAGAAGTTGTCAAGCAAATCAGAGAGCGACTTTGGGTTGTGCAAGATAGGCATCGGCATTGTGCAGATCAACATCGTAGACAATTAGAGTTTTGTGTCAGCGACTATGTTTTCTTGCAGATTTTTCTAACCCGTAGAGTCATTAGATTCGGGATTCGTGGGAAGCTTAGTCTGCGATACGTCGGTCCGTTGGATATTCTCGAGCGTGTAGGTAATGTTGCTTATCATCTTTTCCTTCATCCTTCACTATGTGAGGTGCACGATGTATTTTACATATCTCAGTTATATAGGTATATCCCAGATCTAAGTCATATCCTTGACCATTCTGAGCTAATCGTTGGGACTGACCTATCTTTTGAGGACCAGCACATATCTATTTTGGACCGAAGGGAGAAGGTGCTCAAGAATCGGACTATTCATGTTGTCCAAGTTGCTTGGGATCATCACCCTTTGGGTGAGTCAACGTGGAAGTGTGAGGATGATATCTAGTCTCGGTATCCGCATCTATTTGACTCAGAAGGTATATTCATTCTTATGCCTTCGTATATCGAATCTCGTGATTCATTTATCCATGCTATATGACACGGTTTCTTCATATGCTTGAATTTGATTGCATGATCTTGTAGTTGTAGGACCGTAAGACAACTCTAGAGAGGGGGGGGGGGTGAATAGAGTGCAGCAAAATAATCTATCTAATTAAAAATTAAGCAGAGTGAAGGCAGTTAATAACTAGCAGTGTATATGCAATATAATAAAGTAAGAGAAAGAAAGAGCAAACTTAAACACCACGATGTATACTGGTTTTTCTCTGAGAGGACTAGTCCATTTCCAAGAACTCAAGCTCAGAGTTTTATCCACTATAATCACCAATAGTGAATCACAAGCTTTGATCCGAAGGCTTGCCAACTTCTTTACACCACGAGGTTTGGTCTGAAGTCTCGCAACTTTACACATGCGTGTTTGATACGAAAGGCACACAGACTTCATACAGAAGAAGAGAAAAAACTGATGGAGCCAAGCTCTTTACAACTCTTGTAGACTTCTAGACCGAGACCGCACTTGGCACTTGCCACTTTGCACTTAGAAGGCTAGAGAGTTGATCTTGAAGATAAGAAAGTTTAGGCTCTGAGGGTTTACTCATTATAGGATAGAAGATAGAGAATGGTTGAGTGAGTAAGAATGTAAACCCCCTCAATTAATTCTATAGATAGTCAGGTATGGATTGGAAAATTTTGGTTTAGCAGTAGATGTTTGAGATATAGAGTAGGGTTGCTAATGTCTGTTATTTTTTTAATTATACCCTTGGTGCTCCCTACCATTATTGATTTATTCGGAGCCCAATATCAGCCCATAAATTTTTTCGGACTATTGTACTTCTGACTTGACTTGCCAATTTAGGCACTGGACTTTTCCGTCACACAAAATCAAATCCGTTGTGCCTTAAATTAATTGCACAATTTCCCGTATCCTAAATCCCATAATTTAATTCTTTGTCGGACACCTGTGTCGTTACCCTCAATTTTGAGATACCAACTTAACCCGTTGAGCCTGACCAACTAAAGGGTCCAAGACTGACTCCAAGCCCCCACCATTTTTGACCTTTGCGTCATTTCCAAATTTTGACCCCAAGTGCCCCTTATTAATTTAAAAGTGCGGGACACTTTAATTCTAATTAATACGGGGATACCATTTTTGACTAATCCTATTTTAATCCCCAATTAATTCCAATACCCATTTAATTAAACCCATGCCAAACACACAATACCCCCCTCACCATACAAAATACCAAACACCAATTCCCCCATAATTTGTGCATTATTTTATGTATTTGTGCAATTACCCAAATTTATGGGGATTAGTTGCAATTATTGAATTAGGTGTCCTCACCTTATTGGCCAAGGCCAAATGGAGAGGCTACCCCTTCTTTGACCGTAGTCAACCCTCTCCCCCTTCCTTTGCATGAAGAAACCTAATCCTTCATGTAAAATCCCCACCCTCTATTTGAATTGGGAGCATCACAACCCTCCATCCTCCATACGACCACCTATAAAATATAATTTCCCCCTCTCTCCAATGCAGGCCCTAATCCCTGGGCATTGGAAACCACCCTCTCCTCTCTCTCCTCCCTCCTCCACCTAAAAAACTGAGCCCCCTACATACATATTCATATTTTTCCTCCTTCTTCTTCCTTACTTCTTCCGGGAGAGAACTTCGGCCAAACATGCAGCACCCCCCGTTGTCCTCCGGCGGTTGAACTTCCCTTCGGTCACGCCGGTGAGATCCGATGAACCCGCTGCTCTCCCACCACAGCCCCCTCCGCTACGCCGACCTCCTCCCGATCATACCTCGCCAGCTCTCATGGCCTCTCCTTTTCTCCCTCCACATCGCTGTCGACCTTCTCCCGACGTTCGTCGGCGCTGCTGTAACCCACTGTACTCCGACCAACCCGCTGTTCCCATCCACGGTGAGCCCGCAGCCACTCTAGCACTGCTCTGCCGCCGCAACCCGCTCCAACCATCCACCTGTCCAGCCCGACCAAGCCCCCTCGACTCCACTGTCTACTGTTTGATAATAAACGAAAGAAATAAGACGAGGTTTATACGAAACCCGCTCTTAGGTTTACAAACAAGAAGTACAATTAATCCTATACGAGGATGTCAAGTACAATTTTTTAATCTGGGTAAATATTGCTATAGGAGTCTGATCTGCAGTCGATCACTTTGTCCCTTGGACCACACGATGATGAAGAAGTGTCGTAGAATACAGAAAGCAGCTTCGAATTTTGCAAAAGAGAGTGGATGCTCGATGCCAAAGTCGTCGATCACTACTCTTTGCTTGAGCTCTGGATTCTTCTCTCTCAAAAACTCTTCGACTCTTAGTTCCTTGACCTTCTCTTTTGATCTTGGAATCTTTGACCTTGGTTCTGACCTTCAGTTTTTCGACCTTTCTTCGACCCTGGACCTCTGTCAATAGAGGTCTCTATTTATAGGGTTTTAGTGACAGTGACCACCCAGTCGGCGTAGAAGCTGGGTAGCGGAAAGTATAGCACCTTTTACGCGATGGTTATAATAACCGTTGCCCACGTATAAATGACCTTTTGAATGAGCGTGTGACGCGTATTCTATTAAGAGATAACGCGTATAACTGCTGCGAAGATCACGGCATAAAAGCCACGTAGATAGTTATCCTTCGCGTAGAAAATATTGGCGTAAAAGCCAATGACTGTCACCATGGCATAGAAGCCAAAGAGTTATCAAACCGGCGTAGAGGCCAGGTAGGCGTAGAAGCCGAGCAGGCATAGAAGCCGAGTGGGCATAGAAGCCGAGTGGGCGTAGAAGATAGCTGATCCTCCTTCCTTGACTGAGGCTTTGAGCGAATTCTGGACCGAATAGCTTTAATATGCACCAACACAAATGTGGCCTGAGTTGGCATAGTCTGAGGAGATAGCATGCAGCATGCTCCTATAGCTGAGAATAGCCTGATGGCGTAATGCGCAACAGCGATAATATGGATATTTTAGCCGAAATTACGGCTTTTGGAGATATAATCAAATCTTTTGCATTAAATGCAGAGATCTGCCCCCATCTTGCGTATTAAATACAGAGGTGTGCCTCGAAGATTTGCCATCATCCTGCGTATTAAATGCAGAGGCGTGCCTCGAGCCCTGTACGAAGAGCAACTTTTGACGTGGCAGCCTGTTTGTCTTCTGGGGAGCGTAAACAGCTCACATATGCCTGTGTAAAACTAGGCAACGTATTCCCTTGTATGCGTAAAAGCGGTTTACGCCAAGGAAATGTCACTAAACGACAGTCTGGGTCGCTGTGCCGTGCCATCATTATAGTCGTCGTCTAGGTAGTCTTGCTGTACTCTTTGTCAGGAGTCAGACGTCAGGTTTACTGCATGATTTGACAGGTTCATTTTGGGGAATACGAAGCGTTCCTTGTACACTTCAATGCTGCATTAAAGCGGATGAGTTTTACGCCATAAAGGCAATATAGCACCCTTTTTACGCTGAAGCAGCCTAGATATACTGCATTATGCGGATAGTCCTTGAGCTTATATTTTATGCTGTACTTAGCGGAAAAGCTCTGTTGTACGCCGATGGCTCTAAAGTTATCTTTTTTACGCTTTCCAGCACTAAAATGCTGCGTATAGCTATTCAGCGTATTTTTCATGCTTCTACAAGACCCCCTTCAAAGCTTTCAAATTCCTCGTAATTTGAAACACTTTGAATAAAGCATGAAACGGTCAAGTCTGACACGTTCTTCAAGGCTGACTTTCTGGAGGATTTATTGGGGATTTGTTGGGATTCTGTGTGTTCTCTCTTGCCTATATAAAGGCTGAGGAGTTAACCTGTTCTTCCCACATTTTCTTTACCACACAGAGTTGATCGCCGGAGTTCGTCGGGTCGACTTGAGGAAAAAGAAGACCATGTTCTTCCAGCATGTAAGGAGCCGAAAAAGAAGGCGTCTTCGAGCAAATATCCTCTGCAATGATGGATCATGGAAGGATGTCATAGCTTCCTTTGCTCGGGATAATCAGCAACTTTGTATGGCGGTTCGTCCAGGAGAGAGGAAGGGTCATGTTAGACCACACAGCTTGCAAGCTGTATTTTTTCCTGTCATTCGTGGACGAGAGCAGAAAGACTAGCTCTGTTCTCGAGTATTGAGTTGGGTCTAATACCTTAACTCAATCTGTCATGGCGTACGGAGGATGGGCTCTGCATAATTTAGGTAGGCCCAATTTTGTATCCTCCCGCCATTAATCATTTTCTTGTTAATCGGTCACGAAAACCGATTAACTGCTGAAGAAGACGGAAGAAGATCTCCACCAATACGAGAACCTGGCAGAACAGATTCTGGGGGTGGCCTTCCGATGATGATGAGAAAATCCTTTGTAGATAGGATTTTCCTCATATGTAATCATGAAAATGAAGAAAAACCCTTTGTAGACTGGATTTCCCTCATATATAATCACGATTTAATAAAATCGTCTTCTTCTGTGCATATGATTATCTTGCTATATATTTTTTTTGCTGTAATGAAGTCTGAATATGTGTAGCTTCGACACGTCTGGTAACTTTACGCCGACTCTAATAGAAAGAGTGCTAGGTCCTGTCCTGTCTTTTACGCATAACTAAGGATGCGTAGAAAGCCGCTTAGCATTTAAGTCGAGTATTCGAACTGTCCTGCTGTTAGGAATGGGAAGCTGCGTAGAATTCTGAACTGTCACTTCTGATAAGAAGAACTCTTATTCAGACCATCATTTTCAAGAATGATTTCTCAAAAATCCCTTAGAATAGGGCGAGAAATGGTTGTCAAAAACTGAGTCGCCATCTTGAACTGTAGATAAAATATTCAGACTGGATTCTGGATGAACCTCTAATCGACCCAAGAAGAAGAGTCATTTTCAATGCTGAACCCTGTATGCTTCGGGTACTTGGGATATTTTGGGGCCAAGAAGGAGTATCTTCTGTGTGAACTCTTGTAATTGACCGCCTTGAGAATTATTCAGATATACGCATACTCTGGCCTGCGTATTTTTAGGTATGCAGAGAGTCATATATCTGTAAATGTGGATGAGCGTAAAATCATAAGTTCGTAGCCTCTCGAGCGTAAAAGCTGTTGAGCATACAAGCATCCGGGCATAGAAACTATTAATTTGTAGCCTCTGAAAAGAAAATCTTTCGAGCGTGAAGTTGTGGATCTGTTACCTCTGAGCATAAAAGCTACCGAGCGTGAAATCATAGATTTGTAGCTTCTGAGCGTGAAGTCGTAGGTTTGTAGCCTCTCGAGCGTAAAAGCTACCGAGCATAAAAGCATCCGGGCATAAAACCATAGACTTATACACTGTGAGCGTAAAACTGTAGATCTATAGTTGCCGAGCGTAGAAAGCTCCTTGGCGTAAAACCACGAATCTGCTTTGCACGAAAACTTTTCGAATTCGCTGACTGTCCGCCTTCCCTGAGTAATAGGCTGACGTAGTCCCCAATCATAATCGAATATTAGTTGTCGGATTTGGTTAGGGATTCGAGGAGTCCATCCGAACTCTATATATACCCCAAGGCTTTCAGAGAAAAACTTTTTATCTATCTTTTTGCAAAAGAAAGCCTTCATCTCTTCGAGTTTTCTCCTTCGTTTCCTCTCCGAGCATTCAGAGTTTTCAGCAATGACCCCGAAACCAATCTCCTCCTCCAAGGGAAAGAAGGTTGACTCTTCTTCTCGCTCTTCTGCCCTAGCGAGAGCGACTTCCATCGGGCAAGGCGAGCTTCATTCTGAACGAAGTATCCCGCCGATGAGCTGTGCACCTGGAGTTAAAGGTAAAGTTTTTGGGACGAAAAGAATGACGAAAATCCTTCGCACACATTGTACGTGAACGCACTAGGTCATCTTTTGTGCTTATAGCCTCTTCGAGGAAGATGATGCACAGAGATGTTTCATCTTTTACGCCCACATTTCTAATGTGTCAGCGTAAAAACTCCATATTTTCGCAGTCGGGCGTAAAAGCTTTGACTGTCGAAACTTGGCGTATACTATAAAATTTGAGTTTAACGCTTCTGGATGGAAATTCTGGCGTAATAACTCAAACTTTGGCAGTCTGGCGTAAAACATAGACTGTCAAATTTTTTGTGTATACTGCCAGTCTTGAATTTTATGTCTCGGAATAAGATTCCAGTGTAAAATCATAAGTTTTTTACAGTCTTGGCATAAAGCACAGACTGTTGACTTTTGGCATATGCTGCAAGATTGTAATGTCTAGTATAGAAACTGACGTGTCTTTCTTGCTCTTTGTAGTTAACTTGCATATGTCTTCATTGGCTGAGGTGATGGATTCTGCTGCCGGGATGTTGCATTCCAACTACCTGGAGGATTTGTCCCATGTGACATTTCCTATCTCCGGACCCCAGTATCCTGAAGGAAGGGGAATCCTGATATCGTCTCAAGGCGAGCGAACGCTGTTGAACATGATCAACAGAGAGCCCCTGACGTACATAGACGGGGCCCAATATATAAAGCCGGCTTTTCTCTTCGGGGACATGATTGACAAGCAGTCCCAGACGAAGCCCAAGAAAGAACTCTGGGGTTTCCCTGCCGAGGGCTTGGTTCTGTATCTGCCCAAGATGCTGAGAGACTATCCCATCTCGGCATTCTTCCATGCTACACATCCCAGGAGTATGTCGTGGACGCTGACTCCCGATCTTCACGGCTGGCCGGGAAAGATATTTTACTAGAAAGGATCTGGCCAAGGGTCATTTGTCAGCCTCCCTTCCGGCTCTATGATGCCGTTCAGGGGATTGTACCCGGGCAGTATCCCGAGTGAAGACAGTTTACTGCTCCAGCCGGTCCAATTACCGACTTTCTGCAATGATTTCATGGGGCATGGAGGAGTATACCCTAAGGTTAATCCTCGGACCAATGGGTGGATCACCCTACAAATCTTCGATGGGCTCGCTTAGCTAACTGGGCCCTAAAGCATTTTCAGACCGAGCTGGAGAGCATTGGTCTGTACGCAGCTGTGAGTGCTACCAGTGTCGGGTTACCTCTCAACCCTAGCCTATTTTTGGCTCTGATGGAGTGATATATCTCGCTCACCAGGACTTTCGCCACTCCACTGGGGAAGTTGGGATTGGCCCTCCATGAGATGGCAGAGATTTTGAGACTGTCAATGGGGGATACTCCTTATGAAGAGTATGTTCCCACGAACCGGGAGCTGAGGGATTCAGACCCTCGGGTAGTGGCAGTGTACCAGGAGCTGATGTGCTACTACCTTGCTTGCACCGCCTTTTATAATGAGCCTTCTGATTTGGTTCATACCATCAAATGGGCGTCCTACCTCTTCTTTCACCGGGCCAGGGCTGCTAAGCCGGAGAAAGTCTTGGATAGCAAGGACCACCCTCTGAGCTGTCTGAGCGTGCTTAGTGCTCAGGTAGTCGATGATCTTATGGAAGACGCTGGGGCTCCAGACCAGATTCTCGACGAAGGGATAGGGAAATATCCCGTAGGCACTAAGGTCTACAGTTATTTGAGGCATTACCGCAGGTCTCTATCCAAGGAAGCTCAACTTGCTGGCTTCCTCTCTATATGGCTGCGTCGACTGGTGGTACCCGACATTGCATCTGCGGACCGCATTCACCGCAACACGCTATGGACTGCAGTGCTTCTGGTGTTCGGGGCAAGACTGGGCTTGCTCCCTGCCATGGTGTGCCACATACAAGCTGGCATGAGGGCCATTACTGATGGGCTGTTTGCCGATAAAACTCGGCGTGATAGCTTTCCCAGGGTAGAATTACTATACCTGTATTTGATAGGATAGTTAATTCTCCATAACCCCAGGGTGATGTCTCCCGGCTTTGGCAGTAGTTCGTGGGGTAGTTTCTTGCTGAATTACAAGAATTCCTCCTGGAACGTGACCACAATTTTAGACTGTCGGCGGGTGCTGAATTTCAGTCACAGCTGGAAGCTTTTCTGCACTGTCCCCTCTGTACATCTCAATCAACAGGGGTGCAGACTTCAGGACTTAGGTGAAGGGCAGACCATTCTTTCTCCTGAAGCTTTTAATTGGTTGGTCTGTATTAGACCTTCCCATTTACTGTACAGAAGTGAAGACCAATGCTTCTTGGAACCCTATCTGCCTAGTCGGTTTGCCCGACAGTTTGGGTATGACCAATTGCATGTGGGTAATGCCGTTACCAGCTTCAGGTCCAGGGGCAGACTCATTGATGGAGCGAAAGGGTGGCGATACTTCATCATGGGTTACACTGAAGCAACTTTTACTGTGTCCACCATTTCACTCTCCACGGAGCTGCGCATCCTCCACTCGTATGCCCAGTTTTATGTGGCAACCAACACCTTCCATCGCGATTTTGATATGCGTGGAAGTTTTAGGATGCCCTCCTCCAAGTATGCGGGAAGAGACTAAATCCCCTCGGTCTCCTCTGACGAGGGTGAAGATTCTGTCAATCCAGATGAGCCTCTGTTGGCGGTACCGAGGGGTAAAATACCTCCGCCTGCAGGGCCTCTGGTAATCTCTGGTAAGCGAAGGGCTCCTGCTCCGAAGACTTCCCCTCGTAAGAAGAAGAAGACGGTTAGTCGTCCTCTCAGGATTCCCGGCCATGAGGCTCCTGGAAGTGAGCCTGCATTTTCCCCTGTTGGGGATGATTCTTCGATTAGAGGCTCCTCGCCTTTTAGAGAGGGAACCTCCACAGTTCCGGCTAGCAGTGCTGGAGAATTCCTGCTTGAGGCTGCTGTCGCTGCTACCGCTTTAGGTAGTGGTACAAGATCGCCTACCAGGCTGAGCCAAATAAGGATATCTTTATCCAGACCGGCAATGGGAGAAACCCCTACAGTGTCTGTAGGTGCACCCAGCGAGATTCCAGCTGACGAACCTCGATTGGATCTGGGTGAAGAATCAAAAGAATACCTGTCGATGTCAGTTAGCACACCCCCTTCTCCAGGTATGACAGCTTGCCTAGCATCATTAAGAAATGATTTAGCTGTACTGGCCGCAGATGCGACATATATACCATCGGCCATGGGTAAATATTGTCTTTATGCCTCTTTTTAGAAAAATTAACATCATTTTGATATTAACTTTCTTTTGTCTTCTTTTCAGGGAAAGACATCTACGGGGAGGGCAGTGTTGACGCGCCTTTTGGCTCTGTGTCAGCTCCTGGTGATGACATGGAGGTGTCCGACTTCAAAGAGGAAACATTTTTGGGTTTCGGCTCGCCCGAAGTGGTTTCGATATCTCAAGAGGAGGATGAGCCTGTCATTACGACAATGCCTCCTTTGAGTACGTCGGTCACTTCATCCGTTGTTGGCGCATCTTCTTTTGTCGCACCATCTGTTGAGGCGACGGCTGTGGCAACATCGTCTGCGGTCGTTCCTGGAGAGAGGTTCGCCAATATTGCAGCCACTTCCAACGTTCATTCGGATCTAGCTATGCTGACTGAGCAGTACACTAGTATCTTCTACACCACTATAAAAACGTTGATATCAATGGTGTTGTAGAAGAATATAGGCTTCGAGGCGCCGAGGAGGTCCTCTCAGTTTGCTATAGTGCCGATCAGAGAATTCAACGACACTGGGGTAGCTGACACACTGGAGCAGATAGTTAATGGTTTGGAGGAACCCATTAACGAATATTCGCAGCTATCTCAAGGCAGCATTGAAGACCTGGTCCAGGCTGAATATGACTCCTTGACTGCGCAGCTTGCTGAACAGATGGAAGGCCTAAATAAATCCATCCAGACACATCAGCAAGAGATGGACGAAGAAAAAGCTGTCTTGGAGGAGGTCATTCCTCTTCAAACAAAGTGCCAGGCCGAGCATGAAGGGAATGTAGCGAGGGTACGCAGACTGGAAGCAAAACTCGCTAAGGCAAAGGAGTGGGCTTCTCAGTCATTGGAAGCTCTAGATGTGGTGAATGGTCGACTGGGCATAGCTGAACAGAACTTGGCGCGTGCAGGAGTCTCCTGTGCTGGTTTTGTTCAAGCTAGATCCGAACTGTCCCTCCTGAGCAATGACGAGGCACGGCTGGAGCGGGCCAGCGCTACCGTTTTAAGCTCCAGGACTGAGAAGATGGCCGCATTAGCGCAGCAGATTCGTGACCTAACCGCTCCCCCTAAATGATGTACTTTTTTGCTTTTCAATGTACTTTTGCTCTTTCTGGGAATAATAAAGAGGCTATTATCTGACTTTGTGGACCCATCATTTTGGAATATAAATGACAGGTTTGGGTGAAAGTGATATCAGAGGTAATATGGACGTGATATACTCTCGGTAAGCTTCAGCAGGACATATCTATTCAGAGGTTATATGGACATGATAGAATATGATCCAACTAAAATTTGTACACAAAACACTATCAGAGATAATATGGACGTGATAGGTCTTGAAATTCAAAATTAGTTAAATATATCTATTCAGAGGTTATATGGACATGATAGAATACGATCTAACTAGTTTCGTTTTGGAAGTAGTATGTCAGAATGAGATCTTCACCATACTCCATTTGAGCAAATTAGGTTAAGCATAATACCTTTTCAGGAATTTGCCATTGATAGGCGCCATCAACAAGTCTCCATTAGGCTTGGCTAACCTGTAAGTGCCGTTTGAGAACGTCGTCTCGATCACATAAGGGCCTTCCCATTTGGGTTGGAATTTACCCTTACTTTTGTGAGTAAGAATCATTGGCCTTCTCACAGCTAAAACTAGCTCGCCAACTTTGAACACTCTTTCCTTTACTTTTTGATTAAAAGATCTGGAAATGCGTGTCTGGTAGAACGTGATGCGCTATTGAGCCTGAAGGCGTTTCTCGTCTAATCCTTCTAACTCTTGAAGCCTTAACAGGTCATTCTTTTCTTGAGTCAACTCATTAGCCACTGCTATCCTGAGTGACGGAATTTCAACTTCGATGGGGAGAACCGCTTCGCTCCCGTAAGCAAATGAGAATGGGGTGCAACCTGTCAGTGCTCGTACCATTATGCGGTATGCCCAGAGACATTCTTCCACCTTCTCATTCCAATCTCTCTTATTCGAAGAGACGAACTTTTTCAAGAACTTGATAATGGTTTTGTTGAAAGCTTTCGCCAAACCTTTAGCAGCAGGATTATATGCCGTAGAGGCCACATTTTGTATCCAATTTTTATCGCAAAATCGATGAAACGCTTGGCTGATGAATTGAGGCCCATTGTCATGAATTATCCTCTGGGGTATCCCAAAGCGATAAATGACATGATGCTTGATGAAGCTGATCACGTTAGATGCCTTCACCTCAGCAAGAGGGATCGCCTCTGCCCATTTGAAGAAATAATCTGTGATGGCCAGTATGAAACGATGACCTCTGGAAGAAGACGGGTGAATAGGACCAATGATATCCATACCCCATGCTTCGAAAGGCTAGGATGCAACCGTAGGATGTAGATGTTCAGAAGGTTGATGTATAAAGTCTGCATAAACCTGGCAGGCTTTGCATTATTTTGCATACCTTATTGCATCTGTGATCATAGTAGGCCAGTAATAGCCTATTCTCCTGATACGATCCTGTAGCTTAGGACCGGGTTGATGCGCTCCGCATATGCCGTCGTGAGCTTCACGGATAATCCGCTGTGCCTCATCATCGGAAAGACATCTCAATAGCAGTCCATCGTAGGTCCGGCGATATAGACACTGTGAAGACGCATCAAAATAGAAGCATAATGATCGTCTTTTGATGGATACTGCTTCTTTAGGGTCCTCCGGCAAGATTCTGTATGCCACAAAATCCATAAAGGGACTTCTCCAGTCTCTCTTGGGAGGATCTGTGTTCACAGCGTAGCTGCGTTCTATGTGAAAGTTATTCTTCACACAGAATAAATCTCTGTTAAGAAGGATCACCGAATTCTGCCTTCTTATAGGAATAGCTAAATCTGCAGCTAGACTGGCTAGGGCATCAGCTTCCAGATTCTGAGATCGAGGTACATGCTCTAGGAAGAACCCTTTGAATGTCAGGGCTATCTCGACCGCTGCTCGTTGATAGGGGATGAGGTCTGGATTTTGGACTTAGTATATTCCTCTGACTTGATTGACGATCAGCAGAGAATCACCGAAAGCTTTCAGAGATTCGACGCCCAATTCTTTAGCTACTTGGAGCCCGATTAGTAGAGCGTTATACTCTGCCACATTATTGGAATAGGGTTCGCTAAGAGAATATGCTCGATAGATGACGAGTTTATCAGGAGTAACCAGGACAATTCCTACTCCTGAAACCACGTTTCCCCTAGGACCAGTTCTGGAGGCACCATCGAAGAATAGTTGCCATGCATCACTTCCATTGCGGAATTACATTCTACAACTTCGTCGGGAATATCCTCGTATAGTTTGGAGGCCTCCGGGATCGGATGAGCAGCTAGGAAATCAGCCAAAGCTTGGCCTTTGATAGACTTCTGAGGGACATACACCATGTCATACGGTGTTAATAACATCGCCCAAGTCGCGAGTCGATAATTAAGAACACTTAGCTTGTTCATCAGTACCCGAAGAGGATTGATCCTGGAGATGATATGAATAGTCTGGACCGTGACATAGTGTCGCATTTTCTGAATAGCGAACATCAGAGCCAAGTATTCTTTTTCCACTGGACTGTACCGGTGTTCAGCTCCGATCATCAGCATGCTTAGATAGTAGATAGCCTGTTCATGACCAATATCGTTCTTCTGTGCGAGAAAAGCTCCCAGAGAATGATCCATTGCTCGAACATACAACAAGAATGGTCTTCCTATGACGGGAGGCACCAGAACTGGCGGATTAGTGAGGTAGCATTTGATATCATTAAACGCTTGTTAATAGGCTTCGTCCTATACGAAGGATACACCATTCTTCATGAGACGAGAAAAAGGCTGACATCTCCCAGAGAGGTTGGATATAAATCTCCGGATATAAGCTAGACGACCTTAAAATCCCTTGAGTTCTCTCAGATTTTGGGGCGATCGCATTTCTAAGATGGCCTTGATTTTATTAGGGTCCACTTGAATGCCTTTAGCGGTAATGACGAATCCCAGGAATTTGCCACTAGATACACCCAGAAAGGACTTTGTAAGATTCATTTTGAGTAGATGTTGGCGCATCAACTCAAATACTGTCTTCAAGTCTTGGATGTAATTATCCTTGAGGTGGCTTTTGACAGCTACATCGTCCACGTAACATTCCACTATTTTGCGTAAATGCTCGTAGAATATGTTACTCATAGCCCGTTGGTACGTAGCCTCGACATTCTTCAATCCGAAGGGAATGACCGTATAGCAATATACCCCCAATGGTGTCCGGAAGGTAGTATGCTTCTCGTCTTCAGGATGCATCTTGATTTGATTGTATCCTGAAAATCTATCCATGAAAGATATACGTTCAAAATCGTATGTATTGTCAATCATGACGTCTGTGATGGGAAGAGGAAACTCATCCTTGGGGCAGGCTGTATTCAGATCTCGGTAATCGATGTAGACACATACTTTCCCTTTTTTTTTTATGACCGGGACAACATTGGCGACCCAGTCGGAATATTGTTCTTCCCGGATAAAACTGCAGGCTATCAACTTCTTAATTTTATCTTCAATGGCGTCCATCATATCCGGGCGGAACCGGCGTTGGTGCTGCTTCACAGGCTTCAAATTGGGCAATATATTGAGTTTATGAGTAGCCACCTTTGGATCAAGACCTGGCATGTCCTCGTAATTCCGTGCAAACACGGTTAACGATTATAAATCCTTCATTTCATATCGTTGTTACCAATCACAAAGTACTATCCTAAATTAACCACCTTTAATTTCCAGTCCCTAAATTATCGATTAGGGGTTTTACACTACACACTAGTCCTCAATCAAACATGTGCTCCTCGGTGTCCATCAACGTTCAAATAAATCAAAATCTTATTTCTCTTCAGTTTAATCCTCATCAGATTAATTAGCCTTTTTACCACCTTGTAATATATCCCGAAAATTTATTTAAAAATCAAAACCTATATCTCCATGAAAAATATTTTAAATAAATTATTTTAATTCATGTAGAAGACAACCCTAACCTACATTAACCCTATCACATTAAACCTCTTCAACATACAATAAGTCATATTCCCATATCCTTTATCAAACCTATATCACCATCAACATGCTATAAAAATAAAACCCTAATAATATACTCACATGAATATATATCAATGAAACCCTAAAAAACAATAACACATTGAATGAAATCAAGAGAGGTGGAGAGGTATACCTAGGCGAGACGGTGTCGACCGGGGTTGGCCGGAGAACAGCAGGTGGAGGTCGGATGGGGTGATGCAATGGTGGTGGTGGTGGTGATGTAATGGTAGTGGTGGTGGTGATGCCTCGTCGGAGTTGAGGGTGGCAGTGGACAGTGGAGTCTAGGATATGCCAGGTATTGATCCGAAGGTGGCTACTCATAAACTCAATATATTGCCCGATTCGAAGCCTGTGAAGCAGCACCAACGCCGGTTCCGCCCGGATATGATGGACGCCATTGAAGCTGAAATCAAGAAGTTGATAGCCTGCGGTTTTATCTGGGAAGAACAACATCCCGACTGGGTCGCCAATGTTGTCCCGGTCATGAAGAAAAATAGGAAAGTTCGTGTCTGCATTGATTATCGATATCTGAATGCAGCCTGCCCCAAGGATGAGTTTCCTCTTCCCATCACAAATGTCATGATTGACAATACATGCGGTTTTGAACGCATGTCTTTCATGGACTGATTTTCAGGATATAATCAAATCAAGATACATCCTGAAGACGAGAAGCATACTGCCTTCCGGACGCCATTAGGGGTATATTGCTATACGGTCATGCCCTTCGGATTGAAGAATGCTGGGGCTATGTACCAACGGCCTATGAGTAACATATTCCATTAGCATTTACGCAAGACAGTAGAATATTACGTGGACGATGTAGCTGTCAAAAGCCGCCTCAAGGGTAATCACATCCAAGACTTGAAGACAGTATTTGAGTTGATGCGCCAACATCAACTCAAAATGAATCCTACAAAGTCCTTTCTGGGTGTATCTAGTGGCAAATTCTTGGGATTTGTCATTACCGCCAAAGGCATTCAAGTGGACCCTGATAAAGTTAAGGCCATCTTAGAAATACGACCGCCCCGTAATCTGAGGGAACTCAGGGGATTTCAAGGTCGTCTGGCTTATAACTGAAGATTCATATCCAACCTCTCTGGGAGATGTCAGCATTTTTCTCAACTCATGAAGAAAGGTGTATCCTTCGTATGGGACGAAGCCTGTCAGCAAACGTTTAATGATATCAAACGCTACCTCACTAGTCCGCCAGTTCTGGTGCCTCCCGTCATAGGAAGACCATTCTTGCTGTATGTTCAAGCGATGGATCATTCACTGGGAGCTATTCTCGCACAGAAGAATGATATGGGTCATGAACATGCTATCTACTACCTCAGCAGGATAATGGTCGAAGCCGAACACCGGTACAATCCAGTAGAAAAAGAATGCTTGGCTCTGATGTTCGCTATCCAAAAAATGCGACACTATGTCACAGGCCAAACCATCCATATCATCTCCAAGATCAATCCTCTTCGGGTATTGATGAACAAGCCAAGTATTCTTAACTCTCGACTCGGGACTTGGGCAATGTTATTAACACCGTATGACATGGTGTACGTCCCTCAGAGGTCCATCAAAGGCCAAGCGTTGGCTGACTTTCTAGCTGCTCATCCGATCCCGGAGACCTCCAAACTATACGAGGATATTCCTGACGAAGTTGCAGAATGTAATTCTGCAATAGAAAGTAATGCATGGCAACTGTTCTTCGATGGTGCCTCCAGAACTGGTCCCAGGGGAAACGTAGTTTCAGGAGTAGGAATTGTCCTTGTTACTCCTGATAAACTCGTCATCTACCGAGCATATTCTCTTAGCTAGCCCTGTTCTAATAATGTGGCTGAGTATAACGCTCTACTAATTGGGCTCCAAGTCGCTAAAGAATTGGGCATTGAATCTCTGGAAGCTTTCGGTGATTCTCTGCTAATCGTCAATCAAGTCAGAGGAATATATGAAGTCCGGAATTCAGACCTCATCCTTTATCACCGAGCAACGGTCGAGATAGCCATGACATTCAAAGGATTCTTCCTAGAACATGTGCCCCGATCTCAGAATCTGGAAGCTGATGTCCTAGCCAGTCTAGCTGCAGATTTAGTTACTCCTATAAGAAGGCAGAATTCGGTGATCCTTCTTAACAGAGATTTATTCTGTGTAAAAAATAACTTTCACATAGAACGCAGCTACTCTGTGAACACCGATCCTCCCAAAAAAGACTGGAGAAGTCCCATTATAGATTTCGTAGAATACGGAATCTTGCCGGAGGACCCTAAAGAAGCAGTATCCATCAAAAGACGATCATTACGCTTCTATTTTGATGCATCTTCACAGTTTCTATATCGCCGGACCTACGACGGACTACTATTGAGATGTCTCTCCGATGATGAGGCACAACGAATTATCCGTGAAGCTCACGACGGTGTATACGGAGCGCATCAACCCGGTCCTAAGCTACATGATCGTATCAGAAGAATAGGCTATTACTGGCCTACTATGATCACAGATGCAATAAAGTATGCAAGATAATGCAGAGCCTGTCAGGTCCACGCAGACTTTATCCATCAACCTCCTGAACATCTACATCCTACGGTTGCATCCTGGCCTTTCGAAGCATGGGGTATGGATATCATTGGTCCTATTCACCCGTCTTCTTCCAGAGGTCACCGGTTCATACTGGCAATCACGAATTATTTCTCCAAATGGGCAGAGGCGATCCCTCTTGCTGAGGTGAAGGCATCTAATGTGATCAGCTTTATCAAGCATCATGTCATTTATCGCTTTGGGATACCCCGAAGGATAATTCATGACAATGGACCTCAGTTCATCAGCCAAGCGTTTTATCGATTTTGCGATAAAAATCGAATACAAAATGTGGCCTCTACGACATATAATCCTACTGCTAATGGTTTGGTGGAAGCTTTCAACAAAACTATTATCAAACTCTTGAAAAAGTTTGTCTCTTCGAACAAGAGGGATTGGAATGAGAAGCTAGGAGAATATCTTTGGGCATACCGCACAACGGTACGAGCACCGACAGGTTGTACCCTATTCTCATTGGTTTACTGGAGCGAAGCAGTCCTCCCCATTAAAGTTCAAATTCCGTCACTCAGGATAGCAGTGGCTAATGAGCTGACTCAAGAAAAGAATAACCTGTTAAGGCTTCAATAGTTAGAAGGATTAGACGAGAAACGCCTCCAAGCTCAACAACGCATCGCGTTCTACCAGGCACGCATTTCCAGATCTTTTAACCAAAAAGTAAAGGAAAGAGTTTCAAAGTCGGCGTGCTAGTTTTAGCTTTGAGAAGGCCGATGATTCTTACTCACAGGAGTAAGGGTAAATTCCAGCCCAAATGGGAAGGCCCTTATGTGATCGAGACGACTTTCTCAAACGACACTTACAGGTTAGCCAAGCCTAATGGAGACTTATTGATGGCTCCTATCAACGGCAAATTCCTGAAGAGGTACTATGCTTAACCTCCTTTGCTCAAGTAGAATATGGCGAAAATCTTATTCTGACAAAACTACTTCCAAAATGAAACTTGTTGGATCATATTCTATCATGTCCATATAACCTCTGAATAGATATGTTTAACTAATTTGGAACTTCAAAACCTATCATGTCCATATTACCTCTGATAGTGTTTTGTGTACAAATTTTAGCTGAAGCATATTCTATCATGTCCATATAACCTCTGAATAGATATGTCCTGCTAAAACTTATCGAGAGTATATCACGTCTATATCACCTCTGATATCACTTTCACCCAAACCTATCATTTATATTCCAAAATAATGGGTCCACAAAGTCAGATGAAAGCCTCTTTATTATTTCCAGAAAGAGCAAAATTACATTGGAAAGCAAAAAAATACATCATTTGGGAGGAGCAGTTAGGTCACGAATCTGTCGTGCCAGAGCAGCCATCCTGTCATCGTTGGAGTTCAAAATGTCGGTGCGAGCATGCTCCAACCTTGTTGCATCATTGTTCAAAGCGGATAGCTCGGACCGAGTATGTACGAAACCCGCGTGGACAATACCCGCTTGCGTCAGATTCTGCTGGGCGGTCTCCCTCCGATTCTTCAGCATATCTCGAGTTGCCAACAAAAAGACTGCCTCCTCCTCCGCTAGAGCGAGTTTATCTCTCAAACTGCGGACCCTTGCTGTCACTTCCTTATATTCGACTTTGCACTGAGTCAGCTGAGGAATGACGTACTCCAGTTGGGCACGCTCCTGGTCCATCTCCTGCTGCTGTTCCTGGATAGATTTGTCTAGAGATTCCAGTTGCCCAGCGAGCTCTGCAGTCAAGGAGTCGAACCTAGCCTAGACCAGGTCGTCAATGCTGCCTCGAGATAGCTGTAGATATTCGTTAATGGGTTGCTCCAAACCATTAACTATCTCCTCCAGTGTGTTGTTTGATAAAATAAACGAAAGATAATATGTGGAAACGAGGTCTTATACGAAAACCCGCCCTTCTTCTGTGTTTACAAACAAGATTGTATAATTTAATCCTATACGAGGATGTCGAGTACAATTTATTTAATCTGGGTAAATATTGCTATAGGAGTCTGATCTGCAGTCGATCACTTTGTCCCTTGGACCACACGATGATGAAGAAGTGCCGTAGAAGACAGAAAGCAGCTTCGAAGGTTGCTAAAGAGAGTGGATGCCCGATGCCAAAGTCGTCGATCACTTCTCTTCACCTGAGCTCTGGATTCTTCTCTCTCTCTCGACCGTTTTCTCTCCTCCTTCTTTCCTTCCAATTGTCGACCTTGGATCCGATACTGTATTCCTTGACCAATTTCCGATCGTTCGATCTTCAATTTTGTGACCTTTTACCTCTGTCAATAGAGGTCTCTATTTATAGAGTTTTAGCGACAGTGACCACTCAGTCAGCGTAGAAACCGAGTAGTAGAAACTATAACACCCTTTTATACGACGGTTACAATAACCAATGCCTGCGTATAGATGACCTTTTGAGTGAGCATGTGACGTGTGTCCAACTAAGGGAAAACGCGTATATCTGCTGCGAAGATCACGACATAGAAACCACGTAGGTAGTTATCCTTTGTGTAGAAGAGGTTGGCGTAGAAGCCAATAACTGTCACCATGGTGTAAACCCCCTCGACCAGAAATTAGGGCTAATTAAATTCAAATAACCTAATTAGGGTTAACTGGAATTAATTATGATTTATTATATGGTGTTATGATACTTGTACAATGATTTGATTATTTGGGATGATACCATAGCTGTTACCCTAAAGCTAATGCTACATATTTGACCTAGACCTGTAAACCCATTATATTGAACCTAGAACAAACCTCGGATACCGATTTTTGTGCCCGATTCTAGTCGCACAAAAGTCGTTACAAACGTCCGTGCGCAAATTAATTAAATTGCGTAATTACGTTCGCTGCCCGTTCCAATTGACATTGAGACCCAACCTCAACCAGTTTTGACCAACCCAGACCATGATAATATTGTATACTGAGCCTACTACACCAATGACCCTTGTCCAACCTAATTTAGACTTCCGGTTTTTAATTAAATTAAATTAGAAACACCGTTGCATTTATTATGAATTAATTAATGGGGTGACCTAACCTAAATTAAATTAGACCCAATTCCAACCCAGACCCACACCTACACCCACAAGCCTCATACAAAACACCAAACACCATCATAGACCAATGAGGAACACCAAACATGGTGTTTGGTCACATTAAATCCCAAATACAAATTAATTGTGCAAATACCAAATTGTCAGGGGCCTAATTGCAAAATTGCAATGAGGTGCCCCCCTCTCATTGGCCCAAACCATCATGGAGAAAAGTAATGGTCATGACCAACCATGAGCATTTAATTTCCCCTCATTTTTATGTCCTTACATCACCTTTTTGGGAACCCATCATGACCCTACAATTTGAATGGCCTATTCCTAGCCCTCCACTCATCTTGATGAACAACCCCACTCCCCAAAAATGTTGGTCCAGCCGGCCCTAATCCCTAGGCAGCCCCCTCACTCTCTCTCTTACATATACATGCATATTTACACCTTAATTGAAGAAAAACAAAACCTAAAATAGCTAAACCCTAATATCCCCAACCAGCAGCCCGACCCTACCCGACCACCCCGAGCTCGATGTCGGCTACCAGCCACCTCCAGGCGCCGCCACCCTAACCCGACCCCTTCGCCGGACCCTCCCCTACCCTCGGCCACCGCCACCCGGCCACTACGCCGCCGGCAGCCACCCCCCAACAACCCCACACCAACCCGAGCCTCCCATCCCGCACAGCACAGCCGACCTCCCCTCTGCTTCGTGCTCCGCCACCATCGTAACTTCGACCACCAAACTTGGCCGAGCCCTTCCCCAGCCAGTCCTCCACCACCCCGTCGAGTTTCAGCCGACGCCGCCGCCGCCTCGAGGAGATACCGGACCCGCAGCATCAACTGTACCAAACCGCGGCTGTTGCTGCCGATCCTCCCCGAGCCTCGCCGGAGCGCCGTCCGGCCACCCCCGCCGGCGACGACCGACCAACTCGACCCCCTCAACCCGAGCTTCGCTGAGGTATAATATGTTATGTATAATTATCCTTATTTATATACGTATTTCTATATGCATGGGTATTGGGTTAGTTTAGATGTATTTTCGTATAAATAGAATAATATTCTGTATTAATGATATGTGTATTTACCTTCTGTATAAATACCTTATTTACTGTTTTTAGTATTATAAATTGTAAAATATATATATTTATTATACCTATAAAATATCTATAAATACATGTATGTACGTATACGTTTCAGTGTACTCAGTAATACTTATATGTATACTTATATGTGTATTTTTGTATAAATAGGTATTTTCTGTAATTATACCTATTATATATTGTTTTATATATTAATAATAATTTCTGTGAATTTGTAATATATATAATATAATATTATTTTTATATTATATTTTGTATTAGGAATTTATACGCATGTATGTATGTATCTATGTATGTATCTATGTATGTATGTAAGTATATTTTAATATATATGAAAAATATTAAATATATAATATATATTAAGCTTAAATATATTTTCTGGAAATTAATAAATGTTATGTATATTGGTATATATATTAAATACTTATACGTATTAACCCCTCTATTATGTATATGTAAATAGGTATATATGTATATTTATAGGTACCTAAATGTATGTGTATACATTTTTGTTATGTTGTATATATTAATTTATGTACATATTTTCTATCTAAAAATATGTATATGTATAAAGATATAAATTTATGTTATTATCAATTATGTACAGATATTTAATAGGTGTATTATTAGTATATACTAATTAATACTTAAGTACTATTTTTGTACTATTAAACAAATATAATGTTTTATTTAATATAATTAAATATGATTTAGTGTATATGTATATACTTGTAATAACTATATATATATACAGTCCCGACCCTTGACAGCTGTAGATACGATCAGTGTGTCTTAGTCGTGCTATTGTAGCGAATAATTTGGACATTACTGTATCCTATATAGGATTGCTGGACACTACTGCCGAGGCATCAGGAGCAGGGCTTTGGATTTTGCAGCTACCCGGGACAGGCAAGTATACCTTACCTTGTTATACTGTTTAATTTTCTATATTTTAGCTTCCTGTTCATTATTTTAGATATTATAACTGTGCGCGTCTGAGAGAAACTCGGGTGCAGTCAACGAATGCGTTGACGTTAGGACTTGTGTCTGACTTAGTGTCTAGTAGACCCAACTAAAATTGTGGAGTTATTGGTATGACTCCCAGGCCTTGACACATCTCGTACACGTGTTGTGAGTCTCATGTAGGACACGGTCCTGCGTATGTGGTTGGCCACCTGTACGTGTAGGCGTGCGACGGATAGGGAATAACTGCTATTAGTGATGCATGATAGAAGACTTAGCAGTTATTAGTAGGTGGATCATAGACTAGCGTGGTACAATGGTCCTATCCCTATCCTTGTTTAGTTGTAGGGATGGACCCTTGCGCTAACGTTGAGTATGAGCCAGAGTTACGACGCCCCGGCGTAGTAGCGGAAGCGTGTTGTGGATACAACATGCTTAGATCATGGGGCGGGGAGGACGACTAGTAGGCGTATGGGACACCCACTCCTTCTATGCAGATACCGCACTCGACGGAGTGATACGGACGTATATATATTGCAGATACTACGTTCTCTCGAGTGTTGGACGTTACTTGTTACATATTACAGATACCACACTCTAAAGAACGTTGGACGTTATACTATTTCAGATACCATGCTCCTCGGAGATGGACGTTATCAGGTGCCCGTGTTATAGGGGGCATATGTGGCATACACTAGCCGGTTGTCACGATTGGTGAATTACGTCAGCATATGTTTAGCCTACACTTTCCCATACACTCAAGTTGTCCTTAAATTGTATTCACTTAGATGGTTAGCACACCCCCTTTATTTACTTAGTACTTACTTTATGGCATATTTTTTTTTTATCTTGTTACGTCCCTCTGAGGACCTGGTTCCCTTCCAGGTTGTTTGTGCAGTTACAGGATACTTGATCTAATAGAGTGTGGACATCATTGCAGGTATATTTACATTTTTAGCTATTTCAGTCTTGTAGTACTTCCATTTTATTCTGCTTATATAGCCTAGTGTTTATAGACCTATATTGTTCTTCTGGTCTATTTGAACGGATGTGTTATTGGACTGCAGACTGATGATGCGTATCGTTCTTTCTTGAGATTACTTACCCTGGATTGAGATTTAGATTTAGTTGTTATATATTAGAAATAGACTATTACTTGGATCACTTGACCATGGACAGCGTAAGTGCACTTCGTCGGGTCCATTAAATTGGAAAGCCCTGCGAAGTCGTACCAGCTGGCCATTGCCACGTGTCTGGTCTCATAGATTTTGGGACTGGAGCGTGACACATGGCGTAGAAGCCAAGTAGGCATAGAAGCCGAGTAGGCGTAGGAGCCGAGTGGGCGTAGAAGCCGAGTGGTCATAGAGGCCGAGTGGGCGCAGAAGCCGAGTGGTCATAGAGGCCGAGTGGGCGTAGAAGCCGAGATGATGTGGACATTTTAGCCAGAATTATGGCTCTTGGAGATATAATCAAATCTCTTGCATTAAATACAGAGATCTGCCCCCATCCTGCGCATTAAATACAGAGGCTTGTCTTTAAGATTTGCCATCATTCTGCGCATTAAATGCAGATATGAGCCTCAAATTCTGTACGAAGAGTAACTGTTGACGTGGCGGTCTATTTGCCATCTGCGTAGCGTAAGAAGCTCACGTCTGCCTGTGTAAAACTGGGCAGCGTATCCCCTTGTATGCGTAAGTGCAGTTTGTACAAAGGGAATGTCACTAGACGACGGTTCGGTGACATTTAATAAAATATCCTGCATGAAATGCAGAGATCCGCCATTATCCTGTGCATTAAATGCAGAGACGTATTTTGAAGGTCTGCCACCCTTCTAAGCATAAAATGCAGAGACATGCCTCGGGCATCTGTCAGTATTTGGCGCATTAAATGCAGAGACGTGCCTCGAGTACTTGACACCGCTCTGCGCATAAATGCAGAGACGTCCCTCGAGCCCTGTACGAAGAGCAGCTTTTGACGTGGCAGGCTGTTTGTCTTCTGCGGAGCATAAACAGCTCACATCTGCCTGTGGAAAACTAGGCGGCGTATTCCTTTGTATGCGTAGAAGCGGTCTATGCCAAGGAAATGGCAGTAAATGATGGCCTGGGTTGTAGTGCCGCGCCATCGTTATATCTGTCGCTTGGGTAGTCGTGCAGTACTCTTTGTCAAGAGTCCAGACGTCAGGTTCATTGCTTAATCTAACAGGTTTATTTTGAAGAATACAAAGCGTTCCTCGTACACTTCAATGCTGTATTGAAAGCGGATGAGTTCTACGCCATAAAGGCGATGTAGCACCCTTTTTACGCTAAAGCAGCCTGGACATACTACATTACGCGGGTTGTCCTCGAGCCTATATTTTACGCTATGCTTAGCGAAAAGCTCTGTTTGTACGTCGATGGCTCTGAGGTCCTCTGTTTACGCTGTCCTGCATCAATATGCTGCGTATAGCTATCCGGCGTATTTTTCATGCTTCTACAAGACCCCCTTCAAAGCTTTTAAATTCCTCGTAATTTAAAACACTTTGAATGAAGCATGAACCGTTCCTCGTAAAACGCTCTTAATAGAGCCTGAAACGGTCATGTCTGACACGTTCTTTCAAGGCTGACTTTATGGCGGAGTTATTGGGGATCGGTGTTATCTCCTTCGCCTATAAAAAGGCTGAGGAATTAACCTGCTCTTCCCATATTTCATTCACCACACAGAGATGATGGCCGGAGTTCGTTGGGTCGACTTGAGGAAGAAGGAGACCATGTTCTACCAGCATATAAGGAGCCGAAAAAGACGGCATCTTCGAGCAAATGTCCTCTGCAACGATGGATCATGGAAGGATATCATAGCCTCCTCTGCTCGGAATAATCAGCAACTTTGTATGGCGGTTCTTCGGGAGAGAGGAAGGGTCGTATTAGACCACACTGCTTGCAAGCTGTATTTCTTTTGATACCTGCGGACGAGAGCAGATAAACTAGCTGCTGTCCGAGATTGAGTTGGGTGAAATATCTCAACTCAATCTGTTATGGCGCTGGACGCAGGAAAGCAGATTTACCCTGCTTCCTCGTATTGGAGGATGGGTCTGCATAATTTATGTATGCCCAGTTTTGTATCCTCCCACCATTGATCATATGTCAGTCGGTTTGCGGTCAATGACTGACTGCTGGAGAAGATGGATGAAGAATTTCGCCCTTGCGAGAACCTGGCAGAACAGACTCTGGGCGCGATCTTCAGACGACGATGAGGAAGTCCTTTGTAGACGGGATTTCCCTCATATGTAATCATGAAAATGAAGAAAAACCCTTGTAGACTGTATTTCCCTCATATGTAATCATGCTTTTAATTTTAATAAAATTGTCTTCTTCTGTGCATATGATCATCTTGCCATATTTTGCTGTAAAGTCTGAATATGTGTAGCTTCGATACGTCTGATAACTTTACGCCGACTCTGTTTAGAAAGAGTGTTAGGTCCTGTCCTTTCTTTTACGCATAACTAAGGATGCGTAGAAAGCCGCATAGCAGTCTAGTTTTTGAACTGTCCTGCTAGTAGGAATAAGGAACCGCGTAGAATTCTGAACTGTCACTTCTGATAAATAGAATTTTTGTTCAGACCGTCATCTTCAAGAATGATTTCTCAAAAATTCCTTGGAACAGGGCAAGAACTGGCTGTCAAAAACTGAGTCGCCATCTTGAACTGTAAACGAAATATTCAGACTGGATTCTGGATGAACTTCGAATCGACCCATGAAGAAGAGTAATTTTCAATGTTGAACTCTTTATGCTTTGGGTACTTAGGATATTTTGAGGTCAAGAAGGAGTATCCTCTGTGTGAACTCTTGTAATTGACCACCTTGAGAATTGTTCAGATGTACTGTACTGGCCTGCGCATTTTTCAGATATGCAAAAAGGCATAGAGCGTAAAATCATAAGTTTATAGCCTCTGAGCGTAAAAAGCCACCGAGCGTGAGATCATAGATTCGGAGCTGCTGAGCATGAAGTAGTAGGTTTGTAGCCTCTCGAGCGTAAAAGCTGCTAAGCATGAGAGCATCCAGGCGTAAAACCATGGACTTGTAGCCTGTGAGCGAAAAATCATAGATCTGTAGCTGTCGAGCGTAGAAAGCTCCTTAGCGTAAAAACTATAGATTTGTAGCTTCTGAAAAGAAAATCTTCCGAGCGTGAAGTCGTGGATCTGTTGCCTCTGAGCGTAAAAGCCACCGAGTGTGAGATCATAGATTCGTAGCTGCTGAGCGTGAAGTCGTAGGTTTGTGGCCTCTCGAGCGTAAAAGCTACCGAGCATAAAAGCATCCGGGCATAAAACCATAGACTTGTAGCTTGTGAGCGTAAAACCGTAGATCTGTAGCCGTCGAGCGTAGAAAGCTCTTTAGCATAAAAACCACGAATCTTCTTTGCACGAAAACTTTTCGAACTCGCTGACTGTCCGCCTTCTCTGAGTAAATAGGCTGACGTAGTCCCCAATCATAACCAAATATTAAATGTGAGATTTGGTTCAGGATTCGAGGAGCCCATCCGAACTCTATATATACCCCAATTTTCTAAGAGAAAAACTTTTCATCCGTCTTCTGCGAAAGAAAGCTTTTGACTGTTCGAGTTCTTCTTCGTTTCTTCTCCGAGTCTTCAAAGTTTCCAGTAATGGCCTCGAAACAAGTCTCCTCCTCTAAGGGAAAGAAGGTTGCTTCTTCTTCTCGTTCTTCTGCTCAAGTGGGGGCGACTTCCGTCGGGCACGGCGAGCTTCATTCTGAACGAAGTATCCCACCGACTAGCAGTGCACCCGGCCTTAAAGGTAGAGCTTTTGGGACAAAAAAGAACGACTGAAAATCTTTCGCACGCGTTGTACGTGAACGCGCTAGGTCGTCTTCTGTGCTGATAGCCTCTTCGAGGAAGATGATGCACAGAGATGTTTCATCTTTTACGCCTACATTTCTAATGTGTCAGCGCAAAAATTCCATATTTTCGCAGTCTGACGTAAAAGCTTTGACTGTCGAAAGTTGGCGTATACTATATAATTTGAGTGTCACGCAGGGATGGAAATTCTGGCATAATAACTCAAATTTTGACAGTCTGGCGTAAAATACAGACTGTCGAAAACTTTGCGTATACTGCCAGTCTTGAATTTTACGCCTTGGAATGGGATTCCAGCGTAAAAGCTCAAGTTTTTTTTGCAGTCTTGGCATAAAGCATAGACTGTTGATTTTTCTACATATGCTGTAAGATCTGTAATGTCTAGTTATAGGAACTGATGTATTTTTCTTGCACTCTTGCAGTTAACTTGCATACATCCCCGCTAGCCGATGTGATGGGTTCTGCCGTCGGGATGCTGCACTCCAACTATCTGGAGGATCTGTCGCACGTGACATTTCCTATCTCTGGGCCCTAGTATCCTGAAGGAAGGGAAATTTTGATATCGGCTAAGGGCGAGCGAACGCTGCTGAATATGATCAACGGAGAGCCCCTAACGTACATAGACGGGGACCAATACATAAAGCCGGCTTTCCTCTTCGGGGACATGATTGACAAACAGTCCCAGACGAAGCCCAAGAAAGAACTCTGGGTCTTCCCTGCCGGGAGCTTGGTTTTGTATCTGCCCAAGATGCTGAGAGACTATCCCATCTCGGCATTCTTCCATGCTACACATCCCAGGAGGATGTCGTGGACGCTGACTCCTGATCTTCACGGCAGGCCGGGGAAGATATTTCATCTGAAAGGAGCTGACCAGGGGTCGTTTGTCAGCCGCCCTTCCGGCAATGTGACGATGTTCAGGGGACTGTACCCGGGCAGTATCCCGAGCGAAGATAGTTTAGTGATCCAGCCAGTCCAATTACCGGCTTTCTACAATGATTTCATGGGACGCGGGGGAGTATACCCTAAGGTGAACCCTTGGACAGGCGGGTGGATCACCCCCACAAATCTTCGATGGGATCGCTTAGCTGATTGGGCCCTGAAGCATTTTCAGACCGAGCTGGAGAGCATTGGTCTGTCTGCAGCTGTGAGTGCCACCAGTGTTGGGTTGCCTCTCAACCCCAACCTGTTTTTGGCATTGATGGAGCGATATATCTTGCTCACCGGGACTTTTGCCACTCCACTGGGGGAGTTGGGATTGGCCCTCCACGAGATGGCAGAGATCTCGAGACTGCCGATGGGGGATACTCCATATAAAGAGTATGTTCCCACGAACCGAGAGTTGGGGGAATCAGACCCTCGGGTAGTTGAAGTGTACCAGGAGCTGATGTGTCACTACCTTGCTTGCACCACTTTTTATGACGAGCCTTCAGATTTGGCTCACATTAATAAATGGACGTCCTACCTCTTCTTTCACCGGTCCAGGACTGCTAAGCCGGAGAAGGTATTGGAAGGCAAGGATCAGCCTTTGAATCCTCTGAGCGTGCTTAATGCTCAGGTAGTTGACGATCTCATGGAAGATGCTCGGGCTCCGGACCGGATCCTCGACGAAGGGGTAGGAAAGTATCCCGTAAGCACTAAGGCCTATAGTTATTTGAGGCGTTGCCGCAGGCCTTTGTCCAGGGAAGCTCAACTGGCTGGCTTCCTCTCCATATGGCTGCGCCGACTGGTGGTACCCGATATCGCATCTGCGGACCGTATTCATCGCAACACGCTTTGGCCTGCAGTACGTCTGGTGTTCGGGACAAGACTGGGCTTGCTTCCTGCCATTGTGTGCCGCATTCATGCTGGCCTGAGGGCCATGACTGACGGGCTGCTCGCCGATGAAACTCGGCGTGATAGCTTTCTACGGTAGAATTACCATACCTGTATCTGATGGGATGGTTAATTCTTCATAACCCCAGGGTTATGTCTCCCAGCTCTGGTAGTAGTTCGGGGGCTAGCTTTTTGTTGAACTACAAGAATTTCTCCTGGAACGTGACTACAGTTAAAGACTGTCGGCGGGCGCTGAATCTTAGTCACAGCTGGAAGCTCTTCTGCACTGTTCCCCCTGTACATCTCAATCAACAGGGGATCAAACTTTAGGAAGTAGGCGACGGGAAGACCGTTCTTTCTCCTGAGTCTTTTAATTGGTTGGTCTGTATTAGACCTTCCCACCTACTGTACAGGAGTGAAGACCATTGCTTCGAGCCCTACCTACCTAGTCGGTTTACCGGCAATTTGGGTACGACCAGTTGCATGTGGGCAATGCCGTCACCAGCTTCAGGTCCAGGGCTGGACTCATTGATGGAGCCAGAGGATAGCGATATTTCATCATGGGTTGTACTGAGGCAACTTTTACTGTGCCCGTCCTTTCTCTCTCCACGGAGCTGCGCATTCTCCACTCGTATGCCCAGTTCTATGTGGCAACCAACACCTTCCATCGCGATTTTGATATGCGTGAAAAGTTTAGGGTACCCTCTTCCAAGTCTGGGGGAAGAGTCGAAGTCCCCTCGATTTCTTCTAACGAGGGTGAGGAGTCCGTCAATCTAGATGGGCCTCTGTTGGCGGTATCGAGGGGTGAAGTACCTCTGCCTGCAGGGCCTTTGGTAATCTCTGGGAAGCGAAGGGCTCTTGCTCCGAAGGAGACTTCCCCTCGCAAGAGGAAGAAGAAGACGATTGCTCGTCCTCTTCGGATTCCTGGTATTGAGGCTCCTAGAAGTGAGCCTGCATCTCCCCATGTTGGGGATTATTCTTTGATTGGAGGTTTCTCGCCTTTTAGAGAGAGAACCTCAATAGTTCCGGCTGACGGTGCCGGAGAATTCCTGCTGGAGGCTGCTGTCGCTGCTACCGCTTCCGGTAGTGGAACGAAATCGCCTTCGGGGTCGAGCTGAATGAGGATATCTTTATCCGGATCATCATCGGGAGAGACCCCTGCCGTGTCTGTAGGTGCACCCAGCGAGATTCCACCTGGTGAACCTCAAGTGGATCTCGGCGAAGATTCAGAAGAGTACTTGCCGATGTTCGTTAGAGCACCCCCTTCTCCAGGTATGACATCTTGCCTAGCATCACTAAGAAATGATTTAGCTATACTGGCAGCGGACGTGACATATACACCATTGGCCATGGGTAAATGTCGTCTTTTATGCTTCTTCTTTTAGGAAAATTAACATTATGCTGATATTAACTTCCTTTTGTCTTCTTTTCAGAGAAAGATATCTTCGGGGAGGGCAGTGTAGATGCGCCCTTTGACTCTGTGTCAGGTCCTGGCGGCGACAGGAAAGTGCTTGATTTTGAAGAGGAAACATCTTCGGGTGCAAGCTCGCCTGTCGAAGAGATTCCGATATCTCAAGAGGAGGACGAGCCTGTCGTTGCGACAATGCCTCCTTTGAGTACGCCGGTCACTTCGTCCGGTGTTGGCGCTTCTTCTTTTGTCGCACCTCCTGTTGAGGCGACGGCCGTGGCAACATCGTCTGCGGTTGTTCTTGTAGGGGGACCCGCCACTATCGCGGCCACTCCCAGCGTCCATTCGAATCTAGCTGCGCTGACCGTGCAGTACACTGGTATCTTCTACACCACCTTGAAAATGTTAATATCAATGGTGTTGGAGAAGAATTTGGGCTTTGTGTCGCTGAGGAGGTCTTCCCGGGCCTCTATAGTGCCGATCCGAGAATTCAACGATACCGGGGTAGCTGACACGCTGGAGGAGATAGTTAATGGTTTGGAACAACCCATTAACGAATACTTGCAGCTAGCTCGAGGCAACATTGACGGTCTCGTTCAAGCTAGGTACGACTCCCTGACTGCGCAGCTTGCTGAACAGATGGCATCTCTGAATAAGTCTATCGAGGCTCAGCAGCGGGAGATGGACGAAGAACGTGTCCAATTGGAGTATGTCGTTCCCGAGTTGACCCGGTGTGAAGCCGAATATGAGGAAGTGGTAGCGCAGGCCCGCATATTGAAGGAGGAGCTCGTTCGAGTAGAGGTGAAGGCTCTCTCTTTGTCGGCGGTTCGAGATATGCTGAAGGAGCGACGGGCGACTGTTCAGTTGAATCTTTTCCATGTTGATTTTGTGCAGACTCGGTCTGAGCTAGTTGCTTTGAACAATGATGCAGCAAGGTTGGAACGGGCTCGCACCGACGTCTTGAACTCCCGGGATGAGAGAATGGTTTCTCTGGCGCAGCAGATTCGTGACCTAACCGCTTCCCCCAAATGATGTACCTTTTTGCTTTTTAATGTACTTTCGCTCTTTTTTGGGAATAATAAAGAGTCTTTCATCTGACTTTGTGGACCCATCATTTTGGAATAAATGACAGGTTTGGGTGAAAGTGATATCAGAGGTAATATGGACGTGATATACTCTCGGTAAGTTTTAGTAGGACATATCTATTCAGAGGTAATATGAACATGATAGAATACGATCCAACTAGTTTCGCTTTTGGAAGTAGTTTTGTCAGAATGAGGTTTTCGCCATATTCCACTTGAGCAAAGTAGTTTAAGCATAGTACCTTTTCAGGAGTTTGCCATTGATAGGAGCCATTAACAGGTCTCCATTAGGCTTGGCTAACCTGTACGCGCCGTTTGAGAACGTCGTCTCGATCACATAAGGGCCTTCCCTTTTGGGCTGGAATTTTTCCTTACACCTGTGAGTAAGAATCATCGGCCTTCTCACAGCTAAGACTAGCTCGCCAACTTTGAACACTCTTTCCTTTACTTTTTGATTAAAAGCTCTAGAAATACGTGCTTGGTAGAACGCGATGCGCTGTTGAGCTTGGAGGCATTTCTCGTCTAATCCTTCTAGCTCTTGAAGCCTTAACAGGTCATTCTTTTCTTGAGTCAGCTCATTAGCAACGGCTATCCTGAGTGACGGAATCTAAATTTCAATGGGGAGAACTGCTTCGCTCCCGTAAACTAATGAGAATGGGGTGCAACCCGTCGGTGCTCGTACCGTTGTGCGGTATGCCCAAAGACATTCTCCCAGCTTCTCATTCCAATCCCTCTTATTCGAAGAGACAAACTTTTTTAAGAGCTTGATAATGGTTTTGTTGAATGCTTCCGCCAAACCATTAGCAGCTGGATTATATGCCGTAGAGGCCACATTTTGTATCCAATTTTTATCGTAAAATCGATGAAACGCTTGGCTGATGAATTAAGGACCATTATCATGAATTATCCTCCGGGATATCCCGAAGCAATAAATGACGTGATGCTTGATGAAGCTGATAACATTAGATGCCTTCACCACAGCAAGAGGGATCGCCTCTGCCCATTTGGAGAAATAATCCATGATGGCCAGTATGAACCGGCGACCTCTGGAAGAAGACGGGTGAATAGGACCAATAATATCCATACCCCATGCTTTGAAAGGCCAGGACGCAACCATAAGATGTAGATATTCAGGAGGTTGATGGATAAAGTCTGTATGGACCTGACAGGCTCTGCACTGTCTTGCGTACTTTATTACATCTGTGATCATAGTAGGCCTGTAATAGCCCATTCTCCTGATGCGATCCTGTAGCTTAGGACCGGGTTGATGTGCTCCGCATACGCCGTCGTGAGCTTCACGGATGACCCGCTGTGCCTCATCACCAGAGAGATATCTCAATAGCAGTCCGTCGTAGGTCCGGCGATATAGACACTGTAAGGATGCCTCGAAATAGAAGCGTAATGATCGTCTTTTGACGGATACTGCTTTTTTAGGGTCCTCCGGCAAGATTTTGTATGCTATAAAATCTATAAAGGGACTACTCCAGTCTCTCCTGGGAGGATCTGTGTTCACAGCGTAGCTACATTCTATGTGAAAGTTGTTTTTCACACAGAATAAATTTTTGCCAAGAAGGATTACCGAATTCTGCCTTCTTATAGGAATAGCTAAATCTGCAGCTAGACTAGCTAGGGCATCAGCTTCCAGATTCTGAGATCGAGGTACATGCTCTAGGAAAAAACCTTTGAATGTTATGGCTATCTTGACCGTTGCTCGGTAATAGGGGATGAGGTCTGGATTTCGGACTTCATATATTCCTCTGACTTGATTGACGATCAGCAGAGAGTCACCGAAAGCTTCCAGAGATTCGACGACCAATTCTTTAGCGACTTGGAGCCCGATTAGTAGAGCATTATACTCTGCCACATTGTTAGAATATGGCTCGCTAAGAGAATATGCTCGGTAGATGACGAGCTTATTAGGAGTAACCAGGACAATTCCTACTCCCGAAACCACATTTCCCCTGGGACCAGTCCTGGAGGCACCATCGAAGAATAGTTGCCATGCATCACTTTCCATTGCGGAATTATATTCTGCAATTTCGTCGGGAATGTCCTCGTACAGTTTGGAGGCCTCCGGGATAGGATGAGAACTAGGAAATCAGCCAATGCTTGGCCTTTGACGAACTTCTGAGGGACGTACACCATGTCATATGGTGTTAATAACATCGCCCAAGTCGTAAGTCGGGAATTAAGAACGCTTGGCTTATTCATCAGTACCCGAAGAGGATTGACCCTGGAGATGATGTGAATGGTTTGGCCAGTGACATAGTGCCACATTTTCTGGATAGCGAACATCAGAGCCAAGCATTCTTTCTCCACTGGTTTGTACCGGTGTTCGGCTCCGACCATTATCCTGTTGAGGTAGTAGATAACCTGTTCATGGCCCATATCGTTCTTTTGTGCGAGAAGAGCTCCCAGAGAATGATCCATTGCTCAAACATACAGCACGAATGGTCTTCCTATGACTGGAGGCACCAGAACTGGCGGGCTAGTGAGGTAGCGTTTGATATCACCGGATACACCTTTCTTCATGAGACGAGAGAAGGGCTGACATCTCCCAGAGAGGTTGGATATGAATCTCCAGATATAAGCCAGACGACCTTGAAATCCCTTGAGTTCCCTCAGATTACGTGGCGGTCGTATTTCTAAGATGGCCTTGACTTTATCATGGTCCACTTGAATGCCTTTGGCGGTAATGACAAATCCCAGAAATTTGCCACTAGATACCCCTAGAAAGGACTTTGTAGGATTCATTTTGAGTTGATATTGGCGCATCAATTCAAATACTGTCTTCAAGTCTTGGTTGTGATTATCCTTGAGGCAGCTTTTGACAGCTACATCGTCTACGTAACACTCCACTGTCTTGCGCAAATGCTCATGGAATATGTTACTCATAGCCAGTTGGTACGTAGCCTCGACATTCTTCAATCCGAAGGGCATAACCGTATAGCAATATACCCCTAATGGTGTCCGAAAGGCAGTATGCTTCTCGTCCGCAGGATGCATCTTGATTTGGTTGTATCCTGAAAACCCGTCCATGAAAGATATACGTTGGAAACCGTATGTATTGTCAATCGTGACGTCTGTGATGGGAAAAGGAAACTCGTCCTTGGGGCAGGCTGTATTCAGATCTCGGTAATCGATGCAGACACATACTTTCCCATTTTTCTTCATGACCGGGACAACATTGGCGACCTAGTCGAGATGTTGTTCTTCTTGGATGAAGCCACAGGCTATCAACTTCTTGACTTCAGCTTCGATGGCGTCCATCATATCTGGGCGGAACCGGCGTTGGTGCTGCTTCATAGGCTTCGAATCAAGCAATATATTGAGCTTATGAGTAGCCACTTTTGGATCAAGGCCTGGCATGTCCTCATAATTCCATGCAAAGATGTCGATATATTCTTTTATCAACTGGATAACTTCTTCCCTTTCTGCTTCGGAAAGATCGTTACTGATAAATATCGGCTTTGGCGAAAGTTCATCCCCAACGTCAATCTGGATAACTTTATCTTCAGTGGGAGGATCTCTCTGCTCGAAGCGGAACTCCCATTGTGTATCTATTTGTTGAGCCCAAGCGTCATTCTCAAACAGTTCAGAGTCTTGTTCGTCTGCTTCGAAGGAATCTGTTACTACCATATTTACTGATAATGTTCGTTCGAGAGCATGAGATGAGTCGGAGTGTGCTGAGCCGTTTTGAGAAGAGAAAAAGATATTCTCGTTTGACTCAGGAGTTGCAAAGGAGGTGGTATACCCTAACCCGAAACGAGTTCGTTGATAGTAGGGATCGCCGTGCAGCGGTATTCGTCTGCCTTTCCCGTAGTTGAGACCTGATTCCAGCTCCAAGTTATAACCCATACTTTGCATGATCTTCAGAGCTGCGGGCTGTATCCGTGAACCTGCATTTTATCGATATTGTCGTCGGGAGAATCCTCTTGTACAGTCGGTCCATTGCACATGCGGCCGAAGACTATTGAATGCTGACTGCTGCAAGTAGGCGGGACAATGAAGATAGAATCCTCATGCGATCCATATGTCGTGGTGACATTGGATGATGATGCCGCTTCCCACAAATACGGATGATAGGAATCTATAGCTTCCAAGAATTTTTGCCCTATAGGTTCTATATCGTCATGGGGAGAGGATTCCTGGTTCAGAATTTGAGTGTCAATATACTGGAAAAGAGGATGTTTATTATCATCTAAAACTTCGTTCTCGGTTGTATTTACATCAATCGGCTGCTTGTTGCGCCGAAGGTTGATGACCAAGGATGGAGGCTTCTGGTTCAAAGTGATCACTAGAGGATCACCCCCTTTTCCTGACCTGGTTTTGTTCAGGTGGATAGCCATACGCTCTATGGCTTTTGGACGAGTAGTCCGTCTTTTAACCTTGATTGACAGCGGTTGTTCGATAGAGGGTTCTTCTGGCTCCCGGTGGGATTCCTTCTCTGCTTCGGCTGAAACCTCTTCCATGTAGTCTTGAGAGTACAATACGGCATCGAAGTAGTAGGATTCTACTCCTCTAAACAGGTTCAGGTCAGCAAACTCCGTTTGTACTGTTCCTTGGGCGTCTATATATTTAAAGCATTGGTGTAGAGTTGAAGGAACGATGTTGTGGTCGTGGATCCAAGGTGTTCCCAGCAGAATGTTGTAGGATACCTCTGAATTAATGACATAACATATGGACACTGATCTAAGGTTGCCAATCTGGATCCTCAGACGAATCTTTCCCAACGACTTACTTTTCCTTGCGTTGAAACCCACAATTGTAGTGGTGGTGTAGGCCAATTCGCTGGTAAGAATCCTCAGCGGTCTGAGCAGACTATGAGAAATGATGCTGATTGATGATCCTGGATCTATGTGAATCCGGTCGACCTCCATGGAACCGACGTACCCGGTGTAATAGAGGGGTATGTTATGCCTATTATGTTTTAACAGCATGTCATCTTGAGTGAAAGTGATATTTGGGACCACCTTCATCACATTGTGGCATTGAGGACACGCCACTGGTTCTTCATCAGGGGACTTGAGCTGGGTCAAGTATGCATCCACCTGCATCAGTGCTTCGCTCAGGGCTAGACGAGTGTCTTGGGAGAGCCTGAGTAGTTCGAAGATGGACAACCTGGCTGGTGTATTAGCCAGTTGGGCCAGGATGTCGAAGTTGTACGGCTTCTCTAAACCTTTGTTTCGGATGTTTTTTACAGGTTTATCGAAACTCACTTCTTTTTGCTTTCCTCTGTCCGCCGAAGTTGGTCTCGAAGGATCGGCCCCTGGTACGGTGGGATCTGGTTCTGACGGTTTGGCAGCTGAAGTGTCTGCCGATGCATCTTCCAGGCTGGCTCCATAGTCCTGGAGGTAAGCTTTTCCTGAATGGGTTCCAGTGGCCAAGATCTCGTCTTCTGATACCGAGTCTGCCGTAACCATGTGACATGGTTTGCACTTCGAGTTCTTCTTAGACTTAGCCTTAGCAGCTTGAGTCTCTTTCTCGATCCCGGGCACCAAATCTGGATGAACCCACATAATCTCGCCTCGCTGGGTAGTTAGTGGTACCAGGTCATGATTTTGACCTCTAGCTGGAGGAAGATTAACGATGTTCATCGTCGTCCGAGAAATAGGCGTAACACCGTCCGAGATTTCTTGGGGAGGCAGATTACCAAATTGCAGAGAGATCATGTTGGCTGTGACCATCTTCTCGCTGTTGCGCTGAGTGATGGCCTTAGCATCGATCAGCTCCTGGATCTTCCTTTTCAGTATATAACACGCCTTTGTGGGGTGGTGTATGTACCTATGAAAGATGCAGTACTTGGGGTCGTTGGTACTGCCGGCCTCATTGGGCCGTCTCACCTCAGGAAGGGTAATCTTGTCGTTTTGACGAGACATTCTAATATGCTCGGAATATCGTCATCGTCGAAAGAGTATACTTCAACGGGCCTGGAAGTCCCAGGTTTCGTCTGCGTGGTAGCCACAGTCTTTTGGCTGGACATATTGATCGCCAGAGCTTCTTTACCCTTGGTACCACGAGGATGGTCGATGTTGGAGGATGACCTCCTGCCTTTAGGTCGAGATCATGATGCCATTATCGCGCGCCTTTTGACCGTTGTCCTCGGCGGCTACCGCTGAGATGATGAACGAGGGCCAATCATGGAACTGATATGGTCCTGTGAACATCGAGATCACGGGAAGAAGGTTCTTCCTGGAGATGTCCACCAATGCTGAGTCTGGAACTCCTGGAGGCATTTGCAAAGTGGCTTGACGAAAATGTTCGATGAAGGTGCGAACATTCTCTTTTTCCTTCTGCTTGACTTCGATAAGAGAGGACATAGACATGTCCATCCCTCCCTCATAGAATCGGGTGAAGAATAAAGCCTTGAAGTCTTCAAAGGAAGTAATGCAGTTGTCCGCCAGACTTCGGTACCACTGACAAGCTACCCACGAGAGACAGCCCTTGAACACCCGAGTGAGGAGGGCGTCATTCCCCTGTAGTAACACCATCATCATACTGAAGTAGTTCATGTACTGACTCGGTGATGTTTTTCCCTCGAACAAAGCCATAGTCTGGGGTTTGTATCTAGGAGGGAAAGGGACCTCTTCCCAGATAGCTGCGTAAGGTTGGTTGATTCCCAATTTCTTTAGCTGATCTTTGTGCTTCAGGGCATCAAATTGGGCTTTCAACTTCCGTACTGCCTGCATCGGATCTTCAGTCGGTAGCGGGACCACGGAGTAATGAGGAATCGATTGCATTGCGACTCCGACGGGAGGTAATACATTCTCCAAGTGAGGAAGCGGAGGAATTGCTGACTCCTGATCTAGAGCAGGCTCTTGGATTGCGTTGGATGGTGGTAAGTCCACCCCCACACGTATTTGAGTTGGGGGGACCGACGCTTGAGCCATAGCAGCTGTGTGTTGAGTCAGCATCATCTGGTACATGTTCTCCTACATGGATTGCATTTCTTTTAGAGATGTCTCCAGTACAGTAATGCGCTGCTCAGCGCTCCCCGATGGGGAAGCTTCCTCGTGTTCATCTCCAATGGCATAAACTCCCATCTCCCTGGGTGTTATTGGAAGATTAGTATAGATCTCTGTAGAAGTTGACTCTATACTTTCAGTATCTGATTCGGGAGACTGGCGACCCCCAGCTTCAGAATCAGAAGAGTACGAAGTCGGTTGTCGCGACCTCGAATGGGTATTTCGGAATACCCCAGCTTCAGTGTTCCTAAGGAGCTGGTTGAATCTCCTTCGGCTTGGAGCTCTAGAGGGATGACGTCTTGAGCCCGATCTTCCTCTAGGTATATGTGAAGCCATGTTCACCGATGCATGTATGGGCTCTTCTTCCTGGAAAGATGGAGAGTAGCTCAACTGGTCGAAAACTGACCATTTTGCTTTAAAACAGCAATAATTAATTACAATCCTATAACTATTACAAGAGTGCTCGTTAGGAGGCATAATAGACATGCTGGAAGATCCCCTATCCTTGCGTTTCTGGATCAGGTACTTGCGCAGGTCAGGAGGAGTTACAAAAGAAGAAGATGACTTGTTCCTTCTGTTCATATCAGTGGGCATGCGGATGTTGGGAACCCTAGTTTTTCCTGTGCCACCTGTATACAACAGGTTGGCCATTTGAGTGGCGGATAATCCCCGAGGAGGGTGTCTTTCTGCAAATTGAGCCTTCTTTACGCTGAGGGGCTTCTCCTGGCGTAATTTGGGCTGGCATAAAGCCGAGGAGGTCCTCAGTCGGCCGTCAGCTCCTCTCGTAATCCAGAGGGCTAGCAGATTGTTTCCTTGCTGGCGTAAAGGCCAAAAAGTTGAGTAGTCCGCCGCTTGCTTTCCCTTGCGTAGATTGCAGGGATCATCTGCATTTCCGCGGAAGACAGATGCATTTTTATACGCGAAGCGTATTTGGAACTTCTGATTTGGCGCTAAGGACTTGTCAGAAATTTTGTCTATTCCGCCAGGGACGGAAGACTAGTTTCTACACACAGAGCATGGTGTAGGCTTCTGGACTAGCACTGAGGCATTGTCCAAAGTTTTGTCTTTTCCGCCAGGGATGGGAGACTGAATTTTACGCGCAGAGCGCGGAGTATACTTATGGATTAGCGCTGAGGCATTGCCAGAAGTTTTGTCTGCCCTGTCAGAGATAGGCGACTGAATTTTACGCACAAGACGCGGAGGAAGTAATGCTACAACCTCGTTGGTCGGAGAAATCGGAGAGGTCGGGGAGTCGACAGGAATGGTAGAGGATGTCTTGGGCATCCAGACCTTACGCAGCTTCCTGTTGTCTTGGAGAGAGAGAGAGTGAGAGCTACCCCCTGTTCAAAGCATATCTTCATAGGCAGACTGGTCGAACTGGACGACCAGTGTCTTCTTCACGGATCCCACGGATACCGCATCGTGTTGAGCAATTGCTTCCTCGTCAGAAGAGAAAGATGTCTCCAGCAGAGTCGCCATCTTATTGTTTGATAAAATAAATGAAAGATAATATGTGGAAACGAGGTCTTATAGGAAAACTCGCCCTTCTTCTGTGTTTACAAACAAGATTGTACAATTTAATCCTATACGAGGATGTCGAGTATAATTTATTTAATCTGGGTAAATATTGCTATAGGAGTCTGATCTGTAGTCGATCACTTTGTCCCTTGGACCACACGATGATAAAGAAGTGCCGTGGAAGACAGAAAGCAGCTTCGAAGGTTGCTAAAGAGAGTGGATGCCCGATGCCAAAGTCGTCGATCACTTCGCCTGAGCTCTGGATTCTTCTCTCTCTCTCGACCATTTTCTCTCCTCCTTCTTTCCTCCCGATTGTCGACCTTGGATCCGATACTGGATTCCTTGACCAATTTCTGATCGTTCGATCTTCAATTTTGCGACCTTTTACCTCTGTCAATAGAGGTCTCTATTTATAGAGTTTTAGCGACAGTGTCCACTCAGTCGGCGTAGAAACCGAGTAGTGGAAAGTACAATACCCTTTTACACGACGGTTACAATAACCAATGCCTGCGTATAGATGACCTTTTGAGTGAGCATGTGACGTGTGTCCAACTAAGGGACAACGCGTATATCTGCTGCGAAGATCACGGCGTAGAAGCCACGTAGGTAGTTATCCTTTGTGTAGAATAGGTTGGCGTAGAAGCCAATAACTGTCACCATGGCGTAGAAGCCAAGTAGGCATAGAAGCCGAGTAGGCATAGGAGCCGAGTGGGCGTAGAAGCCGAGTGGTCATAGAGGCCGAGTGGGCATAGAATCCGGGATGATGTGGACGTTTTAGCCGAAATTACGGCTCTTGGAGATATAATCAAATCTCTTGCATTAAATACAGAGATCTGCCCCCATCCTGCGCATTAAATGCAGAGGCTTGTCTTTAAGATTTGCCATCATTTTGCGCATTAAATTCAGATACGCTCCTCAAATTCTGTACGAAGAGTAACTGATGACGTGGTGTTCTGTTTGCCTTCTGCGGAGCGTTAGAAGCTCACGTCTGCCTGTGTAAAACTGGGCAGCGTATCCCCTTGTATGTGTAAGAGCAGTTTGCGCAAAGGAAATGTCACTAGACGACGGTTCGGTGACATTTAATCAAATCTCCTGTATTAAATGCAGAGATCCGCCATTATCCTGTGCATTAAATGCAGAGGCGTGTTTTGAAGGTCTGTCACCCTTCTACACATAAAATGCAGAGACGTGCCTCGGGCATCTGTCAGTATTCGGCGCATTAAATGCAGAGATGTACCTCGAGAACCTATCACCGCTCTGCGTATTAATACAGAGACGTGCCTCGAGCCCTGTACGAAGAGCAGCTTTTGATGTGGCAGGCTGTTTGTCTTCTGCGGAGCATAAACAGCTTACATCTGCCTGTATAAAACTAGGCGGCGTATTCCTTTGTATGTGTAGAAGCGGTCTACTCCAAGGAAATGGCAGTAAATGACAGCCTGGGTTGCAGTGCCGCGCCATCATTATAGCTGTCGCTTGGGTAGTCGTGCAGTACTCTTTGTCAGGAGTCTAGACGTCAGGTTCATTGCTTGATCTGACAGGTTCATTTTGAAGAATATAAAGCGTTCCTCGTACACCCGCCTAAAAATGCTTCAGGGCCCAATCAGCTAAGCGAGCCTATCGAAGATTTGTAGGGGTGATCCACCCGCCGCACCGAGGGTTCACCTTGGGGTATACTCCCCCGTGCCCCATAAAATCATTACAGAAAGTCGGTAATTGGATCGGCTGGATCACTAAACTGTCTTCACTCGGGACACTGCCCGGGTACAGTCCCCTGAATATCGTCACAGAGCCGAAAGGGCGACTGACGAACGACCCCTGGTCGGCTCCTTTCAGATGAAAGATCTTCCCCGGCTTGCCGTGAAGATCGGGAGTCAGCGTCCACGACATCCTCCTGGGATGTGTAGCATAAAAGAAAGCCGAGATGGGATAGTCTCTCGGCATCTTGGGCAGATACAAAACCAAGCTCCCGGCTGGGAAAACCCATAGTTCTCTCTTGGGCTTCATCTGGGACTGCTTGTCAATCATGTCCCCGAAGAGGAAAGCCGACTTTAGGTACTGGTCCCCGTCTATGTACGTCAGGGGCTCCTCGTTGATCAAGTTCAGCAGCGTTCGCTCGCCCTGAGCCGATATCAAAATTTCCCTTCCTTCGGGATACTGTGGCCCGGAGATAGGAAATGTCACGTGTGACAGATCCTCCAGATAGTTGGAGTACAGCATCCCGGCAGCAGAACCTATCACATCGGCTAGCGAAGACACATACAAGTCAACTGCAAGAGTGTAAGAAAAACACATCAGTTCCTATAACTAGACGTTACAGATCTTGCAGCATACGCCAAAAATCAACAGTCTGTGCTTCACGCCAAGACCGTAAAAACTTGACCATTACACTGGAATCCATTTCCTAAATCGTAAAGTTCAAGGCTGGCAGTATACAGTCTGTGCTTTACGCCAGACTGATAAAGTTGAGGTATTACGCCAGAATCTTCATCCAGAAACGTAGCACTCAAATTTTATACGCCAACTTTCGACAGTCAAAGATTTTACACCAGACTGCAAAAATATGGAGTTTTTGCGCTGACACATTAGAAATATGGGCATAAAAGATGAAACATCTCTGTGCATCATTTTCCTCAAAGAGGCTATCAGCACAGAAGATGACCTAGCACGGTCACGTACAACATATGCGAAGGATTTTCAGTCGTTCTTTTTTGTCCCAAAAGCTCTACCTTTAAGGCCGGGTGCACTGTTCGTCAGCGGGATACTTCGCTCAGAATGAAGTTCACCTTGCCCGACCGAAGACGCTCTCACTTGAGCAAAAGAACGAGAAGAAGAATCAACATTCTTTCCCTTAGTGGAGGGGACTTATTTTGGGGCCATTACTGAAAACTTTGAAGGTTCGGAGAAGAAATAAAGGAGAACTCGAACAGTCGAAGGCTTTCTTTTGCAGAAGACGGATGAAAAGTCTTTCTCTCAGAAACTTGGGGTATATATAGAGTTCGGATGGACTCCTCGAATCCTGAACCAAATCTCCTAATTAATATTCGGTTATGATTGGGTATTACGTCAGCCTATTACTCAGAGAAGGCGGACAGTCAGCAAAATTCGAAAAGTTCTCGCGCAAAGCAGATTCGTAGCTTTTACGCTAAGGAGCTTTCTACGCTCGACAGCTACAGATCTACGGTTTTACGCTCACAGGCTATAAGTCTATGGTTTTATGCCCGGATGCCTTTGTGCTCGGTAGCTTTCACGCTCAGCAGCTACAAATATATAACCTCACGCTCGGTGGCATTTAATTTACGCTCGGAGGCAACAGATCCACAACTTCACGCTCGGAAGATTTCCTTTTCACAGGCTACAAATCTACAGTTCTGCGCCAAGGAGCTTTCTACGCTCGACAGCTACAAATCTACGGTTTTACGTTCAAAGGCTACAAGTCTATGGTTTTACGCCCGGATGCTCTCATGCTCAGTAGCTTTTATGCTCGAGAGGCTACAAACCTACGACTTCACGCTCAGGAACTACAAGTCTATGATTTCACGCTCGGTGGCGTTTAGTTTGTGCTCAGAGGCTGCAAACTTATGATTTCACGCTCTATGACTTTTCGCAAATCTGAAAGATGCACAGGCCAATACAGTACATCTGAACAATTCTCAAGACGGCCAATTGCAGGAGTTCACAGAGAAGATACTCCTTCTTAACCTCAAGATGCCCAAAGTACACGAAGCATACAGAGTTTAACATTGAAAATTACTCTTCTTCATGGGTCGATTCGAAGTTCATCCAAACTCCAGTTTGAATATTTCATCTACAAATTCAAGATGGTGACTCAGTTTGACAGCCATTTCTCGCCCTGTTCCAAGGGATTTTCGAGAAATTATTCTTGAAGATGATGTCTGAACAAGAATTCTGTTCATCAGAAGTAACAGTCCAGAACTCTGCGCGGTTCCTCATTTCTAAACAGAAGGACAGTTCGAATACTCGAATGCTAGGCGACTTTCTGTGCATCCTTAGTTATGCGTAAAAGACAGGACAGGACCTAACACTCTTTCTAACGGAGTCGGCATAAGGTATCAGACGTGTCGAAGCTATACATATTCAGACTTCACAGCAAAGTATGGCAAGATGATCATATACGAAAAAGAAGACGATCTTATTAAAATCACGATTACATATGAGGGAAATCCAGTCTACAAGGGTTTTTCTCTATTTTCGTGGTTACATATGAGGGAAATCCAGTCTACAAGGGTTTTTCTCTATTTTCGTGGTTACATATGAGGGAAATCTCGTCTACAAAGGGTTTCTTATTTTTATTTAAAGATTGCGCCCAGAATCTGTTCTGCCAGGTTCTCGCATGGGCGACATTCTTCATCCATCGTCTCCAGCAATTAGTCGGTGACCGCAAACCGACTGACATATTGTCAACGGCGGGAGGATACAAAACTGGGCCTAGACCCATCCTCCAAATACGAAGAAGCAGGGTAAATCTACTTTCTTGCGTCCAGCACCGTGACAGATTGTGTTGAGGTATTTTACCCAACTCAATCCTGGACAGCAGCCAGTTTGCCTGCCCTTGTCCACAGGTAACGGGAGAAGGTACCGCTTGCAAGCGGTGTGGTCTAATACGACCCTTCCTCTCTCCCAAAGAACCACCATACAAAGTTGCTGATTATCCCGAGCAAAGGAGGCTATGATATCCTTCCATGATCCATAGTTGCAGAGGACATTTGCTCGAAGACGCCGTCTTTTTCGGCTCCTTACATGCTGGAAGAATGTGGTCTCCTTCTTCCTCAAGTCGACCCAACGAACTCCGGCCATCATCTCTGTATGGTGAAGGAAGTATGGGAAGAACAGAAAAACTCCTCAGCCTTTTTATTGGCGAAAGAGATCACATCGATCCCCAATAACTCCGCCATAAAGTCGGCGATGAAAGAATATTACAGGCTTGACCGTTTCAGGCTCCATTCAGAGCGTTTCGAGTTATGAGGAACGGTTCATGCTTCATTCAAAGTGTTTCAAATTACGAGGAAATTAAAAGCTTTGAAGGGGGTCTTGTAGAAGCATAAAAAATACGCTGGATAGCTATACACAATATATTGATGCGGGGTGTAGAAGCATGAAAAAAATGCTTAGAAGATCTACGCAGCGTCTTGATACAGAGCAGCGTAGGCAGAGGCCTTCAGAGCCATCCAGCGTAAAACAGGGTTCTTCATCGCCTCCATGGCGTAAAACCCAGCCGCTCTCAAAGCAGCGTTAAAGCGTACGAGGAACGCTTCGTATTCCCGGAAAGAAACTGTCCAGTCACGCAGTAAACCTGACCTCTGACTCCTGACAAAAAGTGCTGCACAGCTACCCAAACGACGGCTGGGAACGGGGGCAGACCCCTCAGGATGCGCTCCATAGTATGATGGCGGATCTCAGCATTTAATGCAGAGGTTTTGGTTAAAATATCACCAAACCGGCGCTTACTAAAAAACCACCGGCATAAACCGCTCTTTCGCGTGAAAAGATAACATGCTGCCTTGTTTTACACAGGCAAACATGGGCTGTTTTACGCTCCGCAGAAGACAAACCGCCTGCCACGTCAAAAGCTGTGCTTCGTACAGGGCTCGAGGCAAGTCTCTCCGCCAAAGCACACATAGCGGTGACAGTGTCCCCTCAAGGCACGTCCCTCCGTCAAAACGCACAGAGCGGTGACAGTTTTCCCTCAAGGCACGTCTCCGCATTTAATACACAGGATGATGGCAAATCTCTGCCAAATATTTGATCTCCAAAAGTCATAATTCCGGCTAAAGACGTCTACATCAGCACCCTGGCACGGTACGCAGCGGCTTCTACGCCCATTCAGGATCTGTCCTCCTACGGCTTCCGTGCCCCCTCAGTCTCTACGACTGCTCGGCTTCCATGCCTACTCGGCTTCTGTGCCTGTTCGGCTTCTATGCCTGCTCGGCTTCCATGCCCCCTCAGTCTCTACGACTACTCGGCTTCCACGCCTACTCAGCTTCTATGCCTATTTGGCTTCTACGCCAAGGTGACAGACATTTTGCTTCTACGCCAACCTCTTCTACACAATGGATACCTACCTACGTGGCTTTTACGCCGTGATCTTAGTAGCAATTGTACGCGTTGTGTCCCCTTAGTTGGACCCGCGTCACACGCTCATTCAAAAGATCATCTATACGTAGGCATTGGTTACTTTAACCGTTGTGTAAAAGGGTGCTGTACTTTTCACTCCTCGGTTGTTACACCGATGGAGTGGTCACTGTCACCAAAACTTTATAAATAGAGACCCCTATCAATGGGGAACAAGGTCGACAATTTGGAAGATCGAACCAGGTCGGAAAATTTGGCCAAGAATATCAATATCAGATCAAAGCTCGAAACTTTGAAAGAAGGATCAAACAAGGTCACCGAACCGGAGATCAAGAGGGAGAGACAGAGAGAGAGAGAAGAATACAGAGCTCAGGCAAGGAATAGGGAGCGACGACCTTCAGCATCGCGCATCCACCCTCCTTCGCAACCTCCGAAGCTGTATCCTGTCTTCCACGGCACTTCTTCAACATCGTGTTGTCCAAGGGTTAAAGTGATCGACCGCAGATCAGACACATATAGCAATTTATACCCAGATTAAATAAATTGTACTCCCGCATCCTCGTATAGGATCGAATTGTACAAGTTTGTTTATAAACCAAAGGGCACGGGTCTTGTATAAACCCTGTCATTGAAATACACTTTCATTCTTTCGTTTAATACCACAAACAAGATGGCGACTCTGCTGGGGACGTCTTTCTCTTCTGACAAGGAAGTAATTGCTCAACACGATACGGTATCTGTAGGAACCGTGAAGAAGATACTGGTCGTTCATTTCGACCAGTCTGCCTACGAGGACATGCTTCGGGCTGGGGGTAGCTCTCACTCTCTCTCCGTCCAAGACAACAGGAAGCTACGCAAAGTGTGGATGCCCAAGACATCCTCTGCCGTTCCTGTGGACTCTCCGATCTCTCCGACCAATGAGGTGGTAGCATCGCTCCCTCCGTGCCCCGCACATAAAATTTAGTCTCCCGCTACGCGCGGTACAGACAAAACTTCTGGTAAAGCCTCAGCGCTAACCCAGGAGTATCCACTACGCTATACGCGTAGAAATCAGTCTTCCGCTACGCGCGGTATAGACAAAACTTCTGGTAAAGCCTCAGCGCTAACCCAGGAGTATCCACTGCGCTATACGCGTAGAAATCAGTCTTCCGCTACGCGCGGTACAGACAAAACTTCGGGCAAAGCCTCAGCGCTGACCCAGAAGTATCTCCTGCGCTCCACGCGTAGGAACCTGTCTTCCGCTACGCGCGGTACAGACAAAACTTTCGACGGTGCCTCAACGCCAAATCAAAAGAACAGATCACGCTCCACGCGCAAGACGACATCTGACCTCTACGACGAACCAGATGAGGACCCCTTTCCACCTTCTCAGAGCAGCTCATCGTCCTCCGACTCACCTGATGTTCTCAAACTAACACTATCAGTGAATATGGTGATGACAAGCCCCTCAGAAATCGAGGAACAGGATAGGGAGACGTTCGAGAACGACCCCTGGGCTCAACAAATGGATACATAGTGGGAATTCTGCTTCGAGCAGAGAGAACCTCCCACCAAGGACGAAGTTATCCAAGTCAATGTTGGGGGTGAGCTCTCACCAAAGCCAATATTTATCAGTAACAATCTTTCCCCAGTCGAAAAGGAAGAGATCATACAGCTGATAAAGGAATATGTCGACGTCTTTGCATGGGGTTATGAGGACATGCCAGGCCTAGACCAGAGGGTAGCTACTCATAAGCTCAATATTTCGACCGATTCGAAGCCAGTGAAACAATACCAACGTCGGTTTTGCCCGGATATGATGGACGCCATCGAGGACGAAGTCAAGAAGTTGATAACCTACGGTTTCATCCGGGAAGAATAATATCCCGACTGGGTCGCCAACGTTGTCCCAGTCATGAAGAAAAATGGGAAGGTACGTATCTGCATCGACTACCGAGATCTGAATGCGGCCTGCCCCAAAGATGAATTCCCCCTTCCCATCACGGACATCATGATCGACAACACATGCGGCTTCGAGCGTATGTCTTTTATGGACAGGTTCTCGGGATACAATCAGATCAAGATGCATCCGGAAGACGAAAAGCACACTGCCTTCCGGACACCACTGGGGGTATATTGCTACACGGTCATGCCCTTCGGATTAAAGAACATCGGGGCTACATACCAACGAGCTATGAGTAACATATTCCGTGAGCAGTTACGCAAGACGGTGGAATGTTACGTGGACGATATAGCTGTCAAAAGCCGCCTCAAAGGTGATCACGTTCAAGACCTAAGGGCGGTATTCGAGTTAATTCGCCAGCATCAACTCAAGATAAACCCTACAAAGTCCTTTCTGGGGTTATCCAGTGGCAAATTCCTGGGATTTGTCATTACCGCCAGAGGCATCGAAGTAGACCCTGACAAAGTCCAGGCGATCATAGCAATGCGACCACCCCATAATCTGAGAGAACTCAGGGGTTCCAAGGACGTCTGGCTTACATCCGGCGATTCATATCCAACCTCTCGGGGAGATGTCAGCCCTTCTCTCACCTCATGAAGAAAGGTGTGTCATTCATATGGGACGAAACCTGCCAGCAAGCGTTTTGGGGATATCAAGCGCTACCTAACCAGTCCACCAGTTCTGGTGCCTCCCGTCATGGAAAAACCCTTCTTGCTGTACGTTCGGGCAATGGATCATTCGCTAGGAGCTCTCCTTGCACAGAAGAACAATGCGGGTCATGAACAGGCTATCTACTACCTCAGCAGGATGATGGTCGGGGCCGAACACCGGTACAACCCAGTGGAGAAGGAATGCTTGGTTCTGATGTTCGCTGTCCAGAAGACGCGATACTACGTCGCCGGCCAGACTATTCATATCATCTCCAGGATCAACCCTCTTCGGGTGCTGATGAGCAAGCCAAGTGCCTTTAACTCCCGACTCGCAACTTGGGCAATGCTACTGACGCCATATGACATGGTCTACGTCCCACAGAAGTCCATCAAAGGCCAAGCACTGGCCGACTTCCTAGCAGCTCATCCAATCCCGGAGACCTCCAAACTATACGAAGACATCCCCGATGAAGTTACGGAATGTAATTTTACAAGAGAAAGTGACGTATGGCAACTATTCTTCGATGGCGCCTCCAGAGTCGGTCCTAAGGGAAACGTCGTTTCAGGAGTAGGAGTCGTCCTAGTTACTCCAGATCAGCTCGTCATCTACCGAGCATATTCTCTTAGTGAGCCCTTCTCCAACAATGTGGCAGAATACAACGCCCTGCTAATCGGGCTCCAAGTCGCTAAAGAGCTGGGGGTGGAATCCCTGTAAGCTTTCGGCGATTCTCTGCTCATCGTCAACCAAGTCAAGGGGATATACGAAGTCCAGAATCCAGACCTCATCCCCTATCACCAAGCAACGGTCGAGATAGCCATGACGTTCAAAGGGTTCTTCCTAGAGCATGTACCTCGATCTCAGAATCTGGAAGATGATGCCCTGGCCAGCCTTGCTGCGGACTTAGCCACCCCTATAAGAAGGCAGGATTCGGTAATCCTTCTTAACAGAGATTTATTCTGTGTGAAGAACAGCTGTCACCAAGAACGCAGCTACGCTGTAAACGTCGATCCTCCTACAAGAGATTGGACGAGTTCCTTCATAGATTTCGTGGCATATGGAATCTTGCCAGAGGACCCCAAAGAAGCAGTATCCGTCAAGCGACGATCGTTACGCTTCTACTTCGATGCATCTTCACAATACCTGTATCGCCGGACCTACGACGGACTGCTGTTAAGATGTCTCGCTGGCGCCGAGGCACAGCAGATTATCCGTGAAGCTCACGACGGCGTATGCGGAGCGCATCAGCCCGGTCCTAAGCTGTAGGACCGTATCAGGAGAATGGGCTATTACTGGCCCACTATGATCACAGACGCGATCAGCTATGCAAAATAATGCAGGGCCTGGCAGGTCCATGCAGACTTCATACATCAACCATCTGAATATCTATATCCTACGATTGCATCCTGGCCCTTCGAAGCCTGGGGTATGGATATCGTTGGGCCCATTCACCCGTCTTCCTCCAGAGGCCACCGGTTCATACTGGCCATCACAGATTACTTTTCCAAATGGGCCGAAGCAATCCCTCTGGCTGAAGTAAAGGCGTCTGACGTAATCAGCTTCATCAAGCACCATGTCATTTATCCTTCGGGTAATCCATGACAATGGACCTCAGTTCATCAGCCAAGCGTTTTATCGATTTTGCGATAATAACCGAATAGACAACATTGCCTCTACGACATATTATCCAGCTGCTAATGGTTTGGCGGAAGCCTTCAACAAAACCATTATCAAGCTCCTGAAGAAGTTTGTTTCTTCAAACAAAAGAGACTGGAACAGAAGCTGGGCGAATGTCTCTGGGCATACCGCACAACAGTACAGACACCAACAGGTTGTACCCCCTTTTCACTAGTCTACGGAAGCGAGGCGGTCCTTCCTATCGAAATCCAGATCCCGTCGCTCCGAATAGCCGTGACTAGTGAGCTGACTCGAGAAAAGAATGACCTGTTGAGGCTCCAAGAGCTGGAAGGATTAGACGAAAAATGCCTCCAAGCTCAGCAGCGCATCGCGCTCTACCAAGCACGCATTTCCAAAGCTTTCAATCATAAAGTAAAGGAAAGAGTGTTCAAAGTCGGCGAGCTAGTTCTAGCCGTGAGAAGGCCGATGATTTTAACTCACAGAAGTAAAGGCAAATTCTAGCCCAAATGGGAAGGCCCTTATGTGATCAAGACAACGTTCTCAAACGGCGCCTACAGGATAGCCCAGCCCAACGGAGATCTGTTAATGGCTCCTATCAACGGCAAATTCCTGAAAAGGTACTATGCCTAATCTCTCCTGCTCAAAGAGGAAAATAGCAAAGACCTCGATTCTGACAAAACTACTTCCAAAAAAAAACATAATTAGTTGGGTTACACTCTATCATGTCCGCATGACCTCTGAATAGATATGTCCCGCTAAAAAGTTTATCGAGAGTTTATCACGTCCATACTACCTCTGATATCACTCTCACCTAACCTGTCATTTATATTCCGAAATGATGGGTCCACAACAGTCAGAAAAGAGTCACTATTATTCATTCCCGAAGAAGGCTGAATTACATAGGAAGGGGTACATCAAGATGGCGGAGTAATCAGGCCATGAATCTGCCGCTCCAGTGCAGCTATCCTCTCATTCCTAAGGGCCAAAGCATCGGCGCGAGCCTGCTCCAGCCGTGCCTCCGGAGTATGCGTAAGGGTCAGATTAGCCCTTGCCCGAAGACAGCCCGTACGGGCAGCTTCTGCACGATCCAGGTCCCGTCGTACTTCGCTCAGTCGACCAGTCGCTACCTCCAAACCTGCCAACGACTGGGAAGCCCACTCCTCTGCCCGAGCAAGTTTTTCCCGCAGCTTGGAGACCCTCGCCGCATTCCCTTCATGCTCGGATCGACACTGCATCTCAACGGCAAGGGCTTCTTCCACAACAGCTCTTCTCCTATCCATCTCCAGCTTATGCGTCTGGATAGAGTTGTCTAGGCTTTCAAGCTTTGTAGCGAACCGCTCAGACATGAGGTCGTACCGAGCCTGGACATCAGCATCAAAGCTGCCCTCAGTCCGCTGCAAGTATTCGTTAATGGGTTGCTCTAAACCATTAACCACCGCCTCCAGAGCGTCAGCCACTCCAGGATTGCCAAGCCCCCTGACAACCTCGATCGAAATCTGAGAAGTCTTCTTCAGGAGCTCGAAGTCAAGGTTCTTCGCCAACACCATCGGTATCATCGTTTTTAAGCCAGTGTAGACGAGGCTAGAATGCTGCTCGATCAACGCGACTAAACCCGACTGAGCGCCCGGGGCGGCCACAATTGCAGATGAGGTAGCCACCGCCGCCTCAACAGGTGGCACGCCCAAAGAAGGTGCGATGGCGACAATCGAAGTCATCGGCATACTCGCAACAGGCGAGGTCACGATGACAGGTTCGTCCTCTCCTTGAGACGACGAAACCTCCCCGGGCGAGCTAGCCCCCGAAGACACTCCTGCCTCAAAATTCGGCGCCTCCACATCACCGCCAGGAGCCAGAACAAAGCCGGAAGGCGCTTCAACGCAATGCTCCCCGTGGACGTCATCCCCTGAAAAAAGGACAAGAAAGCAAAATGTCAAACACAGTGGTAATCCTCCTAGGAGGAGACATCGAAACGACATTTATCCGGAACCAATGGCATATACGACGCATCTGCAGCAGATGTAGCTAAGCCACGCCTTAATGACGCGATACGAACTGTCATACTTGGAGAAGGAGGTGGACCGACCGACATCGCCAAGAGTTCGGTCAAGCCTTCCCCGAGATGCGGTCGAGGTTCATCAGCCGGAGTCTCGCTAGGCGCGCTCGCTAACGCAGGAGTAACTCCGCCCGCTACTGACCTCAGGGAAGATTCTCCCATCTGTTAGGGCCACGCAGGCAATCCCGCTCCGCTGCTTGGAGCAGCCGCAGCAACAGCAGCCTCTAGCGAGGACTCTCCAGCGCCACCAGCCAGAACTGTAGAAGGTCCCCCTCTGAAAGACGAGGAACCTCCGGCCAAAGAATTATCCCTGATACAGGGAGATGCAGGCTCATTCCCGGGAACCTCAACACCAGGAATACGGAGAGGACGAGCAACCGTCTCCCTCCTCCTCTTACGAAGGGAAGCTTCCTTCGGAGCAGAAGCCCGTCGCTTCCCGGAAGAGACTACCAGGGCCCCCGCCGGCAGAGGCACTACACACCTCGGCAACGACACCAGAGGCTCATCCGGAGTACCAGATTCCTCCCCCTCATAAGAAGAAACCGAGGGGACTTCGAGGCTTCCCCCAGGCTTGGCAGAAGGCACCCTGAAGCTCCCACGCCTGTCGAAATCGCGGTGGAAAGTGTTAACCGCCACATAAAACTGGGCGTAGGAGTGAAGGATGTGCAGCTCCGTGGAGGTTGTAACGACCGGCACGATAAAAATTGCCCCCGTACAACCCATGATAAAATATCGCCACCCTCTAGCTCCATCAATGAGTCCACCCCTGGACCTGAAGCTGGTGACGGCGTTGCCCACATGCAACTGGTCATACCCGAACTGCCTGGCGAACCGACTAGGCAGGTAGGGCTTTGAAGCAATGGTCTTCGCTCCTATACAGCAGATGGGAAGGTCTAATACAGACCAACCAATTAAATGCCTCCGGAGAAAGAACGGTCTTCCCTCGACCGGAATCCTCGAGCCACAGCCCTGACTGGTTGTGATGCACATGAGGGGGAGTACAAAGGATCTTCCAGCCATGGCTGAGGTTCAAAACCAGCCGACAGTCTAAAACTGTATTCACATTCCAGGAGGAATTCCTGTAATTCAATAGGAATATACCCCCTGAGCTGCTACCCGAACCGGGTGACATAACCCGGGAATTATGGAGAATTAACCATCCCATCAAGTACAAGTATGGTAATTCCACCCTAGGGAAGCTCTCCCGCCGAGCTTCATCAACGAGCAACCCATCTGTCATGGACCTCAGGCCAGCCTGTATACGGCACACCATGGCAGAAAGCCAGCCCAGTCTTGCCCCAAACACCAGGCACACTGCCGGCCACAGGATGTTGCGGTGAATGCGATCCGCGGACGCGGTGCCCGGCACCACTACTTGACGCAGCCATATGGAGAGGAAACCAGCCAGCTGGGCCTCCTTTGACAAAGGCCTGCGACAACGCCTCAAGTAACTACAGGCCTTAGTGCCTTCCGGGTACTTTCCTACCCCCTCCACAAGAATCTGATCTGGAGATTCAGCCTCCTCCATAAGAGTCTCTACAACCTGGGCACTGAGGACGCCCAAGTAGTTCACGGGCTCTTTCTTACCACCCGAGGCTTTCTCCGACCTGGCGGCCCTGGCTCGGTGGAAGAAGAGGTAAGACATCCACTTGGTGGTGTGAGCCAAATCAGATGGCTCGTTATAAAAAGCGGTGCACGCGAAGTACTGACATATCAGCTCCTGATATACTTCCGCCACCCGAGGGTCCAAATCCCCCAACTCCCGGTTGGTGGGAACGTACTCTTCATATGGGGTATCCCCCATCGGCAGTCTCGAGACAACTGCCATCTCATGAAGGGCCAACCCCAACTCCCCTAGTGGAGTGGCGAAGGTCCCGGTGAGCGGAATGTACCGCTCTATCAGTGCCAGAAACAAATTAGGGTTCGGAGGCAGCCCGACGCTCGTCGCACTCACAGCGGCATATAGTCCGATGCCCTCCAACTCTCTCTGGAAGTGCTTTAAGGCCCAGTTAACTAGGCATCTCCATCGGGAGTTCGTTGGGGCAATCCACCCATTGCACCGAGGATTCTCCTTGGGATATACCCCACCTCGACCCTTGAAGTCGTTGCAGAAGGTCGGCAATTGGACCGGCTGGATCACCGAGCTATCTTCACTTGGAATACTGCCCGGGTACAGTCCTCGGAACAGCATCACAACGCCAGAAGGGCGACTAACAAACGACCCCTGGTCAGCGCCTTTCAGATGAAAGATCTTCCCCGGCTTCCCATGAAGATCAGGAGTCAGCTTCCAAGACATCTTCCTGGGATGCGTCACATGGGAGAAGGCCGAGATGGGATAATCCCTCGGCATCGTCGGCAGGTACAAGACCAAATCCCCGGCAGGAAAAACCCAAGGCTCCCTCTTGGGCTTCGTCTGGGACTGTTTATCAATCATGTCCCCAAAAAGGAAAGCCGGCTTTATGTACCGCTCCCCATCTACACGTACTAAGGGTTCGCCGTTGATCATACTCAACAACATTCGCTCACCCTGGGCCGATATCAGGAGCTCCCTTCCCTCAGGATACTGGGGTCCAGAGATAGGAAATGCCACGTGGGACAGATCCTCCAGATAGTTCGAGTGCAGCATCCCTGCAGCGGAGCCCATCACCTCAGCCAATGGGGTCTCACCCAGATCAACTGCAAGATAATACAAAGAAGATAGGTCATTACAAGTCTGGCACAAACACACGGACCAAGAAAACGACAGTCTGTGCTTTACGCCAAGATTGTACAAATTTGGTCACCTTACGCCGGAAGTCTCCTCCACAAAACGTAAAATTCAAATTTTACGAAATATGCCAATTTTCGGTAGCCCGAGCTATTTACGCCCAGAGCTACGAAAATACGGAGTCTTTACGCTGACACATTAGAAATGTGGGCATAAAAGATGAAAATGCCTCCGTGCGTCATCTTCCTCAAAAGAGGCTATCAGCATAGAAGATGATCTAGCGCAGTCACGTTCAACGTGTGCGAAGGATTTTTCGTCGTTTGTGTCATCCCAAAAAGTTCTACCTCTAAAGCCGGGAGCGCTAGTCGTCGGCGGGATGCTCCTCTCAGAGGGAAGTTCACCTTGCCCGACCGGAGATTCCCTCGCCGGGACAAAAGAATGAGAAGAAGAACCTATGCTCTTTCCCTTAGCGGAGGGGGTTTGTTTCGGCGCCATTTCTGAAAGACTCGAAGTGCTCGGAGAAAGAACGAAGAAAAACTCGAACAGTCGAAAGCTCTCTTTCGCAAAAGACAGATGAAAAGTTTTTCTTTCCAGAAGCTGGGGATATATATATAGTCCGGGTCGACTCCTCGAATCCTCGGACGAACCCCTCGAGACCCTAACCAAATCTCGCAATTAATAGTTGATCATGATTGGATGCTACGTCAGCCCACTACCCTTGGAAGACGGACAGTCAGCGAATTCGAAAGGTTTTTTCGTGCAAGACGGTTCAGCGGGTTCTACGCTAAATGAGCTTTCTACGCTCGACAGCAACGGATCTACGGTTTTATGCTCGCAAGCTACAAGTCTATGGTTTTACGCCCGGATGCCTTTGTGCTCGGTAGCTTTTATGCTCGAGAGGCCACAAACCCACGACTTTACGCTCAGCAGATACCAAATCGACGATCTCACGCTCGGTGGCGCTCAGTTTACGCTCAGCAGCAACAGATCCGCAAACCTCACGCTCGAAGAAATTTTCTTTTCAGGAGCTACAAATCAAACAGTTCTACGCTAAAGGAGCTTTTATACGCTCGACAGCTACGAATCTAACGGCTTTACGTTCGACAGCTACAAGTCTATGGTTTTTCTTGTTCGGATGCCTTTGTGCTCGGTAGCATTCTATGCTCGAGAGGCAACAAACCTACGACTTCACGCTCAGGAACCACAGGTCTATGATTTCACGCTCGATGGTGTTCTACGCTCACAGGCTACAGATCTACAGTCCTACGCTAAAAGGAGCTTTTCTACGCTCGACAGCTACGAATCTAATGGCTTTACGTTCGACAGCTACAAGTCTATGGTTTTTCTTGCCCGGATGCCTTTGTGCTCGGTAGCATTTCTATGCTCGAGAGGCAACAAACCTACGACTTCACGCTTAGGAACCACAAGTTTACGATTTCACGCTCGATGGTATTTTACGCTCAAGAGGCTACAGACATGATTTCCTGCTCCACGACTTTCCGCATATCCAAACAGTCCCCAAGGCGGTCAAGTACAAAGAGTTCACACAGAAGATACTCGTTCTTGACCCAAAGCATCCCCAAGTACCCGAAGTATGCAGAGTTCAAACATTGAGAAATTACTCCTCTCGGGTCTAGAAAACTGGAGGTTCATCCAGATTCCAGTCTGAACATCTCGTCTATCAAAGTGGCAACTCAGTTTGACAGCCAAAAACCTCGACCCTGTTCCAAGGGAGTTTCGAGAGATCATTCTTGAAGACAAATTCTGAATAAAATAAAATTCCGCTCATCAGAGAGGCAACAGTTCAGAAATTCTACGCAGTCCTAGCAACAGGACAGTTCTAAATGTTCAAAGTGCTCAGCAGCGTTCTATGGACTATCCGCTATGCATAAAGGATAGGGCCTAATACTCTTTCTATCAGAGTCAGCATAAAGATTCAGACGTGTCGAAGCTGCACATATTCAGACTTCACAAGCAACGTATGGCAAGACGATCATATGGAGAAGAAGATGATTTTATTAAAGATTAAAATCATGATTACATATGAGGGAAATCTAATCTACAAGGGTTTTTCTCTATTTCTCATGATTACATCTGAGGAAAACTCCGTCTACAAAGGAGTCCCCCCATCATCGTCCAAAGATCGCCCAGAAGCTGTACTGACAGGTTCTCACATGGGTGAAGGTCTTCCTCTTCTTCGAGGGCTGTTCATCGACTACCACAGTCATGAACAAGAAGATCCTCCATTCGCCATGGCCGATCCAGTTGAGGCTTCTTTAAGCCCAACTCGATTGGGGACGATAGATTACAGTTTGTCTAATCTCGTCCACGGGGATCTCAGAGGAAGATACACAGCATGCCAGCCGCTGTGGTCAAATACGACCCTTTCTCTCTCTTGGGGAAACGCCATACAAAGTTGCTGATTATCCCGAGCAAGGGAGGCTAAGATGTCCTTCCATGATCCATCGTTGCAGTGGACACTTGCTCGAAGACGCCGTCTTTTACGGCTCCCTATATGCTAGAAGAACATGATCTCCTTCTTCCTCAGATCGATCCGACGAACTCCGGCGATCATCTCTGCATGACAATAGGAATGTGGTGAAGACAGGTTCACCCCCCCAACCTTTGATAGGCAAAAGAGATCACAGCGGTCCCCAATAAATCTGCCATAAAGTCAGCATCGACCGTTTCAACGCTTCATTCAGAAACGTTTCGAGTTACGAGGGGCCGTTCATGCTTTATTCAAAGCGTTTCAAATTCTGAGGAATTTAAAAGCTTTGAAGGGGGTCTTGTAGAAGCATAAAAAAAACGCTTGGAAGATCTACGCAGCGTCTTGATATAGAGCAGCGTAGGCAGAGGCCTTCAGAGCCATCCACCGTAAAATAGGGTTCTTCATCGCCTCCATGGCGTAAAACCCAGTCGCTCTCAAAGCAGCGTTAAAGCGTACGAGGAACACTTCGTATTCCCGAAAAGAAATTGTCCAGTCACGCTGTAAACCTGACCTCTGACTCCTGACAAAAAGTGCTGCACAGCTACCCAAACGACAGCTGGGTACGGGGGCAGACCCCTCAGGACGCGCTCCATAGTATGATGGCGGATCTCAGCATTTAATGCAGAGGATTTATTTAAAATATCACCAAACCGGCGCTTACTAAAAAACCACCGGCATAAACCGCTCTTTCGCGTGAAAAGAGAACACGCTGCCTTGTTTTACACAGGCAAACATGGGCTGTTTTACGCTCCGCAGAAGACAAACCACCTGCCACGTCAAAAGCTGCGCTTCGTACAGGGCTCGAGGCACGTCTCTCTGCCAAAGCACACAGAGCGGTGACAGTGTCCCCTCAAGGCACGTCCCTCCATCAAAACGCACAGAGCGGTGACAGTTTCCCCTCAAGGCACGTCTCTGCTTTTAATACACAGGATGATGGCAAATCTTTGCCAAAGATTTGATCTCCAAAAGCCGTAATTCCGGCTAAAGATGTCCACATCAGCACCCTGCCACGGTACGCAGTGGCTTCTACGCCCATTCAGGATCTGTGCTCCTACAGCTTCCGTGCCCCCTTAGTCTCTACGACTGCTCGGCTTCCACGCCTACTCGGCTTCTGTGCCTGTTCGGCTTCTATGCCTGCTCGACTTCCACGCCCCCTCAGTCTCTACGACTACTCGGCTTCCACGCCTACTCGGCTTTTATGCCTATTTGGCTTCTACGCCAAGGTGACAGACATTTGGCTTCTACGCCAACCTCTTCTACACAATGGATACCTACCTACGTGGCTTTTACGCCGCGATCTTAGTAGCAATTATACGCGTTGTGTCCCCTTAGTTGGACTTGCATCACACGCTCATTCAAAAGATTATCTATACGTAGGCATTGGTTACTTTAACCGTTGTGTAAAAGGGTGTTATACTTTCCACTCCTCGGTTGTTACACCAATGGAGTGGTTACTGTCACCAAAACTCTATAAATAGAGACCCCTATCAATGGAGAACAAGGTCGACAATTTGGAAGATCAAACCAGGTCGGAAAATTTGGCCAAGAATACCAATATCAGATCAAAGCTCGAAACTTTGAAAGAAGGATCGAACAAGGTCACCGAACCGGAGATCAAGAGGGAGAGACAGAGAGAGAGAGAAGAATACAGAGCTCAGGCAAGGAATAGGGAGCGACGACCTTCAGCATCGTGCATCCACCCTCCTTCGTAACCTCTGAAGCTGCATCCTGTCTTCCATGGCACTTCTTGAACATCGTGTAGTCCAAGGGCTAAAGTGATCGACCGCAGATCAGACACCTATAGCAATTTATACCCAGATTAAATAAATTGTACTCCCGCATCCTCGTATAGGATCGAATTGTACAAGTTTATTTGTAAACCAAAGGGCACAGGTCTCGTATAAACCCTGTCATTGAACTACACTTTTATTCTTTCGTTTAATACCACAAACACGGGGCAGCATAAACAGAGAACCTCAGAGCCATCAAGCGTGCAACAAAGCTTTTCCGCTAAGCACAGCACAAAAGCTTAAAACTCCAGGACCATCCGCATAGTGCAGAATGTCCAGGCTGCTTCAGCGTAAACATGGTACTTCATCGCCTTGATGGCGTAAAACTCATCCTCTTTTAATGCAGCATTGAAGTGTACGAGGAACGCTTCATATTCTTCAAAATGAACCTGTCAGATCATGCAATGAACCTGACGTCTGGACTCCTGACAAAGAGTACTGAACGACTACCCAGGCGACGGGTATAATGTTGGTGCGACATTGCTACCCAGGCTATCATTTACTGCCATTTCCTTTGCGTAAACTACTTTTACACATACGAATGAATACGCTGCCTTGTTTTACACAGGCAGATATGAGCTGTTTATTCTATATCAAAAGCTGTACTTTGTACAGGGCTCGAGGTACGTCTCTACATTTAATGTGCAGAGCGGTGACAGTTTCTCGAGGCATGTCTCTGCATTTAAAGCGCCGAATAGTGACAGATGCCCGAGGCACGTGTCTGCACCTGATGCATAGAAGGGTGGCAGGCCTTCAAAATACGCCTCTGCATTTAATGTGCAGGATAATGGGGGATCTCCGCATTTAATGCAGGAGATTTGATTAAATGTCACCGAACCATCGTTAAGTGACATCCCTTTTGCGTAAACTACTCTTACGCATATAAGGTAATACGCTGCCCAGTTTTACACTGGCAGACGTGAGCTTCTTATGCTCCGCCGAAGGCAGACAGACCGCCACATCAGCAGTTACTCTTCGTACAGACTTCGAGGCGCGTATCTACATTTAATGTATAGAATGATTGCAAATCTTAAAGACAAGCCTCTGCATTTAATGCGCAGGATGGGGGCAGATCTCTGCATTTAATGCAAAGAATTTAATTATATCTCTAAGAGCCATAATTTTGGCTAAAACGTCCACATCATCTCGGCTTCTACGCCTGCTCGGCTTCTATGCCCACTGGGCTTCTACGCCTGCTCGACTTCTATGCCCACTCGGCTTCTATGCCTACTCGGCTTCTACACCTACTCGGCTTCTATGCCCACTCGGCTTCTATGCCTACTTGGCTTCTATGCCATGGTGATAGTCATTGGCTTCTACGCCAACCTCTTCTACACATGGGATAACTACCTACGTGGCTTCTACGCCGTGATCTTTGCAGCAGATATACGCGTTCTGTCCCTTAGTTGGACGCGCGTCACATGCTTACTCAAATGTTCATCTATACGCAGGCATTGGTTATTTTAAACCGTCGTATAAAAGGGTGCTGTACTTTCCACTACTCGGTTTCTACGCCGACTAAGTGGTCACTGTCACTAAAAACTCTATAAATAGAGACCTCTATCAACAGAGGTCGATCGCAAAAATTGAAGGTCAAACGATCAAAAATTGGTCAAGGAATCCAGTATCAGATCCAAGGTCGACAATTGGAAGGAAAGAAGGAGGAGAGAGAACGGTCAAGAGAGAGAGAAGAATCCAGAGCTCAGGCAAAGATTAGCGATCGGCAACTTTGGCATCGAGCATCCACTCTCTTTAGCAACCTTCGAAGCTGCCTTCTGTCATCCACGGCACTTCTTCAACATCGTGTGGTCCAAGGGCTAAAGTTATCGACTGCAGATCAGACACCTATAGCAATATTTACCAAGATTAAATAAATTGTACTTAGACATCCTAATATAGGATTAAATTGTACAATCTTGTTTATAAACACCGAAGAAAGGGCAGGTTTTCGTATAAGACCTCGTTTTCCATATTCTCTCTCGTTTATTATTCGAAACATGCCCCTGGACCTGAAGCTGGTGACGACATTGCCCACGTGCAACTAGTCGTACCCAAATTGCCTGGCAAACCGACTAGACAGGTAGGGTTCAAAGAAGCAATGGTCTTCACTTCTGTACAGTAGATGGGAAGGTTTAATGCAGACCAACCAATTAAAAGCCTCAGAAGAAAGAACGGTCTTCCCGTCGCCTATATCCTGAAGTCTGATCCCTTGTTGATTGAGATGTACAGAGGGGACAGTGCAAAAAAGCTTCCAGCTGTGACTGAAGTTCAGCACCCGCCGACAGTCTAAAACTGTGGTCACGTTCCAGGAGAAATTCTTGTAGTTCAATAAGAAACTACCCCCCGAACTACTGCCAGAGCCGGGAGACATTACCCTGGGGTTATAGAGAATTAACCATCCCATCAAATACAGGTATGGTAATTCTACCCTGGGAAAGCTATCAAGCCGAGTTTCATCGGCGAGCAGCCCAGCAGTCATGGCCCTCAGGCCAGCTTGTATGCGGCACACCATGGCAGGGAGCAAGCCCAATCTTGCCCTGAAATACTAGACGTACTGCAGGCCATAGCGTGTTGCGGTGAATGCGGTCCGCAGATGCATTCCTGGGTACCACCTGTCAGCGCAGCCATATAGAGAGGAAGCCAGCTAGTTGAGCTTCCTTGGACAGAGGCTTGCGATAATACCTCAAATAACTGTAGGCCTTAGTGCCTGCAGGATATTTCTCTATCCCTTCGTCGAGGATCTGGTCCGGAGCTCCAGCGTCTTCCATGAGATCGTCGACTACCTGAGCACAAAGCACGCTCAGAAAATTCAAAGGCTGATCCTTCGTATCCAAGACCTTCTCCGGCTTAGTAGTCTTGGCCCGATGAAAGAAAAGGTAGGATGCCCATTTATTGGTATGAGCCAAATCTGAGGGCTCACCATAAAAAGTGGTGCCTGCAAGGTAGTGGCATATCAGCTCCTGGTACACTGCCACTACCCGAGGGTCTGAATCCCCCAACTCCCAGTTCGTGGGAACATACTCTTCATATGGAGTATCCCCCATCGGCAGTCTCGAGATCTCTGCCATCTCGTGGAGGGCCAATCCCAACTCCCCCAGTAGAGTGGCGAAAGTCCCGGTGAGTGAGATATATCGCTCCGTCAGTGCCAGAAACAGGTTGGGGTTGAGAGGTAACCTAATACTGGTAGCACTCACAGCTGCGTACAGACCAATGCTCTCCAGCTCGGTTTGAAAATGCTTCAGGTCCCATTCAGCTAAGTGATCCCATCGAAGATTTGTAGGGGTGATCTACCCACTTGTCCGAGGGTTCACATTAGGGTATACTCCCCCGTGCCCCATGAAATCGTTGCAGAAAGTCGGTAATTAGACCGGCTGGAGCACTAAATTGTCTTCACTCGGAACACTGCCCGGGTATAGTCCCCTGAACGACATCACAGAGCCGGAAGGGCGGCTGACAAACGACCCCTGGTCAGCTCCTTTCAGATGAAATATCTTTTTCGCCCGGCCGTGAAGATCGGGAGTCAGCGTCCACGACATCCTCCTGGGATGTGTAGCATGGAAGAATGCCGAGATGGGATAGTCTCTCAGCATCTTGGGAGATACAAAACCAAGCCTCCGGCAGGAAAAACCCAGAGTTCTTTCTTGGGCTTCGTCTGGAACTGCTTGTCAATCATGTCCCCGAAGAGAAAAGCCGACTTTATGTATTGGTCCCCGTCTATATACGTCAGGGGCTCTCCGTTGATCATATTCAACTGAGTTCGCTCGCCTTGAGCCGATATCAAGATTCCCCTTCCTTCAAGATATTGGGGTCCATAGATGGGAAATGTCACGTGGGACAAATCCTCCAGGTAGTTGGAGTGCACCATCCCGGCAGCGGAACCCATCACCTCATCCAATGGAGACGCATGCAAGTTAACTGCAAAATGCAAGAAAGGCACGTCAGTTTCTATACTAGAGAATCTTGCAGCATATGCCAAAAATCAACAGTCTGTGCTTTACGCCAAGACTGTAAAAACTTGGTCTTTTACGCTGGAATCTTATTCCAAGGCGTAAAAATCAAGACCGACAATATACAAAAAAAATCTGACAGTCTGTGTTTTATGCCAAACTGCCAAAGTTTGAGTTATTACGCCAGAATTTTCATCCAGAAGCGTAACACTCAAATTTTATGGTATACACCAAGTTTCGACAGTCTGTGCTTTAACGCCAGACTGCAAAAATATAGAGTTCTTACGCTGACACATTAGAAATGTGGGCGTAAAAAATGAAATATCTCTGTGCATCATCTTCCTCGAAGAGGATATCAGTACAGAAGAAGACCTAGCACGTTCACGTACAACGTGTGTGAAGGATTTTAGTCTTTCTTTTTTGTCCCAAAAGCTCTACCTTTAAGGCCGGGTGCACTGCTCGTCGGCGGGACACTTCGCTCAGAATAAAGCTCGCCTTGCCCGACGGAGGCCGCTCTCGCTTGGGCAGAAGAGCGAGAAGAAGAGTCAGTCTTCTTTCCCTTAGAGGAGGAGATCGGTTTTGGGGCCATTGCTGAAAGCTCTGAATGCTCGGAGAGGAGACGAAGGAGAGAACTCGAACAAACGAAGGCTTTCTTTCGTAAAAGACGGATGAAAAGTTTTTCTTTAAAAATCATGGGGTATATATAGTGTTCGGATGGACTCCTCAAATCCCGAACCAAATCTCACATTTAATATTCGGTTATGATTGGGGACTACGTCAGCCTATTACTCAGAGAAGGCAGACAGTCAGCGAATTCGAAAAGTTTTCGTGCAAAGCAGATTTGTGGTTTTTACGCTAAGGAGCTTTCTACGCTCGACAGGTACAGATCTACGGTTTTACGCTCACAGGCTATAAGTCTATGGTTTTACGTCCGGATGCTTTTATGCTCGGTAGCTTTTATGCTCGAGAGGCTACAAACCTACGACTTTACGCTCAGCAGCTACAAATCTATGATTTCACGCTTGGTGGCTTTTACGCTCAGAGGCAACAGATTCACAACTTCACGCTCGGAAGATTTCCTTTTCAGAAGCTACCAATCTACAGTTTCTACGCCCGGATGCTCTCATGCTCAGCAGCTTTTACGCTCGAGAGGCTAGGAACTTATGATTTTATGCTCATCTACAGTTACAGATCTATGACTTTCCGCATATCTGAAAAATACGCAGGTCAGAGTACGCGTATATCTGAACAATTCTCAAGGCGGTCAATTATAAGAGTTCACACAGAAGATACTCCTTCTTGACCTCAAAATATCCCAAGTACCCGAAGCATACAGGGTTCAATATTGAGAATTACTCTTCTTCTTGGGTCGATTGGAGGTTCATCCAGAATCCAGTCTGAATATTTCATCTACAGTTCAAGATGGTGACTCAGTTTTTGACAGCCATTTCTTGCCCTGTTCTAAGGAATTTTCGAAAAATCATTCTTGAAGATGATGGTCTAAACAAGAATTCTATTTATCAGAAGTGACAGTTCAGAATTCTACGCTGTTCCTCATTCCTAACAACACGACAGTTCGAATACTCGAATGCTAAGCGGCTTTCTGCGCATCCTTAGTTATGCGTAAAAGACAGGACGGGACCTAGCACTCTTTCTATCAGAGTCGGCGTAAAGCTACCAGATGTGCCGAAGCTACACATATTCAGACTTCACAGCAAAGTATATGGCAAATAATTATATGCACAGAAGAAAGACAATTTTATTAAAATCATGATTACATATGAGGGAAATCCAGTCTACAAAGGTTTTTTTTTCATTTTTATGATTACATATGAGCGAAATCCCGTCTACGAAGGATTTCCTCATCGTCATCGGAAGGCCACCCCCAAAATTTATTTTGCCAGGTTCTCACATTGGTAGAGATCTTCTTCCGTCTTCTTCAACAGTTAGTCGGTTTCCGCGACCGATTAACAAGAAAATGATAAATGTCGGGAGGATACAAAACTGGGCCTGCATAAATTATGCAGATCCCATGCTCCGTACGCCATGACAGATTGAGTTGAGGTATTTTACCCAACTCAATACTCGAGGACAGAGCTAGTTTGTCTGCTCTTATCCATGAACGACAGGAGAAGATACAACTTGCAAGCTGTATGGTCAAATGAGACCCTTCCTCTCTCCTCAAGAACCGCCATACAAAGTTGTTGATTATCCCGAGCAAAGGAGGCTATGATATTCTTTCATGATCCATCATTGCAGAGGACATTTGCTCGAAGATGCCGTCTTTTTTGGCTCCTTACATGCTAGAAGAATATGGTCTTCTTCTTCCTTAAGTCGACCCGACGAACTCTGGCGATCATCTCTGTGTGGTGAAGGAAATATGGGAAGAATGGGTTAACTCCTCAGCCTTTATATAAGCAAAAGAGAACGCAGCCAATCCCAACAAATCCCCAGTAATCTGCCAGAAAGTCAGCCTTGAAGAACGTGTCAGACTTGACCATTTCATGCTTCATTCAAAGTGCTTCAAATTATGAGGAATTTGAAAGCTTTGAAGGGGGTATTTGTCATGCCCCAGTCCCAAAAAATACGTAGGACTAGGTCACGTAACCATGCCAGCTGGCCGTATATATGGAAACTCCAATATATGGAAACCATATATACGCGCCTACGCTGTATAATGAACAATAGTTCACCAGTGGTATAATTAATCACCAGTTACAGGGTAATATCTAAATCTCATCCACAGAAATCACATAAACATATGAATAACCAATAACCATGAAACTAGATCTCAATACAGATATCTAAGAATGACAGTCAGATGAAATCAAATCTACTGTCAAAATAAAATATAAAAGGAACCAGAATACACACCATATAAGAACAACATCTGACAATCATGAGGCTCGAAGAGAAGACCTCCTCGGGATAAACGTAACATGTCCGGATCTGTGCTCCTGCGAATACCCAAGAAAATATACACCTAGCAGGGGACCAGGCCCTCAGAGGGACATAGCAAGATACATAAAAATGACATGCCATAAAGTAAATACTGAATAAATAAAGGGGTGTGCTAACCATCTAAGTGAATGCAATTTAAAGACCTTGTAGTACGCATGGGAAAGTGTAGGCTAGACATATGCTGACGTAATTCACCAATCGTCATGACTGGCTAGTATATATATATCATATGCCCCCGATCACACGGGTAACTCTGCAATCGTCCATCCCTGCAGAGCATGGAACGAAGGATAATACCCCATCCTCCTCGGAGCATGGTAATGGGAACAAGAAAACCAATACCCATCTCCGAGCAGCATGGTAACTCGCTATATATACCGTAATCCCCATCTCCGAAGAGCATGGTAACTTGAGTATATATCAGTGGGGGGGGTGTCCCATACGCCTACTAGATGTCTTTCCCGCCCAATATAGATGTACAAGTCGTGAAAACGACGTGGACACCTCCTACTATGATGCAAGTCTCTATGAAATAAACAACTGAGCTACATACCCCTACACGTGTTGCTCACGCTGATGGCCAGTCGCGCATGAGGCACGCGTTCCTACATGTACTCACTCTGTGACGTGTAATGATACGTGTCAAGGCCTGGGAAGTTATATCAATAACTTCACAACTTTAGGTGGGTCTACTAGACACTAGGTCAGATACAAGTCCTAACGTCAACGCCATCGTTGACTGCACCCGAGTCTGCTCGGACGCGCACATTTATATAAAAATAAATAAACATGTAACTAGCAAGAACTGAATATAAACAGTACAACAAGGCAAGGTATACTTGCCTGGCAAGAGCTGCAAAATATAATGTCCAGATGTCAAATACCAGGTGTCAGAAACTATGGCCTCAGGAGGAAAGTCTCCGGATGCTGAAATAAACATCACTAACAGTCTCAAAAAATATCAAATAGCTAGAAACGCCTATCCTTAAGTCCAATTTGGACACAGGGGCAAAAATAACAGTTTCCGGTCAAAGCGGGGTCCACATGTGGGCCGCTTTGCACCGAAAAATGTGCCAGGATCAAAAGGTCTCCAAATTCGCCAAACTTAGTGTCAACAAGTCAGGAACGATGATACGAACCCAACGGAACTTCCAGAATTGGATTCCGATGAGCCGGTCACAAAATCGCCCGTCAAGTGGAGCTTGTGGGGCCCACGATACGGAATTTTGCCAATGTTCTTAGAATCGAACCAAACTTGGCTCACAAGACCAGCGTATTGCTACGAGTCCGATGGCGCAAGTTTCGTCTCAATCCGACGTGTGTACACAAAGTTGCAGCGTATTCCAGAACTGACGGATACGGGGCGGTGTCGGCGGATACGCGTTGATTCCGGTGTGCACGCACATCCAAATCAACTTCTCCGAACTCCTACACGTCCGTATCAACGTCGCGCACGTTTTGGTAAAGATCGCGTGCGACCAAGTCGTCCCGTTTGGCGGGGCGTACTCAGTTCTGGGGTGAATCGGGTCGTTGTTTTTCCTGTTTTTGGATCGCGTGCCGCGATCGCAACAGGACGCGATGCACCGAGCGGGTTGCACGGGCACCGAGAAGGTCACATAGTCTACGTGATGCAACTGACGGAATTGAAATCGAAATTACGAGGTGAGAGAAATCGTTACCTGAACAGAGCTTGAAAAACCAAACTTCTCCGTGTCCGACACGAGTCCGAGGGTTGTGTCCAGCTGCTGTGCTGTGTCCTAGTCATTGTGTCCGGTCAGAGTTCAGCGGGGACTTGCCGAGGCTTCGTCGTGGCGGCTCAAGGCTACTCCGGAGGGGTGGCCGGGGTTCGAGTCAGGGTGGCAAGGCCGGTCGGTGGAGTCATGGGGGGAAGGAAGGGCGGAGCTCAGAGGGTCGGGTGGCCAGTTGCTGTAGGGGGGGGGTCGCCCAGTCGGTCGTCGAGGAGGAGGTGGCTCGGGGGGGGGGGAGTTTGTTGAGGAGAGGAGGAGAAGGAGAAGATGCTGATGATGGTGGCAGGTGGTGGTGATGGCGTTGGTGCTGGTGGTGGAGGATGGTGGTGGCGGCGGGCTGAGATGGGAGTGGCGGTGGAGGGAAGAGGAGGAGGAGGAGGAGAAAGAGCGGGTCGGGGGGGTCGACTCCGGCCATGGGCGGCGGAGGCGGGTCGAGAGAGGGGAGGGATTAGGCGGAGGAGAGGCTAGGGAGAGGGGGTCAGCGGGGGGGGGGGGGGAAGGGTCGGTGGAGCGGCTCCAGCGGAAACTCGCCGCTCCGGCCGGGGGTGAGGTCAGGGGAAGAGGGGAGGAGAAGAGGGAAAGCTGAGGAGAGTGGAGAGAGGGGGCCAGCGGGGGAAGGGGAAGCCTCGCCGCGGGCGGGGGGGGGGGGGTGGCTTGCCGCGGCGGCCAGGGGGGGTTGCCGCTCCGGCGAGGGAGCTCGCCGCCGGCGGGGGGGGGGTGGCTGCGGCCTGGGCTGGGTAGGGTTAGGGTTAGGTTTTTATTTTCCTTTTTCTTTTTCTTTTTATTTTCTTATATAGAAAATAATAATAGTATTTTAAGAAAATATCTAAAAATATCACGAGATATTTACAAGATATTTTCGGGATATTTTCGGGTGGATCCCGCGTCCAAATGGACGGTGCAGGTTCACCGGCCAATGAGGGGGTGACACCTCGCACTGCAATTTGCAGGAAAGTCCCTGTAATTTCATAAATTGCAGAATTGTCCTATAATTTGGGAAATTGCACAATTACGAAATTGTCTGGAAAAACACCCGATTCCTGAAAATGCTAAAATTCACAGAATTGAAGGAAAAAGCTGTGTGAGGGTCCCGAGGGGGTGGGGTGAGTCTGGGCAGGGACTGGGCCTAGTTTTGGGGTGATACGGCCCATCGTATTTAATTAATCATTAAATACTGTGCACGGTGTTCACTAATTATTTAGAGGCAGTTAGGACCATAATTTTTCTACGGTGTCAATACACTAAATGTAGTATACTCATTGTAGAAAAATAACGTATTTTTGTTTGGGCAAAACAGGTGGATGTTAGGCCTCAAATCTTTATTGGAACAGGGATGGGTACAGGTCTGGGAATTAAAATAGGAATTAAATACGGACGTTTGTAACGCTATTCGTGCGTCTCATACGAGGCTCAAAACTAAGTATCTGGGAGTTGCACAAAGTGCAGGATAGTAGTCTGTCATGTCTAGGAGAGGTATGTGAACTTTGTCCGGGGATAACGGTTAAGGTAAAGCTCCAAATAATTAGGTGACGGACAGGTGCACAAGTCAATAGGATATGTAAGCAAAATAAAATAAATTATTGCAACAAATCCTAAATTGTGAAAAATATTCCTAAAATACTGGAATCTGGTCGAGAGGGTTTACAATCTACCCAACTTATATAAATTTTGTCCTCGAAATTAAAACTAAGCCTGGGATAGAAGTCAAAGACGGCATAAGATATAATTTAACAAAGTAATTTATATCTTGGTTTACGGATAGGTTTGAAAAACGTTTACGCATGTACACACGCTTCCAAGTAGATTCTCCTGGCGCGCCGTGCTTCTATGTTACGCGGACCAAGGGAAATAGACTGATTACTCAATACCATTTCTCGATGTTCAAGGATTTCTACGGGCTGCTCCTGATATGACAAGCTCGGCCTAATGGTGATCTCCGAATGGTTGAGAACCTGACTGCTGTCTGTCACATACGCCTGAGTTGCAACACATGGAATACAGCAAGTACTTCCTCAAGAAGGCAATGATCGTCCTCTTTGAATTCCAAGGGACGATGATGACGGCCTACCCACTGCTGTTGTCTGTCTTGCACTGTTCGCAAGTGTCCTTGTATATTCTTAACTGTCTTCTACGGTGTTGACCACCAGCTCTGGTCACGCGAATCCTTGTCTGGTACAATGCTGACTGGTATGTCGTGCAATCTTACGATTTGCCTCATATTAGTAATATCTCCATAGCTTCAGAGTAATTACGATGGTTGCAAGTTCCAAATTCTTCTCATGCACTTATAATTGTCTGGATGCATCTGTCATTACCTTGTCATCCTGTATTAATACGCATCCCAACTTTTTCCCGATGCATCTGTAGATCACATAACCGCCTGATCTGGATGGAATAGTCAATATGGGTGTTGTGGTCAGTTGCTTCTTCAACTCCTCGAAAGCGGCTTGACACTCGTTGGTCCATAGGGATTCTTAATCCTAAAAAAAGTCAACATAGTCATAGGTGCTGCTATCTTTTCAGAAATTAGTCAATCGTTCATCCAGGTGAAATCCATTTAGATCTCTGACAGCAAAATGATACATTCTTTATCGTAACACTTGAGTTTTAAACTTGACCCGAGTTACGATAAAAATTTCATGCTGTCATAGGGATGCACGTACCAAGAAAGTAGGTAGGTAGCGAAGGTCATTCTAAAAATAGTACAGTTGTAATCCAATCTAATAATAGGGTTTGGTAATTACCCAAGAAACAAACAAAAATGGCTACAGAAATAATATACTTTTCGTATTTATACTAAGCACGAGGTTTTGCCTTTCCGGAATAAGGGAAGACGGAAAACAATAATCAAGAGTTCAAGGGGGAGGTAATAGATTTAAAAGTGTGGAGATTCAAGGTGTTTAAAGAATTCTAATGGGAATTGTCAAGACAGTTGTGGATTGTAATCCTATTTTGGTAATCTCTATTTACATATTCGTATTAGTACAGTTACGTAACTGATACGATATGCTCATACATATCTAGAAGGTAAGTACATTTGTCTACTAATCACTATATATCTTAATCCACGTAAAGTAGTTATACGAAGGGTGAATCAAAATGCGCTAAGGTTGATCAGACCGTAATACACTGATTCTGAATAGACAATTGTATTAGTGGGGTAGATCAAGCCCCAATAACACATGTGTCATGAACAAGCTCGATAAAGAATAAGCTTGCAAAACTAGGCTATAATAGCAGTTTAAGTCAAGGTAGTACAGTAAATATAAGTACGTTAGATTATGATATGAGAAATTATAAATAATTCACAGTCACAAAAAGATAAGACTCTACAATCTCAACAGTTATTATTCTAAATCCTTGTCTAAGTCGCTAGTTGACCTAAAAGAGGTATGGCCTTCTAAGTTCTACAATCTTAATATACACTATAGGTTGTCTGCCTAAAACAGAGATTTCAAAAAAGTCCGCGTAAAGCAAGGGTTCGAGGTTGTCTGTGTAAAGCAGGGATATCAGAGCTGTCCGCATAAAAAGTATGTGCGTAACAGTCTGCGTAAAAGTCTGGGTGAAATTCTGAGCGTAAAGGTTTTGCGCTAAAATCTACGCATAAAATTTGCATGCGTAAGGTTTGTATAAAAGTCTGCCTGCGTAAAGTTTCGCCAAAAAGGTTTGCGTAAAGTCTAGCATACATTGTAGCGTAAAGTTGTACGAGAAACTCATGAGTTTGTCAGTCAAGTTAGTGAATCCTGACCTCTGACAAAAAGTACTTGCACAACGATCGAGAGGACGGCTGCGATAATGAATTTGCATGGAGATCCATGTTTGTCGTTAGTGACTTTATTGGATACAAGTCATCTACGCTCGCGGTGAGACAAAACCAGATGTCCTGTCAGAAAGCTGTTTCATTTTGCACAGGGCTCGAGGCGTATCTCTGCCTTTAATGCACAAGATTAGGTTATGCCTGGGGAAAGCTAAGGCTGTAACACTATGCTCACATCCTATCATTATATTCTATGCCTAGTCAGGTTACTCTACGCTGGTTATCTATTATTCATGAATCATCAGGTTTACGCAGGGCAGTTACCTACGTGGCTCTCATGACACAGGATAAGGAAGACTAAGGGATCGTGGGTAGCAGTTGTCATAACTGCGACGTAAAGGGGACAAGCTTCTGCATAATTTATGTTTTTACGCCAACAAGAAAGTCATTTAGCTTTAAAGCCAACTAGGCAGTTGTTTGGATTCTTATGCCAACAACGGTCAAATGGGTTTTACGCCAACAAGGGTAAAGGGTCTCTGGCATAAAACTTTGGTTATCCAACATAGGATAAGGTTTCAGTTCTAGTGTTTAACCTTAGATTTCTATGGGTTCCTCAAGACTAGGATCAACACTATGGTCAATTCTCTAACTAATCCTAGTAGTGTTTATACTACACTCAAGTCATACATAAATACGTCAAGGGACAATTGGTAAGTTAATCTATAGGTAGTAATGCTAGGGTTTATTAGGTAGTATGGAAGACTAGGGTTCATCAAGTAGTCTGAACTTAATGATATGTCAATGCCCTAGTTGTATTCTAAGTAGGAATATTATCCTAAGTATCATCCTATCAACAGGGATTCCTATATTCTAGCAGGGGCTATACTTAAGGAATTATCAGGGAAGCACATGAATCAAGCATGATGCAATTATGTAAGTAGGACAGACTGGAAGGAAGATAAGTCATAGTCAATTATGGATGAGATCCTATCCTCTAATCCTATGTGCAGGCTTGCTCGGTACAGTAATGTAACCGAGACAATATGCTCTGACCTGCATGGGCCACCACTAAAAACATGTCACGCCCCAGTCCCAAAAAATACGTAGGACTAGGTCACGTAACCATGCCAGCTGGCCGTATATATAGAAACTCCAATATATGGAAACCATATATACGCGCGTACGCTGTATAATGAACAATAGTTCACCAGTGGTATAATTAATCACCAGTCACAGGGTAATATCTAAATCTCATCTACAGAAATCACATAAACATATGAATAACCAATAACCATGAAACTAGATCTCAATACAGATATCTAAGAATGACAGTCAGATGAAATCAAATCTACTGTCGAAATAAAATATAAAAGGAACCAGAATACACACCATATAAGAACAACATTTGACAATCACGAGGCTCGAAGAGAAGACCTCCTCGGGATAAATGTAACATGTCCGGATCTGTGCTCCTGCGAATACCCAAGAAAATATACACCTAGCAGGGGACCAGGCCCTCAGAGGGACATAGCAAGATACATAAAAATGACATGCCATAAAGTAAATACTGAATAAATAAAGGGGTGTGCTAACCATCTAAGTGAATGCAATTTAAAGACCTTGTAGTACGCATGGGAAAGTGTAGGCTAGACATATGCTGACGTAATTCACCAATCGTCATGACTGGCTAGTATATGTATCATATACCCCCGATCACACGGGTAACTCTGCAATAGTCCATCCCTGCAGAGCATGGAACGAAGGATAATACCCCATCCTCCTCGGAGCATGGTAATGGGAACAAGAAAACCAATACCTATCTCCGAGCAGCATGGTAACTCGCTATATATACCGTAATCCCCATCTCCGAAGAGCATGGTAACTTGAGTATATATCAGTGGGGGGGTGTCCCATACACCTACTAGATGTCTTTCCCGCCCAATATAGATGTACAAGTCATGAAAACGACGTGGACACCTCCTACTATGATGCAAGTCTCTATGAAATAAACAACTGAGCTACATACCGCTACACGTGTTGCTCACACTGATGGCCAGTCGTGCATGAGGCACGCTTTCCTACATGTACTCACTCTGTGACGTGTAATGATACATGTCAAGGCTTGGGAAGTTATATGAATAACTTCACAACTTTAGGTGGGTCTACTAGACACTAGGTCAGATACAAGTCCTAACGTCAACGCCATCGTTGACTGCACCCGAGTCTGCTCGGACGCGCACATTTATATAAAAATAAATAAATATGTAACTAGCAAGAACTGAATATAAACAGTACAACAAGGCAAGGTATACTTGCCTGGCAAGAGCTGCAAAATATAATATCCAGATGTCAAATACCAGGTGTCAGAAACTATGGCCTCAGGAGGAAAGTCTCCGAATACTGAAATAAACATCACTAACACTCTCAGAAAATATCAAATAGCTAGAAACGCCTGTCCTTAAGTCCAATTTGGACACAGGGGCAAAAATGACAGTTTCCGGTCAAAGCGGAGTCCACATGTGGGCCGCTTTGCACCGAAAAATGTGCCAGGATCAAAAGGTCTCCAAATTCGCCAAACTTAGTGTCAACAAGTCAGGAACGATGATACAAACCCAACGGAACTTCCAGAATTAGATTCCGATGAGCCGGTCACAAAATCGCCCGTCAAGTGGAGCTTGTAGGGCCCACGATACGGAATTTTGCCAACATTCTCAGAATCGAACCAAACTTGGCTCACAGGACCAGCGTATTGCTACGAGTCCGATGGCGCAAGTTACGTCTCGATCCGACGTATGTACACAAAGTTACAGCGTATTCCAGAACTGACGGATACGGGGCGGTGTCGGCGGATACGCGTTGATTCCGGTGTGTACGCACATCCAAATCAACTTCTCCGAACTCCTACACGTCCGTATCAACGTCGCACACATTTTGGTAAAGACCGCGTGCGACCAAGTCGTCCCGTTTGGCGGGGCGTACTCAGTTCCGGGGTGAATTGGGTTATTATTTTTCCTGTTTTTGGATCGCATGCCGCGATCGCCACAGGACGCGATGTACCGAGCGGGTTGTACGGGCACCGAGAAGGTCACATAGTCTACGTGATGCAACTGACGGAATTGAAATCGGAATTACGAGGTGAGAGAAATCGTTACCTGAACAGAGCTTGAAAAACTAAACTTCTCCGTGTCCGACACGTGTCCGACACGAGTCCGAGGGCTGTGTCCAGCTGTTGTGCTGTGTCTTAGTCACTGTGTCCGGTCAGAGTTCAGCGGGGACTTGCCGAGGCTTCGTCGTGGCGGCTCAAGGCTACTCCGGAGGGGTGGCCGGGGTTCGAGTCAGGGTGGCGAGGCCGGTCGGTGGAGTCATGGGGGGAAGGAAGGGCGGAGCTCAGAGGGTCGGGTGGCCAGTTGCTGCCGGGGGGGGGGTCACCCAGTCGGCCGTCGAGGAGGAGGTGGCTCGGGGGGGAGTTTGTTGAGGAGAGGAGGAGAAGGAGAAGATGCTGATGATGGTAGCGGGTGGTGGTGATGGCGTTGGTGCTGGTGGTGGAGGATGGTGGTGGCGGCGGGCTGAGATGGGAGTAGCGGTGGAGGGAAGAGGAGGAGGAGGAGGAGAAGGAGCGGGTCGGGGGGGGGTCGACTCCGGCCATGGGCGGCGGAGGCGGGTCGAGAGAGGGGAGGGATTAGGCGAAGGAGAGGCTGGGGAGAGGGGGTCAGCGGGGGGGGGGGGGAAAGGGTCGGCGGAGCGGCTCCGGCGAAAACTCGCCGCTCCGGCCGGGGGTGAGGTCAGGGGAAGAGGGGAGGAGAAGAGGGAAAGCTGAGGAGAGTGGAGAGAGGGGGCCAGCGGGGGAAGGGGAAGCCTCGCCGCGGGCGGGGGGGGTGGCTTGCCGCGGCGGCCAGGGGGGGTTGCCGCTCCGGCGAGGGAGCTCGCCACCGGCGGGGGGGGGGGGGGGGGGGGTGGCTGCGGCCTGGGCTGGGTAGGGTTAGGGTTAGGTTTTTATTTTCCTTTTTCTTTTTCTTTTTATTTTCTTATATAGAAAATAATAATAGTATTTTAAGAAAATATCTAAAAATATCTCGAGATATTTACAAGATATTTTCGAGATATTTTCGGGATCTTTTCGGGTGGGTCCCGCGTCCAAATGGACGGTGCAGGTTCATCGGCCAATGAGGGGGTGACACCTCGCACTACAATTTGCAGGAAAGTCCCTGTAATTTTATAAATTGAAGAATTGTCCTATAATTTGGGAAATTGTGCAATTACGAAATTGTCTGGAAAAACACCCGATTCCTGAAAATGCTAAAATTCACAGAATTGAAGGAAAAAGTTGTGTGAGGGTCCCGAGGGGATGGGGTGAGTCTGGGCAGAGACTGGGCCTGGTTTTGGGGTGATACGACCCATCGTATTTAATTAATCATTAAATACTGCGCACGGTGTTCACTAATTATTTAGAGGCAGTTAGGACCATAATTTTTCTACGGTGTTAATACACTAAATGTAGTATACTCATTGTAGAAAAATAACGTATTTTTGTTTGGGCAAAACAGGTGGATGTTAGGCCTCAAATCTCTATTGGAACAGGGATGGGTACAGGTCTGGGAATTAAAATAGGAATTAAATACGGACGTTTGTAACGCTATTCGTGCGTCTCATACGAGGCTCAAAACTAAGTATTTGGGTGTTGCACAAAGTGCAGGATAGTAGTCTGTCATGTCTAGGAGAGGTATGTGAACTTTGTCTGGGGATAACGGTTAAGGTAAAGCTCCAAATAATTAGGTGACGGACAGGTGCACAAGTCAATAGGATATGTAAGCAAAATGAAATAAATTATTGCAACAAATCCTAAATTGTGAAAAATATTCCTAAAATACTGGAATCTGGTCAAAAGGGTTTACAGTCTTGTAGAAGCATGAAAAATATGCTGGATAGCTATACGCAGCATGTTGATGCTGGACAGCGTAAAAAGATGACTTCAAAGCCATCGACGTGCAAACAGAGTTTTTTCGCTGAGCACAGCGTAAAATATAAGCTCAAGGACCATCCGCGTAATACAGTATGTCCAGGCTACTTCAGCGTAAAAATGGTCCTACATCGCCTCTATGGCATAAAACTCATCCGTTTTTAATGCAGCATTGAAGTGTACGAGAAATGTTTCATATTTCCTAAAATGAACTTGTCAAATCTTGCAGTGAACCTGACGTCTGACTCCTGACCAAGAGTACTACACGACTACCCAGACGACGGCTATAATGATGGCGCGGCACAACAACCCAGGCTATCGTTTAGTGCCATTTTCTTGGCTTAAAATGCTTTTACGCATACAAGGGAATACGCTGCCTAGTTTTACACAGGCAGACGTGAGCTTCTTACGCTCCGTAGAAGACAAACAGACTGCCACGTTAAAAGCTGCTCTTCGTACAGAGCTCGAGGCACGTCTCTGCATTTAATGTGCAGAGTAATGATAGAGCTCGAGGCACGTCTCTGCATTTAATGCGCAGAATAATGGCAGATCTTCGAGACACGCCTCTGCATTTAATCCACAGAATAATGGCAGATCTTTAAGACACGTCTCTGGAATATGCTGCCTAGTTTTACACAGGCAGACGTGAGCTTCTTACGCTCCGCAGAAGACAAACAGACTGCTACGTCATTAGTTGCTCTTCGTACAGGGTTCGAGGCGCATATCTGCATTTAATGTGCATAATGATGACAAATCTTCGAAGACACGTCTCTGCATTTAATGCGCAATATGGGGGCAGATCTCTGCATTTAATGGAAGAGATTTGATTATATCTCCAAAAGCCATAATTTCGGCTAAAATGTCCACATTATCACTTTGGCACATTATGCCATCGGGCTATTCTCAACTATGGGAGCACGCTGTACGCTATCTCCTTAGAATACGCCAACTCAGGCCACATTTGCATTCGTGCGTATTAAGGCTATTCTGTCCAGAATTCGCTCAAGGCCTCAGTTAGGGGAGGAGGATTAGCTATCTTCTATGCCCACTCGGCTTTTATGCCCACTCAGCTTCTACGCCCACTCGGCTTCTATGCCTACTCGACTTCTACGCCTACTCGGCTTCTATGCCTACTTGGCTTCTACGCCATGGTGACTGTTATTGGCTTCTACGCCAACCTCTTCTACGCGAAGGATAACTACCTACGTGGCTTTTATCCCATGATCTTCGCAGCAGTTATACGCATTGTCTCTTAATTGGACATGCATCACACGCTTATTCAAAAGGTCATCTATACGCGGGCAATGGTTATTGTAACCATCGTATAAAAGGGTGTTGTACTTTCCACTACTCGGTTTCTACGCCGTCTGGGTGGTCACTGTCACTAAAATTCTATAAATAGAGACCTTTATTGACAGAGGTCGTGGGAGAGATTTAAGTGGAGAAAAACAAGGTCAGAGAGAAAAGAATCCAGAGCTCAGGCAAAGAGTAGTGATCGACGACTTTGGCATCGAGCATCTACTCTCATTTGCAACCTTCGAAGCTTCTTCTGTCTTCTATGACACTTCTTCATCATCGTGTGGTCCAAGGGACAAAGTGATCGACTACAGATCAGACTCCTATAGCAATATTTACCCAGATTAAAAAATTGTACTTAACATCCTCATATAGGATTAATTGTACTTCTTGTTTGTGAACCTAAGAGCGGGTTTCGTATAAACCTGTTGTTTCCATTTCTTTCGTTTATTATCAAACATAGGCGCTACCCCCTCGACCCCGTCTGTTGACCGGGCAGCAGAAGCTCCGGGTGCGAGACTTCAGATAAGTCTTAGGCGGTTGGAAAAAATCTTCTGGTATAACGCCATCTTTGGCTCATCGTCATATAGCATATATCCATTATTTATCTTGTTTATTGATTTCTGCAAGTATATGTTAGACGAATAAGAAAATATAGAGAAGCAAATATTATATATCTGGACAATGCTTAGTTTACGTACAAGATACTATAGTAATTGATCGATTACCATAATGCTAAACTTAATCGATTAGCCATATTAAAAATCTCAACATAAATATTGGGCCAACAATCTCCCCCTTTTTTATTATGACAAATCAGTTAAGTTTAAGACAAATATAATCGATGCACATATCAAAAATAATAAGCATAAATCACTATAAGTATACTACTTAAACATATACTTACATACTTAAACTTACTTCTTCCCATTTGACATGATAAAAAAGAAGCTCCCCCGTAATAGGAGATATTGTACAAATCTTTTCGAAGCTTCTACATATGCATAAGCTCCCCCGTAGTATGACGTTGGCGAATATTCACATATTTGACATATTTCTCCTCCTTTGTCAAAATATATTATTTACAGCTCCCCCACAAACTAAGTGTATATCATGAAGATAAGGTGAGTAACATAAAGTATATAATATGATCATGTGATAAATTAGAAGTAAGTAGCTAGAATATCACCATATGTAGAATAATGACATGCATATCATAACCATATACTTACCAATTGGAAACTAGATACCAATTGAAGGAAACTAGATGCAGTACATTAATATAGAAATATTGGGTAATAATAATACAAGAGAAGCATAAATGAATATGCACATTTAGTCATATGTAAGAGATAATGAAACAACTTCTCTCAGATCACCCAATCATAGTCTAGCATCCAATCATGTAGTAAAAAATGCATATCATTACAACTAGTGAAAGTCTAAACTCAAATTAAAACTAAGTGGCATAGTTTTGAAACAATTAGAAAAACTAGTGGTGCTTACTAAAAATCATAGTGTCACAAGTCTATACTAAAAGTTGTCAACTTTAAATCAAAAGTAGGACTTAGATTCACTGTTGTGTTATGAAAATAATTGCAAATAGACCTTAACACATCATTATTCAATAAAGTTTTGATCATCTTGGGTTAGCTGTAGGGGCCGGATCCCAGCTAGCAGTAGTCCGAAGACACTTAAGTACCGTGTCGCTTAGGCTATTTACACCTTTTTGACAAAAGGGCTCTTTCATCTTATAACCAAAAGTAATATTAACTTTAAAGAACTTAGATTTAATAGGTATATATGGTAATTATAACATCATACAATATCAAAATTCATAATTCTAATCCTTGACGAATAAAGTTCACTAAAAGATATAAAGCATGCATAGACAATTGTGTCATACTAATAGAAAGTAAATAACTCTGTAGTGTGAACTAATCACTAAGGCTAATTACTAGTCATGCTGACTAGAAATAATTTCAAAAAAATTAACTAAGCATGCCAGTATCACATCTCTCATTAATTTAAATAAATACCAACTAAAAGATATTAATAAGAGAAATGCGAGATTCTTTAATTATAGCAATTTAAGAAAAACCAATTAGCACGTTACTAAAGTGGCTAAAGTGGCCATACTTATGTTGGTGCAATTGCTTGGTAGATGACCTTTGTAGCTTTGTAATCATCAATATTCTCCTCGGTGCTAAATCTTGACACAAAACGTTCTACCTACATCATTAGGCATAGACTTTGGTATCCAATATTTGGATCCATATTTGTTAGCTTTGGGAACCCACTTATACATATTCATATCAACCAATTTTTTAGCCTCACACTGATGTGTAATATGTCTTTTTAAACCACAATAATGACATATAACATAAGCATTTATGTTTGGTATAGAAGGATAAGTATGTGAAGTGGTGTGATGTGTCTTGCGTGGATATTTGTAATAAAATGCATGGTTATATGAATCTTTGGCTTTGCTAGATTCTTTTACAAATGATATGTCGTGTGTGACTTTGTGATGAGTCACATGACTTGTGTTAGATTGAGTCATAGGTTACATTACCTATTTTTCCAATATAACCTCTAACTTTTTAGAGTTAGCATATAAATCATCATATTTAACATTAAGAGCATCAATTCTTTGTGAGGCAATAAAATAATTCTCCTTCTCATGTCTGCAGTCCTCCTTAAGTTTAGCATTTTCTTGATTACTTTCATCAAAGCAGTCAAGTATTCTTCTAAGCTAAGCTTAAGTTTAGAGATATAAACAGAATTATCAAAAGTGCAATAGTCTCTAGCTTCATTTAGTAGAAAAGTAAGCTTTTAATTCTCAAGCTGATAAGATTTAATATCTTTTCTGGCTTGCTTATACTTATCCATAAGCTTTTTGTGATATTCAAATAAATCATTGAAAGCATCAGATAATTTATTATAAGAAACCTCTTTAAATAATGTATTATCTTTTACCTCGTTAGTTAATGCCGTTAAGCATACTTTTGCAGCATGTCGAGGGATTTCTTCTTCCGAATTGCTAGCTTCACTTTCACACCAGATTCTTGTATTTGCAGATTTGCAAGATGAAGATTCTCCTTTGTTTGATCGTTCATATCGATTCTACCTTTTTGCTTTGGAGCAATCTTTCATCATGTGGCCTGGCCTTCTGTAGTTGTAGTAAATTGGTTCTTCTTCAAGATCTTTCTTCTTTTGGTTTGCTTTTACAAACTTCAAGAATTATTTGACAAAGTTCCTAAAAATTTGGGCTAGATCCTCATTATCTGAATTATCGTTCGTTTCTTCATCTTCAGAAGCATCTTCAAAGGATCTTTGATGATGCGTCTTGAATGCGATGGCCTTCTCTTTGGGAGTTGACTCTTCTTCAAGCTCTTTGAGGTCCAGCTCATGTGTGATCAGCTTCCTTATGAGTGTTTCCAACGTCATTGTAGTAAGGTTATTTTCTTCAACGATCGTTGTTGCTTTGGGTTCCAGTTCTTCAGAAGCCTTCTAAGCACCTTGCGTATCTTTTTATGGTTGTTGTACTCCATACAGAGAGAGGATAGAGGATTAACGATGTCAAGAAATCTGGTAAACATCTGAGTGTTGGTCTCATTTGATTTTATCTTGAATGCCTCCTATTCTTGTGTCAGTCTGCTTATCTTAGAATCCTTCACTTGAGTTACCTCGAGAAGTTTTCAGATCTCATGCAAAGTGGTACATACAGATACTCTGTTGAACTCTGTACTATCTAAGGCACAAAATAAAGTATTAACAGCTCTAGCATCAAGACTGGATTATTTCTTTTCTACATCAGTATACTTATCTTTAGGCTTATTTATGAGATTACCATCTACAATAATCTTAGCAGGCTTTTTATAGCCATCCTCAACTATTGACCAAAGGTCAAAGTCTAGTGATCTAAGATAGAAACCAATACGTATTTTCCAGTAAGTGTAGTTGGTTCCATCAAATAGAGGTGGCCTATTTGTGGATTGGCATTCACCATTGTTGGTATGGATATATCTAATAGTTGTCATAAATCTCTTAGGATGTTAAGCCTATATCAAGAAAACTAGCTCTGATACCAATTGAAGGACCAATTAGAATCAAAAACTAAATAAGAGACTACCTACTTTGATACTAAATATAGGACCATAAGGCAACTCTAGAGGGGGGTGAATAGGGTGCAGCAAAATAATCTACCGAATTAAAAATTAAGCAGAGTGTAGGAAGTTAATAACTAGCAGTGTATATACAATATAATAAAGTAAGAGAAAGAGAGAGCAAGCACAAACAACGCAATGTATACTGGTTTTTCTCTAAGAGGACTAGTCTAATCCCGAGAACTCAAGCTCAAAGTTTTATCTACTATAATCACTAATAGTGAATCACAAGCTTTGATATGAAGGCAGGCCAAATTTTTTACACAATGAGGTTTGATCCAAATTCTCGCAACTTTACACACGTGCGTTTGATACGAAGGACATGTAGACTTCACGCAGAAGAAGAAAGAAAACTGATGGAGCAATGCTCTTTACAACTCTTGTAGACTTCTAGACCGAGATCGCACTTGGCTCTTAGAAGGGTAGGAAGTTGATCTTGGAGATAAGAAAGTTTAGGCTCTGAGGGTTTACTCACTATAGGATAGAAAGATAAAGAATAGTTGAGTGAGTAGGAATGTAGAAATCTAATCCTATTTATAGGGTATAGGTAAACAAAATTCGGCCAGAATTCAGATGGGGTTTAATTCAAATTTTCAACCGTTGGGCCAAGAAATCATGAGCTTATTGAACTAGTTGATTTCATACCAAAAGGTAACCGAGTTCGGTTCGAGTTTGGCACGAGTTTGGCCCGAGTTCGGTTTCTAAGTATGGTAGACTTTGTTAATGAATGTGGTCTGATTTAGTGGATAGGTTCTTTAGTTTATTTGAGTGGACTAGGTATCTGGATATAGGTACTTGGATTTGCCAGTGCAACTCAGCTTACATCGATCCTAGACTGAAATAAAATATCAAATTATACATGAAAACTAAAGCACTAATGAAGCCAAACTTCTGAAACATATGCTGACTTGAAGACATTTTTTTCCTTGATCGTAGTTGTCCAAAGATAACCAGATCTGAAAATCTTAATACCTTTCAGGGGCTTCACCCCCGAACCCCCATGAGGGGCGCTACCCCCTCGACCCTCATCCGCTGACCAGGCAGTAGAACCACCTGCTGCGAGGCTCCAGATAAGTCATAGGAGGTTGGATGAAATCTTTTGGTATAATGCCGTATTTGGCTCATTGTCATATAGCATATGTCCATTGCTGGTCTTGCTTATTGCTTTTTGCAAGTACATATTAGATGAACAAGGAAATATACAGAAGCAAATATTATATATCTGGAGAATGCTTAGTTTACGTAGAAGATACTATAGTGATTGATCGATTACCATAATGATAAACTTAATCGATTAGCCATATTCAAAAACTCAACATAAACATTGGGCCAACAGTAGTTAGTGTAGTGCTTGTACAGATTTCTCTAATTAGCCCTGGGTTTAAATTTTTAGGAAATTTTTTTTAAGGTGTGTAGAGATGTCACTTCCCATTCCCAAAATACGTATTTTGGGATATATTTATTTTTTGCTTGTATTTATTCTTGCTTAGAGTATTTCTTGCTCACATGATCATTAGGTTGCATGCATGGAGAATATACCCATTCTTTGGTTTAGCTGGTTCATAGTTTATTTGGGGGTTGATTTATTTATGAATTTGAACCCATGGTCTAAACCTCAAACCCTATCTATATTAGCTAACTTGTTTCTCTCTCTTCCATTATTCTTTATTTTTTCTCTTTCTTTTATATCTAGGCAAGTACATCTTGTACTACATGGAGAAATCTTTTACTTTTTGTTTGTTGTTCTTTCCTTGCATTTTATTAGTCTATTCTATGCTTATGATGATTCTGACCGCTTTTAATACTTAGAGTTCTCGATTTTGATGGATAGATTTACTTAAATCTACTTTTCTAACTTAGGGTTTCATGGATTCCTGTAGTTTTTTGTGGTTTTAATCTACTAAAACATAGTATTTTTGAAAAGTAGTTTTTAGGAAGGATGGAGCACTTTATTTTGAATGTTTTGGGGTTTGGTTCACTCAATTCGGAATTAAAATATAGTTTTTATGAAGAAAATAAAATTTAAATTTTGGAGCTTTTTTGCCATGGCCGAATCTGTTGTTGGAGAAGAGAAAGTCTTTCTGCGGCCAACGAGCTATGCTACTGAGAGTGTTATGCAACCCTAGAGGATTATGCGTGTCACGCCCCAGTCCCAAAATATATAGGACCAGGAATACGCGACACGCCAGCTACACATTCGACCAGACTCTGGTTCGACTCGAATACGTATAAGCTGTAATATAAATGGTACAATCTAAATATCCCATAAATATAAACATCTATGTCTCAATCCACAATGAACAAAAATATACAAGAAAGAGCTATATGTGCTAAAGTCGGCCGCATAATAACACACAAACTCGACTAGACTCGAGAAGAGATGAGTCTATAAAAACTAGGCTACAACAGCAGATGAATAATCAATAGGAATAAAGTAACCATAATGTCGGTAGAAATGATATGAGTACCTGGTACAATACCCGCAAGACATGCAACTCCATCAGCAACTCCAAATGCTCTGTAATCGTCTATGATACAAAACTGGCAGGGGACCAGGTCCTCAGAGGGACGTAACAAGGTATAAAAATACAGCATGCCAAAGTATAATAGAAAGTACAAGTACGATGATGGTGTAATCTAGCATAACCAAACTAAGTGAGACACAGTTTGAAGACAATGTTCGACGCATGGGCTGTCCAAAATAAAACCGTAGCTCCGGACACGGAGACACACGGGATGTACCGTAGCTCCGGGCAAAGAGTTACACGGGTGATACAACTACACTAGATACATGATCACTACAGAAACAGTACATATATATATATAAGCGCGTGCAGAGGAGCCCAAACGTCTAGTAACTGTCTTCCCCATACGAAGCGGTCAACGATTGTGCGTTAAACCTGAACCTCTATCTAACAGTCTAGTCACACAAAAATAACTCAACAGACGCGACCCTAAGGTCATCCCAGTCTCCGGTCATGATGTCAGTATCAGGATACAGGAAATATGGCACGATAAAAGTGTATAAATGTGTCCTGGGGTGACGATATACTCTGGTACGTACATCGAGGTGTTACGAACATCTAATATTCTTTACAAGATGTTACGATGAACGTCTGCACCCGGTTGTGATCCGGACGCGAAGCAACGATCTAAATCAAACACGCGCACAATGTACATAATGAAACAATAAATATTTGTAACTAAAATACAGGGTGGCAAGGTACACTTGCCTGGATCCGGCTGCTGAAGATGGGGATCCGGTACGACGTCCGAGTCCGCAGGTCCCGTAGTACCTAGAGACGAGATACAAACTCAATCAATAAGCTATCACGCGGCAGACATGAATGTGACACACGTCTAAACATATGCTCAGACTCAGCTACAACTCACAGGGGCACAACGCCTGAGGGTTGACCAAGGTTGACTAACGGTATGCTACATCTAATCCAATTAATCATAGTATAATATCATCAGATAATTCCTCAATCCTACTACTCATCATAGTGTTCAGTTGTTCAAGTATGTTCATTCCTCAGATTTTACCCTGGTCTTCATAGACGTTATCACGCATATTTTAAATATCATCCTCGAATAAGTTATTAATTATTTATTAAACCCTTAATTATATACAATTGTTACAATTTCACAACAAAACTTACTCCTCGATTAGACTCATCATTAATTATTTGTCCTTAATCACTGACTAATGGTTTGATAATACACACCAATTCACAATAAATCATCTTCTCCTCAATTATAATCAATGTTTCAATATCATATTATCATTTCACAATAATTAAATCTGCTCATCAACAATAATCAGTGTTTTAATATCGCAACATTATTTTACAATAATTAAATATGCTCATCAATAATCAGTGTTTTAATTATTGCAACATCATTTTACAATAGTTAAATCTGCTCATCATTAATCAATATTTTAATATCACAATATCATATTACAATAATTAAATCTGCTCATCAATAATCAATGTTTTAATATCGCAACATCATATTACCACCATTTAATGCATACATAACATCAATCCCTAACTCAATGCATTAAACCATTAATCGCACGTATTATGATGTAATAAACCTTAAAAACTCATGCATTCAAAATCTTACAGTCTCAATATATAGCAAGCTCTTAAACCCTAACCCTAACTACCAACTTATATGTAAACCCTAACAACATACAAAAATACACAAAGGGAGGGGTGAGAGTTTACCTTGGCTGCGTATGGTGGTTGTTGGTCGGAATGAGGCTCGGTGCGGGATGGAGGTGCTTGGTCGAGGTGGTAGAGCTCGTCGGAGTGGGGGGAAGCCGGTTGGCTGCTGGAGATGATGATGATGATGATAAGGATGATGGTGATCGAAGGGGGAGGAGGTGATAGAGGATGTGAGCGGGTGGCCAGCTCGTAGAGGTGCGGGTGGCCGGGATGGGGATATGATGGTTGCGTGGTGCTGTCGGCTGGCCGGAGTTGGGGAGGTCGGTCGAGTGGAGTCGACAGTAAGGGGGTGCAGAGGTGCAGTGGAGGGTGTCAAAGTTGGTTGGCCGGGTGGTCGAGGCCGGTCGTGGGGAGGAGGTTGGCCGAGAGGGGAAGTACAATGGTGGTGGTGGTGGTGGAGAGGTGGTTCGTGCAGTCGGGATTGGAGGCCGGTGGTGGAAGTAGCTGTATGGTATGAATGGTGATGAGGAGAGGAGGTTGAGGTTAAGGTGGTGGTAGTACGGTGGTGGCAGGAATAACACTGGCCGGAGGGAAGTGCTGTGGACGTGGAGATGGTCATGGTGGAGGTAGTCACGGTGGTCGAGGTAAGTCGAATTGGAGAGACCGGGGAAGACTGGAGGTCGAGGGGGTAGCCGAAGTATGGAGTGGCGTTGGGGTGAAGCTCGCCGGAGTGGAGGAACGGGGATGGCTGGCTCGCGTTGGTGCAGGTGGCCAGAGGTGGAAGTGGTACGGGCTTGTGGGAGACGGCTCGTGGGAGACGGCTCGTGGGAATGCCGACATCGTCAGTAGCCGGTGGAGGAGCAGGGATCTCGGCCGGGGCAGCAGTCGAAGCCACGGGGAGGAACATGCACGCCAGAGCTCGGGCTCGCCGGAGTGTGGAGTGGTGGCGGGAATACAGTAGGCTTAGGAAGTGTAGAGGTTGAGGTAAAGTCGTGGTTCGTGGCAGCTGTCGGTTGGCCGGAGTAGGCGATGGCCGGCCGGATCTATTGAAGTGGAGTGAAGAAGGAGAAGATGCAAGGAAGAAGAAGAAAGGAAACTATAACCTACGGTTGTGTAATGAAGAGGGAGGAGAGAGAGAGGGGGTGGGGGTTTCTCTAGGCATGGGGATTAGGGCCTGCATTGGGAATAGGGGAGAAAGAGACATTATATAGGGAGTTGTGTGGGGGTTGGATGGTAAGGATGGGCCCAATTCAAATGGGTGGTGGAGATTACATATGAAGAAATTAATTCTTCATCCAAATGAGAGGAAGGGGAAGGCTTGACCTGATCAAAGGAGAGGGGGCTTCTCCATTTGGTCTAGACCAATGAGGTTTTGACATATGTTACAATATTTGTAATTTAGCCCCTTAAGTTTGGATATTTGCACAAATACATAAAATGATGGAAAAATTGTGGGAAAATTGGTGTTTGGTGTTTTGTAGGGTGAGGGGGTATTGTGTGTTTGGCATGGACTTAATTAAATGGGCATTGGAAATTAATGGGGATTAAAATAGGATTAGTCAAAGTTGGTATCCCCAATTTAATTAGAATAATTTGTCATGTGCTCTTAAATTAAATGGGGGCACATGGGGTCTCAATTTGGAAGTGACACAATGGTCATAAATGGTGTAGGCTTGGTGTCAGTCTTGGACCCTTTAATTGGTCCGGCTCAACGGGTTGAGTTGGTGTCTCAAAATTGATGGCAACAACACCTGTGCGTGACACAGGATTTAAATAAGGATTTCGGTTACGGAAAATTGTGCAATTAATTTAGAGCACAAGAAATAAGGTTTTGAGTGACAAAAAAGTCCAGCGCCTAAATTGGCATATCTAGTCAAGAGTGCAATAATCTGTTAGAATTTATGGGCTTATGTTGGGCTCCGAATATTTTAACAACGGTAGTGTGCACCAAGGGTTTAATTAAAAAAAATAATCAGACATCTGCAACCTTACTCTAAACCTCAATCATCTGCTGCTAAACTAAAATTTTTCATCCCATACCAGACTATCTATAAAAATAAATAAGAGGGTTTACATCCTTCCCAACTTAGAAAATTTTCGTCCCCAAAATTAAAAGTAAAGCACGATAATAGCTAAAAGAATTTAAAAGCAAACTAGTAATCAAATGCGGTACGTAAATTCGTATCTTGGTCCTCAAATAAATATGGAAAATGCTATCAAATGGAATCCTCGCGCTCCCAGGTAGACTTACCTGGCAAATAATGATTCCATGCAACTCTGACCAGTCGAATAGTCTGACCTCTCAAAGTTTTCTCACTGTGATCGAGTATCTCCACTGGCTGCTCTGCGTAAGATAAACTGGGCCTGATTGTAACCTCTGAATGATTAAGCACGTGGCTAGAGTCTAACATATATCTCCTCAACTGCGATACGTGAAATATGTCATACACTCCTTCTAATGATGGAGGCAATGCAAGACGATAAGCCACTTCGCCAACTCGTTCCAAGATGTCAAAAGGTCCGATGTACCTCGGACTCAGCTTGCCTCTGCCTCCGAATCTGATGGTACCACGAGTAGGCGATATCTTCAAAAATACATGGTCACCTTCCTTGAACTCCAAAGGTCTGCGGTGGGCATCTGCCCAATATTTATGTCTGTCCTGTGCTGCACGTAGGTGGCTCTGAATCTGCTTGACTTTCTCCACTGTCTGTGTCACCAACTCTGGACCAAGTATCTGACGCTCTCCCACATCACTCCAACATACCGGTGACCTACACTTCCTGCCGTACAGTGCCTCATAAGGTTCCATCTGTATGCTAACCTGGTAGCTGTTATTGTAGAAGAATTCCACCAAGTGTACATGGTCCTCCCAAGATCCTCCAAAGTAAATCATGTACGCTCTCAACATATCCTCTAATATCTGTATCATGCACTCTGACTGGACATCAGTCTGTCGATGATATGCAGTGCTGAACTTGAGACGAGTTCCTAGACTCTCCTGCATACTCCGCCAAAAATATGACATGAATCTGGAATCACGATCCGATACGATGCTGACAGGCACTCCATGTAGTCGTACTATCTGCCTCATATACATGTCAGCCAATATCACCGTAGACTGCCCAACTCTGAAGGGCAAGAAATGTGCAGACTTGGTGAGTCTGTCTACGATAACCCAAACTGCATCCTTTTTGCTAGGGCTCCGCGAGAATCCTGTGATGAAGTCCATGGTAATGTGTTCCCACTTCCACTCGGGAATGGAAAATGGCTGCAATAGTCCTTCAGTCCTTTGATGTTCAGCCTTGACTTGCTGACAGACCAAACATCTCGCCATGAATCTCGTAATCTCTCTCTTCATCCCATGCCACCAGTAATGTTGTCTCAAATTTTGATACATCTTCGTACCCCCAGGATGAATAGAATAAATAGAGCTATGAGCCTCGGTCGTCAACTCCTGACGTAGCTCGCCACTCAAAACGTATAAGCAATCTTGATACCTTAATGTTTCATCTTCATGAATCCCGAGTCCCGTCTGCATGCCGGCCTCTGTCCTCTCTCCCAGTCGTCAAAATCTCGTGTCTGTAGGCAGGGATGCCTTGATCCTCTCAATAAATATAGACTGAACCTCAAGATTGTCCATCTTTCCATCCATGACTGGCAATTACAATATTAGTCCTGAGCTCCTGAAGATCCTCTAACAACTGGCGATGAGTCGTAAAAATATGCCATGGGTTTCCTGTTTAACATCTGCTACTACATTCGCCTTGCCAGGGTGGTACTATAACTCGATATCATAATCTGTCCTCTATTCTAGTCAGCTCCTCTGTCTCATGTTGAGCTTTTTCTGCGTGTAGACATACTTCAGACTTTTGTGATCTGTGTAAATCTCAACACGCTTTCCATAAAGGTAGTATCGCCATAGCTTTAGTGTAAATATCACTACAGCTAGCTCTAGATCGTGTGTCGGATAGTTCTTCTCATGAACTCTCAACTGTCTCAATGCGTAGGCTATCACTTTGTCGTATTGCATCAGTACACATCCTCATCCGCTCCAAGATGCATCACTGTACACTATAAATCCTCCCGATCCTGAAGGAAGTATCAAAATTGGTGCTGATGTCAGACGCTTCTTTAGCTTATCGAAAGCCGTCTAACACTCTTCGGTCCAAATAAACTCCTCGCCTTTATGCGTCAGTCGCGTCATAGGCGCAGCAATCCTCGAGAAATTTTCCATAAACCTCCGATAATATTCGGCAAGTCCGAGGAAACTCCTATCCTCTGTAACTGATGTAGGGGTAGGCCACGTCTCTACTGCAGCTATCTTCTCCGGGTCAACTGATAGTCCATCTCCGGTGATTATGTGTCCCAAAAATGGTACTTTATCCAAGCAGAACTCACACTTGCTGAGCTTGGCATATAGCCTCTCCTGCCTCAGCGTCTCCAACACGATCCTGAGATGTCTCTCGTACTCCTTCTGGCGATATCATCAATAAATACCACCATGAACTTATCTAAGTACTGGTGGGAAACATTGTTCGTCAAGCTCATAAATACTGTTGGCATGTTGGTTAAACCAAACGGCATGACTAGAAACTCATAGTGTCCATACTTCATCCAGAAAGTCGTCTTCAGAATGTCCTTTCTCCGTACCTTGATCTGATGATAGCTTGAGCTAAGATCGATATAAATCATCGATGCGCGACAATGGGTACTTGTTCTTTATCATTATAGCATTACCCGATAATCGATACGCAAACGTACCGTCCCATCCTTCTTCGGTACAATAAGATGGGTACTCCTATGGAGAAACACTAGCTCGACTAAAACCCTTGTCTAAGAGATCCTCTACTATGGACCTTCAACTCAACCAACTTTATCAGTGCTAGTCTGAAGATGGGAAAATAACTGGCTCGACTCTTGGAGTCAACTCTATAGCAAACTCTATCTCTCTGTCAGGTGGTAGGCCTAGAAGATTCTCTAGAATCACATCCTCAAACTCTGATATAATGCGGGGGTACACTGGTTCACCTTGCATTGTGTGCCCCTAAGGTAGATGTGCGCCATACTCCCGGGCTCCCTGAAGAAACTCAATCCTAGGTAATCTGGTGGCCAAAAATAATGCAACTACGTCGATAATCTAGTGTCGCATGGTATTGGCTCAATCAACTCATGCTAGGACGATATCATCGTCCAGACTTAACCTTAAAATAAATTCTCCTGTTATGTTTACCACACTAATCCTCCCAAAGAAAAACTCTTCCTTGCCTAAAGTATAATTTCTGTCCTCCTCAAAATTTCCCCAAAAATTGTATTCCTCAAATTTCTTCTTCCCATTATTTATTGCTCCGGGTCACATAGTATAATTATAATAATGATGTCACCCAAGCACATACTAAAATTTTTGTTATCAGATCATCATCTTCCAAGTGAGATCCTAAAATTTTATCTCCTCTAGCTCATAACATCGTTCCTGGTATTGCTATCATATACAACCACTAGTTTCCATCATCAGGCTATGCATTTCCATGAATTATTCTAGGTCATGGTCAATAATCTTTCCAGCTCCCAGTACTTCCAAGATAACTGCTATCTTAAGTACGGGTAGGATACTATTGGGTCCAACTCTCTTGCTAACCTTTTACACTAGTTCTAGAATCCAAAAGAACCTATCAATCTATCCTATATAGGGTAACAATCTTCTCAGGGAATATTACACTAATTCTGTCTTTTGTCGTCTGGTCTTCGATCTTCTTCTGGAGGGAATCATCAGGCACAAGCGTTCCCCTTCCCGAATAATAGGGGATGAGAAAAAAAGATAACGATATTAACGAAAATTAAACGAATACAAATTGGAAGTCCAAGGGCGATAATCACATACAAAGTGAGTTTTAAAAATCGATTGTGGATTGAGATCCTATTCAACAATAAACCATAATATCTATTTCCTAATTTGCAGGCTCGCTTGGCACAGTCAGGTGACCAAGACGATTTGAAATGGACCTGCATGGGCCACCACAAAAATATGTCACGCCCCAGTCCCAAAATACGTAGGACCAGGAATACATGACACGCCAGCTACGCATTCGACCAGACTCTGGTCCGACTCGAATACGTATAAGCTGTAATATAAAGTGTACTATCTAAATTTCCCATAAATGTAAACATCTATGTCTCAATACACAATGAACATAAATATACAAGAAAGAGCTACATGTGCTAAAGTCGGCCGCCCAATAACACACAAACTCGAATAGACTCGAGAAGGGATGAGTCTACAAAAACTAGGCTACAACAGCAGATAAATAATCAATAGGAATAAAGTAACCATAATGCCAGTAGAAATGACATGAGTACCTGGTACAATGCCCCCAAGACATGCAACTCCATCAGCAACTCCAAATGCTCCGTAATCGTCTATGCTGCAAAACTGGCAGGGGACCAGGTCCTCAGAGGGACGTAACAAGGTACAAAAATACAGCATGCCAAAGTACAACAAAAAGTACAAGTGCGATGACGGTGTAATCTCGCATAACCAAACTAAGTGAGACATAGTTTGAAGACAATGTTCGACGCGTGGGCTGTCCAAAATAAAATCGTAGCTTCGGACATGGAGACACACGGGATGTACCGTACCTCCGGGCAAAGAGTCACACGGGTGATACAACTTTACTAGATACATAATCACTACAAAAACAGTACATATATATATATAAGCGCGTGCAAAGGAGCCCAAATATCTAGTAACTGTCTTTCCCATCCCAAGCGGTCAATGATTGTGCATTGAACCTGAACCTCTATCTAACAGTCTCATCACACAGAAATAACTTAATAGACGTGACCCTAAGGTCGTCCCAGTCTCTGGTCATGATGTCAGTATCATGATACAGGAAATCTGGCACGATAAAAGTGTATGAATGTGTCCCGGGGTGATGATATACTCAGGTACGTACATCGAGGTGTTACGAATATCTAATATTCGTTACAAAACGTTACGACGAACGTCTACACCCGGTTGTGATTCGGACGCGAAGCAACGATATAAATCAAACACGGGCACAATATACATAATGAAACAATAAATATCTGTAACTAAAATACAGGGTAGAAAGGTACACTTACCTGGATCCGACTGCTGAAGATGGGGATCCGGTACGACGTCCGAGATCGCAGGTCCCATAGTACCTAGAGACGAGATACAAAATCAATCAATAAGCTATCACGCGGCAGACAGGAATGTGACACACCTCTAAATATATGCTCAGACTCAGCTACAACTCACAGGGGCACGATGCTAGAGGGTTGACCAAGGTTGACTAATGGTATGCTACATCTAATCCAATTAATCATAGTATAATATCATCAGATAATTCCTCAATCCTACTACTCATCACAGTATTCAGTAGTTCAAGTATGTTCATTCCTCAAATTTTACCCTGGTCTTCATAGACGCCATCACGTATATTTTAAATATCATCCTCGAATAAGTTATTAATTCTTTATTAAACCCTCAATTATATACCATCGTTACCATTTCACAAAAAAACTTACTCCACGATTAAACTTATCATTAATTATTAGTCCTTAATCACTGACTAATGGTTTGATATTACACACCAATTCATAATAAATCATCTGCTCCTTAATGATAATCAATGTTTCAATATCACACTATCATTTCAAAATAATTAAATCTGCTCATCAACAATAATCAGTGTTTTAATATTGCAACATTATTTCATAATAATTAAATATGCTCATCAATAATCAATGTTTTAATTATCGCAACATCATTTTACAATAATTAAATCTGCTCATCATTAATTAGTGTTTTAATATCGCAACATCATATTACATTAATTAAATCTGCTCATCAATAATCAGTGTTTTAATATCGCAACATCATATTACCACCATTTAATGCATACATAACATCAATCCCTAACTCAATGCATTAAACCATTAATCGCACGTATTAAGATGTAATAAACCTTAAAACTCATGCATTCAAAATATTACAGTCTCAATGTATAGCAAACTCTTAAACCCTAACCCTAACTACCAAGTTATATGTAAACCCTAACAACATACAAAACAACACAAGGGGAGGGGTGAGAGTTTACCTTGGCGGCGTATGGTGCTTGCTGGCCGGAATGAGGCTCGATGCGGGATGGAGGTGCTCGATCGAGGTGGTGGAGCTCGTCGGAGTGGGGGAAGTCGGTTGGCTGCTGAAGATGATGATGATGATAATGATGATGATGATGATGAGGATGATGGTGATCGAAGGGGGAGGAGGTGATAGAGGAGGTGAGCGGGTGGCCGGCTCGTGGAGGTGCGGGTGGCCGGGATGGGGATATGATGATTGCGTGGTGCTGTCGGCTGGCCGGAGTAGGGGAGGTCGGTCGGGTGGAGTCGACAGCAATGGGGTACAGAGGTACAGTGGGGGGTGTCAAAGTTGGTTGGCCGGGTGGTCGAGGCAGGTCGTGGGGAGGTGGTTGGCCGAGAGGGGAAGTACAGTGGTGGTGGTAGTGGAGAGGTGGTTCGTGCAGTCGGGATTGGAGGCCGGTGGTGGAAGTGGCTGTACGAGATGGATGGTGATAAGGAGAGGAGGTTGAGGTGGTGGTACCACGGTGGTGGCAGAAATAACACTGGCCGGAGGGAAGTGCTGTGGAGATGGAGATGGTCGTGGTAGAGGTAGTCACGGTGGTCGAGGTTGGTTGGATTGGAGAGGCCGGGAAAGACTGGAGGTCGAGGTGGTAGCCAGAGTATGGAGTGACGTTGGGGTGAAGCTCGCCGGAGTGGGGGAACGGGGATGGATGACTCGCGTTGGTGCAGGTGGCCAGAGGTGGAAGTGGTGCGGGCTCGTGGGAACTCCGGCGTCGTCAGTAGTCGGTGGATGAGCGGGGATCTCGGCCGGGGCAGCAGTCAAAGCCACGGGAAGGAACATGCATGCCTGAGCTCGGGCTCGCCGGAGTGTGGAGTGGTGGCGGGAATACAGCAGGCCGAGGAAGTCTGGAGGTTGCGGTGGAGTCGTGGTTCGTGGCAGCTGCCGGTTGGCGGGAGTAGGCGGTGGCCGGCCGGATCTATTGAAGTAGAGTAAAGAAGGAGAAGATGCAAGGAAGAAGAAGAAGGAAGGAAACTATAACCTAAGGTTGTGTAATGAAGAGGGAGGAGAGAGAAAGGGGGTGGGGGTTTCTCTAGGCATGGGGATTAGGGCCTGCATTAGGAAGAGGGGAGAAAGAGACATTATATAGGGAGTTGTGTGGGGGTTGGATGGTGAGGATGGGCCCAATTCAAATGGGTGGTGGAGATTACATATGACGAAATTTATTTTTCATCCAAATGAGAGGGAGAGGGTGGCTTGACCTGTTCAAAGGAGAGGCGGATTCTCCATTTGGCCTAGACCAATGAGGTTTTGACAAATGTTACAATATTTGCAATTTAGCCCCTTAAGTTTGGGTATTTGCACAAACACATGAAATGATAGAAAAATTATAGGAAAATTGGTGTTTGGTGTTTTGTAGGGTGAGAGGGTGTTGTGTGTTTGGCATGGGCTTAATTAAATGGGCATTGGAAATTAATGGGGATTAAAATAGGATTAGTCAAAGTTGGTATCCCCAATTTAATTAGAATAAATTGTCATGTGCTCTTAAATTAAATTAGGGCACATGTGGTCTCAATTTGGGAGTGACACAAAAGTCATAAATGGTGTAGGCTTGGTGTCAGTCTTGGACCCTTTAATTGGTCGGCTCAACGGGTTGAGTTGTTATCTCAAAATTGATGGCAATGACACCTGTACGCGACACGGGATTTAAATAAGGATTTCGGTTACGGAAAATTATGCAATTAATTTAGAGCACAAGGAATAAGGTTTTGAGTGACAAAAAAGTCCAGCGCCTACATTGGCGTGTCTAGTCAATAGTGCAACAATCTGTTAGAATTTATGGGCTAATGTTGGGCTCAGAATATTTCAACAACAATAGTGTGCGCCAAGGGTTTAATTTTAAAAAAATAATCAGACATCTGCAACCTTACTCTAAACCTCAATCATCTGCTGCTAAACCAAAGTTTTCTATCCCATACCAGACTATCTATAGAAATAAATGAGGGGATTTATAATGCGGCCAGTGCTATTGCCGTATATTGACCAGCATGAGTCCATCTTATTGGACGCATAACTGTCATAACCCAAGTGTCCTTGAACACTTGTGTTCATTCACTGAACGAATCAGAATTTTGCTAAGTCCAAAATACTCTAAGCGACATCAAACTCCATGTGACACTGATACTTATGTGACAAGCAGTGTATGCGGCCACCATCCTTGGATGCATAACCCTTAAATCGTGGCACATCTTTTTATGGTTTTATCTTTTCTTCCTGATATACTTTTTGGCTTGTCACATCAGTCACTTTTCGGACATGTATTTATTAATAGTCATTTCTGTATGATTAATCAAGGTATAAACTTTGACTTAATCTATGCGGCAGCTGATCCTATGCAGTAACTGATCTTATGCGGCAGCCTACTCTATGCGGCAACTAATCTTATGCGGCATATGATTCATATGTGACCTTGATCCTTCTATGCGTATGTCGTCCCTTGCACACGTTTTATTGGACTAGTTTTGGTTGAATGTTCCTTTTGACTTTATGAGTTGTATGTGTGACTTTGATGACCATAAAAGTATTAGACCCATTTATGCGTCATAACCCGACCACTTATATCCGTGCTGATACACTTACTATGTGCTATATGTTCCTATGTACTAAGTGTTCCTACGTGATTATATTATATGTTTATACTGTGGTGTACCTATGCATTACGTGACATATGATATGACTCAATCTCCAGCATGGGTATAAGGATTAGTCAATGACCAAGCGTGGCTAGGATCTGTTGATTGTTGCATTATGCTGGGGTGTATCTAAATTAAACTATCAAGTGACAAAGTGGATTCATATCTAGCGTGGTCGTACTATGGTATATCGTATAAGGGGAATACCATATGACCATGCCATGAGATTCCAATTAACATTAGGATTAACTAGGAAACTAAACTTATAGATCATTGGGAGGAAATAAAATCTTGAGATCGTACCTAACTAGCCACCTCCAGTCATCTGAATTGGGGTATGCAGGCTAGTCCCCATGGATACTATTTAATTCCTCATTAGTGGATGGTGATATTCGACTATTATATAATACTATGTGTTCTATGCAATCTTAGCACGGTGGCCTTACGAGGGACCGGTGCATACTACTATGTGCTATACGATAATTTATGGCTCAACTAACCCAACTAGTACCTGGTTCAATCTAAGGATTCCTATATGTATAATATCTCTGGGAAAACCCAGACTCCATCTAGTAAGTCGTATAAGTGATTGGCCGATTATGTAACTGAGCATATTTGTGTATTGTATCTACTGTCAAATAGTCTAAGGACACGGACTATCATGGTGCGATGGTTTAACCTTGTCCTTGTTTGGTTGTGGGGTTATTGTTGTGTTACGATAGGCTATGAACCAAAACTATGAGACATAACTATATATATATATATATATGTATATATATATATATATATATATGTATATATATATATATATATATGTATGTATGTATATATATATATCTATCTATTTCATAACTTGGTTTTATTTCTGTATTCGTGCTTCCTTTGTGGTACTTGCTATTTGGGGTCTAACCCCACTGGGTTTGCATAGCCAGGTTTAGAGCCATCACATGAGGATCAAGCATACTTTCCCCTGAACAATGGCGTATACCAAGCGGATGTCTACTGAGGGAAATGAGTAGGTCTCTTCTTTTCTGCTCGTTATTTCATATTTTACTCATTTTTGGCGTTTAGCCACGATACTTGTTAGCCGTGAATCTGGATATTTAGTTCCCAATATGATTATAGTAAATCAGACTGCAGCTGATCATGGTAATGTACTCTTGTTACTCTATCAACTTTCTCATTTTTTTACATCTGGTTTCTTGATTGTTGTAGCGGGGCATTTGGGATACCTTACTTCCTTGTCATATATGTTATATGTTTAATGTTCTTATTTGACTGATTGAGATAATAGATATTCTATGTGACCCTAAGTGACTTGCTTGTAGTATGTACCCCTTATCTAGTTACAGTCGTGACCATCGTACGATATTTTATACCTTTTACGGGGAGGTGGCTATATCTATCTCCGTATTCCGGTACTGGGGCGTGATAATATCTCTCCTACCAAGGGCATCTGCTACCACGTTCACTTTTCCTGGATGGTACTGGTGCTCTACGTCGTAGTCCTTCAATAGTTCTAACCACCTCTTATGCCTCATGTTTAATTCCTTCTGGGTGAATACATACTTCAAGCTCTTGTTATCCATGAATATTTCCATCCGATCTCCATATAAGTAGTGTCTCCATAGCTTAAGTGCAAACACCACTGCCACTAACTCTAAGTCGTGCGTTAGATAATTCTTCTCATGATCTTGAAGCTGCTGAGAAGCATAAGCTATCACTATTCCATGTTGCATTAATACACACCTGAGACCCTTGCCAAACGCATCATAATATACTATAAACCCTCCATAACCCACTGAAAGTGCGAGAATTGGTGCCAAAATTAGTCTTTTCTTCAACTCTTCAAAGGATGTCTAAAATTTCGTGGACCAACCAAACTTAACCTCCTTGCACGTCAAACGGGTCAATGGTACTGAAATCCTTGTAAAATTTCCCATGAATCTTTTGTAATATATTGCCAAGCCCAGGAAACTACGTACCTCTACTTCTGTCTTGGGAACTGGCCAATTCTCTATGGCTTCAAACTTCTTCGGATCTACTGCAACTCCTGCTCCCGAGATGATGTCCCAAAAAATAATACTTTATCCAATCAAAACTCACACTTGATAAGCTTTTCGTATAATTGGTGTTCCCTCAAAATCTGAAAGACCTTTCAGAGATGCTCTTCGTGCTCCTCTTTGCTACTGGAATAGACTAGAATGTTGTATATAAAAACCACTACGAAATGATCTAGATACGAGATGGAGATGTGGTTCATCAAATCCATAAATATTGTTGTAGCATTAATCAGTCTGAATGGCATAACTAAGAATTTATAATGCCCATATCATAACCGAAATACTGTGTTGGGTATGTCTTGCTCCCGTACACTTACTTGATGGTATCTTAACCGGAGGTCGATCTTGGAGAAAACCTTTGCCTTGGTCAACTGATCAAACAAATCCTCGATTCTTGGTAGTGGGTGCTTGTTCTTCACTGTCACTACATTCAGCTATCTGTAGTCGATACATAACCTGGATGACCCATCCTTCTTCTTCACTACAACTACTGGCACTCGCAAAGGTTGTCCACTGGTTCGGACCAACTTCTTTGCCTTTAGTTCTTCTACTTGTTGAAACAGCTTGTCAAGTTCTAATGGTGCCATTTGGTCTTTACAAGATATTGGTCCTACGTCGGGAATCAACTCTATGCAAAAATCCACATCTATTACTGGGGGTAACCCTAGTAGTTATTTTGGAAAGACATCTAGGAAGTCCTTGACTATCTCGTAAAATTATTTTTCTGCTATCACTGCCGCTGTAATTCTCTCTTAATGCTGGTCTCCCACAGATCTGTTAAAGGAAAAATCTTTCGTACCTGGGATACTAAACAATGCCCTACCAATATGGCAATCTATCGTAGCATGACTATCTCTCAGCCAGTCTATGCCTAAGATAATGTCAAAGTTACCCATAGGAAACTCGATCAACCGTGCTAGTAATGAATTCTCGCACACTATGACTGAACACGCTATACATACTTTACTAAGTACTACGAGTCCATTATCATTGAGTATATTCAACCTCTCTGGCAATGTCTCAAATTCTAATCCAATACGTGTCATAAATTATGCAGATATAAATGAATGTGATGCACCAGAATCAAATAATGCTACAGCAGGAAAATATGCGACAGAGATGTTACCTGACATCACGTCGCCCGATGCCAAAGTTTCTTCCAAAGTCAAAGTGAATCCTTTCCCTTGGTCCTGTTGCGTTCCTCATTGTTGCCTCCCTTGAAAGCATTACTGTGGCCTCTGTTGGCCCTGTTTTTGATTCTGCTATTTTTGTTATATTTGGGCTTGCATTGGTAATGGACGCTGAGCTAATGGTCATATTGGCATCGCTGGCCCTCTTTGCTGAACTACCCCAGGTGTTGGTAGTGCTGATAGCTGTTGGACTGGGCCTCTAGGTCTCTGCATCATCGGATAATTGGCAATCCGATGATCTGGAATACTATATCTCATATACAATATATTGGATGCCCTATACATATCTCTAGTCTGGCCTCCCTTGCCACAGAAAGTGCAACCCACCAGTGCTCTATGACGCTGCTGCTGTTGTTGCTGCCTCGACTCTTTTTGAGCTGGTACTGTCACTGTTGAAACTGCTACCCTTTGCAGTGCTGAATCATAGTTACTAACACCAAGTGATGGTGCTAATATTCAAGGTAATCCACTACCTCCACCTCCACTCTGAGCATGAGACCTTTTCTAGCCTCCCGTCCCCGTCGACAACCTCTTCATAGTAAGCTCATGCCTTCGAGCTGCTATCAACATCTCTTCATAAGTTTAGTAGTTATGCCCCTCAACCAGATGTAGAATCTCTAGATAAAGTCCTTGCTATAACCTCATTGCTCAATCTAACTCCGTAGGCAGCACAGTTGGAGCAAATCTACTCAGCCTATAAAACTCGGTTGTAAATCCATCCACATTCCTACCGGCCTGCTTGACACCGATAAACCCCTGCTGGATCTCATATTGTACGATGAATCCAAAATACTTAGCCCAAAATTGAGTCCTAAAACAGTCCAAAGAGGTAGGACACCTCAAGCCAACCTTAACTGATGCCCACTAATCACGGGCAGGGTCTTGAAGTTCTAGTCGAACCTTGTCAAGTTGTTCATCAGCCAGAACCTTTGATGTCGCCAGAATAACCTCGATATCTTCAACCAAGTATCTTCTGTGATGGCATCCTCCGTGCCATCGAAATACCTTGGGTTAAGTCGACAAAACCTGATCGACGCCCCCAAATCAGTCTTTCTACCTCTCTCTAAGACCATCTGTAAGCCCTGACTCAACAAGACATTCAGCTCTTGTTGTTGAAATTGTTCATGTTGCTGTACTTTAATATGATACTGCTATATAGTCAACATTCCCTGGAGGATCTTAAATAATATCGGGGTGTCAATACCGCTGTCACTATCGGTACTACTGGGGGTACGAGGATTTCAGTGGCTTGCTCCCCAACATGTCTAACTTTTGGTTCCACCGTGCCAGCTTGCTCAACTACTGGCTCTATCCAGTTCTGACTCTGAGCAGGTGCTACCACCCATTGTTGCCCAGGGGAATCCTGTACTTCCATGCTTGCTACTCCAGCAACTGAATAATCCCTAAAGTTAAGGATAAGAAATATCAAGAATATGATGGGAAGGATCAAGTAGGCAAGTAGTTTAAATAGTTTAAACATTGTTATTGAGGAAGACGAAACAAGATATCAAAGGAGACAAATTTGATTGAGACTTCTATGACCATAACACCCCACAAGTCTGAAAACACATACCTACAAGGGCTACCACTAAAACTTGTCACGTCCCAATACCGGAATATAGAGACGGACATGGCCAGTTCTCCCGTACAAGGTATAGAACGTTGTACGGTGGTCACGACTGTAACTAGATAAGGGGGTTTATACTACAAGAAAGTCACTTAGGGTTAGATAGAACATCTAATGTCTCAATCAGTCAAGTAAGGATAGAAAACATAGAACGTGTATGACAAGGAAGTAAGGCATCCTAAACTCCATGCCACAATATTCTGGAAACCATCCACACAAAATAATAAGCTGCCAGAGTAACAAAAGTATATGACCATGATCAGCTGCATTTTGATTAATTACAATCATGTAAGAAGAATAAAGGACAAGATTTACGGCTAACAAGTTCCGGTGGATAAACACCAAAAATAGTAAAATATGCAATAACGAAAAGTGATCAAGAAACCCACTCATGTCCCTCAATGGCCATCCACCTGGTGCGTGCCATTTTTCAGGGGGGAGTACGCTTGATCCTCGGGTGCTGGCTCTAAACCTGGCCATACAAAACCAGTGGAGTTAGACCCCAAATAGCAAGTACCACAAAGGAAGAACGAAAAAAGAAACAAAACTAGGAAGAATAAACACACACACACACACACACACATATATATATATATATAGGCATGTCTCATAGTTTTGGTTCATAGTCTATCGTGATACAATAATCTAATCTTACAATCAAACAGGGACAAGGGTTATACCATCGCACCATGATAGTCCATATTCCTAAACTATTTAACAGAAAGTACAATGCACAATAAAGTTTAGTTACATAGTCGGCCAATCACTTGTACGACTTACTAGGTAGAATCTGGGTTATCCCAAAAATATTATGCATATAGCAGGAATCCTCAGGTCGAGCTATATTCTAGCAGGGGCTAGCCGAGCCATGAATCATCGTGTAGCACATAGTAGTATGTACTGGTCCCTCAGAAGGCCACCATGGTAGGATCGCATAGAACACATAGTACAATATAATAATCAGATATTGCCATCCAGTAATGAGGATTTAAATAATATCCATGGGGGCCAGCCTTCACTCCCTATATGATTGAGGGTGGCTAGTTAAGCACGATCATAGGATTCTGTCCCTCCCAATGCTCTATATACTTTAGTTGCCTAAGTAACCCTATTGTTAACTGGAATCACATGGCATGGTCATATGTTATTCCCCCTATAGGTCGTACCGTAGTACGATCATGATAGATACGAATCTACTTTGTCACTTGGTAGTTCAATTTGGATTCACCCCAGCATGATGCAACAATCAACACATGTCTTAGCCACGCTAGGTTATTAACTAACGATCATGTCCATGATAGAGGAATTATATTATATCACATATCCTATAGCACGTAGGTACACCTCAGTATAAAATATGTAACATAATAATGTAGGAACACATAACACATGGTAAGTGTATCAACACATATACCAATATCGGGTCAAGTCACCAATCACAGTAAATTATATGAGTTCTATCTATTTACAACACATAAGTCAAGTCACTTGGTGCATGGTCGAACTATACACATGGTCGGGTCAAGCACATAGGTAGGTCTAATAATCTTACATTCATCAGGTTTACACATATGAATCAAAAGTCCAATAGAATATTCAAACCAAAACAATTTAATAAATATGTAGGGGGCCGTATGTACGCATAAAAATCATGGATGCATGGTCAAACTGGGCGCATGAGAATCGATGTTGCATAGATTAAGGCTGCATAAGGGTCGATGCCACATAGGAGTCAGGCCGCATAAGGGTTAGACCAAGTCCACTCCTTGGGACAAGTGCCGAGTGTTGATCATTAAATGTATGTCAGAAATGTGACTGAAGTGATGGATGTGACAAGCCATAAAGTATGTCAGAGAAAAGACAAAATCATAGAAAAATATGCAAGTAAAAAATAGAGTTATGCGTCCAGAAGAAGAGAAGAGGTCGCATAGGTCAATGCCGTATAAGTTTACTTTGTCGCATGCTCTTCTTGCCGCAGAGATGCTCTTGGACTTAGAGAATTTATTATTCATTCAACAAGTAAAACAAAAGGAGTTCTGTCACTTAGAACTTTTACAAGCACTTAGCTTCAGAATACTTTATGTAATAATCAGTCATGCATCCAACAAGATAGAAGCATGCTTGAAGGTATTATGTGGCACAGAGCTCAGGCCGTATTACACTCTCTGCCGTATATGGTACTGGCCGCATGAGCACTTCGTCTTCTCCAGACAGCAAGTTCAGCCATGGCAAAAAATCTCCAAAAACAAAAAAATATTTTCACTATAAAAACTTTATTTTAACTCTGAATCAAGTGAACCAAAAGCCAAAATGATCAACATAAAGTACCCCATCATCCACAAAAATTATTTTCTAAAATAGAAAGTTTTAATAGATCAAAACCAAGAAAAACTTTTGGGACCCATAAAAATCCTTAACTAAAAATGTATATACACTAAATTCCATCTATCAAAACCAAAAACTCCAAGTATTTAAAGTTCTTAGAATCATAATGTACACATATTAGACTAATAAAATGTAAGAAAAGAGCAAGAATGAAAATCTAGAGTTTTTCTATGTCATACAAGGTGTACTTGCCTAGAAATGAAAGAAAGAGAAGAAAATTAAGAATAAGGGAGGATAGAGAAATAAGTTAGCTTATATAGCTAGGGTTGAGGTTTGGAACATGGGCTCTCTTATGACTAAACCAACCCAAAAATCAAACCAAAAGCCAAGTGAACCAAAGAATTGGTCTAGTTTCCATGACATGCAACCTAATTAACCATGCAAGCAAGAAATAATATAAGCGGGAAAACTAATATGTTCCAAATACGTATATCTAGAATAGGAAGTGACACGCGATGTAATCCCCCTAATTTTTAAAAATTGATAATTTGGAATTTTTCCTAATTTACGGTAATTTTATGATATTTTTCTGGAATTAAAATCAAGGTATTTTGTAATTAAAGGATTTTTAAATGTTATTAATTATTGTTAAAATATTATGAAAATAATATTTTATGTTGTAAAATAAAAAACTAGACATAGGGTAATTTTCCGGGAATTTATTAGACCCCGGAAGTATTTTTAAAACCCTAAAATCTATTTTGTAATTAAACTCTAATTAAACCGGATTTATTTGTAATAAACCAACCCAATTGAACCAACCCGGACCGGTTCAATCGAACCGGACCGGCCGGTCTACCCGAACTGGCCCAACCCCTTAGCGGGTCGGATCCAGGCCCGACCCGACCCGCTAGACCCGACTCGACCCGCTGAAATTTCTCCTCCCCCAACCGTTCACCCGCGCCGCTCCAGCAGCCTGCCGCTCCGGTTCCTCTCCCCGAACGGCCGCCCCTTCGACGCCCTGCCGCCGCCTCACCTCCGTAACCGCCGGCGACCGCCTCACCTTCCCCTCCCCTCACCGGATGGCCGTCCCTCTCCCCTAACCCTCTATAAAAACCCCTCCGGCCACCCGATTTCCTTCCCTCCTCCATCTTCTCCGGCAGCTTTGCCGCCTCGCCGGCGCCATGCCCCACCATCCTCCCTCTCCTCCATCTCTTCCATCAGCCAACCCATTCTGAGCCCTCGCCGGACTCTGCCTAGCCAGATTCCTCGCCTCCGCTGTCCCCTGCCCAGCTCCCACAAGTCGGCTCCTCCGCTCGAACCCGCCTCCACCGGCGCTAACACCCTCTCCTGACCCAGCTACCACCCGAATCCACCACGCACCTCCTCCTCTTCTCGGCCCCGCTCCCCTCAACCTCAGCCGTTATCGACTCGAGCCTCCCGCAGCAGCCAGGACACAACCGCCCTAGTCGGCCCCAGCGTCGTCCACCGGAGCCTACGCCTCCCCGAGCGTCGCCCGGCGACAACGAGCCGCTCCGCCTCCCCCAGCCGTGCCCAGCACCTCTCCGGCGAACCAAAACCCTAGCCCTAGGCCAAGATACAGCCTGGACACGACACAGAGCAGTGTCAAATTGGACACGAACACGGAATTCTCAGATTTTGGAGCCCTGTTCAGGTACTCGTATCTCACTCCTCGCTACCCCGATTTCTTTTTCGTCAGTTGCATCGCGTAGCCTGCAAACCCCCTCGGTGCCTGTACAAACTGCTCGGTGCATCGCGCCCTGTGGTGATCGTGAACCGCGATCCAAAAATAGGGAAACCAACGCCCTGTTTTACCCCGGAACTGAGTGCGCCCCACCAAACGGGATAACTTGGTCGCATGCGATCTTTACCGATACGTGCGCGTTATTGATACGGACGTGCGGGATTTCGCAGAAGTTGATTCGGATGTGCGTGCACACCGGAATCAACGCGTATCCGCCGACAATATCCCATATCTGACCTTTTTGAATCTCGCTGTAACATAGTGTACACATGTCAGATCGAGACAAAACTTACGCCATCGGACTCGTAGCAATACGCTGGTCCTGTGAGCCAAGTTTGGTTTGATTCTGAGAACGTTGACAGAATCGTGTGTCGTGGGCCCCACAGGCTCCACTTGACGGGCGATTTTGAGAACGGCTCAACGAAATACAATTCTGGAAGTTCCGTTGGGTTCGAATCATTGTTCCTGACCTGTTGACACTAAGTTAGACAGATTTAGAGACCTTTGATCCTGAAGCATTTTTTGGTGCAAAGCGGCCCACATTTGGACCCCGATTTGCCCTGAAATGTCATTTTTGCCCTTGTCTCCAAATTGGACTCAAGGACAGGCATTTTAGCTGATTAATATTTTTTGGATCTGATGGTGATGTCTATTTCAGCAATCGAAGTACTGCCTGCAAATCTTGCTGAAGTCAGAGCTACAATTGGAGGCGGAACCTCAGGCAAGTGTACCTTGCCAATACTGCAGCTTTTGCTACTTATTTCCTTGACATATATAATTGTTGTAAATGCTTAACCTAGGACCGTGTGACTTACTTAGCGTCCGATTATAGTCGGGTGCCAACACCGTACGTGGGTTGTGTAAAGTCAAATAGAAATGGATACCGAAACCCTTTATATTCTCGTACTTGCATTATCAAGTACGTTATACCCAGGACACTTGATACTATACATGATAACAGAATCTTCCTGAGATATTCATGGTGATTCTGTATAGGATGCAGGATTGACATAGACATTATATTCTTAGTTCATATTATGACTTGCTGCATTAGTCTTGATCTTGCGTGTCATGGACATGAGACGTGTGATTACATTGGGTGGGAAGAGACACACAGGCTACAGGCTGATCATATATATATAAAACCCCTATTATTGCGGTGCTCAAGACTCTAAGCCCGAGCTTGGCCCACTACATGTTATTACTGCTACCGGCTCCCCGACACAGAGCTTGTAGTGGTTTTAGCCTGAGTTTTTAGTGATGCTCTCAACTTGCATATCACTTAGCTGGTTATCCAGTTCACCCTATTATTTTATTTCATTGCTGCACTGCATTTATTTTGGCTTGTATTATCTGTACCTTGCTATGTCCCCTGAGGACCTGGAATGGATTATGTCCCCAGGTTTAGCAGAGGAGATCCACTCTGAGGTTTACAGGACAGGTGTTTTAGCAGGAGCAGAAGCAGGTTCAGGAGCAGGCACTGGAGCAGAACCAGGAACCGAGGACTAGGTGATTGCCATAAAATTTTTTGAGTATATATTCTTCCATACTCAGTCAGTGATGTTATTTACTTTCTTGTTTAAAGAATAATTGTATCAGACTTGATTATCGGGTTGTTCCCCGATTATATTACTTGTGATTTGATGTTATTGTTGATGTTTTATTTTCCTTATGTTGACGTTGTTATATTCATTCTGTGGATGAGATTAGTAGACCCGGACTGTTGTAATACAGCTTAAGCATGCCCTGATGGATCCATTAAATTGGGTTTGTCCATCGGTGTGTGCTGCTGGCCATTATCACGCATCCGGTCCCTCGATATTTTGGGACTGGGGCGTGACATGGTTTTTGTGGTGGCCCATGCAAGTCAATGACTAAATTGTTCGGTTTCAACTTAGGGACCGAACAGGCCTATAATAAAGATAGGATAAGTTTTATGATCTCATCCACTTGCTTGAAAACGTTCTTGATATCTGTATCGGATTCAAATAAATTTCTTGACTTGCATCCTGCCTTGATTCTTGTGTACTTCTTATAGTTTATTTTGGTTGCAGAATTATGGATCCGCAAGCCGGCGACGAGACTCATCCAGCAGCACCACAAGATGTTGTGGTTAACCACGAAGATGAAGTGATACTAGTGGATGAAGGTCAAACATCACAACAACTCAGTCCAGCAAGACATAATGCCTCAAGAATCCCGGAAGATGATGTTCCACCATCAACGCAGCTTGCTCCTCCGATGCCTATCGTTCCACAAGGGCAGGCTATGGACGAACAACAAATATTTCAAATGTTCTACGGGATGATGCAATCCCATCAGAAGGTTCAACAAGAAGATCAGCAAAACCAAGTGGAGAAGTTCATCGACAGATTTAGCTCAGAGTTACAGAGATTAATCAGTTTAAATGCACCTACCTTAGACGTGAACATTCTTGCTGCAACACGACCCATGGAGTGCAACACAAGGATCGAGTCCAGCCAGAAGCGGCCATATGCAACAGCACCAGACCAAGCACAACAAGAAAGAGTTGCAAAGCGACCACAACTGAATCTACCACTTGCACTAGTTCTCCCTACTTGTCACTATTGTGGCAGGGTAGGCCATCTCGCTAAAGAATGCCGACGCAGACTGGGACTATGTTTATCTTACGGATCCAAAAAGCATTCGGTAAGGGATTGCCCTGAACGTCGAGAGAAAGTAGTGATAATTCAACAACCAGCTGCATCAGCACCAGCCGAAGCACCACCGGAAGAAATTGCAAAGAAGTCTCAACTGTAACGACCACCAGAGGCATCTCCGCAAGTACTGCCTATCTGTCAAAATTGTCGCAAGAGAGGCCACATTGAGAACGAGTGTAGACGTAAATTGGGATTATGCTTAATTTATACGTCCAACCAACACTTAGCCAAAGATTATCCTCGGCATCGAAATAGAGCACTGATGATAAACAGACAAGCACTACCAGCATCGAGGCCAGCCTCTCCAGCATTGGAAATACTGCAAACGGAAGCTGAAGGAGTTCTACCACATGCCCCAAGAGAATATCTGCCGAGGCTACCCTTGGCACCACAAGCAGCACTCTTCCAGCAAGCCCAACAGCAGCCGAGGAATCATCTGCAAGGACGCAGACAAGCTTCAGTGAGGAATTTGGAGGATGCGCAGATTCATGGAGTAGCTATTACGAGTAAGTTTTTATAGTTTTCTGCTTCTAGATTTGCTTTAGTTCGTGCCTGCTGGTTCGTGACCCTAGACTTCACTTAACAATTTTAAATTGCTAATATTAGATAACCTAGTAATTTTGAACTTGATAATAACCTAGAATGTTAATCTAATATGTTTTATAAAGGATAACCTAGTGTTAATCTAGTAATTTATTTTGAACTTGCCAAATAACTTAGAATATTTTATACATGTTAACCTGATATGTTTTGAAAGATAACATGGTTTTCTAAAACTGTAATTTTCTAAATTTCCTTCATCCAGGAAATTGAATAACTTTTATTGCCTAGGGAAATAATTTTTCCTATGTGTTCTTCTTACACCCTCAACTTTGGTTCTTTTTAATAGTAATGTGCTTCGTATAAATTTTTACAACCGTGTCATCTCTGTTGACCGGTTATTCTTTGATTACGAGGACGCAATCCTCTTAAGGGGGGTATATTGTAATCCCCCTGATGTTCAAAAATTGATAATTTGGAATTTTCTCCAATTTACGGTAATTTTTTGATATTTTTCTGGAATTAAAATAAAGGTATTTTGTAATTAAAGGATTTTTAAATATTATTAATTATTATTAAAATATTATGAAAATAATATTTTATGGTGTGAAATGAAAAACTAGACATAGGGTAATTTTCCGAGAATTTATTGGACCCCGGAAGTATTTTTAAAACCCTAAAATCTATTTTATAATTAAACCCTAATTAAACTGGGTTTATTTGTAATAAACCAACCCAATTGAACCAACCCGGACCGGTTCAACCGAACCGGACCGGCCGGTCTACCCGAACCGGCCCAACCCCTTAGCGGGTCAGATCCGGGCCCGACCCGATCCGCTAGACCCGACCCGACCCGCTGAAACTTCACCTCTCCCAGCCATTCACCCGCGCCGCTCCGGCAGCCTGCCGCTCCGGTTCCTCTCCCCGAACGGCCGCCCCTTTGACGCCCTGTCGCCGCCTCACCTCCGTAACCGTTGGCGACCGTCTCACCTTTCCCTCCCCTCACCGGATGGCCGTCCCTCTCCCCTAACCCTCTATAAAAACCCCTCCGGCCAACCGATTTTCTCCCCTCCTCCGTCTTCTCCGGCAGCTTCGCCGCCTCGCCAGCGCCACGCCCCGCCATCCTCCCTCTCCTCCATCTCTTCCATCAGCCAACCCATTTCGAGCCCTCGCCGGACTCTGCCTAGCCGGATCCCTCGCCTCCGCTGTCCCCTGCCCAGCTCCCGCTGGCCGGCTCCTCCGCTCGAACCCGCCTCCACCGGCGTTGCCACCCTCTCCTGACCCAGTCACCACCCTCGCAGCACAGCCAGGCCGCTCCGCCCACCACCCGACTCCACCGTGCACCTCCTCCTCTTCTCGGCCCCGCTCCCCTCAACCTCAGCCGTCATCGACTCGAGCCTCCCGCAGCAGCCAGGACACAGGCGCCCTGGTCGGCCCCAGCGTCGTCCACCGGAGCCTACGCCTCCCCGAGCACCGCCCGGCGACAGCGAGCCGCTCCGCCTCCCCCAGCTGGGTCCAGCACCTCTCCGGCGAACCAGAACCCTAGCCCTAGGCCAAGACACAGCCTGGACACGACACAGAACAGTGTCAAATTGGACACGAACACAAAATTCTCAGATTTTTGAGCCCTGTTCAGGTACTCGAATCTCACTCCTCGCTACCCTAATTTCTTTTCTGTCAGTTGCATCACATAGCCTACATGACCCCCTCGGTGCCCGTGCAAACCGCTCGGTGCATCGCGCCTTATGGTGATCGCGAACCGCGATCCAAAATAGGAAAACCAACGCCCTGTTTTACCCCGGAACTCTGTGTGCCCCGCCAAACGGGACGACTTGGTCGCGTGCGGTTTTTACCGATATGTGCGCGTCGTTGATACGGATATGCGGGATTTCGCAGAAGTTGATTCGGATATGCGTGCACACCGGAATCAACGCGTATACGCCGACAACGTCCCGTATCCGACCTTTTTGAATCTCGCTGTAACTTAGTGTACACATGTTGGATCAAGACAAAACTTGCGCCATCGGACTCGTAGAAATACGCTGGTCCTGTGAGCCAAGTTTGGTTCGATTCTGAGAACATTGACAGAATCGTGTGTCGTGGGCCCCACAGGCTCCACTTGACGGGCAATTTTGAGAACGGCTCATCCGAATCCAATTCTGGAAGTTCCATTGGGTTCGTATTATCGTTCCTGACCTGTTGACACTAAGTTGGACAGATTTGGAGACCTTTGATCCTGATGCGTTTTTTGGTGCAAAGCGGCCCACATTTGGACCCCGTTTTGCCCTGAAATGTCATTTTTGCCCTTGTCTCCAAATTGGACTCAAGGACAGGCGTTTTAGCTGATTAATATTTTTTGGATCTGATGGTGATGTCTATTTCAGCAACCGGAGTACTGCCTGCAAATCTTGCTGAAGTCAGAGCTACAATTGGAGGCGGAACCTCAGGCAAGTGTACCTTGCCAATACTGCAGCTTTTGCTACTTATTTTTTTGACATATATAATTGTTGTACATACTTAACCTAGGACCGTGTGACTTACTTAGCGTCCGATTATAGTCGGGTGCCAACACCGTACGCGGGTTGTGTAAAGTCAAATAGAAATGGATACCGAAACCTTTTGTATTCTCGTACTTACATTATCAAGTACGTTATACCCAGGACACTTGACACTATACATGATAACAGAATCTTTCTGAGATATTCATGGTGATTCTGTGTAGGATACAGGATTGACATAGACATTATATTCTTAGTTCATATTATGACTTGTTGCATTAGTCTTGATCTTGCGTGTCATGGACATGAGACGTATGATTACATTGTGTGGGGAGAGACATACAGGCTACAGGCTGATCATATATATATAAAACCCCTATTATTGCGGTGCTCAAGACTCTAAGCCCGAGCTTGGCCTACTACGTGTTATTACTGCTACCGGCTCCCCGACACAGAGCTTGTAGTGGTTTCAGCCTGAGTTTTTAGTGATGCTCTCAACTTGCATATCACTTAGCTGGTTATCTAGTTCACCCTATTATTTTATTTCATTGCTGCACTGCATTTATTTTGGCTTGTATTATTTGTACCTTGCTATGTCCCCTGAGGACCTGGAATGGATTATGTCCCCAGGTTTAGCAGAGGAGATCCACTCTGAGGTTTATAGGACAGGTGTTTTAGCAGGAGCAGAAGCAGGTTCAGGAGCAGGCACTAGAGCAGAACCAGGAAATAAGGACTAGGTGATTGCCATAGAATTTTCTGACTATATGTTCTTCCATACTCAGTCAGTGATGTTATTTACTTTCTTGTTTAAAGAACAATTGTATCAGACTTGATTATCGGGTTATTCTCCGATTACATTACTTGTGATTTGATGTTATTGTTGATGTTTTATTTTCCTTATGTTGACGTTGTTATATTCATTCTATGGATGAGATTAGTAGACCCGGACTGTTGTAATACAGCTTAAGCATGCCCCGATGGATCTATTAAATTGGGTTTGTCCATCGGTGTGTACTGCTGGCCATTATCTCTCAACCGGTCCCTCGATATTTTGGGACTGGGGCGTGACACACGAGCCTTTGATCCAAAATTCTCGATGACTTCATTCTTTCTGAAAATAGCTTTAAAAAGCCAAGCTTTTACAACTCAAACACTTCTAATCGAAACAGCATTGGCACTTAAAAGAATGGGAGTTGTATTCATGTTTGGAAGGTTTAAAGCTCTTTTAGTGAATAGAGAAGATGAAGATTGAATGAGTGAGTTAGAATAGAAATATCTTATCTATTTATATATTTTTCTAAAACAGAATTTGGCCATAAGTCGGATACCCAACGTTCAAAAATTTAGATGATGGAGCCCTGAGAATAGGTCTAGCCAACTGAATAAAGAATTGATTTAGGAAACTTAGTTCGGGTAGAATTCGAATCGAGTTCGGTTTCCCAAATTCCAGTAGGTTCTTTGTCAGGTTTGGGTTAGTTTGGGTTATGTTTTGAGACAATGGCTCCCCCGTAATAAGAGCAATTATGAGCAAGGAGATAGCAAAAATATGTATCAGTATTACTCCCCCATTGTCACTTCATCAAAATATAGTAAAATTCTTTTAAAATAAACCCAAAAAGTTACAGCATAAAGAAAACACGGATAATATATTGAGATAGTAGCATGCATCAACTAATAGTAAAGCAAACCAACAGCTAGTTTTTATTGCAAAGTAACTGAGATACATACCCAAAAACTACCCAAACTAAAGTTCATAAACAAATTCTACTCAAATACTAGTAAAATACTGAAGTACTTCATACAAAACTACTAAGACTGAAATTAAAATATCTAATAAAGTCAACTAAATGATAACGCCGGATCACTAAGCATAATACTAAATCGAAGCATCATATCTCCGCATCACTACTGATCATCATCATTATCATTATCATCATCATCTCTCTTCGAGGGTTCACCACTCTCAGCAAACTAATTAGGGACAAAATGAGCATCAGCTAGGTCAAAGCATCTCTGCGTATCTCTATCATCGATACGGTAGATAGCAATCGATGGATCATAAACCATAGCAATAGTTCCACCAGAGTGATGAGCGAAACTGTAGCACATGTCCATCAGGGAGTTGTACATAGCCTGGAGCTAGAGTGGGGCTCACACACTGCTATTCGGTTCCTCTCGATTTTTGATGATGTATATAGGGTTACAAAAGAGTGGGGCCCACACAAATCGAATATGGAAAAACATGACAACCGTGTTTGACCCGAGTTCGCACAGAACTCTGCCCGAGTTCGGTTAGTTGGTTTCCCATGATTTGTTTTGTGTGATTCTCAAACTTTTGTATACATTTGATGCATATAATCACTTTAGTAAATAAAAAATTAGTATTTTTAGAATTGAAAGCAAATAATTACTCATATTATTAATTACTCTTTGTCCAAAAAAGTAATGAATATCTTAGATTAGCTGTAGGGGCCGGATCCTAGCTATTGGTGGTCCAAAGACACTTAAATACTGTGTCACTTAAGGCTATTTAAGCTTGTGTGATAGAAGGGCCCTTTCGGCTTATAACCAAAATTATCTTTACAGATAACGAATATTAAATAAAATATTAATATAAGTGAATTATATGATTTCAAAGTCCAAAATTCCTAATTCTCGACGAATATAGTTAAAATGATCTTCAACTAATGGTTTAGTGAATATGTCAGTGAGTTAATGTTCTGTATCAATAAATTCTAAGCATATATTACCTTATAACTAATGATCTCTTAGAAAATTATGTCTAATTTTTATGTATTTAGCGCGTGAGTGACATATTGGGTTCTTTGTCAAGTTAATGGTTCTAGGGTTATCACAGTAAATAGAAATATTTTTATATCATATATTATAGTCTTCCATGGTTTGTTTCATCTATAAAATCTGTGCACAATAATGTCCTGTTGCTATATACTCAGCTTCAATAGTTGACAATGCGACAGAGTTTTGATTCTTACTAAACCAAGAGACTAAAGCTTTTCCCAAGAAATGACAAGTGCCAGTGGTACTTTTTCGATCAACTTTGCATCCAGCAAAATCAGCATCTGAATAACAAATCAGGTAAAGAGATGTGGTTTTGGGAAACCATAAGCCTACCGAAGAAGTGCCTTTAATGTATCGAAAGATACGCTAACTACGCAAAAAATATAATTAGTTAGTGTTAGCTTGATATCTATCACAAAGATAAATACTAAACATGATATTGATGCGATTAGCAGTTAAATAAAGGAAACTTCCAATCAAACCTTAATACTTACGCTGGTCAACAGCAGTTGCCACTTTCATCTAGGTCAAGCTTTGTTGATGTAGCCATTGGAGTGCTAATTGGTTTGACACTATTAAGATCAAAATTCTTTAGCAGCTCTTTTGTATACTTAGCTTGATTGATGAAGATTCCCCATGAACTTTGCTTAATTTATAATTCGAGGAAGAAGTTGAGTTCTCCCATCATGCTCATTTCGAATTCGCTCTACATACACTTAATAAACTCTTTAGAAAGTAATTCATTAGTAGACACAAATATAATATCATCAACATATATTTGTACTAATAAGATTGTGTCATCATGTGATTTTATAAAAAAGTTGTGTCAACTTTTCCATTTAAAAAACTATTTTCAAGGAAGAAGGAACTAAGGCGATCATACCAAGCACGTAGGGCTTGTTTGAGTCCATACAGGGCCTTTCATAACTTGAAAATGTGATTTAAAAATTTAAAATCTTTACTGATAGTTTTGGATTTCAACAATGCAAGAGGAAATAAACCAATTCGATAGAAACCAAGTTTGGGAATTAGTTCCTACATAATGGCTCCTCTATAATTGGCACCAAGTGGGTATTCCGTAAAAAACTCAATGAGGATGGACAAGTCACACGTAACAAAGCACGTCTCGTAGCTCAAGGCTTTAATCAGGAAAAGGGCATTGACTATGATGAGACATATGCCCTTGTTGCGAAACATGAGTCTATTTAAATTCTTTGTGCTTTCACAAATTTTCATAATTTTGAATTATTTTAAATGGTTGTTAAAAGTGCTTTTCTACATGGTTTTATAAAAGAAGAAGTTTTTGTAGCTCAACCCCCTACCTTTTAATTTTTAGGTTCTATTTTAGAAATAAATGCTATATTTGCAATGATATCTCTAGTTGAAGGGCAAGTACTTACACCTTTTGATACATCACCTATTACCAAGTCTTCTGGATGATCAGCCATGAACCTTATCTTTTTGGCAGACTTTCTAGATAGCTTGTACCGGTTTCAGCATCTTCAGATGCTTTGCTGGTTTTTACGCCAACATATTCATCATCACTGTCACTAGGTATTTGACTGTTAAGATCATCAAAAGTAACGTTAATAGATTTTTTAACAATCATAGATCTCTTGTTAAAGATTCTATAACCAAGAAGTATACTTTTTTCAACTTTTGAGTCTAATTTATCTAAGTTATCCTTGGTATTCAGAATAAAACATCTATCTAAAAACTTTAAAATATTAAATATAGGAATTCTACCAGACCATAGCGGATAAGGTGTCTTCTTCTATATTGGTCGAATTAGAACCTTATTCAATATATGACACGCTGTATTGAAAGCTTCTGTCCAAAAGTATTTTGGAAGGCTGAATTGGTTTAAGATAAATTTGGCCATATCATTGAAAGTTCTATTCTTACATTCCATAACACCATTTTGTTAAGGAGTTCGTGGCCAAGAGAATTTATAACAATAACCATTGGAATCACATAAAATTTTAAAATCATTATTTTTGAATTTGCCACCATGATCATTTCGGATAAGAGTAATCATGAAGCCTTTTTTTGTTTTGAACTTTTTTAAAAAAGAAAATAAATTCAGAAAATGTATTACTTTTATTTTCAAGAAAATAAACCCAAGTATATCTAGAATAATCATCAACAATTACATATGCATATAGCTTCCTGCCATGAGTGGTGATTCGGTTAGGTCTAAATAAATCCACGTGCAATAATTGAAGTGGTATAGAGGTACTTACAATATTTTTAGATTTAAAGGAAGATTCGATTGCCTTATTCTTTTCACAATCAGCACATACCATATCTTTCTTGATTGTTACGTCTGGCAAGCCTTTTACCAATTTCTTTGGTGATAATCTTACAATAGTGTCCATGTTGGCATATCCTAGATGCATATGCCCTATCATACTCTTATCTATTTTATCATATAGGCATCTATATGCATTGTTAGTATCTTCTAGTATATAAAAAACATAAATATTATCTTTCCAAGTACCTTTAAAAATAATATTTTCAGATGATCTTTCATAGATAGAAAATTTATCTTTCACAAAATTAATACCATAACCATGGTTAGCCAGATGACTGATACTCAGTATATTCTATTTTAATTTAGTTACTAGACAAACTTTATTTATTACATAATAAGGAGGATTACCGATATTACTGTAACCTATAATATACCCTTTAAAGTTATTTTCGAAGGAGACGTATCCTTCTTTATCTATCGATAACATTGTAAATAAAGATGCATCACCTGTCATATGTCATGAGCAACCACTATCGAGAATCCAATTGCTTTTAGCAAGAGAGGGTTGGCCCACCTACAATAGGGTAGATGTGACCTTTGGTACCTATTTTTTTAAGGGTCCTGGAGTATTAGCTTTTGGTACTCATGGACATATATTCATATCAACTATTTTTCTAACTTTTCATTATCGTAAGATGTGTCCTTATTGACCATAATAATGACATGTTGCAAAAGTGTTAACGCTTGGTGTAACAGGGTAAGCAAAAGTATGTGAAGTGGTATGCCATATCTTTCTTGGATATTTCTCAAAAGAGCGTGATTGTGTGTAGCATGTGATTTACTTTCTTTTTTTAACAGTGCCTTGTGTATGTTTTTGTTATGTTTCATGAGACAAGAATTAGATTGAGCCATAGTTCCATTGCTTGATTTCCCAATATAATCTCTAACTTTTTAGAAGTGTCATATACTTCTTGATATCTAGTCGTGAGTGCATGTATTCTTTGAACAGCTAGATTATACTTTTTCTTCTCTGCTTCATACAGTTCATTGAGTTTTGCATTTTCCTTTGATTTTTTTAATATTTTCTAAGGCATCAAGCAACCTCAATGTTACTATAGATTTGTCTTCCATGTTACTAGTGGATGGTGCTTCTCTAATCTCATTTAATATAGAAGACAATCTGTCAACTTCATGCTTATAGATCTTTGTTTCTGTCTTAGCATGCTTGTATTTATCTAGAACTTTCCTATGATCATCAAGAAGGTCACTAAATGCATCTGACAGTGCACCAAAAGTGCAGTGCAGTATTGTAGTTGTTTTCGCCTGGCTAAGCTCCACCTTGCAGTAGCCTACCTCAATCTCACTTCTAATTTAGCCTTACCCGAGCCCCCAATAGAGCCATGATCTACACTACTTCCCATCTTTAAACCTGAACTTTAGTATGGACTGAATGCACACTAGTACAAGCACCCCCCTCCCCCTACCATGCCTAGATATTGCCCAAGCCTCCAAATCTCTAGTTGCCTGAATTGAGTTTCTCACTCCGTAAAGAAGCTGGATTCCCCCTACCCTGTTATGTTGTAGTACACAACCCAAATACTACCAAAATAACTCATATTAGTGACGTTATTAGCGACTCTGGACACTGACGTCGCTAATATTATTGAAATTAGCGACGTATTAAATAGACGTTGCCATGCGTCACTGGTAGCGACGTTCTGTGATGCCTACTGACTATCATTAGTATTATGGAAAACGTTGTCGCCTAGGAGTCGCCAAACGTCGCTATATTTTTAACAACAATAACGTTTGGCAACACCATATCTTATACGTCGTAGTATATTAAAAATATTAAGACGTTTAGCGACGTCTAATATAAACGTCGCTAAGTTTTTAATAATACACCGATCGTTATTAACTTTTCCCACATTCCTAAATTTTCCTAACCCAATTCCAAAACATTCCCTCCTCCGCTCTGCCCCCCCCCTCCAACCACCATCGCTGCTTCTCCATTCTGACGACTGCCCTCCCTCCGGAGACTACCCTCCTCTACAACGATCGCCATCCTCATTGCCGCTGCTCTAGTCCTCCACCGCCGACCTCCTAGCCGTCACTGCTCCAGTCCTCCACCTTCGACCTCCTCGCCAACGATGCTCCAGTCCTCCACTGCCGACCCCCTTGTCCCCATGTTCCAGCGACCCCGACCCTGACCCTCCTCTGTCAGGTAACTCAAACCCTAACCATATCTCCTTCTTACAGACATGACAGAGACACACTAACACAGACACACTTAAATGACACACAGACACACACACACACACACACACACACACACACTAACACTAATACTAACACGGACACGTTATAAAATGTGTATATATGTGACACGACATATGATGACACAGATACTGACATGACAGACACGTTGTTTAATATATATATATATATATATATATATTGGGTGTAAAAGTCCCATCCCCTACACCCCTACGGTTTGATCCCCTGACCTCCCCGCTGGTATACCCGTGACCTACTACTAAGCCACACAACCGGGTGTATATATATTTGTTTGTGTGAGTCTGTTTGTGCATCCCCAAGGCAAGCCTTGATTTTATATATATGTGCATAACATGTTTTCTATAAAGCCTCTTACATGGATTTTTGAGTTAAAAGCCCTTAGTTGTACTTATTATGATATGTTAACCTAGGTATAGAATTTTGAATTTGAAAATGGATGAAATTAGGTATATGAATTCATTGTTTCATATGTTCATATAAAATTCTGGCGGCCCTGTTCCCTCTCCGACCGTGCCCTAAGGAACCCCATAATGAAATTTGGAAATGGATGAAATTAGATTAAACTAGATTTAACTAAAAAAAATTAGTACATGAATATGTATATGATTTTTGCCCAAAAATTATAGAAGTAGGTATAAATATGTGTTGAGTATTTGAGTGAGGTATGAGTGTCACTACCACTTTTCCAGATAAAGGCATTGTGTAATTTCACTATTTTGAATAATTATGTATTTAATTAATCTGCTGAGTTTTATAAACTATTTATATGTTGTAAGTGATATTTGATTTTAGGTCAAACCCTAGAACGCATTAGGACAAATCCTAATGACTAAACCCTAATTGGAAAACCCAATTCTAGAGAAAACCCTAGAATTCAAATTTTAGGTTGGACCTCAAACCCTAGACTGGCTAAACCTTAGTTAATTAGGTTCTACATGACCTAACATAGGGGGTTTAACCTAAACTATGCATTAGAAACCCTAACTTGGTTTTAATATAAAAGGGAACCCACTTTTCCTTCATGGAGGAAGAAAACCCTAGCCTCCATTAGAAGAGCTATTTTTCCCCACCCCAAAATTCAGAATCAAACCCTAGGGATCCCCTTTTCCTCCTCCAAAGCAAAGAGAAGCAAGGGGTTGGGTCAAGAAGCCTTGGAGAAGAAGAACCTCCATTTAAGAAGCCATCTCCCTGTCACGCCCCAGTCCCAAAATCTATGAGACCAGACACGTGGCAATGGCCAGCTGGTACGACTTCGCAGGGCTTTCCAATTTAATGGACCCGACGAAGTGCACTTACGCTGTCCATGGTCAAGTGATCCAAGTAATAGTCTATTTCTAATATATAACAACTAAATCTAAATCTCAATCCAGGGTAAGTAATCTCAAGAAAGAACGATACGCATCATCAGTCTGCAGTCCAATAACACATCCGTTCGAATAGACCAGAAGAACAATATAGGTCTATAAACACTAGGCTATATAAGCAGAATAAAATGGAAGTACTACAAGACTGAAATAGCTGAAAATGTAAATATACCTGCAATGATGTCCACACTCTATTAGATCAAGTATCCTGCAACTGCACAAACAACCTGGAAGGGAACCAGGTCCTCAGAGGGACGTAACAAGATACAAAAAAATACATGCCATAAAGTAAGTACTGAGTAAATAAAGGGGGTGTGCTAACCATCTAAGTGAATGCAATTTAAGGACAACTTGAGTGTATGGGAAAGTGTAGGCTAAACATATGCTGACGTAATTCACCAATCGTGACAACCAGCTAGTGTATGCCACATATGCCCCCTATAACACGGGCACCTGATAACGTCCATCTCCGAGGAGCATGGTATCTGAAATAGTATAACGTCCAATATTCTTTAGAGTGTGGTATCTGCAATATGTAACAAGTAACGTCCAACACTCGAGAGAACGTGGTATCTGCAATATATATACGTCCGTATCACTCCGTCGAGTGCGGTATCTGCATAGAAGGAGTGGGTGTCCCATACGCCTACTAGTCGTCCTCCCCGCCCCATGATCTAAGCATGTTGTATCCACAACACGCTTCCGCTACTACGCCGGGGCGTCGTAACTCTGGCTCATAGTCAACGGTAGCGCAAGGGTCCATCCCTACATCCAAACAAGGACAGGGATAGGACCATTGTACCACGCTAGTCTATGATCCACCTACTAATAACTGCTAAGTCTTCTATCATGCATCACTAATAGCAGTTATTCCCTATCCGTCGCACGCCTACACGTACAGGTGGCCAACCACATACGCAGGACCGTGCCCTACATGAGACTCACAACACGTGTACGAGATGTGTCAAGGCCTGGGAGTTATACCAATAACTCCACAACTTTAGGTGGGTCTACTAGATACTAAGTCAGACACAAGTCCTAACGTCAACGCATTCGTTGACTGCACCCGAGTTTCTCTCAGACGCGCACAGTTATAATATCTAAAACAATGAACAGGAAGCTAAAATATAGAAAATGAAACAGTATAACAAGGCAAGGTATACTTGCCTGCGCGAGGCTGCTGATGACGGGGTCCCAGTACCGCGTCCAAGTCCTCGGGTCCCGCAATACCTAGAGTTGAATTACAAACTAGAATCAATAATCTATTTTACAACAGACAGGAGTGCTACACATATCTACTCCTAGACGCAATCTCAGCTACAACTAACAGAGACTAGACACTAAAGGGTTGACTACAGTTGACTTTCGGTACGATAGTCAAAACAACTAGTCCTCCATATGCCCTCCTCAAATTAATTCTCCAATATTAAATTAATAAATTCTATTATGAACCATACATCCCGATTATTTATTTAAATGTCACAAACTCACTTTACCTCAAATTCATAATTTAATTTTATTTGTTATATTTTAAGTCGAAGACAATCTCAAATCCACAGTCCAACTTTATCCAATACGAGATACATACTCACTATAAATATTTAAACTTATGTCAACCTCATTTAACCCATCCTCAAGTCATTTTAATTTTTCCATATGCATTCACATAAAACCTCATTTGAATTAACCAAAGTATATCTTATCACATAATGCAATGTAAACCTACACTAACCATTTATATATATTCAAGGACCTTCTTTCAAATGTAATTAACCCACAAGTAATTTATTTATTATTTCCCTCACCCATGCATATATCCATGACACATTATTCATGTTTAATCATTATTAACATAACCTTATCCATGTTCTTATTTAAACATCATTAGCATACTCAATGTAACCCCATAATTACTTAGTTCAAATACTCCTTCCATTAACCATACATAATATATATATCACCCTAACATATTAACATCTCCATAATTTATATTATTCCCTTATATAAACTCCTATTTAAAACAATTAATATTCTGGAAATTTATTACAAAAGAGGTGGAGAAGTAAACCTCAAGGAGGCTCGCCGGAGTTGATGGTGCTCGTGGTGGTGGTGATGAAGCTTGATGGTGAGGGGAGGGGGTCGGCCAAATGGGAGAGGGCTGTGCACAGTGGCCGTGGGGTATGGGAAGGCGCTGTGGTGGTGGTGGTGAAGGCTAGTATGGTGTTGGTGAAGTAGGGAAGTGGGTGGTGAAGTTAGAGGGAAGAAGAAGAAGGAGAAGAAGAAGAAGAAGAAAAGAAAAGAGAAGGAATGGGGAGGGGGTCGGCCGAATGGTATTGGGAGGGAGGAGAGAGAGTGAGGAGAGGGGGTTTTCAATGCTCCTAGATATTAGGGCCGGCCTAGGGATATGTGTGTGAGGGGGGGGATTAAATAGGAGAGTGTGTATGAATGAGTGGTGGAGAATGATTGGAATTAATTGAATGAATGGTTGAGATTGTTCATGAGGGATAAATGAATCCATGAGAGAGAGAGGGGGGTTGTGACCGGTCCAAGAGGGAAGGGGGGCTTTCTTCATTTGCTCAAACCAATGAGAAAGTGACACCTATCGCTACCTTTGCACATTAGCCCCTTAAGTTCGGGAACTTGTACAAACACATGAAATAACGCGAAAATTGTGCCAAAAATTATGTTTATTAAATTGTATAGCGAGGGGGTAGTGTGGGTGAGGAACGGGTTTAATTAAATGGGCATTGGGATTAATTTAGGATTTAAATGGGATTTACCAAGTTGGTAATCTCGAATTAAATAGAAATAAGCGTCCCGCGAATTTAATTAAATTTGGGGCACTTGGAGTCAAAATCCGGAAATGGCGCAAAAGCCAAAAATGGTAGGGGCTTGGAGTCAGTCTTGGACCCTTTTGTTGGTCCGACTCAACAGGTTAAGTTGGTATCCCAAAATTTAGAGTAACGACACAGGAGTCCGATACCGAATTAAATATGAATTTCGAATTCGAAAAATTGTGCAATTAATTTAGAGTACAACGGAATCTGACTTTTTGTGATGGAAAAGTCCAGTGCCTAATTTGGCGGGTCTAGTCAGAAATACAATATTTGTATGGAATTTATGGGCTGAAAATGGGCTCCGAATAATTAGACAACGATAGTGCGCACCAAGGGTTTTAATTAATTAGATTAAAATTCCAGATAAATATACTCTATTCTAAACCTCAATAATTTCTATAAAAATTTTCCTGGTCCACTCTAACTATCCACAGAATAATTTTTTAGGGGGGTTTACACTCTTCCCAACTTAGAAAAATTTCGTCCCCGAAATTAAAAGTAAAGCATGATAATATCTAAAAGAATTTAAAATAACTAGTAATTAAATTGCCGTACGCAAATGCGTACCTTGCTCCTCAAATAAGTACGGGAATCGCTGCCGAATAGAATTCTCGCACTCCCAAGTAGACTCGCCTGGTGAATGGTGCTTCCATGCCACTCTGACCAGTCGTATCGTCTGCCCTCTCAAGTCTTCTCGCTGTGATCGAGGATCTCAACTAGTTGCTCTATGTAAGACAGACTAGGTCCAACTGTAATCTCTGAATGATCAAGCACGTGGCTAGGGTCTGCGACCTATCTCCTCAGCTACGATACATAAAATACGTCATGTACTCCCTCAAATGATGGAGGTAATGTAAGACGGTAAGCCACTTCGCCAACTCGTTCCAGAATGTCAAAAGGTCTTATATACCTCAGACTCAGCTTGTCTCTGCCTCTGAATCTGATGGTACCACGAGTGGGCGATATCCTCATAAATACGTGGTCACCCTCCTTGAACTCCAATGGCCTGCGGTGCGCATCTGCCCAGTGTTTCTGTCTGTCCTGTGCTGCGCGCAGGTGGCTCTGAATCTGCTTGACCTTCTCTACTGTCTGTGTCACCCATTCTGGACCAAGTATCTGACGCTCTCCTACGTCACTCCAATAAACTGGCGACCTACATTTCCTGCCGTACAGTGCCTCATAAGGTGCCATCTGTATGCTGGCCTGGTAACTGTTATTGTAGAAGAATTCCACCAAGTGTAGATGGTCCTCCCAAGATCCTCCAAAATCAATCATGCACGCTCTCAACATATCTTCCAATGTTTGTATCGTGCGCTCTGACTGTCCATCAGTCTGTGGATGATATGCAGTGCTGAACTTGAGACGAGTTCCTAAGCTCTCCTACATACCCCGCCAAAAATGTGACGTGAATCTGGAATCACAAGCCGATACGATGCTACTAGGCACTCCATGTAGTCGTACTATCTGTCTCACATACATATCAGCTAGTATCTCTATGGATTGCCCTACTCTGAAGGGCAAGAAACGGGCAGACTTGGTGAGTCTGTCTATGACAACCCAAATTGCATCCTTTCCGCTAGGGCTCTGCGGTGATCCTGTGACGATGTCCCTGTTAAAGTGTTCCCACTTCCACTCGGAAATTGGGAAACAACTGCATTAGTCCTGTAGTTCTCTGTTATCCAGCCTTGTCTTGCTGACATACCAAGCATCTTGCCACGAATCTCTCAATCTCTCTCTTCATCCCTTGCTACCAGTAATGTTGCCTTAAGTCTCGGTACATCTTCGTACCCCCGGGATGAATGGAATAAATCGAGCTATGAGCCTCGGTCATCAACTCTTGGCGTAGCTCGCCACTCGGAACATATAGGCGATCTCTGCACCTCAGCGTTCCATCTTCATGAATCCTGAGTCCCGTCTGCATGCCGGCTTCTGTTCTCTCTCGCAGACGTCGAAATCTCGTATCTGTTGGCAGGGCTGCCCTGATCCTCTCAATCAGGGTAGACTGAACCTCGAGGCTGGCCATTTGTCCATCCATGCCTGGCAATACGATCTCTATCCCAAGCTCCTGGAGATCCTCTAGCAACCGTCGCTGCGTCGTCAAAAAGTATGCCATGGGCTTCCTGCTTAAGGCATCTGCTACGACATTCGCCTTGCCAGGGTGGTACTGCAACTCAATGTCATAATCGGTCATCAACTCTAGCCAACGTCTCTGCCTCATGTTGAGCTCCTTCTGCGTGTAGACGTACTTTAGGCTTTTATGCTCTGTATAAATCTCAACATGCTCACCCTAAAGGTAATGTCTCCATAGCTTTAGTGCAAATATCACTGCAGCTAGCTCCAAGTCGTACGTCGGATAGTTCTTCTCATGAACTCTCAGCTGTCTCGATGCGTAGGCTATCACCTTGCCGTGTTGCATCAGTATACATCCTAATCTACTCCCAGACGTATCGCTATACACTACAAATCCTCCTGATCCTGAAGGTAGTGTCAAAATCGGTGCTGATGTCAGACGCTTCTTCAGCTCATCGAAAGCCGCCTGACACTCGTTGGTCCAGATAAACTCCTCGCCCTTATGCATCTGTTGCGTCATAGGTGCAGCTATCCTCGAGAAGTTTTCCACGAACCTCCGATAATATCCGGCAAGTCCAAGGAAACTCCTAACCTCTGTAACTGATGTAGGGGTAGGCCAGGTCTCTACTGCAGCTATCTTCTCCGGGTCAACTGATAGTCCATCTCCGGTGATTATGCATCCCAGAAACGGTATTCTATCCAAGCAGAACTCGCATTTGCTGAGTTTGGCGTACAGCCTCTCATGTCTCAACGTCTCCAACACGATCCTGAGATGCCTCTCAGTCTCCTCCTGGCTCTTGGAATATATCAAGATGTAGTCTATAAATACCACCATGAACTTATCCAAGTACTGGTGGAAGACATTGTTCATTTGGCTCACAAATACTGCTGGCGCTTGGTTAAACCAAACGTCATGACTAGAAACTCATAGTGTCCATACTACGTCCGAAAAGTCGTCTTAGGAATGCCCTCTCTCCGTACCTAGATCTGATGTCTGAGATCGATCTTCAAAATACATATGCGCCACTTAGCTGATTCAACTGTACCGTCCTATTTTTCTTCGGCATAATTAAGATGGGTATTGCCCCATGGAGCAACACTAGCCTGACCGAAACCCTTGTCTAAAAGATCCTCCACGACGGACCCACAACTCAACCAACTCTATCGGTGCTAGTCTGAAGACGGAAAATTAACAGGCTCGGCTCTTGGAGTCAAGTCTATAACAACTCTATCTCTCTGTCAGGTGGCAGGCCTGGAAGATTATCTAGAATCACATCCTCAACCCTGATATAATATGGTGGTACACTGGTTCACCTCATGCGTTATATACTCCTAAGGTAGATGGGCACCATGCTCCCAGGCTCTTTGAAGAAACTCAAACTCAGGGTAATCTGGTGGTAATAAATAATGTAATCGCGTCGACAATCTCGCGTCGTGAGGTATTGGCTCAACCAATCCATGTCTAGGATAAGGTCATAGTGTAGAGTAAACCTTAAAATAATTTCTCCCGTTCTGTTTCCAACATCAATCCTCAAAAGAAAAATTTTCTCGCCTAATGTATAATTCTCTTCTCCTCAAGGTTTTCCCTAAAATTTTATTCCTCAAATTCCTTCTTTTCGTTATTTATCTCCCCAAGTCACATAGTACAATAATGGTATCACTCAAGTACATACTAGAATTCCTGAAATTAGATCATTATCTTCCAAGTGAGATCCTAAAATTTCATCTCCTCTAGTCCATAATATCATTCCTGATATTGCTATCATATACAACCACTAGTTTCCAGCATTGGGCTATGCATTCCTTAGATTATTCTAGGTCTTGATCAACAATCTTTCCAGCTTCTTGTACTTCCAAGATCACTGCTATCTCGAGTACGAATAGGGTACTATTGGCTCCAATTCTCTTGCTACCCTTCCATACTAGTTCTAGGATCCAAAAGAACCTATCAGCCTACCCTACTGAGGGTAACATTCTTCTCAGAGATTATTGCACAATCATGTCTTCTGCCGTCTGAACTGCGATCTTCTTCTGGAGGAAAGTCATCAGTCACAAGCATTCGTCTCCCTGAACAATAGGGGACGAGGAACAAGGATTGCGATATTGACGAAGATTGAATGAATGTAAATTGGAAGTCCAAGGGCGATAATCACATACAAGAGGAGTTTTAAAATCGGTTATGGATTGAGATCTTATTCACATTAATCCTAAGTTGCAGGCTCGTTCGGTACAGTAACGTAACCGATACGATTTGCTCTGAGGACCTGCATGGGCCACCACTAAAACCATGTCACGCCCCAATCCCAAAATCTATGAGACCAGACACGTGGCAATGGCCAGCTTGTACGACTTCGCAGGGCTTTCCAATTTAATGGACCCGACGAAGTGCACTTACGCTGTCCATGGTCAAGTGATCCAAGTAATAGTCTATTTCTAATATATAACAACTAAATCTAAATCTCAATCCAGGGTAAGTAATCTCAAGAAAGAACGATACGCATCATTAGTCTGCAGCCCAATAACACATCCGTTCGAATAGACCAGAAGAACAATATAGGTCTATAAACACTAGGCTATATAAGCAGAATAAAATAGAAGTACTACAAGACTGAAATAGCTGAAAATGTAAATATACCTGCAATGATGTCCACACTCTATTAGATCAAGTATCCTGCAACTGCACAAACAACCTGGAAGGGAACCAGGTCCTCAGAGGGACGTAACAAGATACAAAAAAAATACATGCCATAAAGTAAGTACTGGGTAAATAAAGGGGGTGTGCTAACCATCTAAGTGAATGCAATTTAAGGACAACTTGAGTGTATAGGAAAGTGTAGGCTAAACATATGCTGACGTAATTCACCAATCGTGACAACCGGCTAGTATATGCCACATATGCCCCCTATAACACGGGCACCTGATAACGTCCATCTCCGAGGAGCATGGTATCTGAAATAGTATAACGTCCAACGTTCTTTAGAGTGTGGTATCTGCAATATGTAACAAGTAACGTCCAACACTCGAGAGAACGTGGTATCTGCAATATATATATGTCCGTATCACTCCGTCGAGTGCGGTATGTGCATAGAAGGAGTGGGTGTCCCATACGCCTACTAGTCGTCCTCCCCGCTCCATGATCTAAGCATGTTGTATCCACAACACGCTTCCGCTACTACGCCGGGGCGTCGTAACTCTGGCGCATAGTCAACGTTAGCGCAAGGGTCCATCCCTATTACCAAACAAGGACAGGGATAGGACCATTGTACCACGCTAGTCTATGATCCACCTACTAATAACTGCTAAGTCTTCTATCATGCATCACTAATAGCAGTTATTCTCTATCCGTCGCACGACTACACGTACAGGTGGCCAACCACATACGCAGGACCGTGCCCTACATGAGACTCACAACACGTGTACGAGATGTGTCAAGGCCTGGGAGTCATACCAATAACTCCACAACTTTATGTGGGTCTACTAGACACTAAGTCAGACACAAGTCCTAACGTCAACGCATTCGTTGACTGCACCCGAGTTTCTCTCAGACGCGCACAGTTATAATATCTAAAACAATGAACAGGAAGGTAAAATACAGAAAATTAAATAGTATAACAAGGCAAGGTATACTTGCCTGCGCGAGGCTGCTGATGACGGGGTCCCAGTACCGCGTCCAAGTCCTCGGGTCCCGCAATACCTAGAGTTGAATTACAAACTAGAATCAATAATCTATTTTACAACAGACAGGGGTGCTACACATATCTACTCCTAGACGCAATCTCAGCTACGACTAACAGAGACTAGACACTAAAGGGTTGACTACAGTTGACTTTCGGTACGATAGTCAAAACAACTAGTCCTCCATATGCTCTCCTCAAATTAATTCTCCAATATTAAATTAATAAATTCTATCATGAACCATACATCCCGATTATTTATTTAAATGTCATAAACTCACTTTACCTCAAATTCATAATTTAATTTTATTTGTTATATTTTAAGTCGAAGACAATCTCAAATCCACAGTCCAACTTTATCCAATACGAGATACATACTCACTATAAATATTTAAACTTATGTCAACCTCATTTAACCCATCCTCAAGTCATTTTAATTTTTCCATATGCATTCACATAAAACCTCATTTGAATTAACCAAAGTATATCTTATCACATAATGCAATGTAAACCTACACTAACCATTTATATATATTCAAGGACCTTCTTTCAAATGTAATTAACCCACAAGTAATTTATTTATTATTTCCCTCACCCATGCATATATCCATGACACATTATTCATGTTTAATCATTATTAACATAACCTTATCCATGTTCTTATTTAAACATCATTAGCATACTCAATGTAACCCCATAATTACTTAGTTCAAATACTCCTCCCATTAACCATACATAATATATATATCACCCTAACATATTAACATCTCCATAGTTTACATTATTCCCTTATATAAACTCCTATTTAAAACAATTAATATTCTGGAAATTTATTACAAAAGAGGTGGAGAAGTGAACCTCAAGGAGGCTCACCGGAGTTGATGGTGCTCGTGGTGGTGGTGATGAAGCTTGATGGTGAGGGGGGTCGGCCAAATGGGAGAGGGCTGTGCACAGTGGCCGTGGGGTGTGGGAAGGGGCTGTGGTGGTGGTGGTGAAGGCTAGTATGGTATTGGTGAAGTAGGGAAGTGGGTGGTGAAGTTAGAGGGAAGAAGAAGAAGGAGAAGAAGAAGAAGAAGAAAAGAAAAGAGAAGGAATGGGGAGGGGGTCGGCCGAATGGTATTGGGAGGGAGGAGAGAGAGTGAGGGGAGGGGGTTTTCAATGCTCCTAGATATTAGGGCCGGCCTAGGGATATGTGTGTGAGGGGGGGATTAAATAGGAGAGTGTATATGAATGAGTGGTGGAGAATGATTGCAATTAATTGAATGAATGGTTGAGATTGTTCATGAGGGATAAATGAATCCATGAGAGAGAGAGGGGGGTTGTGACCGGTCCAAGAGGGAATGGGGGGCTTTCTTTATTTGCTCAAACCAATGAGAAAGTGACACCTATCGCTACCTTTGCACATTAGCCCCTTAAGTTCGGGAACTTGTACAAACACATGAAATGACGCGAAAATTGTGCCAAAAATTATGTTTATTAAATTGTATGACGAGGGGGTAGTGTGGGTGAGGAACGGGTTTAATTAAATGGGCATTGGGATTAATTTAGGATTTAAATGGGATTTACCAAGTTGGTAATCTCGAATTAAATAGAAATAAGCGTCCCGCGAATTTAATTAAATTTGGGGCACTTGGAGTCAAAATCCGGAAATGGCACAAAAGCCAAAAATGGTGGGGGCTTGGAGTCAGTCTTGGACCCTTTTGTTGGTCTGGCTCAACAGGTTAAGTTGGTATCCCAAAATTTAGAGTAACGACACAGGAGTCCGACACCGAATTAAATATGAATTTCAAATTCGAAAAATTGTGCAATTAATTTAGAGCACAACGAAATCTGACTTTTTGTGACGAAAAAGTCCAGTGCCTAATTTGGCGGGTCTAGTCAGAAGTACAATATTTGTATGGAATTTATGGGCTGAAAATGGGCTCCGAATAATTAGACAACGATAGTGCGCGCCAAGGGTTTTAATTAATTGGATTAAAATTCCAGATAAATATACTCTATTATAAACCTCAATAATTTCTATAAAAATTTTCCTGGTCCACACTAACTATCCACAGAATAAATTTTTAGGGGGATTTACACTCCCTAGGTAAAACCCTATTTCTATTCATTTAATCTCTGATTTCTGTTGTTAATGCCCTTTAGGAACCCACCCTGAGGTTTAGATTTCGATTTTAGGGTTTCTACATGGAGATTTAGGAGGAACTAGGGTTTTGTGTTCACACGTTGATTTTTCCCAATTTCAGGAAACCTAAACCTAGGTGTTTGCAAGTAGACCTATTTCATCCTCCAACGTGTAAGTTAGATTCGATTCTTAAGGTTTTGTTGAGAATTCTTGTGTTCCTAGGCAAATTCGTTTTCTACATTTTTTGTGTTCGATGAAATGCCTCACAGGGGTTTGCCTATCTAATTCTTTCTGATATTATGTGTTTTGATATATATATATATATACACACATATTTGCATATAGTTCGAATATGTGGTGTGTTTTGGGAAGAAATGGACTGTGGGGGAATCTTTCCTGTGCACAATCGGGTTGGACTGTGCAGTAATTTGGGAAATTTCCAGTGTGGTCGGGTTGCGAGCAACCTGTGTAAATTCTAGCAGTGTACAGTGTGTGTCAGTATTCAGCACTGTGTGTGTCCTAGGTTATTTTAGGTTCAGTTTACCTGTGTGTAGGTATTTATGTGACAGTTAGGGAGAGTAGTGTATGTAGGTGCCTGTGTATGTATCAGTGAGATTCTGTGCATGTGTGTGTGTATAGATAGGTTGAGAGCATTGGGGATTACTGTAGAGTGATTGGGTATCAGTGAACTTGTGTTTCACTGTGTAAACAAATATGTGAGCAAAATGCTGTGTGTATCAGTATTGTGTGCAGATTATTTTGTGTATGCAACCTATGTGTTAATGTATCTATATGTGTATATAATAGTGTGACAATTCCCTGTGTGGGTGCCAGTGTGCCTATCTGTATGTGTGTGAGAGTGAACTAAAGTGACTGTGTGTATCAGTATGAAAGTCCCAGTGAAGGTTGTGTATACTGACTTGTGTGTGAGTGTATTATGTATAGGTGTGAGTATCTGTGAACAGAGGATTATGTATCAGTATGTGTAAGGTTTCTGTGTTGAATCGGGTTGTGTGTGTGTGTCTCCTTGTTTGAGAGTGTGTTAGGGCTTTGTATCTATGTTAGTTGTGTCCAGTTTTGAGCAGTGGTATCAGCTCACTGCTCTGTGCATCTGTGTGTGTGGGTTCAGTTGGGGATTTGTCTCAGTGAGGTGTGAGTACTTGAATAGGGAATTTTGGCTATGTGAGTATCCCAAAACCTGTGTATGTGCAGTGAACCCATATTAGTACAGTTTAGTACTGTGTCAGTATATGTGTATCTGGGTCAGAGAGTGTATACCTGTGTGTGGATACTGTGTGTAAATGAATGAACTAATGTGTATCCAGAATTAGGGTGCTGTGTACTCCTTCAGTGACTGAGAAACCAGTGTGTGCAGATTTGCTTGTGTATTAGTTAGAGAGTGTAGTGTGTAGTGAGGATGCCTATGTGAGCCTATGTGTCTGTGTATATCAGAGATGGGGAAGAGAGTGTGTGAGGCTGGTATGATCAAGTGAACACAGGCAGGGACAGGAGGAGTATAGGAGGTATACAAGTATAGGGGGTCAGTGAGTTCTCTAATGTATCAGTAACTAGTATTACCTGTGTGTGCTGTGTATCTACTGGGAGAACTAGTGTATCAGTAGCTTGTGTTTATCAGTGTGCCTGTGAGTGTTACTGTTAGTGAGTTCTTTGAGGTAAAATCTGTGTGTAGGTATTTACGTGTCAGAATATAATTGTGTAGTAAGTGTCAGTTCTAGACTAGTGTATTTTGTTATCAGAAATACAGTGCAGGGAAATACAACAGGGTATGGGGGTAGACATGAGGCAGTGTGGTAGAGGAGGGTCTGAGGATTTTGGATTGGTTGGTCTAGTTTTTACTAAATTAGCTAGTTGTAAATTGTTAGGAGTACTGGTTTATGAGATATGTATATATACCTGTGTAAGTTATATGTATTGGTAGTATCTAGTATAGCTCCATATTAACCTAGTTAGTAGTAATAGCTAGTACTATCTTGTATTGTCCAGATTGGCCAGATAAGCCCTAGTAAACCTAGTATAACCAAGTGTTGACCTAGTTAACCTCAGAATTAATCTAGAAACCTCGTATTTAATTAGTTAATCATGCTCATTTCTTTAATTCATTATTTGACATTGAATTTCCATAAATAGGTCATTGTGATCCCACTTTGGACATCGATCCTCATACCTTGCTCAGGACCACAGGCGAGTACATTCTCTGACAGTTTTCATTGTTGATTATTTCTATAATTCAGTTGTATTACATACTTGATTCCGACACTATGGATACACGGGTTAGCACTCTAGATCCCCATCATGAGGAGTCGTGATTGGAATCCATCGTGCTAGCTGGGGGATGGGGAACTATTAGTAAATTATGTGATCATATCCAAACCTTTACATGCATCATAGCTCACCCCACTTCTCACGTCGGGTGCGGCCTGACCATTTACATGCATCATAGCTGTTATATATGATTAACCTGACCACTACATGCATCATAGCTAACCATATTGTTAGCCTGACCTACAAGAATCATAGTTAATCATATATAACCAGCCTGATCAAGTCCCAAGCCGATCGCATAATAAACTGATAATTCAAACACTTAGCTAGATGTCTATTTTATTCAGATTCACTTGTTCTAGCATTCACTATCTATTGTTCATTGCTAGATGTTCTGTTACCTATTTCTACATCTCCAGTACTTTATATTTCCAGCATTTATTTCTATCTTGTATTTCTTACACTGTTTATAGTCTTTGTCAATTTAATAAAACTGCTGTTAGTGCTTGTGCTTCGCTCCAATCCTGACTGGATAACATTTTTCAGAGGACCTGGAGAACTTGTGCCCCACTCATTACGGCCCAAGATTAGAGGAAGATTTCACTCCAGAAACCCCAGAGGAGTTGCCTATCCTTGAGGAGATTTTACCTGCCAATACTTAGATTATTTCTTCTGTATTATTGTTCTAGACTGAGACTGAGTTGTATTTATTATTTTGTGATTTTGTGAGGTTATCTAGACCCAAGATTTGAGTTGGACTTATTGTGGTTGGTTTATATTAGAACTCTTTTCTATTCTTATCGTGCCATTATTTTCTATTAGCTTGTGTTTGAGTATATCATAGAACTGTGGATTATTTATCATTGTCCTCCGTGCGGAGTTGAGACTATTGGCAGGATATATTATATGTTGAGACCTAGACAGCGTTCTACCGCCGATGCTGCGGCGTAGGCTGGACGTACCTATGACTCATGCCCAAATTCCGGGTGCGGGTCATAACACGTTTTAGTGGTGGCCAATGCAGGTCTAGTCCTAGATTCACATTAGAGCGATATCGTAGTGGTGCTCGCTTAGAGTATTACTACGAGCCTGTTTTAGGAAATAGGAATTAGGTCGAGGATATGCTCAATCACAATTAGGGAATTCTGATTCTTATGACACTACTCTTAATGAATTTTCCTTTAGAAATTTTACTGTCCTTCTTTGATGATATCGTATCTATTGCCTTGATTAAATTCTTCGATCTGTCTTCAGGATGCCGCCGAGAACCAGATCCCGGAGAACCGGAGCAGCAGAGTCAGAGAGGTCTGCCACCTCTCGCCTTGCTGGACAGACATCCACAGCACCTCCTACGTCTCCAGTACATGTAGGAGTGTCTGCAGCATTCGGGGGTCCTTTACCACCTGTTCAGAGGGTCCCCATAGCTACGACGGCGCCTCCCCCACCACCTCCACCTCCATCACCACCACCAGTTCAGCATCCAGAAGGTGTGCCCGTCGATGGAGCACAGATGTTCGCTTTGATTCAGGGCATGGTCGATGCCCAGAGGACGTCAGCAGAAGCCTAGAGGGTACAGGCTGAGGCACATCAGGCCCAGACAGAGATGATGAGGGTGAACATGGAGAATGCTCATCAAGTGGCTCTCCAGGCTGTGGAGAGAGTCACTCAGCAGCAGCAGCGTCCTGATCAGCACCACCAGAGGCCAGGCACCATTATGGATTTCAAGAGGATGATGCCTCGGGAGTTCAAGGGGACAGAAGGGATACTCTACGCCGATGATTGGCTAGAGGACATCGAGAGGAACTTGAGCTTGGCACAGCTTCCGGAGGCTCTTCAGATCGAGGCCGCCGGCAGCCAGATGTTCGACATCGCCTTGACGTGGTTTCGCACATAGCCGAGACTCCTTGACAGGGGACTCACTTGGGAAGCTTTCAAGGAGCTCTTTAAAGAGAAGTTCTTTCCTGATATTGCCCTGGGAGCTTTGGAGAGTCAGTTCCATGACTTAGTCCAGGGGAGCTCGTCCATCGACGAGTATGCCGCGGAGTTTTCTCGCCTGAGCCGCTTCGCGCCATCGATGATTAGAGATCCGGGGGACAGGGCCCGGAAGTTCAGAAAGGGGCTGGCAAGGGAGATCAAGTCTCGCACGTCGGGACGTCGCACAGCTACCTACGAGGGCATATTGATGGATGCCCAGATAGCCGAGGATGACTTGGGCCTCAGGCCCAAGAGGGGATGCGATGGTCCCGGAGGAGCAAACAGTAGTGCGGGACCGGGCAAGCGTCTACACTTTCAGCAGCAGCAGAGGCCCTTTCAGCAGCAGCACCAGGCACCAGCCCGAGGGCAGGTCCAGCAGCAGCAACAGAGACAGACTCAGCCCGCCATCCAGTGTGCGTACTGCGGAAAGACGGGACATACTAGAGATATCTGCAGGAAGAGATTGGGCTCATGTCTGTCCTGTGGATCGATGATACACCAGCTGAGGGATTGCCTTACTATTCGTCCAGGTCAGGATGGAGCAGCCGCCCAGAGAGGACCAGATAGGGTACCTACCGTACCAGGAGGCCAACAACAGAGGGCACCACTTCCACCGCAATATCAGAAGTTTGCCCAACATCAGCAGCAGAGAGGTGCATCCCAGGGGCGAGCGTACGCCATGGCAGTCGAGGAGATCTAGCCAGCAGGAGACTTGATCACAGGTTCGGTCCTTCTCGATTGTATTCCCGCATTTACCTTATTCGACTCTGGCGCTTCCCATAGTTTTGTGTCTGTATCTTATGCACTTCGACATCATTTAGACACAGAACCATTAGCTAGGACTTGCAAGATCATGACTGGTGGAGGTATTATCCTAGTCCGTGATCACTGCAAGGACCGGAGGGTGTCAGTAGGAGGCCGGGAGTTGAGCGTGAGCTTACTCGTCATGCCACTTCCGGGGTATGATATTGTACTCGGAATGGACTGGTTGAGTAGGCATCATGCTACTATAGATTGTTATCGAGGCAGAGTATTATTTAGACCACCAGGAGAGCCAGAGTTTGAGGTCGTCAAAGGAGCAGCGGAATAGAGGAAGAGCATATTTTGTGGAGCCAGGGCGGAAGAAGAGGAGTTGCCACATCCTCTGACAGCGGAGTTCCTGGATGTATTTCCAGAGGAGTTGCCAGGCTTGCCGCCAGACAGAGATATTGAATTCTCTATAGACTTGGTTCCAGAAGCGGAGCCCATTTCACAACATGTCTATACAGTCAACAACAGCGAGCTGGCAGAACTGAAGAAGCAAGTCGAGGAGCTGCAGGACAAAGGCTTCATCAAATCCAGTTCATCACCATGGGGAGCTCCAATATTGTTCGTACCAAAGAAGGACGGTACGGTACGCATGTGCATTGATTATAGAGCTTTGAACAATATCACTATCAAGAACAAGTACCCGCTGCCGAGGATAGATGATCTCTTCGATCAGTTGAGCGGGGCGAGGGTGTTTTCAAAGATAGATTTGAGGTCAGGCTATCACCAGGTGAAGGTAAAGAGAGAAGACACGCCGAAGACAGCCTTTCGGACCAGATACGGCCAGTTTGAATTCATGGTGATGCCATTTTGTTTAACCAATGCACCGACAGTATTCATGAACCTGATGAACAAGGTGTTCCACCAGTACCTTGACAAGTTCGTAGTGGTGTTCATAGACGATATTCTTGTGTATTCCAAGACCCTGGAGGAGCACGAAGAGCACCTGAGGTTGGTCTTAGAGAATCTTAGGAGGGAGAAGCTGTACGGGAAACTCTCTAAGTGTGAATTCTTCCTTGACAAGGTTGAATTTCTTGGGCATGTGGTATCGGGTGACGGAATCTCGGTTAACCCACAGAAGATCGAGGCAGTGAAGTCATGGGCTACCCCCAGTTCGGTAGCTGAGATCAGGAGTTTTCTTGTGCTAGCAGGATACTACAGGAGGTTTATACAAGACTTCTCCAGGATTGCAGCGCCAATGACCAGATTGACTAGGAAGGATGTGGATTTTGTCTGGACGGAGGAGTGCCAGGCTGTATTTGATGAGCTAAAGAAGAGGTTGACGACAGCTCCAGTTTTGACGTTGCCAGCAGGGACAGGTGGTTTCACCATCTACAGTGATGCTTCAGGTAAGGGTCTGGGATGTGTTCTTCAGCAACACGGAAAGGTAATTGCCTATGCTTCCAGGCAGTTACGCCCTCATAAAGAGAACTACCCCACCCACGATTTGGAGTTGGCAGCAGTTATCTTCGCTCTAAAGCTGTAGAAACCTTACCTGTACGGAGAGCGTGTGGAGATCTTCACAGACCACAAGAGCTTGAAGTATGTATTCACACAGAAGGAGCTGAACATGAGGCAGAGGAGGTGGTTAGAGTTGATGAAAGACTTTGACATCTCATTGCAGTACCACCCAGGAAAGGCCAACGTAGTCGTCGATGCCTTGAGCAGGTATCCGTTGGCTATGTACTTGACGACATATAGACATTTGCTGGCAGATTTGGAAAGCTTGGAGATTGAGGTGTTAGTTCCCCGTACTGAGATTCAGATGTGGGGATTGCAGATACAGTCCGAGCTGATGGACAGGATCAGAGCTGCGCAGTATAATGATGAGGCTCTGAGGAGGATCAGGGCACATGTTCGGGCAGGATTGTCGGACGACTTTACTATCGCAGATGATGGTTCCTTACGGCACGGCACGAGGATGTGTGTGCCGAGCGGGAAGTTGCGCGAGAAGGTTTTGCAAGAGGCACACCGCTCTCAGTACTCGATGCATCCCGGTACCAACAAGATGTATCGAGACTTGAGGGAGCACGTATGGTGGTATGGAATGAAGCGCGAGGTAGCATGCTTCATATTCCGGTGTTTAGTGTGCCAGCAGGTAAAGGCATACCGGCAGAGGCCAGGTGGTTTGCTTCAACCTTTACCGATTCCAGAATGGAAATGGGAGCACGTGACCATGGATTTCGTTTCAGGGCTTCCACGTTCTCTAGGAGGAAAGGACGCGATTTGGGTCATCGTGGACAGGTTGACCAAATCAGCCCATTTCTTACCTTTCAAGGTGGGCACGTCGACAGAGAGGCTAGCAGAGATGTACGTGTGACAGATCGTTAAACTTCATGGAGTTCCTGTAAGCATCATCTCGGATCGGGATAGCCGTTTTACTTCCCACTTTTGGAGGAGTCTGCAGGCTAGCTTAGGCACTCAGCTCAAGTTCAGTACCGTATATCACCCCCAGACAGACGGGCAGTCTGAACGGACTATTCAGACTCTCGAGGATATGCTACGCACTTGTGTTCTAGATCTCGGAGGTTCTTGGGAGGATCATCTGCACCTAGTAGAGTTCGCTTACAACAACAGCTATCAGGCCAGCATCGAGATGTCACCATTTGAGGCTCTTTATGGACGAAGGTGTCGTATACCGTTATCTGTCACTACCACTTTTCCATGTAAGGGTATTTCTGTAATTTAACTACTTAAATAATTATGTATTTAATTAATTGCTGAGTTTTATAAGTAATTATATATTGTTAATAATATTTAGTTTTAGGTCTAACCCTAGAAATCCATTAGGACAACCCTAATGGGTAAACCCTAGTTAGAAAACCCTATTCTAGCATAACCCTAGAATTTAAAAATAAGGGTGAACCCTCAAAACCCTAGACTGGCTAAACCTTAGTTAATTAGGTTCTACATGACCTAATCAGACAATTAACATCCTAGCCACGCTTTGGTAGTTGACTCGCTTATTATGTCCTTGCTGGGGCAGTATATATTTATAATATCACACGTTCAGGAGTTTGGAGGCATTCTCGATGCACAACCAAAATATAATTACGTGACACGATCTGTCGTACCTCGACGTACATTAAATCATGAATAATATCAGACAATAGTGGTATCAACATGGACACAGTATTCGAGTCTAATTACCAATTATTTATTGGGTCATGAAAGAATAAGAAATATTCAATCAAACAAGCAAGGTCGCATGGTTCTCTATGCCGCATGGGAAGTCGAGGCCGCCTATGAATCAGGGCCGCATGACAAATTCTGGCCGCATATGAATTCAGGATCATATGACAAATACTGGCCGCATATGAAGTCAGGCCGCATGTGAAGTCAGGCCACATGAAAATTCCTGGCCGCATATGAAGTCAGGCCGCATGCTCAGGATTAAAGTGTACTCCTTGGGACAAGTGTTGAAGTAACGACAATAAATAAAGTGTCAATGATGTGACATAAAGTGATTGATATGACAAGCCATAAAGTGTGTGAGAAAGAAAAAATAAAAATTATATAAATATGTGCCACGGTTCGGAGTCATGCGTCCAAGGAAAATGGTCGCATGCTCTGTTTGCCGCATATGCCTGCTTGCCGCATATGGGTCGGTCCCGCATGGTGTTCGATGCCGCATGGAGGTCTTTTGGACTTAGCAAAATTCTCATTCCTTCAGCGAATGAAATCCAAGGTGTTGAAGGATACTTGTGTAAATAAGCAGTCATGCTTCCAACAAGGTGGACACATGCTATCAGTATGTAGAAAGAGGTCAGGCAGCATAACCCTCTCGGGCCGCATAGCACTCTCAGCCACATAACTCACTGGCCACATGAAGACTTCATCTTCTCCAAATAGCAGGTTCGGCCATGGTGGAAAAGCTCAAAAAACTGAAAACTTATTTTGTCCATAAAATTCTCATTTTAAGTCCAAATCGGGTGAACCAAAAGCCAAAATGCTCTAAATTGAAAGCTCTATCATGTAGCAAAAATTATTTTTCTAAAATACATATTAACTGATCAAAACTAAGAAAAACTTATGAAACCCATAAAAACTCCAAGTTTAGAAATGTAGATCTATACTAATACATCCATTAAAATAGAAAACTCCAAGTAACTAAAGTGCTTAGAAACACATAACAAATATAATGGAATAATAATATGGAGGGTTTCTCTATTTCTCATGCAAGGTGTACTTGCCTATGGTAATAGGGAGAAAAAACTAAAGAAAGAGGAAGAAATGAAGAAGTGAAGAGAGAGAGAGAGAGAGAGAGAGAAATGTTGGATTATATATGGTAGGGTTGAGGGTTAAATCAACGGTTCTCATGACTTGAACCAACCCACAAAATAAACTAAGAACTAGGTTAAACCAAAGAAGGGGTTTTGTTTCCAAGCACATGCAACTATGCTAAAATAAAAAAATACGTTCCAAATACGTATATCGCGAACAGGGAGTAACATCTCTATCTACCTTAGAAAAATTCTGTCCTCGGAATTCGAATACATGTGATAGCTAGAGAAGTCAGGACAAGCATGATACAAATCTACTAGAAACTACACATGTAAGCAATATCATCCCAATATGCAAGTGATCACCTGATCACAGAATTCGATATATGAAGGCGTAAGGAAAATATAACTTCTTAATCGAATAGGTGCGGGTACGGGGATCTAATATCATTCTTGTGCTCCCACGTCGATTACCTAGAGAGTGATGGCCCCGAGCAACCCGGACAAGAGAAATAGTCTGGTTCTTGAGCACCTTCTCCTTTTAGTCCAATATGGATACGGGTTGCTCCTCGTAGTATAAGTCGGTACCAACGACTAATTCAGAGTGATTGAGGATATGACTCAGATTCAGAATATACCTATGCAACAGACATACATGAAATACATCATGTACCTCACATAGCAAAGGTGAAAGGGAAAGACAATAAGTAACATCGCCTTCCAGCTCTAGAATATCGAACGGGCCTACGTATCACGGACTAAGCTTTTCGGGATCCCTGAATCTAATGACTCCACGGGTAGGCAAAATTTACAAAAAATTGTGGTCGCCGACACGAAACTCTAAAGGTCTACGATACTGATCTGTCCAATGATGATGTCTATCTTGTGTAACCCGAAGTCGCTCTTTAATCTTCTTAACAACCTCTATTGTCTGTATAATCATTTCAGGACCTAACAACTCTCGCTCACCAATGTCGTCCCAAGCCAACGGTGACCTACACCTGCCGTACAATGCTTCAAAATGTGCCATTTGAATATTGGTCTGATAACTATTATTGTACGAAAATTCCACAAAGTGAAAATAATCTCCCAAGATCCACCAAGATCTAAGGTACATGCTCGTAGCATATCCTCCAAGGTCTGGATGTCACTACCACTTTTCCATGTAAGGGTATTTCTGTAATTTAACTACTTAAATAATTATGTATTTAAATAATTGCTGAGTTTTATAAGTAATTATATATTGTTAATAATATTTAGTTTTAGGTCTAACCCTAGAAATCCATTAGGACAACCCTAATGGGTAAACCCTAGTTAGAAAACCCTATTCTAGCATAACCCTAGAATTTAAAAATTAGGGTGAACCCTCAAAACCCTAGACTGGCTAAACCTTAGTTAATTAGGTTCTACATGACCTAATCTAGGGGTTAAACCTAGGCTATACACTAGAAACCCTAACTGGGCCTTAATATATAAGAGGAACCCTCTCATTCTTCATGTAGAAGAGGAAAACCCTAGCCTCCACCAGAGAAAACCAATCCTCCACCCCATTTTCGAGATTCAACCTAGGGCTCCCATTTTCTCCTCCTTCAAAGCAAGAGAAGAAGAGCCTCGTTGAAGAAACCTTCCCTGCAGGTGAGAACCCTAATTTTCTTCATTTAATTTCTGTGTACAGATGATAATGGCCATTAGGAACCCCCAAATGCTGTGTGTGTAGTTCGATTTTAGGGTTTTTGGATTAGGTGGGTGACCCGTATGGGGTTTTCCCCAATTACCAGGAACCCTAACCCTAGATTTGGTTTGTAGACAGATTTTCCCCATTTTCATGTAGATATAAATTCAATTTTAGGGTTTACTTATCTAGGTATTCTAATTTCTGAAATTGATGTATGAATCTATATGCATATATATGTATTGTGGTGGGGGGATGATGTAATGAGTTCAGAACTGTGTATTTCTGTGTGCAGTCGGGTATGTACAGGCTGTGTTTGGGTTTCATGGTGTATCGGGTTGAGAGATTTCTGTGCACAGGGGTTTGATTTCTTTGCTGTGCATCTGTGTGTGAGATGAGGGTGTAGAGTGTGTTTTAGAACTGTGTAACTGTGCAGATTTCAGTATATGTGTGAGAAGAAAGTGAGAGAGGGGAGGAAATCTGTATACTGTGTGTGTGTGTTTTGTGTTAGGAATTTCAGTGTCTGTGTGTGGCTGTAGGTCAATAACTTGAGGGTTACAATGTGCAAGATATCAGTTTTGTTGAGAGATTTGTGTGCATCAGTAGGTTGTAACTGTGCAGTGTGGGTATCAGTCCATCCCAGAAATCTGGGTGTATATGTCTGTGTGTGGCCTTAAGGTATAGTGTGTGTCCATGAGTAATCAGCATACATAGTGTATCAGTCACCCATTGCATATTGTGTGAGAGTTGTGTTATTCCTTGCTGTGTAGATTTCAGCCTGTGTTATCAGTGTGAGGGATTTTTCTTGTATCCAGTCATGTGTGTGTGTGTATGGTATCAGTCTAATATATGTGTGTGGAGTGAGTTAACTAGGACCTATGTGAACTGAGAACTGTGTGTCCTTGTTCATGTGTAAACTGTGCAGATATTCAAGTGTGTGTGGGTGTGTTAATTCTGTAGGAGAGGAACCAACTGTGTTCCTGTGTGTGTATGGCTGTGTGTGTGAACTGTGAGTGATGGTTAATAGGAAACAGAGTGCCTAGGTGCAGTAAGGTAGCAGTAAGTTTCAGTAGGTTAGATAGCTGTGAGGTATTAAATTCCTGTGTCAGTATGTAACTGTGTATATGTATATAAGCCTGTGTGTCAGTTATGATACTTACATAATTTCAGTGTATACCTGTGTCCATGTGTAATCAGTACACATGTGTGAGTGGTGAGAGTATGCAACTAGGTAGTGAAGGAACTGTGTGTGTAGAGTGTTTTGTTCAGATTTTTGTGTGTGAGTTCAGCACCTTAGAACTGTGTGTTTTCCTAGTGTGTGTCTACATGTGTAGGGGTGTAGCAGTAGGCCTAGAACCTTAGTAGATGTGTCTCAGAATTCCCAGGCCTAAGGTATAATGTATAGTGTGTAGTCTTGGGTAGCAGTGGGAAGTTTCTGTTGTGAATTCAGTATCAATGTGATATGGATACCCTTGTTACTGATACATCTCACTTAGCCCTGATACTTGGCTGATGCTCTATTAGCAAGGATCAGAGTAGATTAAGAGGGGGGGCTGTTGCAGTCCAAATTATCTCAGTTAGCCATTGAGATACATGTGTGTGTGTGCCCCTTTTTGAGAGTGAATTATCTAGGTTAGATGTGGACATGTGCAGTGGGTTAGTATCAGTAGGATATATGTGTATCAGTGCCATACCTGTCTATGTGTGACTGTGTATTCCTGTCCAGTGTGTTGGGCATTGGGGTTTCAGTATTAGTGTTAGGAAGAAATGCATCAGTTAGCAGTGTGAGTGAGTTGGTAAATTAGTATAGATGTTGATATGGGGTACTGTGGGTTAATGGTATTAAGTATATGAGTAAGGTATAAGTTAAGTCACTAAATAAATACTACCCTATAGATAAATTGGGCAAGTATATTTATAAGTCATATATATTATTACGACTCACTATATGGTCTATATAGCTATATGATACCTAGTATCTAGATACTCATGAGGTGGACCTAGAAACCTAGTCACAACCTAGTTTTAACTAGTATTAGTTAAAAATAGCTAGTATGAACCTAGAAGCAAGGTATTAACTAGTTTTGACCAAAAACCTAGAATTGACTTGGTTGGACCTAGTATTGACCAGAAAACCTTAGACATGGCCTAGAAACCTCGTTTTTAAATTGTTAAGCATGTTATTCTTTTAATTCATTAATTAACATTGAATTTCCATAAATAGGTCATTGTGATTCCATTTTGGACCTCGCTCCTTACATTCTGCTCAGGACCACAGGCGAGTACATTCTCTGACAGTTTTCATTGTTGATTATTTCTATAAATTGTAGTGTATTACATACTTGATTCCGACACTATGGATACACGGGTTAGCACCCTAGATCCCCATCATGAGGAGTCGTGATTGGAATCCATCGTGCTAGCTGGGGGATGGGGAACTATTAGTAAATTATGTGATCATATCCAAACCTTTACATGCATCATAGCTCACCCCACTTCTCACGTCGGGTGCGGCCTGACCATTTACATGCATCATAGCTGTTATATATGATTAACCTGACCACTACATGCATCATAGCTAACCATATGGTTAGCCTGACCTACAAGAATCATAGTTAATCATATATAACCAGCCTGATCAAGTCCCAAGCCGATCACATAATAAACTGATAATTCAAACACTTGGCTAGATGTCTATTTCATTCAGATTCACTTGTTCTAGCATTCACTATCTATTGTTTATTGCTAGATGCTCTATTACCTATTTCTACATCTCCAGTACTTTACATTTCCAGCATTTATTTCCATCTTGTATTTCTTACACTGTTTATAGTCTTTGTCAATTTAATGAAACTACTGTTAGTGCTTGTGCTTCGCTCCAATCCTGACTGGATAACATTTTTCAGAGGACCTGGAGAACTTGTGCCCCACTCATTACGGCCCAGGATTAGAGGAAGATTTCACTCCAGAAACCCCAGAGGAGTTGCCTATCCTAGAGGAGATTTTACCTGCCAATACTTAGATTATTTCTTTTGTATTATTGTTCTAGACTGAGACTGAGTTATATTTATTATTTTGTGATTTTGTGAGGTCATCTAGACCCAAGATTTGAGTTGGACTTATTGTGGTTGGTTTATATTAGAACTCTTTTCTATTATCATCGTGCCATTATTTTCTATTTGCTTGTGTTTGAGTATATCATAGAACTGTGGATTATTTATCATTGTCCTCCGTGCGGAGTTGAGACTATTGGCAGGATATATTATATGTTGAGACCTAGACAGCGTTCTACCGCCGATGCTTCGGCGTAGGCTGGACGTACCCACGACTCATGCCCAAATTTCGGGTGCGGGTCGTGACAATGAGTGAGCTAGTGAGGGTCAATAGCAGTAATAAGAAATAACAATAGCAGCAACAATAACTTGCACCATATGCAAGTGAGTACATATTATATACATGTGTGTTTTTGAGTATGTTTAGTGAGTTAGTGTTAGTGAGTTAGTATCGGTTAGTGTTTAAGTGTTAAATGTTACAAGCTAGATAAATATAAGTTAAGTGGTAAATAGTTTCACATAGATAATACTTATTATAAAAGTAGAATAACTAGGAACCCTTGTCGTCACCTCTAAAGTTATGTGTCTGTTTGCCATTAAATCAAAAGGAGAACTAAAAGAACTTGATTTGATTAAATACGAAAGAAAGTAGAGAGAAGTCTTAGAAGATAATCTAAGTACAAATTTATTTTCTGGGGCGTTACCATTGAGGGTTAGGAGTGTAGCAACTCTCTTTACTCCGTAGACGATCTGATGCAGAAGCTCATCTCTCTCGCTTAAGTGTAGGTTCGCAGATAGCCAGCTTCTTTTATGGGTGTGGTACCCTGCTATTTATAGTCATCCCTGGGCGTGCACATATTGGGCCACATGGATGTTGGAGGGTGCCATATATCCCTTCTTAACAGGGTGCAGCTATAACCGTGAGTAGGTCGAGCTGCTACGTGGGCGCTTGTTAGGATTTTATATTGTTGAAAATCTGGGTGGTTCTCATCTTTTGTGGGCGTGACTTGGTCAGCTTGACATATAGTCCACAATTGGTGGAGAGATTTAATCTTGTCTTAACAGCGAGATATGGTCTTCCTGGAGTCTGAAACACATATGGCTAGAGACGCATGGGACGCATGGAGTCTAGGATGCATGGAGACAAAGATGCATGGAATGAATAGAGTATGAGAGGAATGGGGCTAGAGACGCATGGGACCGCATGGAGCCTAGGGCACATGGGGCCAGAGACGCATTGGACCGCATGGAACCTGGCATGCATGGGGTCAGTTGTGTTGTACACTTGGCACTGCACATCCATCGAGAGAGAAGGTCTGTGCTGACGTGAGACTTCTGTCATTTAGTCTGTTTACGTCTTTTGAGGCATTCAAAAAATCCTTTTTGTCAGGATTCTGTGTCCGAGGTGATCCGGTTGTCAGGATGCCACGTCAGGTATATTTGCGGCCAAAGTTGTTTCGGCTAATTGGGACGCATGGATGTCGTAGTTTTTGGCCGCAGGGAGAATCTGCGGCCTTATCTCTTCTCAATTTTTGTTTTGGGGCGTAGGATTACTTAGATGCATATTTTCCATGCTTCTACAAGCCCCCCTTCAAAGTTTTCAAACTGACAATTTTAGAATACTTTGAATAAGAAGCATGCAGGAAGAAGCACTTTTGGCCGTGTGGCTAGAAGGTCACATAGACGTTTTAAATCGCATGGATGTTGGGTCGCATGGGCATTTGGGCTACATAGGCGGGCACTTCTAGGCTGTCAAATCGTCATTAACTAATAAATTTTTTTGATCTTTATTAGATCTCATTTGGGAATCTGTGCCATCTCCTGATATAGGGACCGAGAGGCCGCTGTTTCAGGGAGATTAAAGTGGACCCCATAAATTGAGGCTTTAGGTTCATCCTCATAACTGCTTGGTTTATTATCTCGATTACTTCACCCTGCTTTGAGGCCTATAAAATAAGCGGTGGAGAGGAGATAGAGAACTTTATCTCTTTTTTTTTCTTTTCTTCTCTTGTAAGGGATGCTGTAGGGTAAGTCTCTTTTCGTCGAGGGATTGATCAAGGGCGATTTTGACCCATGCCCCCCCAATCCGGGTATTTTGCTTAGAGGTAGGGCAGTACTGTACTTCTCATGCTGGGCTATGGGGGAAGAGGCACCAGTACACTATCCTGATGTAAGGATGCACGCAGACCCTTCGCAAGATTCTGTCGCCTAGATAGAGACTCGTCTTGGACATGTGCAAACTTCTTCAAAGAGTTCTGTCGTATGGACGAGCACTCCTCTGCAATATGTGCGTCGAGCTTTGGTGTGGCCGTATGGGTGGGGATAATCTACTTTCATGCGCACAGAGCTTTATCTCTGGCTCGACCGCATGGATGAGATCTCTTCTTGCTTGTGCACGCAGGCTCGGTTGTGAGTCGCTGCGGCCAAAACTGTCAAATGCTACAGTTTTTGCCTTTATATGATCTTCACTGATACTGATGTATGTCTTCTTTTTGGCAGGTTTTTCCCTCACTCGTGTTGCTCATGATGGAGCATGGAAGGATATCATAATACCTGTCATTCATAGAGAATATCACCCGTATGCGGTGGTTCCTCGTCAAGAACTAATCCAGGAGATACGAAAAGTTCGCCAAGAACCGATCCAGGCGATGAGGAATGTTCGGCAATGATTGATCGAGATGACAAGGATGAACATCCCACATCACACGTTGAGTCATCCTTGTTCATGCAGCTTGCTAGCTATTTTTCTCCCTTTTATGCGAATTGCTATCGGTTGGAAGCTTGTGGTAGCAATGGCAGGATTTGGACTAATTGTTATTCCTGTCTTCGGTCTTCTAGCCTGGTTGTAGAGCATTTTCTCCTACTCTTCCCTTATTATCCATCAGTATGGATTCTTTTCCATATTCTGAGGATTGCATTATGGAGTGGTGAGCCAGAAAGCTTTGAGCTCTGCTTTTAGGCCCACTTGTGTCCGTGGCAGAAATAATATGGGGATGCCTTTTAATGGAAGAGGTTCTTGCTGGCGAGAACTCATGGAATTCCTTAAAAGGGATTTCCATCATATGAACTAAAGACCTTGAATATTAATAAAAATCCTTGAAATATAATACATTTTCATCATATGTACTCATGATCTTGAATAAAAGTTTCTCTTTTTTTGGAACTTCTTCCTGCATTTGTCGTATTGTATATTATAATTTTTGGATATCATATCATAAGAAATATGGATGTAGTATAATACCGCAGTTTGTCGAGGATATCCCGCTGGAGAACTTTTGGTGGACTTACTATTTGTTGCACACGTTGAGTAAAAATAATAGGTTCAAAAATAATCGCTATCATAGGTACTGTGGACGTGATAGGTTTTATGGACTTAACACCTCTGGCATACCTAAATTTAAGCACGGGTGATAAGTTAAGGTGACAACTGATAATAGTCATAGGGAGAGGTTTGCTCAGAGGTCACATGGATATGGCAAACTCTTGGGGGAGGATGTGAGAACGATAGCTCAGGGGTGACGTAGACCTGAGCTGATCGGTAGTTATACCGAGAGATTATGTATAATCTCGATATTTTTTAAGGAAAAGGAAGCGAGCCAAGGTAATATGGACATGGCTGTTTGCTTCCGTTGAGGATATCCTACTGGGGGACCTTTGATGGACTTACTACTTCTTCCGTACTAGAGTGCAAGTAATAAGTTTGAAAATAATCCCTATTGTCACGCCCCAGTCCCAAAATACTTAGGACTAGGACACGTAAGCCTGCCAGCCGCATGGTTATGGCACTCCAATATATGGAAACCAAAACTCATACGTATGCTGTAATATGAATAACAATTCACAAGTAGTATAACTATCACAAATCACATGGTATAGTCAATAAGAAGTATCTAAGGGTCACAGTCGGATGGAAACAAATCCACTGCCGAACTAGAATATAAAAACAAACACAATATAAGTACAACAACTAACCATCACTAAGACTCGAAGAGAAGACCTCCTCAAAATATACGTAGCAAGTCCAGATCTGCGCTCCTGCGAATACTGATGAACATCTACACCTGGAAAGGGACCAGGTCCTCAGAGGGACATAACAAGATACATAGAATCATGATAATAAAGTACTGAAATAAATAACCAATGGGTCGCCTAACCATCTATGTGAATGTAGTTTGAGAACAACTTTCTAATAAGTGGGCTATTTGGCCATAAATCGGATTGGCATGATTCTCTCAGAGAATCAGGGACCTACAAAGCATGTTGTCTTTTGAACGGCAGAGGCCGCCAAGTAGTATAGGGGTCATCAAGACCGCGTATCTCCGGCGGAGCGTACGGGTTACATAAAAGGAAAGTACAAGGGAGCCCAAATGCGGTACTTGTTGTTCTCCCCACCCCATGCTCTAAGCATGTCACATCCATGACACAATTTGGTTCATAGCCTATCTTTAGTACAATAGCTCAACCCTGCAACCAAACAAGGACAAGGATTGGACCATCGTACTACAATAGGCTATGTCCCTGGACTACTAATAACTGCTAAGTCTTCTAGCATGCAAAGTTTCTAACAACAATTATCCCTAACGCACGACCATACGTACAGGAGCCCAGATCTGTCACTCAGTCCGTGATCTATATGAAACTCACACTCGTGTTACAACTGTGTCACGGCCAATGAAACCTAATGATGCTTCACGATAATGGGACGGTCTCATAAGCAAGGTCAATGCATATACATAATAAAAATATATCACGACGACACCGTCATTGTATCCAAGATCCCTTGGACGCGCAGTTTATATAGCAGTTAAAATATATGAACTAAAGACAGAAAATAAATATGCATGCAACATATGGAATATGAATAACAGTACAATGGCAAGGTATACTTGCCTAGCAAGAAGCTGCGATGTACGAATAACCTGCTCCAGAAGTCGTGCAGAACAAATCAAATATCCTATGTACATATAATATAATACAATAAAATTATTAATCATTACACTAGTACATACACAACCATATTTACACTGGACTCAAGGGGTATACTAGGGGTGGCACTAGTCATCTAATACGGTCAATTACGCGTTGAATTACTCGGGGTCACATCTTCAATTGCTGTACATAATCAGACAGTCAACTGACAGGTGTCTAAGCCAGTACGTTAATGTACGCGAGGCAGTCAACTACATGTTCTTAGGGTCAACATGGTCAAGGTAAATACGGGATAGTCCACAGTGTCCTAGGGTCATATAGTACATACATATATAGTCACAACTATTATTTAGCATTTAATTACATATATATTCATATAATTATATAATAATATAACCAATAATTTATTTATATACCTATTTAAATATATTTACTAAATATATATATACGTACCAATAAATATTATACATATACCAAATTCAACAGTCCACGCGTATGCGTACATATGCGTATACGAGTTGGATTCGCCGACTCAGGGTCCGATATCAGCTAGCAGTCATAAGCAATACGCATGTCCTAATAACATATACATAAGCACACATACAAAATAAGAAAGGAGGGACAGGTTCGAACCTCGAGGTACGCGCACAGACATGACGATGACGACGGTGAGGTTGACGATGATGACGACGAGGGTGATGATGAGGGTTATGATGATTGACGATGGTGGATTGATGATGATGTTGATAATTGGAGGTGATGATGATGGTAGTTATGGTGATGGTGAAGATGATGATGATGATGATGGTGAGTTGTGGTGATGGTGAAGATGATGATGATGACGACGATGATGAGACAACGATGAAGTGATGATGATGATGATGATGATAATGATGATGGAATGATGATGATGAATTGAAATAATGATGATGATGATGGTGGTGGTGGTGTTAATGAGATAATGACGATGATCGTGGTTATGGAGGCTGCCGGAGTCCGGCCAGGAGAGGTCCTGCAAGGAGGAGGACAGGGAGGAAGAAGACAGGGTAAGTTCGACGAGGTCCGGTGGTATTGCTGGTGGCGAGGTGGACGACGGGAGATGGAGGGCGAGCTGCTGTTGCGGAGGTCGGCGAGGAAGGAAGGGTGGTCCAGTTGCTCGGTCGGGGAAGGAGGCAGGCCGTAATGCTACTCCGGCCAGGCCCAAGCGAGGCAGAGGAAACGATGGAGTCTCCGACGAGTTCAGCAGTAGGTCGAGGTCGGCGCAGCGGCTCAGGAACGTCGGGTAAGGCGTAGAGAAGAGGAGGAAGAAGAAGAGGTTGGTGGTGGTGGTGCTGTCGGGATTCAGTCCAGATGGGAGGAGCACGGCGGGTTCGGCAGGATGTGGTGGCTCCAGGGTGATGGATTCGACTGCTCGTCATGGGTCTGTGCTCGGGTGTGTTCGGCTGGCAGGGATGGAGAAGATGGTGGCGGTAATGGCAATGGGGTGCTGATGGTCCGGCGAGGGAGGTCGATGGGAAAGGAGGATAGTGGTGGTGGTTTGCTGTCGACTCCGGTAAGGAGGATCCGGCAGGTTGGGGAGATCACCGGAGGAAGAAGGGTGGACTCGCGAAGAGGACTGGAGGAATTGGAGGAGGAGAGCTAGGGGACTGGCTCTGATCGACGGCTGGGACTATTCCGGCCGGTGCGGCTGAAGGAAGAAGAAGAAGAACAGGAAGAGGAGGGGGGAGGTCGGCTAGGAGTGCTTGGGTTAGATTTAGGTTTTAGGTAAAAAGAAATTAAGGTATATTTATATGTAAAGAGGTAAAAATTTGAGGTTGACCTAAGGTTTGATGTTTAACCTAGGTTTTGGATTTGGTCAATATTCCTTGGGGTGGGCCTTGGGCTTACATGGGGATGTTTGGAGGGCTAGGATTTATATGGTTTAAAATACAAGGATAGATTTAAATGGGGGGCGATGTTTGTGCGTTGCTCATTCCGAAAAATTTCTGAAAAATTCATGTGAAGGAAAAAATGAGTTTCTTCATGTATTGTCCAATGGTGTGGATACCTCAATGCGCTTCTGCATAAAAAGTGCCCAAAATTGGAAAATTGTACAAGGATGGAAATTGGAATAAATTAATTAAAATTAATGTGCAAGGCGTTCTTGAATTAATTAGAAGTATATAGGGATAAAATTAGGTGGGACACAAATGTCATGGACGTAGGGGGCTCAGAGTAGAATATTACCAAAATTAGGTTGTACAAAATGGGTCAAGATTGTATCTCCAATTTCGATTGGAACGCACAAGGACACAAAGTTGGAATTATTTAGAATTAAATAGTAACGTCCACGACGAATATTGTGCGACTAAAATATAGCACAAGAGAGCATGATTATGAGTTACACAAAGGTCATAATAGAAGGCGGGCACGTCTAGGACAAGGGTGTAAAATTTGTAGGAAGGCAATGGCTAGTGTAGTGCTCCAATTATCGAAGCAACGGTTAGGTGTGCTACGTGATACAAATATCGTTAATTAAATAAAATATCGTGTCCTATTTCCAATTGGATATAAACTAGCCCTAGTTTCTCTATCTATGCCACGTAGGCCTAATTTTTGGGTGAGGGGGTTTATACCTATCATAGGTAATATGGACTTGATAGATTTTGTAGACCCATTATTTTTTGTGCAGTTTGAGTGCAAGCAATAGGTTTGAGACAAACCCTACCAGAGGTGATATAGACGTAGCAATTTTTGTTGACTTAGCACCACTGGCGTACCTTGGTGAGTACGGGTGATAAGTATAAATGACAACCGATATTAGAGGTAATGTGGATGTGATAATCGATAGCCAAGACCAGGGAGGTTTGCTCAGAGGTAATATGGACCTGGCAAACTCGGCCGAGAAGAAATATTAGAAAATTAGTTCAGAGGTAATATGGACGTGAACCGATGTCTGTGCAACTTACGGAGGAGTTATTTGCTTAGTGTGGTCTATCCAAAAATGAAGATATACCTGAGGGTTGCTCCATTGGGGAGGTAGGATGATAGCTCAGAGGTAATATGAACATAGCTAGCATATCAAGAGATTGGAGTGAGTGGTCGCTGCTGGAGTGTGCAGGTGGACCTGAGGACTGCTCCGCTTGGCAGACTTTGAGGATCCATCAACCGTTGCGTATCCAGGGCTCCTGGATACGGATGATGACTTTTACAAGAATTTTTAAAGAAGGAAAAAATGTTGCACATAGGCACTTGCTGGGAGTGAAGAACCAAGAGTGTAGAGATATACATCTGGGTTATCCCGCTGGTGATGAGGGGAGTACAAGTCAATTTTTGATATAGTACTTCTTTAAGAACTTGTCTTTGATAGGCATCATGAGCAAGTCATTATTGGATTTTGTGAGCCGGTAGGCGCCGTTGGAGAATACGGACTACACGATGTATGGGCCCTCCCATTTAGACTAGAATATATCGGATGTCTTGTGAGTCATAACCATCGGTCTCCTTACGTTTAGGACGAGATCACTCACTTGGTAGGTCCTCTTCTTCACCCATTTTTTGAAGGTTCCAGAGAGACGTGCATGGTACAACTCAATGTGCTGCTGAGCTAAGAGTCGTTTCTCGTCTAGTGCTTCCAACTCTTGTAGTCGTCGACGCTAGTTGTCATCCATGGTTAGCTGATTGGAGAAAGCCACTCAGAGTGAAGGGATTTGGATCTCGAGGGAGAGGATTGCTTCGCTCCCGTACACAAAAGAGAATAACGTACTTCCTGTAGCTATCTGGACCGTTGTACGGTAGGCCCAAAGATATTAACCCAGCTTCTCGTTCTAGTCGCGCTTATTGGATGACACGAATTTCTTGTGAACCTTGATAATGGTTTTGTTGAATGCCTCATCCAACCCATTTATCGCTAGGTTATAGGTAGTCGAAGCCACATTCTGAATCTAGTTTTTATCGTAGTACTGGTAGAACGCCTGGCTTGCAAACTGTGGACCATTTTTATGAAAGATCCTTCGTGGCAAGCTAAAATGGTATATGAAGTGATGCTTAATAAAGTTGATTATGTTGGATGTCTTGACTTATGCGATTGGTTCTGCTTCCGTCCACTTAGAGAAGTAGTCGGTGATGGCCAGGATGAACCGGTTCCTCTTAGACAAAGGTGGACTTATTGGTCTGATGATATCCATTCCCCATGCCTCAAACAACCAGGATACTACTTTTGGGTGTAGTAACTTCGATGGATGGTGGATGAAGTTTGCATGGATTTGGCATACTTGACACTTTCTTGCATAGTCAACGGCATACGCTACCATTGTGGGCCAGTAGTAATCCATTCTTAGGAGGCATTTCTATAGTTTTGGACCAGGTTGGTGTGCACCAAAGAAGCCATCATGAGCGTCCCGGAGGGCCTGCTTCGCTTCTGTATTTGATAGACATCGTAGCAGAAGGCCATCGTAGGACCGACGATACAATATTTTGGAAGCGGTATCATAATAGAACCGGAGGAAACGTCTTCTGATTAAAGTGGCCTCCTTTGGGGTTTTGGGTAGAATTTTGTAGACTACGTAATCAATGAATGGGAGTCTCCAGTCCTGGGTATCAATGTGTACTTCCGCCGTGTGGCTCAGACTTAGGTCGGGGTTTTTTTTGGGGTATACCAGCTCTTGACTGATCTACGTGATTAGCTGATAGGTATTTTTTTAAATTTCTAAGAAGGCAGCGAGACCGGCCAGGGCGTCAGCCTCGACATTCTGCAGCCGAAGGACATGCTCAATGAAGAAACCCTCAAATGTTGAGATGATGCCAAGCACATCTTGGTGTTACAAAATTGGGTCTTCATTCCAGACTTCATATTCGCCTTGGACTTGGTTGACTATCAGCTTGGAGTCACTGTATGTCTTTACATAGTCCACCCCCACTTATTTAGCAAGTTAGAGTCCAATAATAAGAGCATTGTATTCTACCACATTGTTGGAGCGGCTCCATGAGGGAATAAGCTCGATTAATGACCAGATTGTAGGGAAGATTGTCATGACCCGTACCCGATGTAGGGATGCAAGTCAAAAATAATGCCCAGCCTACGCCGCAGAATCGACGGTAGAACACTGTATTGTTCTGCTATAATATCTAAAATCTCACAATAATATAAAATCTGCCAACAATAGCTCACACAAAACTCAATCACAATATAAAGCACGAGAAGATATGAAGGAAGTCTAACTATACATCAAAAATATAATAATCAACAATAAAATAATATCCATTCATAAACTGTAAGCCGAAAACAAATCCGGTGCCATACGAAAAAGATCTTGGTACTTATTAGGGTACATACAGAAAATAAATCCTATTAGGGTACATACGGAAACAAAATAATATTGTGATTTGTAAATAAAGTATAAACTTTTATTAGGGTACATACGGAAAAGATCTTGGTACTTATTAGGGTATCCTATCATATTATATAGGTAGTGGTCATCTTAAGTCTTAATCATAGTGCTGATAAAACAAGTGTCAATAACAAGAATGGAAAGGTTACTAGTCTCAAGGGAAAGGGAATACAACTCGTATCGAGGTGGGGGTACAATTTATGCGATTTAAAACTAAGGGATAATCATCGGTCACAATCTACAGGAATGACTCAAAACTATCGAGTTCTAATTACCAAGCACGAGACATTAAGATTCAAGACTACAACTATAACCTTAGCAAACTATATATCCTAACATAGAATAAAATTACTCGGTCTACAATCAGAAGTGTCAGGTAGCACAAGTTAAAATATGAAGAAGTTAAAACATAATTAGTCGTCGCACAAATAGCGAGCGCTAAGGTTTCAGAGGAACTAGCCATGAAATAAAATAGAGGCTATTAATAATTTTATGGTTTTCCTAATGGAAGATGCTATGATAATCTCTGTGTTTGAGGTATGTTCAAGGGAAATATTATATTCATTCCCTTTGGCCTCCTAGGGTACTGTCTGCTAATCTAAAGACAAGCATCTAAATATATAGTTCTATAATACTATCCCACTTATAAAATTTAGGGTTGGTCCTAATATTCGACCTTGGATTTCTAGTGGTCCCTCAATACTAGGGTCAAACATCATGGTAAAACTTCTAACTAACTCTAGTAGTGTCTATACTACTCTCAAGTCTTCATAATATATCAAGGGGTAATGGTAAACCAATCTATATATAAGGAATTCTAGGGTTCACTAGATATTCTAAACTTAGTGGTGTGTCAACACTCTAGTTGTAATCTTAATAGGAAGGTTACCCTACTAATCATCTAGCGACATGGACTTCTATATTCTAGGAGAGGCTATACTCAAGGAACTATCAGGTAAGTACAGGAATCAAGCAGGATGCAAATTATTCAAATGGAATGGATTGGAAGGAGGATGAGTCATGGTTAATGTGGATGAGATCCTGTACTCTAGTCCTAGGTGCAGGCTTGTTCGGTACAGTAACGTAACCGAGACAATATGCTCTCGACCTGCATGGGCCACCACAAAAATATGTCATGCCCCAGTCCCAAAAATACATAGGACTAGGACACGTAAGCATGCCAGCCGCATGGATATGGCAACTACAATATATGGAAACCATAACACATGCGTACGCTGTATAATGAACAATAATTCATAAGTGGTAAAACTATCACAAGTCACAGGGTATAATCTAAATCTCATCCACGAAAATCAAATATAAATAAATGGCCAATATCTATGAAACTAGATCTCAATATAAGTATCTAAGGATGATAGTTGGATGGAAACAAATCCACTACCAACTAGAATATAAAAGTAAATACAATATAAGTACCACACAACAACACAATATAAGAATACCAGCTATCAATCACGGGCTCGAAGAGAAGATACCCTCGAAACATAAGTAACCATCCGAATCTGCGCTCCTGCAAATACTCAAGAACAGCAACACCTGAAAGGGCCAGGTCCTCAGAGGGACGTAACAAGATACATATAAATATGCCAATAAAGTACTGAAATATAAATATCCAATGGGTCGCCTAACCTTCTAAGTGAATACAGTTTGAGAACAACATTCTAACAAGTGGGCTAACTGGCCATAAATGGGATTGGCATGACTCTCTCGGAGAATCAGGGGCCTCAAAGCATACCGTATTTTGAACGACAGAGGCCGCCAATTGTATAGGGGTCATCACCGCCCGTATCTCCAGCGGAGCTTCCGGGTTACAGAAGGAAAAGTACATAGGAGCCCAAATGCGGTACTTGTTGTTCTCCCCACCCCATGCTCTAAGCATGTCACATCCATGACACGATTTGGTTCATAGCCTATCTTTAGTACCCTAGCCCAATCCTGCAACCAAACAAGGACAAGAATTGGACCACCGTACTATAATAGGCTATGTCCCTGAACCTCTAATAACTGCTAAGTCTTCAAGCAAACAAAGTTTCTATTAGCAGTTATCCCTAACACACGGCCCATACATACCGGAGGCCAGACTTGTCACGTAGTCCGTGATCTATATGAGACTCACACTCGTGTAACAACTGTGTCACGGCCAATGAACCTAATGATGCTACATGATAATGGGGTAGTCTCATAAACAAGGTCAATGCAAATACATAAATTAAAATATATCGCGACGACACCGTCGCGCGCATTTTATATATAACAGTTAAAATATATGAACTAAAAATAAAAAATAAAGATGCATGCAATATATGGAATATGAATAACAGTACAATGACAAGGTATACTTGCCTGGCAAGAAAGCTGCGATGTACCAATAACCTGCTCCAGAAGTCGTGCAGAATAATCCAGTATCCTACGCACATATAGTATAATACAATACTACCATTAGTTATTACACTAGCACATACACAACCATATTTACGTTGGACTCAGGGGGTACACTAGGTGTGGTACTGTCAACTAACATAGTCAACTGCGCATCTAATTATGCGGGTGCTACGTCTTCAAGTGTTGTACACAATCAGACAGTCAAAATATTGCGGATCTCGCCAGTACGTTAATGTATGCAAGGCAGTCAACTAACATTATTCTTAGGGTCAATATTGTCAAGGTAAGTATGGGATAGTCCACCGTGTCCTAGGGTCGCACCGTCTAAATATATATAGTCATAATTATCAATTAGCATTTACTTAATTATATAATACATATATATATATCCATATAATTATATAGTAATATAACCAATAATTTATTTACATAACTATTTGAATATATTTACTAAATATATATATATCAGTGAATATTATACATATACCAAATTGAACAGTATATGCGTACGCGTACGTACGTGTATACGAGTTAGGCTCACTGACTCAGGGTCCGATGTCAACTGACTGTCAATAAGCAATACTAATATCCTACGGGCATACACACAAGCACACATAAAAAGAGAAGACGGACAGGTTTGTACCTCGGGTACGTGTACGGGTACGACGGTGAGGTTGACGATGATGACGACGATGGTGATGATGATGATGATGACGACGATGATGAGATGACGATGACGCGATGATGATGATGGGATGATGATGATTCAATGGTGGATGATGATAATGGAAGATGGTTATGTTGATGATCATGATGAGGGGGTGGTGTCTGCCAGAGTCTGGCCAGGAGGAAAGGTTTGGCAAGGAGAAGATCGAACAAGGAGGAGGACAGGGACACAGGGAGATGAAAATGGAGGCCAGGGAGGAGAGATCCGGCAATGGGGAGGAGGAGGTGATGGTGGCTGCTGGTGGATGGCAGGGAGCGGGGTGGCTCGGGTTGTGAAGGTCCAGCTAGGTCGACAAGGGGAAGGGGGTGCTTGACAGGCGGGTCGTGCTGGTGCTGGCCTGGGTGGCTCGGCGGGGGAAAAGGATGAATGGTGGTGGTGGCAAGGTGGTTCAGTGGAGAGGAACAGGTGGGGGACTGGCCGGGCTGATCCGGAGAAGTCCAGGCGGAGGAGACGAAGTCGACGATGGGAGGCTGGTGGTAGTAGGGAGCGGGGGAGAGGACAGCGGTCGATGGTCGACGTGATCTTCGGCGAGAGGGAGAGGTCGAGTGGTGTCGATGTTGGGGTGGCCGGCGGAAGCGTTCGACGAGGGAAGAGAGAAGGTGCGGAGGAGGCAATTGTGGTGGTCGTGTTGGTGATGGTGAGGGGAGTCAATTTCGGCGGAGGCGATGGCCGCGGGTCGAGGAGGAGGAAGATGGAAGAGGATGGCGGTGGAGTGAACCCCGGCGGGTCGGGTGGTCGATGGCAGCGGCTTCACGGCGGGTTGGCGAGGTCAGGCGAGGCACGATGTTGGGAGGAGGGGTCCGACGGGATGGCTCAGCCGCTCCGGGGGTCGGGTTGACCGGAGCACCGACTGTGGGAGGAAGGAGATGGCTAGGAGTTGGGTTAGGGTAATTTAGGTTTTAGGTAAAAAAAAGCCTTGGGCTTATATGGGGATGTTTGGAGGCTACAATTACATTGGTTAAAATGCAAGGCTAGAAATAAATTGAGGGGGCAATGTTGTGCGTTGCACATTCTTAAAAATTATGGAAAATTCATGTGAAGGGGAAAAATAGATTTCTTCATGTATTGTCCAATGGTGTGGATACATCAATGCGCTTTTGCATAAAAAGCGCCCAAAAATTAGAAAATTGCACAAGGATAGAAATTGGAATAAATTAATTAAAATTAATGTGTACGGCGTTCGAGAAATGATTAGAAGTACATGGGGCTAAAATTAGGTGGACGCAAGTTTAATGGATGAAGAGGATTCAGTGTAGAATATTATCCTAAATTTGGTTTGCACAAAATGGTCAAGATTGTGTCTCCAATTTTGATTGGAACGCACAAGGGTACAAAGTTAGAATTTATTTAGAATTAAGAAATAACGTCCGCGACGTTTATTGTGCGACTAAAATATAGCATAAGAGAGCATAATTATAAGTTACACCAAGGCCAGAATAGTAGGCGAGCATGTCTAGGACAAGGGTATGAAGTTGGTAGGAAGGCAATGGCTAGTGTAGTGCTCCAATTGTCGAAGAAACGGTAAGGTGTGCTAAGTGATATAAATAATAAAAATTAAATAAAAATTTTGGGTCCTATTTTCAATCGGATACAAACTAGCCCTAATTTCACTATCTAAGCCAAGTAGGACTAATTTTGGGTGAGGGAGTTTACACCATCTATAAGTCGAAGTTCATAGTATGACGAACAGCAATCTTTCGGATCCTCTAAAAAATACTTTTTAGTCAGGAATAGAGCAAAGTATATCTTTAACAGCAGTTCTAAATCAATGATATAAACTATGTAGCAGTAAATATATATGAATATACAAGACGCAACAATAGATATAATGAGATATATAATAAGAAAATACTGGAATAAAGACAATAATGAACAATATGTCAATGAACAAGAATACTATTGACTAAGTGTATGAGTACTAGCTTTAACATGTGATCGGCTTGGAAATATGATACAAGATTTATGGCCTGGCTAATCATACGTGCAGTGTATGATTAACACTATACAAGATACAACATGGGTATGATCACATATCTACACTACATACTCTCCAACCCTGACTGGTATAGTGGATCCAACCATGGTATGCTATGGCACGGGATTCCCCAAGAAGATAGCGATTCTTCCCGAGAATCAGTGTCTGTACATGCACAAGATAATCCATGAAACAAGACATGCACAAGATACACCATATACAAAGAATAATATCGCATGATGAGATCCGGATATACCAATCCTTGTAACCATCGTGTCAAGAGAACATGGATATCTACACTAAATACAATGAACATAGAGGATATCATAAATGAGAAACTATCAGAGAATGTACTCGCCTGCGGTCTAGAGCAATGAATGTCAAACTGTGTCCGTAATCGTGCCACACAGACCTATATATGAAATATTGCATTAATACAAGGTTCTAAAATAAAAATAAGTTAAAATTTTATATCAACAAGTCAATTCTAAGTCAAAAATCAAACTAGGTCAACTCTAAGTTAATCCGGTCAAACTATAGTCAAACTATGGCCAACTATGGTCAACTACCTATTTTTAGGTTGCATGAGTCTATCTCAATGATATTGGGTTCATACATTATGAATCTAGGTCAATAAGCTATAACTTAGGATACTAAGATACCGTATCTCAGGATACGCAAAACAATAGGTAAATATCACATATCTATAATAAAGAAATAATAAAATATAAATCATAATTATAAATGCTAAATGATTATCTTGGTTTTGAACCAACTTGGTATCACAACACAAAACCTCGATCTTGATACCCAAACCCAATACCTTGATTATCCTCCAATACCTTGATACTTACCTTCGCATCTCAAGGTAAATTTAAAACCTTATTTATACTAACTATCCAACAATAATTATAAACTACCATGCATTTAATATTTATATAATATTATATACCTTATTTTAGTCACCTTAATACCAACCCATAATTAGTTTACAACTATCCTATTACTATGCCAATACCTACTACTCATACCTTGGTATATCTTGATACTTACCTTGGTATCTCAAGGTAATTTCCAAAACTTCATATATATACTAACTACCCATCAATAACTACATATATGAATCAAATATAACTCTAGTATGTATTAATAGAATAAATACTAACTACCAATTACACACCAACTACTAATACATATATACGTACATACATATATACCTACATATATATAATATATATAACTAAAAAATACTCATAACAATAGATAACTAAAATATACTAACTTATCCAATAATATGTATACTAACAACTAAATATTATACATATAGTTTACTAAAACACAATTAGGAAATTAGGAACATATATACGTATATATATATATATTAATAACTATATATATATATATCAAATATAATTAAATATCTAAATTAATTAAAAACTACCAAACTGTCATTAAAAGCTGCTGCCTACTGTCGTTATAACCGCTGATACTGCTGATACTCCGCTCCTTCCGCGACAGTTTCTGCTGCTGTCTCTAAATGCTGCCACTGGCTGTCGCTATTGCTACCTGCGTTGTTGCTATTGCTGCCTATGCTGCTGTCGCTAATGCTCTTGCTGCTATTGTTGTTGGCTGCTGTCTCTAATGCTCTTTCTGTGCTGCTGTTGGCTGCTGTTTGGTGACGCTGACCGTCGCCAAAGCTCATTATTTCTCTCTTAATATATATAATATATATATATATATATATATATATATATATATATATATATATATATATATATAAACCAAATAATATAATATATATATATATATATATATATAACTCATAATATATATATACACTATAATAATATACAGACATACATATATATGTACATAATAATACATATTACAATATAGTATCATATATATACATAGCTACAACTATATAAAATATATGTACATAATAAATACATAGTAATATACACACGCATACATAGTAATATATATATACATAGTAATATATACATATATGTATACGTATATAAAATCATACACTATATAAATACATAACAATATATAATATAACTATATATAACCATATATAAATATATCTACTATATATATATATATATATATACTACCACTTATAAATATATATCTACATGTAGAAAAATAGCTACATAATAAATATACACATTTAGTATATACATAGGTACATAGATCTAAGACACAACATTACATAAATATATATACATAATATAACCACAATAATTATCTATTTACATATACATATCTATACATGCTACCATATATAAATATATATACATATATAAGAATAGCTACATATAATATATACACATATAATATATACATAGATACATAAATCTAAGACACAATATTACATAAATATATATACACAATATTATATATATATATATACATATAATTATACTTCTCCATGAAATAAGAACACAAAAAAATTTGATCTACAATTAAATTATACATACATGGACCGTATCACCCCGTATCCCACTAGATTCTAGGATACGCATGCGACATGAGTCCACCATACATCCAAACGTACCCCGAAGGACACAAACAAGTCATATATATTATTTATGAACAATACAAAGAGTCAAATATAAATCTATATGTCCGTATCAAAATGTGACATGCACAAAGTCCCGTGTCGGAGAAAAAACCCCAAAATCAACATGTATCACCAAATTAATGGGATACGACCTACACGTACCCAATTGTAGATACGACACTATCCCCAAAGACACAAGCACATGCCAAATTGATCTATAGGACCAATTGACATACACAATAAATGTCAATCTCAGAATTCTCTCAAAATTGATATAAAAAATATCATAACTTTCTCAATAGGTCTCCTATAAACACAAAAAATACCATAACTTTCTTAATAGGCTTTCTATGGGTAGGTAGCCTATCCATATGGGTTGATTTTTCATAGTTAATTCTCAGATTTAGAACCTAATTTAAGGGAAGAAATTGAATTGTACCGATGGTTCTTTTAGAATCAATTTTGAACCATCTGCTAGAGGTTGTAACAATCCGAATGATCCCACTACATCAGGAGATGAATTCCCAATAAAATATCCAAAATTGGTAAAATAAGCCTTCAACTTGTAGATCATTGGTCCTCTTTGTAGATCTATGCTTCTTTCTTCTAGATCCTTGCTCCACTACTCTCCAATGGTGATTTAGGAAGGAATTGGGTAGAAATTTGGTAGGGATTTGGTGGAATTTGGTTGAGGAAAATTCTAGATCTAGATTTGGAATAAAAAAATGAAGAGAGAGAAAGTTTTTATCCCCTTTATATAGGCCTCACTTGCCCCCTCCCTCAAGCTACTCTGTAAAGTCTAAAATATCCTTTGGGGCCTCTCATGAAGAAATTAATTAAGGAGGGAAGCTTCTAGTCTAATGGTTTAATTAATTTAATCATCCTCCTAATCAATGGACTTTTTAGTTGAGCTCAATTCTAAAAATTAATACATGTTGGTCCATGAGTCTAAACTAAACTAGTTAGGTCAAGTAACACAAGTCCAAAAATAAATCTAATATGCTAACAATAAATAAATAAAATAATAAATAAAAATTTAACATGTATAATATTTAATTAATTACCAAATGAATAAAATATCCTTTTCTAGAAAGTGTGGAAGTGACAAATCTACCACCCAAGAAGAATTTTGTCCTCGAAATTAAAACTCTCACCCCTCTCTCTTGGGTCAGTCATATCCTATTCATACAAATCTTATTATGGTCAAACCCTATCAATCACAGTCTAAAATAGTATATATCCTATAACATACAATCATATCATTCTACATACTTGGATATAGTCTCTAACTATTATAAAATTCAGTCTCTGTCCTGCTGAGATATCTTCCTTTACTGGTGAGGTAATCTGCTATGCCACCTGTGGCCTATTCCATCATACACTATTAACCATAAATCTTGTCAAGATATTCTTAATACTGAGGGTTACCAAATACTAGTAATATACTATAGTTCTAGGTCATGGAAATGCTTAACTCACTGGCACTTGCTATCTAGGATACTATATAAAACACTGCTAAGATACTACCTTCTTGTTCTGTTTTAATCACCAAATTTTTCTCTTGCAATGAACACTTGTATACCTTTTCAATATGTGGTTACTTCAGCGCCATAGTGCCTGGTACTCGGACATTGGCTTGAGGTATTTCCTCTACCTGACAGTGATAGAATTAGCTCAGCTGTGAATGCTGTCGATGCCGATACCGAAAAAGTTAAAGGAAGCAGTAGAAGTACAACTATCCAATTGTAATTCCATTGCACATTCATCTTCCTCTAGAAATTCCTTTTGTTTGCATAAGCTATTAAGGTGCCGAGGACACTAGTAGATGCCCAGAAGGAGAGGGCTTGATTTCAGACAATTTTTAATAGACGAGATCGTAGAATAGAGAAGGATTTGCTACTAAGATCGGTTTTATTAGCACACCCTCGTCCAATCTAATACTCCCAATATGATGCCTTACTTAAATCTTGTTACTGTCTACGCAAGGCATCAACTCTCATATGTATTTTTAGATGACATCCTCATACCAAGTTACTCTTGTTTCTCGTCTATATTATTATACTAAAATTACTTGCCTCAACTTCTATAATACTTAAGTTACTATGTCTCTTGTTACTAGGTTATTTTTTTCTATCCGATACTTGGCGTAACTCATCCTCTAACATTTGTTAATCATCCTAAGGTTCTCATATGTACATTATTATCACAATAAATACACAATTATCTTCTAGTCATTACAAATACCATGATATCTCACTGATATTCATATACCCCTCGTACTATTCCCTGATACATACGACCTCTATAATCAAATTTAGCAAGGTACTATACTTACTTCTATATATATATATTGTCTCTCTCCTCTACTGCTTGGATTACTTGTACTATTACTCCCAAATATTTTTCTATCCATATTAACTGATACACCAATCCAATGTCATTACACAATGTACTTACTGTTACTAGCATATTACTCAGCTAATCCCTGATATAAAAACACTAGCACTCTTGATATAGTAACACTAGCTTCCTAACTACACAACATATGTCCTTAAGGTTCTAGGATACTAGCTTCATCATTAGATCACCTCTTCATACTCACTAGAAATCATGATCATTTGCGTCCAATGCACTAGTTATTAACTTCTATAATACACACATTTTCCTTCACTTTCAAGGCAGATATATGGTTCTATATATCTATTGATGTATATGTATTTCTGCTCAAACCTTTTTCAGACGGATATGCAAATCAGTGATGCACTATATATCTTCCATGACCAATCTTGATATTTCTCAGCCCATGACATAATATTAACGATCATGCTTTTACTTTCTGATACTCATAAACTTTCACACTGATACTTATCATCCACTGTACATCCTGTACATAATTTCTTGACACTTCTCCCACCTATTGCTTCCAACACATCACTAACCTCAATATCAGATGAGATACCCATCACTAGTCATATACTGGTACACTCCTATCTACTCACATTAATGCTCTACTTTTACCTGTAACACAAGTCATACTACTTTAATACAATATATTATTATTCCCTCATACTTTCCTATATACTTATGTGTACCATTCTAATATGGCATGCTCACTAATACCCTTTATGCATATATATTTCTCTACTCTTGACACACCCAAGTATCAACCACCAAATTGAATATCATGCTCTATTATTTTTTCACACAATTTCCTTTATACTTAAATGTTTACATGGATCACCCAACTACCTAAATTCATGAATATCCAGAACCGGCATGCTGACTCTGATACTAACTCCTGGAACAACTACTGATATTCTCTACTCCTTCTTCTACCTATAGTACCCATACTATCTATAATGACACCTATCATAGAACTATTGCTATAAAGTACTATGCTATGGGTTATCCCTAGATTTATGCCTATTCCTCACCTGTCCAACCAAGAACCACTTACAGACTCATAAGCCACACTCTCAACAGTCAATACTGATACTCAAGACATAGACCTAATTGTAATTCACCAATTATTATACTAACAAGGAACCCTAATGAAGCTCTATAAGGAATTAATCTAAAGAACTGAAAGTATCTCTACTACTAAGTTAAAGAACAATGGAACGAAGTCCTGAAATAACATAAATGAATAAATAGTGAGATGATACTTTAAGAACCAATTTAAGACACAATCTAATAATCATTCACGTCTGTCCAAAATTATGACACTTAGAATCCTCGCCACGCCAGTAAGCATAGCTGCGATAAATGATAGATTCCATAACTAGAGTATATAACTCTATAATCATGTCATCTAGAATTCTCACCACACCAACTGGTATGGCTACGAGAAACTCTAAGTTTCATAACTAAGATATGTAAATCCGATGTCAGGTTCCTACGTTTCTGCTACGCCAGCTAATATGGCTGCAATAAACTCTAGGATCTATAACCAAAGTAGACGTTTCACCTTTCTCACTATCCTCATCAATATATATCATCATATGATACCGTAACTTAGTCCGTAAAATTTCTCTTGATATGAAATCAAACTCAATAATGAACACCAAGAATTTAAAATCAACTGATCACCAAGAATCAAATTCAATAACAACAAGTGAGAGAGGACGAAAATAAGGGAAAAGATTTGAAATGGGAATGTAATAAGATTCTCAAGGGTCATCACAGGAATCTCTCAAGAAATTTATGATTCAGTATCCTCTTTCATCCTAGTGTTCTACGTCCTATATCCCATCGCAGGCACATAGTAGTACAACTAAGTCATCGCACTACCACAATATCGCATAACTTGCGAAGCCTGACCTGCATTGGCCACCACTAAAAATGTGTCATGACCCGCACCTGATGTAGGGTTGCATGTCGGAAACAACGCCCAGCCTACGCCCAAAATCGGTAGTAGAATGCTGTCTTAGTCTACTATACTATCTAAAATCTTATAATAATATAAAGTCTGCCAACAATAGCTCACACAAAACTCAATCACAATCTAAAGCACGAGAAGATATGAAGAAAGTCTAACTATACATCAAAAATATAATAATCAACAATAAAAAAATATCCATTCGTAAACTATAAGCCAAAAATAATTCAGGTGCCAAAATGCTAAAGAAACTAACTATGAAAACTAGTGATCCGGATAAACCTCCCGGCAATCACTCCAGAACAAGTGGATCCAAGTCTGTACCATCTATAAGTCGAAGTCCATAGTATGACGGACACCAATCTCTTAGATTCTCTGGAAAAAAATTTCCAGTCAGGAATGGAGCGAAGTACATCTCTAACAATAGTTCTAAATCAATGATATAAACTATTTAGCAGTGAATATATATGAATATACAAGATGCAACAATAGATATAATAAGATATATATAAAATAAGGAAATATTGGAATAAATACAATAATGAGCAATATGTCAATGAAAAAGAATACTAATGACTAAGTGTGTAAGTACTAGCTTTAACATGTGATCGGTTTGGGAACATGATACAAGATACAAGATTTATGGCCTGGCTAATCATACATGCAGTGTATGATTAACACTATACAAGATACAAGATGGGTATGATCACATATCTACACTACATACTCCCCAACCCCAACTAGTATAGTGGATCCAACCATGGTATGCTATGGCACAGGATTTCCCAAGAAGATAGCGACTTTTCCCGAGAATCAGTGTCTGTACATGCACAAGATAGTCAATAGAACAAGACTTGCACAAGATACACCATATACAAAGAATAACATCATATGACGAGATCTGAATATACCAATCCGTGTAACCATCGTGTCAAGAGAACATAGATATCAACACTAAATACAATGAACATAGAGGATATCATAAATAAGAAACTATCAGAGAATGTACTCGCATGTGGTCGAGAACAATGAATGTCAAACTGTGTCCGTACTGGTGCCACACAGACCTATATGTGGAATATTACATTAATATAAGGTTCTGGAATGAAATAAATTAAACTAGTCAACTTCTAGGTTAACAAGTCAATTCTAAGTCAAAAGTTAAACTAGGTCAACTCTAAGTCAAATTGGTCAAATTATAGTCAAATTATGGTCAACTACCTATTTTTAGGTTGCATGAGTCTATCTCAATGATATTGGGTTGATACATTATGAATCTAGGTCAAAAAGCTACAACTTAGGATACTAAGATACCGTATCTCAGGATATGCAAAACAATAGGTAAATATCACATATCTAAAATAAAGCAATATTAAATATATAAATCATAATTACAAATGCTAAATGATTATCTTAGTTTTGAACCAACTTGGTATCACAACACTAAACCTCGATCTTGATACCCAAACCTAATACCTTGATTATCCTCCAATACCTTGATACTTACCTTGGCATCTCAAGGTAAATTCAAAATCTTATTTATACTAACTACCCAACAATAATTATAAACTACCATGCATTTAATATTTATATAATACTATATACCTTATTTTAGTCACCTTAATACCAACCCATAATTAGTTTACAACTATCCTATTACTATGCCAATACCTACTACTCATACCTTGGTATATCTTGATACTTACCTTGGTATCTCAAGGTAATTGTCAAAACTTCATATATATACTAACTACCCATCAATAACTACATATATCAATCCAATATAACTCTAGTATGTATTAATAGAATAAATACTGACTACCAACTACACACTAACTATTATACATATATACATACATACATACATATATGTAATATATATAACTAAAATATACTCATAACAATAGATAACTAAAATATACTTACCCAATAATATATATACTAATAACTAAATATTATACATATAGTATACTAAAACACAATTAGGAAATTAGGAACATATATATGTATATATATTAATTACTATATATACATATATATCAAATATAATTAAATATCTAAATTAATTAAAAACTGCCAAACTGTCATTAAAAGCTGCTGCCTATTGTCGCTATAACCGCTGATACTGCTGATACTCCGCAATTTCCGCGACAGTTTCTGCTGTTGTCTCTAAATGCTGCCGCTGCCTGTCGCTATTGTTGCCTCTGCTGTTGCTATTGCTGCCTCTGCTGTTGCTATTATTGCCTCTGTTGTTGCTATTGCTGCCTCTGCTGCTGTCGCTAATGCTCTTGTTGCTGCTGTTGTTGGCTGCTGTCGCTAATGCTCTTGCTGTGCTGCTGTTTGGTGACGCTGACCGTCGCAAAAGTTCCTTCTTTCTCTCTTAATATATATATAATAATATATATATATAAACCAAATAATATATATAATATATATATATAACTCATAATATATATGTACAATATAATAATATACATACATACTTATATATGTACATAATAATACATATTACAATATAGTATCATATATATACATAGTTACAACTATATAAAATATATGTACATAATAAATACATAGTAACATATACACGCATACATAGTAATATATATATATATATATATATATATATATATATATATATATATATATAACTATACATATATGTATACATATATAAAATCATACACTATATAAATACATAACAATATATAATATAACTATATATAAAACCACATATAAATATATGTACTATATTATATATACATATACTACCACTTATGTATACATATATATAATTATACACTATATAAATACATAACAATATATAATATAACTATATATATAACCACATATAAATGTATGTACTATATTATATATACATATACTACCACTTATAAATATATATCTACAAGTAAAAAAATAGCTACATAATAAATATACACATATAGTATATGCATAGGTACATAGATCTAAGACACAATATTACATAAATATATATACACAATAAAACCACAATAATTATCTATTTACATATACATATCTATACATGCTACCATATATAAATATATATACATATATAAGATCACCTCGTATCCCACTAGATCTAGGATATGCATACGACACGAGTCCACCACACAGCCAAACGTACCCCGAAGGACATCAATAAGTCATATATATTATTTATGAATAATACGAAGAGTTAAACATAAATCTATGTGTTTGTGTCAAAATGTGATATGCACAAAGTTTCGTGTTGGAGGAAAAACCCCTAAATCAACACGTATCACCAAATTGATTGGATATAACCTACACGTACCCAATTATGGATACGACACTAGCCCCAAACACACAAGAACATGCAAAATTGATCTATAGGACTAATTGACACACAAAACAAATGTCAATCTCGAAATTCCCCCAAAATTGAAAAAAAAGTACCATAACTTTCTTAATAGGCCTCCTATGAACACAGATTTAGAACCTAATTTATGGGAAAAAAAACTGAATTATACCTATTGGGAGATGAATTCCCAATGAAATCTCCAAAATTGGTGAAATAAGCCTTCAACTTGTAGATCCTTACTCCTCTTTGTAGATCCATGCTTCCTCATTCTAGATCCTTGCTCCACTACTCTCCAATGGTGATTTGGAAAGGGATTGGGTGGAAATTTGGTAGGAATTAGGTTGAGAAAAATTCTAGATCTAGATTTAGAATGAAAAAATAAAGAGAGAGAAAGTTTTCATCCCCTTTATATAGGCCTCACTTGTCCCCTCCCACAAGCTGCTATATAAAGTCTAAAATATCCCTTGGGGCCTCTCATGAAGAAATTAATTAAGGAGGGAAGCTTCTAGTCTAATGGTTTAATTAATTTAATCATCCTCCTAATCAATGGACTTTCTAGTTGGGCTCAATTCTAAAAATTAATACATGTTGGTCCATGGGTCTAAACTAAACTAGTTAGGTCCACTAACACAAGTCAAAAAATAAATCTAATATGCTAACAATAAATAAATAATACAATAAATAATAATTTAACATGCATAATATTTAATTAATTATCAAATGACTAAAATACCTCCTCCTAAAAAATATGGTAGTGACAGAGATTAATACTATCCTAACTCCGGCGATAATATCGCCCTTGGGCCCTGCTCTCGAAGCACCATCGAAGAACATCTGCTAGACAACTTCGCACGAAGTTACGTTTGAGTTCACCACTTTGTTTGGAATCTTGTCGTAGAGTTTTGAGGTTTATGGCACCAGTTGTGCTGCCAGGAAGTCGGCCAGTGCTTTGCCCTTGATGGCTTTTTGATGGACAAACACCATGTTTTATGGAGACATTAGTATCGCCAGGTAGCCAGGCGAGAACTGAGAGCCCCTGGTTTGGTCATGAGAACTTTGAGAGGATACCCTCATGAGATCACACGAATGGTTTGTCCTGTCACGTAATGTCGAGTCTTCGGGATGGCGAATACAAGAGCAAGATATTCCTTTTTGACGGGGGTGTACCTAAGCTCTGCATCAACCATCATTCGACTAAGATAATAGAAGGCATGTTCGTGATCTGCATCACTATTCTCGGCTAATAGAGTGTCGAGGGAGTGATCCATTGAATGCACATAAAGTAGGAAGGGCTTTCCCACGACCGGGGCACCAGCACTGGAGGGTTTAATAGGTATTCCTTGATATCGTCGAATGTGTGTTAGCATTCTTTATTTTAGACAAAGGGGACACCTTTCTTCATGAGCATGGTAAATGATCGACAATGTCCAAAGAGGTTTGATATAAACCTCTTGATGTATGCCAACCTTCCTTGCAAGCCACGGAGTTTCCAAATGTTTTTTTTTGCGGCTTCATATGCAGGATTGCTCTACTTTTGATGGGGTCTATGTGAATGCCCTTAGAAGTGATAAAAAAGCCTAGTAATTTGTTACTGGAGACCCACATGAAGGATTTTGTATGGTTCATCTTGAGCTGGTGCGTATGCATGAGGTCGAACACGGTCTTCAAGTCCCTGAGGTTATCATCTTTGGAGTGGCTCTTGACAGCGATGTTATTAACGTAACATTCCACTATTTTGTCCAAATATTCACAAAAAAATAGTGCTCATAGCTCGTTGGTATATAGCACCAGCGTTCTTCAGACCGAAGGGTATGCCGGTGTAGCATTATACTCCTATCAGTCTTCTGAGCGATGTATGTTTCTCGTCTTCAAGATACATCTTAATTTGATTGTGGCCAGAGAATCCATCCATAAAGGACATGCGCTCGAAGCCATAATTGTTGTCGACAATAATGTCAATGATCGGAAGAGGAATATCATGCCCCAGTACCGTAATACGAAGATGGACATGGTCAGCTACCCCGTACAAGGTATTATATGTCGTAGGGTGATCACGACAGTATAAGACAAGGGGGTGCATGCTATAATCAAGTCTCTTATGGTCAAGAACATCTATGTCTCAATCATTCAAATATGAAATAGTAAGCACAGAGCATATATGATAAGCAATAAGGCATCCCAAATACTTTCTCAAAATATTCTGGAGTCCAGCTGCGCAAAATAAGAAGCTGAAAGGGTAACAAAAGTACATGATAGTGATCAACTACAGTCTGATATAATATATTCTTATAAGTAAAACTAATATCCATACGAGACGACTAACAAGTATTGGTGGCTAAATGCCAAAAAGAAGTAAATGTGCAAGACGAGCAAGGAAGAAGAAAACCTACTCGCTATCCTCTGTGACCATAGTCCTGGTACGCGCCATGAGTTGGAAAAAGTATACGAGATCTTCGGGTGCTGGCTCCAAACCTGGCCATACAAAACCAGTAGAGTTAGACCGCAAATAGAAAGTACCCCAAAGGAAGCACAAAATAGAGAAACAAAAACCCAAGGAAAATAATATAATATTATATAGGTTCAGTGTCGTAACTTAGGTCCATGGCATATCCGAGATCTGAGGCTCAACCCTACAACCAAACAAGGACAAGGCAGAAAACCTCGAGTGGGCATCAAGATACATGACCCCATATTTTTTTTCTTATTTCTGCATATCATCTTCCCTCAAATGGGTGCTTATGGGGGGGGTGGAGGTGTGCCTCGACGAAACAAGGGAATGAAAGGTCGCTTTGCGTTGGATGCTATTGACCCTCCCCACAATGATGGCTCTGTTGTCTTGGGGAGCGTTGAAGCTTGCTTCTTCTCTGAATTTTTCTTGGTCATCAATACGACGGTTAAACCCTCACACTATGATAGTCTATTTCCCTAGGCTACTAGCTGAATAAATACAATCACAACTATGGCCATTTATTATATCGGCCAATCATTTGTACGGCTTTATATTTTGTGGAGTTTGAGGTTATATCAGAATAATGCATAATAAGTATCCTCAGATTACACCAGTATCGAACATGATCTAACCGAACCAATATAATAAAACAAGCACTTGCAGGATGCACCAGTTCCACATAGGGCCACTGTGCTAAAAATACTATATTAGCGGTTCTATTATTCCTATATTGAAACAGTGGCTCGGCATAATAATGTCAGATACTACACTCCACTAAAGCAGATGAGATACAGTATCTATGGTGGCTAGCCCATAGCGCACTTAGAATGAATATCTGTGGGAAGGTTCGTTGGCATAATCTCGGGATACCGTTCCCTCTAAATATTACTACCACTTTTTGTTACTTAATTAACCCTATGTTGTGCTTGAAATCTCAAGGTGTTGTCACACGAGAATATTTTTTAAGATGTCGTACAAGCTACGGGCACACTAGATACGAATCCAAGGAAGTCAAATTTAGATTCACCCGAGCGTGTATGCAACATTCATACAATCAATAACGTAGCCATGCTTTGGTAGTTTGACTCGCTTATTATGCCCGTACTGGGGAAACAATGTACATATATATAATATCATGCTTTCACTGATTTGGAGACATTTTTTATGCATAACCCAAATATAATCATTTAACACGTGACAGGATGTGTCGTACCCCGGCGCACATTAAAACATGAATAATAATTCAGGCAATAGGGGTGTCAGCAAGGATACAGTATTCGAGTCTAATTACCAATTATACATTGGGTCACAAGAGTCAAGATGATATCCATTCAAAATAAGCAAGGCCACATGGGTCTCTAGGCTGCATGAGAAATCAGACCGCATGAGAAGTCAGGCAGCATGGACCACTTGGCCGCAGGCCTAGGGTTATGTTTACTCTTTGGGACAAATATTGAAGTAACAGTCAAATAAATAAGGTGTCGATGATGTGATATAAAGTGACTGATGTGATTGATGTGACAAGTCATAAAGTATGCCAGAAAGAAAAGATAAAACCAAAGAAAATAAGTGCCAAAGGTTCAGATCCATGTATCCAAGAAAATAGTGGCCGCATGCTCTCCAAGCCGCATGAGTTTCGGTGTCGTATGGGGTTATCTGCCTCATGGAGTTCTCTAGGACTTATCAAAAATTTTATTCGTTCAGAGAGTAAAAACACAAGGTATTCAAGGATACTTGTGTAAATCAACAGACATGTGTCCAACAAGATGGACGCATGCTGTCAGTATGCGACAAGAGTTTAGGCCGTATAACCCTCTTGGGTCGTATGGCACTATCAACCGCATATCCTCACAAGCCGCTGGAAACTTTTTCTTCTCCAACAGCAAGTTCAGCCATGACAAAAAAGCTACAAAAATTAAAATCTTGTTTTGTCCATAAAATCCTTATTTTAAGTCCAAATCGGATGAAGCAAAAGCTAAAATGCTTTAAATTGAAAGCTCTATCATGTACAAAAAAATGGATTTCAAAGACACAAGTTGAATAGATCAAAATTAATAACAACTCGTAAAATCTAATAAACCCTAAGTTTAGTAATATAGATCTACACTAATCCATCCATCAAAACAAAAAACTCCTAGAACTAAAAGTTCTTAAAAACACATAATAAACATAATAGAACAATAATATGGAGGGTTTTTCTATTTTTCATACAAGGTGTACTTGCCTATGAAATGGGGAGAGACAACTAAAGAAGGAGGACAAATAAAGAAGTGAGAAGAGAGAAAGAAAATGTTGGGTTATATATGGTAGGGTTTGAGGGTTGAACCAAAGGCTCTCATGAGTTGAACCAACCTATAAAATAAACCATAAATCTGATTAAACCAAAGAATGGGTCTAATCTTCATGCACACGCAACCATGCTAAAAATAAAAATAAGTTCCAAATACGTATATCGGGAATAGGGAGTGACAAGGAAACTCGTCCTTAGGGCACGCCGAATTTAGATCACGAAAGTCAATTCAGATCCGGGTTTTCTTATTCTTTTTGATGACGGGCACGTTGTTGGCCACCCAATCTGGATGTTGTTCCTCGTGGACTAAGTCACTAGCGATCAATTTGTTGACTTCAGCATTGATGGCATTCATGATATCCTGGTGAAATCATCGTTGCTACTGTTTGACAAGCTTGGTGGCTGGCAAGATATTGAGCTTGTGGACCACGATTTGGGGGTCCTGTTGTCACGCCACAGTCCCAAATTACGTTGGACCTGGTATACGTATATATGCCAACTTTAAAAACAAGTATAAGAATCGAATTTAATGGACCTAACCAGTTATAGTATGCTGTAAAATATAACTAAGTCTCAATATCACAAGCAGGTAAAATCTAATCTCATCCACAAAATATCACAGAATAGGAAACTGAAGCAAATAGAATAAGTCTCAGAATCCACTACAAAAGAATATCTAGTAGAGAATAATCCACAAAAATGAGTATAAAAGAGTACTGAAAGAATACAACTAAGTAATAAAGAAATAGTCCCAAAATACTAAGCAACTATCATCCATGAATGAATGCTGAAAGAAACTCATGTGGCTCCACCTCGAAGTCCTCGTCTGCAAAATTTCTAACTCCGTAATCCGTCGGGTACAAGTGCTAGTCTAAATCTGGAAAAGGTGTCAGGTCTTCAGAGGGACATAACAAGTACACAAGAAATTAACATGCATAAAAGTAAAACAATAAACAATAAATAGGATAACTAAACCATCTATGTGATATGCACTTGAGACATCTCAAATGGCGCATGAGGGTGAAGAAATTGAAGAATAGTTTTTTCTACCAGGCGCTCTGAAGAACTTGGGGGTTACATAGTTGCACCACTTTTACAGTACAATAAAAAATAGAAATTACATACGCTCACTAGCAAATTTTTCCCAACCCATGAACTATCCAAACCGTATACACGGTATCGACAGAATACAACGACGTAAATAAAAATCTAGAACTCAAACTAACACCAGCTACTACTACAAGACGTGAACTTACGTACGGATGGCAAGTCAACATGCCAGTCCATGCACTCACTCACTCACTCACTCACTCAGTGAACGTATTTGAAATAGTGTCAGGTCATAAGATACCACTTATATTGACAACATAATAGGTATATCTACTACTCTAAGACACATGCACACAGTTAACAAAATAAAAAGAGAAAGGCATATGTATATTGTACAATACAAACAAGTAAGATGTACTTGCCTTCCAAGCCAAGATGCGAGCACAATAAATCTTGTCCGAATCTCTCCACAGGAACGTATTGAACACCTACTAATTAATTATTACACTAATTAGACTCTTACTATCAAGTTAAAATTAGGTTATTAACTAGTTCTTAATTCTACGTAGATTGCACATGCAAGTACCTACCCCTCAAAATATTACTAGCCGTTAAACATTACCAAAAATTCTTATTAAAGACATTAATTATCAAAAATATTTATGCTAGAAGTTTTTATTAGAAAATAAGGTTTTTATTGATAGGGTCATCTCCTAAAATTTCTATGAGTCAAAAACCCAAGTAAAAACCAAAACTAGGCCATAACAGGTTACTGACAAGTCAATTTAACCAATTTTTAATAAATAGATAATTTTAGAATAAATACTTAAAAAAGAATTAAAATAACATAATATAATTTTAGATGTATAAAATATAGATTTTTGGTCAAAGTTTAAGTCTGAAAATGTGGGGGTCAAGTTTTGTCAAAACTAGGTCAACTTTTTACATAAAACACCTTGAATTCTAATTTTTCTATATAGAAATAAAATTCTGAATAAATATGTAAAAATCAGTAATAATTACTTTAAACACCCTTATTTTTTTAAAATTTTAAATAATTATAGTTGTAGAAATTTTTATTATTTTTATTTAATTATAATAAATATTCTTCATAGATTTATATTTTTATATTAAATTAATTATTATAATAGTGCAAAATTATATTTTTGGGTGTATAATTAATAATAGAGTATTGTGTAAAACTTTTGGAATTTATTGGGCTCAAAAACTATTTTTTTATGACCTATATATAATAAACCAACTCAAACCAACTCCAACCAACCCAAACCAACCCAAACCAATCTAAACCAAACCAAACTAGACCAAACAAACCCTACTGGATCCGGATCCTACCCAAACCCGCTTAGATGGAGACCTGAAACCTATTTCCCCCTCTATAGTAACTCCCCAACCCCAACTGTCCCCGACTCCTCCCTTCCCTTCCCCAAAACCGAGGCCGACCCTCTCCCTTTAGCTCCCCGTAACGCCCACCTCGACACCCTATAAAATCCCCATCCTAGCTGAACCTCACCACCATCATCTCCTATTCCACCATGACCAACCTCAGCCTCCGACGACCGTCGTACCGCCGTCGATGATCGTCGCAAGATGGACCGCCCAATTCCGAGCAAACAGCAATAGTAAGGTACTCAACTTTCCATCCTCGTATCTCCCTGCACAGTAATCCAAATATGGATCTGTCGAATCATGTGCGAAGACTACATGACCCTCTTGAACCCTGTGAAATTTGTTCGAGCTATCGTATCCTGTATCGGTCATAATTTGCAACGTAAAACAGGAAAAAGCCCCAATTGGTAGCTCATAAAACTGTCCCAAACACCCATGTTCATGACCATTTTTCTTTTTACCTACTTAATATTATAAAAATCTAATTAGACAGTAATTTAGACAACATAAACAAGTTTTAATCCATTTAAATAGTTTATTTTAATTTGTTGTACGTTGTGATTTGTTCGCGGTCGAATTTGACCAAAATGTTGGTTTTCTAAACCCAATTTATTTTGAAACGGGGTACGACCCACTAAATGAGATGACTTCGTCGTGTGTGAATTACAACCATGTAAGAATTTACAAAAGTTGATTTAGATGTACGTGCACACCGGAATCAATGCGTATCAGTCGAAAAGCCTCGTATCCACATGTTCTGACACTCATCATAATTTTGTGTGTGCTTGTCATTTCGCAAAAAATCTTTCACCATCAGATTCTTAGAATTATGCTGGTCCTATGATGTAAGTTTGGTTCGATTCTGAGAACGTTAACAAAACACCATTTCGTGAGCCCCACGGTTCCACTTGACGGGCGATTTCGTGACCGGCTTATCGGAATCCAGTTCTGGATATTCCATTGGGTTCGTATTATCGTTCTGGACTCGTAAACACTAAGTTTGATGAATTTGAGAACTTTGTCTCTGGCACTTTTTTTGGTGTGAAGTGGACAATATTTGGACCCCGCTATGACCAGAAACTATCAATTCTGCCCCTGTGTCCAAATTGGACTTATGGAAAGTCAATCCTAGCTATTTTAAGTATTCTGAGAATAATAATGATATTTGTTTCAGCATCTGAAGGCGTACCTGGAGATCCCACTTATATCGGAGAAACTGTCGGAGCTCAGAACCCAGGCAAACGTACCTTGCAAACTTGCAGTATATCCTATAACTTTATTGTTTGAGTTCTTTCTGTATATATATTATGTGATGTACATGTTTAACCTAGGACTGTGAGATATTTCTTAACATCTGAACAAGATTCGGGTGTCGATATCGTACGCGGAGTCGTCTAACGTCACTTAGAGAGTTGATTCCACGATCCTATATTTTATATGCTTGCTTTACCAAGTACGTCATACCATAGGACACTTGATACTATTCATGTAACATAATCTTTCTTGAGTTATTCATGGTAATTCTGTATAGGTTTACAAGATTTGTGACATAAGACTTGCATACATATATATCATTATGACTCGTTGTACTAGCTAGAGGTCATGATCTTGCGTGTTGTGGATATGAGACATGAGGTTACATTGGGTGGAGAGAGACACACAGTCTACAGGCTGATTATATATATATATATATATATATATATATATATATATACTTATGTTACTGGAGAGTGCCTTAGCCTTTGTACTAGAGCTTTGGCACATGTACTAGCCCTTCGTGATATTACTGCTATAGGCTCCCCGACACAGAGCTTGTAGTGGTCTCAGCCTGAGTACTAGTGATGCTCTCATTTGTATTTCATATAGCTAGTTACATAGCTTGCCTTGAGGATCTTTTTTTTATATACTATATTTTATTTTGATTGAGTTATTCTTGTACCTTGTTATGTCCCCTGAGGACCTCGATCCGGATTATGTCCCCAGATACAGTAGAGGATGAATACCCCAAGGATTACGGGACAGGAGCCGACCCGATCCCAAAGGTCCTGATCCCAAAGGATTTATCCTGAGTATTCTGTTACATACTCAGTTAGTTATGCTTCTAGTTGTCACGCCCCGATCCCAAAGGTCCCGATAATGCCCCCGCTGGGTGCGAATCACCGAGCCTCGGCGTTCCCGCGGGGCGTATATTATCGTTTGCCATCGGGATGTGATGTCGTACGAGCCTGGGGTTACGCCCGCACAAGGCAACATCATTTAATTTATGGCTATCACTGAATCGATCGAGTAAGCAGCGGAGAGACAGTGTTGCAAACAATAATCTATCTGAGTATACGGGGCAAATTACAAGCACGAGGTTCTCTGAATACAATGACATCGTTCCATATATTATGTTCCTCTATACAAAAGTAGCTCAAAGCAATTGATACGGCTCAAGGCATAGAAACCAGATTTTTGGGTCTTGGGGATGAGGCACGCCTATCGCTTCCTCTTATGATATAGCACCTGCGAATAAGCAAACTGTTGGTGGGTCAACACTTTGGAGAAAGTACTCGTTAGTTTAAAATTAACTAAACAGAAGCAACATTCACTAAAACTAACACTAAGTAATCATGTGATAAAATATTATATTACTAGTAATCTTTCTAGTTTTACCTATGTTTGTTACATGCAGCATAGGAACGGAGTCATATTACTTCTTTTTGGAAACATATTTAAAAACAGAGTTCATGTTTGATTTATTCAAGCACACAAGATAAGCCGATTGTTCTACTATCAGGGTGTGCACAGCGTGTCTCGTGAGCTATAGCAAAAGACTCTAGGCACAATGCACCATCTAGAAACTATCCTCTATTAAGCCAACAGATGAACTATCTATATAATTTTTAGTCCCCGAGAAACTCACGATCGGTAGCGGTAATCCAGCTAACCAATGACTCCTTTATCTAATGCTATTAGCATCTGTGATTTATGGTTGCTCTTCACTATCATTAGCAGCCATGACCAAGGTTCAGCTCTTCACTAATAGCCATTGTCCGACCGATGAGAATGCATGAAACACTATTAAATAAACTCTAGGATGCAGACGATATGAACAAGCAGACCATCTATCTCTTCTCTTCTATCTCTGTGTGGACAGGCTGCCCTCTCTGAACAAGTTCAAGCACGATATGGTTTTCTCAAAACACAAGCGATATGAAAACATTTTCAAGCAATCTCTTACTCTTTCGACATGTATTTCAAGTTCTCAAGTTAAGAAGGCATGTTTGTTTCAGTGATAAGCTATATGAGTTCTCTTATTAGCATGTAGAGGCATGTTCTATATTCTTCTTATAAAACTATCTTCTTAAGCAAACAAGCATTCAAAACTCTGATTCATTATTAAGTCATGCAAGAATCAGAGAATAAAGTTTTGCCCACTCACCTAGATCAGTCATCTCCTGGTTCAACAAGGAGCTCTTAAGGAAGAAAACATTTTTGAGTCATCAAATCGATATCTCTTATACATAGTGCCGACGCGGAGCAGGGCACTACATACTTACCCACCAATAAAAAGTTTTGTCCTCAAAACTTCAAGGAAAATTTTTTGATATCCCGAGCAGCGATAGTCCTCATCCCTCACCATCCTCAATCGAAAACTCTAACAATCTCTAACAAGCACGAAAGCATAACTCTCAAGCAATAAATTAAATCCAGAAAATATTTTGCTAGCATCTTTGAGAATATTTATAGAATTATTGTATGGAACACTCTACTCAATAATGATATCAATGCACAAGAAATCTTCATCTAGAAGCAGCAGCGAAATAGGCATAAGGCCAGAGGATCGAGTTGCTCTGATACCATCATGTCACACCCCAATCCTGAAGGTCCCGACAATACCCCCGCCGGCCGCGAATTACCGTGCCTCAATGTTCCCGCTGGACGTGTATTATTTTTGCCATCGAGATGTATTACCTTGTGTGGGCGCCACCCCAGGCTCGCCCGACATCACGTCCCTATGGCAAACAAAAATATATGCTCTGCAGGAACGTCGAGGCGCTGTGATTCGCGCCCGGTGGGGGCATTGTCGGGACCTTCGGGATCGGGGCGTGACACCAGTTATATCATATCTTGACTCAAGGACATATGTATTGACTTATTTTATCGGGTTGTTCCCCGATATACTATTTATTTGGACTTGTTGATAGACTATATTTCTTTTTATCTATTATCTTGATTAGTCTATCATATTTAGTTATATTTCTTTCTGTGTATGAGTTTATAATTATTCTGTGATAGATGGTGTAGACTGCATTGATATTTATTATAGCTTAAGTGCACTCTAACGGGTCTATTAAATTAAGTTTGCCTATTGGAGTTGTGCTGCTGGCCATTGCCATATGGCTAGTCCCTCGATATTTTGGGACTAGGGCGTGACATGGTTTTTGTGGTGGCCCATACAGGTCTACAACTATATTGCTTCAGTTTCAACTAAGGATCCAAGCAAGCCTGCAATTAGGATATGATAAATTATAGGATCTCATCCACTTGTTGATCTGTTCTTGACCTCTATATCAGATTCGAATTAATTTCTTAACTTGCATCATGCCTTGATTCCTCTGTGCGTATTTCATAGTTTACTTTGTATGCAGAGTAATAGATCCACGAGCTAGCGACGAGACTCCCGCAGGTACACCACAAGTTATTATAGTCACCTACGACGATAGAGTGATACCATTAGGTGAAGATCCATCCACTCAATAAAGCAATCAAATATATCAATATGCCTCGAGGTTTCGACGAGATAATATTCCATCACTACCGCAGTTTACTCCACCTATGCCCATTTTTCCAATAGGATAGCCTATGGACGGACAACAAATATTCTAAATATTCTACGCAGTGATGCAAGCCCAGCAACAGGTTCATCAAGAGGCTCAGCGTCATGAGGCAGAGAACCTGAGAAACAATATAGTGACCGCACTAGAGCAGGTGAACCTACCAGCTAGACGGCCATCGACGGAATCTATCACTAATTTTCGCTAGCTGAAGCTCCATACTATTTTAGGCAATGAGGAGTCTACTAAAGTTTATGAGTGGCTCACAAACACTCAATACCAATTAGAAGCAGGTGAACTTCCGATGGAGCATTGGTTGACTGCCGTCAGAATATAGTTGACGGACAATGCACATCACTAGTGGCTATCTGAGGAGAGATGGCTCGAACCAGACCGATTCACTTGGGAGGAGTTCTCTAGACTCTTTCAAGAGATGTACATTCCATCTATTGCTCGATCGGAACTTTGGGACAAGTTCAATCGCCTCACTCAAGGCAACATGACGGTAGAAAAGTATAATACGAAGTTTATCCGTTTGAGCCACTTCGCACCTACACTAATTTTAACAAAAAAAAGAGAAGGCTGAGAATTCTTTGATGGACTAAACTTTGAGCTACAGAGATAGATTGGCTCTGTCGTACCTACTTCCTATACGGACGTCCTTGCTGCAGCCCGATGCATGGAATGTGTCATCAGGAGAGAGTCCAGCTAGAAGCACCCACATGCACTAGCACCAGACCGAGCGCAGCAGCGAGGACCTGCAAAGCGACCACAGATAAATCTATCACACAGAGCATTTACACTACTAGCACTAGTCCTTCCTACTTGTTACTACTGTGGCAAGGTAGGCCATATTGAGAAGGAATGCAGATGCAAATGGGGATTATATTTAGATTGCGGATCCAGCCAGCATTCAGCCAGGGATTTTCCTGAGCGTCGAAATGGAGCACCGATGGTTAACCGACCAACTTTACTAGTACCGGAAGGATATCAGCCGAGGCCACCCTTAGCACCACAGGCAGCACACTTTCAGCAGTCCCAGCAACAGCAGAGGGCACTACCACAGGGACGTGGACAGGATTTTGCGATGACAGTGGAGGAGACACAGACTCGAGGTGTAGCGAATATGAGTAAGATTTAGTTTTATCATAGCTAGTTATATTCCTAGTAATACTTTAACCTGTGCCAGTTAGTTCCATTCCCTAGCCTATACCTAGTAGTTGTTAGTCTAGATTTGTAATATGTCAGTGGTACCCAAGTTTTCATAAGCTGTAGTTGATCCTTGCTCTAATTAGACTCATTTACTCTTGAGTTACTTATCTCTTATTTTTTAGGAAAAAGTTTTCATTCCTTCCCTACGTGTTCTGCTTGAACAAAACCCTCACCCTTCCTCTCGATTTCTCCTTGTTCATGGTTCCTTATCCTTTGTGTCGTGCTTCAACAAACATGTCTTGCAACAACGTCATCTCTTCTGACTACTTATGTTTTATTTCCTTAATTACGAGGATGCAATTCTTTTAAGGTGGGTAGATTGTAAACACCTTAAGTTTTTAAAAATTTAATTTAAAATTTTAATTAATTATTGTTGTAGAAATTTTCATTATTTTTAGTTAATTATAATAAATATTCTTCAAAGTTTTATATTTTTATATTAATTTAATTATTAAAATAGTGTAAAAAATATATTTTTGGATGTATAATTAATAATAAAGTATTGTATAATTTTTTGGAATTTATTAGGCTCAAAAACTATTTTTTATGACCTATATATAATAAACCAATTCAAACCAACTCCAACCAACACAAAATAACCTAAACCAAACCAAACTAGACCAAACCAACCCTACTGGACCCGGATCCTACCCAAACCCGTACCCGACCCGTGAATCGAAACCCATTTCCCCCTCTACAGTAACTCCCCAACCCCAACTGACCCTGACTCCTCCATTCCCCTCTCCAAAATCGACGTCGACCCTTTTCCATTCAGCTCCCGGTAACGCCCACCTCGACACCCTATAAAACCCCCATCCTAGCTGACTCACCACCATTATCTTCTATTCTACCATGACCAACCTCAGCCTCCGACGACCGCCGGACCGCTACCAACAATCACTACAAAACGGGCCGCCCAATTCCGAGAAAACAACAACAGTAAGGTACTCAACTTCCCACCCTCGTATCTCTCAGCACAGTAATCCAAATGTCAATTTATCGAATCCCGTAGGAAGACCACATGACCCTCTTGAACCCTGTGGAATTAGTTTTGGATATCGTGTCCTGTGTCGGTCGTAATTTGTGACACAAAACAGGAAAAAAGACCCAATTTGTATTTCAGAAAACTGTCCCAAACATCCATGTTCATGGCCTTTTTTTCCAACCTAGTTAATATTTTAAATATCTAATTATACAGTAATTTAGACAACATAAATATTTTTAATCACTTTAAATAGTTTATTTTAATTTGTTGTATGCTATGCTTTGTTCGCGGTTGAAGTTGACAAAAAACTTGGTTTTCTAAACCCAAAATTTTCTGAAACAGGGTAAGTCCTGCTAAACGAGGCAACTTCGTCGTGTGCGAATTATACCAAAAGGCGCATATCGTCAATATTGATCTGTAAGATTTTGCAAAAGTTGATCTAGATATGCGTGCACACCGGAATTAACGTATATCAGTCGAAAAGCCCTATATCGACTTTTTCTGACACTCGTCATAATTTCGTGTATGCTTGTCATTTCACAATAAAACTTGCACCATCAGATTAATATAATTACGATGTTCCTGTGACCCAAGTTTGGTTCGATTCTGAGAACATTGATGAAACACCATTTTGTGGGCCCTACGGTTCCACTTGACGGGCAATTTCGTGACCGGCTCATCGAAATCCAGTTCTGAATATTCTGTTGGGTTCGTATCATCATTCTGGACTCATAGATACTAAGTTTGATAAATTTGGAGAACTTTGTCTCTAGCACATTTTTTGGTGCGAAGTGGACCACATGTGAATCTTGCTTTGACCAAAAACTGTCAATTTTGCCCATGTGTCCAAATTGGACTTATGCGTAGTCAATCCTAGCTATTTCAAGTATTATGAGAATAATGGTGATATTTGTTATCCGGAGGCGTACCTGGAGATCCCACTTATATCGGAGCAACTATCGGAGTTAAGAACCCAGGCAAGTGTACCTTGCCAACTTGTAGAAGATCCTGTGACTTTATTGTTTGAGTTCTTTCTCTCTATATATATATATATATATATATATATATATATATATTCTGTGATGTACCTATTCAACCTAGGACCGTGAGACGTAGCTTAACGTTCGAAGAAGATTCGGGTGTCGATGCCGTACGCGAAGTCGTGTAACGTCACTTAGAGAGTTGATTCCACGATTATGTGCTTGCTTTACCAAGTATATCATACCATAGGTTACTTAATACTATTCATGTGATAGAATCTTTTTTGAGTTATTCATGGTAATTTTGTATAGGTTTACAAGATTCGAGACATAAGACTTGCATACATAAATATCATTATAACTCATTGTACTAGTTAGAGGTCATGATCTTGCGTGTTGTGGATATGAGACATGAGGTTACATTGGGTGGGGAGAGACATATAGGCTACAGGCTGATTATATATCTATATACTTATGTTACTGGAGAGTGCCTTAGTCTCTATACCAGAGCTTTGGCACATGTACTGGCCCTTCGTGATACTGCTACCGGCTCCCCGACACAGAGCTTGTAGTGGTCTCAGTCTGATTACTAGTGATGCTTTCATTTGCATTTTACATAGTTAGTTATATAGCTTGCCTTGAGGATCTATTATTTTTATATACTATATTTTATTTGGCTTGAGTTATTCTTGTACCTTATAATATCCTCTGAGGACCTGGATCCATATTGTCACCCCTACATTTCAGATTAGGGATATTTTCATCTTTTCATTAATTAATTGAATGTGTTAATATTGCATGATAATTATTTATATTTAAATTGCTGTAATTTATTTGATTGTTGTACTTTACCGTTGCTTCGATAATTAGAGCACTACACTAGCCTTTGTCTTCCAACAGATTTCACACCCTTGTCCTAGACGTGCCAGACTGTTATTTTGATCCATGTGTGACTCAAAATTATGTCTTATTGTACTTTATTTTAGACGCACAACATTCGTCGCAAACGACTATATTTAATTCTATATAAATCTAACTTTGTATCCTTGTATGTTCTAATCAAAATTGGAGACACAATCTCGATCAATTTTGAGCAACCCAAATTAGGATAATATTTTATTCTAAGTCTACTTCATTCATGACACTTGTGTCCCACTTAAATTCAGTCCCTTGTACTTCTAATTAAATTTAGAACACATATTGCATTTATTTTAATCAATTAAAACCATAAACCCAACTTTGTGTAAATTTCCAATTGTTGGGCACTTTTGTGCAAAAGTGCATTAAGGTGTCCGCCCCTGGGACACGACACAAAAATAAACCCATTTCTCTTTCATGTATATTTTCTATAATTTTTGGGAGTATGCAATGCGACATCAACCTCGTTGAACCATGGCCCTCTAAACCTTGAACCAATGCATCATAGCCATTTATTTTAAATTTATTTGAATCATAGCCCTTAAAATACCTACATGAGAAGGCCTTTTCCTAAGGAGTTGACCAAAGTCAAACCTTTCTAGGTCAAACCAACCCCTTTATGTGTAAATATCCTCCTTACTTTTCCTTTTCTTTTATTCCTTTCAACCAAACCACCCCAGTCGACCTATTCACCATAATCCCCTTACCATCTTCTTCTTCTTCTTCTTCGTCTTCCACCGAAGCTCACTAGACAACCCCTCGCCGAGCCACTCGACCGGAGACACCGCCATCACCGTCTCCATCCAAAACCTTGTCGACCCCGCTGCACCCCGAAGCCGTCGACCCACCAAAACTTGCCCAACTCCGGCCCCTTCTCCCTGACTTCTATCTCCTCCCTCGACTGGACTCGACAACCCCCCGCCTCCATGTCGAGCAGCAACCCACTGCCAACCCGTACCTCATCGACCGTCGACCCTGACTCTCCTTCCTCCTACTCGTTGACCAGAGACACTGCACCCCAACCGCCCCGGCCATCCTTGAACCCGCTATCTCCAGTCTTCCTTGAAGCCGCTGTCGTCAACCTGAATGCCACCCCCACAACCAGAGCTTCTCGATGACCCGCTGGACCACCTGCACTCGGCCAGAAAGAAGCCGTTGCCACCCTCTCTCACTGAACTCGCCGGAGATGCCACTCCCCGCCGTCTCGACGAGCAGCAGCAACCCACATTAACGCTCGCTCACCACCACCACTCCACGGCTCCTCTCCCTTCTCTTCTCCAATGTCACACTAATTTCCCGCAGCCACCGCCGGACCTCTCGCCTGAGAGAACTCGACCTCCTCCGTCCACCTGAACCACCACGCACCACCAGCACCTTCATCATCGTCACCAACATCGTCATCATCACCTACGTCATTGTCGTCATCAACACCATCGCCGTCGTCGTCATCGTCATCGCCGCTCCCGTGCACGTACACGCCGAGGCCAAGGTGAGGAGTAATTCATCTTGTGATTTGTTGTGTACACATACGTACTCGTATACGTATTTTGATGGGTGTATATAATTAGTATGTATATACTACTTATTAGTATATATTTAGTATGTACGTATTTTGAATATATATATATATATATATATATATATATACATATATATATGTAGCATACGTATTAAATGGTATATGTTAGTATGTATGTATTAGTATAGGTATCTAGTATATGTTAATATGCAATTAATTGGTATATACATATATAGTACATGAATTCAATTAGTGTATATACATACATATATATATGGTATATGCATTTAATTGGTGTACATATATATATTATAAGTATTAATGTTATGTACTAGATGACCTTAATATAACCACGGATACCCCGTAGTTACATTGACCTGTGACCATGTAGTATGTTAGCAGATTGCCATATGTACACCGACGTACTAGCAAGACCCGTATCATTGACTGTCTGTTATGCACAGCAACCACAGACGTGACACCCCTAGCATAGTCTATGAGTTCATTATGGTTATGTGTGTGTTAGTGTAATGTCTGATGCAATATTGTATTATATGATATATCTATAGGAATGTTGGATTATTCTGTGAGACTTCAGAAGTATGATATTGGTATTGCCAGCTAAGGACCCCAGGCGAGTACATTCTCTGATAATTTTTATTATTTGATAATTTTTATAATTCAAGTATTTAGAAATATTACATCTGACTCTTGAGACTGTGCTATACGGACTAGTATATAGATTGGATCATTAGTCATGAGATGTTACATTGGTTATCGTATTAACATTGTACACGACATTGATATTAGACATTGATATTAGACATCGTATATGATATATTGGACATTGATCGTGTATCGTGACGTGTCATAGTTGGATCCACAGTACTAGTTTGGGCGGAGAAATTGGTAGTGAGAGATGTGATCAAATCCATATCGTATAAGTGTAGACATTGATAGTGTTAATCATACACCTCATGTATGATTAGCCAGGCCACGTAGCTATCAAACAATTTTCCAAGCCGATCATATTTCGAAAATACGATTTCGAACACTTAGAATAGTTATAGTTTCCTATTTTAGTTCATATACTACATCACCCATATATGATATTGTAGTTCTTCTCTTTATTTCATATATGCACTGACTGTACCATATTGCCTATATTGCCTGTTCTCTTTATTTTGCCATTGCATTTATTCATTGTATTCTCTCAGTATATAGCATCATCTATTTATTGTTTAATAGTCCTTATCAATTAACTGGAACTGTTATTTAGGTTGTACTTCGTTCCATCCTGACTGGAAATATTTTTCCAGATTGCGCCTTAGAGGACTGGTGTCCGACATTTTATGGACCACAGAGAGAGTAGCTGCAGCCTTGGATCTTGTAGTTTATTTGTGATTCCGGGAGGTCTAGCCGGGATCACTAGTTATTTAGTTAGTTTCTTTTAGCAGATTTTTGGTACCAGATTTCTATTTTAGACTTGTGTTGCATTTTGATTTATTTATTTCTTCGATATCTTATCGTGCTGTAGTTATGTGATTGAGTATATTGTTCATATTATAATATGATATCCGTGTCTCCTTATGGAGTTGGATGCTCGTGTGAGATTGTTTAGATAGTGTATTGACCTAGACATCGTTCTACCGTCGATGTTGCGGCGTAGGCTGGACATACCCACGTACTCGTGCCCCAACTTCCGGGTGTGAGTCGTGACACGTATTATGTCCCCAGGTACATAATAGGAGGAATACCCTGAGGTTTACGGGACATGAGCTGACGTTGGAGCAATACTGGCACCAGAGGACGAGGTTGTGCCAGATGATTTCTCCTGAGTATTTTGTTACATACTCAGTTAGTTATGCTTCCAATTATATCATATCTTGACACATGGACATATGTATTGACTTATTTTATCGGGTTGTTCTCCGAGACACTATTTATTTGGACTTGTTGATAGACTATATTTCTTTTTATCTATTATCTTGATTAGTCTATCATATTTATTTATGTTTTTTTCTGTGGATGAGTTTAGAATTATTCTATGATAGATGGTGTAGACTACATTGATATTTATTACAGCTTAAGTGCACCCTAATGGGTCCATTAAATTGGGTTTGGCCATTGGAGTTGTGCTACTAGCCATTGTGTCACGACCCGCACCCGGTTTAGGGCACGAGAGCGTGGGTACGTCCAGCCTACGCCGCAGCATCGGCGGTAGAACGCTGTCTAGGTCAAGTACCATCTACACAATCTCACGCTAGTATCCAACTCCATAAGGAGACGTGGATATCATAAAATAAATCTAGAAATACTCAATCACAACTACAGCACGATAGGAATTTGAAGAAACAAAAGAATACAACACAAGTCTAATGACAAAATAATCATACCTGCAATCATTAACAACCAATCCCCAAGTGTCAGAAACAAGTCCACTAAGGTCACAATCTGAAAAAAATATTTTCCAGTCAGGAAGGAGCAAAGTACATCTCTAAATAGCAGTTCTATATAAATGACATAAACTATGTAGCAGTTCTAGATGGAAATATACCAGATGCATGTATAGGTACGAGAAATGTACAATGAAAGAAATACTGGAAAATACTGTAAGTAACTGCGGGAAAAGAAATAATATGTCAACGAACAAGAATCCTATGACTAAGTGTGTGAGTACTAGCTTTAACATGTAATCGGCTTGGGAACTTGATCAGGCTGGTTACATGTGATTAGCTATGATTCATGGAAGGTCAGGCTAACCGTTGGTTAGCTATGATGCATGGAGAGGTCAGGCTAATCACACGTAACAGCTATGAAGCATGGAGATGGTAAGGCCGCACCCGACGTGAGATGTGGGGTGAGCTATGATGCATGAAAAGGTTGGGTATGATCACATATCTACACTAAAATACTCCCCAAACCCCCGACTGGTATAGTAGATCTAATCATGGTATGCTATGGCGCGGGATTCCCTATGAAGGTAGCAAATCTCCCCAGGAATCAGTGTCTGTACATGCACAAGATATCAAGGAAACAAGTCTTGTACAAGCTACACCATGAATAAGGAATAACATCTCATGACGAGATTCGTGTATACCAATCCGTATAACCAACGTGTCAGAAACATGGATATTTACACTAGATACAGTGAACATAGGAGATATCATAAATTAGAAACTAATCAGAGAATGTACTTGCCTTGGGTCCTTAGCTGGTAATGTTAATATCCTGTCCCAGAGTATCGTCTGGAGGAACCAACAGTCCTAAAAATATATCAATACAACATTTGCATCAGGCGCTACACTAACACATCACAAATACATGAACTCAGGGGCTCTGCCAGGTATGGCACTAGTCAACTAGGGTCATCTAGTAGGGATACGTATATAAATACACATATTATTAATTATCATTAATACTTACAATATATATACATGCACCAATTTAAATATATTTACAATATATATCTTTTAAATACATTTTTGATTTATACTAGTTGAACATTATATATGTATACTCATACATATGCTAAAATACATTTTAAAATATATATATGTATATTGTCAATGTTATTATTAAAATATATACTAATACTAGTACATCACATTAAATACATATACAATACATTAATTGTATGTACAAGATATATATACATTTATACTAATTATACATATTTGAAAATATATTAAGTACATATATATATACAATATATATACATATACTAAACATTATATTTTTTTTTATACCCAAAATAATACGTATACTATTACATTTTATATACCAAAATATGTATATATCATATATGTACAAAAGTACATTTTAGAATATACATATACATATTGTCAACATCATTCTTAAACATACTAATATTAATTCGCCAAAATAATTTTATACCATATAAAAATACCCAATATACATACATATACAACTAATTATACATACTTAATTATACAATTTTATTAATAAAAATAAATAATATACCTATTCATATTTTAAATACATACATATACCAATACGAAAGTATAAATCTACATATATATATTTATGCCAAAATACGGATATATATATATACTAATTTACATAATCAAAAATCCTTATATATAATACATAACTAAATTTACACATACTAAATAACTAATTTCATACATTAAAACAATAAAACTAATTATGTTGTATTTACTAAACTAATTACATGAATTTACTAAACTAATTACATATAACTAATTGATTAATTAACTACTGATTAAGAAATAATCAATTAAACTAACCTATATAAATTAACTAATTAAATTAACTAAACCAAACTATATAAATTAACTACTGATTAAGAATAATTAACTGATTATTAATAATTAACTGATTAATAACTTACTTAAATGATTAAGAAAAAAATTAACTATTCTAATCAGATATTAATTAAACTAATTATCTATTAACTAACTAATTAATATATACCTAATTACATATACTTAACCATTATTCACTAAACTAATTAGAAATTAACTAAATTAATTATAAATTTAATTAACTATTACATTATTAACTAACTCATTTACATATAAATTTACTAATTAATAATTTACTAACTTATTAATACAGTAGCTTTCTTAATAACCCATAACAGAACAGAAGAAAGGAAAAAGGAAAGAGGCTCACGATGGGGGTTCGTTTCCGGCGTCGGCGCGGGGAAATCCGCCGGGGTCGGCGCGGTGGGGGCTCCGTCGAGGTCACGCGGTGGTCGGCGCTCATCTCGGGGAGGCGGCGGCGTCTGCTGTGGCGGGTGCTCTCGTCCCGAGGAGGCGGCGGCGTGGAACTCGAGAGCGGCGGCGGCTTCGAGGCGGCTGCGAGGCGGCGGTGGATCTGATCGAGGCAGCGGGTGCTCGACGCGGCGGCGTCGAACTCGGCGGATCTGGCTGCGTCCGGTCGAAGGTCGGCCACGACGACGAGGAGGACTCGCAGTCACCGGCGCTCGACGGATCTGGGGCGGCCACCGGCGGCAGGTCGAAGTTAGGTTTAGGGTTTTGAATCGTGTCCGAGGCTGGACACGAGGATTTGATGTACTGTGGGGGGACGTGTCCGGGTCTGTCGGACACGAGAAATCAGGTTGTAAAGTTGTAACCGGACACAGGAAATGAATGGATACGGTGGGACACCCGGGGTCGGACCCGAGGCCAATACGGCTGACATGGTGATGTTGGACACACGGACACGAGCACACAAAAGGTGGTGGTTTGTTGGCTTGTGAGAAATTGTGGGGCTAGCTAATAATTTGGAGATTAGGATTTCTTGGGAATGGTGATGAGGGACTTAAATAGGGAGAGAGGTGTGGGATAAAGGGTGAGGGTTGGCCCAAATAATGAATGGCCCAGATAATATGAATGAGTTTCATGTGGGAAAAATGAGGGTGAAATAAAAAATGGTAAACTTGAAAAAAATTTAAAAAGAAAAGATTAAATTTCAGAAAAATATTTTTGGAAAGCTAACTGATTTCCAATTAGCTACTAATTAATCCATTTTGCAAAATCTTAGAAAATATGTAATTTATTTATTTACTATTCCAAAATGGATATGAAAATTTATTATGAAAACAATTAGTCCTTTAAATAATTTTGTTAAACAAATAATTTTTATGATTTCAAGCCAAAAATATTCGAAGCTATAGTATTATTTTTACATCATTATTTATCTAGTTATTTTATAATAAATTGATATTTAGAAAAATGATTTTTTTATAAAAGATCTTAAATTACCTTCTAAAATCAAACATTGTTCCAAATCAAATACAAAAATTCAAGGAGAAAATATTTTATAAACTTGGTATTTAAAATAAATAAATAAAAATCTAATTATTTCGGAGATTTGGAAATCGGAGGTTACAAGTCTACCCACATTAGAAAAATTTCGTCCTCGAAATTTAGGATCCTCAATAATTGCCTTTACTCATCATATTATTTTTATCAAAATTTAAACTTCAAACCAAATAATTCTGAAGTAATGCCATGTTGTTATTTCCCAACCTTTCAAAAATTCTATAACATCATATTCCTGAAAATCTTCAAGTTTAAAAATCAAATTACCTTTTTGTTATAATTTTCTCCCGAATTTTAAGTTCGTATCTAAATACTCCAGATTTTAATATCCAATCTTCCAATTGAAATCCAATCAATGCATATTTAAAAAATCGTATCCCAAAATTTAAATTTTTAACCACTAATCCATCAATCATCTTACTTCCTAACTCAAATTCAATTGATGTTTATTCAAATATAATTCTCCTCCCGAGAATTGAATTCGACACTATTCCGTTAACGATTTTATTTCCTGATATATATATATATATATATATATATTTTCCTCAAATATTCAACGGTGCGATACTTTCAGAATCTTCAACGCAACATTCATAAAATATAAAATTTCTATCTGGCAATCAAATAGATAAAATGATAATCTCTCAATTTTCTCAAATTTTTAATAATCAATTTAATCATATCAAGACCTTCCTAAAATTAATAAATCCTCAATTTTGCCCTGTGATTTTCTTAACTCTCCATTTAAGTTACTGTTTATTCTCGAATTTCAATCATACCTCGATTTTCGCAAAACCAATGATCCATCTACTCTGTTATAACAATCCCCTAAATTCTTTATTTAAATTAATGCTCATCCATAATTTAATCATCTTGTCCCTTTTGTCGGTCATAACCTTGTCATAGATTCTTTGCTATGGTCAAAACCCTAATGATCATGGTTTAAGAAAATTCTACCTACAACCATGCAATTTTAAGAAAATATATAGGTCATGTATCTTTTGTCATGGTATTTCAGTCTCTGTTAGGGTATACTACAAGTTTTATTCTAACAAGAAATCATGCATACAACTACAGTACTAGGAAAATCAATCAATCGAAAGGCGAAAAAGGAACATTATGAGGGAAAGAAAGAACCTGCTAACATATTACTTGCGGTATCCGCTATCTCTAACAAACACTTAACTCTAGTACATTCACTAACAAATTCCTATTCATGTACACTGGTACCCATCTCAACAAATCATTAATCCACAAGATCCATGAATATATCTGTATTGCACACACCTGTCTATTAATGCCAAAATCTATAGCCATGATTCAATAATGCATCCACGTTGATACCTCTATCTCTTTAGTACCATACCCGCTGTCAGTTCCCGTTCCTACTACAATTGTCCCTACTAGTCGTTCTTATCACTCAATATACGTCAAGCGCAGCACCATACTAAATATTGCTCCTTTCAATACAATTTTAGATGGACACCCAAGTCAGTCTGCGGTGCCATCTCAATCATGCTCAAGTCCTCAGATCCTTGCACATGTATATCATCTACTCATATATTAATATTCATATCTCTCATCTACCATAGAATTAATCCTCAAAATAATCGTCAAGGTTTAACTTCTCGATCAACTTGAAATAAACTGTATATACTTCCTCAAAATCAGATACTCAACATCGAAATAAAATTTAATCACTCCAAAAAATCTTTGTAGCCTTAACCACGTTTATTGAATTCATATTTGAAATCCTCACAATTTAATGACGTAATCTCAACTCCTCAATTATTCTAAAAATAAAATTTTATTTCTACCTTTTAATTTATAACTCCACAAAGGTACAGGTTAGTGCTCTCGATCTCTGATACTCAAGGTGCACTCAATGCATCTAGTGTCTATAATTTTGTACTAGAATTGTACTGCCTGAATCACTTATACTATTACCTCTAATGATCAAAGTTATCATCACCTGTATTTTCTTTCATGATTTCAATTTATGTCAACTGGTATATCATCCTATTATCATCACGCAGAGTGATCACTGTTATTAACGTTATTCTCGACTAATCCTCGATATAGAATCATTAGCACTCTTGGTATTATATCACTAGCTTCATTATTGCATCATCTCATCAAGCTCATTAGAACTCATGATTAGCTGTACCTTTTATAACACTCATATTTCTTATTCTCATGGGCAAGTATATGGTTCCTCATCTCGATGGTTGTATATGTATTTCCTTTAATCCCTTAAAGCCTCTTAAACTAATCCGTGATACGCTTCACCATCTTCATTACCCATTCCGATATTTCTCTACTCATGACACCTCATTAACTTTATGCGTATATATTTCCTTACCCTTAACATTTCCGATATCAATCATCAAATTGAACATCATGCTCCATTAACCTTAACACAATTTCCTGGATACTTAAATGTTCACGTAGATCATCCAATTGCATAATCATGATTATCCAGGGCGAGTATGTTGGCTCTGATACTAACTCTGAGAACTATCACTGATACTCTTACTCCTCTTTCTATAATACCAATACTAATTATAATAACACCTATCATAGAACTATTGCTACAAGGTACTATACTATGGGTATCTCTAGATTAATGCCTAATGCTCCCATGTCCAACATAAGAAACACTTACAAACTCACAAGTCACACTCGGTCAAACTAATACAAGACACAACCAAAATTACAAGTCACTAATTATCATACTAACAAGGAATCCTCAAAGAAAATAAGCTCAAAAAGGAACTGGATCAAGGGCGGAAGGTATCTTTACTGCTAGTAAAGAAAAGAAGCGATGGAACAAAGTCCTGGAATAACATGAATAGATAAGTCTTGAGATGATACTTTAAGAACCAATTTAAGATACAACCTGATAATCATACACGTCCGTCAGAAATCATGACACACAGAATCCTCGCCACGCCAGTAAGCATAGATGCGATAAACGACAGGTTCCGTAACTAAGGTATGCAACTCTATAATCACGTCATCTAGAATCTTCGCCACGCCAACCGGTATGGCTGCGAAAGACTCTAAGTTTCATAACTATAGTATGTACATCCAAGTCAGTTTCCTACGTTCTCGTCACCACAGCTAATATGGCTGCGACAAACTCTAGGGTCCATAACCAAAGTAGACGTTTTACCTTTCTCACTGTCCTTATCAACATATGTCATCAGATGATACCATAAATTTTAGCCCGTAAAATTCATCTAGATATGAAATCAATTCAACAATGATACCAAGAATTAAATTTAACAACTGGTCAACAAGAATCAAACTCAACAATGATACCAAGATTAAAATGTTAATAATTGATCAACAATAATCAAATTCAATATCAATGAGTAAGGACGGACGGAAACAAAACGAAGGATTCAAAATTAGAAGTTATAATAAGATTCTCAAGGGGTCGTCCCAGGAATCTCTCAAGATTTTGTGATTGAGTATCCTCTCTCATCCTAGTACCCTATGTCCTATGTCCTATAGCAGGCACGCAGTAGTACAACGAAGACGTCACACTACCACGACATCGCACAACTTGCGAAGTCTGACCTGCATGGGCCACCACTAAAAATGTGTCATGACCCGTACCCGGTTTAGGGCACGAGAGCGTGGGTACGTCCAGCCTACGCCGCAGCATCGGCGGTAGAACGCTGTCTAGGTCAAGTACCATCTACACAATCTCACGCTTGTATCCAACTCCATAAGGAGACGTGGATATCATAAAATAAATCTAGAAATACTCAATCACAAATACAGCACGATAGGAATTTGAAGAAACAAAAGAATACAACACAAGTCTAATGACAAAATAATCATACCTGCAATCATTAACAACCAATCCCCAAGTGTCAGAAACAAGTCCACTAAGGTCACAATCTGAAAAAAATATTTTCCAGTCAGGAAGGAGCAAAGTACATCTCTAAATAGTAGTTCTATATAAATGACATAAACTATGTAGCAGTTCTAGATGGAAATATACCAGATGCATGTATAGGTACGAGAAATGTACAATGAAAGAAATACTGGAAAATACTGTAAGTAACTGCAGGAAAAGAAACAATATGTCAACGAACAAGAATCCTATGACTAAGTGTGTGAGTACTAGCTTTAACATGTGATCGGCTTGGGAACTTGATCAGGCTAGTTACATATGATTAGCTATGATTCATGGAAGGTCAGGCTAACCATTGGTTAGCTATGATGCATGGAGAGGTCAGGCTAATCACACGTAACAGCTATAAAGCATGGAGATGGTCAGGCCGCACCCGACGTGAGATGTGGGGTGAGCTATGATGCATGAAAAGGTTGGGTATGATCACATATCTACACTAAAATACTCCCCAAACCTCCGACTGGTATAGTAGATCTAATCATGGTACGCTATGGCGCGGGATTCCCTATGAAGGTAGCAAATCTCCCCGGGAATCAGTGTCTGTACATGCACAAGATATCAAGGAAACAAGTCTTGTACAAGCTACACCATGAAAAAGGAATAACATCTCATGACGAGATCCGTGTATACCAATCCGTGTAACCAACGTGTCAGGAACATGGATATTTACACTAGATACAGTGAACATAGGAGATATCATAAATTAGAAACTAATCAGAGAATGTACTTGCCTTGGGTCCTTAGCTGGTAATGTCAATGTCCTGTCCCAGAGTATCGTCTGGAGGAACCAACAGTCCTAAAAATATATCAATACAACATTTGCATCAGGCGCTACACTAACACATCACAAATACATGAACTCAGGGGCTCTGCCAAGTATGGCACTAGTCAACTAGGGTCATCTAGTAGGGATACGTATATAAATACACATATTATTAATTATCATTAATACTTACAATATATATACATGCACCAATTTAAATGTATTTACAATATATATCTTTTAAATACATTTTTGATTTATACTAGTTGAACATTATATATGTATACTCATACATATGCTAAAATACATTTTAAAATATATATATGTATATTGTCAATGTTATTATTAAAATATATACTAACACTAGTACATCACATTAAATACATATACAATACATTAATTGTATGTACAAGATATATATACATTTATACTAATTATACATATTTGAAAATATATTAAGTACATGTATATATACAATATATATACATATACTAAACATTATATTTTTTTTTTATACCCAAAATAATACGTATACTATTACATTTTATATACCAAAATATGTATATATCATATATGTGCAAAAGTACATTTTAGAATATACATATACATATTGTCAACATCATTCTTAAATATACTAATATTAATTCGCCAAAATAATTTTATACCATATAAAAATACCCAATATACATACATATACAACTAATTATACATACTTAATTATACAATTTTATTAATAAAAATAAATAATATACCTATTCATATTTTAAATACATACATATACCAATACGAAAATATAAATCTACATATATATATTTATGTCAAAATATGGATATATATATATACTAATTTACATAATCAAAAATCCTTATATATAATACATAACTAAATTTACACATACTAAATAACTAATTTCATAAATTAAAACAGTAAAACTAATTATGTTGTATTTACTAAACTAATTACATGAATTTACTAAACTAATTACATATAACTAATTGATTAATTAACTACTGATTAAGAAATAATCAATTAAACTAACCTATATAAATTAACTAATTAAATTAACTAAACCAAACTATATAAATTAACTACTGATTAAGAATAATTAACTGATTATTAATAATTAACTGATTAATAACTTACTTAAATGATTAAGAAAAAAATTAACTATTCTAATCAGATATTAATTAAACTAATTATCTATTAACTAACTAATTAATATATACCTAATTACATATACTTAACCATTATTCACTAAACTAATTAGAAATTAACTAAACTAATTATAAATTTAATTAACTATTACATTATTAACTAACTCATTTACATATAAATTTACTAATTAATAATTTACTAACTTATTAATACAGTAGCTTTCTTAATAACCCATAACAGAACAGAAGAAAGGAAAAAGGAAAGAGGCTCACGATGGGGGTTCGTTTCCGGCGTCGGCGCGGGGAAATCCGCCGGGGTCGGCGCGGTGGGGGCTCCGTCGAGGTCACGCGGTGGTCGGCGCTCATCTCGGGGAGGCGGCGGCTTCGAGGCGGGTGCTCTCGTCCCGAGGAGGCGGCGGCGTGGAACTCGAGAGCGGCGGCGGCTTCGAGGCGGCTGCGAGGCGGCGGTGGATCTGATTGAGGCAGCGGGTGCTCGACGCGGCGGCGTCGAACTCGGCGGATCTGGCTGCGTCCGGTCGAAGGTCAGCCACGACGACGAGGAGGACTCGCAGTCACCGGCGCTCGACGGATCTGGGGCGGCCACCGGCGGCAGGTCGAAGTTAGGTTTAGGGTTTTGAATCGTGTCCGAGGCTGGACACGAGGATTTGATGTACTATGGGGGGACGTGTCCGGGTCTGTCGGACACGAGAAATCAGTTTGTAAAGTTGTAACCGGACACAGGAAATGAATGGATACGGTGGGACACCCGGGGTCGGACCCGAGGCCAACACGGCTGACACGGTGATGCTGGACACACGGACACGAGCACACAAAAGGTGGTGGTTTGTTGGCTTGTGAGAAATTGTGGGGCTAGCTAATAATTTGGAGATTAGGGTTTCTTGGGAATGGTGATGAGGGACTTAAATAGGGAGAGAGGTGTGGGATAAAGGGTGAGGGTTGGCCCAAATAATGAATGGCCCAGATAATATGAATGAGTTTCATGTGGGAAAAATGAGGGTGAAATAAAAAATGGTAAACTTGAAAAAAATTTAAAAAGAAAAGATTAAATTTCAGAAAAATATTTTTGGAAAGCTAACTGATTTCCAATTAGCTACTAATTAATCCATTTTGCAAAATCTTAGAAAATATGTAATTTATTTATTTACTATTCCAAAATGGATATGAAAATTTATTATGAAAACAATTAGTCCTTTAAATAATTTTGTTAAACAAATAATTTTTATGATTTCAAGCCAAAAATATTCGAAGCTATAGTATTATTTTTACATCATTATTTATCTAGTTATTTTATAATAAATTGACATTTAGAAAAATGATTTTTTTTATAAAAGATCTTAAATTACCTTCTAAAATCAAACATTGTTCCAAATCAAATACAAAAATTCAAGGAGAAAATATTTTATAAACTTGGTATTTAAAATAAATAAAAAAAAAATCTAATTATTTCGGAGATTTGGAAATCGGAGGTTACACATTGCCACGGGACTAGTCCCTTAGTATTTTGGGACTGGAGCATGACAATTATAATAAATACTAATTATTTTATCCATACAAAATTAATTAGGGTTTTACCATCTACAAGTTGATCCTATTAGGGTTGGCAACCAAACTTGCTAGTATGCATACAAAGGGGTGGTACATGGTTGTTGTGACGTCATAGACATCAATTTTATATTTATTTAATAAATTTTAGAATATATATTTTGCAAAAAATAGTAATCCAGCTAGAAAAATAAGATTTTCCATCTACTATTAAGTTCTAACAAAGTCTAATAGTCTCCAACATGCATACATCAAAACTATGTCAACTACGTGACTTTTTATGCCTAAAAATCCATTTGAAACGAAAGTAATATTTTTGGAAAATATATTTTAAAATTGAATTTAATATAGGTTAATAACATCATATATTAATTATCTATAAATTTTCAGAAGGGTTCGATGCGGGATTTTGGGGGAAACATAAAACTAGGTCACCATTCCCATTGTAATACAATTTATTCCAAAAATTATAAAAAATTAATAATCAGGAATAAATAATAAAAATATGGATAAAAATAATAAAAATATCATATTTCTATATTAATAACAAAGTTTAATCAAGGTTTATAACTATGGGTGCATACATGCATTCATGGGTTCAATTTTTTACATGCAAACCCTAAAATAAAATCCTACAATGAAGAACATGGCAATGAGTTACAAACACATATAAAAATTATTTTTTTATACGTATAAAATAATTATTCATGCATTCATACACAATCGAGAGGGTTTGAGGAAGAAGGAGTCTTACTAGAGAGAGAATGATGAAGAACTAGGGTTCTTGGATGAAGGAGATGGTGTGTGTCCACGTGAGGAGAGGGGTCAGCTTGGTGATCGTGGTGGCTACTTGGAGGAAGGAGATGATGAAAGAAGTTAGTGTTTTATATGAGAAGATTTTAGGTTAGAATTTTTAGATGAGAAAAATCTATCTATCTATCTATCTATATATATATATATATATATATATATATATATATATATATATATATATATATATATATATATATATATGGGTAGAGAAAGAGAGGGAGAGAGGGTCGATGGAAAAAAGGGGGGTCCACAGGTTTGTAAGGGGGGTCATGGGTAGGTTTAGGATTAGTTTAAATTATTTCCTAATTAGGTTATTAGTGTCACGCCCCGATCCCGAAAGGGTCATTCGTCCTCGCCGGATCCTTTACAGAACCGATTCGTCCTCGATAGGGGCGTGATGCCGTGCGAGCCTGGGGTTGCGCTCGCACCAGGTAAGAACTTGCAGTTTTAGGAACCCATTTTAAAACACAATTTATAAAACAAATTCACAGAGATTTGAACACAAATGCGGAAGAAACATGCTTTTCATTGATAATTCAGAGTAATTTACATAGAGTTTACATTGATGCATCTTCTCGGCTATTAAATTGCATTACAAAAGATAACTCAAAATGCAGGGCGTGCTCCGTCAGATAGTCCACGTCATTTATACATTACGCCCTTGTATAGATTGAAGTCTCTGCCTCTAAAATGAACTGACTTCAATCTATACAAGGGCGTAATATATAAACGACGTGGACTATCTGACGGAGTACGCCCTGCATTTTGAGTTATCTTTTGTAATGCAATTCAATAGCCGAGAAGGCGCACCAATGTAAACTCTATGTAAATTACTCTGAATTATCAATAAAAAGCATATTTCTTTCGCATTTGTGTTCAAACCTCTATGAATGTGTTTTATAAATTGTGTTTCAAAATGGGTTCCTAAAACTACAAGTTCTTGCCTTGTGCGAGCACAACCCCAGGCTCGTACGGCATCACGCCCCTAGCGAGGACGAATCGGTTCCGTAAAGGATCCGGCGAGGACGAATGACCCTTTCGGGATCGGGGCGTGACAATTAGTTATTTAAAAGTCAACAACTAATCAATTAATTAATTTGACATAGATTTGATTTGAGTCCATGGGATTAAAAATAGTAATAAATAAATAAATAAATTCTATAAAAGAGGAAAGTAGTCTAAATTGGCATGAAAAAATTATGGGTTGCTATTTGAAAAAAGTTTGGATTGGAAAATAATCATAAAGAAATTATTTATATAAAAATATCTAAATTTTAAACACAATAAACTACGGTTGTCACACTAGTGCAATACTAATGTTAAATGGACGAATTTTGTGTCCCATGAAGATCCTACGAGTAGTGTCCTGACGGTGTAGATTTTGGGTCATCCTTTGTCATTGATGTTCAAACTACGGTAAAGTATCCTAATACAACAACTTAATTTAAATTAATTTTAAAATATTCTAAATAAACACAATAAATATAGAATACACACAAATTACTTATTTTTGGGTGAGAGATTTTATAACCTATCGACCTTAGAAAATTTTGTCCTCGAAATTAAGAATATGGCACGATCTAGAAAAACAATAATACGGTATGTAATTTCCATTCCTGAAGAATCGCGTAAGCGAGAAAAATAATCTAAGATAGAATCATCTTGCTCCCAAGTTGATTTGTCCGGTGAATGATCCTTCCAAGCAACACGGACTAGTCGAATGTTCTTCCCCTTTAGAACCTTTTCTCTGTGGTCGAGGATCTCAACCGACTGCTCCTCATAAGACAAACTCGGTCCTACAGTGATCTCTGAATGATCCGATACATGGCTAAAATCTGCCATATACCTTCTCAATTGTGAGATATGGAACATATTGTGGACACCCTCCAAAGTCTGCGGTAATGCTAGTCTGTAAGCAACCTCTCCAACACGTTCCAATATGTCAAACGGTCCGATGCACCTCGGGCTAAGCTTCCATCTACCTCCAAATCTGATAGTTCTTGTAGTAGGGGAGATCCTTAAGAACACATGATCTCCTAAATTAAATTCTAGGGATCGACGGTGAGTATCTGCCCACTGCTTCTGTCTATCTTGTGCTGCTCGAAGATGACCTTGAATCTGCTTGACCTTCTCCACTGTGCGAGTCACCAACTCTGGTCCAAGTATCTGTCTCTCGCCCACATCACTCCAATATACTGGCGAATAACACTTTCTTTCGTATTATGCTTCAAAATGAGCCATCTGAATGCTTGTTTGGTAACTATTATAGTAAAAGAACTCCACCAAATGCAAGTTATCCTCCCAAGATCCTCCAAAGTCAAGCATGCATGCTCTGACTGTCCGTCTGTCTGCGGGTGATAAGAAATGTTAAACTTCAATCTAGTTCTTAGGCTCTCCTATGTTCTCCTCCAAAAGTGTGATGTGAACTACGAATCTCTGTCAAAAACTATACTGATTGGTACTCCATGTAGGCATACAATCTTCTTCATGTACATATCTGCTAGAACTTTTGTAGATTGCCCAACTCTAAAGGGTAAGAAGTGTGCTTCCTTACTCAATCTATCCACAATCACCCAAACTACATCTCGACCAGCTGGACTCCGCGGAAAACCTGTAACGAAGTCTATGGTGATGTACTCCTATTTCTATTCCGGGATTGGAAGCGATTGGAGTAGTCCTGCTGGTCTCTGATGTTCAGCCTTAACTTGCTGACACACTAAGCACTTCACCATAAATCGTGCTATCTCTCGCTTCATACCATACCACTAGTAATATTGTCTATAGTCTTTGTACATCTTCGTATAAATAGAGTATGTTGTGTAGTGTCCCACTCAGCGTAGGCACTATGTACAAGTGATGTTGCATAGCTTGCTCAAGCGAAAGTCTTCTCGAACAGTTCTTGTTCGAACCCCAAGACTATTGATCAATGTAACTAGGCAGAATTGTATTCTCTGATTCTTGTATCACTTAATTATGAATTTGAGTTTTTAAATGCATGTTTGCTTAAGGAGATTATTTTATAAGAAGAATGATAGAACCTGACTCTGCATGCTTAATAAGAGAACTCTTATAGCTTATCATCGAAACGAACCTGCTTGCCTCTAGAGAACTTATATGCTTGTCTAAGACAAAGAGATAAAACCTTGCCATGCTAAGTCAAGAGTATAAGAAATATTGCATGCTTAGTTACACTGACACAGCTATCGAACGAACCCTTGCTATGCTAAAAAAGATAAGTAAATGAATCGTTTAAATAAGTCCCTTTGTAATATGCTAAGAAAGAGAGAGATATTGCATGATTGATATGAAAAGAGAAATCGTGTTTGCTATTATATGTTTCGCTTGTCTATTTTGCTATATCGAACTGCTATAAGTCTTTAATTTGCATAAGCATAGACTAATAGTGCGCCCTAAGGATACGGCCCACAGAGGGTCTAGTGGGGTATGCTATTAGATATGTGAGAGATGTGCTTTGTTTGACAAGATATGTTTGTTAGATCTTATATATTTTGCTTGATTATTTGTATTACTTGCAAATAGATGCTATATGTCATTACATTGGTCTCGGACAACTTGTGCACAAGGTCTTGTCTCTCGACGGTTCCTGGGACACTAAAAATTGCTCGGTCCGAAAGAGATTTTTGTTTCGCCCTGAGGATACAGCCTGCAGGGGTCTAGTGGGGCGATATGTATATTATTGTTGTACGAAACCCATGATGTCATAGCTGCTAGTACTCGTATGTGTTAGTGAAGAGCTGAACCTTGAGTCACAGCTACCGACACAGGTGCGTGTTAGTGAAGAGCTGAACCTTGGCCAACCGTTGCTAATCATGGGGCGACCCATGGACCATCATATAATTAGGGCGCATGCTATGCTAGCCTTCTTACATACCTAACTGTTTGATACAGAGACGGACAGGAAAAAGAGAACCTTAAACATATATGTTTATGCAAATTGTTGCTAACTTGTATGTCTGCTGCAGGGATAATCGTTCGGCAAGGGGTAAGAAACATAAAGAGTTTATATATAGCCTGTTTATTCATGAACATATGCATCTTAGAGTTTATCTAATAGTGCTTTATGCATTCGCATTGGTCGGACAATAGTTATTAGTGCAGAGCTGAACCTTGGTCCCGGCTGCTATTATGTTAGTGAAGAGCAACCATGAGTCACAGCTGCTAATAGCATCAGATAAAGGAGTCATTGGTTAGCTGGATTACTGCAACTGATCTTGAGTTTCTCGCGGCCCAAAATCATATAACTAGTTCTTCTTATATGCTTGAAAGTATGATAGTCCACTTAATGCTTGTTTTGTTTTGAGATTAACAGTCCACTAGAGAACTTTGTCCCTAAGCGTTATGATATAGTGCACAATACATGCTGCTGCGCATTGCACGATATAACACTATCCTAATTGTATGCTTATTTTTGAATATGCAAAATTGTATCCAATCTATGTTTTTAAAGAAGTAAACTGACTATAATCCTGAGCTGCATGAAACAAACATAGGTAAAATTAGCAAGATCACTAGTAATATAATATTTTGCCACATGCTTACTTAGTGTGGGTTTCAGGGGGTGTAGCTTATGTTTAGTTATTTTTTCTCACTAGTACTTTCTCCAAAGTGCTGACCCAGCAACAGTTTGCTTGTTCTTAGGTGTTGATCGTCCGAGGAAGCGATAGTCGTGCCTCATCCCAAGAAACCAAAAATCTAGAGTCGATGCTTTGAGCCGTATCGAGTTGAGCTAATTTTATATAGAGGGACATAATGTATAGAACGGTGTTATTATAATTGAGTAAAAGAGTGCTTGAGCAATTTGTAACCTCTGCCACGCACCGCTTGTAACACTTCTAAATATCAATAAAAGCGATCATTTTCATATGCCATTGTGTTCTTTAATTTTCTGCAATATATGTGTCGCTACTTCGGTATTGAATAACTTACTTGCCCTTGTTCAAAGATTTGGTCTTGTGAAAGCCCATTTTAGGCTTGCACGGTATCACGCCCGTGCGAGGATGATCAGTTCCGTAGGGACCAAGCGAGAACGAACGGCCCCTGCGGGACCAGGACGTGACATGCTGAACGGTGAGCCTCCAATATTAGCTCTTGCCTAAGCTCTCCATTAGGAACATAGAGGCGATCCTTATACCTCAAAGTCCCATCTTCATGTATCCTCAGCCCAGTCTGTAACACAGCCTCAGTCCTCTGTCTAAGCCTTTGAAATCTTGCATCAATCAACATAACTGCCTTGATACGCTCCACTAATGATGATTGTACTTGAAGGTTCATCAACTTTGTGAATTCTTTTTGCATAACCACCTCTATGTCCAGTTGCTCCAAATCATATAATAATTTCTTTTGTGTTGTCAAGAAGTACGCCATTGGTCACCTACTCAACGCATCTGCTACTTCATTAGCCTTGCCTGAATGGTACTGCAGCTCAATGTCAAATCTGCCATCAACTCGAGCCATCATCTTTGTCTCTGATTCAGATCCTTTTGAGTATTGACATACTTTAAGCTCTTATGATCTGTATAGATATCCACAGCCTCTTCGTATTAATAGTACCACCAAAGCTTCAGAGCAAAGATTACTGCTGCAAGCTCCAAGTTATGAGAGGGGTAGTTCTTCTCATGGACCCTCAACTGCCGAGAACCATAGGCTACCACCTTTCCATGCTGCATAAAGACATAACCTAATCCCTTTCCGGAAGCATCGCTTTAAATAACAAATCCTTTTGGTCCTGTTGGTATGGTCAAGATCGGTGTTGTAGTCAAGCACTTTTTTTACTCATCAAACGCCATCTGACACTCCTCTGTCCAAATAAACTTCTAGTCTTTGCGGGTCAACCTTGTCATAGGTTTTGTAATCCTCGTAAAATTCTCCATAAACCTCCGGTAATATCCGACAAGTCCTAGAAAACTCTATACCTCTTAGACGTCGGTTGGGGTCGGCCATGTCTCTATTGCTGATATCTTAGCTGGATCCACTAATATGCCTTCTTTCGAGATAACATGCCCAAGAAAAGAGACATGATCTAGGAGAAACTAGTACTTGCTCAACTTAGCATATAACTTCTGATGTCTCAATGTTTCTAGCACCTTCCTCAGATGTTCCTCGTGCTCCTCATGGCTCTTTGGGTAAACCAAGATATCGTCGATGAATACAACCTCAAACTGGTCCATGTTCTGATGGAATACTCAATTTATTAAGTTCATAAATACAACTGGCACATTTGTCAATCCAAAGGGCATTACTAAGAACTCATAGTGACCATAGCGAGTCCTAAAAGCAGTCTTCTGAATATTCTTGTGCCTCACCTGCCCCTGATGTTATCCCAATCTCAGATAAATCTTAGAAAACACATGTGCTCTTGTCAGTTGATCGAACAAGTCATCCATCCGTGGCAGAGGGCACTTATTCTTGATGGTCACTGTAATAAGGGCTCTGTAGTCGATGCACATGCAGACTGTTCCATCTTTTTTTGGTACAAACAACACTGGGGCTCCCCAAGGTGATGTACTTGGCCTGATAAATCCCTTTTCGTATAACTCTTGCAACTGCACCTTCAGCTCATCTAGCTCCTACTTTGCTAACCGATACACATTAGAAGATATGGGCGCTGCTCCCGGTACTAACTCAATAGTGAACTCAACTTCTCTGTCCGGTGGCATACCCGACAACTCGTCTGGAAAGACATCTACAAACTCCTCAATAATCGATGGCGGCACAACTTTCATTACCATACAAGCTCCACCTAATTGTCCAAATTCCTTCTCTGTAGTTCCTCTCATGAACTCAAACTCTGGGTGACCTGGCGGCTTAAAGATAGAAAAACTTTATGGCAATCTAATACTGCATGATATTGGCTAAGTCAATCCATTCCCAACACTACATCAAAATTTGGCATTGGAAATACCAAAAGTCGAGTTCTCATCTCCCAACCACAAACAATAACTGAATAAGTCCTACATGTACTAGTTACAGGTATGTCTGTTACACAAATTTATCTCTCTTCAATAGATGAACGAAAGATTAGGAAGAGTACATGAATCAAGATGATGCAAGAATTTATTCAAATAGGACGAATTAGGAAGAAGGTGAGCTATAGTCAAATGCGGATGAGTCCTAAAACTCTAATCCTAAGTACAGTCCCACTCGATACAATTACGTAACTGAAATGGCTAACATGACATACATTGGCCACCACTAAAAATATGTCATACCCCAGTCCCAAAATACGTAGGATCAGGTATACGTACATATGCCAGCTGTACGAACAAGTATAAGAACCCAATTTAATTGACCTAACCAGTCGTAGTACGCTATAAAATATAACTAAGTCTCAATATCACAGTCAGGTAAATCTAGTCTCATCCACAAAATATCACAGAATAGGAAACTGATAGAAATAGAATAAGTCTCAGAATCTACTATAAAAGAATATCTAGTGGAGAAAAATCTACAAAAATGAGTACAAAAGAGTACTAAAAGAATACAACTAAGAAATAATAAAATAGTCCTAAAACACTAAGCAACTATCATCCATGAATTGATGCTCAAAGAAACTCATGTGGCTCCATCTTGAAGTCCTCGTCTGTAAAATCTTTAACCCCATAATTTTTCGGATACAAGTGCTCTTCTGGATCCAGAAAAGGTGCCAGGTCCTCAGAGAGACATAACAAGTACACAAGAAATTAACATGCATGAAAGTAAAATAGTAAACAATAAATAGGGTAACTAAACCATCTATGTGATATGCACTCGAGACATCTCTAATGGCACATGAGGGGGGACAAATAGAAAAATATTCGTCCCACCAGGCGCTCCGAAGAACTCGGGGGTTACACAGTTGTACCATTTTCATAATACAATAAGAAACAGAAATCCAATACACTTACTAGAAAATTCTCCCCTCCCAAAGAACTATCTGAATCGTATACGCAATGCAGACAGAATGCAACGACGTCAATAAAAATCTAGAACCCAAACTAACACCAACTACTAACATAAGACGCAAACTTACGTACCAATGGACAGTCAACACGACAGTCCATGCAGTTACTCACTCAGTGAACGTGTTTAAAACAGTCTCAGGTCATAAGATACCACGTATCTTCGCAACATATGGGTACGTCTACTACTCTAAGATGCGTGCACACAACTAACAAAATAAAAATAGCTAGGCATATGTATAGTGTACAATATAAACAAGCAAGGTGTACTTGCATGTGCAATCAACGTAGAATTAATAACTAGTTAAGAACCTAATTTTAACTTGTAAAATATTATTAGTCGTTAAACATTACCAAAAATCCTTATTAAAGGCATTAATTATCAAAAATAATAAATTTAAAATTTTTATTTGAAAATAAAGTTTTTAGTGATAGGGTCATCTCCTATAATTTTTATGATTCAAAAAACCAAGTAAAAATCAAAACTAGGTCATAACAGGTTACCGATAAGTCAATAAAACAAATTTTTAATAAATGGATAATTCTGGAATAAATAATTAAAAATAATAATTAAATTAATATAATATAATTTTTGATGTAGAAAATATAGATTTTTGGTCGGAGTTTAAGTCTGAAATTGTCGGGGTCAAGTTTTGTCAAAACAAGGTCAACTTGTTATATAAAACACCTAGAATTCTAATTTTTCTAAATAGAAATAAAAGTCTGAATAAATATGTAAAAATCAGTAATAATGATAATAAATAATATTTTTTTATCCATACAAAAATAATTAGGGTTTTACAATCGACAAGTTGATCCCATTAGGGTTGGCAACCAAACTTGCTAGTATGCATACAAAGGGGTGGTACATGGTTGTTGTGACATCATAGACATCAATTTTATAATTATTTAATAAATTTTAGAATATATATATTCTGAAAAAAATAGTAATCCATCTAGAAAAATTAGGTTTTCATCTACAAGTAAGTCCTAACAAGGTCTAAGGGTCTCCAACATGCATATATCAAAACAAGGTCAAATAGGTAACTTTTTATGCCTAAAAATCCATTTAAAACAAAATTAATATTTCTGGAAAATATATTTTAAAACTGAATTTAATATAGGTTAATAACATCATATATTAATTATCAACAATGGTTTAGAAGGGTTCGATGCGAGATTTTGGAGGAAACATAAAACTAGGTCACAATTCTCATTGTACATTCAATTTATTCCAAAAATAATAATAATTTAATAATCTAGAATAAACAGTAAAAATATGGATAAAAGTAATTTAAACATCGTATTTTATATTAATAACAAGGTTTAATTAAAGTTTCTATCTATGGGTTCATACATGCATTCATGGGTTCAATTCTTTACATGCAAACCCTAAAATAAAATTCTACAATGAAGAAGATGACAATGGGTTACAAAAACATATAATTTTTTTTTATATATATACAATAATTATTCATGCATTCATACGCAATAGAGCGGGTTTGAGGAAGAATGAGACTTAATAGAGAGAGAAGGATGAAGAACGAGGGTTCTTAGATGAAGGAGATGGTGTGTGTCCACATAGGGAGGGGGTCAACTTGGTGATGGTGGTGGCGGCTTGGAGGAAGGAGATGAAGAAATAAGTTAGGGTTTTATATGAGAATATTTTTTGTTAGGGTTTTTAGATAAGAATGATATATATATATATATATATATATATATATATATATATATTTGTAGATGGGTAGAGAAAGAGAGAGAGAGAGAGAGAGGGAGAGAGGGTCGACGTAAAAAATAGGGGAGTCCTCGGGTTTGAAAGGGGGTCATGGGTAGGTTTTGGATTAGTTTGAATTATTTCCTAATTCTGTTGTTAGTTATTTAAAAGTCAACAACTAATCAATTAATTAATTTAACATAGATTTTATTTGAGTCCATGGGATTAAAAATTGTAATATATTAATTAATAAATCTTACAAAAGAGAAAAGTGGCCTAAATTGGCATGGAGGAATTATGGGTTTCTATTTAAAAAAGCTTGTATTGAAAAATAATCACAAATAAATTATTTACATAAAAATACATAAATTTTAAACAAAATAAACTACGGTTGTCACACTAGTGCCATACTAATATTAAATAGTTAAATTTTGTGTCATATAGAGATTCTTTGGGTAATGTCTTCCGTGAAGGCTGCTTCCTACGAAAGACGTTATAGATTTTGGGTCATCTTATATAATTAATGTTCAAACTATGGTGAATTATTCTAATACAACAACTAGATTTAAATTGATTTAAAAATATTCTAAATAAACACAAAAATATATAATACATACAAAATACCTATTTTTGGGTGAGGGATTTTATACCACTCTGGCATGTCTTTCTAGCTCCAAGAAAAGACATCAATGTATTCCATGACAAGTTGTAGCAGGGATTCCCGGTCTTCTTCGGACAGACTTTTACTGATGAAGATCCTTTTGGGGGATGATTCGTGTAAACCCCCTCACCCAAAATATGTATTTTGTGTGTATTTTATATTATTATATTTATTATAGATTATTTTAAATATTAAATTTCTTTAGAGTATTCTCTTAGTTAATTAGAAAATAAATTTTTTAATATATTTACTTATATAAATATTTATTTAGAATCATTTTTAGGCTATTTTAGATTTTTGGAGATTTTTCTAGAATTTTTTTGGGTAATTAAAACATTGAAAACGTAAATTTCTAGAACTTTCATGATTTACTATGAGACCATACTTGCATGTTGTTCCTACCAAATATTTATTTTAAATTAAAATATTTAATTATATTTTTCTGCAATTTATTTACAATTTTAAGAAATTTATTTAGATTTTTGAAATTATTTAGGATTTATTTGGTTATATATAGTCTTAATATTAGATAGATGCTAATTTAGTGTCAATATATATTAATAAGATTATATGTAAATTATTTGTATTATCTTTAATTCTATTTAAGATTATAAATTATTAAGATAAACTCAAACTTTATTTTAAATTACTTCAAATCCTGAGCCTACTAGGAAATCAACTTCATGCATATCCTATTATTATTTAAACTGATCCTAATCATATCCAAATTAGCCAATCATAGTCGTATTCAATTAAGTAGTGTCAGCTATTATAAATACCTCATCCTTTATATTTTTCTTCCCCAAACTCCTCTATTTTTTGTCCAAAAATAGTCGAAATTCGTCACAAATTCAGCCTCATTTTCTATTAGTTATGATGACTTAAAAAGACGATATCTCCTAGCTCCGAACTCCAAACGAGCTCCAATTTTTTTGGTTAGAACCATGTCAAGGTTAGATTTCTGAATATATAAATTATTTTAATAATTTATGAACCTATTTTTCTAGAAAATTCTAAAAGTACCAGTTGTCCAATATCAGATGCGTTTTCGTGTTTTCAAGATTTCGGAAGATTCCGAACTCGGATTTATGAGCCGTTTGAAGTTTTGCAAATCTGACATAATGAAATTCCAAAATATTATTTTTTATAGTTTAATATGCAAATTTAATCTACTGTAAAATTTGTGCAACTTAGACGTAAATAGGAAACCACCAAAAATTGTTATCTATTCGCCCTTGTGGCCATAACTCTTTTTCGACTTATAATTTTATAAAACCGTCGATTCTGGTGTTCATGTAGCGCTAAAATCTATAGGATTTTATATAAAAATACAGGATTTGAGTTGGTTGACTTTTTGGTCAACGGATTGCCTCAATTTGTGTGCCACGGATTACAAATCCGTAAACTTGATTTTCTTTGGACCAAAATTAGGGTTTAACAATAAAATTAGATTATAATAAGATTAAAAATACTATTTTAGGTTATTTTATTTAGAATTAAAATAGATTAAAATGGAGGAACCTATTCACCCACTTTTGTAACCTGACTTGTTTAATTTATGTGACGGGTAGATCGGACGACGCATTGAGTTGGGACTTCATTCTTTTTCAGACCAGGAAAGATACCTTGTCAAATTTCTTACAGTACTTTACATGCTTATTATATTTTTATATATTCATTACATGTGTATTTTTTTAGTTATAATTATATATTATATAAATGTTGACACATACTTGACACATAGTATCATGGGAGGGGAGGACAATCAGTAGGCATATGGGCTATAACCACTCTGGTAAACCATAGTAACTAGCATGCACTACGATAGTTGTGTCACGCTGATCGCTACCCTTGAGGTATGTCGATTTTTGATGTTCCTGACGTGTGTGTGAGTTGTGAGATTAGATAGAGTAGCCTACCCATGCCCGTATATCGAAAAGTTGTCCTCATTATGCATTTTATATAGATTGTCTAGTACAGTGTACTTATATATTTTTATCTATTGTGCATGTTTTACTGTATTCAATTGGCATGCTTTTATGTATCTTATTATGTCCTCTGATGACCTGGTCCCTTTCCAGGTGTAGACGATCTTGACTATTCGCAGGAGCACGGATCAAGACTTGCTACTTATCTCTTCGAGGAGGTATTCTCTTCGAGTCTCATTGTTCATTAGATGTTCTTATATGGTTTCTCTTATATTCTAGTTTGGTAGTGAATTTGTTTCCACCCGACTATCTTTTTGTAATACTTCATATTGAGACTCAGTTATATCGTAGATTGGTTATTTATTTCTATTTGATTCTGTGGATGAGATTTAGTTATGCCCTGTGACTTATAATAATATTTATACCACATATGAGTTATTATTCATATTATGCCATACGTGTGTATTATGGTATCCATGTATTGGAATTTCCATGTACATATGGCTGGCATGCTTACGTATTCCTAGTTCTATGTAGTTTGGGACTGGGGCATGACATATTTTGGTGGTGGCCCTTGTAGGTCGAGAGCATATTATCTCGGTTACATTACTGTACCGAGCAAGCCTGCACATAGGATTAGAGTATAGGATCTCATCCACTTATTTAATCACCTCCCTTGAATCCATTTCGCATTCTTATTTGATTGCTCGTATTCCATCTTGCTTGATCCTTTCACAACGTCAATCGTATCTTTTCTTTCATGCTTAATAGGGGTTAGGAAGATGACTTGTATTAGGTATATCCACTCTAATGTTCAATAACACTATTAGTTAAATTTTTGTAAGTTGGTAGTATGCCTCATAACCTAGTATCACATAGCCCTTTTGACCCATTAATGAAGTATAATTGAATGACGCCAACTATAGACTTGCATAAGAAGATAGTGTTTATCCAGATTGTAGAACTTAGAGGCCCATACCCCTATTTAGTCGACCAGAGACTTAGATAAGAAGTTAGTATAGTAACTGTAGAGGCACAACACCGATCTTTTTGGTGAACTTGAATTATTTTTGTACCTTCTTTTATCATAATCTAGCGTATTTATATTTTCTGTACTACCTCGACTTATGCTGCTATTATAGCCTAGTTTTGCAAGATTATTCTTTTATCGAGCTTTTTCATGATATATGTATTATTGGGAGCACACACTAATACAATTATATATTTAGAATCAGTGTATTATGGTCTGATCAACCTTAGTGCGCTTGGTTCGCTCTTTGCAAGACTACTTTACGTGTATTGAGATATATAGTTGACTCAACTTGTTAGATGAATATACTTGCCCCTAGACAAGTCAGAGCATATCACATCAGGTATATAACTATTTTGATATAAATATGTGAATAGAAATTTACCAAAAATAAGATTTTAATCTACAACTGCCTTGACAACTCTCTTTTGAATTGTTAAAATTGCCTTGAACCCCGTACTTGTATTCTATCACCTCATTTTTGAATTTTTTATTATTTTTCTCCGTCTTTCCCTATTTCAGAAAGATAAACGATCGTGCTTGGTATAAGTTTGATACACGTAGAGTATTAGATATACCCCATGGCCAATCGCATTATTTGGTAACTATCTTTTGTAATTAAGGGTATATCACATTTGATATATTTGGTGTTAAAACTTTTGAGGATTGAATAACACAATTAAATAATTTAAGGAAGTTCTTCTTAAATGTATAAGCCTCATGTGATAGATGGATAAATTCTAAGTTTGGTAGAAGTCGCATTGTCAACTTGAGATAATTTTTTTTTAGATTGTGATCAAGTAAGATTAGACTAAGCGATTTAAATCATTTTAATTTTAGAAATTTTTAGAAGAATGATTAAGACGATGAGGATTAATTAATTTTAAATTTTTGATATTGCAGACCAAATATTTATAATTTGAGCACATGATTTAAATTTTGAATATTGGAGATTGAATTAACAATTTAAATCTTAAGAAAAAAATAGAACTCTAAACATGAACATTAATGGATTGAATTCAAAATTTTATAATTTGATGATTTGAATTAAAAGTTAAATTTTGATTGTTGGATCACCTATTTGAAATGTTGATAATAGAAATTGAATTTAAAATTTAAAGAGTACAAAATTCTTAAGTTGAAATATAGGAATAAGTTTTTATTAGAATTGTTTAAAATCTATAGGAGATTATGATAGTTGAAAATCGTGATGTAAAATTTGATGTGGGTTATTTAAATCTTGAAGATGTTATATAGATTTAAATTAAATTTGGATGTTGATTATTTAAAAATCTAGAAGAGATTATGATATGTTAAATTTTGATTTAAACAGTTGTTATTTTAATTTTGAAGAGATTGTGACGGATTTGAATAGATTTTGTCATTTAAAATTTTGAGAAGATTGCGGTTGACTTGCCTTAGATACAAATGTGAAAGATTTAACAAATTATTCCTTATTTTTAATTTTGAGGAGGATTTTTTTTAAGTTGGGTGGATTGTAAACCCCCACAACTAAAATATGTATTTTGTGTGTATTTTATATTATTTTATTTATTATAGATTATTTTAAATATTAAATTTCTTTAGAGTATTCTCTTAGTTAATTAGAAAATAAATTTCTTCATATATTTAATTATATAAATATTTCTTTAGAATCATTTTTAGGCTATTTTAGATTTTTGGAGATTTTTCTATAATTTTTTTGGGTAATTAAATCATAGAAAACATAAATTTCTAGAAATTTTATGATTTACTATGAGACCATACTTGCATGTTGTTCCTACCTAATATTTATTTTAGGTTAAAATATTTAATTATATTTTCCTGTAATTTATTTAGAATTTTAAAATTTTATTTGGATTTTTTAAATTATTTAGGATTTATTTGGTTATATATAGTCTTAATATTAGATATATCTTAATTTAATGTTAATATATATTAATAAGATTATATATAAATTATTTGTATTATCTTTAATTCTATTTAAGATTATAAATTATTGGGATAAACTCAAACTCTTTTTTAAATTAATTCAAATCCTGATCCTACTAGGAAACCAACTTCATGCTTATCCTATCATTATTTAAACTGATCATAATTATATCCAAATTAGCCAATCCTAGTCGTATTCAATTAAGTAGTGTCCGCCATTATAAATACCTCATCCTTTATATTTTTTTCCCCCAAACTCCTCTATTTTTCGTCCAAAAAATAGTCAAAATTTGTTATAAATTCAGGCTCATTTTCTAGTAGTTATGACAACTTAAAAAGACGATATCTCCTAGTTTCGGACTCCAAACGCGCTTCAGTTTTTTTTGTTAGAACCATATCAAGGTTAGTTTTTTGAATATATGAATTATTTTAAGAATTTATAAACCTATTTTTCCAAAAATTTCTAAAAGTGCCATTTGTCCAAAATCAGACGCATTTTCGTGTTTTCAAGATTTTGGGAGATCCTGAACTCAAATTAGGAGCCATTTGAAGTTTTGAAAATCTGACATGATGAACTTCAAAAATATTATTTTTCCAGAATTTAATATGCATGTTTAATCTACTATAAAATTTGTGCAACGTAGACGTAAATATGAAACCACCGTAAATTGTCATCTATTCGCCCTTGTAGCCATAACTCTTTACCGACTTATGATTTTATAAAACCATCAATTCTGGCATTCATGTAGCCCTAAAATCTATAAAATTTTATATACAAATCCAAGATTTAAGTTGGTCGACTTTTTGGTCAACGGATTGCCTCGATTTGCGTGCCACGGATCACAAATCCATAAAGTTAATTTTCTTTGGACCAAAATTAGAGTTTAATAATAAAATCAGATTCTAATAAGATTAAAATAATATTTTAGGTTATTTTATTTAGAATTAAAATAGATTAAAATGGAGGAACCTATTCACCCACTTTTGTAACCTAACTTGTTTAATATATGTGACAGGTAGATCGGACGATGCCTTAAGTTGGGACTTCATTTTTTTTCAGACCAAGCAAGATACCTTGCCAAATTGCTTACAATACTTTACATGCTTATTATATTTTTATATATTTATTGCATGTGTATTATTTTTTAGTCATAATTATATACTATATATATGTTGACACACACTTGACACATAGTATCATGGGAAGGGAGGATAATAAGTAGACGTATGGGCTATAACCACTCTAGTAAATTATAGTAACTAGCACGCACTACGGTAGTTGTGTCGCACTGGTCCCTACCCTTGAGGTATGTCGATTTCTAATGTTCCTAACGTGTGTGTGAGTTGTAAAAATAGATATAGTAGCCTACCCATTCCCATACGTTAAAAAGTTATATCATTATATATTTTATATTGATTATCTAGTTCAACGTACTTATATATTTTCTATCTATTATGCATATTTTACTGTATTCAATTGGCATGCTTCTATGTATCTTGTTACATCCCTCTGAGGACCTGGTCCCTTTCCAGGTGTAGACGATTTTGACTATTCGCTGGAGCACGGATTAGAACTTGCTACTTATCTCTTCGAGGAGTTCTTCTCTTTGAGTCTCATTGTTCATTAGATTTTCTTATGTGGTTTCTCTTATATTCTAGCTTGGCAGTAGATTTGTTTCCACCCAACTATCATTCTCTGATACTTCATATTGAGATTCAGTTATATAGTAGATTGGTTATTTATTTCTATTTGATTCTGTGGATGAGATTTAGTTATGTCTTGTGACTTGTGATAATATTTATACCACATGTGAGTTATTATTCATATTATAGCATACGTGTGTATTATGGTATCCATGTATTGGAATTGCCATGTATATACGGCTGGCATGCTTACGTATTCCTAGTTCTATGTATTTTGGGACTGGGCGTGATAATTCGTCTCCCAGATTGACTTGTATGACTTCGTCCATGGTAGGAGGTTCTCTTTTGTCGAACCGTATCTCCCATTGTGTGTCTAGGCGTTGGACCAAGGTTCTACTTCAAGGAGTTCTTATGGATCTTTATCATCTTCCTCAGGGTAAGCTGACACCATGTTGGCAGACAATATTTGTGTTGGATCCAAGTTGGTAGACAATGTCCCAAACGAAAGATTACGAAAAGTGGGTGTGAACCTCATATTCTTTATCTGAACCTTCAGGGGTTGTGGGAGGCGTTACATACCCTAAGCCATGCTTATTTTTATGGTAGTAATCCTTGGACTTGCTTGTGGAAGCAGGTAGACGTAGTGGCAGCTGTCGGCCCTTGCCGTAGTTTTAACCTCGGTTATTTTTAAGATCATAACCCATCTTTTAGATGATATGTTTGCGGGACCGTTTATGGAAACTCTAGAGGGGGTAAATAGAGTGTATCTATACAGCAAAGAAAAATCACCTATTAAAATATAATTCTATGGCATACAATGGTGATCAACTACTAGCAGTTAGAATATATCTCATGTGTAAATAATTCTACTAGCAATGTTATAAACATATTTAATAGAGTGAGAGAAAGCAAACGCAAACACCAAGATGTATACTGGTTTTTCTCTGAGAGGACTAATCTAGTCCCGATAACTCAAGCTCGGAGTTGTATCCCCTATAATCCCCAATAGTGAATCACAAGCTTTGATCTGAAGGCTTGCCATACAACCACGAGGTTTGATCCGAAGTCTCGCAACTTCACATCTTGATAGAGAGAGTAACTGATGGAACAAAGTGTAGACCCCCTCACCCAAAAATAGGTATCTTGTGTGTATTTTGTATTTCTTGTATTGTTTTAGATTTTTTTTTAATCAATTAAAATCCAATGGTTATATTAGGACACTTTACCATGGTTCGGACATTAATAAGATAGGATGGCCCCAAAATCTGCATCACCTTTCGTAGGAAGTAGCCTACACAGGAGACAGTACCTGTGGGATTTTTTTGTGGCACATAAATTCGACCCCTTGGTGTAATAACCCTAGATTAAGCGTTAAATATTTAGATATTATATATATAACTTAATTGTGGTTATTTTCTAATTCCAATTTTCCTACAATTAGCACCCCATAATTTTCGTGCCAAGTTAGATATTTTTTTCTTTTTATAGATGTGCATATTATTTACTATTATCCTATTTTGTCGAATATCTATTTAATTAATTACTTAGTTAATTAGATAATATAATTATTTGGTTTATATAACTAGATAAATATTTAATTATTAATTATAAAATAGTTCATAAAATATTTGGGTGTAGTATTTTATTAAAACTTTATAAAATAATTTTCTTGAATTTATTTTGTGTGCAATATTATTTTTGGATTTTTTTATTTATATATGAATATATGTTAATAAATATATAATTAGTAATAATAATAATAATAATAATAATAATAATAATAATAATGATAATAATAATAATAAGAAAAGATACTAATAGTAGTAATAATAATAATAATAACGATAATAATAATAAAAGAAAAACAAAAGAAAAAGAAAAGGAAACAGAAAAAAAAAAGAAAAAGAAAAGAAAAAGAAAAAGAAAAAAGTAATACTAAAACCTACTCTAACCTAAACTACCCCCCTCCCCTGTGCAAACTATAGACTCTTTCCTCCCGCATACCCAATCTCTCCTCCCTGTCTCTCTCTCTCTCTCTTTCTCTCTATATATATATATATATATATATATATATATATATATATATATATATATATATATATGTATAATCTTTAAACCCTAACCCTAATCTCTAAACTTTAACCCTACCCTAGCCCCGACGACCTCCGGCGGACGTCGACTTTCTCCCGTCGACCATCGCCTAATCAGCCCGGCCGACCACCGCCGTTGTCCTTCCGCGCACCGCGCGCGTGCAGAAACACCGCCCCGAGCACCCATCTTCAAGGTGATGTATCTCCCTCAATTTTAATTATTTTTACGAGCGGTTTGTTCATGTATATTCACAACCTAACCTACTAGGATTATCATTCAAGCGGAATAAGTTTTCGTGTCCCGGATTGGTCAAAAATTCGACCGAAAATGACCGAAAAACTGACCAAAATAGTCCAAAAATTTCAACACGAACTCTCATGTTCACGCCCAATTTGCCTTCAACCTGTTTAATATTTTCAAAAACTAATTGAAGGATTTTTCTTCTCCATATAACCGAGAAATTTTCTGTTCTTTTAGTTTATGTTAATTTATTCTATGTGTAAAATTATTCGACCTCCAAAACGACCAAAAACTTGATATTTTAAAATTAAAATTTTGTGATACGGAGTTTGCTCCGCCAAACAGGACTGCCTCATCGCATACTAATTGAACCGAAAGGCGCGTATGGTATATCCTGATGTGTGAGCTTTTGCGAATACTGATTTGGACGTGTTTGCATGTCAAAATCAACATGTATCCATAAAAAGTCCCCGTATCGCCAATTTTGCAAAATATTATCCCATTTTGTATACGATCATCGAAATACAACGAAACTTATGCCATTGGATTTGTGGTATCACGATGGTCCTGTGACCTAAGTTTCACGCGATTCTGAGACAGTTGACCAAGCCGCATATTTGTGGGGCCTACGGTTGGCTTATAGGGCAAATTTGTGATCGGCTCACCAAAATCTAAAATTGGACATACCGTTGAGTTCGTATTGACATTTAAAATTTATTTGACCTATAATTTATCCCATTTAGAGACCTTTACCTCTGGCATACTTTTTGGTGCAAAGTGGCCCACATGTGGACCCGTTTTGACCCAAAATTATTGTTTTGCCCCTGTGTCCAAATTGGACGAAAGGGTATTATTTTCTAGCTATCTCACTTATTCTGGGAACGTTGGTGATGTTTATTTTAGTGTCCGGAGACTTTCATTCGGAGGCCATAGTTTCTGATCCTCTATACTTGACACCTGGACGCTTATACTATACAGCTTTCTTGCCAGGCAAGTATACCTTGCCATTGTACTATGATTTACATTCCATATGATGCATGTATTTTATTTCTGTCATTTAGTTCATATATTTCAACTGTTATATAAACTGCATGTCCAAGAATAACTTGGATGCAACGACGGTGATGTTGTATTTTATCTTTATTATATATTATGCATGTTGACCTAGTTTTATGAGACCATCACATGATCATGAGGCATTCTTATGTTTTATTGGCCGTGACATAGTTGTTATACGAGTGTGAGTCTCATGTAGGACACAAACTTGCGTATTCGGTTGATCATCGGTACGTATGGGACGTGCGATGGATAAGGATAACTGCTGTTAGAATATGCATGCTAGGAAACTTGGCAATTATTTAGAGGTATCATTGTGTCATGGATGTGACATGCTTAGAGCATGGGATGGGGAGAACAATAAGTAAGGTGTTTGGGCTCCTTTATACTTTTCTTGTGTAACCCGTACGCTCCGCCGGAGAAGCGCGATCATGATGACCCCTATATATTATCAGGCGACCTTTGGCGTTCAAAAGACGACATGATTTATAGGCCCCTGATTCTCCGAGAGAATTATGTCAATCATATTTTAGCCAGATAGCCCACTTGTTGGAAAGTTGTTCTCAAAGTGCATTCACATAGATGGTTAGGCGACCCATTGGATGTTTATTTTTAGTACTTTATTGGCATGCTTCTATGTATCTTGTTACGTCCCTCTGAGAACCTATTTCCTTTCTAGGTATAGACTTGCAGGATTATCCATAGGATTACGGACCCGGACCTGACACTTCATACCAAACTCAGGAGGTCTTATCTTCAGAGTACCTTTGATTCATCGCAGCTGATGGATATTTTAGTTGCTATTTCCTCTATGGACATTTATCTTATATTGAGTTTGATCTCTTCTCTCATTCAGTAGTTTTTAGTATAGTCGATTGGCAGTGAATTTTTTTCCTCCCGACTATCATTCTTTGATACTTTATATTTGAGATTTAGTTATTTATTCCTATTTCTTATTTGTGCTGTGGATGAGATATAGATTGCGTGTGACTTGTGTTGACAATATATTACTACTTGTGGATTTGATATTCATATACATCGTACGTATGTGTTATGGTTTCCATATAATGGAGTCGTCATATACATACGGCTAGCATGCTTACGTGTTTCTAGTCCTACGTATTTTAGTACTGGGACGTGACATGTTTTTAGTGGTGGCCCATGCAGGTCAAGAGTATATTATCTCGGTTACGTTACTATACCGAGCAAGCCTACACATAGGATTAGAGTATACGATCTCATCCATATTTGACTAGACTCACCTTCCTTCCAATCTGTTCTATTTAAATAATTATATCCTGCTTGATTCATGTACTTCCCTAATAGTTCCTTGAGTATAGCCTTCTGCTAGAATATAGGAATCTTTGTTGTTAGGATAATAATTAGGATAACATTCCTACTAAGAATACAACTAGAATATTGACAGCTCCTAAAGTTTAGCATACGTATTGAACCCTAGCATCCAATACCTATAAATTGATTGACCATTATCCCTTGTAATATTTATAGAGGACTTGAGAGTAGTATTGACACTACTAGAGTTAGTTAAAAATTTGACCATATTGTTTGACCCTAGTATTGAGGAACCAATAGAAATCCAAGATTAAATATTAGGACTAAACCTAACTTTCATAGTGAGATAGTATTAGAGAACTATAAATTTAGCTTATTTTCTTGATATTAGCAGAACAGTATCTCAGGAAGCCAAGAGAAATAAATAAAATATTTTCCTTGATCATACCTCGAACACAGGGATTAGCATAGCACCTTTCCTTAGGAAACCATGATATTATCAAGAGTCTCTCTATTTAATTTTATATCTTGTTCCTCCGAAACCTTAACGCTCGCTATTTGTGCGACGACTAAATTTTTTTCATCTTTTAATTCGTGCCACCTGACCCTTCTGATTGTAGGTCAAGTGATTTTCTTTTATGTTAAGGATATATAGTTGCTAGGATTATAGTTGTAATCTTGAATTTTAAAATTATGTGCTTAGTGGTTAGAACTTGATAGTTTGAGTTGTTCATTTAGATTATGAATTTATGATTATCCTTTAGTTTTAAATTATGTACTTTGTATCCATAACTCCATACAGGTTATATCCTCCTTCACTTAAGAGCCAATAACTTCTCCATTTGTAATATTAACGCTTTTGTTCTATAAGCACTACGATTGAGACTTAAGATGACCATTACATATATAATGCAATAGGATACCCTAATAGGTACCAAGATCTTTTCTTGTATACCCTAATAAGAGTTTCTACTTTATCCCCATAAGGCAGTTACAATATTAGTTTATTCTTGTAAGATTGGGTAGTATGACTCACAACATAGTATCACATATTCTTTTTGACCCATTAATGAAGTGTAATTAAATGACACCAACTATAGACTTATATAAGAAGATAGTGTTTATTCAGACTATAGAACTCAGAGGCCCATACCCCCATTTGGTCGACTAGAGACTTAGACAAGGAGTTATTATGGCAACTATAGAGGAACAACACCGGACGAGTCTTATCTTCTTTGAGAACTTGAATTATTTTATACCTTCTTTCATCATAATCCAACGTACTTATATTTTCTGAACTACCTCAACCTATGCTGCTATTATAGCCCAGTTTTACAAGCCTACTCTTTTATCGAGCTTGTTCATGACATATGTATTATTGGGGGCCCACACTAATACATTATCTAAATCAGAATCAGTGTATTATAGTCTGATCAACCTTAGTGCGCTTGGTTCGCTCTTCGCATAACTACTTTACGTAGATTGAGATATAGTTGACTCAGATTATAGACGGATATACTTGCCCTCTAGACAGGCCATAGCATATCATATCAGGTACATAACTTTTCTGATATGAGCATGGGAATAAAAATTTATCAAAAATAAGATTTCAATCCATAACTGCCTTGACAACTCCCTTTGGAATTCTTTAAACGTCTTGAATCCCGTACTTGCATTCTATCACCTCCTCCTTGAATTCTTTATTATTGATACTATGTGGTAATTATGTATTATTGTGTTAGAATTTATATTGTGTAGCATGTAGAAATATATGTATATTTAATTGGATAATTATATTATATATATTTGCTATATGATTATATACATATGCATATATGAATATTTATAAATGTATTTATGTATGTGTGTGCATGTTGCTACATCTTAGTTATATACATCATAATAGGAGGGGGTATGTATAGTTATTATATATATAGATATATATATATATTTATTTATTTATTTTGGAGTTTATATATATAAGTTATATATATATATATACATATATATATATATATATATATATATATATATATACATATATATATATATATATATATATGTGTGTGTGTGTGTGTGTGTGTGTGTGTGTGTGTGTGTGTTTTATATTTTACAGGTTTTTGGCGACAAAAGAATTGGTGACAGCAGCCGCTATCACTTAATAGCAGCACCCGCTGTAGCATTTATTAGTAGCATTAATGACAGCAGCCATTGTCATTAATTAGCAGCAGCAGCGGCGGGAAAGAGGCAGGAGCAGCAACAGCAGATTCGGTGACGACTGCAAACCATCACCAAACTAGCAACATTATGAGAAATTTAGCAGCAACAGCGACAACAACTTCAGTGACAGGCAGAACTGTCACTAAAGAGGCAGCGTATCAGAATATCAGGTTTTCAGCATATTTTTTAGTGACAGTTGGCATATTATATTTTTATATTATTATATACTTATAGATATATATATATATATATGTGCATATATTGGTATTAATATTGATGTAATGTATTCTTAATTACTAATTTCTTTATATGTATAATATTTAGTATATGTATTATATATATATATATATATATATATATATATACGGGTAGTTAATATAACAAGGTATTGGAAATTACCTTGAGGAACCAAGGTAATTGGGAATACCCAAGATATTGGGTTTGGGTATCAAGTTTGTGATTATTGTTGAGATACCAAGTTGGTTCAAAACTACGGTACCTAATTAATATTGTAATTATAATTCTATATTATTATTAATATTTTTTTAATATATATATATATATATATATATATATATATATATATATATATATTGATGTTTACCTTGGAAATTACGTATCCGGAGATACGGTATCCTAACATTTAAGGTATGGTTTCTATGACTAGATTTTTGTATCTTGACCCAATATTTGTGTTAGACTTGTGCAACCTAGAAATAGATAGTTCATCTTGGTTTGACCATAGTTGACCATAGTTGACTTATAGTTGACCATAGTTGACTTTTGACTTAGAATTGACTTATTGACCTAGAAGTTGACTAGTTTAACTTATTTTCTTCTCGGAACCTTGTATTGATGTTGTATTCCATATCTAGGTCTTCGAGGCACCGTATCAGACATCGGTGAGACTATTCATTGGACTTCAGGCGAGTACATTCTCTGATAGTTTCTCATTTATGATATCCTCTATGTTCATTGTATCTAGTATAGATACCCATGTTTTCTTGACACGATGGTTACAAGGATTGGTATATCCGAATTTTGTCATAAGATGTTATTCCTTGGTATAGGGTGTATCTGGTGCAGGCCTTGTTTCATTGATTATCTTGTACATGTACAGACACTGATTCTTGGGAAGAGTCGTTATCTTCTTGGAGAATCTCGTGCCAAAGCGTACCATGGTTGGATCTATTATACCAGTGGGGGTGGAGAGTATGTAATATAGATATGTGATCATACCCATCTTGTATCTTAAATAGTATTAATCATACACCGCACGTATGATTAGCCAGGCCATATATCTTGTATCTCTTATATCAAGTTTCCAAGCCAATCACATGTTAAAGCTAGTACTCACACACTTAGATATTAATATTCTTGCTCATTGACATATTGCTTATTATTGTATTATTTCTAGTATTTTCTTATTGTACATATATCTCTTGTATCTATTATGCATCTTGTTTATTCACATCTATTTATTGTTACATAGCTTTTATCATTGATTAGAACCACTGTTAGAGATGTACTCTGCTCCTTTCCTGACTGGATATATTTTTCCAGATGACACTGAGGAGTGGTACCCTACCTATTATGGATCTCAGGATATTGTGGGTTTAGAGTCTGAGATCCTGGCTCAGGAGAGACTTATCCCAACTGAGACAATTGACCCAGGAGTAGTAGCTTCTTAGTATTCTTTGTACTGGATTTGTCTCCAGCTTATTTGTTATTTCTTTCAGGCTCATTGATGTATTATTTTAGACTCATTAGTTATTTTGTGACTATTCTATTCTTTATCTGATTTATGCTTTTCATCTTAGATCTGTGATTAAGTATATTATCATTATTGGTGGTTCATTATATTATTAGATAGATTGACAGACATCGTTCTATCGCCGATTCTGCGGCATAGGCTGGGCGTTGTTTTCGACTTATACCCCTACATCGGGTGCGGGTCGTGACACAATTTTAGTGGTGGCTTATGCTGGTTAAAGCTTCACAAAGTATGTGATATCGTGGTAGTACGATAATTTATTTGTACTACTGCAAGCCTGCGATAGAATATAGGATATAGGCTGAGATACTCAATCACACCTAGGAAATTCTTTTGATTCAACTATTCTCGTTTGATATTGATACTTGATCGCTTAATCTGTCCTTTTATTGAATGTCTTACATCTTGTGCCATATTGATTCTTTCTTTCGCTTTGTCTCAGGATGCCGCCTAAGACTAGATCGCAGTAGGGGAGAGCAGCTTCTGAGAGGTCTGCGATATCCTGAGGGCCTGCACCAGTCACTTCTTCGGTGATTAGAGTGTCAGATACTTTCGGAGGTCCACCACCTACTCAGAGGATTGTGCCAGCTGTTCTGAGGGGCTTCCACATCCACCACCTCTCAGTATTCCATGCATCCAGGTGCTAACAAGATGTAACGGGATATGCGAGAGAGTGTGTGGTGGTATATCATGAAGAGGGAAATGGCATAGTTTTATCTAGATGCTTAGTGTGCCAGCAGGTGAAAGCCGAGAGGCAGAGGCCAGGAGGTTTACTTCAGCCATTACCCATTCCAGAGTGGAAGTGGGAGCACATTACTATGGATTTTGTGTCCGGACTTCCATGATCTCCAGGAAAAAAAGACGCGATTTGGGTCATCGTTGATAGGTTGACCAAGTCGGCCCACTTTTTGCCTTTCAAGGTAGATTTGTCTACGGAGAAGCTGGCAGAGATGTATGTGAGACAGATCGTTAGGATACATGGAGTTCCCGTCAGCATAGTCTCAGATCGGGATAGTCGTTTTACTTCTCATTTCTGGAGGAGTTTGCAGGAGAGTTTGGACACTCAGCTCAAGTTTAGTACTATATATCATCCTCAAACAGATGGGCAGTCAGAGAGGACTATTCAGACTCTCGAGAATATATTGCGCACTTGTGTACTAGATTTTGGAGGTATCGTACTCCTTTGTCTTGGGACGATATTGGAGAGAAAGTTTTGCTTGGGCCAGAGATGGTTGTTGATGTAGCAGAGAAGGTTTAGTTGATCAGAGACAGACTTCGAGTGGCGTAGGACAGACAAAGGCATTGAGCCGATAGCCATCGAAGACCCTTGGAGTTCGAGGTATAGTTAGATTTTATTTTGTGCTTGTTATTGGTTGTTTATTATAGGTTAAGTTCTTAAGGTGGTATTTTGTTCTAGGTGGGTGGTTTGGTGTTTTGTTCTAGGTGGGTGGTTTCGGGTTTTTGAGGATTTCTCCGACACGAGGCATAATTTATTTCGGTGGAGGCGGAAAGCTTAGTTCGTGATTCATCGGACCTTTTACTATTCTAGAGAGGGTCGGTGCAGTTGCTTATAGACTAGAGTTGCAACCTGTATTGGAGGGAGTGCATAACGTGTTTCATATGTCGCAGTTGAGATGATATACGACAGATCCTAGTCATGTATTGGATCACTCGGAGATAGAGGTAGGCCCTACTCTTAGCTATCCAGAGCAGCCAGTTAAGATTCTGGATCGGAGAGAGAAGGCGCTGAGGAACCAAACTATTCCTATGGTGCGCGTCGCCTGGAGGTATCACTCTCCGAGGGAGTCTACTTGGGAGAGAGAGGATAAAATGCGAGAGCGTTATCCATATCTGTTTGTACCTTGAGGTATGTTATTTCCTAGTTATGTTCTGTTCATTGTTCTATTCTGTCATAGTTAGTTATGATTCTTTAGTTATGTTCTGTTATTTTCGGGGGGTAGTTTTCATCTTTGAATTTCGAGGACGAAATTATTTTAAGGAGTGTAGACTTGTCACTACCACATTTTCTAGGAAAGGGTATTTTAGTAATTTTATATTTAATTAAATATTGTGCATGATAAATAATTATTTGTTGTATTATTTAATTATTGTTAGATATTAGTTATTTATTTTGGACTTGTGTTAGTGGACCTAACTAGTTAGTTTAGACCCATGGACCAACATGAATTAATTAGTTAGATTTAGCCTATTTAGAAAGCCCATTGTTAAGGAGATGGATTAAATTAATTAAATTATTAGACTAGAAGCTTTTTTCCTTAATTATTTCTTCATGAGAGGCCCCAAGCGGTATATTGGACATTATATGATAACTTGAGGGAGGGGAAAGGGGCCGGCCTATATTTAAAAGAGGGGAAAAATTCTCACTCCTCTTTTCATTCCAAAACTAGATTTAGAATTTCCCTCTACTAAATTCCTTCATTCCTATTTCATTTTCCCACCAAATTTTATTCCAATTTCTTCCCAAATAACCATTAGAGACTTGAGAAATAAGGATCTAGAAGAAGGAAGCAATGATCTACAAAGAGGAGCAAGATTCTACAAGTTGGAGGCAATTTTATCTCAATTGGAGGTTTCATTGGGAATCCATCGCCCAATAGGTACAATTTAGTTTTTTTCCTTAAATTAAGTTATAAATCTGAGATTTAACCATGGAAAATCAACTCATGCATAGGCTACCCATATGATTTGGTTTTGTGTTCATAGGAGGCCTATGGAGAAAGTTATGGTACTTTTTATATCAATTTTGGGAGAATTCCGAGATTGACAATTGTTGTGTGTGTCAATTGATCCTATAGATCAATTTGGCAAGTGCTTGTGTGTTTGGGGCTAGTGTCGTGTCCACAATTGGGTACGAGTAGGTCGTATCCTAATAATTTGGTGATACGTGTTGATTTGGGGATTTTCCCTTCGACACGGGACTTTGTACATGTGATATTTTGACACGGACACGGAGATCTATATTTGACACTTCATTTTTTTAATAAATAATATATGTGACTTATTTGTGTCATTTGGGGTACAATTGGATGTGTGGTGGACTCGTGTCACATGCGTATCCTAGATCTAGTGGGATACGGTGTGATACTCTCCATATGTTGTGTAATTATATGTATATCTAATTCTTGTGCTCTTAATTCATGAAGATTGTATTATGCATATATATATATATATATATATATATATATATATATATATATATATATATGTATATATATATATATATATATATATATATATATATAGATATTATATATGTATTATAGTGAATATATATATATGTGTGTTATAATATGTACATATGTTATTACTACATATATGTATGTTATTATTATATGTGTTGAATATATATATTCTACGTAGTGGTAACTATATGGTAATTATGTATTATTGTGTTAGAATATATATAGTGTAGCATATAGAAATATATGTATATTTAATTGGATAATTATATTATATATAGTTGCTATATGATTATATACATATGCATATATGAATATTTATAAATGTATTTATGTATGTGTGTGCATGTTGCTACATCTTAGATATGTACATCATAATAGGAGGGGGTATGTATAGTTTTTATATATATTAATATATATATATATATATATATATATATATATATATATATATATATTTATTTATTTATTTTGGAGTTTATATATATATGTTATATATATATTTTACAGGTTTTTGGCGACAGAAGAATTGGTGACAACAGCCGCTGTTACTTAATAGTAGCAGCCGCTGTCATTAATTGGCAGCAGCAGCGGCAGAAAAGAGGCAGTATCAGGGACAGCAGATTCGATGACGGCTATAAACCGTAACCAAAATAGCAACAGCGTGGGAAATTTAGCAACAGCAGCGACAACAGCTTCAGTGACAGGCAGAACTGTCACTAAAGAGGCAGCGTATCAGAATATCAGGTTTTTAGCACAATTTTTAGCGACAATTGGCAGATTATATATTTATATGATTATATATTTCTAGATATATATATGTATACATATATTAGTATTAATATTGATATAATGTATTCTTAATTGCTAATTTCTTTATATATATAATATTTAGTATATGTATTATATATATATACGGGTAGTTAATATAACAAGGTATTGGGAATTACCTTGAGGAACCAAGATAATTGGGAATACACAAGATATTGGGTTTGGGTATCAAGTTTGTGATTATTGTTGAGATACCAAGTTGGTTCAATGTTTACCTTGGAAATTACGTATCCGGAGATACGGTATCCTAACATTTAAGATGTGGTTTCTATGACTTAGATTTTAGTATCTTGACCCAATATTTGTGCTAGACTTGTGCAACCCAGAAATAGATAGTTGATCTTAGTTTGACCATAGTTGACCATAGTTGACCATAGTTGACCATAGTTGAATTAGAGTTGACCATACTTGACTTTTGACTTAGAATTGACTTATTGACCTAGAAGTTGACTAGTTTAACTTATTTTCTTCTCGAAACTTTGTATTGATGTTGTATTCCATATCTAGGTCTTTGAGGCACCGTATCAGACATCAGTAAGACTATTTATTGGACTTCAGGCGAGTACATTCTCTGATAATTTCTCATTTATGATATCCTCTATGTTCATTGTATCTAGTGTAGATACCCATATTTTCTTGACACGATGGTTACACGGATTGGTATATCTGGATCTCGTCATGAGATGTTATTCCTTGGTATATGGTGTATCTTGTGCATGCCTTATTTCATTGATTATCTTGTATATGTATAGACACTAATTTTTGGGAAGAGTCGCTATCTTCTTGGAGAATCTCGTGCCATAGCGTACCATGGTTGGATCTATTATACCAGTCGGGTGTAGGGAGTATGTAGTGTAAATATGTGATCATACCCATCTTGTATCTTGAATAGTATTAATCATACACCGCACGTATGATTAGCCAGGCCATATATCTTGTATCTGTTGTATCAAGTTTCCAAGCCGATCACATGTTAAAGATAGTACTCACATACTTAGACATTAGTATTCTTGCTCATTGACATATTGCTTATTATTATATTATTTTCAGTATTTTCTTATTATACATATATCTCATGTATCTATTGTGCATCTTGTTTATTCACATCTATTTACTGTTATATAGTTTTTATCATTGATTAGAACTGCTGTTAGAGATGTACTCTGCTCCTTTCCTGACTGGATATATTTTTCTAGATGACACTGAGGAGTGGTACCCTACCTATTATGGACCTCAGGATGTTGTGGGTTTAGAGTCTGAGACCCTAGCTCAGGAGGGACTTATCCTAATTGAGATAGTTGACCCAGGAGTAGTAGCTTCTTAGTATTCTTTGTGCTGGATTTGTCTCCAGCTTATTTGTTATTTCTTTCAAACTCATTGACGTATTATTTTAGACTCATGAGTTATTTGTGACTATTCTATTCTTTATCTTATTCGTGCTTTCCATCTTAGATCTGTAATTGAGTATATTATTATTGTTGGTGGTTCATTATATTGTTAGATAGATTACCATACAGTATTCTACTGCCGATTCTGCGGCGTAAGCTGGGCGTTATTTCTGACTTGTACCCCTACATCGGGTGTGGGTCGTGACAGAATCAACATGTATCCGTAAAAAGTCCCTATATCGCAACTTTTACAAAATACCACATCATTTTATGTACGCTCGTCGAAATGCGACGAAACTTGTGCCAATGGATTCGTGGTATCACGCTGGTCATGTGACCCAAGTTTTACGCGATTCCGAGACAGTTGACCAAGCCGCCTATTTGTAGGCCCTACGGTTGACTTTTAGGGCGAATTTATGATCGACTCGTCGGAATCCAAAATTGGACATACCGTTGAGTTCGTATTAAGTTTAGAATTTGTTTGTCCTATAATTTATCCTATATAGAGACCTTTACCTTTGGCACGCTTTTCGGTACAAAGTGGCCCACATGTGGACCCGCTTTGACCCAAAATTACCGTTTTGCCCCTGTGTCACTACCCCATTTCCAGGGCAAGATATTTTTTATTTTAATTTGGTAAATTGTGTATTAAGCATAAATATTTATATTAATATTTAATTAGATGCATGTATTTATTTTTATTAGTTATTTTAGAATTTTGGCTAGTCTGGACCCATGTCAGACCCTAGTGGACCCTTGTCAGACCCAACCAACACCCTTGTCAGACTTATTTATTGGTTTAGAATAGTTATTTATATTTTAATTAGTTAGTTGGAGTAATTAGGAATTAATTAGAGTGCATTTGGAAACCCAAACCCAAACCCTATTTTGGATGACTTAATTTAGGGGCATTTTGGTCTATGTACCTAACCCTAACACAAATCCTAACCCTATTTCTATATGACTGGACCTCCCCCCCTTTCATTTTTATTCTTCTTCTTTATTTTCTCCTCTTCACTCACTTTCTTCACTTCTTACATTTTTTTCTTCCATTCCAAGTAAGTTCTTCACCTTTTCTCTCTTCTTTTATTTATTTCTCTCTTGAATATAAACCCTAACCTTCCATTTTCCCCTGACTTAGGTCTGTAGAGATTAGATTTGGTGCAGGAGCTTAGTTTGGAGGCTTGGAGACTTGGTGTGGTAAATTTGGGAGTTTTTGGAGACTTTGGCCTTGGGATTCCAACTTGCAAGAGGTAAACCCTAATTTTTCTCTTTGTGATTACTCTAATATAGTATAATTAGTAGTTTAAAACCTTTCTAGACCTTATGACTACCCATAGGAGGAAGTTAAAACTTGTTTGGATGTGTTTGGAGACTTTGACATTAGATTTTGTGTCAATTTTGGGTAAAATCCAAGATTGGCCCAATTTTGGATGTTGCCCTAGGTTAGGTGGACCTAGGTAGACATGATTGGATGTCTTGAGGGTAAGTACGTGTCCCTGTTCGGACACGTGAGGTCGTATCACGAAGATTTGGGCGTTTTAGGCGATTTGGGGGTTTTTCCTTCGACGTGGGTTCCACGTGCATGTGGAATTTTGCCACAGGGATGGAATCGGAGAGTTAGCATTTTTGTGAGATTTTAGACATCGATTAGAAATCGTGAGTATATTTTGGTTCAATTCTGAGTAGGTTTGGTGTGTGTTTCATGAGGTATCGCGAGCCGCACTCCACGTGTTTATCGAAATGACCAAGTGGCCATTTTTACTTGGTTTCTAGGTTTTGGGCTTGTGCACGGGTTAGTTTAGCCTTGGGGAGTGTGTATTAGAGTATTTGAGTTTATATTTATATATATATAGGTATTTATATGCGTATGGGTGGTCGTGTGTGGTTGTGTGTGTGTTAGTGGGGTTGTGTGTGCGTTTGTGTGGTGCATGTTTATATATATATATATATATATATATATATATATATATATATATATATGTGTGTGTGTGTGTGTGTGTGTGTGTGTGTGTGTGTGTGTGTGAGTGTGTTTATATATCTATATATATATGTGTGTATGTATATATATATATGGGTATAGAGAATAAGGGAGGTGAGATGGCACCTCACTCTCAAATGAGGGTGGCGGTGAAGTGGCACCATCTCAGCCCTCCATCTTACAAATGAGGCTTAAGTGATATGTTTGCACTTAAGTCCCCTAATTATTCTCCCTAATTATTCTCTCAATAATTCCTCACAGCACCATCTCAGCCCTCCTTTGCTTCCCCACCCTCGGTCATTCCCTAGGGCAAGCCGCCGGAGCCCCCACCCTCGGTCGACGGAGCCCCCACCGACGGAGCCCCCACCCTCGGTCATTCCCTAGGGCAAGCCACCGAAGCCCCCACCCTCGGTCGACGGAGTCCCCACCGACGGAGCCCCCACCCTCGGTCATTCCCTAGGGCAAGCCGCCGGAGCCCCCACCCTCGGTCGACGGAGCCCCCACCGACGGAGCCCCCACCCGCGGCTTCCCCACCATCGATCATGCCCTACAGAGCCCCCTTCCCCATAGGTCACCGGCTCGCGTACTCCGAAGGATGCGGTGGCACTCACGAGGATGACCGGTTCCGCACCGCGGCAGGTCGGCTTCCCCACCCGCGGCTTGCCCTAGGTCACCGGCTCGCGTACTCCGAAGGACGCGGTGGCACTCACGAGGATGACCGGTTCCGCGCCGCGGGAGGTGCTTCGAGGAAGCGATGAAGCGGCTTTGTCGACGGATTCTAGGGCTGTGTCTGTGTCATCGTGTCGAAACCGGGGACGCGAGGATTTGCATGGTTTCTCTATTTTTTTTGAATTTTTAGGTAATGTGTCGGACACAGGGGCTGGATGCACTGAATTATATTATTGTGGAGTTTGGATTATATCAGATACGGGAAATGAAAGCAGACACCGGACACCCTCGGCTTCCCCACCTTCAGCAATGCGAGACCCAATTCTCCCGCAAACTCATTTGATCGGTTCCTCAACTTCCATCAAGAGATTGTTCAGGAAGTGGTCGATATGGAAAAGGTCCAACCGGAATCAGTTCTCTATCCCGAGCTAGATGGCAAGGAAGACTCGTCAATCTTACAAGAGAGAGTATGTAATTCACCAGAAGAGCACTCCAAGAAACCAAACATTGGCAGGCAATTGAGATCACATAATAATAATAAGAAGGCTTCTTCGAACAGAACTGATGAGAAAAATACAGAACAACAACAGAATTCTTCTTCTAGCTTAGGGAGCTCGATCAAATTGGCAAAGCAGTTGCAGGCTGAGGCAGGGAGTTGGGATGTGGATTACTTGGAATCATCATTGGAAGAAGGTCTGAAGAAGGGAAGAGGAGGAGGAGGAGGGGATGGGCAGAGCTGCCTACAGTCTTTTATTTAATAATTATAGTTAGGTAGTCCAATTAATCCATGGTTGATTGATTGTGTGTTGATTACGATTTACTAGTTAGTTTATATCATTTTACGTATATATATACTTCCGATTATTGGTGGTATTTGCATGTATTGTTTGCTATAATAGTATGAAATACGATTTGTTTGTTTCATTTCTTTGCTCTACTATTATTACAGGATATAATACTAGAAGTGGGGCATTCGTTTAGAAGTAGAATCAAAGATCATCAAAAGTAGTAAGTAGACAGAAATTGTCAGGCCACGAAGCAACCAAAAATTTTCTTTCTTCTTATATGTATCAGAACAGAGTCTTAAGTAAAAATATTAGAGGTCCAGTATCTCTCAAAAAATCATGATCCATATATTTTAACATTCAGATATTTACGGAAAATTGCAATATATGCTGCTACTATGTCATACAAATCAAAGACTTGCATCCATTGACAACAGGCAACGAATAAGATAACAATCAAAGACTTGCATCCATTGCATCACTTGTTAGGATATATATTCATAAGGTTCAGCTGTACAGTTGAAGATTAAACATTACCAGATACGCAACAAGCTAAATATAACTGTCACAGCACCACAGCTTAAGCCCAACTATTGGTATATAAGAAGTAAAGACAAGTCACAGGCGCAAGAGATGCACTCAAGTGAGGCTTTTTCAGGCTGTGTATATACTTGTTAACCTATGTTGGTTAACGAGGATTCTCAGGCTGTGTATGGCTTTTCATTTTTGATCGACTCAGCTATCAAATTTACTTGACTTGTCAGATGCATTCAAGGGAGGCTTTTTCATAAAAAAGTCTCACAAGCATGAAACCAGAAACATTGATGTAGGAACTAGCTTAAATGTTACCAAGATTTTGAGTCAATTTTGATTACACGCTACGGAGACCTGATCTAAAATTGGAAGCAATTTTTTGCAGTAGTTGCCTGACCATTCTGTATTTGCTAGTGCCTTAGTCTCTCGTCTTCAATCAATCGTGTCATATCCTCTTTCATCTGATTATACTTACTATATCTGTGATACTCTTAGTTGGATACTATAACAGTATTCCCTCACAGCACAAGTTTCTTTTGGACTGGAAAGAATAACAAAGATCTCGTTTTACAGCACCTTGGGGATTTTCTCTCTCAAACTCAACCAGATACTTTTCGCCGTGTGGAACTATCGTCTCTCTTTCTTCTACTAAGCCCAACCACTTCTCGTCTCACCAAATAATTTTTGAACCAAGCGAGTAAACGTTCCAAATTAGTCAAAACAAATGAGGTCAACCTTTAATGAGGCTCTTAAGCCACTAATTTCATTATCTGAACTAAAATTTGGAAGAGTGAACAATTAAGAGAGCAATTAAAGAAAAATATGCACTAGTAATAACCAAGTAATATGCAACAAATCAAGATCAAGTCTTTTCCTAAAAGTTTCAAACACTTGGGTACAAGTACATTACATTATTCTCTTAACAATAAAGATATTGCAGGAACATGACAAAAAGTACAAGTCGATTTTTCCATCCTGCAAAGAAAAAGTTCAACATCGCCTCAACCTATTGGACAGTTACTTCTATATGCAGGGAATTATAAAAATTGGTCTTTAAATCCCAGAACCAGCAATAGAATAAGTACATTGACAATGCTCCCAGATAGACTGGTCATTGACTACATATCATTATGCCAGCATTAGTTGATGAAAACTCCTGTGCTTGCATACTCGACCTCCTACAATATCAAACAACAATCATTACTGGCAGATATAATGACACAAAAACAAAATATGTGAAATTAACTTTACTGCCAACAGGATCGTAAAGTTACCAGTCTTACTATAGTGTGAAATTAATATTACAAAAATACTTCAAAACTTCATCACCTGACACAAATCTAAACTACATTAATATTACTAAAATTTGGAAGAGTGACCACAAAGAACCTATCATCACCTGACACAAATCTAAACTACATTGTTACAATTCTCAGAATTCAAACATGGTCTACACATGGAACTAGAGAAAAGTTCAAGGGGGGCTTGTGTTAACTGTATTATGTAGTAGTGGAATTGTTGATACTTGGTATCGGGCACTGCTGGAACTGGAGACAGTAAATTAGATAATGATGCAGTGAGGTGCAAGGCAGTGGGGGACAACACTGATACTGAGTATCAGTCACATACCTGGGTAGATAGGTAATTGCTGTTTGAACAACATTCAAATAGGTGCAGACATTGGCCAGGTAAGCATTAGTTGCAGTGTGCTTAGCACAGCACTTGGAGAGGTGGAAAGCTCACTTGAGTATGGGCATCAGTTAGTTACCTGCAGATTATTCCAGTGTAGGGTGATACTGAGGATATCAGATACTGATATGGCAGTGTATTAGTAATGAGAGGGAGACTTGTTCAGGTATCAGTCCAGTTCAGGACTGATTGCAAGAAATAGAGTTACTGGAAGCAAGGGGGGGTTGGGTGTCAGTTATGTATACCTTTGAGTGTATTGATAGAGTGTCAGTGTTTGAAGGGAATACTTTAACGTGTCAGTACAAACTGATACATGGAAGTATCAGTCTTGTTGAATGTTTGTTAGTATTAGTAAGGGCAGATTAGTAAAGGAATTAGTATCCAAATGTTAGAAAGCGAATGTTAGTGGTTAGGTTGAGGTAAGTAATAGTATACACTAAGGTAAGGTGTGACCTAGAAAACCTAGTGTAGCAAAGTATTGACCTAGTATGGACCTAGTAGTGGCCTAGAAACATCACCATTAGCTATTTAAACATGATTATCATCTCATATCACCAATTGACATTGATATTCCTTATTTAGGACTCTTGGAAGCATGTAATATCTGATTACTATATAAACAACTTCATAAACACTTGTGGATATGAAACTTGGGTACATGAATAATCTAAACTCGGCTAATATACAATTTCAACTTGTACTACATTCAATAATTGAACTATAGACTTTAGTAAATTAAAATTACCTAGTGAGCTCTTGGAAGTGCTTGTGAACCACCCGGATCAGATTGACCACTGTATACAATATTGTTTACCTGAAAGTTCAACATATTCTCAATTAACTCATTAAAAAGAGACAAGGATAAAATTTCTTGAACTTATACAATACCTTAGCTTTGCTACACCCAGTCCTGTAATGAGCCTTTTTTCCATAAAATCCACATGTTTTTCTTTTTTTAGTAGCCTCTTTTTGAGACAATTCTAATCCGGAAGATAATCTGGAAGGAAGTCTTGGTCGCCCTTTATGCCTCTGAGATGTCGTAGGATCATGAATATTAATTTCAGGAATTAAACTTGATGAATTTTGGGATACGGTTGGTGCAATAGGATCAACTTGGTGATTCATTCCTTGGGATGGTACATCATCTCCTTCAGACAATCTTAAGTTATCATATTCTTCTAACTTGCTTGTTAGAAACCTATCAAATTCAGCAGCAAAGTTAGGCACCTTATATGCAACCTCCAAAGCCTTGTTGCATTTGTAACGAATACCCCAATGAAGATTACGATCCACTTCAAAATTTTCAATAGTAGCACCCATGCCAACATCTCCAAATCGATGTCGAGATTTAATGGTCCATCGCTTCAAAATATAACGATCCGGTATCTCTGGAATATGTTTCTTCCACAATATGCACAGGGCATGTCTGCAAAGTAATCAAACATAATCAAAATGTCTACAGCCGCATGAAACTACAACCCCATTAGAATCATATACCACAGTCCTTCATTTACTTCTCTCTTTTGTCGCCCGTCCAACAAGATATGTAGTTATTGTTCCTTCTTTGTGCACTTTATCAGCCCAATAAATCTGGGCATCCTTCATTTCTTGTTTGAAAATATAAAACAAGGCTCTTGTATAGCATCTACTAGCTTGCTCCTCAAGTGGCCATTCTAAAGATAGTACGGGCCTAGTATCGATAGTTTTGAAATCTTCATCCTCCTCGGCTTTTCGACGACTTGCCAATGCCTTGTCATATTGAACGACAAACTCAGTTAAGGGTGTACTTGCATGAACATATGTATCGAAAAAAGCATTTATGCTTTCCGCTCTTTGACTTGTACGCGTGCCTGCAAGAAACTTATCATTCAAATAACAAGGTAACCAACTAGCTCGCCGCTCCCACAACTTTGGCAACCAACTTTTTTCTCGTAGCTTGTACGTTGCCATCATCTTTTTCCAATAATCTTCGGCTTCACATATACTGCTACTACTTCATAGTCTATTGAAATGTAATTCAAACTCGGATCCGTGGATAGCTTTAAGATGGACCATATGCTCTCCAACATTCTTGTCTAGATGCCAATCACAATATCGGTGTATAGTATTTGGAAAAACTCTAGCAATTGCATTCCCAATAGCTGCATCCTGATCAGTAATGATAGCTCCTGGTGCTTTACCCCCCATACATTTAAGCCACTGCTCAAATAACCACACAAACGTCTGCTCTGTCTCATCAGCTAACAATGCACATCCGAACAAGGTAGATTGTCGATGATGATTGATACCAGTAAAAGGAGCAAATGGTAAACAGAAATTATTAGTACGATATGTCACATCAAATATAATTACATCACTAAACTTTTGGTAGGATTCTTGTGATCTTCTATCAGCCCAAAAAATACTTCTTAATGTGTAGTCATCATCTAATTCAATGCTTGAGTAAAACTTCGGATCTTGGTCCTTTTTTTCGATAAAATGCTTAACAATTTTAGCACAATTTTTCCCAAATTGTTCCTCCTCTCAACTCTTAGGTGATCATGGACTTGTTGTGGTATAATCAAGTATTGTAGGTCAGGCTCGAAGGAATTGACCACTCTTGCAATGCTTGCATTTGATATGCCTTCGCTATGAAGCTGAGTAATTAAGCTCTTCACTACTGGTTGACGGTGGACCTTCTTATGAGACCGATGCTTTATTGCTTTCGATGGAGTGGATAACTCGTGATTGTTATGTGCAGGAACAAATTTTCCAACTCTCCATCTTCCTGACTTTGTAAGATAAATCTTGATCATTGCTTTGCAATCAACCCATATCTCACGACGATGATATACCTCTTCGTCCACAATTGGTTTCTTCAAGACTCTTTTTTTTCCTTCCTTGCTACATACAATTAATCTGGATATGACTAAATTGGGATCAGACCTAGACTTACTAGTGGATGACCATCTAGTTCCAAATCCCATCTTTAATGCATACTGGTTATAAAAATTGTACGCATCCTCCTGTGTAGCAAACTCCATTCCTATCTTCGGCGTAATGGTGTCCAAATCATCTTCATCTCCATCTCCTACATCATCTCCCAAATCAACACCATCTCCTACAAAATTAAATACAATAACGAATAAACAAAATATGAATGGCTTTTTCTTCAACTCGCCTATAGTGTGTTTCTTAGTGTGTGTCGGACACGGCATTCTAGAAAGTACACCAAGCTAGTAAATAGCAATAGATAGGAAAGACTGGATGTGTTTGATATACCAGCAGAGAAGAGGTGACCCTCTTCTCTACAGCGAGCACGACACCCTCCTTCGTCTTCAGCCTGATGGCCTCGATGGTGTACTCCATCTGGAACAGCCTCCCCACCGGGGGAGAAGGTGTTGACTCCTCGATCATACTCGGTCCTTCACACACCGAAACCTAGATTTGTCTGTAAATGAAGACTCGAAAGAAAATAGGGTTTGAAAGGATTCACTTTTTAACCTGGGGAGGATGGCGGTGACGTTGGAGTCCATCCGGTCGTGGAGCCCGCGGAGGAGCTTCGGGCTCTGGGTGGAAGCCGAGGGGTAGGGGAGGGGGAAGCCGAGGGGTGGGGGAGGGGGCTCTGGGTGGATGCTTCACGAAGGGGAAGGTGGAAGCCGAGGGGGCTCTGGGTGGACGCAGTCGCGGTGGGGAAGGGGGAAGCCCCCGCGGCTCTGGGTGGACGCAGTCGCGGTGGGGGCTCTGGGAAGCCGAGGGGGCTCTGGGTGGACTTCACCGCTTCCTCGAACCACCTCCCGCGGCACGGAACCGGTCATCCTCGTGAGTGCCACCGCGTCCTTCGGAGTACGCGAGCCGGTGACCTAGGGCAAGCCGCGGGTGGGGAAGGGGGCTCTGTAGGGCATGATCGATGGTGGGGAAGCCGCGGGTGGGGGCTCCGTCGGTGGGGGCTCCGTCGACCGAGGGTAGGGGCTCCGGCGGCTTGCCCTAGGGAATGACCGAGGGTGGAGGCTCCGTCGGTGGGGGCTCCGTCGACCGAGGGTGGGGGCTCCGGCGGCTTGCCCTAGGGAATGACCGAGGGTAGGGGATCCGTCGGTGGGGGCTCCGTTGACCGAGGGTGGAGGCTCCGGCGGCTTGCCCTAGGGAATGACCGAGGGTGGGGAAGCAAAGGAGGGCTGAGATGGTGCTGTGAGGAATTATTGAGAGAATAATTAGGGAGAATAATTAGGGGACTTAAGTGCAAACATATCACTTAAGCCTCATTTGTAAGATGGAGGGCTGAGATGGTGCCACTTCACCGCCACCCTCATTTGAGAGTGAGGTGCCATCTCACCTCCCTTATTCTCTATGGGTATATATATATATATATATATATATATATATATATATATATATATATATATATATATATATATATATATATATATATATAGTGTGTAGTGTGTGTAAGTGTGAGTGTGTAGTGTGTAGTGTTTGTGCGTGTGTGATTGTATATATATATGTTTGTGAGTGTGTATATATATACATATATGTGTGTGAGTCTATGTTTCATGACCTGCACCCGAAATTGGGGCACGAGTACGTGGGTACGTCTAGACTACGCCGCAACATCGACGGTAGAACGCTGTCTAGGTCATGATACTATCTAAACAATCTCACACGAGCATCCAACTCTATGAGGAGACACGGATAATCACAATATAATATGAACAACATACTCAAACAGATAACTACAGCATGATAAGATATCGAAGAATAAAATAAAATGTAACACAAGTCTAAATAGAAAAATCTAACTAAACAATAAATCCAAGTCTCAACAAAGTATGCCAGAGACAAATCCGGTACCAATAAACTGCTAAAAGAAACTAACTAGACAACTAGTAATTTCGGCTAGACCTTAAGGAATCACAACTGAACTACCAAGTCCAAGTCTGCAGCTATTCTCCCTGTGGTCCATAAAATGTCGGACCCCAGTCCTCTAAGGCATACTTTGGAAAAATATTTCCAGTCAGGAAGGAGCAAAGCACATCTCAAATAAGAGTTCCATTTAATTGATAAGGACTATAAAATAATAAACAGATAATGCTATATACTGAGAGAAGACAATGAATAAATGCAATGGCAAAATAAAGAGACAGGCAATATAGGCAATATGGTACATTCAGTGCATATATAAAATAAAGGAAAGAGGTACAATGCCATATACGAGTGATGTAGTATATGAACTAAAATAGAGAACTATAACTATTCTAAGTGTTTGAAATCGTAGTTTCGAATTGTGATCGGCTTAGGACTTGTACGATAGCTACATAGCCTGGCTAATTATACATGAGGTATATGATTAACACTAATAATACTTTATACTTGTACGATAGGTATTTGATCACATCTCTCACTAGCAATTTTCCCCGCCCCCAACTAGTACTGTGGATCCAATCACGACACGTCACGATACACGATCAATGTCCAATATATCATATACGATGTCTAAAATCAATGTCTAATATCAATGTCGTATACAATGTCAATACGATAACCAATGTAATATCTCATGACTAAAGATCCAATCTATATACTAGTCCGTGTAGCACAGTGTCAAGAATCAGATGTAACATTTCTAGATACTGGAATTATAGAAATTATCAAATAATTGGAAATTATCAGAGAATGTACTTGCCTTGGGTCCTTAGCTAGTAATACCAATGTCCCGTTCTAGAGTATCGTCTGGATGATCCAACAGTCCTATAGACATATCATAAAATATAATATTTGTATCAGACGCTACACTAACACACAATCATAATACATTGGACTCAGGGCTAATTGCGCGGATGTCGCGTCTGTAATTGTTGTGCAAGATAGACAGACAGTAATAGTACGGGTCTTGCCAATACATGAGTGTACATATGGCAGTCTTCTAATAATTAACAGGGTTACAGGTCAATGTAAATACGGGGTATCCGTAATTACACTCGGGTCGCCTAGAACATTTATCAATTAGCATATATCATTAATTAAATATAATACATATATATGTATATACCAATAATTACATAAAAAAATATGTATAAGTGTATATACACTAATAGAATTATATACTATATATATATGTTTATATATACGTACGATATATTTATATATATACAACAACCATTATATATGTATAAAAAAGAATACGTATACTGAATATATATATATATATATATATATATATATATATATATACATATACCAGTAAAAATATACATATACTATATGTCACCACCACATTCTAAAAACAGGGATATTTTTGACTTTTTATATATTTGATATTGCGTGTATTTAATTTAAATAATTGTATGGGCTGTGTATTTACATATATATTATATACTGTGTTCTTAATGTTTGAGCTAGTAGACTTGACCTAGAAGCCCACTGATGAACACCTGACCAAAATATAGGGTTATGAATTTAATTTGTATTATTTACGATTTAATTATTTGAGGTAGTAACTAATTACCGTAATTTTATTTAATTGTTGCGCCTTACCGTTGCTTCGATATTTGGAGCGCTACCTTAGCTTTTACCTAACAACAAATTTCTCAACCTTGTCCTAGACGTGCCCGCCTTCCATTCTGACCTTTTTGTAACTCGTAATTATGCTATCTTGTGCTTTATTTTAGCCGCACAATATTCGTCGCGGACGTTTATTTAATTTCTAAATAAAATCCAACTTTGTATCGTTGTGCGTTCCAATCGAAATTGGAGACACAATCTCAACCATTTTTGTGCAACCCAAATTAGGGTAATATTCTGTTCTGGGTCTTCTTTACTAATGATATTTGTGGCCCAACCTAATTTTAGCCCCATGTATTCCTAATTAATTTTAGAACATCGGTTGCATTTGTTTCTAATTAAATTGGGGATACCAACTTTGACTAATCCCGTTTTAATCCCAATTTAATCCAAATACCCTGTTAATTAAGCCCATACAAAACACACAACACCCCCTCACCCTATAAAACAACAAACACCAAATTGCCCACCAATTTTTCATCATTTCATATGTTTGTGCAAATACCCAAATTTAAGGGGGATCATTTGCAAATATTGCATTAGGTATCAATACCCCATTGGTTCAAACCAAATGGGAAGCCCTAATATTAACTAGTCAACCCAACCCTCACCCTTGCATGAGTAATTTCCTCATGACAAATCCTGATCACCCATTCAAATGGGGCTCATCATCACCACACACCTCCCATCACCTCTCCTATAAAGTGTCTCTTCAATGCACTCTTCCCAAGCATGTCCTAATCCCCAAATCTAAGAAAAAAGCCCCCACCTCTCTCTCTCCTCCCTCCTCACTCAACCATAGGAAATTTTCCCATTTTTTCTTTTCTCTTCTTCTTCTTCTTCTTCTTCTTCTTCTTCTTCTTCTTCTCCTCCTACTTTTAAAAAAAGGGGGGGGGGGAACCAACACCACTGTTTTGGATAATAAACGAGAAAAGATATGATAAATACGGAAAATGAGGTCTTGTACGAAGACCCGCCCTTCTTTTATGTTTATAAACAAGATTGTACAAATTTGATCCTACATGAGGATGTCTAAGTACAATTTATTTAATCTGGGTGAATATTGCTATAGGTGTCTGATCTGCAGTCGATCACTTTAGCCCTGGGACCACACGATGTTGAAGAAGTGTCGTGGAAGACAGGTAGCAGCTTCGAAGGTTGCTAATGAGGGTGGATGCCCGATGCCAAATTCGTTGATCCCTTCTCTTTGCCTGAGCTCTGAATTCTCCTCTCTCTCTCTCTCTCTCTCTCTCTCTCTCCTCTCAATTTGTCGACCTATTTCTGATCGTTCGACCTTTTCCTCTGTTGATAGAGGTCTCTATTTATAGAGTTTTTGTGACAGTGACCACTCAGTCGGTGTAAAACCCGAGTAGTGGAAAGTACAGCACCTTTTTACACAACGGTTAAAATAACCAATGCCTGCGTATAGATGATCCTTTGAATGGGCGTGTGACGCGGGTCCAACTAAGGGACAAAAAGCGTATAACCGCTACAAAGATCACGGCGTAGAAGCCACGTAGGTAGGTATCCCTCGTGTAGAAGAGGTTGGCATAGAAGCCAATGTCTGTCACCATGGCATAGAAGCCAAATAGTTATCAAACCGGCATAGAAGCCGAATAGGTATAGAAGCCGAATGGTCATAGAGGTCGAATGGGCGTAGAAGCCGAGTGGTCATAGAGGCCGAGTGTGCGTAGAAGCCGAGCAGGCACCGAAGCTGAATAGACGTAGAAGCCGCTCCGTAACGTGCCAGAGTGATGATGTAGACGTCTTAGCCAGAATTACGGCTCTTGGAGATAATCAGATCTCTCGCATTAAATGCAGAGATCTTCCCCCATCCTGTACATTAAATACAGATGCTTGTCTTTAATATTTGCCATCATTCTGCGCATTAATTGCAGATACGCACCTTGAATCCTGTGCTAAGAGTAACCGCTGTCGTGGCAGTCTGTTCGTCTTCTAAGGAGCGTAAGGAGCTCACGTTTGCCTGTGTAAAACTAGACAGCGTATTCCCTTGTATGCGTAGGTGCAGCTCTCGCAAAGGGGATGTCACTAAATGACGGTTCGGTGACATTTAATCAAATCTCTTGCTTTAAATGTGGAGATCTGCCATCTTCCTGCGCATTAAATACAGAGGCATATTTTGAAGGTCTGCCACCCTTCTGTGCATCAAACGCAGAGACGTACCTCAGGCATCTGTCAGTATTCGGCGCATTAATTGTAGAGACGTGCCTTGAGGGCCTGTCACCACCCTGTGCATTAAATGCATAGACGCGCCTCGAGTCCCGTACGAAGTGCAGCTTTTGACATGGCAGGCGATTTGTCTTCCGCGGAGCGTAAGGAGCTCTCATATGCCTGTGTAAAACTAGGCAGCGAATTCCTCTGTGTACGTAAAAGTGGTTTTACGCAAGGGAAATGGCAGTAAATGACAGCCTGGGTTGCAGTGTCGCGCCATCATTATAGCCGTCGCCTGGGTAGTCGAGCAGTATCCCTTTGTCAGAAGTCGAGACATCAGGTTCATTGCAGGATCTGATAGGTTCACTTCAGAGAATATGAGGCGTCCCTCGTACAATTCAATGCTGCATTGAAAGAGGATGAGTTTTACGCCATAAAGGCGATGAAGCACCCTGTTTACGCTGAAGCAGCCTGGACATACTGCCCTACGCGGATGGTCCTTGAGCCCATATTTTATGCTGTGCTTGGCGGAGAAGCTCTGTTTGCACGTTGAAGGCTCTGAAGTCATCTTTTTATGCTGCTTTGCATCAATATGCTACGTAGAGCTATCCAGCGTATTTTTCATGCTTCTACAAGACCCCCTTCAAAGCTTTTAAATTCCTCGTAATTTGAAACGCTTTGAATGAAGCATGACCCGCTCTTCGTAACTTGAAACGTTTCTGAATGGTGTTTTAAAACGGTCGAGGCTGACTTTATGGCAGATTTATTGGGGATCGGTACTCTCTCTCGCCTATAAAAGGCTGAGGAGTTATCCTGTTCTTTCCACACTTCCTTCATCATACAGAGATGATGGCCGGAGTTCGTCGGGTCGACTTAAGAAAGAAGGAGATCATGCTCTTCCAACATATAAGGAGCCGAAAAAGATGACGTCTTCGAGCAAATGTCCTTTGCAACGATGGATCATGGAAGGATATCATAGCCTCCTTTGCTCGGGATAATCAGCAACTTTGTATGGTGGTTCTTCGGGAGAGAAGAAGGATCATATTTTGCCATGCCGCTTGCAAGCGGTACCTTCTTCCGTTACCTTCGGGGTGCGGGATGTAGGCAAGCAGATTTACTCTGCCTTCCTTCTATTGGAGGATGGGTCTATGCCCAGTTTTGTATCCTCCCGTCGTTGATCATATGTCAGTCGTATTGCGGTCAACGACTGGCTGCTGGAGGATGAAGAATGCTGCCCATGTGAGAACCTGGCCAAAACAGATTCTGGGCGCGATCTTTAAATGAAAATGAGAAACCCTTTTTAGACGGGATTTCTCTCATATGTAACCACAAAAATGGAGAAAAAACCCTTGTAGACTGGATTTCCCTCATATGTAATCATAATTTTAATAAGATCATTTTCTTCTTCATATGATCATCTTGCCATACTTTGCTGTAAAGTCTGAATATGTGTAGCTTCGACACATCTGATTCTTTAGGCCGCTTCTGTTTAGAAAGAGTGCTAGGTCCTGTCCTGTCTTTTACGCATAACTAGGGATGCGTAGAAAGCCGCTTTAGCATTCGAGTGTTCAAACTGTCCTGCTGTTTAGGAGTGAGGAGCGGCGTAGAATTCTGAACTGTTACTTCTGATAAACATAATTTCTTTGTTCAGACATCATCTTCAAGAATGATTTCTCGAAAATCCCTTGGAACAGGGCAAGAAATGGCTATCAAACTGATTTGCCATTTTGGTAGATAAAATATTCAGATTTGAGTCTGGATGAACTTCGAATCGACCCATGAAGAAGAGTAATTTTTCAATGTTGAACTCTGTATGCTTCGGGTACTTGGGATATCTTGAGGTCAAGAAGGAGTATCTTCTGTGTGAACTCCTGTAATTGACCGCCTTGAGGATCGTTCAGATATACGCGTACTCTGGCCTACATATCCTTCGGTGTGCGGAAAGTCGTGGAGCGTAAAATCATAAGTTGGCAGCCTATGAGCATAAACTAAACACCATCGAGCGTGAAATCATAGACTTGTAGTTCCTGAGCAAGAAGTCGTAGGTTTGTAGCCTCTCGAGAAAAAAAGCTACCGAGCATAAAGGCATCCGGGCGTAAAACCCGACTTGTAGCTGTCGAACGTAAAGCCGTAGATTCGTAGCATAGAAAGCTCCTTAGCGTAGAACTGTAGATTTGTTGCTTCTGAAAAGAAAATTTTCCGAGCGTGAAGTCGTGGATCCGTCGCCTCTGAGCGTAAACTAAGCGCCACCGAGCGTGAGATCATCGATTTGGTATTTGCTGAGCGTGAAGTCGTAGGTTTATAGCCTCTCTAGCATAAAAGCTACCGAGCACAAAGGCATCCGGGCATAAAATCATAGACTTATAGCCTGCGAGCGTAAAACTGTAGATCTGTAGCTGTTGAGCGTAGAAAGCTCCTTAGCGTAAAAACCACGAACCTGCTTTGCGCGAAAAACTTTTTGAATTCGCTGACTGTCCGCCTTCTCTGAATAAATAGGCTGACGTAGGACCCAATCATAATCGAATATTAATTAGGGGATTTGGTTTGGGGTCCGAGGAGTCCATCCAAACTCTATATATATCCCAAGTTTCTGAGAGGAAAACTTTCCATTCGTCTTCTGCGAGAGAAAGCTTTCGATTGTTCGATTTCTTCTCCGTTTCTTCTTCGATTCTTCAAAATTTCCAGCAATGGCCTCGAAGCAAGCTTCCTCCACTAAGGAAAAGAAGGTTGATTCTTCTTCTAGTTCCTCCGCTCAAGCGAGAGCGTCTCTGGTTGGACAAGGCGAACTTCGTTCTGAGCGGAGCATCCCGCCGACGAATAATGCACCGGGCCTGGAAGGTAGAGCTTTTGGGAAAAAGAGAATGACTGAAAATCCTTCGCATACGTTGAACGTGACCACGCTAGGTCATCTCCTGTGCTGATAGCCTCTTCGAGGAAGATGATGCACGGAGACGTTTCATCTTTTTATGCACACATTTCTAATGTGTCAGCGTAAGAACTCTATTTTTTCGCAGTCGAGCGTAAAAGCTTTAACTATTCGAAAAGTTTTGGCATATAAAATTTGAGTGTTTTACACTTTTGGGTGAAAATCTTGGCGTAATAACTCAGTTTTAATCAGTCTGGCGTAAAGTGCAGACCGTATACTGCCGATCTTGAATTTTACGTCTAGGGAATGGATTCTAGCGTAAAAACTAAAGTTTTACAGTCTCGACGCAGAGCACGGACTATTGATTTTTTTGCGGATGCTGCAAGTCCTGTAATGTTTAGTTATAGGAACTAACATTTTTCTCTTGTACTTTTGCAGTCAACTTGCATGAGTCTCCGCTGGCTGAGGTGATGGGCTCTGCCGACGGGATGCTGCACTCCAACTATATGGAGGATCTGTCGCACGTGACATTTCCTATCTCCGGGCCCCAGTATCCCGAAGGAAGGGCGATTCTGATATCGGCTCAGGGCGAGCGAACGCTGCTGAACTTGATCAACGGGGAGCCCCTAACGTACGTAGACGGGGAGCAATACCTGAAGCCGGCTTTCCTCTTCGGGGACATGATTGACAAGCAGTCCCAGACAAAGCCCAAGAAAGAACTCTGGGTTTTCCCTGCCGAGGGTTTGGTCTTGTATCTGCCCAATATGCCGAGAGACTACCCCATCTCGGCCTTCTTCCTTGCTACGCATCCCAGGAGGATGTCGTGGACGCTGACCCCCGATCTTCCCGGCAAGCCAGGGAAGATCTTTCATCTGAGAGGAGCTGACAAGGGGTCGTTTGTCAGTCGCCCTTCTGGCTCTGTGACGCTGTTTAGGGGGCTGTACCCGGGCAGTGTCCCGAGTGAAGACAGTTTGGTGATCCAGCCGGTCTAGTTACCGACTTTCGGTAATAATTTTATGGGGCGTGGGGGAGTATACCCTAAGGTGAACCCTCGGTATGACGGGTGGATCACCCCTTCAAATCTTCGATAGGCTCGCTTAGTTGATTGGGCCTTGAAGCATTTTCAGGCCGAGTTGGAGAATATCGGTCTATTTGCAGCTGTGAGTGCTACCAGTGTTGGGTTACCTCCTAACCCTAATATGTTCCTGGCACTGATGGAGCGATATATTTTGCTCATCGGGACTTTCACCACTCCACTGGGGGAGTTGGGATTGGCCCTGCATGAGATGGCAGAGATCTCAAGACTGCCAATGGGGGACACTCCATACGAAGAGTATGTTCCCACGAACCGGGAGCTGGGGGGTTCAGACCCTCGGGTAGTGGAAGTGTACCAGGAGTTGATGTGCCACTACCTCGCTTGCACCGCTTTTTATGGCGAGCCTTCAGATTTAGCTCATATCAACAGATGGACGTTCTATCTTTTCTTCCACAGGTCCAGGACTGCTAAGCCGGAGAAGGTATTAGAGGGCAAGGATCTGCCTATGAATCCCCTGAGTGCGCTTAATGCTCAGGTAGTTGACGATCTTATGGTGGATGCTGGTGCTCCGGACCGGTTCCTCGACGAAGGAATGGGAAAGTATCCTGAAGGCACTAAGGCCTATAGTTATTTGGGGCGCTGTCGCAGGCCTCTGTCCAGGGAGGCTCAACTGGCTGGCTTCCTCTCTATATGGCTGCGCCGAGTAGTAGTGCCTGACGTCACATCTGCGGACCGCATTCACCGCAACACGCTATGGCCTGCAGTGCATCTGGTGTTCGGGCAAGACTGGGCTTGCTTCCTGCCATGGTGTGCCGTATACAAGCTGGCCTGAGGGCCATGACTGACGGGCTGCTCGTCAATGAAATTTGGCGTGATAGCTTTCCCAGGATAGAATTACCATACATGTATTTGATAGGGTGGTTAATTCTCCATAACCCCCGGGTGATGTCTCCCGGTTCCGGCAGTAGTTCGGGGGGTAGTTTCTTGTTGAACTACCGGAAGTCTTCCTGGAACGTGAACACAGTTATAGACTGTCGGCGGGCGCTAGGCTTCAGCCATAGTTGGAATCTTTTCTACACCATCCCTTCTGTACATCGTAATCAATCGGGGATTAGGCTCGAGGATTTGGGTAGAGAGAAGACCATTCTTTCTTCCGAAGCTTTTAATTGGTTGGTCTGTATTAGACCATCCCATCTGTTATACAGAAGCGAAGATCATTGCTTCTTGGAGCCCTACTTGCCTAGTCGATTTCCCTGGCAATTTGGGTATGATCAGTTGCACGTGGACAACGCCGTCACCAGCTTCAGGTCCAGAGGTGGACTCATTGATGGAGCGAGGGGATGACGATATTTTATCATGGGCTGTACTAGGGCAATTTTTACTGTGCCCGTCATTACACTCTCCACGGAGCTGCGCATCCTGCATTCGTATGTCCAGTTCTATGTGGCAACAAACACCTTCCATCGTGATTTTGATATGCATGGAAGCTTTAGGGTGCCCTCTTCCAAGCCTGGGGGAAGAGTTAAAGTCCCCTCGGTTTCTTCCGATGAGGGTGAGGAGTCCGTTACCCCGGATGAGCCTCTGGTGTCGGTCCCTAGGGGTGAAGTACCTCCGCCTGCAGGGGATTTAGTAGTTCCTGGGAAGCGAAGGGCTCCTGCTCCCAAGGAGACTTCCCCTCGTAAGAGAAAGAAAAAGACGGTAAATCGTCCTCTCCGGATTCCTGGCATTGAGGCTCCTGGAGGTGAGCTTGCATCTCCCCGTGTTCGGGACGATTCTTTGATTGCAGGTTCCTCGCCTTTTAGAGAGGGACCTTCTACGGTTTCGGCTGGTGGCGCTGGAGAATCTCAGCTAGCCGCTGGTGTCGCTGCTATTGCTTTAGGCAGTGGAGCGAGGTCGCCTTCGGGGCTGAGTATAATAAAGTTCCGTATACCTCTAGCCGGATCGGCATTGGGAGGGACTTCTGCCGCGCCTGCGAGCGCACAAAGCACGATTCCAGCCGATGAGCCTCGGTTGGATTTTAGGGAGGACTTGGAAGACTATCTGTCAGCCTCTATTAGCAGACCCCTTTCCCCAAGTATGACAGCTTGGCTAGCCTCATTAAGAAATAATTTAGCTGTACAGGCTGCGGATGCGACATATATGCTGTCGGCTACGGGTAAATGTCGTCTTCACGCCTTTTCTTTTAGGAAAGTTAACATTATGCTGATATTAACTTCCTTTCGTCCTCTTTTCAGGGGAAGACCTTTTCGGGGAGGGCAGTGTAGATGCGCCCTTTGGCTCTGGCGGCAGCACAAATGTGGCTGATTTTGAAGAGGAAGCATCTTCGGGTGCCGGCTCGCCTGTCGACGATGTTCCGATATCTCAAGAGAAGGACGAGCCTGTCATCGCGATAATGCCTCCTTTGAGTATGATGGTATCTTCGTCCGGTATTGGCGCTTCTTCTTTCGTCGCACCACCTGTTGAGGCAACGGTCGTGGCGACATCGTTTGTGGTTATTCCTGGAGGGGAAGTCGCCACGATCGCGGATACTCCCCGCGTTCATGCGAACCTAGTTGCGCTGACCGAGCAGTACACCGGTATCTTCTATACCACTTTGAGAATGCTAATGTCAATGGTGTTGGCGAAGAAGCTGGACTTTGCATCGCTGAAGAGATCCTCTCGGTTCTTGATAGAGGCGATCAGGAAATTCGGTGATACCGGGGTAGCTGACGTGCTGGAGGCGATGGTTAATGGTTTGGAGCAACCCATTAATGAATACCTGCAGCTAGCTCGAGGCAATATTGAAGCTCTCGTCCAGGCCAGATACGACTCCTTGACTGCGCATCTTGTTGAAAAGAAGGAAGGTCTGAAAAAATTCATCGAGACTAACCAGCAGGAGATGGACAAAGGAAAAGTCATTTTGGAGGAGACTATCGCCCTTCAAACGAAGTGTCAGGCCGAGCATGACGGCAATGTAGCGAGGGTCCACAAACTGGAGACAAAGTTTGCTCAGGCAAAGGAGTGGGCTTCTCAGTCGTCGAAAGGTCTAGATGTGGTGAATGGCCGGCTGGTCGTAGCACAACAGAACTTGGCGAGTGCAGGAGTCGCCTGTGCCGGTCTCTTTCGGGCTAGAGCCGAACTGTCCCTCCTGATAGATGACGAGGCACGGTTGGAGCGGGTCCACGCTGATGTCATGGATTCTGGGGCTGAGAGGATGGCCGTACTGGCGCAGTAGCTTCGCGACCTGACCGCTCCCCCTTCATGATGTACTTTTGTTTTTGCTTTTCAAATGTACTTTCGCTCTTTTTCTCTTGGGAATAATAAAGAGGCTTTTTATCTGACTTTGTGGACCCATTATTTCGGAATGTAAATGACAGGTTTGGGTGAAAGTGATATCAGAGGTAGTATGGACGTGATATATTTTCGGTACGCTTTAGCAGAGCATATCTATTCAGAGGTCATATGGACATGATAGAATATGATCCAACTAGTTTTGTTTTGGAAGTAGTTTTGTCAGAATAAGGTTTTCGCCATATTCTACTTGAGCAGAGGAGGTTTAATCATAGTACCTCTTCAGGAATTTTCCATTCATAGGAGCCATTAGCAGGTCTCCATTAGGCTGGGCTAACATGTAAGCGTCGTTTGAGAACGTTGTCTCGATTACGTAAGGGCCTTCCCATTTGGGCTGGAATTTGCCTTTACTCCTGTGAGTAAGAATCATTGGCCTTCTTACAGCCAAAACTAGCTCGCCGACTTTGAACACTATTTCCTTTACTTTTTGATTAAAAGTTCTGGAAATGCGTGCTTGGTAGAGCGCGATGCGCTGCTGAGCTTGGAGGCATTTCTCGTCTAATCCTTCTAGCTCTTGAAGCCTTAACAGGTCATTCTTTTCTTGAGTTAACTCGTTAGCCACGGCTATCCTGAGTGACGAAATTTGAATCTCGATGGGGAGAACTGCTTTACTCCCGTAGACCAATGAGAATGGCGTGCAACCTGTCGGTGCTCGTACCGTGGTGCGGTATGCCCAGAGACATTCTCCCAGCTTCTCATTCCAATCTCTCTTGTTCGAAGAGACGAACTTCTTCAAGAGTTTGATAATGGTTTTGTTGAAGGCTTACGCCAACCCATTAGCAGCTGGATAATATGCCGTGGAGGCCACATTTTTATCCGATTTTTATCGCAAAACCGGTGAAACGCTTGGCTGATGAACTGAGGCCCATTATCATGGATTATCCTTCGAGGAACCCCAAAGCGATAAATGACATGATGCTTGATAAAGCTGGTCACATCAGCAAGAGGGATCGCCTCCGCCCATTTGGAGAAGTAATCTGTGATGGCCAGTATGAACCGGTGACCTCTGGAAGAAGATGGGTGAATAGGACTGATGATATCCATACCCCATGCTTCGAAAGGTCAGGATGCAACCGTAGGATGTAGATGTTCGGATGGTTGATGTATGAAGTCTGCATGAACCTGACAGGCTCTATATCGTCTGGCATACTGGATTGCGTTTGCGATCATAGTGGGCCAGTAATAGCCCATTCTCCTGATATGATCATGTAGCTTCGGACCGGGTTGATGCGCCCTGCACACGCCATCATGAGCTTCACGGATAATTTGCTGTGCTTCATCGCCAGAGAGACATCGTAATAATAGCCCGTCATAAGACCGGCGATATAGGCATTGTGATGATGCGTCGAAATAGAAGCGTAATGATCATCTTTTGACAGATATTGCATCTTTAGGATCTTCTGGCAAGATTCCGTATGCTACAAAATCTATAAAGGGACTTCTCCAGTCTCTCTTGGGAGGATCTGTGTCCACCGTATAGCTGCATTCGATGTGAAAGTTGTTTTTCACACATAATAGGTCTCTGTTAAGAAGGATTACCGAATTCTGCCTTCTTATAGGGGTAGCTAAATCTGCAGCTAGACTTGCTAGGGCATCAGCTTCCAGATTCTGAGATTGAGGTACATGCTCAAGGAAGAATCCCTTGAATGTCATGGCTATCTCGACCGTTGCTCGGTGATAGGGGATGAGGTCAGGATTCTGAACTTCATATATTCCTCTGACTTGATTGACGATCAACAAAGAATCACCGAAGGCTTCCAGAGATTCGACCCCCAGCTCTTTAGCGACTTGGAGCCCGATTAGTAGAGCGTTGTATTCCGCCACATTATTAGAACAGGGCTCGCTAAGAGAATATGCTCGATAGATAGCGAGTTTATCAGGAGTGACTAGGACGATCCCTACTCCTGAAACCAAGTTTCCGCTGGGACCAGTCCTGGAGGCGCCATCGAAGAACAATTGCCATGCATCACCTTTCGTTACGGAATTACACTCTGCAACTTCGTTGGGAATGTCCTCGTACAGTTTGGAGGCCTCCGGGATGGAAAGAGCAGCTAAAAAGTCAGCCAATGCTTGGCGTTTGACGGACTTCTCAGGGACGTACACCATGTCATATGGCGTTAATAACATCGCCCAAGTCGCGAGTCGGGAATTAAGAACACTTGGCTTGCTCATCAGTACCCGAAGATGATTGATCCTGGGGATGATATGAATGGTTTGGCCCGTGACATAGTATCGCGTTTTCTGAATAGCGAACATCAGAGCCAAGCATTCTTTCTCCACAGGGTTGTACCGGTGTTCGGCTCCGACCATCATCCTACTGAGGTAGTAAATAGTCTGCTCGTGGCCCATTTCATTCTTTTGTGCGAGAAGAGCTCCCAAAGAATGATCCATTGCTCGAACATATAGCACGAATGGTCTTCCTATGACGGGAGGTACCAAAACTGGCGGGCTAGTGAGGTAGCGCTTGATATCTCCGAACGCCTGCTGACAGGCTTCGTCCCACACGAAGGATACACCTTTCTTCATGAGACGAGAAAAGGGCTTGCATTTCCCAGAGAGGTTGGATATGAATCTTCGAATATAAGCCAGACGATCTTGAAATCCCCTGAGTTCCCTCAGATTGTGGGGCGGTCACTTTTCTAAGATGGCCTTGACTTTATCAGGGTCCACTTGAATGCCTTTGGCGGTGATGACAAATCCCAAAAATTTGCCACTAGATACCCCCAGAAAGGACTTTGTAGGGTTCATTTTGAGTTGATGTTGGCGCATCAATTCAAATACTGTCTTCAAGTCTTAGATGTGATTATCCCTGAGGCGGCTTTTGACAGCTACATCGTCCACGTAACACTCCACTATCTTGCGTAAATGCTTATGGAATATGTTACTCATAGCCCGTTGGTACGTAGCCCCGGCATTCTTTAATCCGAAGGGCATGACCGTATAGCAATATACCCCTAGTGGTGTCCGGAAGGTGGTATGCTTCTCGTCTTCAGGATGCATCTTGATCTGATTGTATCCTGAAAATCCGTCCATGAAAGACATACGTTCAAAACTGCATGTATTGTCAATCATGACATCTGTGATGGAAAGAGGGAACTCATCCTTGGGGCAGGCTACGTTCAGATCTCGGTAATCGATGCAGATCCATACTTTCCCATTCTTCTTTATGACCAGGACTACATTGGCGACCCAGTCGGGATGTTGTTCCACACGGTTGAAGCCGCAGGCTATCAACTTCTTGACTTCAGCTTCAATGGCGTCCATCATGTCCGGGCGGAACCAGCATTGGTGCTACTTCACAGGCTTTGAATCGGGCAGTATGTTGAGTTTATGAGTAGCCACCTTTGGATCAAGACCTGGCATATCCTCATAATTCCACGCAAAGACGTCGATATACTCTTTTATCAGCTGGATAATTTCTTCCCTTTCTTCTTCGGAAAGGTTGTTACTGATAAATATCGGCTTTGGTGAAAGTTTATCCCCTACGTTAATCTGGATAACTTCATCTTTAGTGGGAGTTTCTCTTTGCTCGAAGTGGAACTCCTATTGTGTATCCATCTGCTGAGCCCAAGCATCATTCTCGAATGGTTCGGATTCTTGTTCGTCTGATTCGAAGGAATCCGTCGCTACCATATTTGTTGATAATGTTTGCTCGAGAGCGTGAGATGAGTCGGAGGGCGATGAGCCATCTTGAAAAGGGGAAAAGATATCCTTATCTGACGTGGAAGTCGTAAGGGTGGTGGCATACCCTAACCCGAAACGGGTTTGTTGATAGTGGGGATTGCCGAGCAGTGGTGTTCGTCTGCCTTTCCCGTAGTTGAGACCTGGTTCCATCCTCAAGTTGTAACCCATATTTTGCATGATCTTCAAGGCTTGCGGGCTGTACCTGTGAACTTGTATTTCACCAGAGTCGTCATCGAAGGAATCCTCTTGTATAGTCTATTCGTTGCGCATGCGGCCGAAGACTATGGAATGCTGGCCGTTGTGGGCAGGTGGAACAATGAAGATAGAATCCTCATGTGGTCCATATGTCATGGTGACATTGGATGATGACGCCACTTCCTATATGTACGGATGATAGGAATCTATAGCTGCCAAGAATTTTCGTGCTATAGGCTTTATATCGTCATGGGGAGAGGATTCCTGATTTGGAATCCGAGCGTCGATATACTGGAAAAGAGGTCCTTTATTATTATCAGAAACCGCACTCCTGGTTGTATTTACATCACTCGGCTGCTTGTTGCGCTGAAGGTTGATGATTAAGGGCGGAGGTACATGTCTGCTCAGAGGTAATATAGACATGGCAGTTTTTGTGGACTTAACACTATGGTGTACTTATGGCTAAGCACGGATGTTAAGTGTAGATGACAACCGACATCAGAGGTAATATGATAGACGATAGCCGAAAGTTTATTCAGAGGTAATATGAACATGACAAACTTTTGATTGTGACTCCATTGGGGTTGGAGGTACACGTCTGCTCAGAGGTAATATGGACATGGCATTTTTTGTGGACTTAACACTCTGGTGTGCTTATGGCTAAGCACGGATGTTAAGTGTAGATGACAACCGATATCAGAGGTATTATGATAGTCGATAGCCAAAAGTTTATTCAGAGATAATATGAACATGACAAACTTTTGATTATGACTCCATTGGGGATGGAGGTATACGTCTGCTCAGAGGTAATATGGATATGGCAGTTTTTGTGGACTTAACACTCTGGTGTGCTTATGGCTAAGCACGAATGTTAAGTGTAGATGACAACCGATATCAGAGGTAATATGATAGTCGATAGCCGAAAGTTTATTCAGAGGTAATATGAACATGATAAACTTTTGATCCGAAAAAAAGATTACTATAGAGTGATTTTTCTTCTGAAGGATCCACCGGGAAAACTTTTGAGGGACTCATCATCCGGTATTTTTCTGTAGTGATTGTCCCCTTGTTTTATAGATGCAAGGTGATGACCTTGGCATCGATCAACTCCTGAATTCTTCTTTTTAGCACATAGCAGGCCCTTGTAGGGTGATGAGTGTACCGATGGAAGAGACAATAATCTGGGTCATCGACTTTGCCGGCCCTCTCAGGGTATCTGATGTTGGGTAGCTGAAGCTTGCGTTCCTCTCTCAACATATTGAAGATTTCAATGACGTCATCTTCTTTGAAGGAGAAAGTCCCTTTTGGTCTTAGGGCTCCTGGTGCCTGAGTTTTACAGTTTTCCGGGAAGATTATCGTCATTGCATCATCTTCGAATCTTGAAGAAATTCTACCCCCGGCCTCGGATGCCGCCTTGTTCTGTCGAGGTAAGTTACCCCCAGACATGCCGTGGCCTCTAAGCCACAGAAACTGATTTAGCAGGAGCTGCCTCTGGTTGTACAGGATTAGACTTTGAAGTTTTGGGTCTCGTAAGAGATACAGTATATCCAAACCAGAAACGAGCTTGTTGATGGTGAGAATTACCATGCACCGACGTTTGTCTACCTTTTCTATAGTTGAGGCCTTGTTTCAGCTTCAAATCATAACCCATGCTTTACATAATATTTAATGCTTGCGGGCTATATCTGTGGGTTTGTATCCTGCCAGTTTCAGACTCGCAAAATTCTTCCTGTATGATCGGGGTATTCCGCCTGCGACCGAAGATTATTGTATGCTGATCGTCGTGGGTTGGTGGAATAATAAAGATGGAATCTTCGTGTGGTCCACCTGTCATGACGACATTAGACGTTGATGTATCTTCCCATAAGATCTTCCCACGTTTGACCATTAGGGGAACTGAAGTCTGTTTATGACTCTTGTCTTTGCATTTCTGGATCAGATAATCCCGCAGGTCAGGAGGAGTTACAGAAGAAGAAGATGATGGCTTGTTCCTTCTGTTCCCATTGGTGGGCATGCGGATAATGGGAGCCATAGTCTTCCCTGTGCCGCCCGTATACAACAAGTTGGCCATCTGGGTTACGGATAATCCCCGAGGAGGGTGTCTTTTCGTAACTGGAGCCTTCTTTATGCTTAGTGACTTCGCCTGGCATAATTTGGAGCTTCGCTCTGGTTGGCGTAAGGCTGAGGATGTCCTCAGGCGGCCATCAGCGTCTCGCGTAATTCGGAGGGCGTGTAGATTGTTCCCTTGCTGGCGTAAAGGCCGAGAAGTTGAGTAGTCCGCCGCTTGCTTTTTCTTGCGGAGATCACAGGGATCATCGTATAGGTCAGATGTTGTTTTACGCGCAGAGCGTGTCTTGTACTTCTGATTTGGCGCTGAGGCTTTATCAGAAGTTTTGTCTGTTCTGCCAGGGACGGAAGACTGAACTTCACGCGCAGAGCGCGGAGTATACTTCTGGGTTAGCGCTGAGGCATGGCCAAAAGTTTTATCTGTTTCGCCAGGGACAGGAGACTGAACTTCACACGTAGAGCGCGGAGTATACTTCTGGGTTAGAGCTGAGGCATTGCCAGAAGTTTTGTCGGTCCTGTCAGAGACAGGCGACTGAATTTTATGCGCAGGGCGCGGAGGGAGCAATGCTACAACCTCATTGGTCGGAGAGATCAGAGAGTCCACAGGAATGGTAGAGGATGTCTTGGGCATCCAGACCTTACGCAGCTTCCTGTTGTTTTGGACAGAGAGAGAGTGAGAGCTGACCCTCGTTCGGAGCATATCTTCGTAGGCAGACTGGTTGAACTGGACGACCAGTGTCTTCTTTACGGATCCCACGGATACCGCATCGTGTTGAGCAATAGCTTCCTCATCAGAAGAGAAAGATGTCCCCAGTAGAGTCGCCATCTTGTTTTGGATAATAAACGAGAAAAGATTTGATGAATGCGGAAAACGAGGTCTTGTACGAAGACCCGCCCTTCTTTTATGTTTACAAACAAGATTGTACAAATTTGATCCTACATGAGGATGTCTAAGTACAATTTATTTAATCTGGGTGAATATTGCTATAGGTGTCTGATCTGCAGTTGATCACTTTAGCCCTTGGACCACACAATGTTGAAGAAGTGCCGTGGAAGACAGGTAGCAGCTTCAAAGGTTGCTAAAGAGGGTGGATGCCCGATGCCAAAGTCGTTGATCCCTTCTCTTTGCCTGAGCTCTGGATTCTCCTCTCTCTCTTTCTCTCTCTCTCCCTCTCTCTCTCTTCTCTCAATTTGTCGACCTATTTCTGATCGTTCAACATTTTCCTCTGTTGATAGAGGTCTCTATTTATAGAGTTTTAGTGACAATGACCACTCAGTCGTTGTAAAAATCGAGTAGTGGAAAGTACAATACCCTTTTATATACCGGTTAAAATAACCAATGCCTGTGTATAGATGGTCCTTTGAATGAGCGTGTGACACGGGTCCAACTAAGGGACAAAACGCGTATAACCGCTACAAAGATCACGGCGTAGAAGCCACGTAGGTAGGTATCCCTCGTGTAGAAGAGGTTGGCATAGAAGCCAATGTCTGTCACTATGGCATATAAGCCAAATAGTTATCAAACCGACATAGAAGCCGAATAGGCGTAGAAGCCGAATGGTCATAGAGGCCGAGTGGGCGTAGAAGCCGAGTGGTCATAAAGGCCGAGTGGGCGTAGAAGCCGAGCAGGCACCGAAGCTGAATAGGCGTAGAAGCCGCTGCGTAACGTGCCAGAGTGATGATGTGGACGTCTTAGCCGGAATTACGGCTCTTGGAGATAATCAGATCTCTCGCATTAAATACAGAGATCTGCCCCCATCCTGTGCATTAAATGCAGATGCTTGTCTTTATGATTTGCCATTATTCTGCGCATTAAATGCAGATACGCACCTTGAATCCTGTGCGAAGAGTAACCGTTGTCGTGGCAGTCTGTTCGTCTTCTGCGGAGCGTAAGGAGCTCACGTTTGCCTGTGTAAAACTAGGCAGCGTATTCCCTTGTATGCGTAGGAGCAGCTCTCGCAAAGGGGATGTCACTAAATGACGGTTCGATGACATTTAATCAATTCTCATGCATTAAATATGGAGTTCCACCATCATCCTGGACATTAAATGTAGAGGCGTGTCTTAATGTTTTGCCACCCTTCTGTGTATCAAAAGCAGAGACGTGCCTCAGGCATCTGTCAGTATTTGTCGCATTAATTGTAGAGACGTGCCTTGAGGGCCTGTCACCACCCTATGCATTAAATGCAGAGACGCGCCTTGAGTCCCGTACGGAGTGCAGATTTTGACGTGGTAGGCGGTTTGTCTTCCGCGGAGCGTAAGGAGCTCTCATCTGCCTGTGTAAAACTAGGCAGCGTATTCCTCTATGTACGTAAAAGCAGTTTTACGAGAGAAAAATGGCAGTAAATGACAGCCTGGGTTGCAGTGCCGTGCCATCATTATAGTCGTCGCCTGGGTATTCGAGCAGTATCCCTTTGTCAGAAGTCGAGATGTCAGGTTCATTACAGGATCTGACGGGTTCATTGTAGGATCTGACAGGTTCACTTCGGAGAATATGAAGCGTCCCTCGTACACTTCAATGCTGCATTGAAAGAGGATGAGTTTTACGCCATAAAGGCAATGAAGCACCCTATTTAAGCTGAAGTAGCCTGGACATACTGCCTTACGCGGATGGTCCTCGAGCCCATATTTTACGCTGTGCTTGGCGGAGAAACTCTGTTTGCACGTTGAAGGCTCTGAAGTCCTCTTTTTACGCTGCTTTGCATCAATATGCTGCGTAGAGCTATCCAAAACAAGAGGCTACAAATCTATGACTTCACGCTCAGGAACTACAAGTCTATGATTTCACGCTCGATGGTGTTTAGTTTATGCTCAGAGGCTGCCAACTTTTGATTTCATGCTCCACGACTTTTCGCATATCCGAAGGATATGCAGGCCAGAGTACGCGTACATCTGAACGATCCTCAAAGCGGTCAATTATAGGAGTTCACACAGAAGATATTCCTTCTTGACCTCAAGATATCCCAAGTACCCGAAGCATACAGAGTTTAATATTAAAAAATTACTCTTCTTCATGGGTCAATTCGAAGTTCATCCAGACTCCAGTCTGAATATTTTATCTACCAAGATGGCAAATCAGTTTGACAGCCATTTCTCGCCCTGTTCCAAGGGATTTTCGAGAAATATTCTTGAAGATGATGTCTGAACAAAGAAATTCTGTTTATCAGAAGTAACAGTTCAGAGTTCTACGCAGTTCCTCACTCCTAAACAGCAGGACAGTTCAAACACTCGAATGCTAAAGCGGCTTTTTACGCATCCCTAGTTATGCGTAAAAGACAGGACAGGACCTAGCACTCTTTCTAAACAGAGTAGGAGTAAAGAATCAGACGTGTCAAAGCTGCACATATTCAGACTTCACAGCAAAGTATGGCAAGATGATCATATAAAGAAGAAAACGATCTTATTAAAATCACAATTACATATGAGGAAAATCCAGTCTACAAGTGTTTTTTCTCCATTTTTATGGTTACATATGAGGGAAATCCCGTCTAAAAAGGGTTTCTTATTTTCATTTAAAGATCGCACCCAGAATCAGTTTCGGCCAGGTTCTCGCATGGGCAGCATTCTTCATCCTCCAGCAGAAGGAAGGCAGAGTAAATCTGCTTGCCTACATCCCGCGCCCCGGAGGTAACGGGAGAAGGTGCCACTTGCAAGCAGCGTGGTGAAATACGATTCTTCTTCTCTCCCGAAGAACCACCATACAAAGTTGTTGATTATCCCGAGCAAAGGAGGCTATGATATCCTTCCATGATCCATCGTTGCAAAGAACATTTACTCGAAGACGTCGCCTTTTTTGGATCCTTACATGCTGGAAGAGCATAATCTCTTTCTTCCTCAAGTCGACCCGACGAACTCCGGCCATCATTTCTGTATGATGAAGGAAGTAGGGGAAGAACAGAAGAACTCCTCAGCCTTTTTATAGGCGAGAGAGAGCACCGATCCCCAATAAATCCGCCATAAAGTCAGCCTCGACCGTTTTAAAACTCCATTCAGAAACGTTTCGAGTTACGAGGAGCGGGTCATGCTTCATTCAAAGCGTTTCAAATTACGAGGAATTTAAAAGCTTTGAAGGGGGTCTTGTAGAAGCATAAAAAATATGCTGGATAGCTCTACGCAGCATATTAATACAAAGCAGCATAAAAAGAGGACTTCAGAGCCTTCAACGTGCAAACAGGGCTTCTCCGCCAAGCACAGCGTTAAATATGGGCTCGAGGATCATCCGTGTAGGGCAGTATGTCCAGGCTGCTTCAGCGTAAACATGGTGCTTCATCGCCTTTATGGCGTAAAACTCATCCTCTTTCAATGCAGCATTAAAGTGTACGAGGGACGCTTCGTATTCTCCAAAGGGAACCTGTTAGATACTACAATGAACCCATCAGATCCTGCAATAAACCTAACGTCTCGACTTCTGACAAAGGGATACTGCTCGACTACCCAGGCGACGGCTATAATGATGGCGCGACACTGCAACCCAGGCTATCATTTACTGCCATTTCCCTTGCGTAAAACTGCTTTTACGTACACAGAGGAATACGTTGCCTAATTTTACACAGGCAGATGAGAGCTCCTTACGCTTCGCGGAAGACAAACCGCCTGCCACGTCAAAAGATGCACTCTGTGTGGGACTCGAGGCGTGTCTCTGTATTTAATGCACAGGGTGGTGACAGGCCCTCAAGGCACGTCTCTGCAATTAATGCGTCGAATACTGACAGATGCCTGAGGCACGTCTCTGCATTTGATGCACAGAAGGGTGACAGACCTTTAAAACATGCCTCTGCATTTAATGCGCAGGATGATGGCGGATCTCCACATTTAATGTAGGAGATTTGATTAAATGTCACCGAACCGTCGTTTAGTGACATCCCCTTTGCGAGAGCTGCTCCTACGCATACAAGGGAATACGCTGCCTAGTTTTATACATGCAAATGTGAGCTCCTTACGCTCCGCAGAAGACGAACAGACTGCCACGACAGTGGTTACTCTTCGCACAGGATTCAAGGTGCGTATCTGCATTTAATGCGTGGAATGATGGCAAATCTTAAAGACAAGCATCTGTATTTAATGCACAGGATGGGGGTAGATCTCTGCATTTAATGCAAGAGATCCGATTATCTCCAAGAGCCATAATTCTGGCTAAGACGTCCACATCATCACTCTGGCACGTTATGCAGCGGCTTCTACGCCTATTCAGCTTCGCTGCCTGCTCGGCTTCTACGCCCACTCGGCCTCTATGACCACTCGGCTTCTATGCCCACTCGGCCTCTATGACCATTCGGCTTCTACGCCTATTCGGCTTCTATGCCAGTTTTATAACTATTTGGCTTCTATGCCATGGTGACAGACATTGGCTTCTATGCCAACCTCTTCTACACGAGGGATACCTACCTACGTGGCTTCTACGCCGTGATCTTTGTAGTGGTTATACGTATTTTATCCCTTAGTTGGACCCGTGTCACACGCTCATTCAAAGGATCATCTATATGCAGGCATTGGTTATTTTAACCGTTGTGTAAAAGGGTATTGTACTTTCCACTACTCGGTTTTTATATCGACTGAGTGGTCACTGTCACTAAAACTATATAAATAGAGACCTCTATCAACAGAGGAAAAGGTTGAACAATCAGAAATAGGTCGACAAATTGAGAGGAGAGAGAGAGAGAGAGAGGAGAATCCAGAGCTCAGGCAAAGAGAAGGGATCGGCGACTTTGGCATTGGGCATCCACCCTCTTTAGCAACCTTCGAAACTGCTACCTGTCTTCCACGACACTTCTTCAACATCGTGTGGTCCAAGGGCTAAAGTGATCGACTGCAGATCAGACATCTATAGCAATATTTACCCAGATTAAATAAATTGTACTTAGACATCCTCGTGTAGAATCAAATTTGTACAATCTTGTTTGTAAACATAAAAGAAGGGCGGGTCTTCGTACAAGACCTCATTTTTCGCATTCTTTAAATCTTTTCTCGTTTATTATCCAAAACAAGATGGCGACTCAACACCCCATTGGTTCAAACCAAATAGAGAGCCCTAATATTAACTAGTCAACCCAACCCTCACCCTTGCATGAGTAATTTTCTCATGACAAATCCTTACTACCCATTTAAATGGGGCTCATTACCACCACACACCTTCCATCATCTCTCCTATAAAGTGTCTCTTCAATGCACTCTTCCCAAGCATTTCCTAATCCCCAAACCTAAGAAACAAGCTCCCACCTCTCTCTCTCCTCCCTCCTCACTCAACCATAGGAATTATTCCCATTTTTCCTTTTCCCTTCTTCTTCTTCTTCTTCTTCTTCTTCTTCTCCTCCTACTTTTAAAAGAAAAAAAGGGGGGAGGGGAAACAACACCACCACCATCAGTCCGGCCACCCCGAGCCCTCTTCTCCGGCCACCTCCAGCCCGGCCTCCCCCAGTTATCTCACCTCAGTCGAGCTCCCCCGTCTGAAGCACCCCGACGAGACACCATCGTCATCAGCCTCCTTCCCCGGCTGCACTGCTGTATCCATCTCCTCCTCGACCAGTCCTTCTGACCGGAGTAGCACCGCACCTTCGCCGGAGTATCGACCTCGTCGACCCACTGTCTCGTCCTCCGCCTCGACTTGTCCCCTGCTGCCAAACCTCGCCGGATCCTTCCTGATCTCGCATTCGCCTCGACGGAGCGTATCCTGAACGCTGTGCCAAACCGCCTCGACCCGACCACGATCCGCCACTAACCCGCCGGATCCGACGTTGTTCAATCGCTCTCATCTTCCCTCTTCCTCCGCCGGACAACCGTCGAGTCCTCCACCGCTCGACCAGAGCCTCCTCCACGACGTCCCGACCGGATCACGAAATCTCTTCGCCTCCCTTACTGTACCGTTGTGCTCGATCCCACCCCGCCGGAGCTGAAGCCCAACTCCCGACCGCTGAACTTCGACCTCGTCGGCCAACCGAGGAGCACCGAGTATCTTTCCTCCATCCAGACTTCACCTCCTTGTCGACCGGAGCCATTCCCGACCTCCTCCCTGCTCTCTCCTTTCCTCCACCATTCTTATCTCCTTCGCCGGGAACTCACCTTCAACCGACCCCACGCTGTCACCTTCCCCTACCTCCTTCCGAGCAACTCCCTACACCGGACTGAACCCTACTGCACCCTAGAGCCATCCACGATGCCTGAGCTGACGGGAGAACCTGCTGGTCACCGCCGATCTTCTCTACATCACCACCACCAGAGCCCCTCCACGTCCATCAAGCCGAGCACCTGAGCCGCCTGAAGCCGACGACGACCAACTCTACCGCCGGGATCAACTCCGATCACCTCCTCGATCCAGACCCGCCAGGACCTCCCTCTGCTCCTCCTGTTCCCTTCTCCTCGACTCCTTACCATCATGCCGGATCTCACCACCACTATTATCACCTTCATTCTTCTCTTTCCTTCCCTCGTCGACGTCCCCAGTAGCTCTCCGACCACCACTTGAGCACCTCGACCCGGCCTCCATCCAGATCAATACCTTCACCATCACCATCGTCATCGTCGTCGCCATCATCGTCTTTGCCGCGCTCGTGCACGTGCACGCCAAAGCCAAGGTGAGGAGCATTTGTTATTTGTGTACGCGTATACGCGTATTGTATATATGTAGAATAAATTCATTAGTGTATTACTATAAGTATATATTAATATTAATACTGATATATATATATATATATATATATATATATATATGTGTGTATATATATATATATATATATATATATATATATATATATATATATATATATATATATATATGTAGACGTATGCCCTAGTATACGTTTAAAACAAATACAATTGATTGGTATGTTTAATATATATATATATATATATACATAGTGTAAATTCATTAGTGTATATACATATATTTTGTATGTAATTAATTTGTATATATATTATGAGTATAATATGTATATTTATATATATATCTCTACTAGGTACCCCGAGTGTAAATACGGATACCCCGTAACTACACATGACCTTGTGACCCTGTGAACTGTTAGTAGACTGCCATATACACTGACGTACTGGCGAGACCCGTATCTTTGACTGTCTGACTTGCACATCATTGCAGATACGACACTCGTGTAATTTGATGCACACTTGACCCTAGTTGGCAAGTGTCATACCTAGCGTGGCCCTGAGTTCAGTACATTTTTATTGGGTGCTAGTGTAATGTATGATGCAATATTATATTTTATGATATATTTATAGGACTGTTGGATCATTCAGACGATACTCTGGAACAGGACAATGGTATTACCAGCTAAGGACCCAAGGCGAGTACATTCTCTGATAATTTTTAATTATTTAATAATTTCAATAATTCCAGTATCTAGAAATGTTACATCTGATTCTTGACACTGTGCTACACGGACTAGTATATAGATTGGATCTGCAGTCTTGAGATGTTATATTGACTATCACATTGACATTGTACACGATATTAATATTAGATATCGTACATGATATATTGGACATTGATCGTGTATCATAACGTGTCGTGGTTGGATCCACTGTACTAGTTTGGGGCGAGGGAAATATTAGTAGATTATGTGATTATATCCAACTTTACATGCATCAAAGCTCACCCCATATCTCACGTCGGGTGCAGCCTGACCATTACATGCCTCATAGCCTGTTATATATGATTAGCCTGACCATTACTTGCATCATAGCTAACCAAATGGTTAGCCTGACTTTACATGAATCATATCTAATCATATGTAACAAGCCTGATCTTGTCCCAAGCCGATCACATGACAGACTGATATTTCAAAAATATAGAATAGTTACAGTTCTTCATTTCATTTTTTATATACTACATCACCTATGTATGATATTGTAGCTCTTTCTCTTTATTTTATATATGCACTGACTGCACCATATTGCTTATATTGCCTGTCTCTTTATATTGTCATTGCATTTACTTATTGCCTTCTCTTAGTATTTAGCATCATCTATTTATTGTTTTATAGTCTATATCAATTAAATGGAACTATTATTTGAGATGTACTTTGCTCCTTCCTGACTGGAAATATGTTTCCAGACTATGCCATAGAGGACTTGTTTCCGACATACTTAGAGACCGGATGTTTTGGATTGCAAGTTAGACTATTTATTGTTGTTTAGACTTGTCTTGTATTTCATTGCTTGCTTCGATATTTTATTGTGCTTTAGCTTATGTGATTGAGTGTATTCCATATTATTTTTATGATATCTGTGTCTCCTTATGGAGTTGGATATTCATATGAGATCGACTAGATAGTTACATGACCTAGACAACGTTCTACCGCCGATGCTGCGGCATAGGCTGGACGTACCCACACTCTCATGCCATATACCGGGTGCGGGTCGTGACACATTTTTAGTAGTGGCCCACGCAGGTCAGACTTCGCAAGTTGTGCGATATCGTGGTAGTACGACGTATTAGTTGTACTACCTTGTGCGTGCGTTAAGATATAGGACATAGGATACTAGGATGGGAGAGAATACTCAATCACAAATTCTTAAGAGATTCCTGGGACGACCCCTTGAGAATCTTGTTATAATTTCCAATTAAAATTTTTTTTCTTGTTTTCGTCCGCTCTCGCTTGTTGTTATTGAACTTGATTTTTGTTGATCAGTTATTAAATTAAAATCTTGGTATCATTGTTGAGTTTAATTCTTGTTGACCAGTTGTTAATTTAATTCTTGGTGTCATTGTTGAGTTTGATTTCTTATCGAGATAAATTTTATGGACTAAAATTTACGGTATCATCTGATGACATATGTTGATGAGGACAGTGAGAAAGGTAAAACGTCTACCTTGGTTATGGAACCTAGAGTTTATCGCAGCCATACTAGCTGTCATGACGAGAACGTAGGAACCTGACTTGGATGTACATACTTAAGTTATGAAATTTAGAGTCTCTCGCAGCCATACCGGTCGGCGTGGCAAGGATTCTTGATGACATAATTATAGAGTCGTATACCTTAGTTACGGAACCTGTCGTTTATCACATCTACGCTTACTGGCATGGCGAGGATTCTGAGTGTCATGATTTCGGACAGACGTGTATGATTATCAGGTAGTATCTTAAATTGGTTGTTAAAGTCTCATCTCAATACTTATCTATTTTCGTTATTACAGGACTTTGTTCCATTACTTCCTTTTGTTGCTAGTAGTAGAAATATCTTCAATCCTTAATCTAGCTCCTTTTGAGCTTCTTTTCTTGAGGATCCTTGTTAGTGTGATAATTAGTGACTTGCAATTAGGTCTGTGTCTTGAGTATTAGTATTGACTGAGTGTTGCTTGTGAGTTATAAGTGTTTCCTAGTTGGACATGTGAGCAGTAGGCATTAATCTAGAGTTAACCCATAGCATAGTACCTTGTAGCAATAGTTCTATGATAGGTGTGTTATAGTTAGTATTGATAATATAGATAGAAGAAGAAAAGAGTATCAGAGAAGGTTCCAATAGTAAGTATCAAAATCAGTATGCCAGTCCTGGATAGTAATTAATTTATGTAATTGGATGATCTAGGTAAACAATTAAGTATCAAGGAATTGTGTTAAAGATTAATGGAGCATGATGTTCAATTTGATGATTGATGCTTGGGGGTATTAAGAGTAAAGAAATATACATGCATAAAAGGTATTAATAAGATGCCATGGGTTGAGGAGTATCAATATGGATCGTACAAGGTATGAAGAGTATCACAGACTAGTGTAACGGGCTGTAAAAGAATTAAGAGAAGATACGTATACATCAATCGAGATATAGAATCATATGCATGCCTTTGAGAGGTTCTAATAAGTGTGATGAGGTAATCTAATAATAAAGTTAGTGTTACCATGCCAAGAGTATAAATGTTTCTATATCGAGGATTAGTTGAGCAATATGGTAGCAACAGTAAGTGCCGACAATGGTTGTATTTGAGTGCACCTTGAGTATTAGAGACAGTGAGTATTTATATGCATACTTGTGGATTTAAAATTGAAGAGTGGAAATGAAATTCAATTTTTAAGAATTTTGAGGAGTTGAGATTCTATGTTATTAAATTTTTGAGGATTCAAATTCAATTCAATAAACATAGTCAAAGCTATAAAGATTTTTGGGAAGTGATTAAAATTCTATTTCGATATGTAAATATTTGACTTTTGAGGGAAGTATATAAATTTATTTTAAATTGTTCAAGAAGTTAAGCTTTGATGATCTTATTTTGAGGATTAATTTTATAGTGGGTAAGAAATGTATAACAGTATATGAGTGGTTGATGTGCATGTATAAGGATCTGTTGGCTTAAGAATGCTTGAGATGGCACTGCAAACAGACTTGGGTGTCCATCTAGAGTTACATTAGAAGGAGTAGTACTTAGTGTGTTGCGTTGCACTTGCGTGCACTTGAGTAAAAAGAACAACTAGTATCAACAATTGCAGTAGGTAAGAAAGCTAGCAGTGAGTGTGCTTGTAGTAGAAACTGTGGTACCTAAAGGGATAGAGGTATCAAACTTTGGATGCATTATTAAACCATGGATATATTAGAGATTCTTGTATCAGATTTAGGTATCAATAGATAAGTGTATGCAATATGGATGTATTCATGGATGTCTTGTGGACTAATGATTAGTTGATATGGGTATCAGTGTATAAGAATAGGAATTAGTTAGTGAATGTGTTAGAGTTAAGTGTATGTTAGAAATAGAAGATACTGCAGGTAACGTGTTAGCAGGTTCTGTTCCTTTCTTTTCTTATGTCCTCTCTATTTGATTGATTGATTGATTCCATAGTACCGTAGTTGTACTCGTGATTTCCTTGTTAGAAGGTAGTTAGTAGTACACCCTGACAGAGACTGCAATACCATGACAAAAATAGACCATAACCATGCATATTTTCCCTAGATTGTAAGTTGAATGACTGTAGGTAGAATTTTCTTAGACTGTGATTATTGGGGTTTTGACCATAGTAGAGTTAATGAAGAGGTATGATTTGACAGAGAGAGACAAGATGCTTAAATTTTGAGGATAATCATTAATTTAAATAAAGATTTAAGAATTTAATATGACAGGTTTGGTGAATCATTGATTTTTATGAAGGTTGAGATATGATTGAAATTATCATTAAAATTTAAGGAAATTAAGATGATTATCAGTATGTTTATTTGGTTAGAAGATATAAATTTAAGACTTATATTCTAAATGTTGTGTTTGAAGACTTCGTAACTATTACATTGTTTGAGTATTATGTGGAAAAAAAAGGGAAATCGAGGAATAAGATCATTAATGGATTAGTGTTGAAGTCAAAATTTTGGGATAAGGATTTAAATTTTTATACCCATCGATTGGACTTAAAATTTGAGGAGTAAGATGATTGATGGATTAGTGTTTGAATTCAAACTTTTCAGATGGGATTTCAATTTTATAAATATATGTTGATTGGAATTAAATTAGAGGATTGGATATTAAATTTTTGAGTATTTAATTATTAAATTAAAATTTTGGAGGAAATTGTGATAAAAAATTTAAATTTGATTTTAAATTTAAGGATTTTTAGGAATATGATATTCATAAAATTTGAGAAAAATTGTGAAATGACAATGGGGATTACTTCCTGATTTTGTGGGTTGATGAATTTAAATTTTGATGGAAAATAATATGTAATGAGTAAATACTACTATTGAGGATTTTAAATTTCGAGGATGAAGTTCTTTTAAGGAGGGTAGACTTGTCACTACCACATTCTAAAAATAGGGGTATTTTTGACTTTTTATATATATTTGATATTACGTGTATTTAATTTAAATAATTGTATGGGATATGTATTTACATATATATTATATACTGTGTTCTTAATGTTTGAGCTAGTAGACTTGACCTAGAAGCCCACTAGATGAACACCTGACCAAAATATAGGGTTATTAAGTTAATTTGTATTATTTAGGATTTAATTATTTGAGGTAGTAATTAATTACCGTAATTTTATTTAATTGTTGCGCCTTACCGTTGCTTCGATATTTGGAGCGCTACCCTAGCTTTTGCCTTCCAACAAATTTCCCAACCTTGCCTTAGACGTGCCCGCCTTCCATTCTGCCCTTTTTGTAACTCGTAATTATGCTCTCTTGTGCTTCATTTTAGCCGCACAATATTCGTCACGGACATTTATTTAATTTCTAAATAAAATCCAACTTTGTATCGTTGTGCGTTCCAATCGAAATTGGAGACACAATCTCAACCATTTTCGTGCAACCCAAGGTAATATTCTATTTTGGGTCTTCTTCACTAATGATATTTGTGGCCCAACCTAATTTTAGCCCCATGTATTCCTAATTAATTTTAGAACATCGCTTGTATTTGTTTCTAATTAAATTGTGGATACCAACTTTGACTAATCCCGTTTTAATCCCAATTTAATCCAAATACCCTATTAATTAACCCCATATAAAACATACAATACCCCCTCACCCTATAAAACACCAAACACCAAATCGCCTACTAATTTTTTATCATTTTATATGTCTGTACAAATACCCAAATTTAAGGGGGCTCATTAGCAAATATTGTATTAGGTATCAACACCCCATTGGTTCAAACCAAATGGAGAGCCCTAATATTAACTAGTCAACCCAACCCTCACCCTTGCATGAGTAATTTTCTCATGACAAATCCTGACCACCCATTCAAATGGGGCTCATCATCACCACACACCTCCCATCACCTCTCCTATAAAGTGTCTCTTCAATGCACTCTTCCCAAGCATGCCCTAATCCCCAAACCTAGGAAACAATCCCCCACCTCTCTCTCTCCTCCCTCCTCACTCAACCATAGGAATTTTTCCCATTTTTTCTTTTCTTTTCTTCTTCTTCTTCTTCTCCTCCTACTTTTAAAAAGAAAAAGGGGGGGGGGAGGGAAACCAACACCACAACCATCAGTCCGGCCATCTCGAGCCCTCTTCTCCGGCCACCTCCAGCCCGGCCTCCCCTAGTCATCTTACCTCAGTCGAGCTCCCCCGCCTGAAGCACCCCGATGAGCCACCATCGTCATCAGCCTCATTCCCTGGCTGCACTTCTGCATCCATCTCCTCCTCCACCAGTCTCTCTCGCCGGAGTAGCACCGCACCTTCGTCGGAGCATCGACCTCGTTGACCCACTGTCTCGTCCTCCACCTCGACTTGTCCCCTGCTGCCAGACCTCGTCGGATCCTCTCTGCTCTTGTATTCGCCTTGATGGAGCGGATCCTGACCGCTGTGCCAAATCACCTCGACCCGACCACGATCTGCCACTAACCCGCCGGAGCCAATGCTGCTCAACCGCTCTCATCTCCCCTCTTCCTACGCCGGACAACCGTCGAGTCCTCTACCACTCGACCAGAGCCTCCTCCACGACGTCCAGACCAGATCACGATATCTCTCTGCCTCCCTTATTGCACCATTGTGCTCGATCCCTCCCCGCCAGAGCTGAAGCCCAACTCCCGACCGCTGAACTTCGACCTCGCCGGCCAACCGAGCAGCACGGAGCATCCTTCCTCCGTCCAGACTTTACCTCCTTGTCGAGCGGAGCCGTTCCTGACCTCCTCCCTGCTCTCTCATTTCCCCTACCGTTCTTCTCCCCTTCGTCGGGAACTCACCTTCAACCGACCCCACGCTGTCACCTTCCCCGACCTCCTTCCGAGCAACTCCCCACGTCGGACTGAACCCTACTGCACCCCGGAGCCATCCACGATGCCTGAGCCGACCGAAGAACCTGCTGCTCACCGTCAGTCTTCTCTATATCACAAACACTAGAGCCCCTCCACGTCCATCAAGCCGAGCACCTGAGCCGCCTGAAGCCGACGACGGCCAATTCCACCACCGGGATCAACTCCGATCACCTCCTCGATCCAGACCCGCCAGGACCTTCCTCTGCTCCTCTATGTTTTCTTCTCCTCGACTCCTCACCATCATGCCGGATCTCACCACCACCATTATCACCTTCATTCTCCTCTTCCCTCCCCTCGTCGACGTCCCCAGTAGCTCTTCGACCACCACCGGAGCACCTCGACCCGGCCTCCTCCCAGATCAATACCTTTACCATCACCATCGTCATCGTCGTCGCCATCATCGTCTTTGCCGCACTCGTGCATATGCACGCCAAAGCCAAGGTGAGAAGCATTCATTATTTGTGTACGCGTATACGCGTATTGTATATATGTAGAATAAATTCATTAGTGTATTACTATTAGTATATGTTAATATTAATGCTAATATATATATATATATATATATAAGGTATAATTCTCAAATTAGTATATATACTTATGTATATGTATTGTAGACGTATGCCCTAGTATACGTTTAAAACGAATACAATTGATTGGTATGTTTAATATATATATATATATATATATATATATATATATAGTGTAAATTCATTAGTGTATATACATATATTATGTATGTAATTAATTGGTATATATATTATGAGTATAATATGTATATTTATATATATATCTCTACTAGGTACCCCGAGTGTAAATACGGATACCCCGTAACTACACATGACCTTGTGACACTGTGAACTGTTAGCAGACTGCCATGTATACTAACGTACTAGCAAGACCCGTATCTTTGACTGTCTGACTTGTACATCTTTGCAGATACGACACCCGTGCAATTTGACGCACACTTGACCCTAGTTGGCCAGTGTCATAGCTAGTATGGCCCTGAGTTCAGTGCATTTTTATTGGGTGCTAGTGTAATATCTGATGCAATATTATATTTTATGATATGTCTATATGACTGTTGGATCATTCAGACGATACTCTGGAACAGGACATTGGTATTACCAGCTAAGGACCCAAGGCGAGTACATTCTCTGATAATTTCTAATTATTTGATAATTTCTATAATTTCAGTATCTAGAAATATTACATCTGATTCTTAACACTGTGCTACACGGACTAGTATATAGATTGGATCTGCAGTCTTGAGATGGTACATTGACTATCGCATTAACATTGTACACGACATTGATATTAGACATCGTACATGATATATTGGACATTGTATATTAGACATCGTATATTTATATATAGGTACCAATTTAATATATATACTATATACATGTATATATGTATATATATATATATACTAATAAATACACACTCATATATATTATGAATACGTATATACTAATATATATGTTGAATACATATATGCTAATAGAGAAATATACTATATATATGCATATGCGTATATATACGAATCCTACATATTCAATATATATACTACATACATGCGCTAATACATACTAATACATACATGCATACACCCATACACCAAGTACGTACACGCATACGTGTACGCGAGGGGGAGAACCATACCTGTGTGTGTGCACGATATCGACGGGGATGACGACGACGAAGACGACGATGCTGGTGGTGGTACTGGTGGTTCTAATGATGATGGGGTGGCCGAAGACCGGAGGCTGGAGGTGGCTCGGGGGATGGCTGAACTGAAAGGCGGAGGAAGATGGTGGTACGGAGTGGCCAGAGTAGGGATGCAGGGAGGAGGAAGCTCGGGAGGAGTCGGGAAGAGATCGGTTAAGGCAGAGGGAGGTTTGGCTGGAGGTGGATGATGCTGCGGGGTCAAGGAGTTTCAGGCGGTGGAGGCTCGGCTGAGGGGGAGGCCTCGGGGTGGTTCAGGATCGGTGAGGAAGAGGAGAGGTCTGGTCGCTGGGGAAGGAAGAAGTAGCAGTCGTGGGAAGAAGGAGCTCGACCGGGTTGGACTGATGATGGTGGTGGTGCTGGTTCTCGTGGCCGGAGGGAAAGAGGGGAGTGGCCGGGTGGAGCGCAAACGGAGGTGCGGGAGCTCCGGGCTGATCTAAGGCGGGTGAGGGAGGTCCGGTCGAAAGGAAACGAGGTCGTGGGGGGTGGTGCACGGGTCGTAGCAGCGCCGGAGAAGGAGGACAGGTCTGCGGGGCTTGGCCAGGTGTTGCCGGAGTAGGGGGCCGGCTGGGCTGCTCGATAGAGTTTAGGAGGAGAAGGCCGGAGATTGGCCGGCTGGTAGTGGTGGAGTTGGTTTGTTTTAAACCTAAAAAAATAGGTGAAGAGGAAGAAGAAGAAGGAAGAAGAGAGAAAAAAAGAAGAAGAAGGGAAAGGAAATAATTCCTACTTTGGGAGAAGAGGGAGGAGAGAGAGAGGTGGGGGTTGTTTCCTAGGTTTGGGGATTAGGGCATGCTTGGGAAGAGTGCATTGAAGAGACATTAAATAGGGGTTGTGATGTGGGAATGTGTGGTGATGATGAGCCCCATTTTGAATGGGTGGCCATGATTTGACATGAGGGAAATCATTCATGCAAAGAGAGGATTGGGTTGACTAGTCAATATTAGGGCTTCTTCATTTGGTTTGAACTAATGGGGTATTGACACCTAATGTAATATTTACAAATAAGCCCCCTTAATTTGGGTATTTACACAGACACATGAAATAATAAAAAATTGGTGGGCGATTTGGTGTTTGATGTTTTATAGGGGGAGGGGGTGGTGTGTGTGTTGTATGGGCTTAATGAATAGGGTATTTGGATCAAATTGGGTTAAAATTGGATTAGTCAAAGTTGGTATCACCAATTTAAATAGAAATAAATACAAGCGGTGTTCTAAAATTAATTAGAAATACATGGGGCTAAAATTAGGTTGGGAGACAAGTATCATTAGTGAAGAAGACTCAGAACAGAATTTTACCCTAATTTGGGTTGCTCAAAAATGGGTCGAGATTGTGTCTCCAATTTTGATTGGAACGCACAACGATACAAAGTTGGATTTTATTTAGAAATTAAATAAACGTCCACGACGAATATTGTACGACTAAAATGAAGCACAACAGAGCATAATTATGAGTGACACAAAGGTCATGAAAGATATAGGCTGGGTGTCAGTCTTGGACCCCTTAATTGGTCTGGCTAAACGGGTTGAGTTGGTGTCTCAAAATTGATGGCAACGACACTGGTGCGCGACATAGGATTAAATAATGGATTTCAGATATGGGAAATTGTGCAATTAAATTAGGGCACAAAGGATTATGATTTTGAGTGACGGAAAAGTCCAACGCCTAAATTGGCGTGTCAAGTCTAGAATGCAACAACTTGTTGGAAATTATGGGCTAGGGCTGGGCTCTGAATACTGCAACAATGGTAGGGTATAACAATCACGGTAATAAATTACAACCTCAAAATTAAATCCTAAATAATACAAATTAAATTCATAATCCTATAATTCGGTCAGGAGTTTATCTAGTGGGCTTCTAGGTCAAGTCTACTAGCTCAAACATTAGAGAACACTATATATAATATTTATGTAAATACACATCTTATATAATTAAATACACATATCATGCAATCATTTAAAAATAACTACCATAATATTAATAATATATAAAAAGGCAAAAATACCCCTATTTTTAGACTGTGGTAGTGACAGTATGTATAGGTATATATAAGTATATGTATGCATATATGTTTGTTTGTATGTATATGTATATATATATATATATATATATATATATATGTAAGTGTGCGTGTGTATATATATATGTTTATGTGTGTGTGTAGTGTGTGATGAGCGAGAGAGATCGAGAAAGGGTGAGATGAGAGGAAGAAAGGAAGAGATATCGAGAGAGAGTGAGATAGAAATGAGAGGGAGATAGAACAGCAGCATCCGCAGCGATTAGAGCAGCAGCAGCATATCCCCCCCATTAGCTTTTAGCTATGTGTAACAGAGAGAGATATTATATATATATATATATATATATATATATATATATATATATATATATATATATATATATATATATATATATATATGTATGTATGTATGGATATATAAATATATAGATAGGTATATGTTTGTAGATATATATGGGTATGTATATATATATACATATATATATATCTATATATATATATATATATATATATATATATAGATATATATATATCCATATCCATATATATTTACCTAGATAGATGTATACATATAGATATAGCTAGCTAGCTAGTTAGTGAGTTGAGACGGGTAAGGTAAGGTATCTCAATACCTTGAGATATCAAGGTATTGAAGGTAGTGAGGTATCGGAGATGAGATATTAGGGTATAGCCTAAATACTAGGTTATATATATATATATATATATATATATATATATATATATAAGCATAGAAAATACGTTGGGGAATCATACGCGTAAAACCCTCAACATGCAGGAAGCTCGCGTAAAACAGAGCTCCAGCACTGGGTGGCATAAAACATAACTCCAGAGCCATTGGCGTACAGCAGAGCTTCAACGCTATTTTCAGCGTAAAACATAGCTCTAGAACAACCAGCGTAAAGCAATCCTCCCAAACTTCTTCGGCGTAAAAAGGTTGTTACATCGCCACTTCGGCGTAAAACCTATCTGCTTTTAATGCAGCGGGAAGTTGTACAAGGAACTCTTCGTATTCTTCGAATAAACCTGTCAGTTGAAGCAGTGAACCTGATTCCTGACAAAGAGTACTGCACAGAGAGGACGGTTGTAATGATGACTCTGCACAAAATTCCAGACTGTCGTCTAATGACATAACCTTTGATATAAGACATTGATTACGTATTCAAGGAATACGCTGCCTATTCTACACAGGCAGACGTGAGCTTTACGCTCAGGATAAGACAAAATCAACCGCCACATCAAAAGTTGTTCTTCGTACAGAACTCGAGGCACGTCTCTGCAATTAATGCGCGAGATGGGAGCAAATCTCTGCATTTAATGCACGAGATTTGGTTCTAATTTTTGACTGGGTGAGCTATAATTAGGGCTAATACGTCCACATCACCATCCCCGCGCATTACGCCGACCTGGCTATTTTCAGCTATAGGAGTACGGCGTATGCTATCTTCTCGAAATACGCCAACTCAGGCTATATTTGCAAAGGTGAGTGATAAGGCTATCTGGCCCAGAACACGCTCAAAACATCAGTCAAAGAAGGATAACTGGCTATCTTTACGCTGGTTACCTATCCATGCAACATCAAGCTTTACGCAGAATTTGGCTTCTACACCGACATGACAGTTATTTGGCTTCTACGCCAATATGACTGCTACTTGGCTTCTATGCCAACATGACATCTATTTGGCTTCTATGCCAACTTGACAACTATTCGGCTTCAACGCCTACTCGGCTTTTTACGCCATCTGAACAGCTATTTGGCTTTTACGCCAACGAGACAGTTATTTGGCTTTTATGCCAAACATCTCTACGCAAGGGGCAGTTATCTACGTGGCTTGTATGCCGTGATCTTCGACGAGCGATTATACGCATTACCTCATAATAGGACATGCGTTACATGCTGATTCAGGATATCATTCTTACGTGGGTAGCAGTTATTATAACCGTCGCGTAAAAGGTGCAGCTCTCTCCACTGTTTGGTTTCTACACCGATTGTAGCTGAACTCTATAAATAGAGACCTCCGGCCACGGAGGTCAAGGGTCGAAGAAAAAGTTCAGGGTCGAAGGAGAGGTCGAAGAAAAGGTCGAAGGTCGAGGATTTTTCAAGAAGAGAGAGTATATCCAGAGAGTGTTGATTGACTACTTTGGCAACGGGAGTTCAATCCCTCCTGCAGTCTTTGAAGCTTCTTTTTCGTTTTCTACAATACTTCTTCATCATCGTGTAGTCCAAGGGACAAAGTGATCGAACGCAGATCAGACTCCTATTGCAATATTTCCCCCGAATCAAATTTTTGTACTTAACATCCTCGTATAGGATTAATTTTACTTCTTTTCTTGTTTGTAAACAAAGAAAGAGTTTCGTATAAACCTAGTTTCAATTTCTTTTATTTATTATCAAACACAAGATGGCGACTCTGCTGGGGACTACTTTCTCATCTGACGAGAAAGACATTGCTCAACACGATGATGTATCCATAGGATCAACGAAGAAGACTCTGGTCGTCCAATTCGACCAATCGGCTTACGAAGACATGCTTCGAGTAGGGGGTAGCTCTCATTCCCTCTCCGTCCAAGACAAGAGGAAGTTGCATAAAGTATGGATGCCCCGGACATCCTCTACCATTCCTACGGACTCTCTCTCTCTCCGATCAACAAGGTTGTGACATCGCGACCTTTACGCCTTGGGCATAAAAATCCGTCTCTCGTCTCTGACATGGCAGACGAAGCTTCTGGCAATGCCCTAGTGCCAATCCAGAAGTCTACTCCGTGCCCTGCACGTAAAACTTTGTCTCCTGTCTATAACGTGGCAGACGAAGCTTCTGGCAGTGCCCTAGTGCCAATCCAAAAGTCTACTCCGTGCCCTGTGCATAAAATTTTGTCTCCCGTCTGTGATGTGGCAGACAAAGCTTCTGGCAGTGCCTTAGTGCCAATCCAGAAGTCTACTCCGTGTCCTGTGCGTAAAATTGTCTCCCGTCTGTGACGTGGCAGACAAAGCTTCTGGCAATGCCTCAATGCCAATCCAGAAGTCTACACCGTGCCCCGCGCATAAAATTCAGCCTCCTATCTGTGACGTGGTAGACAAAATTTCTGACAATGCGTCAGCGCCAATTCAGAAATTCTAAATGTGCCCCGTGCGTAAAAATACATCTCCCCTCTTCGATGAGGCAGATGGTTCTTACAATCCTCGCAAGGGAACACAAGTGGCAAATTTTCTGACCGCTCGGCTTGTACGCCATCAAGAGAAGAATCTGCCCGCCCTTCAGATTACGCGGAATGCTGACGGCCAATTGAGGACTTCCTCTATTTTAAACCAACCTGTACAAAGTTACAGATTACTCCAGGACAAGCCCTTCAACGTAAAGAAGGCCCAGTTTTTGGGTAGATCCGCTCCTCATGGATCACGTGCTACTCACATGGCTGAACTGTTGTATTCTTATGGCAGGGAGAGAGTTATGATTCCCAATATCAGCGCTTCAACTGATATAAAAAGGCGGAATAAGCCTTATTCTTCTTCTAGTTATCTCCCTGATTTGTGGGATTTCTTGATCAAAAAATGCAAAGACAAGGGTCAAAATCAAGATGCAGTGCCCCAAACTACCAAGCGTGGGGAGGTCATGTGGGAAAGTGTGCCAACATCTAATGTCATCACGACAGATGGGCCATATGAAGAATCTGTCTTCATTATTCCACCTACTCGCAACGATCAGCATCAAATAATCTTCGATCAAATGCGGAATAGACCGATAGTACAAGAAGATTCTCAAGAGTCTGATGTTGGGAGAATATAAATCCACAGATATAGCTCACAAGCTTTGAAGATTATACAAAGCATGGGTTATAATTTGAAGTTGAAATAAGGCCTCAACTATGGAAAAGGCAGACGAACACCGTTGCATGGTAATCCTTACTATCAACGAACTCATTTTGGGTTAGGATATACCACATCCCCTGTAAACTCCAAACTTCTACGGTCAGATCCTGTAATATCAGAGCCAGGTCCTTCTAAATCAACTTCAGTGGACAAACGCTACGGCATGTCTGGGGGTAGTCTACCTCGACAAAATAGGGCAGCATCCAAAGCTGGGGGTAGAATTCCCTCTATGTCCAAAGATAATGCAACGATGACCATCTTCCCGAAAGACCATCAAACTCAGGCCTCGGGAGCCCGAAGGCCGAAGAGCACTTTCTCCTTCAATGAAGATGACATCATTGAAATCTTCAATGTATTGATGAAGGAAAACAAACTTTGGCTACCCAACATTAGATATCCTGAAAGGGCTGGCAAGGTCGATGACCAATATTATTGCCTCTTTCATCAGTACATTCATCACCCCACAAGGGCATGCTATGTACTCAAAAGGAGAATCCAGGAGTTGATCGACGCCAAAGTCATCACTTTGCATCTATAAACAAAGGGACGATCACTGTAAATTGATTTCACTCTAAACGTGACAATTTGCTCCCTCAAGATGTACCGGATGATGAGTCCCTAAAGTTTCCCCAGCGGATTCTTTAGGTCTATCCCCACTCAGCTAAATCACTCCACAGTGAATTCATAGGATATGAGTTCACATCCATATTACCTCCGAACTATTGTCCAAATATTTGTTTCCTCGGCTGAATTTGCCATGTCCAAATGACCTCTGAGCAAATCTCCCAGTTTATGGTTGTAGATCAGTTCACGTCCATACTACCTCTGAACTACATCTGTCCACTTTCTCCAGCAGAGGGAATTTGTCATCACAAAGATAGTCAATTCTATATTACCTCTGTCCGATTTTTTTTATCCTCCAAAGAGTCATATCTTACTACTGAGTAAAATATCTTCAGAACTTACCCATGTCCACATTACCTCTGAGTGAAGTTCTTCTCCTCGACTTCCTACTATCACGTTTGTATAACCCCTGATAGTGCTAGTCGTTTCATCTTATTATCTGTACTTAAGGTACGCCACGGGTAATAAGTCCATAACCCGGATGTACAAATTGACTCTTGGTTTTTTATCCCCAGCAAGGGCCTATGTGCAATATTTTCTCCTTCGTTATAAATTTATGTAAAAAGCCATCATCCGTGTCCAAGAGTCTCGGATATGCAATGGATGATGGATCCTCAAAATTCCCCCAATGGAGTAATCTTTAGGTCTACTCGCCATTCGTAAAATGACTATTAAAACCAGTCTTATTTTATGCTAGCCATGTTTATATTACCTCTGAGCTATCATCCCATTAATCTACCCAGTGGAGCGATCATGGGTCTATCTTCATGTTTGGATAGACCACACTCAATGAATCAATCTTTCAAAGAGTTTTTTGGACACTAGTTCACGTCCATATTACCTCTGAACTGCTGTCATAATATTTCTCTCTGGCTGAGTTTGTCATGTCCATATTACCTCTGAACAAACCCTCTGAGTTTTGGCTATCGATTGTCATATCCATATTACCTCTGATATCGGTTGTCAACTCAACTTAGCACCCGTACTTAACTCTAAGTACGCCAGTGGTGTTAGGTCCACAAAAACTGTCACGTCCATATTACCTCTGGCAGGGCTTGTCCTAAAACTTTTTACTTGCACTCTCGTGCATAAGAAGTAATAGGTCTACCAAAAATATTCTGTGGAATGCCTACAATGGAAACTAATTATTCATGTCCACATTACCTCTGAACTATTCTCATTTTCCCCAGCGGAGAAAAAGTCAGCTCATGTTCATATTACCTCTGAACTATATCTCTCCCCTATCCCCACAGAGTCATATTTTACCGTGGCTGTATTATCTCTGGCGGGACTTGTCTAAACCTACGAGATTTGTCTCAAACCTATTACTTGCACTCTCGTGTGCAAAAAGTAATGGGTCCACAAAAAAAAATCCCCTAGCAGGATGTCTTTATTAGCCATAAAACCTATCACATCCATACTACCTCTGATAGGGCTTGTTTCGAACTTATTACTTGTACTCAACGTGCGCAACAAATAATAGGTCCACCAAAGATCCCCCAATGGGATGTCCTCAACAAACTAAAATTCGAACAAACAATCATAAAAAAATGGAAGGTTCTTATATGATTGCAAATGGCACTTACAAATTAGCCAAGTCTAATGAAAAATTTGATAATGGCTACTATCAACTGCAAATTCCCGAAGAAGTACTATACTTGATCTCCTTTGCCTAACGGAGTGTGATAAAGATCTTATTCTGACGATACCATGCACAAAAGTTAGCCGGATTATATTCTATCAGATTCACATGACCTCCTAATGGATATGCTTAACTAATTTATAAACCTATCATGTTCATATTACCTCTGATAGTGTTTAGTATACAAATTTAGTTGGATTATATTCTATCAGGTTCATATTACTTCTGAATAGATTTACATCCAGCAAAAACTTAACGAAAGTATGTCATGTTAATGATACCTCTGACATTACTTTCATCTTAGCCTGTCATATTCTAAAATGATGGGTCCATAAAGTCAGAGAATGTATCTTTATTATCTCTGAGAAATTACAGGAGAAACAAAAAAGTACATCATTGCGGAGGAGCAGTCAAATCATGAATCTGCTGGTCCAATACAACCCTTCCTCTCTCCTGGACGAATCGCCATATGAAATTGTTGATCATCCCGAGCAAAGGAAGCTATGATATCCTTCCATGATCCATCGTTGCAGAGGACATTTGTTCGAAGATGCCTCTTTTTACGGCTCCTTACATGCTTGAAGAACATGATCTTCTTCTTCCTCAAGTCAACCTGACGAAGCTCGGCAACCATCTCTTTATGGTGAAGGAAGTATGGGAAAAACATGTTAACTCATTCGCCTTTATATAGGCATAGGAGAATACACTGAATTCCAACAAATTCCTAATTTATTTTCGTAAAATCAGCCTTGCGGAATGAGTCAAACTTGATCGTTTCATGCTTCATTCAAAGTGTTTCAAATTACGAGGAATTTAAAAACTTTAAAGGGGGTCTTGTAGAAGCATAAAAAATACGATGGGGAATCATACGCGTAAAACCCTCAACATGCAGGAAGCTCGCGTAAAACAGAGCTCCAGCACTGGTGGCATAAAACATAACTCCAGAGCCATTGGCGTAAAGCAGAGCTTTAACGCTATTTTTAGCGTAAAATATAGCTCCAGAACAACCCGCGTAAAGCAATCCTCCCAAACTGCTTCGGCGTAAAAAGGTTGCTACATTGCCACTTCGGTGTAAAACCTGTCTGTTTTTAATGCAGCGGGAAGTTGTACAAGGAACTCTTCGTATTCTTCGAATGAACCTATCCGTTGAAGTAGTGAACCTGACTCCTGACAAAGAGTACTGCACAGCGATCGAGAGGACGGCTGTAATGATGAGTCTGTACAGAATTCCAGACTGTCGTCTAATAACATAACCCTTGATATAAGACATCGATTACGCATTCAAGGAATACGTTGCCTATTCTACACAGGCAGACGTGAGCTTTACGCTCAGGATGAGACAAAATCAACCACCACGTCAAAAGCTGTTCTTCGTAATGAACTCGACGTACATCTCTGCAATTAATGCGCGAGATGGGGGCAGATCTCTACATTTAATGCACGAGATTTGGTTCTACTTTTTGAATGGGTGAGCTATAATTAGGGCTAATACGTCCACATCACCATCCCCGCGCATTACGCCGACCTGGCTATTTTCAGCTATAGGAGTACGGCGTATGCTATCTCCTCGAAATACGTCAACTCAGACTATATTTGCAAAGGTGCGTGATAAGGCAATCTGGCCCAGAACACGCTCAAAACCTCAGTCAAAGAAGGATAACTGGCTATCTTTACGCTGGTTACCTATCCATGCAGCATCAAGCTTTACGCAGAATTTGGCTTCTACGCCGACATGACAGTTATTTGGCTTCTACGCCAACATGACAGCTACTTGGCTTCTACGCCAATATGATATCTATTTGGCTTCTATGCCAACTTGACAACTATTCGGCTTCTATGCCTACTCGGCTTTTTATGCCATCTGAACAGCTATTTGGCTTTTACACCAACGAGATAGTTATTTGGCTTTTATGCCAAATATCTCTACGCAAGGGGCAGTTATCTACATGGATTGCATGCCGTGATCTTCGACGATCGATTATACACATTACCTCATAATGGGACACGCGTCACATGCCGATTCAGGAGATCATTCATACTTGGGTAGTAGTTATTATAACCGCCACATAAAAGGTGCACCTCTCTCCACTGTTCGGTTTCTACGCCAACTGTAGCTGAACTCTATAAATAGAGACCTCCGGCCACGGAGGTCAAGGGTCGAAGAAAAAGTCTAGGGTTGAAGGAGAGGTCGAAGAAAAGGTCGAAGGTCGAGGATTTTTCAAGAAAATAGGGTATATCCAGAGAGTGTTAATTGATTACTTTGGCAACGAGAGTTCAATCCCTCCTGCAGTCTTTGAAGCTTCTTTTTCGTCTTCTACATCACTTCTTTGTTATCGTGTGGTCCAAGGGACAAAGTGATCGACCTCAGATCAGACTCCTATAGCAATATTTCCCCAGAATTAAATTTTTGTACTTAACATCCTCGTATAGGATTAATTTTACTTCTTTTTTTGTTTGTAAACAAAGAAAGGGTTTCGTACAAACCTAGTTTTAATTTCTTTCCTTTATTATCAAACACAATATATATATATATATATATATATATATATATATATATATATATATATATATATATATATATTGATATTTATATATAGTAGTATATATAAGTATACATATAGATAGTTAGCGAGTTAGTTAGTGTTAGAGAGGGGTAAGGCTTGAATATCGCAATACCTTGAGATACTCAAGGTATTGGGCATCGGGGCGAGGTATTGGGTTTTTGCCTAGTATTGAGGTTAGAGTTGGTTATATATATATATATATATATATATATATATATATATATATACGTGCTAGTATATATAATAGAGGGTTTAGATAGGGTATATACCGTAGGTTGAGATATCGGATACCAAGGGTATCACGGTATCTCAAGGAGGCGAGTTTGTGGGTTTACTAGCTTAATGAGCTAGTTTTGACCTAAAATTTTAGAGATACCCTAGTTTGACCTAGAGTTGACCTGGTTGACCGCAAAAGTCAATATTTGACCTAGTTTTGACCTAAAGTTGACTTTTTGGACCTAGGTTGACTTTTTGACCCAGATTTCACCGATTTGACCCGTTTGACCTAGAACAATCCTAGAAGCTTATTTTTAGTTATTTTATATCTGTTTAACTCTTTAGAGCCCCGTTGAACCTTGCTTTTTGTAATAGGTCCTTGCAACTCCAGTTCGTATCGCGAGTTGCTCAGGACGTCAGGCGAGTACATTCTCTGATAGTTTTTATTACATGATAATTATTATGATTCAGCTTCTAGTATAGTATTATCTGATTTTCTGGCATGACACTGACTAGTATTTTTAGATTTATTCACTTGCGACACGTATATTTCATGTTTCTGGCCTCTATTTCTGGAATCACCTACTCGCATCACATCAGGACTCACTACAGGCATCATTCATATTTCTGGCTGGAATCAAACTTGTTTTGCGTGTCGGGTCTTGGACTCACTTGTACTAGTCGGGGCAGGGAAATACTCGAGTAGACATATAAACATTCCCAATCTGGAATCACTGGAATCATCCTCTCTTGTCTAATCTGGAATGATAGCAGCCGCTCACCTAGTGTGTGGTGAGTCGTACTTACCCCTAGCAGTTTACATGTCAAAACAGGTATTTCAGAGACACGAGTTCAATCTTTCTTGACTGGTCTCACTTATACTTTATGGAGTTGACTCATTATATATACTCTTGCTGGACTTACTTTTTGTTATTGTGAACACACTTGCTCTTAGTTTAGATTTCTTGTATCCTACAGTCATTATTATCTTGCTTCTGATTTTTATGCATCTTTTCCTTTATGCACTAGTTGATATATATATATTTCCTTGTTCATACTTTATTTTCTTCACCTTGTGCTACTTGCTACAACTATTTTATCGTTTTTATCATTTAACTGCAACTGCTGTTAGAGGTGTACTTGCTCCAATCCTGACTGGATATATTTTTCAGAGGATCTGGAAGATTGGTGTACGATATTTTATGGATCTCAGCTTGTCGATGGTGCAGATAGGGACCCCCTAGTTCAGGAGTGATTTTTGGGTTAGTAGCCAGGGCTCACTAGGACCTCAGTTGTATTTATTAGTTTTTGGTACCGGATTTGTCCCCGACTTTTGGTTTGAGATTTTGTATTGTATTTGATTCAGGATATATTGTGTTATTATTATTATTGTTGTTGCTTTTTAGTAGTAGTTTTTGTTTAGACTTTGGAGTTGTTAAACTTTCTTGTTACCTTATCGTGCTTTTATCGTGATTGAGTACTTGTGTTATCTTTATCATATTGTTCCTTCGTTTGGAGTTGAGATCTTGACAAGTACTTATATTGTTGTGTAAGATTGTTAGCTAGATAGTAGACCTAGACAGCGTTCTACTGCCGATGCTGCGGCGTAGGATGGACGTACCCACGACTTATGCCCAATTTTTTGGGTGCGGGTCGTGACACCCTGTGTCCAAATTGGACGAAAGGGTAGTGTTTTCTAGTTATCTCGCTTATTCTGGGAATGTTGGTGATGTTTTTTTTCTGCATTCGGAGACTTTCATTCGGAGGCCATAGTTTTTGATCATTTGTCCTTGACACCTGTACGCTTATATTATGCAGCTTTCTTGCCAGGCAAGTGTACCTTGCCATTGTACTATGATTTATATTCCATATAATGCATGTATTTTATTTCTGTTATTTAGTTTATATATTTTAACTGTTATATAAACTGTGTGTCCAAGAATAACTTGGGTGCAACGACGGTGACGTCGTATTTTATCTTTATTATATATTATGCATGTTGACCTAGTTTTACGAGACCACAACATGATCATGAGACATTCTTATGTTTTATTAGTAGTGACACAGTTGTTACACGAGTGTTAGTCTCATATAGGACACGAACATGCGTATTCGGCTGATCATCGGTACGTATGAGACGTACGACGGATAGGGATAATTATTGTTAGATTTGCATGCTAGGAGACTTGACAGTTATTTAGAGGTATCATCGTATCATGGATGTGATATGCTTAGAGCATAGGGTAGGGAGAATAACAAGTAAGGCGTTTGGGCTCCTTTGCACTTTCTTTGTGTAACCTGTACGCTCCGCCAGAGATGTGCGATCATGATGACCCCTATATATTATCAGGCGGCCTTTGCATTCAAAAGATGACATGCTTTATAGGCCCTTGATTCTCTGAGAGAATCATGCGAATCCCATTTTAGCCCGATAGCCCACTTGGTGGATAGTTGTTCTCAAAATGCATTCACATAGATGTTTAGGTGACCCATTGGATGTTTATTTTCAGTAATTTAATAACAATTGTAGGAGCAATTTATATTAATAATTGTTCCAATGTAAGAGTACCTTCTTTGATACCAATTATGGGACCATGTATGGTAACTCTAGAGGGAGGGTGAATAGAGTGTATGTATGTAGCGGAGTAAAATTACCTATTAAAAAATAATTCTATGGCATGCAATGGTGATCAACTACTAGCAGTTAGAATATATCTCATGTGTAAGTGATACTACTAGCAGTGTTATGAACATATGTAATAGAGTGAGAGAAAGCAAACACAAATACTACTTTGTGTCAACAATGTTTAGCTTGACCGCTGAACCGGTAGAGTTATCTTTTGCCGGTATCGGGTTCTTGCTATTGTTCCTTCGGAGTGAAGGACCGGGGGCATTCAGCCCTGCCGAAGATGATGGGTTTGTCTCTCCTCCTCCTTGTTGGAACCTTGAAGTAGGAACCTAGACTAGGGAGGATCTAGTTTACTGCGTAGGTAGTAGCCACCTGTGTTTGCAAATGAAGGCCCAGACTGTGCTCGATGGAATACATGGTGCTTATATGTGCAGGTTCAGAGTAGTTCAAAGATAATCCTTTATTAATAAAATAGGATAACTTATCTTTGGGGATTACATTATCATGTGAAGGAACGTTAGAATGAGCAACCACGCACTCCTCTAGTTCATCTTTCTCGAGGTCTACCCCAGCGCGAGCGAAGTCTTCGGTGGATTTCTGTGCAGTTTTACCACCGGGGTTCAAAATTTATAGGAGGTGCCAGAGCTTCCCTTGGTGGTCTTTGAAGGCAAACAACCATAGGGGTAGATGGCACCGGATGTTTCCTCTGCGGTTGATTCGGCCTATGAAGGTGAATGACTAAACTTTCAAAATTTGTAGACGCTGTCGGATCTTTCTTTGATAGTCGATTCCGCCTACGAAGGTGGATGACCAAAGGTTCAGTGCCTTCCTGTTCAGTTTTACGACAAGGGAAGAGGTTGTATCTGGAGAACATGCCTTTAGATAAACTCTCAAGGGTTCATCTGGTGTAGTCCCAGCCTCTGCCTCATCGTCAGCATTACTTCCCCTTCATCTAGGTGGACTTGTTTGTAGAGGGTTGAATCAGAGTAGTAAGCCTCGACCCCTTTAAACGGGTCCAGGTCCGCAAATCCTGTCTTGACCGTGCCATGGTCGTCCACATACTTTAGGTATTGGTATAGAGTTGATGGCACGATCATGTATTAGTGTATCCATGGTTGTCCCAGCAGGACATTGTAGGATACCTCGACGTCAATGACGTATCAAGTGACCTATATCTTCAAGTAGCCAATCTGGCATTTCAGGTGAATCTTGTCTAGATGGTAGCTTCTTACAGGGTTGAAGCCACTAATGGCAGTATTGGTGGCTGCCAGATAATGCATCGGGATGTCCAAGGTCTGAAGCTGACACCTCGGGATGATGCTAATTGATGAACCAGGATTGATGTGCATCCGGTCTACCTTAATGGCGCCAATGTACCCTGTGTAATACAGGGGATGATCATGTCGGTTGTTCTTTAGCAACATATCCTGTTACGAGAATGTGATATTGGCTATTTCCACCATGATACTATTGCAGTGGGGGCAAGCAGCCGGGTCCTCAACTGGAGGTTTGACCTGGGCCAGGTAGGTGTCGGCATTCTGTAGTGCATCACTTACAATAACCCAATTATCTCTAGAGAGCTGCAGAAGCTCGAATAATGAGAAATTTGCCAGAGCATTGGCCATTAATGCTATGATGTTGAAGTTGTAGAATTTTTCTAATCCCTGAGCTGTATCTTTGCGTAGCGGTTTGTCGAAGCGAATCTCCTTTTACTTAGATTTGTCTACCGCGTGAGGCTGGGATGGAACAGGCTCAGAGGCCGTAGGTACTGTAGGAGTATCATCATTGGGGGTGTTATAATCGCGTTGGTAGGTGAGTCCTGACCGGGTTACTCCTGCCATGGCTTCCTCAGTAGTGGGGGACACCATAAGGCAGGACTCGGCTTTTCGTGTTTTAAGCCTGACGGCAGAATGTGCTGATTACTGCGTCAAGTCTGGGACAAGATTCGGGTGGAACCACATGATTTTGCCCCAAGGTATAGTAAGAGGTGTCAGCTCGGCTACTTGGTCGTAAGCTGGAGGAAGATTGACTACCTTCATTGTTGTCCTTGGGATCGGTATGACTCTGCCTGGGCCTTTGTTGTCGGGATATTTTTGAACTTGATAGAGACTATGTTGGCGGAAAATGTTAAGTCATCAAAGTCCAGGTAGAGGGCCTTGGTTTCAATCAGACATTGGATGAATCGCTTTCAGGTATAGCAGTTTGGCATCGGGTGGTAGACATAGCGGTGGAAGTGACAATACTTTAGGTTATTCTGCCGCTTTCGGCTGGCATTTGACATCAGGGAGCCAAAGTTTACCTCCCAGCAACAATATTTTAAAGACGGGCATGCTATCACCATCTTCAAAAGAGTAGGTCTCTTTTGGTTTTGTAGCCTCCGCCTATTTTTTCTCAGGCCTCTTGGTTACGTTGACGACCATAGCCTGCTTTCCTTTTCCGTCGCGGCTGGCGTTGCCGCTATAGTTTTTTTGTTGTTGTTGTGAGAACGCTTTTCCCTATCGTCGGTGAATAGGATCTGTATTCCCAAGAGTTGGGCATCCTTGACCTTCTTCTCAGCGCTGACGGAGCTTATGATGAACCACTACCAAAATATGATAAAATAGCGACATTTTTAGCGACGTCGTAAGTAAACATCACTAATGTTAAAGAATTTAGCGGCGTTGTAAGTAAATGTCGATGTACGTCATTTTTTATGACGAATAGTGACTAGTAGAGATGGTACTTTGGTTTTTTGAAAGAATAGTCGTTATATGTTTCTTTAAAGTCGCTAAACGTAGCTAAAGTTTTTAATTTACCGACGTTTAACGACTTTTTTATCGAAGATTTTAATTTTTTAATTAGCGACATTTATAAACGTTGCTAAATTTTTTACTCACGACGTTTAGCAATGTCTAAGTAGTCGCTAATATTTTCAGAATTAGCGACATTTAGCAACTATATAAGCATCGCTAATAGCGACGATTAGCGACGTGTTTAAGAGACGTCGCTAATATTTTTTAATATAGCGATCTGGTTTCACTTTTCCACCATTCTCACTCAAATTTTTTCTAAATTTCTACTTTCCCCCCCACCTCCGTGACCCAACCCCTCGCCAATGACCCATATTGCCGACCACTGCCGTCGACCGTGCTCCCCCTCCGACCCTGGGCACCCCCTCCTCCTCCTATATCGAGATCCTCCTCCTCCTATCTGGGCTCCTCCTCCTCCTCCTCGTCCTCCTCCTCCACCGAGCTCCTCATCTTCCTCTCCTGGCTCCTTCTATTCGGGCTCCTCCTCTCCGGGCACCCCTCCTCGGTCAACCCCCTCCTCTCTGGCCACCCATTCCTTAGTTAAATCCTAATCCTAACTTGGACACATACATACACACGGACACTAACACTAACCCAAACTCAGACACACGGATACACTAACATGCATACACTAACCCTAACACGGACATGAACACACACATATTTGTATCATCTCATCTCATGATACATATGGTAAAAATTTAGGACACATGGATATAAAAGTTAGGACACGATATCGAGGATAAGGTTGTTTGCATTTTATCGGACAAGGACACATGCATACATTGGTTATCAATCTTGCATGGTTATAAGTATTATTGTTGTTTTAGGCAATTATGTAGGAAAAGTAGGTGACTTGATTATGTGTGGTTAAAGAAATTTATATAATCTTGTATCCTAGTTTAGAGCTATACAAGGCTACCCAAAAAAATGGCATAGTGTGCATGTGTATGATGTGTATGTGCTAAGGGGGGAGTATAACTCAGTACTGTAGCAAGGGTTGATAGGTGCATAGCAGTACACTAAAATGCACTTGGGGAGGAGGTTGGGTGATATCAAGTGAGGTATTGTACAGTGCACACTTGTACACAGTATAGTGAGTGTATGTGTGTGTGTGTGTGTATCGTTGAGTATGTATTTTAGTCAAGATATTTTGTTTGGGCCCACACTTGATAGTTACAATATCAATATAAATAATATCTACCGGGCCTAAACTCTCTTTATTTTTTTCATAATCTATATAGGGTTGACACTATATATCTAACTGTGTAAATGTCAAGTGTGAATATCCAGGAGTATATCAGTGAGTGTCAATTCTGTATCCTAGACAAAAAAAAATTGACACTGGATATCTATGAATTGACTTTTCAATTAGAAAGTCATGGCCTAAACAAAGGTCAAGTGTGGATATCCATGATACAACTTTGACACTCACTGATACACTGCAATATGAGTATCCAGGATACAGAGTTGACACTGCAAAGTTAATATAAGTAGTATTTATCGGTGTAAATGTCAAGTGGGTAATACCTAGAGTGTAATTTTTAACGCAACAGACCATGTAATAGTTTGGGGCATTTTTATGTGTGTGTAGATGAGTAGGTATACAACATAATTGGGTATTCCTGAGTATCAATGCTAGGATTGGGAGTATCAGTGCATATACTATATTTAAACGAAGAAGATAAATTTCAGAGGGGGATTAAAAATATTAATATAAAATCTATTTAGATTTGTGACATATACAGTAATTTAAACTATTTTCTTGAATGATGTATATTCATCTTTGCATATCTAGAGTGAGTGTCATGTGGATAATATACATTACCAAATATTTATATGAGTATATATTTGAACGATGTCTATTCATCTTTGCAGAAGTATCTAGAAATGTATCTAAATTACTATCTACATTATCGTTCATGGTTGTACAACTGTTATCCTGATGACATGTGCGATCTGCGGGATGAATTCATCGAGGGTGTATAGCAGTTTCTGTTGTTCGCTAAGACGTTCCCTGAGTATATGGACGGTTCCAAAATTAAGTGTCTGTGTTTGAGATATTGCAACTTGAAATATCATCCACAAATAGAAGTCACATATCATTTGTACTCGAAAGGTTTAACACCGAATTACTATCAGTGGACCGCGTATGGAGAACTTGTGTGTTTAGCATCGGTGTCGGAGCCGTATATGGATGTCCACGACCATGCTGCTTTTGATGACGGGTGGGTGAACATGGTTTTTGATACGGCGGGGCTTAATTTTGATCCAAACAATCGTGATGTAGATGAGGAGGCACCGAATGCAGATGCTGCGAAGTTTATGGAGTTGCTGGAGAATGCAAAGATTCTATTATATTATGGTTATGAGGATTATTCACCGTTGGAGGTGGTGACAAGATTGCTGAGCATCAATTCCAATTTTAACATATCGCAAGAATGCTACAACCCACTGATGGAGTTGATTATAGAGATCTTTTCAGAGGGTGCTAAGTTGCCTAAAGACTTTTACCGATCTAAGAGGATGGTGATATCGCTCCAGATGGGATACAAAAAAATTGATGCATGTCGCAACGGGTGCATATTGTACTACAAAGACGACAAGGATGAAGACGTGTGCAGATTCTGTGATGTTGATCGCTACAAGGACACTAGTAGAGGAATGTATGTCGGTGCAAGTAAGCATACCGATTTGATGTACTACTTGCCTTTGATGTCGTGGTTGTAGAGGTAGTTTATGGTGAAGGAGACTGCAGAAAACATGAGTTGGCACAGGAGGGAACAGATCGAAGGAGTATTGGATCATTTATTTGATAGAGAAACATGGAAGCACTTTGATCGAGAGTATCCAAATTTTGCTTCGGATCCGCATAATGTCAGATTGGGGCTCTCCTTCGACGGTTTTTCCCTATTCAGACTTTTGGGCTGCCAGTATTCATATTGGCCTATGATTATCACTCCGTACAATCTACCGCCTTGGATGTGCATAAAGACTCCGTACGATATTTCTAGAAAGCATAATTTTTAGATGAGGGCAGCACTTATGTGGACCATCATTGACTTTTCAGCCTTTGGAATATTATCAAGATGGAGCACTCATAATCGTATCTCATGTCCGTAATATATGGACCGTACCAAGGCTTTCCGTTTGAAACATGGAGGCAAATCGTACTTCTTCGATTTTTATCAAAAATTTCTGTTGAAGGATCATCCATACCGGAGGAACATGAATGCTTTTCGTACGGGCATTGTAGAGAAGGCCAATCCACTAACAAGGTAGCCCGGATACACGATACGGGAACAGGTAAAAGATTTACCAAGTGATATTGAAGAGCCTGCTAAGGGGTACAAGTATGACCGATTTGGTCGCACCCATAACTGGACGAAGAAGAGTATATTCTGGGCTCTGCCATATTGGAGCACCAATCTGATCATACATAGCCTTGATGTCATGTATATCGAGAAGAATGTATTTGATAACATAATTAATACTGTAATAGAGGTAAATGGGAAGACAAAAGACAATCAGGAGGTCAGGTTAGACTTAGAAGAAATATGTAGACGTCCTGCGTTGCATTTGATAGAGGAGGAGAATGGAAAGTTAAAGCAGCCTAAGTCAATTTTCTCACAGGAGAAAGAGGATAAATGGAGACTTTCTAGGTGGATTCAGGGTATACAATTTCCAGACGTGTATGTGTCAAACTTGAGAAGATGCGTCAACCACAAGGAGAACAAATTGGCCGATATGAAGAGCCACGATTATCACGTATTCATGGAGAGGTTAATTTTGATTGTATTATAGGAATTATTATCGCAGGTCATTTGAGATCTATTAATAGAGCTCAGCATATTTTTCATAGATCTTTGTTCTACTAAGTTGCTTGTTGATCGTCTAGAAAAATAAGAGAAGGATATTGCGGTAACACTGTGTAAGCTCGAGATGGTGTTTCCTCCTGGATTCTTCGACTCCATGGAGCATTTGCCAATTTATTTTTCCTATAAGGCACATGTTGGTGGTCCTTTTGGTTATCGGTGGAAGTACTCGTTCGAGCAGCATCTGAATCACCTAAAGAGAAAGGTAAAAAATAAGACACGGGTTATGGGCTCCATTTGTGAAGCTTATGTTCTCGAGGAGATTATAAACTTTTGGTCCAAGTATTTCAAATCTCATGTTGCTACTAATAGAACTAAAGCTTCGAGAAACGACGACGGATATCAGGAATCTAATAATGTGTAAACTCTCTCACCCAAAATTAGACCTACTTGGTTTAAAAAGAGAAACTAGGGCTAGTTTGAATCCAATTAGGAATAGAATACGACATTTTGTTAATTATACAAGATTTATATCGCATAGTGCACCTTACCGTTGCTTCGATAATTGAAGTACCTCACTAGCCATTGCCTTCCAACAAATTTCACAACCTTATCCTAGACGTGTCCGCCTACCAATCTGACCTTTCTGTAACTTATAATTATGCCTTCTTGTGCTACATTTTAGTCGCACAACATTCATCGCGGACGTTTATATTTAATTCTATAATAATTCCAACTTTGTATCCTTGTGCGTTCCAATCGAAATTGGAGACACAATCTTGACCCATTTTATGCAACCCAAATTATATTAATATTCTACTCTGAGCCCTCTGTGTCCGTGACACTTGTGTCCTACCTAATTTTATCCCCATATACTTCTAATTAATTTCAGAACATCATGCGCACTAATTTTAATTAATTTAATTCAAATTCTGTCTTTGTGCAATTTTCTAATTGTTGGGCGCTTTTATGCAAAAGCGCATCGAGATGTCCACACCATTGGACAATATATGAAGAAATCTATTTTTCTCCTTCATAGGAATTTTTCCATAATTTTTGGAAAATGCAACGCGCAACATCGCCCCTTTATTTTAATCCTAGCTATTGTATTAAACAATATAATTTATAGCCTTCCCAAACATCCCCATGTGAGCCCAAGGCCCAACCCAAGAGAGTGTTGACCTAAGTCAAACTATTCCTAGGTCAACCCAAACCCTATGGGCATATAAATATTTATTTACTTTGCTTTTTCCCTTTTCACAAAACCCAAAAACAAAACCTATAATGACTTCTCAGCTGACACTATTCATCTCCTTCAACCCATCACTTCACCCCGGCCGGAGACTCCACGACGACAGCTCGCCGGAGACCGAAGCCACCGGCCACCCAGCGCCGGACCTTCTCCCCCTCTTCTCCTCCAACATCCACCACAACCACCAGTACGGCTATGCTGAACCTCCAATGCTGCTCACCACTACCCTTCTTTCCTCCTTCATCTTCGCCGGATCCTGACATCTCCTGCCAACTCTACAGCGAGACCACGACGCCACCAGCATGACCACCATTACCACCATCATCCCCGCTCTCTTCTCCATCTCTTTTCTCCTATGCACCCTTTTTCGGTCAACCCTCAGCCGGGCACGACCGGACCACTTGACCCGCTGCACCCGGAAGCCATCGCGAGCCAACCCGCCGTGAACACCGAGCACCTCCTTCCCCTCTTCTCCTCTCTCCACCACCTTCTACACCTTCTTCCCTGACTTCCTCCGCCTCTACACCACTCCTCGACGACCGGAGTAACCCTACACCACCAGCACCACCACAAAATCCTTTCTCTTCCCTGTCCCAGTCGGGGCCTCCCCCTGGCCGGACTACGGCAGCCAGCAACTCATCATCATCATCATCATCATCAACCCATCATCGTCAACTCATCATCCCATCATCATCAACCCATCATTGTTATCTCATCATCATCGTCGTCATCATCATCAACCCATCATCATCTCATCTTTTCATCGTAACCTCAATCGTCATAACCCTCATCCTCACCCTCGTCGTCATCTCCGTCAACCTCATCGTCGTCATCGTCATGCCTGTGCGTGTACCCCGAGGTTCGAACCTGTCCCACCTTTCTTATTTCGTATGTATGCTTGTGTATATGTTATTAGGACATGCGTATTGCTTATGACTGCTAGCTGATATCAGACCCTGAGTCGGTAAACCCAACTCGTATATGCACACGTACGCATACGCGTATACTGTTCAATTTGGTATATGTATAATATTCATTGGTACGAATATATATTTAGTAAATATATTCAAATAGATATGTAAATAAATTACTGGTTATATTATTATATAATTATTTGGATATATATGTAATTAAATGCTAAATAATAGTTGCGCTATATATGTATGTATTATACGACCCTAGGACACGGTGGACTATCCCGTATTTACCTTGACCATGTTGACCCTAAGAACATGTAGTTGACTGCCTTGCGTACATTAACATAACGGCTTAGACACCTGTCAGTCGACTATCTGATTGGGTGCATCACTTGAAGATGCGACACCCACGTAATTCAACGCACATTTGACCATGCTAGAAGACCAGTGTTACCCCTAGTATGCCCCTGAGTCCAGTGTAAATATAGTTGCATATGTGTAAGTGTAATGACTAATGATTGTATTGTATTGTATTATATTATATGTACATAAGACCCATTGGATTTATCTGCACGACTTCTGGACCAGGTTATTGATACTACGCTGCTCTCTTGCTAGGTAAGTATACCTTGCCATTATACTATTATTCATATTCCATATGTTGCATGCATCTTTATTATTTGTCATTAGTTCATATATTTTAACTGTTATATAAAATACGCATCCGAGAAAACTTGGGTTCAATGGTGGTGTCGTCGTGAATTATTTTTATTATGTATATGCATTGACCTTGTTTATGAGATTGCCCCATTATCATGTAGCATCATTAGGGTTTCATTGGCCGTGATACAGTTGTTACACAAGTTGTGAGTCTCATATAGATCACGGACTTGCGTGCAGGGTTTGGCCTCCTGTTCGTGTGGGTCGTGCGTTATGAATAACTGCTGTTAAAAGCTTTGCATGCTAGTAGACTTGGCAGTTATTAGAGGTATTATCGTGTCATTAATGTGACATGCTTAGAGCATGGGGTGGGGAGAATAACAAGTAAGGCATTTAGGCTCCGTTGTACTTTCCTTGTGTAACCCGTACGCTTCATCGGAGATGCACGATCACAGTGACCAATATATATTATATTATTATCAGGCGGCCTCTGCCGTTCAAAATACGACATGCTTTGTAGGCCCCTGGATCTCCAAGAGAACCATGCCAATCCTATTTTAGCCAGATAGCCCACGCGTTGGGAAAGTTCACTACCAGAAAAAGTCAAATTAAAGACATTTAAAAACGTCGCTAAATGACGAAAAAATGTCGCTAATCATATTTAGCGACGCAATTAGCGACGTTTTAAAGAAGTCCGAAAAAAGCAAGTCACTAAAAGAAAAAAACGTCGCTAAACGTCGCTATGCCGACGTTTGTTAGCGACTTAAATGTGTCGCTAACATTAGCGACGTTTAGCGACACAGCGTCACTAATTAGTGACGTTAATTAACGTCGCTAAACGTTGCTAATTAGCGACTTATATAGCGACAGTACAACGACGTCTTTAATGACCTGGTAATACTGCCATGTCAGCAATTTGCGACGTACAATGACGTTTTTAGCGACGTGTTTAGCGATGTCATTAGCGACTTGTAGTAACGTCGCAACTTAGCGACGTATTTAGCGACGTGTAGTAACGTCGCTAAACTTCACTAAACATCGTTAATTTTACAAAAAAATAAAAAAAGAATTATGAATTGTGTCCAAACTATTATTTCTGCAGTTTATTAAATCACAATAAGTACAAATAGACCCGGAGCAACCCTCCTTTGAATTTCTGGGTTTGCCAATCCCCTTGGATTGAACACTCAATACCGGTAAAATAACAAATTTAATATGAATAATATAATAAAATTTGAAGAAAAGAAAGCATCCAGCAAATTTCATCGTAAAGAATACGACAAATATATATCCATACAATCTCATCCTAAATAATAAAAAAAATACAAATATCCAGCAACTATCTATTCTACTGCGGATCTGTAGGAGGCTGACCACCAGCGCGCCTGAAGGATAAGAACAGCTCATACTGCCCCGTAGAATTGACACCGATGTCGATGGAGAAGACAGTGACGTCGGTGGACTCTGTGTCGATGTAGGCGCAATAGAAGGTCGTCCCCGCTTCAAGTCTGCGAGTCGCTGGTTGTAAGAATCCATGGTCGATAGCACCCTCGTACTGCTATGAACAATTAAGTCCTGCATCATCGTCAGCCTCTCGTCCATTGATAGTTGTGACGCCTGTAACTCCATGATGTTAAGGTCTATCGAGGCTCTAATATCATTTGTCAAATCCCGGAGCTCCGTGATGCTGCGGTCGAGCATATTGAATCGTGCGATGAGCGTCGGATCGTCCGCCTGCGGCTGGGCCGGGGTTCCTCCTCCATCCTTCGCAGCAACTCGTTACGGAGAGACGCAATCTGATGGTCAACGGCCTCTTGGACTCTGGTCGATGACTGCGAGGGCTGTGTGGAATGCGCAGCAGTCGGGGAGGCCCTAGATAACTGCGTCGTAACCAGTACGCCATAGGATCCCGTACTGTATTACGTACCCCTCTGGAGACCCCCAGCTGCGGTCACCCACAGGTCGTCCGCCGACGGAGCTGGAGCGGGCTGCGAGAAAGTACCAGCCTCTCCAGGTGTAGGTGCACTAGCAGTCGCCTGCTCACGCAGCCTAAGATACTCGGCCTAGAAAGGTTTAGAAACTCGATAATTGCCTAAGTTATATTAAAATTAACACAAAGTAAAGTAATACTTACATAGGTCTGCGAGGCCCTGTCATCAATGAGATTTTCGTCCTTGCGATAGGTGGCCAAGAAGATGGTCACCATGTTTGCATCCTTACCCCTCTGTACTTGTTAAAAATATTTTAGTTAGTACTAAACTTAAACATTTTTTCCTACTACCATTTTATGGTACTTATATTAAAATAATATATTTTAAAAGAAAAAATATACCAAACGACGAAAATATTCCGTCATCGTAATCGAGACACCACACCACTTGGCAGCATTCCGCCTAGCCGCCTTAGCCTTCTCAGACCTTTCCTTGTAGCTCGGATCATCGAATCTAGCCCTCATCGTAGTCCACTGCTCAGGCGTGATCCAACCTTTGATCAGTTTTCCAGCACGATCGCGAGCCTTCTGGTCATCTAGAGCATCTCGGATAAGCTTGGCGGCAACAGTGGGAAACAACCGCTCGATCAACACGGCCCGGTGCGGAGGATAAAAATATATTTGCTACAATAAATAATTTAGTAAGCGAGCATCACGGATAAGTTATATAATATGCATAAATTAGAGGATTTATTTAATATATTTTTACCTGGAAGTGCGCAAACTAGAATGCCTTCCTCTCCTCCGGAGCCTCAGAGTAGTTGATCCAAGGGCCACCGTAGTTGTTCCTAAAAAATTGTCCCAAGCTTCTCTGAACCGACGATGGACGATATCTATACAGAGATAATTATTGTGATCGAAAAAGTCAATATACGATGAATAAAGAAATACATGATATATATTATGCTAAACCATCAAATTGACTTACTTTGTACCGTCGGCCCAAATCTCTGTCCTCGTCTCCTCCGGAGGTGCGCTTGGAGGATCTTACTGATGTTGGGACAACGTGGGCACGACTTCCTCGACATGCTCATTTGTCCCCATGGTTCCGTCAGCAGGAGGAATGCTGGACGAGGGAGTAGCATCACGCCTGGAACTACTCGTCCCAACAGTCGGAGATGTGAGTGATCGATATACTGTAGTACTGGGCGACGATGATCCGGAACCAACAGTAGGCAGTACTGGAGGAGCACTCTGTCTACCTCGGGACCTGCCGAATCCTCCGCGTCGTCCTGTCATACCTGATAACAACATATGATGAATATAGAAAAACAAAAATATATTGTACATTCTACAGTCAAAATGTGATGCATATCTCAAAGCATTATGTAGTTAAAATATAATACATATATTCGGTAAAATAGTACATTCTACAGTTAAAATATAGTTACATTCTACAGGCAAAATATTTTATTTTCAATCATCTTCAGAAAATTCATCTTGTTCGCCTTCCTCGTCCTCCTCTTCCTCTTCCTCTTCCTCCTCCTCGTCTTTACTTTTATCTACTTCTTATTCGTCTTCCTCTTCAGATAATTCTACATCTTCTACATTATTACTCGTGTAATAAGTAACTTCCGTTGAGTCCACATCTACAATATTTGTTACAAGAGGTAGATGGTCCTCCTGATAAGCTATTTCGTCAATGTCAAAGGTATTTCTAGCTTTAGTCTTGCATACTGCCCACCAATCCGACCTCGCTGTCCCCCGTCTAGGATAAGTTGTGAAGTACACGAGCTGAGCCAGACTTGATAGGACAAATGGTTCGTAGCCTTGATATCTACACTTGTAGTTTATATCCACAAGGCCATGCTTGTCAAATTTCCAACCTTGATTTTGAATCGGATCGAACCATTCACACTTGAATAGCACGATATTAGCAGGTTCTGTGCCATAATTAAATGTCAACTCTCCAATCTCTCGTAAGATGCCAAAGAAATTATTGCTTGGATCGACGTCTTTGTAGTTCAAAGATTTGATACACAAACAACTATTTTTTGTGGAATCAAGATCTAGAAAGTTGTCTCTGATAGGAGCATTTTTTGACTTGAACCTGAACCCATTCACACAAAAACTTGGCCATATTTTAACGACAGTAATTGGTCCCTTGGCTAGAGTTCTAATAGATTCAGTCTTGGGTGTTATTAGATGATCGACCTAAATACCAAAGTAGCGATAGTAAGTTATTTGTTTTGCAAGTACAGAATTAAAAAGTAATTACCAAGCATCTTATATATGCGCTCAACCAAGAAGAAAAATGGCATCTTATTTCTTGTTCTACTTCTTCGTCTGTTATGTAGGGTCTAACCAACCTCAACTCATCATTATATGTGCTGAAAAACAATGAAGCAACTGCAGATTAGTAGCATAATAGTATCTTATACTATTACATTGAGATGATGTAAACGTGGACATATTAATTACTTACCCCTCTAGCTTCTCCACTTCATCCTCATCGTAATTGAGTAATATATACAACTAAGCAGCCCTTAGCTCGTCGTCATTCAAATATCTCCTCTTTATTTTTTTCGAAGGCTTTCCGGACGCATTGAATACTTTGAGTATTGCATCATTAGATTCCTGATATGCATCATCGTTTCTCGGAGCTTTCATTCTATTAGTAGCAACATGCGGTTTGAAATACGTCAAGCAAAAGTTTGTAATCTCCTCGAGAACATAAGCTTCACAAATAGAGCCCTCAACCCGTGCCTTGTTTTTCACCTTTTTCTTTAGGTGATTCAGATGCCGCTCGAAGGGGTACATCCACCGATAACCAACAGGACCACCAACACGTGCCTCATAGGAAAGAAGAATTGGCAAATGCTCCATAGAGTCGAAGAATCCAGGAGGAAACACCTTCTCGAGCTTACATAGTGTTACCGCAATGTCCTTCTCTTACTTTTCTAGACGATCGACGAGCAACTTAGTACAACAAAGATCTCTGAAGAATATGCTGATCTCTATCAATGGATCCCAAACGACCTGCAGTAAGAATTCTCGAAATGCAATCGAAATTAAACTCTCCATGAATACGTGACAATCATGGCTCTTCATACCCGCCAGTTTGTTCTCCTTGAGGTCGATGCATCTTCTCAAGTTCGACACGTACCCGTCTAGAAACTTTAGACCCTGAATCCACCTATAAAGTCTCCCTTTATCCTATTTCTTCAGTGAGAAAACAGGCTTAGGTTGCTTTAACTTTCCTTTCCCCTCGTCTATCAAATGCAATGCAGGACGTCTACATATTTCTTCTAAGTCCAACATGGCCATCGAATTATCTTTTTTCTTTCCCTATACCTCCATTACAGTATTAATTATGTTATCAAACTCATTCTTCTCGATATGCATAACATCAAGGTTATGTCTGATCATATTGGGGCTCCAATATGGCAGATCCCAGAATATACTTCTCTTCGTCCAGTTATGGGTGCGACCAAATCCGTCACACTTGTACCCTTTAGCAGTCTCTTCGATAGCACTTGGTAAATCTTTTACCTTTTCCCATATCGTATATCCGGGATACCTTGGGGGTGGATTGGCCTTCTCCACAACTCCCGCACGAAAAACATTCTGGTTCCTCCGGTACGGATGATCCTTCAGCAGAAATTATCGATAACAATCGAAGAAGCACAGTTTGCCTCCGTGTTTTAAACGGAAAGCCTTAGTACGGTCCATGCAATATGGACATGAGAGACGACCATGGGTGCTCCATCCCGATAATATTCTATAGGCCGAAAAGTCGTTGATGGTCCACATAAGTGCTGCCCTCATCTGAAAATTCTGCTTTCTAGGAATATCGTACGTGTTGGCACCTACTTCCCACAGCTGATTCAACTCATCTATCAAATGCTCCATAGAGTCGAAGAATCCAGGAGGAAACACCTTCTCGAGCTTACATAGTGTTACCGCAATGTCCTTCTCTTACTTTTCTAGACGATCGACGAGCAACTTAGTACAACAAAGATCTCTGAAGAATATGCTGATCTCTATCAATGGATCCCAAACGACCTGTAGTAAGAATTCCTGAAATGCAATCGAAATTAAATTCTCCATGAATACGTGACAATCATGGCTCTTCATACCCGCCAGTTTGTTCTCCTTGAGGTCGACGCATCTTCTCAAGTTTGACACGTACCCGTCTGGAAACTTTAGACCCGGAATCCACCTACAAAGTCTCCATTTATCCTCTTTCTCCAGTGAGAAAACAGGCTTAGGTTGCTTTAACTTTCCATTCCCCTCGTCTATTAAATGCAATGCAGGACGTCTACATATTTCTTCTAAGTCCAACATGGCCATCGAATTATCTTTTTTCTTTCCCTATACCTCCATTACAGTATTAATTATGTTATCAAACTCATTCTTCTCGATATGCATAACATCAAGGTTATGTCTAATCATATTGGTGCTCCAATATGGCAGATCCCAGAATATACTTCTCTTCGTCCAGTTATGGGTGCGACCAAATCTATCACACTTGTACCCCTTAGCAGTCTCTTCGATAGCACTTGGTAAATCTTTTACCTCTTCCCATATCGTATATCCGGGACACCTTGGGGGTGGATTGGCCTTCTCCATAACTCCCGTACGAAAAGCATTCTAGTTCCTCCGGTACGGATGATCCTTCGGAAGAAATTATCGATAACAATCGAAGAAGCACGGTTTGCCTCCATGTTTCAAACGGAAAGCCTTAGTACGGTCCATGAAATATGGACATGAGAGACGACCATGGGTGCTCCATCCCGATAATATTCTATAGGCCAAAAAGTCGTTGATGGTCCACATAAGTGCTGCCCTTATCTGAAAATTCTGCTTTCTAGGAATATCGTACGTGTTGGCACCTACTTCCCACAGCTGATTCAACTCATCTATCAAAGGCTGTAAATACATATCGTTGTTCCTCTTCGGATTTTTCGGACCAGGGATAATAACGGTTAGAAACATATACGGAGTCTTCATGCACATCCAAGGCGGTAGATTGTACGGAGTGACGATCACAGGCCAACACGAATACTGGGAGCCCGAAAGTCTGAATGGGGTAAAATTGTCAGAGGAGAGCCCTAATCTGACATTACGCGGATCTTCGGCAAAATGTTGGTACTCTCGATCAAAGTGCTTCCATGCTTCTCCAACGGATGGATGATCCAATACTGCTTTGATCTGTTTTCGCTTGTGCTAACTCATGTTTTCTGCAGTCTCCTTAACCATAAATAACCGCTGCAACCGCGGCATCAAAGGCAAGTAGTGCATCGAATCGGTAGGCTTTCTTGCACCGACAGACTTTCCTCTAACAGTGGCCTTGTAGCGATCAGCACCACAGAATCTGTACGTATCTTCATCATTGTCGTCTTTGTAGTACAACATGGACCCGTTGCGACATGCATCAATTTACTCGTATCCCATCCAAAGCGATCTCACCATCCTCTTAGATTGATAGAAGTCTTTAGGCAACTTTGTACCCTCGGGCAAGATCTCTATAATCAAATCGATCAGTCGATTATAGCATTCTTGCGACATATTAAAATCGGACTTGATGCTCAATAATCTTGTAACCACCTCCAACAGTGAATGATTCTCACAACCAGGATATAGAGGAGTCCTTGCATTCTCCAGCAACTTCATAAACTTTGTAGCATCGGCATTCGATGCCTCCTCAGCTGCATCATAATTGTCGGATTGAAACTAGGTCCCACCGTATCATAATTGTCCGGATTGAAACTAGACCCCGCCGTATCATAAACCATGTTCACCCACCCGTCGTCGTAAGCATCGTGGTCGTGGACATCCATATACGGCTCCACATAGGGCTCCGACTTCGATGCTAGAGATACAAGTTCTCCGTGCGCGGTCCACTAATAGTAATTCGGCGTGAAGCCCTTCGAGTACAAATGATATGTGACTTCCACTTCTGGATTATATTTCTTGTTGTCATATCTCACACACGGACACTTAATTTTGGTACCATCCATGTACTAAGGGAACGCCTTGGCGAACTGTAGGAAATATTGTACACCCTCAATGAATTCATCCCGCATACCGCACATGTCATCAGGATGATGGTTGTACATCCACGAACGATGATGCAGATAGTAATTCATATCCATTTCTAGATACTTCTGCAAAAATGATAGTATATATCATATAAATCATTACATACAGTATGATTCTCTAAAGAAGAAGCTGATAATTAGTTGGCTAGGTAATCTATATTTGAAGTCACATAGATGAAGCATGTTAGATCCTATACAGAGTATGTGCACACCAGTATAGGCACAATATTTTGTAGGACAGCAGCATGCTAGATCCTGGTAACTATAGCAAACCCAAATCCCAGCCTAGGCCAGGACATAAGATGTGGTTTCTTTTTTGTTAGGCTTAGTTTGGGATTGTTAAAGCTTATTATAAGATGGTAGGATTAAATTAAAAAAATAATAAATTTTTAATTCAAAATGAATTTGATAAGCAATACATTTTGATGTGATTCAAGTTTCTGCTTTCTTGCCAAATCTATAGCATGATTATCCAGGCTTCTCCAATAAGAGAACGGTCGGGTATTGACCGGTTGCCCACTGATTGCTACACTATTTTTTGCACTCAAAATCTGAACACAGCACACTCATCTCACTAGCAGTTTGCAGTACAAAGCCCCCAAGGTCTGCACTCTAACACAGGCACTCTTGACACCATCACATGATACACATCACTACCTACATATACTAGACAGACACATATCAATGCACAGATTACACACCCTCTCATATATTTTAATTCCTACAATTCTATAATCAAATAGCAGGTGCACACACATATTGATACCCCTGTTCTGTGGTTAATCCTTGACACTGCTGCAGACTTCTACTGCACTGATGCACACTTAGGATTCTTGCACTGCACAGGCTCTTTAGAGACATACACACATGAAGGGAATGTTGTTCCTCAACACAGAAGTAATGTGCAAGTTTGTACAGTTTCAAATGCTACTGCTGTAGTTTCAGTCTTGCACATACTGCAGGGCACTGCTGCACTTACTGCTCTAAGCAGTTGCAAAAATCCATACCACACAACATACTGGAATACCAATATGTACACAGGAAACTGTGTGTTACCGTATTTAAGTTATGCACACACACAGAGAGCTACCTAATCTCTGATACACACTGCACTAGAATCCCCTTTGCTGCAGACACACGGGTATCTATCATACACCATGGCACTCATCTAACACAATTCACATCTATAATTTAATCACAATACTACACACCTTACTCAAGAACACATATACGTACTGTTAACACAAGGATACACTGTCATAGAGCAGTGTTCACTCTTGCACACTCCTAACAAGATCCAGTATACACCATCTCCACACTGTTAACACAAGGACCCAGGTCAAAAAACCTAACCCTAACCCTAACCCTAGGTCCTGATCAGTGTCTGTGTCAGTGTGTGTGTGTCGTGTCTGTGTCTGTGTATATGTGTGTGTCAGTGTCAGTGTCACATGTGTGTCATGTAAGAGAGAAAGAGAGTTAGGGTTTACCGAGAGGAGGAGGAGGAGGAGGAGAGGGAAGGACGCGGCCGTAGGGGGGAGGATGTGGCTGGAGTGGGGTCGTCGGGAGGGAGTAGGGGGCGCCGGAGGGAGAAGGGGAGCCGGAGAGGGAGGAGGGAGGAATGAGGAGCCGGGGGGTTTGAAATTTAGGAGTGGGAGAGGGTGAGATCGAAGGAAATGGGGAAAATCAGCCCTAAGTAAAAAATTTAGCGACGTTTTGGCGACGCTACTAATGACGTCGCTAATTTAGAATTTAGCGACGTTTTAGCGACGCCAACAACGATGTCGCTAATTTATCGATGTCTTAAACGTCACTAATGACGTCGCTAAATGTCCAAAATAAATAAGTCGCTAAAAAACGTCACTAAGCGTCGCTAAATAAAATATATTAGCGACGTTTAGCGACCTATATTGAACTTATAACGACTAATCTTTTAAAACCTAAATAAAAGTCGCTAAACGTGGCTAAATATCGTCAATTAGCGACGTTTAGCGGCTTTTTCACATAGAGTCGCTAAATTAGCGACGTTTTAATTAGAGTCGCTAAAAAACGTCGCTAATCCCGCTTATTCTAGTAGTGGTTGTTCTCAAACTGCATTCACAGGCTGTCAAATTGTCACTTGCAGGTTGGCAAACTCACAAAAGATCCTCATTGATCCGCTGGATTTTTATTTCAGTAGTTTATTGGCATGCTTCTATGTATCTTGTTATGTCCCTCTGAGGACCTGGTCCCTTTTCAGGTGTAGCTGTTCATGAGTATTTGTAGGAGCACCGATCCAGACTGGTTACTTATATTTCGAGGAGGCTTACTCTTCGAGCCCTGTGATTGTTAGCTGGTATTGTTATATTGTGTTTGTTGTGTTGCACTTATACATTCGAGTTGGTAGTGCATTTATTTCTATCCAACTATCATCTTTAGATACTTTGTATTGAGATCTAGTTTCATAGATATTGGTTATTTATTTATATCTGATTTTCGTGGATGAGATTTAGATTATACCCTGTGACTTGTGATAGATTTATACCACATATGGATTTGATATTCATATTATAACGTACGTATGGGTTTTGGTTTCCATATATTGGAGTTACCATATCCATGCGGCTGGCATGCTTACGTGTCCTAGTCCTACGTATTTTCGGACAGGGACATGACATATTTTAGTGGTGGCCCATGCAGGTCGAGAGTATATTGTCTCGGTTACGTTACTGTACCGAGCAAGCCTGCACCTAGGATTAGAGTATAGAATCTCATCCACAATTGACTATGATTCACTTTTCTCCCAATCCATTCCATTTGAATAATTGTATCCTGCTTGATTCATGTGCTTCCCTAGTAGTTCCTCGAGTACAACCTTCTCTTAGAATATAGGAATCCTTATTGTTAGATGATAATTAGGATAATATTTCTATTAAAAATACAATTAGAGTATTAATACATCACTAAGGTTAGAATGCCTAATGAACCCTAGCGTCCCTTACCTATAGAATAGTTTACCATTATCCCTTGATATATTTATGATTGACTTGAGAGTAGTATAAATACTACTAGAGCTAGTTAGAGATTTGACCATAATGTTTGACCCTAGTATTGAGGAACCAATAGAAATCCAAGATTGGATATTAGGGCTGAACCTAATTTTCATAGTAAGATAGTATTAGAGAACTATAAATATAGATCCTTGTCTTGATATTAGCATACGGTACCTTAGGAAGACCAGAGCAACGAATATGACATTCCCCTTGATCGTACCTCGAACACAGAGATTAGCTCACCACCTTCCCCGTAGAAACCATAATCTTATCTAGAGTCTTCCTATTTTTAATTTTATATCTTGTTCTCTGCAACCTTAGCGCTCGCTATTAGTGAGACAACTAAATTTCTTTTCTTCATCCTTCAAACTCGTGCCACATAACTTTTATGATTGAAGGCCAATTGATCTTATTCCATGTTAAGGATATATAGTGCTAAGGTTATAGTTGTAATCTTGAACTTGAAATTAGGAGCTTGGTAGCTAGAGCTTGATGATTTGAGTTGTTCCTTTAGATTATGATCTGATTATTCTTAGAGTTAAATCACATAACATGTACTATCTTAATATAGATTATATCCTTTTTCACTTAAGAACCAGTAGCTCTTCCATTCTTACTATTGACACTTGTTCTATGAGCACTATGATTAAAACTTAAGGTGACTACTACCGATATAATGCAATAGGATGTCCTAATAAGTACCAAGATCTTCTCCGCATATACCCCAATAGGAGTTCATACTTTATTTATAAGAACAAGGTTATTTTGTAGATTTCCCTCAAGACTGTCATAGTATTAGTTTATTATTTTAAGTTGGGTAGTATATCTCACAACCTAGTAACACATAGTCCTCTTGACATATTATTGAAGTGTAACTGAATGACATTAACTGTATGCTAGCATAAGAAGATATGTTTATCCAGATTGTAAGAACCTAGAAGCCCATACCCTATTTGGTCGACTAACGACTTAGACAAGGAGTTAGTATGACAACTGTAGAGACTGTAGAGTCTTAACTTCTTTGTGAACTTGAATTATTATGTACCTTCTTTCATCATGATCTAGCGCATTTCTATTTTATATACTACCTTGACTTATGCTGCTTTTTTATAGCCTAGTTTTGCAAGCTTAGTCTTTTATCGAGCTTATTCATGATATATGTATTAGTAGATGCATACATTAATACATTTCAGAATCAGTGTATTAAGGTCTAGCTAACCTTAGTGCACTTGGTTCGCCCTTTGCATAACTACTTTACGTGGATTGAGATATGTAGTAATTAGTAGACGAATGTACTTGCCCTCTAGATATGTCTAAGCATATCGTATCAGTTACATAAATGTACAGATACGAGCATGTGAATAAGAATTACCAAAATAGGATTTCAATCCACAACTGCGTTGACAATTCCCTTTGAATTCTCTAAACGCCTTGATCCCTATACATGTATTCTATTACCTCCCCCTTGAACTCTTTATTATTGTTTTTCGTCTTCCCCTATTTTGGAAAGATGAATGCTCGTGCTTGGTATAAGTTTGATACACAGAGAGTACTAGATATACCCCATAGGCCGTTCACATACTTGAGGATTATTTTTTTGTAATCAAGGGCATATCATATGTGATATATTTGGTGTTAAAGTTTTGAGGATTGAATAACATAATAAAATAACTTAAGGAATAAGTTTTCGTAAATGTATAGCCTTATGTGATAGATGGATAAATTCTAAGTTGGGTAGAAACTGCATTGTTAAACTTGAGGAGAATTCTTTTAGATGGTGATCAAGTGAGATTAGATAGAGAAACCCTACCATAGTGTAATTTTGAGGACAAAATTATTTTAAGTTGGGTAGATTGTAAACCCCCTCACCCAAAATTAGACCTACTTGGCTTAGAAAGAGAAAATAGGGCTTGTTTGAATCCAATTAGAAATAGAACACGGCATTTTGTTAATTATACAAGATTTATATCGCATAGTGCACCTTAGTGTTGCTTCGATAATTGGAGCATCTCACTAGCCATTGACTTCCAACAAATTTTATAACCTTGTCCTAGACATGCTCGCCTACTATTTTGACCTTTGTGTAACTTATAATTATACTTTCTTGTGCTACATTTTATTCGCACAACATTCGTCGCCGACGTTATATTTAATTCTATAATAATTCCAACTTTGTATCCTTGTGCGTTCCAATCGAAATTGGAGACAAAATCTTGACCTATTTTGTGCAACCCAAATTATAATAATATTCTACTCTGAGCCCTCTGTGTCCATGATACTAGTGTCCCACCTAATTTTATCCCCATGTACTTCTAATTAATTTCAGAATATCTTGCGCACTAATTTTAATTAATTTAATCCGAATTCCGTCTTTATGCAATTTTCTAATTGTTGGGCGCTTTTATGCAAAAGTGCATCGAGGTGTCTACACCATTGTACAATATAAGAATAAATTCATTTTTCACCTTCATAGGAAATTTTTTATAATTTTTGGAATGTGCAACGCGCAACATCGCCCCTTTATTTTAATCCTAGCTATTGTATTAAATAATATAATTTATAGCCCTCCCAAACATCCCCATGTGAGCCCAAGGCCCAACCAAGAGAGTGTTAACCTAAGTCAAACTATTCCTAGGTCAACCCAAACCCCATGTGCATATAAATATTCCTTTACTTTGCTTTTTCCCTTTTCACAAAACCAAAAAACAAAACCTATATTGACTTCTCAGCCGGCACTATTCATCTCCTTCAACCCATCCCTTTACCCCGGCCGGAGACTCCACGACGAGAGCTCGCCGGAGACCGAAGCCACCAGGCACCCAGCGCCAGACCTCCTCTCCCTCTTCTCCTCCAACATCCACCACAACCACCACCACGGCCACGCTGAACCTCCAATGCTGCTCACCACCACCCTTCTTTCCTCCTTCCTCTCCGCCGGATCCTGACGTCTTCGGCCACCTCGACAGCGAGACCATGATGCCACCAGCACAACCACCATTACTACCATCATCCCCACTCTCTTCTCCATCTCCTTCCTTCTGTGCACCCTTTTCTGGTCAACCCTCAGCCTGGCACGACCGGATCACTCGACCCACTGCACCTGAAAGCCACCGCGAGCCAACCCGCCGTAAAAATCGAGCACCTCCTCCCTCTCTTCTCCTCTCTCCACCACCTTCTATACCTTCTTCCCCGACTTCACCTGCCTCTACACCACTCCTCGATGACCAGATAACCCCACACCACCAGCACCACCACAAACTCCTCCCTCTTTCCTGTCCCAGTTCGACCTCCTACCTGAGTTACCTCCTCCACTTCCCTGTACCTGCTCCCTGTCTTCCTCCTCCGCCTTGGCCGGACCTCCTTGGTTGGGCCTCCCCTGGCCGGACTCCGGCAGGCAGCAACTCGCCATCATCATCATCATCATTAACCCATCATCGTCAACTCATCATCCCATCATCATCAACCCATCATCGTCATCTCATTATCGTCGTCATTATCATCACCCATCATTATCTTATCTTCTCATCGTAACCTCAATCGTCATAACCCTCATCGTCACCCTCGTCGTCATCGCCGTCAACCTCATCATCGTCATCGTCATGCTTGTGCGTATACCCCGAGGTTCGAACCAGTCCCTCCTTTCTTATTTTGTATGTCTGCTTGTGTATATGTTATTAGGATATGCATATTGCTTATGGCTACTAGCTGATATCGGACCCTAAGTCGGTAAACCCAACTCGAATACGCACACGTACGCGTACGCATATACTGTTCAATTTGGTATATGTATAATATTCATTGGTACATATATATATATTTAGTAAATATATTCAAATAGGTATGTAAATAAATTACTGGTTATATTATTATATAATCATATAGATATATATTTAATTAAATGCTAAATAATAGTTGTGACTATATATGTATGTATTATACGACCTTAGGACACGGTGGACTATCCCGTATTTACCTTGACCATGTTGACCCTAAGAACATGTAGTTGACTGCCTTCCGTTTATTAACGTACTGGCTTAGACACCTGTCAGTCGACTATCTGATTGGGTGCCGCACTTGAAGATGCGACACCCACGTAATTCAATGTACATTTGACCATGCTAGAAGACTAGTGTTACCCCGAGTATACCTCCTGAGTCCAGTGTAAATATAGTTGTGTATGTGAAAGTGTAATGACTAATGATTGTATTGTATTATATTATATGTACATAGGACCCATTGGATTTATCTGCGCGACTTCTGGAGCAGGTTATTGATACTACGCAGCTCTCTTGCCAGGCAAGTATAACTTGACATTATACTGTTATTCATATTCCATATGTTGCATGCATCTTTATTTTCTATCATTAGTTTATATATTTTAATTGTTATGTAAAATGCGCGTCCAAGGAAACTTGGGTGCAACGACGGTGTCGTCGTAAATTATTTTTATTATGTATATGCATTGACCTTGTTTATGAGATCGCCCTATTGTCATGAAGCATCATTAGGATTTCATTGGCCGTGACACAGTTGTAACACGAGTTATGAGTCTCATATATATCACGGACTTGCGTGCATGGTTTGGCCTCCTATACGTGTGGATTGTGCGTTAGGAATAACTGATGTTAGAAACTTTGCATTCTAGTAGACTTGGCAGTTATTAGAGGTATTATCGTGTCATGAATGTGATATGCTTAGAGCATGGGGTGGGAAGAACAACAAGTAAGGCATTTGGGCTCCGTTGTACTTTTCTTGTGTAACCCGTACGCTCCGCCGGAGATGCGCGGTCATGATGACCACTATATATTATATTATTATCAGGTGGCCTCTGCCGTTCAAAAGATGACATTCTTTGTAGGCCCCTGGATCTCCAAGAGAACCATGTCAATCCTATTTTAGCGAAATAGTCCATGCGTTGGGAAAGTTGTTCTCAAACTGTATTCACATAGATGGTTAGGCGACCCATTGGATATTTATTTCAGTACTTTATTGGCATGCTTCTATGTATCTTGTTATGTCCCTCTGAGGACCTGGTCCCTTTCCAGGTGTAGCTGTTCATGAGTATTTTTAAGAGCACCGATCCAGACTGGTTACTTATATTTCGAGGAGGCTTCCTCTTCGAGCGCTGTGATTGTTAGCTGTTATTCTTATATTGTGTTTGTTGTGTTGCACTTATACATTCGAGTTGAAAGTGGATTTGTTTCCATCCAAGTATCATCTTTAGATACTTTGTATTTAGATCTAGTTTCATAGATATTGGTTATTTATTTATATCTGATTTTCGTGGATGAGATTTAGATTATATCCTGTTACTTGTGATAGATTTATACCACTTGTGGATTTGATATTCATATTATAGCGTACGTATGGGTTTTGGTTTCCATATATTGGAATTACCATATCCATGCGGCTGGCATGCTTACGTGTCCTAGTCCTACGTATTTTAGGACTGGGGTGTGACATGATGTAATACTGAAAGTATTCAATGCATCCAAAAAACTTTCGAGGAAAATAAAAAAGAGATTTTTGAATGATGATGAGCTAAGGGCTGCTCAATTATATATTACTTAATTACGATAAGGATAAAGTGGAGAAGCTAGATGGGTAAGTAACTAATACGTCTATGTTTACGTCATCTCAATGTAATTGTATAAGCTAATATTATGATACTAATCAGCGGTTGCTTCATTATTTTTCAACACATATAATGATGAGCTGAGGTCGGTTAGACCCTACATAATAGACGAAGAAGTAGAATAAGAAATGAGACATCATTTTCGTTCTTATTTGAGCACATATGTAAGGAGCTAGATAATTACTTTTTCTGTATGCACTTGCACAATAAATAACTTACTATCGCTACTTTGTTTTTTAGGTCGATCGTCTAATAACACCCGAGACTGAATCTATTAAAACTCTAGCCAAGGGACCAATTACTGCCATCAAAATATGGCCAAGTTACTGTGTAAATGGGTTTAGGTTCAAGTCCGCAAATGCTCCTATCAGAGACAGCTTCCTGGATCTTGATTCCACGAAAAATAACTGTTTGTGTATCAAATCTTCGAACTACAAAGACGATGATCAAAGCAATAATTTCTTTGGCATCATACAAGAGATTATGGAGTTGACATATAATTATGGCACAGAACCTGCTAAGATCGTGATATTCAAGTATGAATGGTTCGATCCGATTCAAGATCAAGGTTAAAAAATTGACACGCATGGTCTTGTGGATATAAACTACAAGCGAAGATATTAAGGCTATGAACCATTTTTTCTATCAAGCCAGGCTTAGGTCATGTACTTCATAACTTTTCCTAGACGGGGGACAGCGAGGTCATATTGGTGGACAGTATGCAAGACTAAGGCTAGAAATATCTTTAATGTTGACGAAATAGCTTATCAGGAGTACGAACTACCTCTTGTGACAAATATTGTAGATGTGAACTCAATGGAAGTTACTCATTACATGACTAATATTATAGAAGATGTAGAAATATCCGAAGAGAAAGACGAAGAAGAAGATGAAGTAGACGAAAGTGAAGATGAGAAGGAAGACGAAGAGGAGGACGAGGAAGGCGAACATGATAAAATTTCTGAAGATGATTGAAAATAAAATAAATCTATTTGGACTAGTGACATGTATTATATTTTGATTGTAGAATGTACTATCTATTTAGGCTTGTGACACTATTAGTTATTTACTGTGTAATTCTATTAATACTGTGAGATATGCATTATATTTTGACTGTAGAATGTACTATATATATATTTTTATTTATTCTATCATCATATGTTGTTATCAGGTATGACCCACCGACGTGGAGAGTTTGGCAGGTCCTGAGGTAGACGGAATTCTCCTCCGGTACTCTATATCATTGGTTCTGGATCATCGTTGCCAAGTACTCCAGTATATCGACCATTCACATCTTTGACTACGATGACGTTATGTGGCAGCACTCCTGGGACGAGTAGTTTCAGGCCTAAGACTACTCCCTCATCCAGTGTTCCTTCTGCTGATGGAACTATGGAGACAGATGAGCATATGGCAGAGGTTCAGCCTGTTGGCCCAATGTTTATGTTGAGTTTTTGAATATGGCTAATCGATTAAGTTTAGTATTATGATAATTGATCAATCACTATAGTATCTTTTGCTTAAACTCAGCATTCTCCAAATATATAATATTTGCTTCTGTATATTTTTTTGTTCGTCTAATATATACTTGCAGAAAGCAATAAGCAAGATCAGCAATAAACATACGCTATATGACGATGAGCCAAAGACTGCGTTATACCAGAAGATTTTTTCCAACCGCCTACGACTTATCAGGAGCCTCGCAGCCGAGGGTTCCGCTGATCGGTCAGCGGACGGGGGTCGAGGGCACAGCGCCCCTCGTAGGGGTTTGGGGGTGAAGCCCCCAAAAGGTATTCATATTCCCAGGTCAAGTTATTTTTGGACAACTATCATCAAGGAAAAAGCATCTTCAAGTCAGCTGAAGTTTCAGAAGTTTGGTGGCATCAGTGCTTTTGGTTTTATATGTAATTTGATATTTTATTTTAGTCTAGGACTTATGTATATTGAGTCGTACTGGCATGACCCAAGTCTACTAAAATAAACCTCGAACTCAACCAAAAAATTCCTCCACATTCATTCATAAAGCCTACCATACATAGCAACCGAACACGGGACGAATTCGCCCAGAATTTGTACCGAACTTGGTTACCCTTTTGGTATAAATTCAACCAGTTTAATTAGCTTCTGATTTTTTGGCCTCCAACGTTCGAAAATTTAAATATTTCCTACCGAATTCTGGCCGAACTCGTTTTGGTAATAATCTATAAATAGAGTTGGATTTTCACATTCTTACTCACTCAACCATTCTACACATTTTAATCCTTTACTGAGTAAACCCTCAGAGCCTAAACTTTCTTATCTCCAAGTTCAACTCCCAACCTTCTAGTGCCAAGTGCTATCTCGGTCTAGAAGTATACAGAGTTGTAAAGAGCTTGGTTCATCAAGCCCCTGTTTTGTGAGAAGTTTCGAGCCTTCAGATCAAAAATTGTGGTGTATGAAGTTGCGAGACTTCGGATCAAATCTCGTAGTGTAAAGAAGTGGCAAGACTTCGGTTCAAAGATTATGATTCACTATTGGTGATTATAGTAGATAAAACTCTGAGCTTGAGTTCTCGGGACTGGACTAGTCCTCTTAGAGAAAAACTAATATACATCACGGTATTTGCGTTTGCTCTCTCTTTCACTTACTTTATTATATTGCATATACACTGCTAGTTAATAACTGCCTTCACTTTGCTTAATTTTAAATTAGGTAGATTATTCTGCTGCACACTATTCGTCCCCTTCTAGAGTTGCTTTATGGTCCTCCAACGTTATCCCAACATCAGCGAGATCCTTCATGCACACCTCTGGACGAGATAAGGACAGAGATTAGAGCCGATGGTACAAAGTAAGTTAATTAGTTGGTTTATCATCATATATATCATGTATTTCTTTATTCATCATATATTCACTTTTTTGATAAAAATAATTATCTCTGTATAGATATCGTCTCTCGTCGATAGAGAGACGCATGTGCCCCTTTCTGAGGTACAACTATGGTGGCCCTTGGATTAACTACTCTGATGCTCCGGATGAGAGAAAGGCATTCTGGTTTGCGCACTTCAAGGTAAAGTATATTTGATTTTAATATTAATCATTTAATTTATGCAAATTATATAACTTACTTAATTACTTCTAATAGAAAACGTATTTCTATCCACTGTACCGGGCCAAGTTGATCGAACAGATATTTTCTGCCATTGTCGCCAAGCTGATCCGTGATTCTCTGGATGACCAGAAGGCTCGTGATCATGAAGAAAAACCGATCCAAGGTTGGATAACACATGAGCAGTGGACTGCGATGAGGGCTAGATTCGATGAACCAAGGTAACATAAAAGGTCTGAGAAAGGCCAAGGTGGGTAGGAAGAAGGCAGCAAAATGGTGTGGTGGCTCGATTTCGATGACGAAATATTTTTGTTATTTGGTATATTTTTTATTTTAGATATATTATTTTAATACAAGTACGATAAAATGGTAATAGGATAAAATATTTAATTTTACTTATAAATAATATATTTTTAACAGTTACAGAGGGGTGAGGATGCCAATATGGTGACCGTCTTCCTGGCCACCCATCAAATGGAAAGAAATCTCATTGATGAGAGGGCCTCGCAGACCTATGTAAGTATTACTTTACTTTGTATTAATTTTAATATAACTTAGAAAATATGCAAATAAATATCTACGTATTTAGTAATAAGTACCTTAGAAATTAGTAATTATCGACTATCCATACTTTTGTAGGCCGAGTATCTTAGGCTGCCTGAGCGGGCGACTACTAGTGCAGCTACAACGGGAGAGGCTGGTACTTAATCGTAGCCCCCTCCAGCTCCGTCGGTGGACGAGCTGTGGGTGACCGCCGCTGGTGGTCTCCAGAGGGGTACGTATTATGGTACGGTATCCTATGGTGCCCTTGTTATGATACAGTCCTCTACGGCCACTACTGCAAGTGTGCATTCTCCACAGCCCTCACAGGCGTCTGCCCGAGTCTAGGAGATCATTGACCGTCAGATTGCATCTCTCCATGACGATTTGCTACGAAGGATGGAGGAGCATCCCCTGTCCCAACCATAGGCAGACGATGTGATGCTCATCGCATAATTTGATACGCTCAAGTGCAGCATCATGGAGCTCAGGAATATGACAGCTGATCTTAGAGCGTCGACAGAAATCAGCTTGATGAAGCTGTAGGCATCACATCTTTCCATGGGCGAGAGGCTAACGATGATGTAGGATTCAATGGTTTATAGCAGTACGAAGATGTTATCTACCATAGATTCATACAACCATCGACTAGCAGCGTTGGAGCAGATACGTCCTGCTGGTGACTTCATCGATACCAGCTCCACCGACGTCACTGCCTTATTCATCGATATTGGTGTCGATTTTACGGGAGCAGTATGATTTGTTCTTGTCCCTGATGCGGGTCAGTGGTCATCCTCCTACAGATCTGCATTCGCCCTAGTTAGGATGGTTTACTAATTGTTTGTGTTTTGACCCATGATATTTGGTCATTTATGAATATTATACATTTTTGAGGCTTTCAGACTTTACTTCTTGCACTCAGTTGTGTGAATATTTATTGCATTCTTTATGACAAGATTTTCTCCAGATAGGTTTGTAATTCCAATATTTTGTTTTCTTCAAATTTTACTTTATTATTTATATTAAATGTATATGAATTTACCTGTGTTGAATATTCCACAGAAGGGGTCAGCGAACCCAGGGAATTAAACGGAGGGTTGCTCCGGGTCTATTTATATAAATTATGAATTAATAAACTGCAGTAAGATTGGTTCAAAAATTATTTTATATTCTTTTTTTTAAAAATTTACTAGAAATTTAGCGACGTTTAGCGACTATTAGCGACGTTTAGTGACATTTAAATATATCACTAAATACGTCACTAAATATGTCGTAAAATAAGCTGCTAAATACGTCGATGTATGTCGTTAAATTATTGACATGACAATATTTGCAAGTCAACAAAACATCGCTAAATGTGTTACAAAACGTTGCTAAATAGAAAATATTAGCAACGTTTAGCTACACACAACACGTCTCTACTATAGCTATGTTATGTCACTAAACGTCACTAATATGATAAATATTAGCAACACGAATATGTCGCTATAGCAACGTTTTGCGAAGTTTTTCTTGTCAGCGACTAGCTTAAACATGATTTCATTGAAACGTCTCTAATTTTTTTAGCGATATTTTTATGCCATTTAGCAACATTTCCATACGTCGCTAATTTGACTTATTCTGGTAGTAAACGCCGTCTAGTCATCAAACTGGCTATCATCGTCGTCTCGGGATTTCTAAGAGGCAGCCTCAGCACAGCTTGTCAGAACCACTCGATATACTTTCGTGCAAGCTCCCTTTCCCCCTGGGTAACATCCATCAAGGAGGACATCGTCATATCATTTCCTGCCTCAAATAATCTTCTGAGGAAGCGACTCTTGAGAGCGTCGAATGATGAGATATAGTTATCTAAGAGCTGCAAAACCAATCGAAAGCTACCCAGACAATGCCCCGATGAAGAGCCTAGTGAGAATAGCATCATTACGGAGTAGATGCTCAATTGTAGTCTAGAAGGAGCTCATGTATCGGCGGGGGGAGGACTTCCCATCAAATGTGTCAATATTGAAGGGTTTATACTTGAGCGGATATGGTACATTCCTCCATTCTACTGGATATGGTTATTGCACTCCGAGATCACGAAGTGAGTCCCGATTGCCAATGGAATCCAGGTGGGCTTGAAGTTCTCGGACCTCCTTCGTCGCTTTCCTAGATTCATCTGTCGCGGGAGGAGCAGACGACCCTGATAGAGCATGACGGCCACCAACGGGGGGAGCAGTTGCATTTGAATCTGTATTAGTTCCAAGATCTTGTCCTGAGGCCCTTGGTGGTTGGGAATCTAAAGTCGCCTTGATGTCTAGCACTGCTTGGGTCAAGGCTTGCATTTACTCGCTCATAGTGTGCATCATGGCTTCGAGGGTTTCAAGGCTCTGCCGGTCACTGGGGCCTTCATGGTCATCTTCTGCCATATGTGCCTTTCTTTTATGAGGCGAGCAGGAAGGGACGATTGACGTAGCACTTTCCACCTCGGACGCTTGCGGTGAATAGTCATCGGGGAGAGCTAGTAGTGCTGCATCATGTTTGGTCTTTGATGGAACACTATCCCCAGCGTAGGAGACTGTCTCTCCTTGGTGATGGTGGCTACCCCCGGTGTCTGTTCCTTAAAAATTGCTAGCTCCTCGAAATACCGGATTATTGTATAGGTCTGGGGGATTATCTCTCCCAACTTGTGCAACCCCCAGTAGTTCTGAGGAAGAACTACCCCTAGCGCCTAGGAGCTTCATCTTCGAGCGGGTGCTCTAGAAAATACCTTTTGTAGGTCCCGCTTCTGGTCCTCCTGGTAGTCGCCTTCGTAACCTACTGGTATTGAGCGACTGACTGGAGGTACCCTACTTCTTTTATCCCTTTGTGGTGGGGATCCTCCGAGTGGAGAAGCATAAGCTGAAGGGCAGCTCCTCCTCCTCTGGTACTTGTACCTGACCTCCGTGTTATTGTCGGATAGGTACTTTCCAGTACAGTCGCTAGAAGGCCGACTGTCTGCTTATGGGTGTTTCTACTTTATTGCAGCAATAATTGATAATGATCTTGGCACAGTGATGTCCTAGAGAGGATATTTCATCGGCCGTATTTGTTTTCCTCCCCTTACACTTGTAATTGATCATATTACGCAAGTAAAGCAAGGGTTGTTCAACCTTTGTACCCTTTTTGTAGGCTCGAAAGGACCGAGAGCATATGTGCGTAGGTGTTGTATTTGCTCCCTGATCTGGGGTTCGTATAAGAACTTCCCTCGAATAGTCAACGAAAGACTATAGAGATCGACACTGTCCATTTATCGCTGCGGGCTGGATGCACGAAGCGGTCTTATATAGCTTCCCATTAGGAGCCGGTGTAACGTTTAACGGTACCTGCTGACTCTCAGCTAACTGGAACGTTGCTTGAGCCTGATAAGCTCGCACTGCCCTGGGATTCTTTGACTTAGCACCTGCAAGTGCATAGTACAAAGAGTCCATGTTTGTCCTTTTGCCATTCTCGATAAGCCGCATAGGATCTGTACCGCATGAGATACGGTCGAAAACAAAAGTTTTGTTCCTGTCAGGGCCGCATACAGCCGTCTGCCTGCGTTGTGAGATGGTGCTGCATGGTCAGTCTTATGTGGCCTCATTATTAGTCGCATAACACCTATCTCAGCACCAAAATATCTGGTATCGTAGTGCTTTTCTTTGCTAGAGTCTGGGTGTTGAGCAGTTTCTGCATCAAATGGGTATGCCGCATAGACATGGACATCCTGGGTGTTCGCCTGACGACCTTCATTAGCAATAGAGTAAGATGTAGGAAGCGTCCGCTCTTTAGTTGGACGAGGCATAACAGCCTTTTTTACCTACTTCTTATCGGTCTTCTTGGGCTTGGCTAGACTTGGTGAAAGACTAGCACTTCCTTCCGAGAGCATTTTCTCGAACGCTTGCTGGTCAAAGAGAACTACCAATATCTTTTGCGTTGAGCCGAGTTTAGCCGCATCGGACTGCGTCACCAACTTCTTCTAAGAGGAGAAGGAGGTCCCCAACAGAGTCGCCATCTTGTTTGCCATTAAATCAAAAGGAGAACTAAAGGAACTTGATTTGATTAACAAACTAAAAAATGGTACAAAGAAGTCCTAAAAGATAAACTAAGTACAAATTTGTTTTCTGGGGGTGACAATGGAGGGTTAAGATTGTCGAAACTCTCTTTACACAGTGGACGATCTGATTCAGAAGCTCTTCTCTTTCGTTTGAGTATAGGTTCGGAGATAGCCAGCCTCTTGTACGAGTGTGGTACCCTACTATTTATAGTCATCCCTGGGAGTGCACATATTGGGCCACATGGATGCTAGAGGGTGCCATGTGTCCCTTCTTAACAGGGTACAGCTGTAACTGTGAGCATGTCAAGCTACTATGTGGAAACATGTTAGGATTTTTTGTTGCTGACGATCTAGATGGTTCACGTCTTTTGTGGGCGTGACTTGGTCAGCTTGACACATAGTTCGTACTTGGTTGGAGAGAATCACTCTTGTCATAACAGCAAGATTTGGTCTTTATGGAGTCTGAAACACATTTGGCCAGGGACGTATGGGATGTATAGAGTCTGGGATGTATGGAGCCAGAGACTAATGGAACGCATGGAGTTTGGGATGCATGAGGCCAGAGACGCATGGGATTGCATGGATCCTGGGATGCTTGGGGCTAGAGATGCATCAGACCGTATGGAACCTGGGACTCATGGGGCCTGTTGTGTTGTACACTTGGCATTGCACATCCATCAAAAGGGAAGTTCGGTGTTGACATGAGACTTATGTCTGTTAGTATGTTCACGCCTTTTATAGCATTCAGAAAATTATTTTTATCAGGATTCTGTATCCCAGGTGATCTGGTTGTCAGGATGCCACGTCAGGTCCATCTGCGGCCAAAGTTGTTTCGACTGATTGGGACACATGGATGTCTTCTTTCTTGGCCGCAGGGAGACTTTGTTGCCTGATCTCTTCTGAATTTAATTTTTGGCATAGGGTTGCATGGATGCATATTTTCCATGCTTTATAGTGTCCATGTGAGCCATTCTCTAAAAAAAAAATTTATATCTGTAAGTCTTTTGAGGCTATTAGAGTTCTACTAAAAATCTAGTAGACTTTTGGAAATCTAGTCTAACTCTAGTAGCCTCAAAAGGCTTATTGAAGTAAAAAATTTCAGAGAATGGCTTACATTTCATACGTGATGTCACACATATCCTTTATTAGTGTTCAAATGTGTAATTGGATAATATACTTGAACGATGTCTATTCATCTTTGCAAAAGTATATAGAAATAGATCTGAATTACTACCTGCATCATTGTTCATGGATGTACAACAGTCATCATGATGACATGTGTAGTGTACGAGAAGAATATATACAGGGGGTAGAACAGTTCCTGCAGTTTGTCAAAGAGTTTCCTCAGTACATGGATGGTACCAAAATTAAGTGTCTGTGTGTGAGATTTCGTAACTTGAAATATCACTCAAAAATGGATGTGACATATCATTGGTACTCGAGGGATTTTATGCCGAATTACGTTCAGTAGACTTCACACGTAGAACTTGTATCTTTAGCATCGGAGTCGGAGCCTTATGTGGAGCCGTATATAGATGTCCACGCCCACGTTGACTATGATGACGGGTGCGTGAACTTGATTTTCGATACTGTCGAGCCTAGTTTCGATCCGGACAATAATAATGCAGCTGAGGAGGCACCAAATATCGATGTCTCCAAGTTTATTGTGTTACTGGAGAATAAAAGGAGTCAATTATATCATGGTTGTGAGGATATTTATCGTTGGAGGTAGTTACAAGACTGTTGAGCATCAAGTCTAATTTTAATATGTCGCAAGAATGTTACAACCGACTGATGGAGTTGATTATAGAGATCTTATTGGTGGGTGCTAAGTTACCTAAATACTTCTACCAGTCTAAGAGGATGGTGAGATCGATCTGGATGGGAAACGAGAAAATTGATGCATGTCACAACGGGTGCATGTTGTACGATAACAACGACAAGGATCAAGAAGCGTGCATATTCTGTGGTGTTGATCGCTACAAGGCCACCAGTAGAGAAAGGTCTCTTAGTGCAAGGAAGTCTATCGATTCGATGCACTACTTTTTTTTGACGCCACGGTTGCTGAGATTTTTTATGGTAAAGAAGACTACAGAAAATATGAGTTGGCACAGGCAAAAATACATCGAAGGAGGGTTGGATCATCCATCCGATGGAGAAGCATGGAAGAACTTTGATCGAGAGTATCCAGATTTTTCTTCGGATCCGCGTAATGTCAGATTGGGGCTCTCCTCCAACAATTTTATCCCATTCGGACTTTTACCCCATATAATGCGATGATTGTCACGTATTCATGGAGCGGTTAATTTTATTTATATTTTGAAAATTCTTACCATAAGTCATTTGTGATCCATTAACAGAGCTCCACATATTCTTCAGAGATCTTTGTTCTACTAAGTTGCTCATCAATCGTCTAGAAAAGCAAAAGAAGGACATTGTGGTAATACTATACAAACTCGAGAAGGTATTTCCTCCTATATTCTTTGACTCCATGGAATATTTGCCAATTTATCTTTCCTATGAGGCTGGTGGTGGTGGACATGTCAGTTATCGGTGGATGTATCCGTTCGAGCGGCATCTGAATTATCTAAAGAGAAAGGTAAAAAATAAGGCACGGGTTGAGGGTTCTATTTGTGAAGCTTATGTTCTCGAGGAGATTACAAACTTTTGCTTAACGTATTTCAAACCTCATATTTCTACTAATATAACGAAAGCTCTGAGAAATTATGACAGATATCAGGAATCTAATGATGCTGTACTGAAAGTATTCAATGCATCTGGAAAGCCTTTGGGAAAAATAAAGAAGTGATATTTTAATGACGATGAGCTAAGGGATGCTCAGTTGTATATATTACTTAATTGCGACGAGGATAAAGTGGAGAAGCTAGAGGGCTAAGTAATTAATACGTCCACATTTACGTTATCTCATGTAATAGTATAAGCCAATATTATGCTATTAATCGGCGGTTGCTTCGTTATTTTTTAGCACATATAATGATGAGATGAGGTCGGTTAGACCCTACATAACAGACGAAGAAGTAGAACAAGAAATGAGACTTTATTTTTCTTCTTAGTTGACCACATATATAAGGAGCTCAGTAATTACTTTTTTTGTATGCACTTGCACAATAAATAACTTGTTATCGCTTCTTTGGCATTTAGGTCGATCGTCTAATAATACTCGAGACTGAATCTATTAGAACTCTAGCTAAGGGACCAATTACTGTCGCCAAAATATAGCCAAGTTACTGTATGAATGGGTTTAAGTTTAATTCAACCAATGCTTCGATCAAAGACAACTTCCTGGATCTTAATTCCACGAAAAACAATTATTTTTGTATCAAATCTTCGAACTACAAAAACGTCGATCCAGGCAATAATTTATTTGTTATCTTACGAGAGATTGTGAAGTTGACATATAATTATGGCACATAACCTGCTAAGATCGTGTTATTCAAGTATGAATAGTTCCATCCGATTTAAGATCAAGGTTGAAAAATTGACAAGCATGGTCTTGTGGATATAAACTACAAACGTAGATATCAAGGCTACGAACCATTTGTCATATCAAGTCAGGCTCAGCTCGTGTACTTCATAACTTATCCTAGACGGGGAACAACGAGGTTGGACTAGTGTAAAGTATGCAAGACTAAAGTTAGAAATACTTTTGACGTTGACGAAATAGCTTATCAGGAGGACACGCTACCTCTTATAACAAATATTATAGATGTGGACTCAACGGAAGTTACTCATTATACGAGTAATAATGTAAAAGAGGTAGAATTATCAAAAGATGAAGAAGAAGACAAAGACGAAGATGAAGTAGATAAAAGTGAAGATGAGGAAGAGGAGGAAGAGGAGGACGAGGAAGGCGAATAAGATGAATTTTCTGAAGATGATTGAAAATAAAATAAATTCATTTGGACTTCTAACATGTATTACATTTTGACTGTAGAATGTACTATCCATTAAGACATATGACATTACAAGTTATAAACTGTGTAATTCTATTAATATTATGAGATATGACACAGACACATGACACACTCATATTGTCATGACACACACATGCTAACACGATATACCGACACTGATATATTTTTCTTCCAAAATAGTGTTGCATATATGTATTTGTGTATTTCTGTTACATTTGGTTATATGTGTATGACAGGCCCTATGTGTCGCATTTGGTTATATGTATATTTGTATTGCAAAATAGTTTAGGGTGTCAAGTTGTGACTATGATCATGCCTATATTTTATCATCATATGTTACTATTAGGTATGATAGGACGACTCGGATCATTCGGAGGTAGATCCTCTAGACGGAGTGCTCCTCCGATACCGACTACTAGTTCTAGATCTTCGTTGCAGAGTACTCGAGTGTATTGACTAATCATATCTCTGACTCCGTCGACGGTACGTGGTAGTACTCTTAGGATGACTAGTTCTAGGCCTGAGACTACTCCCCCATCCATCCTTCCTTCTGTTGATGTCACCATGTAGACAAAGGAGCCGATGGTAGAGGTTGAGCCGACTCCGGATGAGTCAAGGAAGGAGATTTGGAGGGATAGGCCTAGCAAGTAAGTTAAATAGTTAACATTTTCTAAATTATTATTATATATATATTCATAAATTTAATTATCGTTGTATAGATATCGTCCCTCGATGATATAGAGAGCACTGGTGGGCACTTGATCAACTAGTCAGATACTCCTGAAGATAGAAAGGCATTATGGTTTGCCCACTTCAAGGTAAAAATATATTTACTTTTAATATCAATAATTATTTATGCATATTATGTAACTCTCTATTTTACTTCTTGTAGAAAATCTATTTCTATCCACCATACCGGGTTGAGAAGATTAAGGAGCAATTTTTTGCCATCGCCGCTAAGCTGATCTGTGATGTGATAGATGACCAGAAGACTCGTAATTGCTCCGGACAACTGATCCAGGGTTGGATCATGCCTGAGCAGTGGACTACGATGAAGGCGAGATTTGACAAACCCAGGTACAAGGAAAGGTTGGAGAAGACAAAGGCGGCAAGATCGAAGGCAGAAAAGAGGTGTGGTGGCTCGATTCTCATGAGGGAGCATTTTCGTCGTCTGGTATATATTTTATTAAATATATATTATTTTAATAAAAGTAGGATAATATGTTTAATTTTAATAATAAATAATATAATTTTTAACAGGTACAGACTTGAGGGCGCCAACATGGTGACCATCTTCCTGGCCACCCATCAAAAGGGCAAAAAACTCATCGATGAGAAGGTCACGCAGACCTATGTACGTTTTACTACACTGTGTTAGTTTTAATATAACTTAGAAAATATGCAAATAGATATCGATATAGTTAGTAATAAGTAACTTAGACGTTAGCAATAACTTTTCTAAGATGAGTATCTTAAACTACATGAGCATACGACTGCTAGTTCACCTGTAGAGGGAGGCACTTGTATTTTCTCGCAGCCCTCTACAGCTCCGTCGGCGGACGAGCTCTGGATGACCGTTGTTGGTGGTCTTTAGAAGGGTACAGACTATGGTGCATGATCCTCCAGGGCCCCCTCTTTCAGTGTGCATTCCTCACAACCTTCGCATGCATCAGCACAAGCCCAGGAGAGTATTGACCATCAGATTGCAGACCTACGTGACGAGTTATTATGGGGGATTATGGAGCGGCCATCTTCTGCACCGCAGACAGACGATGCGACGATCACTGCACGTTTTGATTCGCTCGAGCATAGCCTAATGGAGCTCAAGTCTCTGAGCTAGATGACAGATCATAGCCTTATGGATCTCAGGACTATGAGCCAGACGATAAAGCGTAGCTTGGCAACTTTGGCCTCATCTACGGAGCACAGACAGACGTAGTTGGAGGGGTCACATACGGCCATAAGCGACTCACTTGCGAGGATACATGCGACGTAGTATTTGTTGAGTTGGTCCATTACAAAGAACACTTAGAGGGTGGTATCTGCCATAAATTCATACAATGCTCGACCGCTAGCATTGGAGCAGATACGTCCTCCTGGTCTTCGGCATCGACACCGACTCCATCACTCCCTCCTCCATCTGCATCGGTGACACTTTCACAGGAGAAGTATGATTTCCTTCTATCCCAGATGTGCGGGGGCGCTTCTCCTGATCAGTAGTAGTCCTTCTTTGGACAAATTTTTGTGTGTTTGTGTGTATTGGCCCATTCTTGGGTCTTTGATGTAATTATTTCATACTTTTTATTATTTTCTCAAACACAGGTAACACTTATTTTAAATTTATTTATCTACTTCCTGAGACATATTTAGTGTAATATAACTTTATAGATTTTTTAATGTGAGTTTAGTTTATTATTCATATTAGCTGTGTAAACCCCCTGATTTTTTTAAGAATTTTTAATTTAGATTTTTCACAATTTTTTAAGAATTATTAGGAATTTTCAGTAATTAAAAACTAGGCTTTTGGAAATTAAATAATTTTTATTTGCTGTTATTAATATTAAAATATTATGGAAATAATATTTTATGGTGTAAAATGGAAAACCGGACATAGGGTAATTTTTTGTGAATTTATTGGACTCCGAAAACTCGTTTAAAGCCCTAAAAACTAATATAAATAAACCTTAAAATAAACCGGGTTTATTTGAAATAAACCAAACCGGACCGGACCGGTTTATTGAACCGAACCAGGCCAACCCAGACCCTAGCGGGTCGGGTCGGGTCGGGTCGGATCCGAAGCGAACCCGACCCGAAACCCAAACCGAACTCTAACCGGACTCCTACCGGAATTACTATTCACCACCTATAAAACCTCGACTTCCGTGCCCAGCCCCAAACCCTAGTTTCCCTCCGCCGTGGCAACGCCTGAACCCTAGCTCCGGTCTTTCCTCCTCCTTTCTCCTCCCCGCAGCCCTAGCCCTAGCCCTAGCCCAGCACCACCATCTCCCCCGACCAGACTCCTCCTTCCCCGACTTTGACTGGCCGGAATGACCCCTCGCCGTCTCCCAGTCGAGACCCCCAACTCCTCCTGCTCCCTCCTCTGTCGCCTCCGCCGACCATGAGCCGAGCCTCGACGACTCCGACCACCCCCAAGCCGTCGACCTCCGCCTCCTTCCTCCCCTGGCTCCGTCTAGCTGCCCAGCCGCCTCCCCGCCGTGCCCCGCCCTCACCAGCGCTGCACAGCTCCCTCTCCTCCTCCTTTGCCCTCCCCTCGGCAGCACAGCAGGCCCCGCAGCCTCCTCCGGCCCGCTGCCCAGCCGCCGACCACCTGCGCCGCTTCCCAGAGTGCCGCCGCACCGCCCTCGGCCACCTCCGGCACCCGGCCCGACCTCGCCTTCCTCCGGCAACGCCCCAGCAGCTCGAAACCCTAACCCTAGGTCGCGTGGACTCGGACACGGCCCACTTTGTGTCGTGTCGGACACAAAAAATTCGGTTTCCAGAGCCCTGTTCAGGTACCCGTTTCTCTCTCCTCGCTGTTACGTTTTTAATTCCGTCTGTTGTATCGTGAACCCTGCGTGACCCTCTTAGAGCCCGTGTAACCCGCTAGGTGCATTGCGTCCTATGGCGATCGCGAACCGCGATCCAAAAATAGGAAAAATAATGCCCTGTTTCACCCCAGAACTGAGTACGCCCCGCCAAACGGGACGACTTGGTCGCACGCGGTCTTTACCGAAACTTGCGCGCCATTGATATGGACGTGCGGGATTTTGCAGAAGTTGATTCGGATGTGTGTGAACACCGGAATCAACACGTATCCGCCGACAACGTCCCGTATCCGTCCATTCTGAAATACGTCGTAACTTTGTGTACACACGTCGGATCGAGATAAAACTTGCGCCACCGGACTCATAGCGATACGCTGGTCCTGTGACCCAAGTTTGGTTTGATTCTGAGAACGTTGACGAAATCGCGTATCGTGGGCCCCACAGGCTCCACTTGACGGGCAATTTTGAGATCGGCTCATCGAAATCCAATTCTGGAAGTTTCGTTGGGTTCGTATCATCGTTCCTGATTTTTTGACACTAAGTTTGGCGAATTTGGTGACCTTTGACCCTGACATGCTTTTCGGTGCAAAGTGGCCCACATGTGGACCCGCTTTGACCCAAAAATATCATTTTTGCCCCTGTGTCCAAATTGGACTTAAGGACAGGCGTTTCTAGCTATTTGATATTTTCTGAATCTAATGGTGATGTTTATTTCAGCAACCGGAGTAGTACCTGCAGATCACACTAAGATCAGAGCTACAGTTGGAGCCAGAACCACAAGCAAGTGTACCTTGCCAAACTATGCAGTCTTGTTACATATTTTCCTTGATTCTTTTACATTATTGTGCTTGCTTAACCTAGGACCGTATGACTTACTTAGCGTCCGATTATAGTCGGGTGCCAACACCGTATGAGGTGTTGTGTATTGTCATCTAGAGATGGACATTCGTGACTCTTTACATCCTCGTACTTGTCTTATCGAGTACATTATACCCAGGATACTTGACACTATTCATGAGACAGAATCTTCCTGAGATATTCATAGTGATTCTGTATAGGATACAGGTTTATGACGTATACAGTTTACATGCTTAGATTATATCCTGACTTGTTGTATTAGTTTTGATCCTGCGTGTCATGGACATGAGACGTAAGATTTCATTGGGTGAGGAGAGTATTACCATATCAAAGGCTGATTATATTATATATATTAACATCTGGATGTGTCTTAGTCTCTGACACAGAGCTATGGCACCAGTTCTGGCCCTTCGAGAAAATACTGCTATGGTTTTCTTCGACACTGATCCTGTAGTAGTCTCAGCCCGAGTATGACTAACACTCTAACTTGCATATCACTTAGCTGGTTATATACTTTCCCTATTGTTCATTCATTGCTGCACTGCATTTATTTTGGTTTGTATTTTCTGTACCTTGTTATGTCCTCTGAGGACCTGGATCCGGACTATGTCCCCAGGATTAGCTGACGAGATCTATCCCGAGGTATACGGGACCGGAGCATTAGCATTAGCAGAAGCAGGTGCCTATATTGGAGCAGAACCAGGATCTGAGGACGAGATCGTACCCGAGGACTTATCCTGAGTATTGGCTTGAGATACTCATTTATTTCTGTTCTAGTAATTTTATTTCCAATCTATTTCATTGATGTATCAGACTTATTCTCGGATTATTCTCCGAGACACTTTTATTGAGATCTGTTAGTTTATTTTATTGCATTTATTCTAGCATTTGATCTGTGATTATCTATCGTGGATGAGATTAGTATAGACTGTGACTTGTATTATTGGACCTATTTATTGTTATATTACAGCTTAAGTATGCCCCGATGGATCCATTAAATTGGGTTTGTCCATTGGTGTGTGCTGTTGGCCATTGCAACGCATCTAGTCCCACGATATTTTGGGACTGGGGCGTGACATGGTTTTTGTGGTGGCCTATGCAGGTCAACGACTAAATTGTTCGGTTTCAATTTAGGGACCGAGCAAGCCTGCAATAAGAATAGGATAAGTTTTTAGGATCTCATCCACTGCTTGAAAACGTTATTGATATCTATATCGTATTCGAATTAAATTTTCTTGCATCATGCCTTGATTCCTGTGCGCCTCTTATAGTTTATTTGTGATATAGAGTAATGGATTCAAGAGCAAACGACGAAACTCTAGCAAACACACCAATAGGTGCGGTAGCCACCTACGGAGAAGATGAAGTGGCACCATTGAGTGGAGATCCCTTGACTCACCAAGGCAGCCAAGCAGATCAGCAGGCTTCTAGATTTCGGCGTGACGATATCCCACCGCCTCCATAATTCGTTCCACCAATACCTGTATTCCCACAAGGACAGCCTATGGACGGGCAACAGATATTCCAAATGATCTACGCAATGATGCAAGCCCAACAACATATTTATCAAGAAGCTCAGCGTCGCGAAGCGGATTACTTGAGGAACAGCCTAGTAAATGCACTGGATCAGGCCAACCTACCAACTCGACGGCAACCGACGGGCTCTATCACCGACTTCCGCCAGCTGAAGCCCCACACCTTCTCAGGCAAGGAGGAGCCCACAGAAGTTCATGAGTGGCTCACCAACATACGACAACAATTAGAAGCAGCTGAGCTTCCAAGGGAACGTTGGATGACTGCCGTCAGAATGCAATTGACGGACAATGCACATCACTGGTGGCTATCTGAGGAGACACGGCTCGAACCAGACCTAGTCACCTGGGAGGAATTCTCCAGACTCTTTCAGGATATGTACATTCCAGCTACCGCTCGATCAGAACTCAGAGACAAGTTCAACAGCCTTATCCAAGGCAATATGACAGTGGAAGAGTACAATGCGGAATTTATTCGTCTGAGTCGCTTCGCCCCTACCTTGATTCCGACAGAAGAAGAGAAGGCTGAGAAGTTCTTCGATGGACTAAACTTCGAGTTACAGAAACTAATTGGATCCATTGCGCCCATATCTTACTCGGACGTCCTTGCTGCAGCTCGGCGCATGGAGCGCGTCACCAGGAGAGAGACCAGTCTGAAGCGGCCTTCCACATCAGCAACAACCAGAGCACCACAAGAAGAAGCTGCAAAGAGACCTCACCTACACCAACAGCAGAAAGCATCTACACCACAAGTAATAGTCCTCTCTACTTGTCACTACTGTGGCAAAGCAGGCCATCTCGCCAGGGAATGCTGACGCAGGTTAGGACTATGCTTAGGTTGCGGATCCAGACATCATGCAGTGAGGGACTACCCTGAGCGAAGAGAAGGAGCACCAAGGGCAAACCAACAAGCTCTACCAGCACCAGGAGGATATCAACCAAGGCCACCTTTGGCACCTCGACCAGCACTCTTCCAGCAGGCCCAGCAACAGCAGAGGGCACCCCTTCAAGGAAGCGGACAAGCTTTTGCTATGACTTTGGAGGATGCGCAGATTCATGAAGTAGCTAATGCACGTAAGTTTTCGTAGTTTTTCTGTTTCTAGTATTGTTTTATCTCGTGCCTATTGATTCGTGACCCTAGCCTTAACCTAGTAATGTTGAACTTGCTAATAACCTAGTATATTTTTGATAACCTAGAATGTTTTATAATTGATAACCTAGTGATAACCTACTTTTCTAAACTGTAGTCTTCTAAATCTCCTTTATACGGGAGATTGCATAACTTTTAATGCTTAGGAAAATAATTTTCCCTTTGTATTACTCTTACACCATCAACCTTGATTCCCCTTGATCGTGCTGTGCTTCGAATAATGTTTGCAATCGTGTCATCTCTGTTGACCGGTTATTCTTTGATTGCGAGGACGCAATCCTCTTAGGGGGGTAGATTGTAAACCCCCTAATTTTTTCAAGAATTTTTAATTTGGATTTTTCATAATTTTTCAGGAATTTTTAGGAATTTTCTGTAATTAAAACCTGGGCTTTTAGAAATTAAATGATTTTTAATTACTGTTAATAATATTAAAATATTATGGAAATAATATTTTATGGTGTAAAATGGAAAACTGGACATAGGGTAATTTTCTGTGAATTTATTGGACTCCGGAAACCCGTTTAAAGCCATAAAAACCAATATAAATAACCCTAATTAAACCCTAAAATAAACCGGGTTTATTTAAAATAAACCAAACCGGACCGTACCGGTTTACTGAACCGAACCAGGCCAACCCAGACCCTAGCGGGTCGGGTCGGGTCGGATTCGAAGCGAACCCGACCCGAAATCCAAACCGAACTCTAACCGGACTCCTACCAGAATTACTATTCACCACCTATAAAACCTCGACTCCGTGCCAAGCCCCAAACCCTAGTTCTCCTCCGCCGCGGTCACGCCTGAACCCTAGCTTCGGTCTTCCCTCCTCCTTTCTCTTCCCCGCAGCCCTAGCCCTAGCCTAGTACCACCATCTCCCCCGACCAGACTCCTCCTTCCCCGACTTCGACTGGCCGGAACGACCCCTCGCTGTCTCCCAGTCGAGACCCCTAACTCCTCCGGTTCCCTCCTCTGTCGCCTCCACCGACCACAAGCCGAGCCTCGACGACTCCGACCACCCCCAAGCCGTCGACCTCCGCCTCCTTCCTCCCCTGGCTCCGCCTTGCTGCCCAGCCACCTCCCCGTCGTGCCCCGCCCTCACCAGCGCTGCCCAGCTCCCTATCCTCCTCCTTTCCCCTCCCCTCGGTAGCACAGTAGGCCCCGCAGCCCCATCCGGCCCGCTGCCCAGTCGCCGACCGCCTATGCCGCCTCCCAGAGCTCCGCCGCACCGCCCTCGGCCACCTCCGGCCTCCGGCCCGACCTCGCCGTCCTCCGGCGATGCCCCAGCAGCTCGATACCCTAACCCTAGGTCGCGTGGACTCGAACACTGCCAACTTTGTGTCGTGTCGGACACGGAAAATTCGGTTTCTAGAGCCCTGTTCAGGTACCCGTTTCTCTCTCCTCGCTGCTCCGTTTTTAATTCCGTCTGTTGTATCCCGAACCCTGCGTGACCCTCTCGGTGCCCGTACAACCCGCTCGGTGCATCGCGTCCTGTGGCGATCGCGAACTGCGATCAAAAAACAAGAAAAACAATACCCTATTTTACCTCGGAACTGAGTACGTCCCGCCAAAAGGGACGACTTGGTCGCACGCGGTCTTTACCGAAACGTGTGCGCCATAGATACGAACGTGCAAAATTTTGTAGAAGTTGATTCGGATGTGTGTGCACACCGGAATCAACACGTATCCGCCGACAACGTCCCATATCTGCCCATTCTGGAATACGTCGTAATTTTGTGTACACACGTCGGATCGAGACGAAACTTGCGCCATCGAACTTGTAGCGATATGCTAGTCCTGTGACCCAAGTTTGGTTCGATTCTGAGAACGTTGACAAAATCGCGTATCGTGGGCCCCACAGGCTCCACTTGACGGGCGATTTTGAGATCGGCTCATCGGAATCCAATTCTAGAAGTTTGGCAAATTTGGAGACCTTTGACCCTGACACGCTTTTTGGTGCAAAGTGGCCCACATGTGGACCCCACTTTGACCCAAAAATGTTATTTTTGCCCCTGTGTCCAAATTGGACTTAAGGACAGGCATTTCTAGCTATTTGATATTTTCTGAATCTAATGGTGATATTTATTTCAGCAACCGGAGTAGTACCTGCAGATCATACTGAGACCAGAGCTACAGTTGGAGCCAGAGCCACAAGCAAGTGTACCTTCCCAAACTATGCAGCCTTGTTACATATTTTCCTTGATTCTTTTACATTGTTGTGCATGTTAACCTAGGACCGTGTGACTTACTTAACGTTCGATTATAGTCGGGTGCCAACACCGTATGAGGTATTGTGTATTGTCATCTAGAGATGGATATTCGTGACCCTTTACATCCTCGTACTTGTCTTATCGAGTACATTATACCCAAGACACTTGACACTATTCATGAGACAGAATCTTCCTGAGATATTTATGGTGATTCTGTATAGGATACAAGTTTATGACGTATACAGTTTACATGCTTAGATTATATCCTGACTTGTTGCATTAGTTTTGATCCTGCGTGTCATGGACATGAGACGAGAGATTTCATTCGGTGGTGAGAGTATTACCATATCAAAGGCTGATTATATTATATATATTGTCATCTGGATGTGTCTTAGTCTCTGACACAGAGCTATGGCACCAGTTCTGGCCCTTCGAGAAAATACTGCTATGGGTTTCTCCGACACTGATCCTGTAGTAGTCTCAGCCCAAGTATGACTAACACTCTCACTTGCATATCACTTAGCTGGTTATATACTTACCCTATTGTTCATTCATTGCTGCACTGTATTTATTTTTGCTTGTATTTTCTGTACCTTGTTATGTCCCCTAAGGACCTAGATCCGGACTATGTCCCCAGGATTAGCTGACGAGATCTATCCCGAGGTGTACGGGACCGGAGCATTAGCATTAGCAGAAGCAGGTGCCTACTTTGGAGCAGAACCAGGATCTGAGGACGAGATCGTACCAGAGGACTTCTCCTGAGTATTGGCTTAAGATACTCATTTATTTCTGTTCTAGTTATTTTATTTCCAGTCTATTTCATTGATGTATCAGACTTATTCTCGGATTGTTCTCCGAGACACTTTTATTGAGATCTGTTAGTTTATTTTATTGCATTTATTCTGGCATTTGATCTGTAATTATCTGTCTTGGATAAGATTAGTATAGACTGTGACTTGTATTATTGGACATATTTATTGTTATATTACAGCTTAAGTATGCCCCGATGGATCCATTAAATTGGATTTGTCCATCGGTGTGTGCTGCTGGCCATTGCCACTCGTCTAGTCCCACGGTATTTTGGGACTGGGGCGTGACAAGCTGTATGTGAATTTACCAATATTAAGTGTTCCACGAAAGGGGTCAAAAATCCCAGGGAATTCATGGATGGTTGCTCCGGGTCTATTTATATAAACTGTGATTTTATAACTGCAGGTAGAGTTTTCTTTGGAAATATTTTACCAACTGCATCCTATTTTTTTGTTTTTGTTTCAATTTAGCGATGTTTTACAACATTATGTGACATTTATCGATGAATAGTTATGTCGCTAACAAGTATCGGAACGTCGCTAACTGGTACCATGGATGTCGCTAGGACGTCGCTACACGTCGCAAATATGCTGACATGGAAAAACTTGCCATGTCTGCATTGTTGCAGCTAAACGTCGCTCATAATTTTGCTAATATAGCGACGTGTTGCGACCAAAGATTACGTCACCAAGTTAACAACTATACGTTGCTAATCATCGTATATTTTGTGACGTCTACTTGTCAAATATACGTCGCTACAGCGATGACTAGCGATTTTTTTTGTCAGCGGCCATGTAATACGCGACAAAGTAAAAATATCGCTAGTTACGTCGCTAAAATATTTTAGTGACGTTATTTTATATGTTAGCGACATTTTTGGACGTCGCTAATATGTTATTATGGTAGTGAAGCAGAGCCTGGGGATAACTTATCCCCTAACCACAACACACATTGACTGTGCTCGAGCACCACCTCAACCCATACACCAAGCCCCACAACACATGGGTATTCCCACACTGACTGAACCTTACTTGAGCAGCCCATGCCTTCACTACACATGCTCACTGGTCTGGACTTGAACACCATCACCATAGTGTGATGCTGCTACCTTCCCTCTCCACTCATGGATGCTCACTCTCACTCACAACATACACTGAACTAATCCTAATACACCCCCAATCACCTAAACACCAACAATCCACATCCTCTTCCAATTTTCCTTACCTAACACAACACCACCACCAAACAACACATACATTGTACCCCACACTAGCACCATACACACCCATAATGCCTTCACCTGGATAAACATATAAACACAAACACACACACTTGTATATATATGCCAACACTTACAATATATATATATATATATATATATATATATATATATATATATATATATATATACACACATAATAGGCACACACTCTCAATCCTCATGCCAAACACTTGGTGTGCACTAGTGATACACACCTTTATCGTCCACAATCACCACACCAATGCTAAACTCACATCCCAAATTATTATAACCTCCTAACAAGCTTATTATTATATACAATCTCATATTATAACTATGTAAGAGCAATATAAAGGAATTAGTAGCTATTGGCACAATAAACCCAGATCTACCAACACGTACCATAACGTGTCACGATACGGCCTTCCAGTATCCAATTAGGGACACATACACCCTAATAATGCATGAATTAGAATCTCTAATACTCAATAGGTCATTCCTCAAACACTTGGTGAACCAATTTTGTATTTCTCCTAATTTGGCAAAAAAAATCCCTAGAACTATTGCAATAGGGACTTCTAGCACCTAGTTCTTCTTCCTAAGAGCGGTACTTAGTCATGGGTGAGTTTCTAAGGGTTTAATACTATAAATTAATCATAAAATTACTAAGAATAGGTAATTTTATCTTTTGGGAGTCGAATCCCTATGAAACTCCTCCAAATGAACACATAGAGATTGGAATGGACACAAGCTCCTAGAAATTACTCCTCCAAGTAGTGCTCCTTGTAATCCGAGCTCCTAGGCCTCCATGGGAATGAATTTGATTAGGAATAGAATTAATTATAGTGGAAATGGATGGGGAATGGTCTTAAATTGGAGAAGAACTAAATTAGGATTTAATGGAGTAGAAAAATAAAAAAGGAATGAGGCTACACTCCCTCTTATAGGGCCGGCCTATGTATAGGGTTAGGGTTTGTCATTTGATAAGTCTAATATGCCCTTCTCGGTTTTTATGAAGGAATAATTAATTATGAGGAAGGAATCGATTCTAATAATAGGGAATAGTATATCAATTCATTAATGAGAAACTAGTTTAAATCATGGCTATTCTAATTGGTTTAGTGGTCTAGTATGGGTTGAACCAATACTAAGTATAAACTATTAGCTAGTACACTCATTGAAATTAATTATATTAGAAAGAATCATAATAATACAAGAGAAATTATCTGAAATGACAAAAAAAATCTCTCTTTCCAGAATTAGGTGGTTACAATCCTATCCCCTTAGAAAAGTAATTTCTAGAAATTTAAGAAAAAAAATCTAGCACTAGGAAAGAACAAGCACGATCAAGAAAGAAAGAATACCCCACGATTCTAAGATAAGGTAGTGCTCACATAACTCCTCTCCTCGGAATATCATATAATCCTCATGTTTCACATGTCTTGATTCCTCATTACATTGATCTGAAAGCTTCCAGTTCAAGTCCCTATACTATCCTTGATACATTAACCTCTATCATACCCTTCTAATCTATCGATCCAAATATTTAAATCATGAAACTTCTTCTAAGTTCACTCTCCCTTATCCGTCAATATTTTTACTTATTGCTTCTAGTTAATCTTATGATCATCTTTCATCAATTTTAAACTCTTGTAAGATGTAGTTACCCCAAAATTTTAATCTCGTCCATAGTAGAGTCCATCTTTCAAAATTTAATTCCCTTTTGAGTTTCCAAATCCATCATATCAATTTTAAGACTCTATCTGCAATGTATGTTCCTCCAGTCAGAACATCTCGTGCCTCGTCTTATTTGACATTCATCTACTATCCTACGATATTTGGTATTTTCGTTCTGATTCAACTATTTTACTACCAATGTTGTCCTCTTATAGTTTGACCTTTAGTTTTCCCTTCATTCATATCTTTGAAATTATGTTATTTTATCATACAGTTCTTATTACTTCAAAATTTATTCTATTCCATTAAGCATACTCGAAATCCTAATTTCGTATTTTGTTTGAATTATTATTTCGTTAATCACTCTTGAATACTCTCATCATTCTTACCTTCACCCACTTTGTCTCCAACTTAATTTCTCTTTCCATTGAATATGTATATACTAAAAAATCTTTTATAATTTTATACGAATTTTTATTCGACCAAAACTTATCTTAGTTATCCTTCGATTTTTACTCAACCTGTAAACCACCAAAACACAAGATTCACCACGATCTTAGTCACCATAAAGATCTAAATCCTTCATATTTTCATTATCCCTCATCACCAAATTTACTAGTAACCAGATTATCAATATCAATCATCACCCTTGACTATCTCATTAGTCCTTAATATCACCTAAAAATGTGTACCTCTCTAATGATCAACCTCTCCTTTCTTCAATCACAAGTTCTTATTTTATCTTCTCTATTGCTTCAAAACTTAGATTCACCCTATCAATTCTTATATATATATATATATATATATATATATATATATATATATATTAATCTCGATCTTTTCAATTCCAAAATATTATTTCTTCCGATATAATCACTCATGTAATCTTGTCCATTTTCTCTTCAGAGTTTTATCCCACAAATACTTATGACCTATAAAATTCTATCATCAGTGTTCCTGCATATGGTTCCATTGTCAAATTATTCTTTATTATCTTTCATACTGTTTTATGATCTCTAATTGTCATAGACTTGCAATCTCTATCAGAGTTTTACCTATGAACTACCTCTCAAAATATCCTAAGAATAATAGCACTACTAGGATAGTCAAAACTGGTATGTCAAGAAATTATGATGAACTTGGTATGAATTAAAACAGAGATGGAACTAGAAGAAAGATAGGATAGCTGATGGAGAACACCATTCTCGAGTATTTGTTCGTTCTTCCTCAGGAGTAAATATTCTTCAAGGCACATCCATATCATCTTATTTAATCTTGTAGTCCGTTATCAGATTCCATAATCTATCATCAACTCCGAAACAATAAAATATTCAATATTATTCAACTTATATTTTTTACTAAATCCATAACATTTGATTCAAACATTTATCTGATCTATCCAAGTTCAATCCCTTAATTTGAATCTCAAATTATTTTTTGCATTCATCAAGTTTTCTAGATTCTCAATATTTATTATTTCTATCAATTTCTTATTTCCTTCACGAATAACATATTTTACTATACTAAATTTTGACATATAAAGGGAGCTAGCTCAATCATACGTGAAATATATGACAAGCTAGTTTCCACGGTCTACACTACCCTATGGTAAATAGGGTATGATCACATATCGAACTAATACTTTTCAGCCCCTGACTAGTATAATAGATCTAAATCATGACACGTCATGACACGTAAATCATAATACATGGTCTACAATATGAGTACGATGATCACGATCTTTATAATCATTGAGAGATACAAAGTAATCACGAATGAGTAACATCTCATGACGAGGATCCAATATATACCAATCTGTGTACCATTGTATCAGGAATCGAGTACAACAATACTAAATACATGTAACATAGAAGCAACCATATACAAAAAATTATCAGAAAATGTATTCGTCTGAAATCCTGTGTTGAATATCAACTGTGTCTGAAACAGTGTCTCGAAGACCTAAAATAAAATTTTATGTCAAACAGGTATTTTGGAAATATAAACAAACTTAATTAGCTCTAAACTAGGTCTCTAGGTCATTTCTATGTCGTATTAAGGTTATTTGGGTCAAACTAGGTTATTACCTAATTTTGGGCTAATTAATACCTACCAAATAAATTTATGAACCCATACTAGCTAATTTTAGGTGTTTCTAGGTTAATCATATACCTCACACCAATACCCTAATACCAAGCCATAGTACACAGATATCCCATTACTTCCCTAATACCCTGCTGTCTATTTATACCGACCCCAAGTACTTCATGATATCTATACCTAAGATATTCTAATACACTTACTTACACACTATACATTAGCTTACCTTGCCAATACCTTGGTGTACACACTTCCCATATCTGATACACAGATTATTTGCATCAATCTCAACATTTCAACACCGAAATCCTCTCCCCTAGTAATGCCTGTCACACATGTTTGGCCAATCTTTAGTTCAACCCAGTGAGCACACTATACTAGCAACCGCTCACTTACCCAAACTGAACATCCTTTATAGGGTTCAGACCTAGGGATACTCATACCCAGGCCTGTATCAGACCCAGAGCAGGGATTGCACTATAATGCACTGCAGTATTGCAGTTGTTTCCCCCCAGCTAAGCTCCATCTTGTAGCAACCTACCTCTATCTCACTACTAATTTAGCCTTTCCCGAGCCGCCAACTGAGCCATGATCTACACCACTTCCCATCTCTAAACTTGAACTCATGTATGGACTGAATGCACACTAGTGCAAGCACCCCCCCACCCCATAATGCTTGGCTCTAGCCCGAGCCTCCAAATCTCTAATTACCTGGAGTGAGTTGCTCACTGCCTAAAGTAGCTGGATCGTCCCTACTTTGCTATGTTGCAGTACACAACCCAAGCACAGCCTGGGGATAACTTCTTCCCCAACCACTGCACACACTGACCGTTCCTGAGCACCACCTCAATTCATGCACCAAGCCTCCAATACATGGGCATTCCCACACTGACTGAACCTCACTCGAGCACCCTATGCCTTCACTGCACATGCTTACTGGTCTGGACTGGAACACCAATACCATAGTGTGCTACAGCTCCTCTCCCTCTCCACTCATGGATGCTCACTCTCACTCACAGCATACACTGGGCTAATCCTAACATACCCAATCACCTGAACACCAACAATCCACATCCTCTTACAGTTCCCCTTACCTATCACAATACTACCACACAACACAAATACACACACTTCACCCCACACTCGCACCATACACACCCATAATGCCTTCACCTAGATACACATAAAAATACACACACACACACACACACACACATACTTGAATATATATGCAAACACTTAAAATATATATATAGTACACAGACACACACACACACACACACACACACATATATATATATATACTCAAAATAGGTACACACTCTCAATCTTCATACCAAACACTTGGTGTGCACTTGTGATATGAACCCGTATCGTCTCCGATACGCACAACACATCACCACACTGTAAGTCCCTAATTTTTTAATTAGTAATTTTATTAAATTATTAGATTTCTTTTGGCTATTTTGTTGGTTAATTAGAAAATAACTTTTTTGATTTAATTACATATATAAATACTTATTTAGAATTATTTTTAGGCTATTTTAGAATTTCTTGAATTTTTATAAAAATTTTTGGTAATTAAAACCTAGGAAACATAATTTTCTAGGGATTTCATGATTTACTGTGAGACCATACTTGCATGTTTTTAAAATAGGCTAATAACTAAATTTTTAGGACCTTTAAAATTTACTATAGAAGTCTATGACCATAAAATAGCCTCAAGTATTATTTTAGGATTTATAATAATGTATTATATTTTTTGATATTTTTTGATATTTTTACATATTTAGTAGGAGTTATTTAGGTTAAAATTGATTAATAAATAATTTATGGAATTAAAAATTATATTACCCAGTCAACAGCTAAGTCAGTGCATGCGGGCTCCAGTCATCAGCCTCTACCTATAAATAGGGTATTAAAATTCTGGATTATTATTTTGCCGAATTAATATTAGGAGAGAGAGAGAGAGAGAGAGAGAGAGAGAGAGAGAGAGAGAGAGGCCTGAGGGAGATTGCTTTCTAGGATTTTTCAACTTTGCGTAGCCATATCTCCTCTAGACTCTAAATATGACCCCATTTCTTGCAATGGGACAGTCTCGAGGTATAGTTTTTGTATAAATAATTTATTTTTATAAATTCTGAACCTAAATTTCTGAAAATTTCCTAGATTGCCGGTTGTCCAAAATCTGACACGTTTTGGTATTTTTGAGATCTCGGGAGATCCCGAACTCAGAATTGTGATCCATTTGAAGTTTCAGAAGGCTGACATGATAAAATATAACATATATTTTTCTTTGAATTAAATATGGTCATTTACTATTCTAAAAAATTTGTGCAACCTAAAAGTAACTAGAGAACTGCCAAAAACTGTCAAATGTGTGCCATATGGGTTATAATTCTTTACCGATTCAAGATTTGGTGAAATCTTCGATTTCAGTGTTATGTTGCCCTCAAATATACATAATTTCATACACAAATCTTAGTTTTGTATTGGTTGACTTTTTGGTCAACATAATGCCTCCATTTGCGTACTGTGGATCCCAAGTTCGTAAAATTAATTTTCTTTAAACCAAAATCTAGAATTAGTCTTAAAATTAGAATATAATTAACTTAAATTAGTATTTTAGGTTATTTTATACATAATTAAAATATATTAGACTAGAAAACTTATTCAACCACTTTTGTAGATATAACTTGTTTAATTTATGTGACGGATAGATCGAATGATGTATTGAGTTGCGACTTCCTCTTTTTTTGGAGCAGGCAAGTTACCTTGCCTATTTTTTACAGTATTTTACATGCTTTACTTTTCAGTTATTATTTTCTTGTCGTATATAGTTTCTTGATGCTCTTTGTTATATTTGCTTTGTCACATGTTGCTGTAGTCTTATTTTTTATTTTATGTGCACGTATATTATTTGCCTTCCATATATGCTTTTTGTCTCTACTTTCTCGTCAAGTATATGATATATGCTCTACCTTGTGCGTACGACATAACATGGTTTTATGGCCCCGTATTAAACTTGACTTGACATTAGTCCATGACCCTGCCTTTAGTATTTTGACGTGATTCCTTAGTTTCCTATACGAGTATATTATTATTAGGCATTGGCTATTGTGATCAAATTTTGACTCGTTAGCGCCTCATCGGGCTACGATAGAGATTTGTTCACTTGATCCCTCGGTCGTTAGTGCCTCATCGGGCTTCGACTAAGACTAGTGATATGACTCTTAGTGCCTCACCGGACTGTGGTTCTTATTATTAGATTTACCTATAGCCACGATTGATACTGTTGTTCTCATGGCATGCCACCCTCTTAGACGTAATATTGTCATAGTTTGACTATTTTTTGTGGTTATTTTCTTCTCTTTCTTGCATATTTATTTACTGTACTTTTGGCATGTTTATATGTATTTTGATATGTCCCCCTGAGGACCTGGTCCCTTTCCAGGTGTAGACGATCATGACAATTCGCAGGAGCACAGATGAGAACTTGATATTCCTTTCTCTTTCGAGGAGATCTTTTCTTTAATACTCTGTGATCATTAGTTGATGTACTTATTATATTTTGGTAGTGGATTTGTCTCCACCCAACCATTGGTCTTCTCGACTATTTCATACTTGGATCATTATCATATTTGATTAATTATTTCTATTGGTTTTATGGATGAGATTAGTATTGTATGTGACTTTTGATATTATATACCACTTGTGAATTATTATTCATAATACATCGTACGTATGTGTTATAGTTTTCATATATTTGAGTTGCCATATACATACGGCTGGCATGCTTATGTATTCCTAGTCCTACGTATTTTGGGACTGTGACGTGACAACACCAATGCTAAACTCACATCCCCAATGATTATAACCTCCTAACAAGCCTATTAATATATATAATCTCATATTATAACTAAGTAAGAGCAATATAAAGGAATTAGTAGCTATTGGCACAATAAACCTAAATCTACTTACACGCATAATAACGTATCATAATACGGCCTTCTTGTATCAAATTGTGGATACAAATACTCAAATAATAAATGAATTAGAGTCTCTAATGTTCAATAGGTTATTTCTCAAATACATGGAGCACAAAAATTAGATTTTCCCTAATTTGGCCACAAAACCACTAGCACTATTGCAATAAGGATTTCTAGCACCTAGTTATTCTTCCTAAGGGTGGTCCTTAGCCATGGGTGAGTTTCTAAGGGTTCAACACTACAAATTAACCATAAAATTACTAAGAATAGACAATTTTACCTATTAGGAGTTGGATCCCAATAAAACTCATCCAAATGGACACATAAATATTTGAATAGACACAAGCTCCTAGAAATTATTCCTCCAAGTAGTACTCCTTGTAATCCAAGCTCCTAGGCCTCAATGGAAATGAATTTGATTAGGAATTGAAGTAATTTGAGTATAAATTGATATGGATTGGTCTCAAATTGGAGAAGAACTAAATTAGGATTTAATGGAGTCAAAAAATAAAAAAGGAATGAGGCTACACTCCTTCATATAGGGCTAGCCTAGGTATAGGGTTAGGTTTTGTCATTTGATAAGTGTAGTATGTCCCTCTAGGTTGTCATGTAGGAATAATTAATTATGAGGAATGAATCTATTCTAATAATTGGGAATATTCTATCCATTCATTTAGTGAGAAACTAGTTTAAGTTATGACTAGTCTAACTGGTTTAGTGGTCTAGTATGGGTTAAACTAAGACTAAGTCTAAACTAACTAGCTATTACACTCATGAAAATTAATTATATTAGAACTAATTATAATAATACAATAGTAATTATATAAAATGACAAAAATACCCCTCTTTTCAGAGTTAGGTGATTAAAATAGTTGTAGTGGATTATTTTCTTTAAATAAATTATTAAGACTTTTAAGTTTAAATCCTTTTCATGACTTAGTTTGTGGATGATATGTGTATCTTGTTACTTGTTATGGACCATTGTGTATCATAGACAACGTACTACCGTCGATGTTGTGGCATAGGCTAGACTTGGCCACGTACTTGTATCCCAAAAGTGAGAGCGGGTCGTAAAAGAAATTCACCTTCATTGAATGAGCACCTGGTCAACTTATGTTTTATTTTAAGTACTTATGAACTATTTACATTTTAGTTATGTTTTTTTGTGTTTGTTTTCCATCATGGAATGTCTAGGCCATGAGAGTTTGTTTTGTTGAATTTTTTTATTATGTATTGTGTGTGATATTTCTATAATATTATAATATTATTTGGTATGCTTAATTATTTTTGTTATACTTGTGCAAGCTAGAAAATATGTTCATAAATTTTCATTTGTTTCGTATTGAAGGTATGGATATACGAAGGAAGAAAATTGACTTGGATATGTGTTTGGTAGATAGTACTACAGCACATACAATTTGGAAAAATCAAAAGTTTTTCTCAAATTAGTTGTTTACATGCATAAAGTATCAACAATAGCTAGGCTAACCCATATAATTGAGGGCTTTGGAAGATCACACATTATGTTACCTAATGGTACTCAAATCAATTTAAAGAATACCTTATATTCAAGAATTTCTTATTTTTTTCGCTCGAGAGACATGATAAGAGATTAGAAACAAATTTTATGGAACTCGTCGTTGTAGAAGCATGAAATATGCTGGGGAATCGTACGCATATTATACAGTCAAAACCCCTAACATACATGAAGTTCGCGTAAAACAGAGCTTCAGAGTTGTTTGGCATAAAGCAGAGCTTCAGAGCTGCTCGCGTAAAACAACGATTCAGAGATGTCCGCGTAAAGCAGCGCTTCAAGGCTATTTTGGCGTAAAAGGTTGTTTTACCCTCTCGCGTAAAGTTTAAACTACGTTTGTTTTTAATGAAGCGTAAAGTTGTACAAGGAAATCTTCGTATTCCTTAGATGAATTTGTCAGACGAAACAGCGAACCTGACTCCTGACAAAAGTACCGCACGATAATCGAAAGGACGACTGTGATGATAATTTTGCACAGAGACCTAGGTTGTCGTTTAGTGACACAAGTCGTATTTTACGCTCAAGACTGGAGTTTTCTGAATATGCTGCCTATTCTACATTCACAAAAATGAGTATTTTACGCTCAAGACTGGAGTCTTCTGAATACGCTGCCGCCACGTCAAAAGCTATTTTCTGCACAGAGCTCGAGGCATATCTCTGCATTTAATGCACGAGATGGAGGCATATCTCTGTATTAAATGCATGAGATTTGGTTCTATTCTTTAGATTTTTTCATGACTGGGAGAGCTAAAACTGTGGCTAATACGCTCACATCACCATCCTTGCATTTTATGCCAACCAGGCTATTTTCAACTATAGGAGTACGCCGTATGCTATCTCCTCAAAATACACCAGCTCAGGCTATATTTGCAAAGGTATGTGATAAGACTATTTAGCCCGGAATATACTCAAAACCTCAGTCGTGATGGATGATTGACTGGGAAAGCTAAATCTGTGACTAATACGCTCACATCACCATTCTTGCATTTTATGCCAATCAGACTATTTTTAACTATAGGAGTACACCGTATGCTATCTTCTCGAAATACGCCAGCTCAGGCTATATTTGCAAAGGTACGTGATAAGACTATTTAGCCCAGAATACGCTCAAGACCTCAGTCGTGATGGATAATTGGCTATTTTACGTTGGTTATCTACTATTCATGCATCATCGAGTTTTACGCAGAGTTCTACTTTTACGCCAACAGGATAATTTTTTGGCTTTTACGCCAACCATCTTTACGAGGGGGAAGTTACCTACGTGGCTTGCATTCTATGATCTTAGAGAAGCAGTTATACGCGTTACCTTATAATGGGACACGTGTCATACGCAGATTCAGAGAATTATTTGAACGTGGGTAGCAGTTATAATAACCGAAGCATAAATGAAGTCTTCTTCTTCACAGTTTGGTCTTTTATGCCAACAAAACAGCTATTTGGTTTTTACGCCAACAAGACAGCTATTTGGCTTTTACGCCAACAAGACAGCCATTTGGCTTTTACGCCAATAAGACAGTTATTTGGCTTTTATGCCAACCATCTTTACGCAAGGAGCAGTTACCTACGTGGCTTGCATGTCGTGATCTTCGAGAAGCAGTTATACGCGTTACCTTATAATGGGACACGTGTCATACGCAGATCCAAAAGATTATTTAAACGTGGGTAGCAGTTATTATAACCGCCGCGTAAAAGATGCAACTTTTTTCACAGTTTGGCTTCTACGCCAACTGGACAGTTATTTTGACTGATATCTATAAATAGAGACCCTTGGTCACAAGGGAGGGGGATAAAACAAGGGGATCAGAATCAGAGACCCCTGGTCACAAGGAAGGGGGAAGGCACAAAAGAGAGATCAGAGACAGAGAGCTTAGACAGAGAGTGTTGATTGACAATTTTGGCAACGAGAATTCAATCCCACTTGCAACCTTTGAAGCTTCTTCTTCTTCTACAGCACTTCTTCATCATCGTGTGGTCCAAGGAACAAAGAGATCAACTGCAGATCAGACTCCTATAGCAATTCTTCTCCAGAATTATTTTTATTGTACTTAACATTCTCGTATAGGATTAATTATACTCTTTTTCTTGTTTGTAAGCAAAAAAAAAAAGAAAGGTTTCGTATAAACCCTCTTCTTCTCTTATTTTTGTTTATTCAAACACAAGATGGCGACTCTGTTGGAAACAACTTTCTCGTCTGACGAGAAAGCAATTGCTCAACACGATGTTGTATCCATCGGATCGATAAAGAAGACTTTGGTCGTCCAGTTCGACCAATCTGCTTACGAAGACATGCTTCATGCAGGGGGTAGCTCTCATTCCTCCTCTATCCAGAACAACAGGAAGTTGTGTAAAGTGTGAATGCCTAAGACGTCCTCTACCCTTCCTGCAAGCTCTCACTCTCTGATCAACAAAGTTGTGACAACACAGCCAACATGCCCTGTGCGTACAAATTTGTCTCCCATCTGTGACGTGGTAGAAAACACTTCTAGCAATGCCTCAGTGCCAATCCAGAAGTTTCAAACACGCTCTGTGCGTACTAATTTGTCTCCCATCTGTGATGTAGAAGACAAAATTTCTGGCAATGCCACAGTACCAATCCAGAAGTTTCAAACACGCCCTATGCGTAAAAATTTATCTCCCGTCTGTGACGTGGTAGACAACACTTTTGGCAATGCCTCAGTGCCAATCCAGAAGTTTCAAACACGCTCTATGGGTACTAATTTATCTTCCGTCTGTGACATGGCAGACAACACTTCTGGCAATGCCTCAGTGCCAATCCAGAAGTTTTAAACGCGCCCTGTGCATAAAAATTTGTCTCCCGTCTGTGACGTGGCAGACAAGACTTCTGGTAATGCCTCAGTGCCAATCCAGAAGTACCAGACACGCATTGCGCATAAAATTTTGTCTCCCATCTGTGACGTGGCAGACAAGACTTCTGGCAATGTCTCAGTGCCAATCTAGAAGTTTCAAATATGCCCTGTGCATAAAACATTGTCTCTCGTCTGTGACGTGGTAGACAAGACTTCTGGCAATACCTCAGTGCTAATCCAAAATTTTCAAACACGCCCTGTGCGTAAAACCTTGTCTCCCGTCTGTGACGTGGTTAGACAACACTTCTGGTAATGCCTCAGTGCCAATCCAGAAGTTTCAAACACGCCATGTGCATAAAATTACATCTCCCGTCTATGATGAGGCAGATGTACCCTTTGATCACATCAAGGGAAAACAAGTGGTGAATCTTCCAACCTCTAGGCTTTACGCCCACAAGGGAAGAAAGTACCCACTCTACATATTACGAGGACTTTCCTTGTTTTACGTGAACCTGTGCCAAAATCCAAATTATGCCAGGATCGGTCTGTCCGCGTAAAGAAGACTCCTTTCACGGGAAGATGCGCTCCTCAGACAGATGATGGATCATATGCTACTCATATCAGTGAACTGTTGTATTCCTATGACAAAGAGGGTTATGATTTCTAATCTATACCTTCCCACTGATGTAAAAAGGCAGAATAAGCATCCTTCTTCTTCTTGTAATCTCCCTGATTTGCGTGATTTTTTGATCCAGAAATGCAAAGATAGGGGATCTTCTAATACGTCTATTACACCTCCTAGAGAACATTATTGTAATAGTCGTAAGGTTGTAATTAACAGTTGCTATTCTAAAGCAAAATGGTCAGTCTTCGACCGGTTGAACTACTCTTTGTCATTACTGGAAGAAGAACCAGACAACGACATGTCTGGGGGTAGTCTCCCTCGATAAAACAGAGCAGCATCCAAAGCTGGGTGTAGAATTTTCCCTGAGTTCGAAGATGATACAACTATGACCGTCTTCCTGAGGATTGTATGACTCAGGTATCAGAAGCCCGAAAGCCAAAGGGGACTTTCTCCTTCATTGAGGATGACATCATTGAAATCTTCAATATATTGATGAAGGAAAATAAGCTTCGTCTACCCAACATCAGATACCCTGAAAGGGCTGGCAAGGTCGATGACCCAGAATATTGTCTCTTTCATCGGTACATTCATCACCCCACAAAGGCATGCTATATACTGAAAAGGAGAATCCAAGAGTTGATCGACGCCAAAGTCATCACTTTGCATTTATAAACAAGATGACGATCACGGCAAATTGATCTCACTCCCACGTGGCAATTTGCTCCTTCAAAAAGTGTCGGATGATGAGTCCCTAAAACTCTCCCCATCGGAGCAACCTTCAGGTCTATCCTCACTCAACAAATTACTATCCAGTGAATTTTTTAGACATGGGTTCACTTCCATATTACCTCTAAATTGTTGTCCAAACATTTTTTTTCTTCAGCTGAGTTTTCCATGTCCAAGTGACCTTTGAGCAAACCTCCCAAGTTGTTACTATCGATCAGTTCACATCCATATTACCTCTGAACTACGCCTCTCCACTTTCTCTCGCAGAGTAAATCTACCACCACAAAAATGGTCACTTCCATATTACCTCTGTCCTGTTTTCTTTATCCCCACAAAGTCATATCTTACCACGTCCACATTACCTTTGGGTAAGATATTTTCAGAACTTTTCCATGTCCATATTACCTCTGAGTAAAAGTTCTTATCTTCGACTTTCTAGTATCACGTTCGCATAACCGCTGGTAGTTCTAGTCATTTCAGCTTATTATCTGTACTTAAGGTATGCCATGGGTAATAAGTCCACAACCCAGATGTACAAATCAACTCTTGGTTCATGATCTCCAGCAAGTGCCTATGTGCAATATTTTTTCTATCATCGAAGATCGAGAATCATATTCTATCATATTCATATGACCTCTGAATAGATATGTTCAGCAATTTGGCATCCCCCGCAAGTGCCTATGTGCACCATTTTTTCCTTCGTTACTAATTCTTGTAAAGAGCCATCATCCGTATCCAAGAGTCCCGGATACGCAATGGATGGTGGATCCTCAAAATCTCTCCAGCGAAGCAATCCTTAGGTCTACTCGCACACTCCCACAGTGACTATTCAAACAAATCTCGTTAGACGCTAGCCATGTTTATATTACCTCTGAGCTATCGTCCCATCAATCTCCCCAGCGGAATGATCCTTTGGTCTATCTTTATGTTCGGATAGACCACACTCAACAAATTACTCCTTAATGAATTTTTCGGACATTAGTTTATGTTCATATTACCTCTGAACTGCTGTCATAACATTTCTCTCAGGCTGAGTTTGTCATGTTCATATTACCTCTGAGCAAACCTTCCGGGTTCGGCTATCGATTATCATGTCCATATTACCTCTGATATCGGTTGTCGTCTCAACTTAACACCCGTACTTAACTCTAAGTACGCCAGTGGTGTTAGTTCCACAAAAACTACCATGTCCATATTACCTCTGGCAGGGCTTGCCTTAAACTTATTACTTGCACTCTCATGCACAAAAATTAATAGGTCCACCAAAACCCCCTAGGGGAATGCCCGCAATGGAAACAAATTATTCACGTCCATATTACCTCTAAACTGTTGTCATAATATTTCTCTCAGGCTGAGTTTGTCATATTCATATTACCTCTGAGCAAACCTTCCGAGTTCGGCTATCGATTATCATATCCATATTACCTCTGATATCGGTTGTCATATCAACTTAACACCCGTACTTAACTTTAAGTACGTCAGTGGTGTTAGTTCCACAAAAACTACCATGTCCATATTACCTCTGGCAGGGCTTGCCTTAAACTTATTACTTGCACTCTCATGCACAAAAACTAATAGGTCTACCAAAAACCCTTGGGGGAATGCCCGCAATGGAAATGAATTGTTCATGTCCATATTACCTCTGAACTATCCTCATTTTCCCCAGCAAAGAAAAAGTTAGGTCATGTTCATGTTACATCAGAAACATGTCTCCCTACTATCCCCACATAGTGATATTTTACAGCGTCCGTATTACCTCTGTCAGGACTTGTCTCAAACCTATTACTTGTACTAACGTGCGCAAAGAGTAATGGGTCCACAAAGATCCCCCAGCGGGATGTTTTTACTACCCACAAAACCTATCACTTCCATATTTCCTCTGATTGGGCTTGTTTCGAACTTATTATTTGAACTCAACATGCGCAACAAATAATAGGTCCACCAAGGATCCCCCAGTGGGATGTCCTCAACAAAAACGGTATTGTACTATATCTATATTACCTCTGGTACAATATCTGAAGTTCACACAAACAATCATAAAGAAATAGAGGGCCCTTATGTGATTGAAACAACATTCTCAAATGGCACTTATAGATTAGCCAAACCTAATAAAGATTTGATAATGGCTGCTATCAACTACAAATTTCTGTAGAAGTATTATACTTGATCTTCTTTGCTTAACGGAGTATGATAAAGATCTCATTCTGGCGATACTACGTACAAAGGTTAGCTGAATCATATTCTATCAGGTTCATATTACCTCTGATAGTGTTTGGTATATAAATTTAGTTGGATTATATTCTATCAGGTTCATATTACCTCTGAATAGATTTACATTCAGCTAAACCTTACCGAAAGTATATCATGTTCATATTACCTCTGATATCACTTTAATCTTAGCCTATCATTTATGTTCTAAAGTGATGGGTCCACAAAGTCAAAAAATATATCTTTATTATCTCTGAGAAATTACAGGAGAAGCAAAAAAGTACATCATTGGGGAGGAGCAGTTAAATCCCTGATCTGTTATGCCAAAGAAGCCACTCTCATTCCTGGAGTTCAAAATATTAGTGCGAGCCCATTCCAGCCTTGCCTCATCATTGCTTAAGAGAGATAGTTCGGACAGAGTATCAACAAAGGTTGCATGGATGACACCTACATGTGTTAAGTTTTGCCGAGCTGTAATCACTTGGCCCTCCAATACATTATGAACTAGCGATGCTTTGAGAAGCCTCTCCCTTGTCTGAGCAAGCTCAACTTCCAATTCTTGAACCCTTACTTCATATCCCTCACATTCTGTACGGCACTGAGCCAGCTGAGGAATACTCTCCACCAATACTGCTTTCTCTGTCTCCATCTCTTGTAGATGTTCCTGGATGGATTTGTTTAAAGATTATGTCTTCTGAGCAATTTTCGTAGTTAGTGAGTCGTAGTTAGCTTGAACTAAGTCATTGATGCTGCCTCGGGATAGTTGCAAGTATTCGTTAATAGGTTATTCTAAATCATTAACTATTTGCTCCAGCGCATTAGCTCTTTCAGCATTATTGAAATTTCTAATCTGTGCTATGGTGAGCGTGGAGGCCATCTTCAGAGCATCAAAGCCTAGATTCACCTCCAGCACCATGGATATCAATTCTTTTAAAGTGAGGTAGAATATGCTAGTGTATTGTTCAACTAGCATAGCAAAGCTCGAATGGACACTGGGAGTGGCCGCAATATCAGTAAGTCTCCTTTTCGGAATGACTGTAGAGGATGTTGCCACAGTCGTTGCTTCAACAGATGGCGTGACAAAAGAAGAGTCACCAACAACGGTTGAAGTTGCTGGCATGCTCGACGAAGGAGGCACAGTCGAGATGGTGGGTTCATCCACCTCTGATATTATTTGAACTGCTACTGGCGGGATTATATCCGAGAAAGTTACGGATGGAAGATCAACGGCTGCTTCCTCAACATTGGTCACCGCCATTTCATTAGCTGGATCCGCAACAAAATTAGAGGTTGATTCAGCACCGCCCTCCCCCAAGATGTCTTCGCTTGAAAATAAGATAAGAGAAAGTTAATATCAATTTGATGTTAAATTTTCCCGAAAAAAGATTGAAGACAACATTTACCCATAGCCGATAGTATGTATATTGCGTCTGCAGCCTGTATAGCTAAATTATTTCTTAATGATGCTAAACAAGCTGTCATACCTGAAGATGAGGCTATACCAACTGACTCTTGAAGGTAGTCATCCCAGTCATCACCCAGATCTATTCGAGGTTCATCGGGTGGAATCTCGCCTAAAATACTTACAGATGAAGGATAGGCTAGTCCCATTATTTGTCTTGGTAAATAATAGTGGTAGCAGCAGCAGTCACGGGCAAAGAATCTCAAGTACTGTCAGCTAGAACTGTGGAGGTTCCTTCTTTAAAAGGCGAAGGACCCCTAATCAAAAAAATCATCCCTAATAGGGTAATAATAGGCTCACTCCTGGAAGAGGCCCCCTTGGTGGAAGTCGTTTTAGGATCTCTGGCAGACTGCTTCTTCTTGCGGGGGGAAGGTTCTTTCTGAGTGGAAGCCTTTCGTTTATTGGAAATAATGAGAGGCTCTACTGGCGGAGCTATTACGCCTCTCGGTAAAATCAACAAATAATCATCTGTACCGGTGGTTTCAACACCTTCATCAGAGAAAACAGATGGTATCTCCTCTCTTCCAGTGGACTTATGGGAGGGCATTTTGAAACTTCTATGTACATCAAAATCATGATAGAAGGTATTGATTGGGGCATAAAACTGTGCATACGAATGAAGAATGCACAACTCCGTGGAGAGAGAGGTCGCAGGAATAGTAAAGGTTGCTCCAGTACAATCCATGATAAAATACCGCCATCCTCTAGCTCCATCATGCCCACCTTTGAATTTGAAGTTGGTGATGGGATTCCCCACGTGCAACTGATCATACCCAAATTGCCTGGCAAAATGGCTAGGCAGATAAGGCTCCAAGTAGCAGTGGTCCTCACTTCTGTATAGCAGGTGGGAAGGTCTAATACAGACCAACCAGTAAAAGGCTTCAGGAGAAAGAATAGTCTTCCCCTGACCTGCATCCTGAAGTTTAGTCCCCTGTTGATTGACATCTACGGGTGGGACGGTGCAAAAGAATTTCCAACTATGGACAAAATTTAGTGCTAGTCGACAATCTATGACGCTAACCACATTCCAAAGAGAATTCTTGTAATTCAACAAGAAATTATTTCTCGAACCGCTGGCAGATCCGGGAGACATCACTGTGGTGTTGTAAAGGATTAACCATCCCATCAGATATAAGAATGGTAATTCCACTATGGGATTTCCTTCACGCTGCGTAGTATCGGCCAGCAGCCCATCAGTAATAGCTCTCAGGCCAGCTTGTATCCTGCATACCATGGCAGGAAGCAGGCCCAATCTTGATCCAGATACAAAATGCATTGCAGGCCATAAGGTGTTGCGATGAATGCGATCCACAGATGCGATGCCAGGCACCACCCATCGGCGTAGCAAAATAGAAAGGAAGCCAGCCGGTTGAGCTTCCCTTGACGGAAGCTTTCGATAATGCCTCATATAACTGTAGGCTTTGGTTCCTGCAGGATAACCCCCTATCTCTTCATTAACAACACAATCTGAAGCCCCTGCATCTTCAATAAGATCATCGATTGTGTTGGCGTTAAGCATGCTCAGAAGGTTCAAAGGTTTATTTTTGCTATCTACAACCTTGTCCTGCTTGGCATCTCTAGCCTGATGAAAGAAGAGGTAGGATACCCATTTGTTAATATGGGCTAAATCAGAGGGCTCTCAGTAGAAGATGGTGCATGCAAGATAGTGGCTCATCAGCTCTTAGTACACTGCCACTACCCGAGGGTTGGTATCCTTTAACTCTCTGTTGGTGGGGACATATTCTTCATAAGGAATGTCTCCCATTGGCAGCTTTGAGATATCTGCCATCTCATGAAGGGCTAGGCCCAACTCACCTATCGGAGTGGCAAAAGTCCCAGTGAGCGAGTTATATGACTTCATCAAAGCCAAGAACAAATTGGGGTTGATAGGCAGCCCAACACTAGTAGCACTCACAGCCTTAAATAAGTTAATACTTTCCAGCTCAATCTGAAAGTGCTTCAGGGCCCATGCAGTTAAACTGGCCCATTGAAGATGTAAACCCCCTGATTTTTTAAAATTTTCAAAACTGGATTTTTTATAATTTTTTGGAATTCTCTGGGATTTTTCTGTAATTTAAAAACAGGGTTTTAATTACTCAATAATTTTTAAATAATAATAAACAATATTAAAATATTATGGAAATAATATTTTTGGGTGTAAAATGAAAAACTGGACTTAGGGCAAATTTTTCTGGAAATTATCGGACCCCGGACCTATTTTTAAACACCTAAAACTTTTTATTTAATTAATTAATTATTTATTTATTACTGATTTTATTATTATTATTATTTTTTATAATTTAAACCCAAACCCGAGCCCGGCCCGGCCCATTGGGCCCAAATCGGGCCCAGCCCCAACCCGGCCCAGCCCCTGCCTAGCGGGTCGGGTCGGATCCGCCCGCCCGAACCCGACCCGGCGCCCGTCTCCCCCACGCCTCTGCGACCCGTTCACCCGCGTTTTCCGGCGACGCAGCCGCCGCCCTCTGCGCTGCCCGGCCACGTCGCCGCCCCGCCGCAACCCTCGGCCCACGACCCCATCTCCTCTCCGCTTCGCCCGGAGAAAACCTCCCCCCTAGCCTATAAATCCCCCTTTCTTCTCCTCCCTCCGGCCATCGAACCACCCCTCACCGCCTAGCCTCCACTCCGCCTCGCCGAGACGCCGCCACCGCTCCCCTCGCCGAGCCCTCGCCAGCGTCGCCCTAGCTCCGCCGACGCGCCACCCCCTTCTCCTCCTTCCCCGCAGCCAGCACCCCGAGCCCCCAACTCCTCACCGCCCCACAGCTCCCTCCGGCCCGCTGCCCAGCCGCCGCCTCCGGCCGCAGCGCCGCCCTCCACCACAGAGCCCCCGGCCTCGTCCGCCTCAGCGCCGCCCCAGACGTGTTTTTGGGTCCCGTTCAGGTGCGTGTATCTTCTTGCCCGTAGCTCAGATTTCGATTCCGTAAATTTCTTTGCGAAGCCTGTATAACTGTCTCGGTGTCCGGACATCCCGTTCGGGGCATCGCGTCCTGTGGTGATCGCACACCGCGATCCAAAAATAGGAAAAAAATAGGACCCTGTTTCACCCTGGAACCGAGTACGCCCCGCCAAACGGGACGACTTGGTCGCGCGCGATCTTCACAGATACGTGCGCATCATCGATACGGACGTGTGGAATTTCGCAGAAGTCGATTCGGGTGTGCGTGCACACCGGGATCAACGCGTATCCGCGGACATCGCCCCGTATCCGTACTTTCTGGAATGTGCCCTAACTTTGTGTACACACATCGGATCGAGACAAAACTTGTGCCATCGAACTCGTAGAAATACGCTGGTCCTGTGGGTCAGTTTGGTTCGATTCTGAGAACGTTGACGAAATCGCGTGTCGTGGGCCCCAAAGGCCCCGCTCGACGGGCGATTTTGTGATCGGCTCATCGAAATCCAATTCTGGAAGTTCCGTTGGGTTCATATCATCGTTCCTGACCTGTTGACACTAAGTTTGGTGAATTTGGAGACCTTTACCCCGGACACGTTTTTCGGTGCAAAGCGGGCCCACAGGTGACCCCGTTTTGACCCGAAATTGCCATTTTTGCCCTTGTCTCCAAATTGGACCTAAGGACAGGCATTTCTTGCTGATTGATATTTTCTGGATCTGATGGTGATGTTTGTTTCAGTAACCGGAGTACCGCCTGCAACTCCAACTGAAGTCAGAGCCGAAATCAGAGCCGAAACCACAGGCAAGTGTACCTTGTCAAACCCTGCAGCTTGCTAATTACTTTTTTGGACTTAATTATGCATTAGTGGGCAAGTAAAGCTTGCCAAATCTCAGTAGTTATGACATAGTATTTTACTTGATTTCTTGTGGAATTAAATGTAAACTCGTTTTAACTGCTTAACCTAGGAAACGGGTGACGTGCTTAGTGTCCGATCATAGTCGGGTGTCGACTCCGTACGCGGGGTTGTGTAATGTCACATAGACATGGTTATCGAGACCCGATAATTCTCGTACTTGTCTTATCAAGTACTACTGAACCCAGGACACTTGACACTACTTCATGAGACAGAGTCTTCCTGAGACATTCAAGTTAACTCTGTATAGGAGGCATGTTTTATGACATAGACTTTACATTCTTAGACATTTGATTCATAGCTATCAGACTTGCTGCATTAGTTATAATCGTGCGTGACATGGACATGAGGCATCGTGGACATGAGACGTGGGATTACATTGGGTGGGGAGAGACACACAGACTGCAGGATGATATTATATATATAAAACATAGTATATTTCAGAGTATAATTCATAGTTATTGTCGCTACCGGCTCCCCGACATAGAGCTTGTAGTGGCTTCAGCCTAAAGTTCTAGTGCTGCTCTCATATTGCATATCACTTAGCTGGTTACATAGCCTACCCTCTTGTTTAATTATCTGCTGCACTGCATTTATTTTGGCTTATATTTTCTGTACCTTGCTGTCCCCTGAGGACCTGGATCCGGATTATGTCCCCAGGTACAGCTGAAGAGAACTACCCCGAGGTGTACGGTACAGGAGCACTCCTTGGAGCAGAACCAGGAACAGAGGACGAGATAGTGGCAGAAGATTTCTCCTGAGCACCAGCTTCATCTACACAGTATTTCCATTTTCAGTATTTTATTTTCTGTCTATTCTCATTAAATATAACAGACTAATTCTCAGATTGTTTCTCAAGATAAGCTTATTTGATATTGCTTATTTATTTCTATTGCATTATTTCTGGCATTACTCTGCGTTATGCTGTGGATGAGATTAGAAATACCTGAGACTTGTAACATTTCCCAGCTAGACTACAGCTTAAGCATGCCCTGATGGATCCATTAAATTAGGTTGTCCATCGGTGCGTGCTGCTGGCCATTGCTCACGTGCTCAGTCCCAACAACAGCAGAGGAATCCACCACAAGGACGAGGACAAGCCTACGCGATGACTGTGCAGGACGCTGATGCGAGTAAGTGATTCGTAGTATCCGTTTCTAGTCTTGTTTTAGCTCGTGTCCGTTGGTTCGTGACCTCAGCCCCAACCTAGTAATTTGCAACTTGTTAATAATAACCTAGTTTTTCTAAAAAGTTGTAGTTTTCTTGCTTTAACTAGATTTTCTCTGGAAAGTGCATAACTTTCATTTTTAGGGAAACGATCTTTCCCTAAAGTATCTTGTGATGTGTTTCGAACGATACTTGCAACCGTGTCATCTCTGTTGGCCGATGATTCTTTTGATTGGGAGAATGCAATCCTCTTAAGGGAGGTAGATTGTAAACCCCCTGATTTTTCAAAATTTTCAAAACTGGATTTTTCATAATTTTCTGGAATTCTTTGGGATTTTTCTGTAATTTAAAAACAGGATTTTAATTACTCAATGATTTTTAAATAATAATAAATAATATTAAAATATTATGGAAATAATATTTTTGGGTGTAAAATGAAAAACTGGACTTAGGGTAATTTTCTGGAATTTATCGGGCCCCGGACCAATTTTTAAACACCTAAAACTTTTTATTTAATTAATTATTTATTTATTTATTACTGATTTTATTTTTTATTTTTTTTTATAATTTAAATCCAAACCCGAGCCCGGCCCGGCCCATTGGGCCCAAACCGGGCCCAGCCCTAACCCGGCCCAGCCCCTGCCTAGCGGGTCGGGTCGGATCCGCCCGCCCGAACTCGACCCGACCCGGCGCCCGTCTCCCTCACGCCTCCGCGCTGCCCGGCTACGTCGCCGCCCCGCCGCAACCCTCGGCCCACGACCCCCTCTCCTCTCCGCCTCGCCCAGAGACAACCTCCCCCACCAGCCTATAAATCCCCCTTTCTTCTCCTCCCTCCGGCCATCGAACCACCCCTCACCGCCTAGCCTCCGCTCCGCCTCGTCGAGACGCCGCCACCGCTCCCCTCGCCGAGCCCTCGCCAGCGTCGCCCTAGCTCCGTCGATGCGCCACCCCCTTCTACTCCTTCCCCGCAGCCAGCACCCCGAGCCCCCAACTCCTCACCGCCCCGCAGCTCCCTCTGGCCCGCTGCCCAGCCACCGCCTCCGGCCGCATCGCCGCCCTCCGCCGCAAAGCCCCCGGCCTCCTCCGCCTCAGCGCCGCCCAGCCGCCGTCCCCGCCGCCGGCCTGTGAACCCAAACCCTAACCCTAGTTTTTGATTTTGTATCCGACACGTGTCAGATACGTGTCGGACATAATTCGACCCCGGTTTTCGGGTCCCGTTCAGGTGCGTGTATCTTCTTACCCGTAGCTCGGATTTTAATTCCGTAAATTGCGTTGCGAAGCCTGTATGACTGTCTCGGTGCCCGGATAACCCGTTCGGGGCATCGCGTCCTGTGGTGATGGCACATCACGATCCAAAAATAGGAAAAAAATTGGACCCTGTTTTACCCCAGAATCGAGTACGCCCCGCCAAACGGGACGACTTGGTCGCACGCGGTCTTCCCAGATACGTGCGCATCGTCGATACGGACGTGTGGAATTTTGTAGAAGTCGATTCGGGTTTGCGTGCACACCGGGATCAACGCGTATCCGCGGACATCGCCCCGTATCCGTACTTTCTAGAATGTGCCCTAACTTTGTGTACACACGTCGGATCAAGACGAAACTTGCGCCATCGGACTCGTAGCAATACGCTGGTCCTGTGGGTCAAGTTTGGTTCGATTCTGAGAACGTTGACGAAATCGCGTGTTGTGGGCCCCAAAGGCCCCGCTCGACGGGCGATTTTGTGATCGGCTCATCGGAATCCAATTCTGGAAGTTCCGTTGGGTTCGTAACATCGTTCCTGACCTGTTGACACTAAGTTTGGTGAATTTAGAGACCTTTGACCCGGACACATTTTTCGGTGCAAAGCGGGCCCGTAGATGGACCCTGTTTTGACCCGAAATTACCGTTTTGGCCCTTGTCTCCAAATTGGACCCAAGGACAGGCGTTTCTAGCTGATTGATATTTTTTGGATCTGATGGTGATATTTGTTTTAGCAACCGGTGTACTGCCTGCAACTCCAACTGAAGTCAGAGCCGAAATCATAGCCGGAACCACAAGCAAGTGTACCTTGCCAAACCCTGCAGCTTGCAAATTACTTTTCTGGACTTAATTTTGCATTAGTGGGCAAGTAAAGCTTGCCAAATCTCAGTAGTTCTGACATAGTATTTTACTTGATTTCTTGTAGAATTAAATGTAAACTTGTTTTAACTGCTTAACCTAGGAAACGGGTGACGTGCTTAGTGTCCGATCATAGTCGGGTGCCGAATCCGTACACGGGGTTGTGTAACGTCACATAGACATGGTTATCGAGACCCGATAATTCTTGTACTTGTCTTATCAAGTACCACTGAACCCAGGACACTTGACACTACTTCATGAGACAGAGTCTTCCTGAGACATTCAAGATAACTCTGTATAGGAGGCATGTTTTATGACATAGACTTTACATTCTTAGACATTTGATTCATAGCTATCAGACTTGCTGCATTAGTTATAATCGTGCGTGACATGGACATGAGGCATCGTGGACATGAGACATGGGATTACATTGGGTGGGGAGAGACACACAGACTACAGGCTGATATTATATATATAAAACATAGTATATTTCAGAGTATAATTCATAGTTATTGTCGCTACCGGCTCTCCGACACAGAGCTTGTAGTGGCTTCAGCCTAAAGTTCTAGTGCTGCTCTCATATTGCATATCACTTAGCTGGTTACATAGCCTACCCTCTTGTTTAATTATCTGCTGCACTGCATTTATTTTGGCTTGTATTTTCTGTACCTTGTTGTCCCCTGAGGACCTGGATCCGGATTATGTCCCCAGGTACAGCTGAAGAGAACTACCCCGAGGTGTACGGTACAGGATCACTCCTTGGAGCAGAACCAGGAACAGAGGATGAGATAGTGGCAGAAGATTTCTCCTGAGCGCCCGCTTCATCTACACAGTATTTCCATTTTCAGTATTTTATTTTCTGTCTATTCTCATTAAATGTAACAGACTAATTCTCGGATTGTTTCCCGAGATAAGCTTATTTGATATCGCTCATTTATTTCCATTGCATTATTTTTGGCATTACTCTGCGTTATTCTGTGGATGAGATTAGAAATACCTGAGACTTGTAACATTTCACAGCTAGACTACAGCTTAAGCATGCCCTGATGGATCCATTAAATTGGGTTGTCCATCGGTGCGTGCTGCTGGCCATTGCTCACGTGCTCAGTCCCTCAGAATTTTGGGACTGGGGCGTGACAGAAGATTATGGGGTCTAAGCCATCCACTAGTGTGAGGGTTAACCCTGGATATTCTCCTCCCTACCCTATGAATTCATTGCAGAAAGTTGCCATTTGAAATGGCTGGATCAAGGAAGAGTCTTCACTCGGGAAGCTGCCCGACAGTAATCCTTTGAAGGGCATGACAGGGCCTGTGGGACTGCTTACAAAGGATCCTCGATTTAATCCGTTCTCATAAAAGATCTTCCCTGGCTGGCTATGAAGATCAGGAGTCAGAGTTCATGCTATCTTTCTGGGATGTGTGGCATGGAAGAATACAGAGATAGGGTAATCTCTAGACATCTTTGGCAGATACATGATCATGCCTTCAGCAAAAAATACCCAATCTTCCTTCTTGGGATTTGTCTGGGATTGTTTGTCAATAACATCCCCAAATAAGAAAGTTGGTTTCTTATACTCAGTGTCGTCTATGTACGTCAAGGGTTCCCAACTGATCATACTCAGCAACATTCTTTCTCCTTGAGCCGAGATCAAAGTTTCCCTTTCTTGAGGATACTCGTTTCCAAAGATGGAGAAAGTCATATGGGACAAGTCCTCCAAGTAGTTGGAATTCAGCATTCCAATAGCAGAGCCCATCACTTCAGCCAGAGGGGGGATCTGTAGGTACACTGCAAAAGCAAGAGAATAAGTCAGTTTTACGCTAGAATTTTCTTTCAGTGCGTAAAAGTAAGGAGCTACACTCTTGCCGTATACGCCAAAACTTGATAGTCTGAGATTTACGCCAGACTGCAAAAATTTGAGTTTTACGCTGGAATTTACATCCAGTGCGTAAAACTCAAAGTTTGTTGTATAGGCCAAAATCTAACCGTCTGAGTTTTTAAGCCAGACTATAAAAATTGAGTTTTACACTGGAATTTACATCCAGTACATAAAACACAAGGTTTACAGTATACGCCAAAATTTGACAGTCTGAGTTTTTACACCAGACTGCAAAAATATGGAGTTTCTCGCTGACACATTAAGAATGTGGGCGTATTTGCGCATACACGTACAGCATTGTTGTTTGATAAATAAACGAAAGATATGGAAATAAGGATTTTATACGAAAACCCGCTCTTATGTTTTCAAATAAGAAGTACAATTAATCCTATACGAGGATGTCTAGTATAATTTTTTAATCTGGATAAATATTGCTATAGGAGTCTGATCTGCAGTCGATCACTTTGTCCCTTGGACCACACGATGATGAAAAAGTGTCGTAGAAGACAGATAGCAGCTTCAGAGGTTGCTGAAGAGAATGGATGCTCGATGCCAAAGTCGTCGATCACTACTCTTTGCTTGAGCTCTGGATTCTTCTCTCTCTCGACCGTTTTATCCACCAATTTTCGACCTTCAAGTCTTTGACCCTCAGTTTTCTCGACCTTCCAATCTTCGACCAATTTTTTGACCTTTTCCCTCTGTCAATAGAGGTCTCTATTTATAGAGATTTAGTGACAATGACCACTCAATCGGCATAGAAACTGAGTAGTGGAAAGTACAGCACCCTTTTACACGATTGTTAAAATAACCGTTGTCCGCATATAGATAACCTTTTGAATAAGCGTGTGACGTGTGTCCAATTAAGAGATAACGCGTATAACTACTGCGAAGATCACGACGTAAAAGCCACGTAGGTAGTTATCCCTCGCGTAGAAAAGGTTGGTGTAGAAGCCAATAATTGTCACCATGGCGTAGAAGCAAAATAGGCATAGAAGCCGAGTAGGCGTAGAAGCCGAGTAGGCATAGAAGCCGAGTGGGCGTGGAAGCCGAGTAGGCGTGGAAGCTGAGTGGGCATAGAAGATAGCTGATCCTCCTCCCCTGACTGATGCCGTTAGCGAATTCTGGACCGAATAGCCTTAATATGCGCCAATGCAAATATGGCCTGAGTTGGCGTATTCCACGGAGATTGCGTACAGCATGTTCCCATAGTTGAGAATAGCCCGATGGCGTAATGTGCCAAAGTGATGATGTGGACGTTTTAGCCAAAATTATGGCTTTTGGAGATATAATCAAATCTCTTGCATTAAATGTAGAGATCTGCCCCCATCCTGCGCATTAAATGCAGAGGCGTGTCTTCGAAGATTTGCCATCATTCTGCACATTAAATGCAGATATGCGCCTTGAACCCTGCACGAAGAGCAACTGACGACGTGGCAGTCTGTTTGCCTTCTGCGGAGCGTAAGAAGCTCACGTCTGCCTGTGTAAAACCAGACAGCGTATTCCGGAGGCGTGTCTCAAAGATTTGCCATCATTCTGTGCATTAAATGCAAAGGCGTGTCTCGAAGATCTGTCACCATTCTGCGCATTAAATACAGAGACGTGCCTCAAGCTCCGCCATCACTCTGCACATTAAATGCAGAGACGTGCCTCGAGCTCTACCATCACTCTGCGTATTAAATATAGAGACATGCCTCGAGCTCTGTACGAAGAGCAGCTTTTGACGTGGCAGTTTGTTTGTCTTTTGCGGAGCGTAAGAAGCTCACGTCTGCCTGTGTAAAACTAGGCAGCATATTCCCTTGTATGCGTAAAAGAAGTTTACGCCAAGGAGATGTCACTAAACGACAGTCTGGGTCGCTGTGCCGCGTCATCATTATAGCCGTCGTCTAGTAGTCGTGTAATACTCTTTTTCAGGAGTTCAGACGTCAGGTTCACTGCATGATTTGACAGGTTCATTTTAAAGAATACGAAGCGTTCCTCGTACACTTCAATGCTGTATTAAAAGCGGATGAGTTTTATGCCATAAAGGCGATGTAGCTCCCTTTTTATGCTGAAGTAGCCTGGACATACTGTATTACGCGGATGGTCCTTGAGTTTATATTTTATGCTGTGCTCAGCGGAAAAGCTCTGTTGCACGTTGATGGCTCTGAAGTCATCTTTTTACGCTGCCCAGCATCAACATGCTGCGTATAGCTATCCAGCGTATTTTTCATGCTTCTACAAGACCCCCTTCAAAGCTTTTAAATTCCTCATAATTTGAAACACTTTGAATGAAGCATGAAACGGTCAAGTCTGACACGTCCTTCAAGGCTGACTTTATGGCAGAGTTATTGGGGATCCGTTAGGATTTGCTGGGCTCTCTCTTGCCTATAAAAGGCTGAGGAGTTTAACCTGTTCTTCCCACATTTCCTTTTCCACACAAAGATGACCGCCGGAGTTCGTCTGGTCGATTTAAGGAAGAAGAAGACCATGTTCTTCCACATGTAAGCAGCCAAAAAAGACGGCGACTTCTAGCAAATGTCCTCTGCAACGATGGATCATGGAAGGATATCATAACCTCCTTTGCTCGGGATAATCAGCAACTTTGTATGGCGTTTATTCTTGAGAGAGAAAGGGTCTTATTTGACCACACAGCTTGTAAGCTGTATCTTCTCCTGTCATTCGTGGACGAGAGCAGACAAACTAGCTCTGTCCTCGATTATTGAGTTGGGTGAAATACTCAACTCAATCTGTCATGCCGTACGGAGCATGGGATCTGCATAATTTATGCAGGCCCAGTTTTGTATCCTCCCGCCATTTACCATTTTCTTGTTAATTGGTTGCAAAAACCGACTAACTGTTGGAGAAGATGGATGAAGATCTCCACCCATGCGAGAACCTGGCAGAACAGACTCTGGGGGTGACCTTTCGACGACGACGAGGAAATCCTTTATAGACGGAATTTTCCTCATATGTAATCATGAAAATGAAGAAAAACTCTTTGTAGACTGGATTTTCCTCATATGTAATCATGATTTTAATAAAATTGTCTTCTTCTTGTGCATATGATTATTTGCCATATACTTTGCTGTGAAGTCTGAATATGTGTAGCTTCGACACATCTTGGTAACTTTATGCCAACTCTGATAGAAAGAGTATTAGGTCCCGTCCTGTCTTTTACGCACAACTAAGGATGCGCAAAAAGCCGCTTAGCATTCGAGTATTCGAACTGTCCTGCTGTTAGGAATGAGAAACCACGTAGAATTCTGAAATGTCACTTCTGATAAACAGAATTCTTGTTCAGACCATCATCTTCAAGAATGATTTCTCGAAAATCCCTTGGAACAGGGCGAGAAATGGATATAAAAAACTGAGTTGCCATCTTGAATTGTAGATGAAATATTCAGATTGGATTCTGGATGAACCTCCAATCGACCCATAGAGAAGAGTAATTTTTAATGTTGAACTTTGTATGCTTTGGGTACTTGGGCTATTTTGAGGTCAAGAAGGAGTATCTTCTGTATGAACTCTTGCAATTGACCATCTTGAGAATCGTCCAGATATACGCATACCCTAGCCTGCATATTTTTTAGATATACGGAAAGTCATCGATCTGTAACTTTATATGAGCGTAAAATCATAAGTTCGTAGCCTCTCGAGCGTAAAAGCTACTGAGCATGAGAGCATCCGGGCGTAGAAACTGTAGATTTGTAGCTTCTGAGAAGAAAATCTTCCGAGCGTGAAGTTGTGGATCTGTTGCCTCTGAGCGTAAAAGCCACCAAGCGTGAAATCATATATTTGTAGCTGCTGAGTGTGAAGTCGTAGGTTTGTAGCCTCTCGAGCGTAAAAGCTACCGAGCATGAGAGCATCTGGGCGTAAAACCATAGATTTATAGCCTGTGACCGTAAAACCGTAGATCTGTAGCAGTTGAGCGTAGAAAGCTCCTTAGCGTAAAATCCACGAAACTGCTTTGCACGAAAACTTTTCGAATTCGCTGACTGTCCGCCTTCTCTGAGTAATAGGCTGATGTAGTACCCAATCATAACCGAATATTAAATATGAGATTTGGTTCAGGATTCGAGTAATCCACCCGAACTCTATATATACCCCAAGTTTTTGAGAGAAAAACTTTTCATCCGTCTTCTGCGAAAGAAAGCCTTCGACTGTTCGAGTTCTTCTTTGTTTCTTCTCCGAGCCTTCAAAGTTTTCAGTAATGGCCCCGAAACAAGGTTGATTCGTCTTCTCGCTCTTCTGCCCAAGCGAGAGCGACTTCGGTTGGGCAAGGCAAACTTCATTCTGAACAAAGTGTCCCGCCGACGAGCAGCGCACCCGGCCTTAAAGGTAGAGCTTTTGGGGATGAGGAAGAACGACCGAAAATCCTTCGCACACGTTGTACGTGAACGCGCTAGGTCGTCTTCTGTGTTGATAGCCTCTTTTAGGAAGATGATGCACGGAGACGTTTCATCTTTTACGCCCATATTTCTAATGTGTCAGCGCAAAAACTCTATATTTTTGCAGTCGGGCGTAAAAGCACAGACTGTGGAAACTTGGCGTATACTATAAAATTTGAATGTTACGCTTCTGGATGAGAATTTTGGTGTAATAACTCAACTTTGATAGTCTGGCGTAAAACACAGACTGTATACTGCCAACCTTGAATTTTATGTCTAGGAAATGGATTCTAGCGTAAAAGTCAAGTTTTTACAATCTTGGCGTAAAGCACAGACTGTTGATTTTTTGGCATATGCTGCAAGATTTGTAATAGGAACTGATGTATCTTTCTTGCTTCTTGCAGTCAACTTGCATGCGTCTCCGCTGGCCGAGGTGATGGGTTCCGCTGCCGGGATGCTTTATTCCAACTTCCTAGAGGATTTCTCCCATGTGACATTTCCCATCTCTGGACCCCAGTATCCTGAAGGAAGGGGGATCCTGATATCGGCTCAAGGCGAGCGAACGCTGTTGAACATGATCAACGGAGAGCCCCTGACGTACATAGACGGGGAACAATATATAAAGCCGGCTTTCCTCTTCGGGGACATGATTGACAAGCAGTCCCAGACGAAGCCGAAGAAAGAACTCTGGGTTTTCCCTGCCGGGGGCTTGGTTCTGTATCTGCCCAATATGCTGAGAGACTATCCCATCTCGACATTCTTCCATGCTACACATCCCAGGAGGATGTCGTGGACGCTGACTCCCGATCTTCACGGCCAGGCGGGGAAGATATTTCATCTAAAAGGAGCTGACCAGGGGTCGTTTGTCAGCCGACCTTCCGGCTCTGTGATGCCATTCAAGGGACTGTACCCGGGCAGTGTCCCGAGTGAAGATAGCTTGGTGCTCCAGCCGGTCCAATTATCGACTTTTTGCCACGATTTCATAGGGCACGGGGGAGTATACCCTAAGATGAATCCTTAGACAAGTGGGTGGATCATCCCTACAAATCTTCGATAGGCTCGTTTAGCTGAATGGGCCCTGAAGCATTTTAGACCGAGCTGGAGGGCATTGGTCTGTTCGCGACTGTGAGTGCTACCAGTGTTGGGTTACCTCTCAACCCCAACCTGTTTCTGGCACTGATGGAGCGATATATCTCGCTCACCGGGACTTTCGCCACTCCACTGGGGGAGTTGGGATTGGCCCTCCACGAGATGGCAGAGATCTCGAGACTGCCGATGGGGGATACTCCATATGAAAAGTATGTTCCCACGAACCGGAGTTGGGGGATTCAGACCCTCGGGTAGTGGCCGTGTACCAGGAGCTGATGTGCCACTACCTCGCTTGCACCACTTTTTATGGTGAGCCTTCAGATTTGTCTCACATTAATAAATAGGCGTCCTACCTCTTCTTTCACAGGGCCAGGACTGCTAAGCCAGAGAAGGTCTTGGATACGAAGGATCAGCATTTGAATTTTCTGAGCGTGCTTACTGCTCAGGTAGTCAACGATCTTATGGTGGATGCTGGGGCTCCAGACTAGATCCTCGACACAGGGATAGGAAAATATCCCGCAGGCACTAAGGCCTATAGCTATTTGAGGCATTGCCGCAAGCCTCTGTCCAAGGAAGCTCAACTGGCTGGCTTCCTCTCCATATGGCTCCGCCGATTGGTGGTACCCGGCATCACATCTGCGGACCGCATTCACCGCAATACGCTATGGCCTGCAGTGCGTCTGGTGTTCGGGGCAAGACTGGGCTTGCACCCTGCCATGGTGTGCCGCATACAAGCTGGCCTGAGGGCCATGACTGATGGGCTGCTCGCTGATGAAACTCGACGTGATAGCTTTCCCAGGGTAGAATTACCATACCTGTTTTTAATGGGATAGTTAATTCTCCATAACCCCAGGGTGATGTCTCCCGGCTCTGGCAGTAGTTCGGAGGGTAGTTTCTTATTGAACTATAAGAATTCCTCCTGAAACGTGACCACAGTTTTAGACTGTCGGCGGGTGCTGAACTTCAGTCACAGCTGGAAGCTTTTCTGCACTGTTCCTTCTGTATATTTCAATCAACAGGGGATCAGACTTCAGGATATGGGCAACGGGAAGACCGTTCTTTCTCCTGAGGCTTTCAATTGGTTGGTCTGCATTAGACCTTCCCATCTATTGTATAGAAGTGAAGACCATTGCTTCTTTGAGCCCTACCTACCTAGTCGGTTTGCCAAGCAATTCGGGTATAACCAGTTGCACATGGGCAATGCCGTCACCAGCTTTAGGTCCAGAGGAGGACTCATTGATGGAGCGAGAGGATGGCGATACTTCATCATGGGTTGCACTGAAGCAATTTTTACCGTGCCCATTATTTCAATCTCCACGGAGCTGCGCATTCTCCACTCGTATGCCCAGTTCTATGTGGCAACCAACACCTTCTATCGCAATTTTAATATGCATGGAAGTTTTAGGATGCTCTATTCCAAGCCTGGGGGAAGAGTTAAAATTCTCTCAGTTTCTTCTAACGAGGGTGAAGAGTCCGTTAATCCAGATGAGCCTCTTTTGGCGGTACCGAGGGGTAAAGTACCTCCGCCTGCAGGGCCTCTGGTAATCTCTGGGAAGCGAAGGGCTCCTGCTCCGAAGGAGACTTCCCCTCGCAAGAGGAAGAAGAAGACGGTTACTCGTCCTCTCCGGATTCCCGGTAATGAGGCTCCTAAGCCTGTATTTTCCCCTGTTGGGGATGATTCTTTGATTAGAGGTTCCTCACCTTTTAGAGAGGGACCCTCTAATGTTCCTGCTGGTGGTGCCAGAGAATTTCTGCTGGAGGCTGCTGTCGCTGCTACTGCTTCAGGTATTGGAACGAGGTCGCCTTCGTGGCCGAGCATAATAAGATTTCGTATACCTTTATCCAGATCAGCATCGGGAGAGACCCCTGTCGTGTTTGTAAGCGCACCCAGCGAGATTCCACCTGGTGAACCTCGAGTGGATCTCGGCGAAGATACGGAAGAGTACTTGCCGATATCCGTTAGCACACCCCCTTCTCCAGGTATGACAGCTTGCCTAGCATCATTAAGAAATGATTTAGCTATACTGGCCGTAGATGCGACATATACACCATCGGCCATGGGTAAATGTCGTCTTTACGCCTCTTTTTTTAGGAAAATTAACATCATGTTGATATTAACTTTCTTTTGTCTTCTTTTCAGGGGAAGACATCTTCGGGGAGGGCAGCGTTGACGTGCCTTTTGGCACTGTTTTGGGTCCTGGTGGCGACACAGAGGTGCCTGAATTTGAAGAGAAGACACTTTCGGGTGCCGGCTTGCCCGCCGAAGAGATTTCGATATCTCAAGAGGAGGATGAGCCTGTCACTGCGACAATGCATCCTTCGAGTATGCCAGTCACTTCGTCCGGTGTTGGCGCATCTTCTTTTGTCACACCACCTGTTGAGACGACGGCTGTGGCAACATCGTCTGCGATCGTTCATGGAGGAGGATTCGCCAATATTGCAGCCACTCCCAGCGTCCATTCGGATCTAGCCATGCTGACTGAGCAATATACCAGTATCTTCTACACCGCTATGAAAACGTTGATATCAATGGTGTTGGAGAAGAATCTGAGCTTCGAGGCGCTGAGGAGGTCCTCTCAGTTTACGATAGTGCCGATCAGTGAATACGACGACACTAGGGTAGCTGATACACTGGAGCAGATAGTTAATGGTTTGGAGGAACCCATTAACCAATATCAGCAGCTATCTCGAGGCAGCCTCGACGACCTAGTCCAGGCTAGGTTCGACTCCTTGACTGCAAAGCTTGCTGGGCAACTGGAATCTCTGGGCAAATCTGTCCAGGAACAGCAACAGGAGATGGATCAGGAGCGTGCCCAACTGGAGTACGTCATTCCTCAGCTGACTCAGTGCGAAGTCGACTATGAGAAAGTGACAGCAAGGGTCCGCAGATTGAGAGATGAACTTGCTCAAGTGGAGGAACTGGCTGTCTCTTTGTCGGCAACTCGAGATGTGCTGACGAATCGGAAGGAGACCGCCCAGCAAAATCTGACGCAAGCGGGTATTGTCCGTACGGGTTTCGTACGTACTCGGTCCAAGCTCTCTGCTTTGAACAATAATGCAGCAAGGTTAGAGCGTGTCCGCGCTGACGTCTTGAACTCCAGGGATGAGAGGATGGCTGCTCTGGTATGACAGATTTGCGACCTAACTGCTCCTCCCAAATGATGTACCTTTTTGCTTTTTAATGTAATTTTGCTCTTATTGGTAATAATAAAAAGGCTTTCATCTGACTTTGTGGACCCATCATTTTGGAATATAAATGACAGGTTTGGGTGAAAGTAATATCAGAGGTAATATGGACGTGATATACTCTTAGTAAGTTTTAGTAGGACATATCTATTCAGAGGTTATATGGACATGATAGAATACGCTTCAGCTAAAACTTGTACCCAAAACACTATCAGAGGTAATATGGACGTGATAGGTCTTGAAGTTCCAAATTAGTTAAACATATATATTCAGAGGTTATATGGACATGATAGAATATGATCCAACTAGTTTCGTTTTGGAAGTAATTTTGTCAGAATGAGATTTTTGCCATATTCCACTTGAGCGAAGGAGGTTAAGCATAGTACCTCTTCAGGAATTTGCCATTTATAGGTGCCATTAACAAGTCTCCATTAGGCTTGGCTAACCTGTAAGCGCCGTTTAAGAATGTCGTCTCGATCACATAAGGGCCTTCCTATTTGGGCTGGAATTTACACTTACTCCTGTGAGTAAGAATTATCGGCCTTCTTACGGCTAAAACTAGCTCGCCAACTTTGAAAACTCTTTCCATTACTTTTTGATTAAAAGCTCTGGAAATAAATGCTTGGTAGAACGCGATGCGCTTTTGAGCTTGGAGGCGTTTCTCGTCTAATCCTTCCAGCTCTTGAAGCCTTAACAGGTCATTCTTTTCTTGAGTCAACTCATTAGCCACGGCTATCCTGAGTGACAGAATTTGGATCTCGATGGAGAGAACTGCTTCACGCCCGTAAACTAATGAGAATGGGGTGCAACCTGTCAGTGCTCGTACCGTTGTGCGGTATGCCCAAAGACATTCTCCCAGCTTCTCATTCTAATCCCTCTTGTTCGAAGAGACAAACTTTTTTAAGAGCTTGATAATGGTTTTGTTGAAAGCTTCCGCCAAACCATTAGCAGCAGGATTATATGTCGTAGAGGCAACATTTTGTATCCAATTTTTATCGTAAAATTGATGAAACACTTGGTTGATGAATTGAGGCCCATTGTCATGAATTATCCTCCGGGGGATCCCAAAGCGATAAATAACGTGATGCTTGATGAAGCAGATCATATTAGATGCCTTCACCTCAGCAAGAGGGATCGCCTCTGCCCATTTGGAGAAATAATCCATGATGGCCAGTATGAACCGGTGACCTCTGGAAGAAGACGGGTGAATAGGAGCAATGATATCCATACCCCATGCTTCGAAATGCCAGGATGCAACCGTAGGATGTAGATGTTCAGAAGGTTGCTTGATAAAGTATGTATGGACCTGACAGGCTCTGCATTGTCTTGCATACTTTATTGCATCTATGATCATAGTAGGCCATCAATAGCCTATTCTCCTGATACGATCCTGTAGCTTAAGACCGGGTTGATGCGCTCCCCATACGCCGTCGTGAGCTTCACGGATAATCCACTGTGCTTCATCACCAGAGAGACATCGTAATAATAATCTGTCATAAGACCGGCGATATAGACATTGTGAAGATGCGTCGAAGTAGAAGCGCAATGATCGTCTTTTGACGGATACTGCTTCTTTAGGGTCCTCCGGCAAGATTTCGTATGCTACAAAATCTATAAAGGGACTTCTCCAGTCTCTCCTGGGAGGATCTGTGTTCACAACATAGCTGTGTTCTATGTGAAAGTTATTTTTCACACAGAATAAATCTCTGTTAAGAAGGATCACCGAATTCTGCCTTCTTATAGGGGTAGCTAAATCTGCAGCTAGACTGGCTAGGGCATCAGCTTCCAGATTCTGAGATCGAGGTACATGCTCTAGGAAGAACCCTTTGAATATCATGGCTATCACGACCGTTGCTCGGTGATAGGGGATGAGGTCTGGATTCCGGACTTCATATATTCCTCTGACTTGATTGACGATCAGTAGAGAATCACCAAAAGCTTCCAGAGATTCGACGCCCAATTCTTTAGCGACTTGGAGCCCGATTAGTAGAGCGTTATACTCTGCCACATTATTGGAACAGGGCTCGCTAAGAGAATATGCCCGATAGATGACGAGTTTATCAGGAGTAACCAGGACAATTCCTATTCTCGAAACCACGTTTTCCCTGGGACCATTTCTGGAGGCACCATCGAAGAATAACTGTCATGTATCACTTTCCATTACGGAATTAGATTCTGTAACTTCGTCGGGAATGTCCTCGTACAGTTTGGAGGTCTCCGGGATCGGATGAGCAGCTAGGAAGTCAGCCAACGCTTGGCCTTTGATGGACTTGTGAGGGACGTATACCATGTCATACGGTGTTAATAACATCGCCCAAGTCGCGAGTTGGGAATTATGAACACTTGGCTTGTTCATCTATACCTGGAGAGGATTGATCCTGGAGATGATGTGAATGGTTTGGCCTGTGACATAGTACCGCATTTTCTGGATAGCGAACATCAGAGCCAAGCATTCTTTCTCCACTGGATTGTACCGGTGTTCGGCTCCGACCATCATCCTGCTGAGGTAGTAGATAGCTTGTTCGTGACCCATATCGTTCTTTTGTGCGAGAAGAGCACCCAGAGAATGATCCATCGCTCGAACATACAACACGAATGGTCTTCCTATGATAGGAGGCACCAGAACTGGCGGACTAGTGAGGTTGCGTTTGATATCATTAAACGCTTGCTGACAGGCTTCGTCCCATACGAAGGATACACCTTTCCTCATGAGACGAGAAAAAGGCTGACATCTCCCAGAGAGGTTGGATATGAATCTCCGGATATAAGCCAGACGATCTTGAAATCCCATGAGTTCCCTCAGATTGTAGGGCGGCCGCATTTCTAAGATGGCCTTGACTTTGTTAGGGTCCACTTGAACGCCTTTGGCGGTAATGACAAATCCCAGGAATTTGCCACTAGATACCCCCAGAAAGGACTTTGTAGGATTCATTTTGAGTTGATGTTGGCGCATCAACTCAAATACTGTCTTCAAGTCTTTGATGTGATTATCCTTGAGGCGGCTTTTGACAACTACATCGTCCACGTAAAATCTACGATTTTGCGTAAATGCTCATGGAATATGTTACTCAAAGCCCGTTGGTACGTAGCCCCGATATTCTTTAATCCGAATGACATGGCCGTATAGCAATATACCCCCAATGGTGTCCGAAAGGCAGTATGCTTTTCGTCTTCAGGATGCATCTTGATTTGATTGTATCCTAAAAATTCATCCATGAAAGACATGCGTTCAAAACCGCATGTATTGTCAATCATGACGTCTGTGATGGGAAGAGGAAACTCATCCTTAGGGCAGGCTGCATTCAGATCTCAATAATCGATGCAGACATATACTTTCCCATTTTTCTTCATGATCGGGACAACATTGGCGACCCAGTCGGGATGTTGTTCTTCCCGAATGAAATCGTAGGTTATCAACTTCTTGATTTCAGCTTCAATGACGTCCATCATGTCTGGGCGGAACCGACGTTCGTGCTGCTTCACAAGCTTCGAATCGGGCAATATATTGAGCTTATGAGTAGCCACCTTTGGATCAAGGCCTGGCATATTCTCATAATTCCACACAAAGACGTCGATATATTCTTTTATCAGCTGGATAACTTCTTTCCTTTCCGCTTCAAAAAGATGGTTACTGATAAATATCGGCTTTGGCGAAAGTTCATCCCCAACGTCAATCTGGATAACTTTATCTTCAGTGGGAGATTCTCTCTGCTCGAAGCGAAATTCCCATTGTGTATCCATTTGCTAAGCCCAAGCGTCATTCTTAAATAGTTCATATTCTTGTTCGTCTGCTTCGAAGGAATCCGTCACTACCATATTTACTGATAATGTTCACTCAAGATTATGAGATGAGTCAGAGGGTGCTGAGCCATTTTGAGAAGAGGAAAAGATATTCTCGTTTGACTCAGGAGTTGCAAGGGAGGTGGTATACCCTAACCCGAAGCTGGTACGTTGATAGTAGGGATCGTCGTACAGCGGTATTCGTCTGCCTTTCCCATAATTGAGACCTGGTTTCAGCATCAAGTCATAATCCATACTTTCCATGATCTTCAAAGCTTGCGGGTTGTATCTGTGAACCTGCATTTTACCGGCATCGTCATTGAAAGAATCCTCTTGTACGGTCGGTTCATTGCATATGCGGCCGAAGAGTATTGAACGCTGACTGTTGCAAGTAGGCGGGACAATGAAGATAGAATCCTCATGTGGTCCATATGTCGTGGTGATATTAGATGATGATGCTACTTCCTATATGTACGGATAATAGGAATCTATAGCTCCCAAGAATTTTTGTGCTATAGGTTCTATATCGTCATGGGGAAAGAATTCCTGATTCGGAATTTGAGCGTCAATATACTGGAAAAGATGATATTTATTATCATCTGAAACTGCGTTCCCGGTTGCATTTACATCAATCGGCTATCTGTTGCGCCAAAGGTTGATGACCAAGGGTGAAGGCTTCTGGTTTAAAGTGGTCACTAGAGGATCACCCCCTTTTCCTGACCTGGTTTTGTTCAGGTGGATAGCCATAGGCTCTATGTCTTTTGGACGAGTAGTCCATCCTTTCACCTTGATTGACAGAGGTTGTTCGACAAAGGGTTCTTCTGGCTTCCGGTGGGATTCCTTCTCTGCTTTGCCTGATACCTCTTCCATGTAGACTTGAGAGTACAACACAACATCAGAGTAGTAGGATTCTACTCCTTTAAATGGGTTCAGGTCAGCAAACTCCGTTTGTACTATTCTTTGGGTGTCTATATATTTAAAGCATTGATGTAGAGTCGAAGGAATGATACTGTGGTCGTGGATCGAAGGTCTACCCAGCAGAATATTATAGGATACCACTGAATTAATGACATAACATGTAGCCACTGATCTGAGGTAGCCAATCTGGATCCTCAGGCGAATTTTCCCCAATGGCTTACTCTTCCGTGCGTTGAAACCCACGATTGTAGTGGTGGTGTAAGCCAATTCGCTGGTAGGAATCCTCATCGATCTGAGCAGACTATGAGGAATGATGCTGATTGATAATCCCGGATCTATATGAATTCGGTCAACCTCTATGGAACCGACGTACCCGGTGTAATAGAGGGGTCTGTCATGCCTGTTATGTTTTAACAACATGTCATCTTGAGTGAAAGTGAGATTTGGGACCACCTCCATCACACTGTGGCATTGAGGACATGCCACGGGTTCTTCGTCAGGGGACTTGAGTTGGGTCAAGTATGCATCTGCTTGCATCAATGCTTCACTCAGGGCTTGACGAGTATCTTGAGAGAGCCTGAGTAATTAGAAGATGGACAACCGGGCTGGTGTGTTAGCCAATTGGGCCAGGATGTCGAAGTTGTACGGCTTCTCTAAACCTTTGTTTCGAATATTTTTCACAGGTTTATCGAAACGCACTTCTTTTTGCTTCCCTTTGTCCGCCAAAGTTGGTCTCGAAGGACCGACCTCTGGTATGGCAGGTTTTTGCTCTGAAGGCTTGGTAGCTGAAGCGTCTGCCGGTGCATCTTCCTAACTTGCTCCATAGTCCTGGAGGTCAGCTTTCCCTGAACGAGTTCCAGTAGCCAAGACCTCATCTTCTGATGCCGAGTGTACTGTAACCGTGTAACATGGTTTACGTTTCGAGTTTTTCTTAGACTTAGCCTTAGCAGCTTGAGTCTTTTTCTCGATCTCTGGCACCAGATCTGGATGAACCCATATGATCTCGCCCCGCTGGGTAGTTAGGGGTAGCAGGTCATGATTTTGACCCCTTGTTGGTGGGAGATTAACGATGTTCATCGTTGTCCGGGAAATAGGTGTAACACCGTCCGGGACTTCTTGGGGAGGCAAATTGCCAAATTACAGAGAGATCATGTTGGTTGTGACCGTCTTCTCGCTGTTGCGCAGAGTGATGGCCATACCATCGATCAGCGCCTGGATCTTCCTTTTCAGTACATAACACGCCTTCGTAAGGTGGTGTATGTATCTATGGAAGATGCAGTACTTGGGGTTGTTAGTACTGCTGACTTCATTAGGCCGCTTCTCCTCAGGAAGGGTAATCTTGTCGCTTTTGACGAGACACTCGAATATGCTTGGAATATCGTCGTCGTTGAAAGAGTATACTTCAATGGGCCTGGAAGTCGCAGGTTTCGTCTGCATGGTTGTCGCAATCTTTTGTCTGGACGTATTGATTGCCAGAGCTTCTTTTCCTTTGGAACTGCGGGGATGGTCGCTGTTGGGGGATGACCTCTTGCCTCTATCAGAGGTAGAGATCATGATGTCATTATCACGCGCCTTCCGACTGTTGTCGTCGGTGGCTACCGCTGAGATGATGAATGAGGGCCAATCATGGAACTGATATGGTCCTGTGAATACCGAGATTACGGGAAGAAAGTTTTTCCTGCAAATGTCGACCAATGCCGAGTCTGGAACCCCGGAAGGCATTTGCAAAGTGGCTTGACGAAAATGTTCGATGAAGGTGCAAACGTCCTCTTTTTTCTTCTACTTTACTTCAATGAGAGAGGACATAGACATGTCCATCCCTCCCTCGTAGAATTGTGCGAAGAATAAAGCCTTGAAGTCGTCGAAAGAGGTAATGCAGTTGTCCGCCAGGCTGCGGTACCACTGATAAGCCACTCCCGAGAGACAGCCCTTGAACACCCGAGTGAGGAGGGCGTCATTCCCTTGTAATAATACCGTCATTATACTGATGTAGTTCATGTACTGACTCGGTAATATTTTTCCCTCGAATAGAGCCATGGTCTGTGGTTTGTATTTAGGAGGGAAAGGGGCCTCTTCCCAGATAGCCGGGTAAGGCTGGTTGATTCCCAATTTCTTGAGCTGATCTTTGTGCTTCAAGGCATCAAATTGGGCCTTCAACTCTCGTACTGCCTGCATCAGATTTTTAGCCGGTAGCGGGACCACGGAGTGGTGAGGACTCGGTTGTATCGTGACTCCAACGGGAGGTAATACATTCTTCGAGGGAGGGAGCGGAGGAACTGCTGACTCCTGATCTAGAGCAGGCTCTTGGATTGCGTTGGATGGTGGTAAGTCCACCCCTACACGTATCTGAGTTGGAGGGACCGATGCTTGAGCCATAGCAGCTGTGTGTTGAGTCAGCATCATCTGGTGCATGTTCTCTCCATCATGGATTGCATTTCTTTCAGAGATGTCTCCAGTACAGTGATGTGTTGCTCCGTGCTCCCTGATGGGGAAGCTTCCTCGCGTTCATCCCCAATGGAATAAAATCCCATCTCCCTGGGTATCATTGAAAGATTAGTATAGGCCTCTGTAGAAGTTGACTCTATACTTTCGGTATCTGATTCGGGAGACTGGCGACCCCCAGCATCGCAATCATATGAGTACAAAGCCGGTTGTCGTGACCTCGAACGAGTATTTCGGAACACCCCAGCTTCAGTGTTCCTAAGGAGCATGTTGAATCTCCTTCGACTCGGAGTTCTAGAGGGATGACGTCTTGAGCCCGACCTTCCACTAGGTATGCGTGAAGCCATGTTCACAGATGCATGCATGGGCCTTTCTTCCTGAAAAGACGGAGAGTAGCTCAACCGGTTGAAAACCGACCATTTTGCTTCAGAACAGCAAAAATTAATTACAATCCTATGACTATTACAATAGTGCTCGTTTGGAGGCGTAATAGACATGCTGGAGGATCCCCTATCCTTGCGTTTCTGGATCAGATACTCACGCAGGTCAGGAGGATTTACAGAAGAAGAAGAAGAAGATGTGTCACTACCACGTCCCAAAAACAGGGGTAATTTTTGACTTTTTATAATATTTAATATTATGGTAGTTACAATTAGATAATTTCATGATAAGTTTTATTTTTTATTTTATTTAAAATAATTATGTGTGATGTGTAATTAAATATAGTGTTAGATGCAGTGTTCATTTGTTTTGAGCTAGCAAACTTGACCTAGAAGCCCAGTAGAGGAACACCTGTCCGAATTATGGGATTTTGAGGTTAAATTGTTTATTTTAGAATTAAGTTATTGGAGGTTGTATTTAATTACCGTATTTTTATTTAATTATTGCGCATTGTCTTTGCTTCGATATTTGGAGCACTACCCTAGCTTTTGTCTTCCAACAAGTTTCACAATCTTGCCCTAGACATGCCCGCCTTCCATTCTGCTATTTTTGCAACTCATAATTGTGCTCTCTGTACATTATTTCTAGTCGCACAAAAATCGTCACGGATGTTATTTAATAAATTCCTATTTTGTATCGTTGTGCGTTCCAATCGAAAATTGGAGGCAATCTTGACCTATTTTTCGTGCGGCCCAAATTAGGGTAATATCCTGTTCTGAGTCTTCTTCATTATTGGTATTGATGACCTGACCTGATTTTGGTCCCATGTACTCCTAATTAATTGTTGAACACAACTTGCATTTATTTCCAATTAATTTGAGGATACCATTTTATCTGATTCTGTAAATCCCAAATTAATTCCAGTGCCCTGCTAATTGAGCCCGTACCAGTCTTACAGTGGCCCCTGACCCTACAAAACACCGGACCCCGAATCGTCCGCCAAATTTTCGTCATTTTATGTGTTTGTGCAATTTCCCGTATTTAAGGGGCTAAGTTGCAATTATTCAATTGTAGGTGTCATCACCCCATTGTCCAAGACCAAATGGAAAGGTTATTTATTTGTGGACCAAATTACATTTTTCCCCCATATGAAATTTCCTTCATGTTTAATCTGGACCACCCACTTAATTGGGGGCATCCTCACCATTAGATGCACAACCCTCTTCCCTATATAATGTCACATCTACCCATTTCCCTAGAAAACCCTAATCCCCAAGCAAGCCCCATATTTCTTCTCCTATGTATGAAAATTTTTCTTCTTCTTCCATTCTTCTTCTCTTCTTCTCCTTCTTTTCTTCTTCTTTCTTTCTTCATTTTTGAAATTTAAATTTGAAGGAGGGGGGAATACTGTTCAGTTCCCCCCATACTGCTGCTGCCGCACCTACTGTTCCCGGCGGCATCTCCCTACTCCGCCGAACTCCTCCCGCTGGCAGCCGCTGCTCCCCATTCCCTCTGCCGCAGTCCGGCGACCGAGTCCCCTACTCCGGCTACTCCTCTCCCATCTCCTCCCTACTGTCGATCTCTTCCGGCGACCCCGCACCAACTGCTCCCCGACCTTCCCTCCTCTCCGGCCCGTAGCATTTCCGGCGGACTGCTCAGTCCTCCGACCCGACCGTTGCTAGCGCCGGCTCGGCTGCTCCTCCCTCTACTGAGAGCTCCGCCGACCTGCTGCCCGCTGCACTCCGATTTCACCGTACTCCGGCTACCCTCCCTCTGTCGTTCTTCCCGGAGCTCCTCCCCGCTGGAACCGCTGCTCTGCGTTCACCACCTCGGCTTCATTCATCCATCATCTTCCTCCACTGCGAAGAAGATTTGCCGAGTCAATCACTTCATCTTCCACCGGTAAAATCCTTTCCCACTACGTTCCTTTACATTGTAGTTAATCTCCTTGATCATGAGTATCGATACTTATTTAGTATTATAGCATGTGTGGTGTTATGTGAGTATATTAAGAATATGAGGAAGAAGGGATGGAGAGGCAGCAGTTGATATGGGGAAGGTAATTTTGAGGAGGATCCAATGGGTACAGATCAGTAGGAGTTTTAGAAAAACATAGAAACGATGATGATATACACTTGCATGCCACTATTCATGACCATAATAAACTTTCTTTACCCCTCCTTGTTCACACGATACCACTCTTTAGATGTTGTCAATTCTTTTAACTAGTAAATGGCAAGATGTAGAGTTGAGTTTATATGGAGACTAGTGTGGATATGCTGTTGTGTGAACAAAGAAGAAGAAGAAGTCGTGTTGAAGTAATATTATGTGTGTTGTTTTGTGAAGACAGTGGGTGGATATCAATGATTGATGGAGGAAAAATATAGTGGAAGAGAAACTGTGTGCCCTCCATTCCTATGGGTGCAATAATCATTAGGTTCTCTTTTATATAAAGCCCTCATTGTTTTCCATATTTGCATAAGATTTCAATAATTAAGAATTGGAGCATTAGTTGTTAACAAGTTGTATTACCAATACTTAGTATATATTAAATATTTTGTTATCAAGTACTTATTACATACCGTATACCATATTTATTATATATTATATACCAAATTTGTTAACAAATACTTATCGTATATGATATACCCTTATTTTGTAACCAAATACTTACTGTGTATTATATACATTTATTTTGTTAACAAATACTTAGTAAGTATTATTTGCCATTATTTTTAGCAAATACTTGTTATGTATGTATGTATGTATGTATAAGAAATTTTATTTATAGAAGTATAGGTATTTTGTACGTAAGTTTCGTACCTATATGTTAAGTATTTTGTTATATGTTTGTATAAGTAAATTCACATAAGTATATATTTGGTAATTTTGAATGCTTAATTATTAATTACATAAAAATATATGTTTTATGTAAAAAGAAAAGAAAAAAAATGTTTTCTTATATATATACATATTCATATTTACAGTTAGGGTGTTACCATATATATACTATAATAAAACCCTAATTAGGAACTTGTTCGTAGGTATGTATATACTGTGTGATGATTTGGTTGTTTGAATTGGGCTCTGATAGATTACTTGAGGACTGTAGCTACTGTATTTCGTGCCTAGACTTGGATATAACTTTTGGTACCTGTATTCTCAGCTCGGATTGGATGAACCCAAGGACTGTTGGATCATCTAGACGATATTCGGGAACAGGACATTGGTGTTACCAGCTAAGGACCCCAGGCGAGTACATTCTCTGATTAGTTTCTAATTTATGATATCTCCTATGTTCACTGTATCTAGTGTAAATATCCATGTTCCTGACACGTTGGTTACACGGATTGGTATACACGGATCTCGTCATGAGATGTTATTCCTTATTCATGGTGTAGCTTGTACAAGACTTGTTTTCTTGATATCTTGTGCATGTACAGACACTGATTTCCGGGGAGATTTGCTACCTTCCTAGGGAATCCCGTGCCATAGCGTACCATGATTGGATCTACTATACCAGTCGGGGGTGGGGAGTATTTTAGTGTAGATATGTGATCATACCCAACTTTTCATGCATCATAGCTCACCCCACATCTCACGTCGGGTGCGGCTTGACCATCTCCGTGCCTCATAGCTGTTACGTGTGATTAGCCTGACCTCTACATGCATCATAGCTAACCAACGGTTAGCCTGACCTTCGTGAATCATAGCTAATCACATGTAACCAGCCTGATCAAGTTCCCAAGCCGATCACATATTAAAGCTAGTACTCACACACTTAGTCATAGAATTCTTGCTCATTGACATATTGTTCTTTTCCTGCATTTACTTACAGTATTTCCAGTATTTCTCTCATTATACATTTCTCGTACCTATACATGCATCTGGTATGTTTCCATCTAGAACTGCTACATAGTTTATGTCATTTATATAGAACTGCTATTTAGAGATGTACTTTGCTCCTTCCTGACTGGAAAATATTTTTTCCAGACTGTGACCTTAGTAGACTGGTTTCCGACACACTTGGGGAATTGGATGTTACTGATTGCAGGTATGATTATTGTGTCATTAGACTTGTGTGGTATTCTTTTACTTCTTCATTTTCCTATCGTGCTGTAGTTGTGATTGAGTATTTCTAGATTTATTTTATTATATCCACGTCTCCTTATAGAGTTGGATACTAGCGTGAGATCGTTTAGATAGTACTTGACCTAGACAGCGTTCTACCGTCGATGCTACGGCGTAGGCTGGACGTACCCACGCTCTCGTGCCCCTAAACCGGGTGCGGGTCGTGACACGTTTTTAGTGGTGGCCCATGCAGGTCAGACTTCGCTAGTTGTGCGATGTCGTGGTAGTGCGACGTCATAGTTGCACTACTGCGTACCTGCTATTGAATATAGGACATAGGATACTAGGATGAGAGAGGATACTCAATCACAAATTCTTGAGAGATTCCTGGGATGACCCTTGAAAATCTCATTATAAATTCCAATTTAAATCCTTCCCCCTTGTTTTCGTCCGTTCTCACCTGTTGATATTGAGTTTGATTCTTGTTGACCAGTTGTTAACTTTAATTCTTGGTATCGTTGTTGAGTTTTGATTTCATGTCGAGATGAATTTTACGGGCTAAAATTTACGGTATCATCTGATGACATATATTGATGAGGACAGTGAGAAAGGTAAAACGTCTACTATGATTATGGAACCTAGAGTTTATTGCAGCCATATTAGCTTTCGTGACGAGAACGTAGGAACCTGACTTGGATGTACATACTGTAGTTATGAAACTTAGGGTCTCTCGTAGCCATACCGGTTGGCGTGGTGAGGATTCTAGATGACATGATTATAGAATTGCATACCTTAGTTACGGAACCTGTCGTTTATCGCACCTATGCTTACTGGCGTGGCGAGGATTCTGTGTGTCATGATTTCTGACAGACGTGTATGATTATCAGGTTGTATCTTAAATTGGTTCTTAAAATATCATCTCAAGACTTATCTATTTCTGTTATTCCAGGACTTTGTTCCCTCGCTTCTTTCTTTATTAGCAGTAAAGATACCTTCTGTCCTCAATCCGATTCCTTTTGAGCTTCTATCCCTGGAGGGTTCCTTGTTAAGTATGATAATTAGTGACTTGTAATTATGTCTGTGTCTTGAGTATTAGTATTGACTGAGTGTGACTTGTGAGTTTGTAAGTATTTCCTAGTTGGACATGTGAGCAGTAGGATTTAATCTAGAGTTAGCCCTTAGCCTAGTACCTTGTAACAATGGTTCTAGGAGAAGTGTCATTAGAGACTGAGAGTTAAGGAGAGTATAGAGTATCAGTGATAGTTCTCAGAGTTAGTATCAGAGCTAATTACCCGTCCTGGATAATCATGATTATGTAATTGAGTGATCTATGTAAATAATTAAGTATCAAGGAATTGTGTTAAAGATTAATGGAGCATGATATTCAAGTTGATGATTGATATCGGGCGTGTTAAAAGGTAAAGAAATTTATATGCATGAGGAGTTATAATGAGGTGTCCTGAGTAGAGAAATATCGGAATTGGTAATGAAAGTGGTGAAGCGTATCACGGATTAGTTTAATAGGCTTCAAAGGATTAAAGGAAATACATATACAACCATCGAGATGAGAAACCATATACATGCCCATGAGAGTAAAGAAACATGAGTGTTATAGTAGATACATGTAATCATGAGTTATAATGAGCTTGATGAGATAATCCATTAATGAAGCTAGTGATATAATACCAAGACTGCTAATGGTTCTATATCGAGGGTTAGTCGAGAACGACGCTCAAAATAGTAAGCACTCTGCGTGATGATAATCGGACGATATACCAGTTGACATAAATTGAAATCATGAAAGAAAACACAGTTGATGATAACTTTGATCATTGGAGGTAATGGTACAAGTGGTTCAGGCAGTACAATTTTAGTACACAATTATAGACACTAGATGCATTGAGTGCACCTTGAGTATCAGAGACCGTGAGCACTGATATGTACATTGTGGAGTTATAAATTAAAAGGTGGAAATAAGATGTTATTTTTAGAATAATAGAGGAGTGAGATTATGTCATTAAATTTTTGAGGATCTCAAATATGAATTCAATAAACATGGTTAAGGCTACAAAGATTTTAGGAGTGATTAAATTTTATTTCGATGTTGAGTATCTGATTTTGAGGAAGTATATACAATTTATTTTAAGTTGATCGAGAAGTTAAACCTTGACGATTATTTTGAAGATTAATTTTATGGTAGATGAGAGATATGAATATTAATATATGAGTAGATGATATACATGTGAAAGGATCTGTGGCTTGAGTATGCTTGAGATGGCACCACAAACAGACTTGGGTGTCCATCTAGAGTTGTATTGGAGAGAGCAGTGCTTAGTGTGTTGTGTTGCACTTGGCGTGCACTTGAGTGATAAGAACAACTAGTATAGACAATTACAGTAGGTAAGAGAGCTAGCAGTGGTTGTGCTTGTAGTAGAAACAGTGGTACCTAAAGGGATAGGAGTATCAAACCTTGAATGCATCATTGACCTATGATTGTGCTAGAGGTCCTTGGTATCAGATTTTAGTATTAATAAACAGGTGTGTGCAATACGGATATATTCATGGATTTTGTGGATGAATGATTAGTTCATATGGGTACCAGTGTACAGGAATAGGAATTAGATAATGAATGTGCTAGAGTTAAGAGTATGTTAGAGATAGGAGATACCGCAAGAAATATGTTAGCAGGTTCTTTCTTTTTCTCATGTTGTTTTGTCTTCTGATTGATTGATTCCCTAGTACCGTGGGTTGTATTCGTGATTTTTCTTGTTAGGATATAGTTAGTAGTACACCCAGACAGAGAATGCAATACTATGATAATACAGACCATAATCATGCATGTTTCCTCTAAGTTGTTTGTTGTTTGACTGTGGGTAAAATTTTTCTTAGACCATGATCGTTGGGGTTTTGACCATAAAAAGGATCTATGACAAGGTTATGACTTGACAAAATGGGACAAGATGATTAGAAATTCAAGGATAAGCATTCATGAGTTGATATACCAGAATTGCTGGATCATTGGTTTTACAAGGATCGAGATATGATTAAAATTGGAGGATAAACGCTAATTTAAATAAAGGATTAAAAATCTAACATGGCAGAATTGATGATTGTAAATTTCAGGAAGGTTGATTGTGATATAATTTATCATAATTAAATTGAGGAAATTTGAAAAATTATCAGTATATATATTTGATTGCAATATAGTAATTTAAATTTTATTATTGTGGACGTTGCATTTGAAGGATCCATAAGTGTCGTATTATTAAGTATTTTGAGGGAAAAAGAAAACAGAAGAATCAGATCATTGATGGATTATTGTTTGGATTCAGATTTTTGGGACGAGAATCAATACATTGATTGAAATCAAATTTGAGGAGTGGATATTAAATTCCGAGTATTGAACTATTAACTAAAATTTTCGAGAAATTTTTGATAAAAAAATAGACCTTGATTTTATTTCGAGGATTTTTTCTTTCGGAATGCAACAAATTCAGAATTTTTGAAAAGTCGTAAAAAGACATTGTGGATTATAACCTGATTTCATGGATGATGAATTTAAATTTTGAGAGAAATAATAATGTGTATGATAAACACTACTATGGAGATTTTAAATTTCGAGGACGAAATTCTTTTAAGGTGGGTAGACTTGTCACTACCACGACCCAAAAACAGGGGTAATTTTTGACTTTTTATAATATTTAATATTATGGTAGTTACAATTAGATAATTTCATGATAAGTTTTATTTTTTATTTTATTTAAAATAATTATGTGTGATGTGTAATTAAATATAGTGTTAGATGCAGTGTTCATTTGTTTTGAGCTAGCAAACTTGACCTAGAAGCCCAGTAGAGGAACACCTGTCCGAATTATGGGATTTTGAGGTTAAATTGTTTATTTTAGAATTAAGTTATTGGAGGTTGTATTTAATTACCGTATTTTTATTTAATTATTGCGCATTGTCTTTGCTTCGATATTTGGAGCACTACCCTAGCTTTTGTCTTCCAACAAGTTTCACAATCTTGCCCTAGACATGCCCGCCTTCTATTCTGCTATTTTTGTAACTCATAATTGTGCTCTCTGTACATTATTTCTAGCCGCACAAAAATCGTCGCGGATGTTATTTAATAAATTCCTATTTTGTATCGTTGTGCGTTCCAATCGAAAATTGGAGGCAATCTTGACCTATTTTTCGTGCGGCCCAAATTAGGGTAATATCATGTTCTGAGTCTTCTTCATTATTGGTATTGATGACCTGACCTGATTTTGGTCCCATGTACTCCTAATTAATTGTTGAACACAACTTGCATTTATTTCCAATTAATTTGAGGATACCATTTTATCTGATTCCGTAAATCCCAAATTAATTCCAGTGCCCTGCTAATTGAGCCCGTACCAGTCTTACAGTGGCCCCTGACCCTACAAAACACCGGACCCCGAATCGTCCGCCAAATTTTCGTCATTTTATGTGTTTGTACAATTTCCCGAATTTAAGGGGCTAAGATGCAATTATTCAATTGTAGGTGTCATCACCCCATTGTCCAAGACCAAATGGAAAGGTTATTTATTTGTGGACCAAATTGCATTTTTCCCCCACATGAAATTTCCTTCATGTTTAATCTGGACCACCCACTTAATTGGGTGCATCCTCACCATTAGATGCACGACCCTCTTCCCTATATAATGTCACATCTACCCATTTCCCTAGAAAACCCTAATCCCCAAGCAAGCCCCATATTTCTTCTCCTACGTATGAAAATTTTTCTTCTTCTTCCATTCTTCTTCTCTTCTTCTCCTTCTTTTCTTCTTCTTCCTTTCTTCATTTTTGAAATTTAAATTTGAAGGAGGGGGGGAATACTGTTCAGTTCCCCCCATACTGCTGCTGCCGCACCTACTGTTCCCGGCGGCATCTCCCTACTCCGCCGAACTCCTCCCGCTGGCAGCCGCTGCTCCCCATTCCCTCTGCCGCAGTCCGACGACCGAGTCCCCTACTCCGGCTACTCCTCTCCCATCTCCTCCCTACTGTCGATCTCTTCCGGCGACCCCGCACCAACTGCTCCCCGACCTTCCCTCATCTCCGGCCCGTAGCATTTCCGGTGGACTGCTCAGTCCTCCGACCCGACCGTTGCTAGCGTCGGCTCGGCTGCTCCTCCCTCTGCTGAGAGCTCCGCCGACCTGCTGCCCGCTGCACTCCGATTTCACCGTACTCCGGCTACCCTCCCTCTGCCGTTCTTCCCGGAGCTCCTCCCCACTGGAACCGCTGCTCTGCGTTCACCACCTCGGCTTCATTCATCCATCATCTTCCTCCACTGCGAAGAAGCTTTGCCGAGTCAATCACTTCATCTTTCACCGATAAAATCCTTTCCCACTACGTTCCTTTACATTGTAGTTAATCTCCTTGATCATGAGTATCGATACTTATTTAGTATTATAGCATGTGTGGTGTTATGTGAGTATATTAAGAATATGAGGAAGAAGGGATGGAGAGGCAGCAGTTGATATGGGGAAGGTGATTTTGAGGAGGATCCAATGGGTACAGATCAGTAGGAGTTTTAGAAAAACATAGAAACGATGATGATATACACTTGCATGCCACTATTCATGACCATAATAAACTTTCTTTACCCCTCCTTGTTCACACGACACCACTCTTTAGATGTTGTCAATTCTTTTAACTAGTAAATGGCAAGATGTAGAGTTGAGTTTATATGGAGACTAGTGTGGATATGCTGTTGTGTGAACAAAGAAGAAGAAGAAGTCGTGTTGAAGTAATATTATGCGTGTTGTTTTGTGAAGACAGTGGGTGGATATCAATGATTGATGGAGGAAAAATATAGTGGAAGAGAAACTGTGTGCCCTCCATTCCTATGGGTACAATAATCATTAGGTTCTCTTTTATATAAAGCCCTCATTGTTTTCCATATTTGCATAAGATTTCAATAATTAAGAATTGGAGCATTAGTTGTTAACAAGTTGTATTACCAATACTTAGTATATATTAAATATTTTGTTATCAAGTACTTATTACATACCGTATACCATATTTGTTATATATTATATACCAAATTTGTTAACAAATACTTATCGTATATGATATACCCTTATTTTGTAAGCAAATACTTACTGTGTATTATATACATTTATTTTGTTAACAAATACTTTGTAAGTATTATTTGCCATTATTTTTAGCAAATACTTGTTATGTATGTATGTATGTATGTATGTATAAGAAATTTTATTTATAGAAGTATAGGTATTTTGTACGTAAGTTTCGTACCTATATGTTAAGTATTTTGTTATATGTTTGTATAAGTAAATTCACATAAGTATATATTTGGTAATTTTGAATGCTTAATTATTAATTACATAAAAATATATGTTTTATGTAAAAAGAAAAGAAAAAAAATGTTTTCTTATATATATACATATTCATATTTACAGTTAGGGTGTTACCATATATATACTATAATAAAACCCTAATTAGGAACTTGTTCGTAGGTATGTATATACTGTGTGATGATTTGGTTGTTTGAATTGGGCTCTGATAGATTACTTGAGGACTGTAGCTACTGTATTTCGTGCCTAGACTTGGATATGACTTTTGGTACCTGCATTCTCAGCTCGGATTGGATGAACCCAAGGACTGTTGGATCATCTAGACGATATTCGGGAACAGGACATTGGTGTTACCAGCTAAGGACCCCAGGCGAGTACATTCTCTGATTAGTTTCTAATTTATGATATCTCCTATGTTCACTGTATCTAGTGTAAATATCCATGTTCCTGACACGTTGGTTACACGGATTGGTATACACGGATCTCGTCATGAGATGTTATTCCTTATTCATGGTGTAGCTTGTACAAGACTTGTTTCCTTGATATCTTGTGCATGTACAGACACTGATTTCCGGGGAGATTTGCTACCTTCCTAGGGAATCCCGTGCCATAGCGTACCATGATTGGATCTACTATACCAGTCGGGGGTGGGGAGTATTTTAGTGTAGATATGTGATCATACCCAACTTTTCATGCATCATAGCTCACCCCACATCTCACGTCGGGTGCGGCCTGACCATCTCCGTGCCTCATAGTTGTTACGTGTGATTAGCCTGACCTCTACATGCATCATAGCTAACCAACGGTTAGCCTGACCTTCGTGAATCATAGCTAATCACATGTAACCAGCCTGATCAAGTTCCCAAGCCGATCACATATTAAAGCTAGTACTCACACACTTAGTCATAGAATTCTTGCTCATTGACATATTGTTCTTTTCCTGCATTTACTTACAGTATTTCCAGTATTTCTCTCATTATACATTTCTCGTACCTATACATGCATCTGGTATGTTTCCATCTAGAACTGCTACATAGTTTATGTCATTTATATAGAACTGCTATTTAGAGATGTACTTTGCTCCTTCCTGACTGGAAAATATTTTTTCCAGACTGTGACCTTAGTAGACTGGTTTCCGACACACTTGGGGAATTGGATGTTACTGATTGCAGGTATGATTATTGTGTCATTAGACTTGTGTGGTATTCTTTTACTTCTTCATTTTCCTATCGTGCTGCAGTTGTGATTGAGTATTTCTAGATTTATTTTATTATATCCACGTCTCCTTATAGAGTTGGATACTAGCGTGAGATCGTTTAGATAGTACTTGACCTAGACAGCGTTCTACCGCCGATGCTGCGGCGTAGGCTGGACGTACCCACGCTCTCGTGCCCCTAAACTGGGTGCGGGTCGTGACAAGATGGCTTGTTCCTTCTGTTCACATCAGTGAGCATACGGATGTTGGGAACCATAGTTTTCCTTGTGCCACCTATATACAATAGGTTGGCCATCTGGGTGGCGGATAATCCCCGAGGAGGGTGTCTTTTCGCAAATTGAGCCTTCTTTAGGCTGAGGGACTTCCCCTGGCATAATTTGGAGCTCTGCTCAGGCTGGCATAAAGCTGCGGATGTCCTCAGTCGGCCATCAGCCTCTCGCATAATCCGGAGGACAGGCAGATTCTTCCCTTGCTGGCGTAAAGGCCGAGAAGTTGTGCAGTCTGCCACTTTCTTTCCCTTGCGTAGATTGCAGGGATCATCTGCTTTTTCGTGGAGGGCAGATGCATTTTTATGCGCGGAGTGCATTTGGAATTTCTGATTTGGTGCTAAGGCATTGTCAGAAATTCTGTCTGACCTGTCCGCGACCGGAGACTGGATTTTACGCTCAGAGCGCGGAGTAGGCTTCGGGACTAGCGCTGAGGCATTGTCTGAAGTTGTGTCTATTCCGTCAGGGACGGGAGACAGAGTTTTACGCACAGAGCGCGATGTATACTTCTGGATTACACTGAGGCATTACCAGAAGTTTTGTCTATTCCATCAGTGACGGAAGACTAAATTTTATGCGCAAGGCGCGGAGGGAGCGAAGCTACCACCTCGTTGGTCGGAGAGGTCTGAGAGTCGACAGGAATGATAGGGGATGTCTTGGGCATCCAGACCTTATGCAGCTTCCTGTTGTCTTGGACAGAGAGAGAGTGAGAGCTACCCCCTGTTCGAAGCATATCTTCATAGGCAGACTGGTCGAACTGGACGACCAGGGTCTTCTTTATGGATCCCACGGATACTACATCGTGTTGAGCAATTGCTTCCTCATCAAAAGAGAAAGATATCCCCAGTAGAGTCGTCATCTTGTTGTTTGATAAATAAATGAAAGATATGGAAACGAGGTTTTTATACGAAAACCTGCTATTATGTTTACAAACAAGAAGTACAATTAATCCTATACGAGGCTGTCTAGTACAATTTTTTAATCTGGATAAATATTGCTATAGGAGTCTGATCTGCAGTCGATCACTTTGTCCCTTGGACCACACGATGATGAAGAAGTGTTGTAGAAGACAGAAAGCAGCTTCGGAGGTTGCTGAAGAGAATTAATGCTCGATGCCAAAGTCGTCGATCACTACTCTTTGCTTGAGCTCTGGATTCTTCTCTCTCTCGACCGTTTTCTCCACCAATTTTCGACCTTCAAGTCTTTGACCCTCAGTTTTCTCGACCTTCCAATCTTTGACCAATTTTTTGACCTTTTCTCTCTGTCAATAGAGGTCTCTATTTATAGAGTTTTAGTGACAGTGACCACTCAGTCGGCGTAAAAACCGAGTAGTAAAAAGTACAGCACCCTTTTACACGATGGTTAAAATAATCGTTGCCCGCGTATAGATGACCTTTTGAATGAGCGTGTGACGCATGTCCAATTAAGAGACAATGCGTATAACTGCTGCGAAGATCACTGCATAAAAGCCACGTAGGTAGTTATCCCTCGCGTAGAAAAGGTTGGCGTAGAAGCCAATAACTGTCACCATGGCGTAGAAGCCAAGTAGGCATAGAAGCCGAGTAGGCGTAGAAGCCGAGTAGGCATAGAAGCCGAGTAGGCATAGAAGCCGAGTTGGCGTAGAAGCCGAGTAGGCGTGGAAGCCGAGTGGGCGTAGAAGATAGCTGATCCTCCTCCCCTAACTGAGGCCTTGAGCGAATTCTGGACCGAATAGCCTTAATACGCGCCAATGCAAATGTAGCCTGAGTTGGCGTATTCCAAGCAGATAGCATACAGCGTGCTCCTATAGCGTAATGTGCCAAAGTGATGATGTGGACGTTTTAGCCAAAATTACGACTTTTGGAGATATAATCAAATCTCTTGCATTAAATACAGAGATCTGCCCCCATCCTGCGCATTAAATACAGAGGCGAGTCTTCAAAGATTTGCCATCATTCTGTGCATTAAATGCAGATACGCGCCTCGAACCCTACACGAAGAGCAACTGACGACGTGGCAGTTTGTTTGCCTTCTATGGAGCGTAAGAAGCTCATGTCTGCCTGTGTAAAACTAGGCAGCGTATTCCGGAGGCGTATCTCGAAGATTTGCCATCATTCTGCGCATTAAATGCAGAGGCATGTCTCGAAGATCTGTCACCATTCTGCGCATTAAATACAGAGACGTGCCTCAAGCTCCGCCATCACTCTGCGTATTAAATGCAGAGACGTGCCTCGAGCTCTGCCATCACTCTGCGCATTAAATGCAGAGACGTGCCTCGAGCTCTGTACGAAGAGCAGCTTTTGGCGTGGCAGTCTGTTTGTCTTCTGCAGAGCGTAAGAAGCTCATATCTGCATGTGTAAAACTAGGCAGTGTATTCTCTTGTATGCGTAAAAGTAGTTTACGCCAAGGAGATGTCACTAAATGACAGTCTGGGTCGCTGTGTCGTATCATCATTATAGCCGTCGTCTGGGTAGTCGTGCAGTACCCTTTGTCTGGAGTTCAGACGTCAGGTTCACTACATGATTTGATTGGTTCATTTTTAAGAATACGAAGCGTTCCTCGTATACTTCAATGCTGCATTAAAAGCGGATGAGTTTTATGCCATAAAGGCGATATAGCACCCTTTTTACGCTGAAGCAGCCCGGACATAATGCATTACGCGGATGGTCCTTGAGTTTATATTTTACGCTTTGCTCAGCGAAAAAGCTCTGTTGCACGTTGATGGCTCTGAAGTCATCTTTTTACGCTGCCCAGCATCAACATGCTGCGTATAGCTATCCAGCGTATTTTTTATGATTCTACAAACATGTGTGAAGGGTTTTATTCCTCTTGAAGTCTTTACCTGTAATGCCCGATGCACAGCTAGACGGCGGAGCACTTCGTTCAGAACGAGGCTCGTTTGGCCTAGTAGGAGTCGTTCATGCTTGAGCAGAAGAGCGAGATGATGAAGCAGTTTTCTTTCCCTTAGCATCGGAGGTCTATTTTGTGCCATGGCGAATCTAAGAGTTCTCAGAAAGAGACGAAGGGTTTTTGCAGAGACAGATGAAGGGTTTTTCTCTCTCATGACCTAGGCCTATTTATAGAGTTCAAGTGACTCTCTGAATCCTTAACCAAATCCTATTTTTAATAGTCGGTTATGATTTGGGACCACGTCAGCTGAACATTTGAAAGGGAGACAGATAGTCATACTGCATAACAGATCTACGATTTTACGCTCAGAAGCTATTACGCTTAAAAGCTACAGATCTATGATTTTACGTGCATCTTAAATTACGCGAAACAACAGTTAACAAAATACGTGTATATATTGGTAATCTGAGTTTTACGCTCAAAAAAGCCAGTTACAAGAGTCAAATTTGACCATTTCATCCTTCATTCAAAGTATTTCAAATTACAAGGAATTTGAAAACTTTGAAGGGTGTCGTGTAGAAGCATAAAATATGCTGGGGAATCGTATGCGTACTATAAAGTCAAAACCTCCAACATACAAGAAGTCCGCATAAAATAGAGCTTCAGAGATGTTTAGCGTAAAGCAGAGCTTCAGAGCTGCTCGCGTAAAACAGAGATTCAGAGCTGTTCTCGTAAAGCAGCGCTTCAAGGCTATTTTGGCATAAAAGGTTGTTTTACCCTCCCGCATAATGTTTAAACTAGGTTTGTTTTTAATGCAGCGTAAAGTTGTACGAGGAACTCTTCATATTCTTCGGATGAATTTGTTAGACGAAACAGTGAACCTGACTCCTGACAAAAGTACCGCACGATGATCGAGAGGACGGCTGTGATGATGATTTTGCACTCAGACCCAGGTTATAGTTTAGTGACACAAGTCGTATTTTATGCTCAAGACTAGAGTTTTCTGAATATGCTGCCTATTCTACATTCACAGAAATGAGTATTTTACGCTCAAGACTGGAGTCTTCTGAATACGCTGCCGCCACGTCAAAAGTTGTTTTCTGCACAGAGCTCGAGGCATATCTCTGCATTTAATGCATAAGATGAAGGCATATTTCTGCATTAAATGCACGAGATTTGGTTCTATTATTTTGATTTTATCATGACTGGGAGAGCTAAAATTATGGCTAATACGCTCACATCACCATCCTTGCATTTTACGCCAACCAGGCTATTTTAAACTATAGGAGTACGCCGTATTTTATCTCTTCGAAATATGCCAGCTCAGGCTATATTTGCAAAGGTATGTGATAAGGCTATTTAGCCTGGAATACGCTCAAGACCTCAGCCGTGATGGATGATTGACTGGGAAAGCTAAAACTGTGACTAATACGCTCACATCACCATTCTTGCATTTTATGCCAATTAGGCTATTTTCAACTATAGGAGTACGCCGTATGCTATCTCCTCGAAATACGCCAGTTCAGGCTATATTTGCAAAGGTACGTGATAAAGCTATTTAGCCCAGAATACGCTCAAGACCTCAGTCGTGATGGATAATTGGCTATTTTACGCTGGGTATCTACTATTCATGCATTATCGAGTTTTACGCAGAGTTTGGTTTTTACGCCAATAGGACAATTATTTGGCTTTTACGGCAACCATCTTTACGCGGGAGAAGTTACCTACGTTGCTTGTATGCCATAATCTTCGAGAAGCAGTTATACGAGTTACCTTATAATGGGGCACGTGTCATACGCAGATTCAGAGGATTATTTGAATATGGGTAGCAGTTATCATAACCGCAGCATAAAGGAAGTCTTCTTCTTTACAGTTTGGTCTTTTACGCCAACAAGACAGCTATTTGGCTTTTACGCCAATAAGACAGCCATTTGGCTTTTACGCCAACATGACAGTTATTTGGCTTTTATGCCAACCATCTTTACGCAAGGAGCAGTTACCTACGTGGCTTGCATGTCGTGATCTTCAAGAAGCAGTTATACGCAGATCTAAAAGATTATTTAAACGTGGGTAGCAGTTATTATAACCGCCGCGTAAAAGATGCAACTTTCTTCACAGTTTGGCTTCTACGCCAACTGGACAGTTATTTTGACTGATCTCTATAAATAGAGACCTCTGGTTACAGGGGAGGGGGATAAAATAAGGGGATCAGAATCAGAGACCCCTGGTCACAAGGAAGGAGGGAGGCACAGAAGAGAGATCAGAGACAGAGAGCCTAGACAGAGAGTGTTGATTGATAATTTTGTCAACGAGAATTCAATCCCACTTGCAACCTTTGAAGCTTCTTCTTCTTCTAAAGCACTTCTTCATCATCGTGTGGTCCAAGGGACAAAGTGATCGACCGCAGATCAGACTCCTATAGCAATTCTTCCCCAGAATCATTTTTATTGTACTTAACATCCTCGTATAGGATTAATTATACTCTTTTTCTTGTTTGTAAGCAAAAAAAAAAGAAAGGTTTCGTATAAACCCTCTTCTTCTCTCATTTTTGTTTATTCAAACACAGTCGTCTGTTTGTATTACAAGTAGAACATAAGTACAATAACATAAGCACAAGCCCAAGATTCTGGAAAGTATGGCGGTGGATGTTGCACCCCAATCCCGTAAGGGCCGATCGTCCTCGCTTGGTCCCTACAGAACCGATCATCCTCGCTTGGGCGCGATGTTGTGCAAGCCTAAGTTTTACTTGCACCAGGCAGCGTACCTACACAAGACACAAGTTAGACAAAAATATACATATATAGGTACAAAGAAAAATACAGAGAACCAAAGTTGAACACATTTGATAGGCACACAAAATACTTTCTTTTATTGAATATTGAAGATTTGGATTACAAAGTGCTTACTTGGCTGAGTTACAAAATATGTCTTAGAAGGCTTACAACTCTTTTTACATTCCCAAAACTAGCCACAACGTCCAAATATTACATCCTTGTAGTAGGACCAAAAATAGCAATACATCTAGCAGAAGAGGAGTAGCCCACTAGAGAGGAAAGCAAAGGAAGTAGCACGAACACAGTCCTACGGAAGGATGCGCGAATACTGATTCAGATTCAAGATGCTTGCCAAACTCTCGCTCCCAGTACCTGGATAATGCCCACAAACATGGATCACTACTACTACATGTACTGGTGAGCGACCGTGGCCAAACTCAGCTTAGAAATCTACATTAAGTAAGCATATAAAGCTAGCATTATTAGGTGATCTTCCTGGTTGTCTAGTTTCTTTTTAACAATTCATGTAAGAAAACATAGACGATGTATAGCATATGCATATGATAATTCTTACCTACGGCCGAGCAATTATCATTGCAGCAGACACACAAGTTAGCCACAATTTGTATATGAATAACTTATGAATCATTACAGGCACCAAGTGTTAGGTATGTAAGAAGGTAAACCTAGCATGCACCCTAACTATGTGATGGTCCATGGGTAGCCCATGATTAGCAGCGGGACCCAAGGTTCAGCTCTTCACTAGCACGCGCATGGGTCAACAATTGTGACTCAAAGTTTAGCTCTCCACCAACGCACACGAGTACTAGCAGCTGTGACATCATGGACTCCGCACAACACTAATAGATATATCGCCCCACTAGACCACCAGTGGGCTGTACCCTCAGGGCAATCCAAAAATCTCTTCCGGACCGAGCGATTCCTAGTGCCCCAGGAACCGTTTGAGAGACGAGACCTTGTTGCACAAGTTGTCCGAGACCAATTCATGACATGAAACATCTAACAGATATAACACTACATTACACAGTTCGAAGAAATGAGCACACAATTTCCATCTCTTAATTCTTATCTCATATATCACATTCGAAACATAAGGACTTGCCATATTCAGGTTGTGCAGCAAAGGGACAGAGAACATGCAACATAATTTGATTACAAAAGCATAATTCTAGAACTTCAAGCATGCAGTTCATTTCTTTAGCTTATCTTTTTAGTGAGGCAACATTAAATAAGTGAACTAGAGATTCTTTTATTAGGCATATAGACTAAAGGATTCATCGAAGGGCCTAAGCCACTCACCGAATGAATCGAACGAGAGGATGGGGAAGCCTTAAGCGACGTTTACTCTTTGGTTATACGTAAAAATACAACAATACTTGGTTAGCATACTTCAATCTCTATCCCTTACGATTCAAAAAGAATGCGCAAGCGAGAAAGCAAAATCATGAAAACCAAGTCATCGAAAGCAACTCAAAACCAAGAAGCAAAGCTTCCAAAGAAAACTCTTGGACTTATTTCAATAGAAGCCGTTTGATCAATTTGAAGGGTTTATTGCACTTAGTCCATGTTGATTTGGCGGTAAGGTTTCTCCGAGACTCGATTCTCAACCGAGTCAAAGTAGCAAGTGTTCCATAAGTAATAGTTCGGAGAGGGACATTATATACTACCCCCCTGGGAATAAGTTTTGTCCTCGAAACTTAAGAGATCAAGGAGGCAAAGATCAAAGCATCAAGAGTTCAAAGGAATCAGACTCACCAACATCGTGCCCACTATCATCACGCTCTATATTCAACTGATAAACTCTTGGCCTCCTTATCTGATCAGCTAGATCAAGAGCAGGACCTGGAGGGGTATGAGTCTCAATCCCATTTGCTACCAAGGCCTTAAGGGTTGGGCAATCATGGATTATATGATATAATTTTCCACACTTAAAGCACCCCTTAGTAATATGACGACATGTTTCTCTGGTGTGACCCAAACAGCCACAGAAGCTGCACACTTTTTTGTGGTTCTCACCTGCATCGGCCTGTTTCTCTATATCGGCCTTTTTTCACCATTGTGGTATCTTTTTGTATGAGGGTTTCAAGGAGCCGATGCCTTCTCCGGAGCACTTCGTGGCATGAACTGCTCGTACTACACGGCTTCCTCAAAAGCTTGTATGTATATTTTGCACTCCCGGTTTATAACATCTTTTCTCAGATTATCTTTTAAGCCTTTTATGAACCGATGTGTGCGGGCTCCCTCATCAGGAATTATTGAGCTAGAGAACTTAGCAAGTTTGGAGAATTTTGACTCATAATCTTAAACGAACATGCTCCCTTGCTTAAGTTCGGTAAACTCGTCTTCTTTCTTTTGCCTGACAGCTGGCGGGAGATATTGTGCAAGAAATGCTTCCTTGAACATTTCTTAAGTGATCTTACCATCCTAATGCTTGGTGGCTAGATCTGCTTTCTTCATTTCCTACCAGTCATGTGCACGTAATCGCAGCTGCATATCTGTACACGCCACCCTCTTGTTTGCAGGTATTGAAGCAAACTTAAACAAGCTCTCCATCTTTGCGATCCTGTCCATTACCTTATCTAGCATAGTCCTGCCTTTGAACTCCAGAGGGTTCAACTTCAGAAATTCAGCACCTTTAAAGGTAGACTTCCTGGCCGTACATCAAGGCTCGTTAGTTTCTGCTAATCCTGCTCCCTGAGGCATGGTCGGGACAATTGCAGGTATTGCGGCAGTTCCCGATGCACCACTGTGTGCCACCAGTGTTGTCACAATCTGAGTCAAAGAGTCAAGCTGCTATTGTTGTGCCAAGGCTCTAGCATCAGCCCATTGTTGTAGAGTTTTAAACCGTTCCTGTTGGGCTACATGCCTCTCACTTTAATTTTCAAACTTTGCAATCAGCCTATCGATTTGGTCATCGCTCATGCTTGCGGTGCACGATTTCCCTGGGTTACTTGTTACAGACATCTTGCTGCAAAAGAGAGTAGCTTGCATTAGTCTCAGAACGTATTATGGACTTATTGTATGGGACGTTGGGTTTTTATACTCTTAGGGACATTTCATACTCTCGATTTACTTCTTATAGATTCGAAATCAATTTTCAAAATTCGGGACTTTTGAAATCGCTTGAAAACTCATATCATTTTCTGTAAACTCCCTCACCCAAAATTAGGTCTACTTAGCATAGAAAGAGAAACTAGGGCTATTTTATATCCAATTAGAAATAGAACATGGCATTTGATTTAACTATACAGTATTTATATCATCTAGTGCACCTTACCGTTGCTTCGATAATTGGACTACCTCACTAGCCATTGCCTTCCTACAAATTTCACAATATTTTCCTAGACGTGCCCGCCTTCTATTCTGACCTTTGTGTAACATATAATTGTGTTCTCTTGTGCTTCATTTTAGCCGCATAATATTCGTCGCGGACGTCTATTACTTAATTCTAAATAATTCCAACTTTGTATCCTTGTGTGTTCCAATCAAAATTGGAGACACAATCTTGATCCATTTTGCGTAACCCAATTTATGATAATATTCTACTCTGAATCCTCTATGACCATGATACTTGTGTCCCACAAAATTTTATCTCCATGTACTTCTAATTAATTCCAGAACCCCTTGCGTATTTATTTTAATTAATTTAAACCCAATTTCCATCTTTGTGTAATTTTCCAATTGTAGGGCACTTTTATGCAAAAGTGCATTTAGGTGTCCACACCATTGGACAATATATGAAGAAAATTATTTTTTCCTTCACATAGATTTTTTCCATGAATTTTTGGAGTGTGCAACGCGCAACATCGCCCCCATTTAATCCTAGCCATTGCAATTGAATAATGTAATTTTTAGCCCTCCAAACATCGCCATGAGAGCCAAGGCCCAACCCAAGAGGATGTTGACCAAAGTCAAATTTTCCTAGGTCAAACCAACCCTGCTTATATGTGTATAAATAATTATTTTCCTATTTCTTTCCCCACATCAAAAATCCTAACCAATTACCTAGCCGATTTCTTCTCCCTATCCCCATCTCATGTTCACTCTCTTCCTCCTTCCTTCAGCCTCGCCGGAGCCACCTCTTCCCCCTCGCCGGAGACCGAAGCCACCGGCCACCCAGCGCCCTGACCTCCTCTCTCTCATCTCCTCCACGCTGAACCACAACCCGCTGGATCCTCCTCCGCCTCTGCACAACGACCTCGCCGGACCTCCCCGCGACCTGTACCCTATCGACTGCAACCTCCCCACCGCCTGAGACCAACCCTGAACCTCCCTCACCACCGCTCAGAGTCACCTTCCCTATGCCGAGCCCCCGCTGACAGCCAACTCTGGCAACTTCCACAGCCGTCCTCCGTCGACTGAACCACCATCACCTCCGTCCAGCATCACCATCGACCACCACACCACCATTAATCCCGGCCACCTCATCCCTGTCCTCTCCTTCCTCCTCCCTGAGTAATACCACCACCACCTCCCATCATCCCTGACATCGACCCCATCCTCCCTGCTCGACCTCCTTGGTCGGACCTTCCACCTGGCCGGATTTTGGTGAACAGCGTTATCTCCCATCATCACCTTCACCATAATCATCGCCTCACCATTGTCATCACCTTCACCATTTTCATCATTGTTATCATCATCATCGCCATCGTCGTCTTCGTCATCACCTTAACTATCATCATCACCGTCGTCAACCTCATCATCGTCACCGTCATTCCCGTACGCGTACCCCGAGGATATACCGGATTATTCTGTGTGACTTCTGGAGCAGGTTATTGGTACTACGTAGCTTCATGCCAAGCAAATATACCTTGCCTTATTGTACTGTTTAAATTCAGTTATATATTTAGGTACATATTTATTATTTTAGATTATATAACTTTGCACGTCCGAGACAGACTCGGGTGCAGTCAACGAAGGCGTTGACGTTAGGACTAGTGTCTGACCTAGTGTCTAGTAGACCCACCTAAAGTTATGAAGTTATCAGTATGACTCCCCAGGCCTTGTCACGTATCATTACACATCACAGAGTGAGTTTATGTAGGGACGCGTGCCTCATGCTCGACTGGCCATCGGTGTGAGCCACACGTATCACGGTATTTAGCTTAGTTGTTTATTTCTTTAGAGACTTGCATTATAGTACGAGATGTCCACGTCGTGTTCGTGACTTGTACATTTGTATTAGGCGGGGAGGACGACTAATAGGCGTATGGGACACCCACCTCCTTTATTGCAGATACCGCACTCCTCGGAGTTGTATGGGCGTATATATATTTTGTAGATACCACGTTCCTTATAGTGTTGGACGTTATTTTACAGATACCTCATTCTTCAGAATGATGGACATTGTAGATACCACACTCTAGAGAACATTAGACGTTAGGCCTACGCCTACCCATACGTACCAAAGTTGTCTTCATATTGCATTCACTTAGATGGTTAGCGCACCCTTTTATTTATTCAGTATTTACTTTATGGCATGCTTCTATGTATCTTGTTATGTCCCTCTGAGGACCTGGTCCCTTTTCAGGTGTAGATGTTCATGAGTATTCGCAGGAGTGCAGATCCAGACTGGTTACTTACATTCCGAGGAGGTCTTCTCTTCGAGTCTCAATGGTTGATAGTTGTTGTACTTATATTATATTTGTCCTTTTTATTCTATATTCTAATTCGGTAGTGGATTTGTTTCCATCCGACTATCATCTTTAGATACTTTACATTGAGATCTAGTTTCATAGATACTGGTTATTTATTTATATTTGATTTTATGGATGAGATTAGATTATACCCTGTGACTTGTGATAGTTTTTACCACTTGTGAATTATTATTCATAATACAGCATACGCATGTGTTATGGTTCCATATATTGGAGTTGCTATATACATGCGGTTGGCATGCTTACGTACCCTAGTCCTACGTATTCTGGGACTGGGGCATGGCATATTTTTACTAGTAGCCCATGCAGGTCAGAGCATATTGTCTCGGTTAAGTTACTGTACCGAGCAAGCCTACACCTAGGATTAGAGTATAGGATCTCATCCACAATTGACTATGACTTATCTTCCTTCCAGTCTGTTCTATTTAAATAATTGTATCCTGCTTGATTTATGTGCTTCCCTAATAGTTTCTTGAGTATAGCCTTCTCCTAGAATATAGAAGTCCCTATTGTTAGATAATAAGTAGGGTAACCTTTCTATCAAGAGTACAACTAGGATAATGACACATCACTGAGTTAGAATACTTAATGAACCCTAGCATCCCTAACCTATAGGTTGATGTACCATTATCCCTGGATAATTAGGGATGACTTGAGAGTAGTATAGACACAACTAGAGTGAGTTATAAATTTAACCATATTATTTGACCCTAGCATTGAGTGACCAATAGCAATCCAAGGCTGAATATTAGGACCAAAACTTAACTTTTATAGTGAGATAGTATGATAGAACTATAAATTTATATTCTTGTCTTGATATTAGCAAACAGTGCCTTAGGAAGCCAAGAGGAATGAATATGACATTTCCCTTGATCATATCTCGAACATAGATATTAGCATACCACCTTCCCGTAGGAAAACCATGATATTATCTAGAGTCCCTCTATTTTTCAATTCAAATATTGTTCCTCTGAAAACTTAGCGCTCGCTATATTTGTGCGACGACTAAATTATGTTCTTCTTTTCTTTATCCTTCAGCTAGTGCCATATAACTCTTATGATTGTAGGCCAAGTGATTTTATTTTATGTTAGGATATATAGTTTGGTAATTATAGTTTGCTATACTTAAATTCTGAAAATTTAGTGCTTGGTAGTTAGAGCTTGATAGTTTTGAGTTGTTCTTTTAGATTGTGACTTGATGTTTATCCTTTAGTTTAAATCACATAATTTGTAACCACATCTCAATACAAGTTATATCCCCTTTTCCCTTGAAGGCTAGTAACTTTTCCATACCTACTATTGACACCCTTGTTCTATAAGCTCTACGACTAAGACTTAAGATGACCATTACCTATATAATGCAATAGGATACCCTAATCAGTACCAAGATCTTTCCCTCGTATACCCTAACGATAATTTCTACTTTATTTATAAGGACCAAGTTATTTTGTAGAATCTCCTTTAAGGCAGTTGCAGTATTAGTTTATTATTTTAAGTTAGGTAGTATGCCTCACAACATAGTATCACATAGTCCTCGGGACCCATTAATGTGGTATAATTGAATGACATTAACTATATGCTTGCATAAGACGATAGTGTTTATCCCGACTGTAACACTTAGAGGTCCATATCCTATTTGGTCGACTTGTGACTTAGACAAGGAGTTAGTATGACAACTATAGAGAATGTAAAGTCTTATCTTTTCTTTTTCTTTTTTGTGAACTTGAATTATTTTGTACCTCCTTTCATCATAATCCAGCGTATTTATATTTTCTAAACTACCGTGACTTATGCTGCTATTTTATAGCCTAATTTTGCAAGCTTATTCTTTTATCGAGCTTGTTTATGATATATATGTTATTGGGGACGCCTACTAATATATTGTCTAAATTAGAATCAGTGTATTAGGGTCTAGACAACCTTAGTGCGCTTGGTTCGCTCTTCGCATGACTGCTTTACGTGGATTGAGATATATAGTTGACTAGTAGATAAATATACCTGCCTCTAGACATATCTGAGCATATCATATCGGTTACATAACTGTTCTAATATGAACATGCGAATAGGAATTTACCAAAATAGGATTTTAATCCACAACTGCCCTGACAACTTTATTTTTGAATTCTTTAATCTCCTTGAACCTCGTACTTGTATTCTATCACCTGCCCCTTGAACTCTTTATTATTGTTCTCCGTCTTCCCCTATTTCGGAAAGATGAATGCTCGTGCTTGGTGTAAGTTTGATATACAGATAGTACTAGATATACCCCATAGGCCAACCACATTATTTGATGACTATCTTTGGTAATAAAGGGCATATCTATCTGATATATTTGGTATTAAAGTTTTGAGGATTGAATAACATGATTAAATAATTCGAGGAATAGCTTTCTTAGAAGTATAGCCTTATGTGATAGATGGGTAAATTCTAAGTTGGGTAGAAATTGTATTGTTAACTTGCCATGAAATACTTTTAGATTATGATCAAGTTAGATTAGATTGGGAGATTCAAGTCATTTTAATTTTCAAAAATTTTAAAAGAAGGATTAAGATGATGATTTAATGAATTTTAAAACCCTTGATATGGCGAACCAAATAATTATAATTTGAGTAGGATTTAAATTTTGAGAATTAGAGGTTGAATCATCGATTTAAATCTTGAGAGAAATAAATAGAACTCTAAATATGAACATGGTCGGATTAAATTCCAAATTTGATGATTTTAATTAAAAATTTAATTTTGATTGTTGGATCACCTATTTGAAATATTGAGGATGTAAATTGAATTAAAAAATTGAAGAGTACAGAATTTTCAAGTTGAAAATTAGGAGAAATATTTGATTAGAATTATTTCTAAAGGAGGTTATGATAGCTGGAGCTCATGATATAAAATTAATATACGTTATTCTTGAAGATGTTATATGGATTTAATTTAAATTTGGATGTTAATTATTTGAAAAAGTTAGAAGAGATTACGATTGGTTGAATTTTGAATGAACAGTGATTATCTTAATTTTGAAGTGATTATGAAGGATCTGATTAGAATTTAATTATCGCAAAGAGATTGCGATTGACTTGCCTTATTTACGTGAGGAATTAACCGATTATGCCTTATTTTAATTTCGAGGATAAAATTATTCTAAGTTGGGTAGATTGTAAACTCTTCCATCCAAAATTAGGTCTACTTGGCATAGAAAGAGAAACTAGGGCTAGTTTGTATCTAATTAGAAATAGAATATGGCATTTGATTTAACTATACAATATTTATATCACCTAGTGCACCTTACCGTTGCTTCGATAATTGGAGCACCCACTAGCCATTGCCTTCCTACAAATTTCACAACCTTGTCCTAGACGTGCCCGCCTTCTATTCTGACCTTTGTGTAACTTATAATTATGTTCTCTTGTGCTTCATTTTAGCCGCATAATATTCGTCGCGGACTTCTATTACTTAATTCTAAATAATTCCAACTTTGTATCCTTGTGCGTTCTAAACGAAATTGGAGACACAATCTTGATCCGTTTCGTGCAACCAAATTTATGATAATATTCTACTCTGAATCCTCTATGACTATGACACTTGTGTCCCATAAAATTTTATTCCCATGTACATCTAATTAATTCCAGAATATCTTGCGCATTTATTTTAATTAATTTAAACCCAATTTTCATCTTTGTGCAAATTTCCGATTGTTCGGCACTTTTATGCAAAAGTGCATTTAGGTGTCCAAACTATTGGACAATACATGAAGAAAATTATTTTTCCCTTCACAGGGATTTTTCCTATGAATTTTCAGAGTGTGCAATGCGCAACATCGCCCCCATTTAATCCTAGCCATTGTATTTGAATAATATAATTTTTAGCCCTCCAAACATCCCCATGAGAGCCAAGGCCCAACCCAAGAGGATGTTGACCAAATTCAAATTTTCCTAGGTCAAACCAACCCCCCTTACATATGTATAAATAATCCTTTTCCTATTTCTTTCCCCACATCAAAAACCCCAAACAATTACCTAGCCGATTTCTTCTCCCTACCCTATCTCCTATTCACCCCCTTCCTCCTTCCTTCAGCCTCGTCGGAGCCACCTCTTCCTCCTCGCCGGAGACCGAAGCCACCGACCACCCAGCGCCCGGACCTCCTCTCTCTCTTTTACTCCATGCTGAACCACAACCCGCTGGATCCTCCTCCGCTTCTGCACAGCAACCTCGTCGGACCTCCCCACGGCCTGTACCCCGTCGACTACAACCTCCCCACCGCCTGAGACCAACCCGGAGCCTCTCTCACCACCCCTCACAGTCACCTTCCCCACGGCCTGTACCCCGTCGACTAAAACCTCCCCACCGCCTGAGACCAACCCGGAGCCTCTCTCACCACCCCTCACAGTCACCTTCCCTACGTCGACTGAACCACCATCACCTCCTTCCAGCTTCACCATCGACCACCACACCACTATTAATCCCGGCCACCTCATCCCAGTCCTCTCCTTCCTCCTCCCTGAGTAATACCACCACCACCTCCCCTCATCCTTGACCTCGTTCCCTTCCTCCCTGCTCGACCTCCTTAGTCGGACCTTCCACCTGGCCGGATTCCGACGAGCAGCGCCATCTCCCATCATCACCTTCATTATCATCACCGCCTTGACCATCGTCATAACCTTCACCATTATCATCATCATCATCATCACCATCGCCATCGTCGTCTTCGTCATCACCTTAACTATCATCATCACCGTCGTCAACCTCATCGCCGTCACCGTCATTCCCGTACGCGTACCCCGAGGATATACCAGATTATTCTACGTGACTTCCGGAGCAGGTTATTGGTACTATGCAGCTTCTTGCCAAGCAAGTATACCTTGTCTTGTTGTACTGTTTAAATTCAGTTATATATTTAGTTGCATGTTTATTGTTTTAGATTATATAATTGTGTGCGTCCGAGAGAGACTCGGGTGCAATCAACGAATACGTTAACATTAGGACTTGTGTCTGACCTAGTGTCTAGAAGACCCACCTAAAGTTGTAGAATTATCGGTATGACTCCCCAGGCCTTGACACGTATCATTACACGTCACAGAGTGAGTTTATGTAGGGACGCGTACCTCATGGTCGACTGGCCATCGGTGTGAGCCATACGTGTTACGGTATTTAGCTTAGTTGTTTATTTCTTTAGAGACTTGTATTATAGTACGAGATGTCCACGTCGTGTTCGTGACTTGTATATTTGCATTGGGCGGGAAGGACGACTAGTAGGCGTATGTGACACCCACCTCCTTTATTGCAGATACCACACTCCTCGGAGTGATACGAACACATAAATATTTTGCAGATACCACGTTCTTTAGAGTGTTGGACGTTATTTTACAGATACCTCATTCTTTGGAATGATGGACATTGCAGATACCATACTCTAGAGAATGTTGGACGTTATGCCTACGCCTAACCATACATACGAAAGTTGTCTTCACATTGCATTTACTTACATGGTTAGTGCACCCTTTTATTTATTCAGTATTTACTTTATGGCATGCTTCTATGTATCTTGTTATGTCCCTCTGAGGACATGGTCCCTTTTTAGGTGTAGATGTTCATGAGTATTTGCAGAAGCGCAGATTCGGACTGGTTACTTACATTCCGAGGAGGTCTTCTCTTCGAGTCTCAGTGGTTGATAGTTGTTGTACTTATATTATATTTGTCTTGTTTATTCTATATTCTAATTCGGTAGTGGATTTGTTTTCATCCGATTATCATCTTTAGATACTTTACATTGAGATCTAGTTTCATAGATACTGGTTATTTATTTATATTTGATTCTATGAATGAGATTAGATTATATCCTGTGACTTGTGATAGTTTTTACCACTTATGAATTATTGTTCATAATACAGCGTACGCATGTGTTATGGTTCCATATATTGGAGTTGCCATATACATGCGGTTGGCATGCTTACGTGTCCTAGTCCTACGTATTCTGGGACTGGGGCGTGACATTTTCAAAAATGATATTTGAAGAGGCCAAGGGCGTAAAACCATGATCTGATACCACCTGTCGCACCCCGATCCCGTAGGGGCCGATCGTCCTCACTTGGTCCCTACGGAACCGATAGTCCTCGCATGGGCGTGATGCCGTGCAAGCCTAAGTTGCGCTTGCACCAGGCAACGTACCTGCACAAGACACAAGTTAGACAAAAATATACATATATAGGTACAGAGAAAAATACAGAGAACCAAAGTTGAACACATTTGATAGGCACACAAAATACTTTCTTTTATTGAATACTGAAGATTTGGATTACAAAGTTCTTGCATGGCTGAGTTATAAAATATGCCTTAGAAGGCTTACAACTCTTTTTATATTTCCAAAACTAGCCACAACGCCCAAATATTATATCCTTGTTGTAGGACCAAAAATAGCAAAACATCTAGCAGAAAAGGAGTAGCCCACTTGAGAGGAAAGCAAAGAAAGCAGCACGAACACAGTCCTACGGAAGGATACGCGGACGCTGATTCAGATTCAAGATATTTGCCAAACTCTCGCTTCCAGTACCTAGATAATGCCCACAAACGTGGGTCAATACTACCACATGTACTGGTGAACGACCGTGGCCAAACTCACCTTAGAAATCCATACTAAGTAAGCATATGAAGCTAGCATTATTAGGTGATCTTTCTGGTTGTCTAGTTTCTTTTTAATAATTCATGCAAGAAAGCATAGATGATGTATGGCATATGCATATGATAATTCTTACCCACGACCAAGCGGTTATCCCTGCAGCAGACACACAAGTTAGCCACAATTTACATATAAATAACTTATGAATCAATACAGGCATCAAGTGTTAGATATGCAAGAAGGTAAACCTAGTATGCGCCCTAACTATGTGATGGTCCATGGGTAGCCCAGGATTAGCAGCGGGACCCAAGGTTCAGCTCTTCACTAGCACGCGCATGGGTCGGCAGCTGTGACACAAAGTTTATCTCTCTACCAACGCACATGATTACTAGCAGCTGTGACATCATGGACTTCGCACAACACTAATAGACATATCGCCCCACTAGACCCCCAGTGGCCCGTACCCTCAGGGCGATCCAAAAATCTCTTTTGGACCGAGCGATTCCCAGTGCCCCAGGAACTGTTCGAGAGACAAGACCTTGTGCACAAGTTGTCCGAGACCAATGCATGACATGAAACATCTAACAGATATAACACTATAACGCACAGTTCAAAAAAAAGAACTGTAAACCCCCTCGACCAATTTAGGTTTCAATTTAAATTAAATAGAGGGACTTAGAATTAATTGGATACAATTAGAATAAATGTGTAAATAATTATTTGTCCTAATACACCTTGCCATTGTTTCGAGAATGGAGCACCACACCAGTAGTTATCTTCCACCCAAGGTCACGAACATCTCTTAGACATGCCAAGCCACCCCTCTGACCATTGTGCAAACTTAGTTACCCGTCATTGCGTCTCACCTTAGCTTCACAATATTCTTAAGTGAGCGCCTTGCGCATTAATTTATAATTTAATTAAGTTGAGGCCAAGTTCAACAAAAATAGGACTAGACCAAGCCCATGTACACCTTAAATATGGACCAACCCCACCCTCGAGCCCTGGCCGGCCCAAATATCAAGGATAGCCCACGAGAGCCAACACCTATAAATATACATACTCCCACATTAAACTCTAAAACTAACTGTTCATCAACTTTCCCTCAAACCCTAGCCGACCCTTCCACCCGAGCACCCTTCCCTCCACGACGGGACGACGCCGCAGCTACTCGCCGCAGTCCCTGCCCTTCCACGACCGGACCACCCTGTCCACCGCCTGCCAACGCTGGTACCGGCGCCAACCACCACCATCCCAACCTCCCAATCAACCCGACCCCTTAGCCGCTGCACCCGAGCGACCCCGCCGTCTCAGTCACCGCCCACCACCATTCCAGTCCTACCCCGACCGTTCCCCCGCGACTGGTTAGTCACCCTCGCACCGCCTTTATTCGCCCTCGACGATGCCTAAGCCGTCGCCGCTGTTACATCCGCTGTGACTACTGTAAACCACCTAGATTTATTCTATAGATAGTCAGGTTTGGATTTGGGAAATTTTGGATTTTTCAGAAGATGATGAGGTTTAGAGTAGAGTTGAGTTTGTCTGTGATTTTATTTTATTTAATTAAAACCCTTGGCGCGCCCTATCATAGTTTAATTATTCGAAGCCCAATATCAGCCCATAAATTCCACCGGACTTTTGTACTTCTGACTTGACTCGCCAAATTAGGTACTGGACTTTTCGTCACTCAAAAATCAGATTTTCGTTGTGCTCTAAATTAATTGCACAATTTTTTGAAACTGTAATCCATATTTAATTCTGTGTCAGACACTAGTGTCGTTACCCTCAATTTTGAGATACCAACTTAACCTGTTGAGCCGGACCAACTAAAGGGTCCAAGATTGACTCTAAGCCCCCACCATTTTTGACCTTTGCGTCATTTCCAGATTTTGACCCCAAGTGTCCCCTTTAATTTAAAAGCGCGGGACACTTTAATTCTATTTAAATCGGGGATACCAAATTTGCCTAATCCTATTTTAATTCTTAATTAATTTTGTTGGCATAAAATTAAACCCGTGCCTAACGCACAACACCCTCTCACCATAAAAATTACTAAACACAATTTTCTCCATAATTTATGCTTCATTTTATGTGTTCATGCAATTTCCCGAATTTAGGGGGCTAAGTTGCAATTTAGGGATTTTAGGTGCCCTCACCCCATTGGCCAAAACCAAATGTTGAGGTTACGTGTGTGGTGACCGAATTAGACTCACCCCCCCTTCTTTTCTCATGAAGAAATAATTCTTCTCATGAGAAATCTTGGCCATCTATTTTGAATGGCAACATCTCCACCCTCCATTCATTTCACAATCCCCTATAAAACATCACCTCACCCCACCCTCATAACTATCCACCGGCCCTAATCCCAAGGGAAAACTAAAAAGGAAATCCCTCCCTCTCTTTCCTCACTCCTCCATTTACTTTCTCCATGCAAAGAAACTCCTACCACCATTCTTCTTCTTCTTCTTCCCTAAACTTCTTCTTCCTTCTTCATTCTTCTTTATCCATGATTCTCCCTGAAGGAGTTACTCCCGCTGGCCTGTTCCCCGACCGCCGGCCTGTGCTCCCCCGACCGCTGGCCTGTACTGTCCGGTCCAGCCCGCTTCGGCCGGTCCGGTCCAGCCGTCCCGCAGCAACTGTGCAGCGTTTCCCCCGCCGGCTGTGCGCTGACGGCTCCGACAGTGCAGCAGCACCCCGGATCCATTGCACCCCCCATCTCTCGAGTTCCCCTGTGGCCGACCCCGTGCCTAATCTGCAGCTGACTCCACAAGCAGCCCCCGCTCGCTCCGGTCGTGCCCGACGGCCGGTGCCGCCCTCCCTGACCGACCGGTGTAGCAGCTCCCACCCCGATCCACTGTGTACTCCTTTCCGTCCGGCCGACTGTGCACGACTCCAGCACAGTTCTCCACCCCCGCACTCCGGCGACTGACCACCCTCGACTCCGGCCTCCTCCCCGTCCGACTTCTCCATCTCCACCACCACCTGCTTCCACCTTCACCATCACCATTATCCCACCATCACCACCACCACCAGCTTCCACCTTCACCATTATCCTACCATCACCACCACCAGCTTCCACCTTCACCACCACTCGGCACCACCCCGCGGCCACCCTCCACCGGCCGTACCCCGGCATCGTCGTCGTCGAGGTCGACTCTCCCCCTATCTTGAATTAATTTCCAGATTTTGTTATGGTTTTAAATAGGATTTATTTATATTTATGAATGTGTTAATATTAGCTAGGGTTTCACCTATGTATATTCATGTGAGCATAGTATTAAGGTTTCATTTATAGAGCATGTGAGCATAGTATTAAACCGAACTGAACCAAAGCTGAACCGAACCAACCCTGAACCGTCCTAACCCTAGCGGGTCAGATTCGGATCTGAATTCGACCCGCAACCCGACCCAACCCGTTACCCTTTCTCTGTAACCAAAACCCATCCCGATTCCTCTCCTCGCCGTTACTCAGCCGTTACCCGACCCGCCGCCGGCGGTTACAGCTCCGCCTCCGCACCCGCGGTGGTTTTGCCTACCCTGCTCCCCGCGCCTCTTCCTCTTTCGACGGTCCACCTCCTCTACCCCAGCATTCCCCTATTTAAACCCTATTTTCCTGCTGCCATCCCCACCACAGCCACCGCCAATACCCATCTCCTCCGCCACCTTCGCCTCCGCGAGCCCGAGCACTTGTCGACGAAGTTGTCGCCGACTCCAGCAACCATTGAGCTCCATTTTTAGCAAGCATAGCAGCCACAGCAGCCACCACCGAGCTCCGTCGTAGCCGCGACGCGCCACCCCACGAGTACGCAAATTTTAGTCGATTCTGAGCCATCGTTCTAGTGAGTTTTACTCTCTCCTCGCTGCCTTGTTTTCTGTTCTGTCAAATCGTTCGCATAGACCTTGTGACCTTATCGAACCCCGTGTAACTAGTTCGGGGTATCGCGTCCTGTGGAAATCGTAAACTGCAACGTAAAATCAGGAAAAACGACCCCTTTTTCTGAAAATTCAGAAATTGTCCCGAACTTCCAAGTTCGCGACCGTTTTGCGACCAACCTGTTAAATATTTTCAAAATTGGCTTGAATAGTAATTTAGACCATATAACCAAGTTTTTAACCCTATTTTTAGTTCAAATTATTGTGCTATAGTTTGTAATATTTTCGTAGGTAAAAATGACCAAACGATTGGTTATTTAAATACCCTAATTTCTCGGAACTGGGTGCACCCCGCTAAATGGGACAACTTGGTCATGTGAGAACTTCATCGAAAGGTGCACACTGTCAATACGGACGTGTGGGATTTTGCAGAAGTTGATTTGGATGTGCCTGTACACAAAAATCAATGCGTATCCGTCGATAACATTCTTTATCGGCCCTGTTCAAAAACTCGTTGTAACTTCGTGTACGCTCGTCATATGGAAATGAAACATATGCCATCGGACTCGTAGTAATACGCTGACCCAAATTTGGTTCGATTTTGAGAACGTTGACAAAATCATGTATCGTAGGTCCCACGGCTCCACTCGACGGGCAATTTTGTAATCTGCTTATCGGAATCCAGTATTGGATATTTCGTTGGGTTCGTATCGTCGTTTTGGAGTTGTAGACACTAAGTTTGACGAATTTGGAGAACATTGTCTCTAGCACATTTTTCGGTGCGAAGCGGACCACATATGGACCCCACTTTGACAAGAAACTGTCACTTTTTCCCCTGTGTCCAAATTGGACTTATGGACAGGCAATTCTAGCTATTTGATATCTTCTAACCTGATGATAACATTTATTTTAGCATCCGGAGGAGTACCTGCAGATCCCGTTGATACCAGAGCAGCAGTTGGAAACTAAACCCTAGGTAAGTGTACCTTGCCATACTTGCAGCACTAATTTTCTATTATTCCCTTAATTATTTATATGATATATATTTTCAACCTAGGACCGAGCGACATTACTTAACGTCCGAATAATATTCGGGTGTCAACGCCGTATGCGGAGTTGTGTAACGTCACCTAGAAATTGATATCGCGACCCTATACATATCTTCGTGCTTGCTTTATCAAGTACGTCATACCATAGGACACTTGACACTGTTCATGAGACTGAATCTTCCATATTCATGGTGATTCTGTATAGGATATAGGATTTGTAGCAAAGACTTTATACATATGCTTAAATATCATTATTACTCATTGCATCAGTTAGAGCTCATGATCTTGCGTGACATGGACATGAGACATCGTGGACATGAGACGCGTGATTACATTGGGTGGGAAGAGACACACAGACTACATGCTGATTATATATATTTATTGCAGTGCCTTAGCCACTTCAGTGCGAGTCCCACTACATAGTAAAACTATATAGTAAAACTACATAGTATAACTACATAGTAAAACTATATAGTATAACTACATAGTATTACTGCTACCGGCTCTCCGACACAGAGATTGTAGTGGTCTCAGCCTGAGTCTAGTGTTGCTCTCATTTTTCATATCACTTAGATGGTTACATAGTTTGCCCTATTGATATATTTTATATACTGTATTTATTTTGGCATATTGTTTCTTATACCTTGTTACGTCCCTCTGAGGACCTGGTCCCTTGCCAGTTTTGCAGCATAGACCATTATGGAGCCTGCCTGGAGTTGCTGATGTGTGTTACTTTGTCATGCAGGAATTGGTGCCAGGTACTTATATCATTTCTTTCGGAGTCATGGTTATTATTCATACTATTTATTCATCTGCTGATATAGCCTAGTTTTATAGACTCATATTCATTCCTCGAGTCTATTCGAGCATATGGGTTACTGGCGGCCGACTTTAGCACATATAGCTCATTTTTGTATATTTTGTTCATTGTGGATTGAGGCATAGATATTCATATTTACTTGATTTTATAGATAGTGACCCTTCTAGTACAGCTTATACGTATTCGAATCGGACCAGAGTCTGGTCGAATGCGTAGCTAGCATGTTACGTATTCCTAGTCCTACGTATTTTGGGACTGGACCGTGACATATTTTTGTGGTGGCCCATGCAGGTCCTGATTAGATCATTTTGGTTATTTTCTGGTACCTAGCGAGCCTGTAATCAAAGTTAGCAGTGTTAGAATCTCAATCCACAACTGACTTGAAAATTCTTTAGCACTTGATTATCGCCCTTGGACTTCAGAATTGTACTCTTTTAAATCCTCTCGACTTCTTTATTATTGTTTATCATCTCTTCCAATTTCGGAGAGATGAATGTTCGTGCACGGTGTTTCCTCCAGAAGCATATCCTCGTTAAGGCAGAAGAAGATATGCTGGATATAAATTTTTGAGAAGACGGTTAAATAGTAGATAGGTTATTCCTATATACTAGAGTTAGTATAGATTTTAGCATGAGAATTGAATATAATATCAGAGGCCTGGAACTAATAGAACCTCACCCTTGCTTATAGGTAGCAAATAATTTGGAAGTATTGGAAGAAAGGAAAGAGGGTTTGACTCTAATGCACTGTAATACTTTAAGAAATACATAGCTAGATTCTAGGGATCAGATGTGACTCATGATGGTGATATAAGGAATTGTATTATGACCTTAAGAAAAAGGAACCTTACTTAGCAGGCTAAGGTGGTAAAATTATTAGTTGACTTGTGACTTTTAGTATCAAAATTAGATCTTATGACCCAGCTATTACACCCCTGTTATTTGTGCCGACGAAGGATGGGACTGTACGCCTGTATATTGACTATAGGGTACTGAACCCTATAACCATAAAGAACCGGTATCCCTTGCCATGCATTGACGACCTATTCGATTAGTTGAGTGGTGCGAGTGTATTCTCAAGATAGATCTTAGATCCGGTTATCACCAGATTAGATTGCGTAGAGAGGATATACCAAAAATAGCCTTCAGGACCAAGTATGGACACTATGAGTTCTTAGTTATGCCGTTTGGTTTAACCAACGCGCCAACTGTGTTCATGAGTTTGATGAACGATGTTTATCCTCAGTACTTGGACAAGTTCGTGGTTGCGATTATTGATGATATCTTGATATATTCCAAGAGCCACGCAGAGAATGAGCAGCACTCTTTCAGCAGGCCCAACAACAACAGAGGGCACCACCGCAAGGACGTGGACAAGCTTTTGCGATGACCATGGAGGACGCACAGACTCGAGGAGTAGTGAATACGCGAGTAAGATTTAAGTTATTCATCGATATCTATTCCTAGTATTTCTTTAGCACGTGCTGTTAGTTCATGACCTTAGCCTTATAACCTAGTATTTTGAACTTATTAATAATTGATAAACCTAGTTTTTCAAAAAACTGTAGTTTTCTTGTTCTAACCAGATTTCCTTCACTCTTGAATTACCTAACTTTCATTGCTTAGAGAAATATTTTGTTCCTTCCCTATGTATTCTGCTTAATCCTCATCATTTGATTCTTCTTGATCATGATTCTTTGATTGTGTCGTGCTTCAAACTTGTTTTGCAAACCGTGTCATCTTTTCGGACCGGCTATGCTTTTTTTTATTACGATGACGCAATCCACTTAAGGAGGGTAGATTGTAAACCCCTAAATTTTTCAAAAATTTAAAAATAAATTTTTGTAATTTTTTGGAATTTTTAACTAATTAAATAAATATTTTCTGGTATTAAATAATTTTTGTGATTTTATTAAATATTAAAATATTATAAAATAATATTTTTGGATGTAAAATAAATAATTAGACTTACTTTAATTTTTTTGAAATTTATTAGACCCCAAAACTTTTTTTAAAGACATAAAAACTAAGTTTTTAAAACAAACCAAAATAAACCCGGTTTATTATTAAACCGAACTGAACCAAAGCTGAACCGAAGCAACCCTGAACCGACCCAACCCTAGCGGGTCGAATTCGGATCTCAACCAGACCCGCAACCCGATCCGACCCGACCTGTTACCCTTTCTCTGTAACCAAAACCTATCCCGATTCCTCTCCTCGCCGTTACTCGGCCGTTACCCGACCCGCCGCCGACGGTTACAGCTCTGCCTCCGCCCCCGCGGCGGTTTTGCCTCCCAGCTCCCCGCGCCTCTCCTTCTCCCGACGGTCCACCTCCTCTATGCCGGCATCCCCCTATTTAAACCCTATTTCCCCGCTGCCATCCCCACCACAGCCACCGCCGACACCTATCTCCTCCGCCACCTCCTCCTCCGCGAGCCTGAGCACCTATCGACAATGTCGCTGTCGACTCCAGCAACCATCGAGGTCCGCTGTCAGCAAGCAGAGCAGCCACAGCAGCCACCACCGAGCTCCGCCGTAGTCGCGATGCGCCACTCCGCGAGTACGCAAATTTTAATCGATTCTGAGCCATTGTTTCAGTGAGTTTTACTCTCTCCTCGCTGCCTTGTTTTTCGTTCTTTCAAATCGTGCACGTAGACCTCGTGACCCTCTCGAACCCCGTGCAACTAGTTTGGGGTATCGGGTCCTGTGGCGATCGCAAACTGCGACACAAAATCAGGAAAAACGACCCCTTTTTCTGAAAATTCAAAAATTGTCCCGAACTTTCCAGTTCGCGACCGTTTTGTGACCAACCTGTTAAATATTTTCAAAATTGGCTTGAACAGTAATTTAGACCATATGACCAAGTTTTTAACCCTATTTTTAGTTCAAATATTTGTGCTGTAGTTTGTAATATTTTCGTGGATTAAAATGACTAAAACATTGGTTATTTAGATACCCTAATTTCTTGGAACTGGGTGCGCCCCGCTAAACGGGATGACTTGGTCGTGTGCAAACTTTACCGAAAGGTGCGCACTGTCAATACGGACGTGTGGGATTTCCTAGAAGTTAATTTGGATGTGCGTGCACACCGGAATCAACGCGTATCCGTCGACAACACCCTGTATCGGCCCTATTCTAAAACTCGTTGTAAGTTCATGTACGCTCTCGTATCGAAACAAAACTTGCACCATCGGACTCGTAGCAATACGCTGGTCCTGCGACCCCAGTTTGGTTCTATTCTGAGAACGTTGACAAAATCCTGTATCGTGGGCCCCACAGCTCCAATTGACGGACGATTTTGTGATCGGCTCATCGGAATCCAGTTCTGGACATTCCGTTGGGTTCGTATTGTCATTCTAGATTTGTAGTCACTAAGTTTGATGAATTTGGAGAACATTATCTCTGGCATATTTTTCGGTGCGAAGCGGACCCCATGTGTACCCCGCTTTGACAAAAAACTGTCACTTTTGCCCCTGTGTCCAAATTGGACTTATGGACAAGCAATTCTACCTATTTGATATCTTCTGAACCTGATGGTAACATTTATTTCAGCATCCGGAGGAGTACCTGCAGATCTCGCTGATACCAGAGCAACAGTTGGAAACTAAACCCTAGGCAAGTGTACCTTGCCATACTTGCAACACTTGTTTTCTATTATTCCCTTGATTATTTATATGATATATATATTTTTAACCTAGGACCGAGTGACATTACTTAACGTTCGAATAATATTCGGGTGTCAAAGCGTACGCGAAGTTGTGTAACGTCACCTAAAAATTGATATCGCGACCCTATATATATCTTCGTGCTTGCTTTATCAAGTATGTCATACCATAGGAAACTTGACACTGTTCATGAGACAGAATCTTCCTGAGATATTCATGGTGATTCTGTATAGGATATAGGATTTGTAGCAAAGACTTTATACATATGCTTAGATATCAATATGACTCATTGCATCAGTTAGAGGTCATGATCTTGCGTGACATGGACATGAGACGTCGTGGACATGAGACGTGTGATTATATTGGGTGGGGAGAGACACACAGACTACAGGCTGATTATATATATTTATTGCAGTGCCTTAGCCATTTTAGTATGAGGCCCACTACATAGTAAAACTATATAGTGAAACTACATTGTATAACTACATAGTAAAACTACATAGTATAACTACATAGTATAACTACATAGTATTACTGCTACCAACTCCCCGACATAGAGCTTGTAGTGGTCTCAACTTGAGTCTAGTGTTGCTCTTATTTTGCATATCACTTAGATGGTTACATAGTTTGCCCTATTGATATATTTCATATACTGCATTTATTTTGGCATACTGTTTCTTGTACCTTGTTACGTCCCTCTGAGGACCTGGTCCCTTGCCAGTTTTGCAGCATAGACTATTGTGGAACCTGCCTGGAGTTGCTGATGTGTGATGCTTTGTCATGCAAGAATTGGTGCCAGATACTTATATTATTTCTACTGGAATCATGGTTATTATTCGTATTGTTTATTCATCTGCTGATATAGCCTAGTTTTATAGACTCATATTCCTTCCTCAAGTCTATTCGAGCTTATGGGTTACTGGCGGCCGACTTTAGCACATATAGCTCATTCTTGTATATTTCGTTCATTGTGGATTGAGGTATAGATATTTATATTTACTTGATTTTATAGATAGTGACCCTTCTAGTACAGCTTATACGTAGTCGAATGCATAGCTGGCATGTTACGTATTCCTAGTCCTTACGTATTTTGGGACTGGGGCATGACAAAATCCTCCTGATCCTACTGGAAGTGTAAGGATCGGTGCTGATATAAACTTCTCTTTCAACCTCTTGAATACTACTTGGTATTTTGCCGTCCAAACAAACTCCACCTTCTTCTGGGTTAGTCGAGTCATTGGTGCTGAAATCCATGCAAAGTCTTCCATGAACCTCCAGTAATATCCTGCCAATCCTAAAAAACTTTGCACATCTGATACTATCTTCGGAACTGGCCAATTCTCTACTGCTTCAAACTTCTTGGGATCTACTAACACTCTTGCTCCTGAGATAATGTGCCCCAAGAATGACATACGATATAACTAGAACTCACACTTACTGAGATTAGCATATAATTAATGCTTCCTCATAACTTGTAACACCTTCCGAAGATGTTCTTCATGCTCTTCTTCACTTTTAGAGTAGACAATAATATCGTCTATAAATACCACTATAAATTGATATTTGTTCGACATGAAGATACGATTCATCAAATCCATCAATATTGTTGGTGTATTAGTCAATCCGAATGGCATAACTAAGAATTCGTAATGCCCATATCAAGATCAAAATGGTGCCTTAGGTATTTCTTACTTCCGGGCTCTCACTTGATAATATCCTAATTTAAGGTCTATCTTGGAAAATACTTTTGCTTTACTCAATTGGTCAAACAAGTTATTAATCCTAGGCAGTTAATATTTATTCTTCACTATTAAGGCATTTAACTTCCTATAGTCGATATACAATCATGTTGTCACATCCTTCTTCTTTAGTAGAAGCGTTGGTGCTCCCCATGGTGATCCACTAGCTCGGGTAAACTTCTTTGCTTTTAGTTCTTCCACATATTGATATAACTAGTTAAGTTTTATTGGTGACATCTGATAGACCTTTTTAGAAACTGGTTCTGCTCCTGGCTTCAACTCTATGCAGAACTCCACTTCTCTTACTGGGAGTAATCCTGGAAGCTCTTCCGAAAATATATCAAAAAATTCTTTAATTATTTTGGAAAGCTGATCTCCAATTCCTTCCACTGCTGCAATGCCATACTCATGTCGGTCCTTCACCATTCTATTGAAGATAAACTCTTTCTTGTCCGAGATGTTAAACAATACTCTACCCCGATGGCAATATATTGTCACATGACTATCTCTCAACCAGTCCATGCATAGAATAACATCAAAGTTACCCAAAGCAAACTCGATCAACCATGCAGGTAATATATGCTCACACACTATGATTGGACACGCTAGGAATACTCTATCAACTCCTACGAGACTATTACCAGTGAGTATATTTAGCCTCTTTAGCAATGTGTCAACCTCCAATCTAATACGTTTCTTAAATCCTGTACATACAAATGAATGGGATGCTCTCGAATCAAATAATACAATGGAAGAAAAAGATGTAACGAGAAAGTTACCTGCCACCACGTCACCTGATGCCAAAGCTTCCTCCAGAGATAAAGTAAAATCTTGCCCTTGGCCTTGTTGTGCTCCTTGTATATCTGAGTTTGCGTTGGCAATAGACGCTGAGCCAATGGCCTGATAGCCAATTCTACTCCTCTATACTGAGTTGTCCCTGGTGATGGCAGTGTTAACCGCTCTGTCAGTCCTTCAATCCTCTACATCATCAAAAAATTTATAATTCGATGATATGAACAACCATATCGCAGTCATAACCCTTATTTTTCCCTACATACGTCTCATATATGGCCTTTTTTGCCAAAATACGTACAACCGACTTTAGCTTCCAATCGTTGTTGCTGTCGCTGCCTCGGTTGGTTCGACCAAACTGGTATTGTTGTTGCTGATGCCACTGGCCTTCTCGATATTTTGTTATGAATACGAATGCCAGAAGATTATGTGGACATTCGTTGTGTTGGTCCTCCACTCTGTTCATGAGACCTCTTCTAGCCTCCCATCCTTGAAGCTAACCTCTACATTGTCAGCTCTTGACGCCTGGATGCAATCAATACTTTGTCGAAAGTCTGGTAGTTATGGCCCTATACTAGTTACTGAATCTCTAGATAAAACTTGTACTAGAACCTCATCGCCCTTTCTGGTTCTGTTGTTGCCATTGTTGGGGCAAACCTGCTAAGTCTGTAGAACTCTGCCGCATAACAATCCATTATCCACCAGGACTGCTTGAGGTCGATAAACCTCTGTTGTAGCTCATACTACACTACCACTCTAAAATACTTAACCCTAAAATATGCCCTGAATTTGTTCCATAAGATAGGTTTTCTTAAACCAGCTTCTTCTTTTGCCCACCAATCTCTAGTAAGGTCCTGGAGTTACAATCGAACCTAATCAACTTGTTCCACAACTGGTATCTGTGCTACTATCAATATCATATCAATGTTCTGTGTAGAAGTATGAAAAATACACTGGGGAATCATATGCGTAAAATCCTCAACATGCAAGAAGCTCGCGTAAAACAGAGCTCCAGCACTGGGTGGCGTAAAACATAACTTCTGAGCCATTGGCGTATAGCAAAGCTTCAACGCTACTCAGCGTAAAATATAGCTCCAGAACAACCCGCATAATACAGTATTTCCAGACTGCTTAGGCGTAAAAAGGTTGCTACATCGCCACTTCGGGGTAAAACCTATTTGCTTTTAATGCAGCGGGAAGTTGTACGAGGAACTCTTCGTATTCCTCGAATGAACCTGTCAGTTGAAGCAGTGAACCTGACTCCTGACAAAGAGTACTGCACAGCGATCGAGGGGACGGCTGTAATGATGACTCTGCACAGAACTCAGACTATCATCTAGTAACATAACCTTGATATAAGACATCGTTTACCTATTTGAGGAATACGCTGCCTATTCTACACAGGCAGACATGAGCTTTACGCTCAGGATGAGACAAAATCAACTGCCACGTCAAAAGCTGTTCTTCGTACAGAACTCGAGGCACGTCTCTGCAATTAATGCGCGAGATGGGGGCAGATCTCTGCATTTAATGCTCGAGATTTGGTTCTACTTTTTGACTGGGTGAGCAATAATTAGGGCTAATACGTCTACATCACCATCCCCGCATATTACGCCAACCAGGCTATTTTCAGCTATAGGAGTACGCCGTATGCTATCTCCTCGAAATACGCCAACCTGGCTATTTTCAGCTATAGGAGTACGCCGTATGCTATCTCCTCGAAATATGCCAACTCAGGCTATATTTCCAAAGATGCGTGATAAGGCTATCTGGCCCAGAACACGCTCAAAACCTTAGTCAAAGGAGGATAACTGCTATCTTTACGCTGGTTACCTATCCATACAGCATCAAACTTTACGCAAAATTTAGCTTCTACGCCAACATGACAGCTACTTGGCTTCTACGCCATCATGACTACTACTTGGTTTTTACGCCATCTGAACAACTATTTGGCTTTTACGCCAACGAGACAGTTGTTTGGCTTTTATGCCAACCTTCTCTACGCGAAGGGCACTTATCTATATGGCTTGCATGTCATGATCTTCGACGAGCGATTATATGCGTTACCTCATAATGGGACACGCGTCACACGCCGATTCAGGAGATCATTCATACGTGGGTAGCAGTTATTATAACCATCGCGTATAAGGTGCAGCTCTCTCCACTGTTCGGTTTCTACGCCGACTGTGACTGAACCCTACAAATAGAGACCTCCAGCCACGGAGGTCAAGGGTCGAGGGTCAAGGATTTTTCAAGAAGAGGGAGTATATCCAGAGAGTGTTGATTGACTACTTTGGCAACGAGAATTTAATCCCTCCTGCAGTCTTTGAAGCTTCTTTTTCGTCTTCTACAACACTTCTTCGTCAGCGTGTGGTCCAAGGGACAAAGTGATCGACCGCAGATCAGACTCCTATAATAATATTCCCCCAGAATCAAATTTTTGTACTTAACATCATCGTATAGGATTAATTGTACTTCTTTTTCTTGTTTGTAAACAAAGAAAGGGTTTCGTATACACCTAGTTTCAATTTTTTACGTTTATTATCAAACACAAGATGACGACTCTGCTGGGGACTACTTTCTCATCTGACAAAAAAGCCATTGCTCAAAACGATGTTGTATCCGTAGGATCAACAAAGAAGACTCTGGTCGTCCAATTCGACCTATCAGCTTACGAAGACATGCTTCGAGCAGGGGGTAGCTCTCATTTTCTCTCTGTCCAAGACAACAGGAAGTTGCATAAAGTATGGATGCTCCGGACATCCTCTACCATTCCTACGGACTCTCTCTCTCCGATCAACAAGGTTGTAACATTGCAACCTGTGCGCCCCACGCGTAAAACTTTGTCTCCCGTCGGTGATGTGGCTGACAAAGCTTCTGGCAATGCCCTAGTGCCAATCCAGAAGTCTACTCCGTGTCCTGTGCATAAAATTTTGTCTTCCGTCTGTGACGTGACAGACAAAGCTTCTGGCAATGCCCTAGTGCCAATCCAGGAGTCTACTCCGCGGCCTGCACGTAAAATTTTGTCTCCCGTCTGTGACGTGGCATACAAAGCTTCTGGTAATGACTCAGAGCCAATCCAGAAGTCTATACCATGCCCCGCTCGTAAAACTCGGTCTCCCGTCTGTGACGTGGCAAATAAAATTTCTGACAATGCCTCAGCGCCAATTCAGAAATTCCAAATGTGCCCCGCACGTAAAAATATATCTCCCCTCTACGATGAGGCAGATGGCCCTTGCAATCACCGCAAGGGAAAACAAGTGGCAAACCTTCCAACCTCTCGGCTTTTACGCCATCAAGAGAAGAATTTGCCCGCCCTTCAGATTACGCGGAATGCTGACGGCCGATTGAGGACTTTCTCAGTTTTACGCCAACCTGCACAAAGCTCCATATTACACCATGATAAGCCTCTCGGCGTAAAGAAGATCCGGTTCACAGGAACATACGTTTCTCAGACGGATGATGAATCGTACGCTACTCACATGGCTGAACTGCTGTATTCTTATGGCAGAGAAAGTGTTCTGGTTCCTAATCTCCACAGGCCCACTGATATAAAAAGGCAGAATAAACCTTCTTCTTCTTCTGATGATATCGCTGATTTGTGTGATTTCTTGGTCCAGAAATACAAAGACAAGGGTTAAAATCAAGATTCAGCACCCTTAACTACCAAGCGTGGGAAGATCATGTGGGAAGATGCGTCAACATCTAATGTCGTCATGACAGGTGGGCTACATGAAGAATATGTCTTTATTGTTCCACCTACTCGCAACGATCAGCATCAAATAATCTTCGGTCGAATACGGAATAGACCAATTGTACAAGAAAATTCTTACTAGTCTGATGCTGGAAGAATGCAAATCCACAGATATAGCCCACAGGCTTTAAAGATTATACAAAGCATGGGTTATGATTTGAAGTTGAAACAAGGCCTCAACTATGGAAAAGGCAGACGAACACCATTGTATGGTAATCTTTATTCTCAACGAACTCGTTTTGGGTTAGGGTACACCGCATCTCTTGCAAACTCTAAACCTCCAGAGTCTGATCCTGTAATACCAGAGGCAAGTCCTTCTAAATCAACTTCTGTGGACAAATGCCACGACATGTCTGGGGGTAGTCTACCTCGACAAAATAGGGCAGCATCCAAAGCTGGGGGTAGAATTCCATCTGAGTCCGAAGATGATGCAACAATGACCATCTTCCCGGAAGATCGTAAAACTCAGGCATCGGGAGCCCGAAGGCCAAAGAAGACTTTCTCCTTTAATGAAGATGACATCATTGAAATCTTTAATATATTGATGAAGGAAAACAAGCTTCGGCTACCCAACATCAGATTCCCTAAAAGGACTGGCAAGGTTAATGACCCAGAATATTGTCTCTTTCATCGGTACATTCATCACCCCATAAAAGTGTGCTATGTACTGAAAAGGGGAATCCAGGAGTTGATCAACGCCAAGTCATTACTTTGCATCTATAAAAAAGGGGACGTCACTGCAAATTAATTTCACTCAAATGTGACAATTTGCTCCCTCAAGAAGTACCAGATGATGAGTCCCTAAATTTTCCCCAGCGGATTCTTCAGGTCTATCCCCACTCAGCAAAATCACTCTACAGTGAATTTTTCGGACATGGGTTCAAGTCCATGTTACCTCTGAACTATTGTCCAAACATTTGTTTCCCCAGCTGAAATTGCCATGTCCAAATGACCTCTGAGTAAACCTCCCAGTTTGTGGCTATAGATCAGTTCATGTCCATACTACCTCTGAACTACGTCTTTCCACTTTCTCCAACAGAATAAATCTTTCACCCCGATAAAGGTCATCTCTACTAAGTCATATTTTACCACGTCCTCACTACCTCTGAGTAAGATATTTTCAGAACTTTCCATGTCCACATTACCTCTGAGCGAAGTTCTTCTCTTCGACTCCCTACTATGACGTTCGCATAACCCCTGATAGTGCTAGTCGTTTCAGCTTATTACCTGTAATTAAGAGACGCCATGGGTAATAAGTGCACAACCCAGATGTATAAATTGACTCTTGGTTTTTCCTCCCCAGCAAGTGCCTATGTATAATATTTTCTCCTTCGTTAAATATTATGGTAAAGAACCATCACCCGTATCCAAGAGTCCTGGGTACGCAATGTGTGATGGATCCTCAAAATTTCCCAGTGGAGCAATCCTTCGGTATCAAATACCATTCGCAAAATGACTATTAAAACCAGTCAGTTTGACGATAGCCATGTTCATAATACCTCTGAGCTATCGTCCCATCAATCTCCCTAGCGGAGCAATCCGGGGTCTATCTTCATGGTTGGATAGAACACACTCAATGAATCACTCTTTCAAAGAGTTTTTGGATACTAGTTCACGTCCATATTACCTCTGAACTGCTGTCGTAATATTTCTCTCGGGCTGAGTTTGTCACGTCCATATTACCTCTGAACAAACACTCTGAGCTTTGGCTATCAATTATCATGTCCATATTACCTCTGATATCGGTTGTTATCTAAACTTAGCACCCGTACTTAACTCTAAGTACGCCAGTGGTGTTAGGTCCACAAAAACTGCCACGTACATATTACCTCTGGCAGGGCTTGTCCTAAAACTTATTACTTGCACTCAACGTGTACTAGAAGTAATAGGTCCACCAAAAACATTCTGTGGAATGCCCGCAATAGAAACTAATTGTTCATGTCCACATTATCTCTGAACTATCCTCATTTTTTCCAGCGGAGAAAAAGTCAGTTCATGTTCATATTACCTCTGAACTATATCTCTCCCCTATCCCCACAGGGTCGTATTTTACCGCGGCTGTATTATCTCTGGCGGGACTTGTCTTAAACCAATTACTTGTACTTACGTGCGCAAAAAGTAATGGGTCCTCAAAAAAATCCCCTAGCAGGATGTCTTTACCAGCCACAAAACCTATCACGTCCATACTACCTCTGATAGGGCTTGTTTCGAACTTATTATTTGCACTCAACGTGCGCAACAAATAATAGGTCCACCAAAGATTCCCCAGTGGGATGTCCTCAACAAACCAAAATTCGCACAAACAATCATAAAGAAATGAAGGGTCCTTATATAATTGCAAATGGCGCTGATAGATTAGCCAAGTCTAATAAAAAAACTTGATAATGGCTACTAACAACTGTAAATTCCCGAAGAAGTACTATACTTGATCTCCTTTGCTTAACGGAGTTTGATGAGGATCTTATTCTGACGATACCATGCACAAAGGTTAGCCGGATCATATTCTATCAGATTCATATGACCTATTAATGGATATGCTTAACTAATTTGTAAACCTATCATGTTCATATTACCTCTGATAGTGTTTAGTATACAAATTTAGTTGGATTATATTCTATCAGGTTCATATTATTTCTGAATAGATTTACATTCAGCAAAACCTTAACGAAAGTATGTCATGTTAATGATACCTCTGATATCACTTTCATCTTATCCTATCATATTCTAAAATGATGGGTCCACAAAGTCAGAGAATGTATCTTTATTATCTCTGAGAAATTACAGGAGAAACAAAAAAGTACATCATTGGGGAGGAGCAGTCAAATCATGAATCTGTTGCACCAAGGTGGCCATCCTCTCATTCCTGGAGTCCAAGATGTTAGTGCGAGCCCGCTCCAGTCGTACCTCGTCATCGCTCAGGAGGGATAGTTCGGACCGAACATGAACAAAATCGGCATAAATTACGCCCGCACGTGCCAAGTTCCGCTGAGCTGTATTCATTCGGCCCTTCAACGCATCTCGAGCTGCCGATGACTGGAGAGCCCACTCCTTTGTCTGAGCGAGTTTAGCTTCCAATTTGCGGACCCTCGCTTTATTTCCCTCATGTTCGGCCTCGCACTTCGTTAGATGAGGAATAACCTCCTCCAAGACGGCCTGCTCTTCATCCATCTCCTGCTGCTGTGTTTGGATGGATTTATTCAAGCATTCTATCTGTTCAGCAAGCTTCGCAGTCAAGAAGTCATTCTCGGCCTGAATCATATCATTGACGTTGCCTCGAGATAGCTGCAAATATTCGTTAATGGGTTGTTCTAAACCATTAACTATTTGCTTCAGCGCATCAGCTCTCCCAACGTCGTTGAAATTTCTGTTTGGCGCTATCGCAAGCTGGGAGGACGTCAACAGATTATCAAAGCTCAAGTTCTTCTCCAGCACCATGGAAATCAACTCCTTCAAACTGCGGTAGAATAGGCTGGTATATTGTTCAATCAGCATATCGAAGACCGGATGCACGCTAGGAGTGGCTACGATACCGAGAAATCTCCTTCCAGGAATGACCGTGGAGGATGTTGCCACAACTGTTGCCTCTACAGATGGCGCTACAAAAGAGTGAACACCAGCAACGGTTGAAGTTGCTAGCGTACTCAACGAAGGAGGCACAGTCGCGATGATGGGCTCATCCTCCTCTAAAGATATTTGGACTGCAGTTGGCAAGACGATACCCAAAAATGTTGCGGACGAAGGATCGGCAGCTTCAAAGCATGCCTCTTCGATATCAAATATCGCTGTTTTATCAACAGGTCTGCAACAAAGTCAAAGGTTGCGTCAGCTCCTCCCTCCTCTGAGATGTCTTTACCTGAAGAAGACAAGAGAAAGTTAATATCAATTTGATGTTAATTTTCCTAAAAAAGGCGTAAAGACAATATTTACCCATGGCCAATGGTATATATGTCGCGTCCGCAGCCTGAATAGCTAAATCATCTCTTAATGATGCTAGACAAGCTGTCATACCTGGAGAAGAGGGTGCACCAACTGACACTGGCGGGTAGTCTTCCCAGTCTTCACCAAGATCCACTCAAGGCTCATCGGGTGGAATCTCATTGGAAATACTTACAAACGAAGTAGGGGTTACTCCCATTATTTGTCTGGATAAAGGTATCCTTAATATGCTCGACCTCGAAGGCGATCTTATAGCACTACCAAAAGCAGTAATAGCAGCAGCGATCTCGAGCAAAGAATCTTCGGCACTGCCAGCCGGAATTATGGAGGTTCCCTCTCTAAAAGACGAAGGACCTATGATCAAAGAATCATCCTCAACAGGGGAAACGATAGGCTCGCTCCTAGAAGCCCTTCTGATGGAAGCCCTTTTCGGACCTCTGGCAATCTTCTTCTTACGGGGGGAAGGCTCTTTCAGAGTGGAAGTCTTCCGTTTCTGGGGGATAACGAGAGGCTCTGTCGGCGGAGCTATTACGCCTCTCGGTATTGTTAACAAGAACTCGTCTGTCCCGGCGGTGTCTTCATTCTCATCCGAGGAAACAGATGAAATCTCCTCCCTTTCAGTAGACCTTTGGGAGGGCATCCTAAAACTTCCATGCACATCAAAATCACGATGGAAGGAATTGATGGACGCATAAAACTGCGCATATGAATGAAGGATGCACAATCCATAGAGAGAGAAGTCGCGGGCACATTAAAAGTTGTACCAGTACAGCCCATGATGAAGTACCGCCATCCTCTGGCTCCATCAATAAGTCTACCTTTGGACTTGAAGCTAGTAATGGCATTCCCCACATGCAACTGGTCGTACCCAAACTTCCTGGCGAACCGACTGGGCAAATAAGGCTCCAGGTAGCAGTGGTCATCGCTTCTGTACAGCAAATGGGAAGGTCTAATGCAGACCAACCAGTAGAAGTCTTCAGGAGAAAGAATGGTCCTCCTATGGCCCCCATCTTTAAGTTTCTTCCCCTGTTGATTGATATGTACAGGGGGGACGATACAGAAGAGCTTCCAGCTATGGGCAACATTTAACGCCCGCCGGCAATTTATGACGGTCGCCACATTCTAAGAGGAATTCTTGTAATTCAACAAGAAGTTATTTCCCAAACCGTTGGCAGGACCGGAAGACATCACCCTGGTGTTGTGAAGAATTAACCATCCCATCAGGTATAGGAATGGTAATTCCACCCTGGAAAAACATTCATGCTGCGTCTCATCAGCTAGCAGCCCATCAGTAAGGGCCCTCAGGCCTGCTTGTATTCTATATACCCTAGCATGAAGCAGGCCAAGTCTTGCTCCGAACACCAAATGCACTGCAGGCCATAAGGTATTACGATGGGTACGATCTGCAGACGCGATGCTAGGCACTACAAAGCGGCGAAGCCAGACGGTGAGGAATCCAGCCAATTGAGCTTCCCTTGACAGAGGCTTACGACAATGCCTCATATAACTGAAGGCTTTTGTGCTTGCAGGGTAACCCTCTATCTCCTCGTCAAAAATATGATCTGGATCCCCTGTGTCTTCAATAAGGTCATCGACCGTGTTAGCATTAAGCATGCTCAGGAGGTTCAAGGGCCTATCTCGGCTATCTACCACCTTATCCGGCTTAACATTTCTGGCCTGATGGAAGAAGAGATAGGTTTCCCACTTGTTAACGTGAGCCAAATCAGAGGGCTCCTTGTAAAAAGTGGTGCAGGCAAGATAGTGGCACATCAGCTCCTGATATACTGCCACTGTCCGAGGGTTTTTATCCCTCAACTTCCTGTTTGTAGGGACGTACTCTTCATAAGGAGCGTCCCCCATTGGCAGCTTTGAAATCTCTGCCATCTCATGAAGGGCTAACCCCAACTCACCCAGCGGAGTAGCAAAAGTCCCAGTGAGCCAGTTGTATCGCTCCATCAAGGCTAAGAACAAGTTAGGGTTGACAGGCAGCCCAACACTTGTGGCACTCACGGCCGCGAATAAACCAATTCTTTCCAGCTCCGTCTGGAAGTGCTTCAGGAACCAGGCAGTCAAACTGGCCCATCGAAGATTCCCCGGGCTAAGCCATCCACTGGTCAGAGGTTTGACCCTGGGGTACATTCCTCCATGCCCCATAAAGTCATTGTAGAAGGTCGATATCTGAACCGGCTGGATCAGCAAAGTGTCCTCACTCGGGACACTATCCGGTAGCAATCCCCTAAAGGGCATAACAGGGCCCGAAGGACGGCTCATATAGGCCCCCTGGTCGTATTCCTTGTTGTATAAGATCTTCCCCGGTCGGCCGTAAAGATCGGGAGTCAGGGTCCATATCATCTTCCTAGGATGTGTGGCGTGGAAGAACGCAGAAATAGGGTAATCCCTGAGCATCCGCGGCAGATACATGACCGTGACCTCAGCAGTAAACACCCAATCCTCCTTCTTGGGTTTAGTCTGGGACTGTTTGTCAATAACATCCCCGAACAAGAAACCTGGTTTCTTATACTCTGTCTCGTCTATGTATGTCAGGGGATCCCCACTGATCATACTTAACAGCATGCGTTCTCCTTGGGATGAGATCAGGGTTCCCCTTTCTTCAGGATAATTGGCTCCAGAAATGGGAAAAGTCACATAGGACAAGTCCTCCAAATATTTCGAGTTTAGCATCCCGGCAGCAGAGCCCATCACCTCAGCCAAAAGAGGGATCTGTAAGTCTACTACAAAATACAAGAAAATAAGTCAGATTCTACACTAGATGATAAACTCTTACAGTTTACGCCAAAGATTATCAGTCTGAGCTTTTACGCCAAGACTACAAAAACTTGAGCTCTTACGCTGGAACTTATTTCCGAGGCATAAAATTCAAGGTTGGCAGTATACGCCCAAAATCTAATAGTCTAACTTTTTACGCCAGACTGCCAAAATCTGAGTTTTTATGCCAAAATTTTTATTCAGTGCATAAAACCCAAAGTGGGAAGTATACGCCAAATTTTGACAGTCTAAGTTTTTACGCTAGACTGCGAAAAGATGGAGTTTTTACCCTGAAACATTAGAAATATGGGCGTATTGGTTCACATACACGTACAACGTGTGCGGAGGGTTTTCTTCTTGCAATCTCTACCTGTGACGTCCGGAGCACAGCTCGATAGTGGAGCACTTCGCTCGGATCGGGGCTCGTTCAGCCTAATGGGAGTTGCTCGGGCTGGAGCAGAAGAGCGAGAAGAGGAAGAGACCTTCTTTCCCTTAGCAGTGGAAGCTAGTTTAGGTGCCATGGCGAATCTGAGTTCTCAAGAAAGAGACGAAGTAGAAGGGTTCTTGAAAAGCAAGGGTTTTATGAAGACAGATAAAAGTTTTCTCTCTCAGGACCTTGGGCTATTTATAGAGTTCGAATAACTCTTCGAATTCCTAACCAAATCCAATATTTAATATTCGGTTATGATTTGGGACCACGTCAGCCTATTATTTGGAAAAAAAAGAAGACGGACAGTTAGTAGATCCAGAATTTACGTGCAGAGCAGATCTATTATTTTACGCTAAGGAGCTTTTACGCTCAGAGGCTACAAATCTACGGTTTTACGCTCAGAGGCTATAAATCTATAATTTTACGCTCAGATGCTTTTACGCTCAGGAGCTTTTATGCTCGAGAGGCTACAAACCTACAATTTTACGCTCAGAGGCTACAAATCTATGATTTCACGCTCGAAAGCTTTTTATGCTCAGAGGTTACAAATCTACGATTCTACGCTCGAAAGCTACAGACGGCCAATTATAAGGGTTTACGCAAAAGATGCTCCTTTTATGGCTACAAAATATTCCAAGTGCCTGAAACACACAGAGTTCAGCATTGAAGATTACTCTTCTTCTTGGGTCGATTAGAAGTTCATCCAAAGTCCAGTCAGAATCTTTTTCAGAAGTTCAAGTATGGCCTGATTAACGGCTATTTCTCATCCTGTTTCAAGGGATTTCCGAGAAACCATTCCTGAAGATGATGGTCTGAACAAGAATTCTTCGTATCAGAGAAGTGACAGTTCAGAATTCTATGCGACTTCTCGTCCAAAACAGCATGACAGTTTGGATCTTCAACTTAAATGCTAAGGAGTTTTCTACGCGTCTTCTGCTACGCGTAAAAGACGGGACGAGATCATATACTCTTTTATCGGAGTCGGCATAAATTTGTTCAGATGTGCCGAAGCTGCACACATTCAGACTTCCTCACAGCAAATATGACAAATCAGCTTGCATAAAAGAAGATAATTCTATTAATCATGATTACATATGATGAAAATCCAGTCTACAAAGGGTTTTTCATCTTCATGATTATATATGATGGAAATCTTTTTTCTACAAAGGGTTTCTCATTTTCATTTAAGATCACACCAAGAATCTATTTTGCCAGGTTCTCATATTGGTGTAGATCTTCTTCGTCTTCTACAGTAGTTAATCGGCTTCCGTGGCCGATTAACAAGAAAATGATTAATAGCGGGAGGATACAGAACTGGGCATGTATCAATTTTGCAAGCCCACCCTCCATACGCTATGGCAGGCATGCCCTAGAAATTGTGTTAGGGGTTCAGACCCAACACAATACTGGAAGACAGGGCCAAGTTGTCTGCCTTCGCCCAGCGCCATGATAGAAGAAAATACAGCTTGCAAGCTGTGTGGTCCAATATGACCCTTCCTCTCTCCTGGACGAATCGCCATATAAAATTGCTGATCATCCCAAGCAAAGGAAGCTATGATATCCTTCCATGATCAATCGTTGCAGAGGACATTTGCTCGAAGATGCCTCTTTTTACGGTTCCTTACATGCTGGAAGAACATGATCTTCTTATTCCTCAAGTCAACCTGAAGAAGCTCGGCAACAATCTCTTTGTGGTGAAGAAAGTGTGGAAAAAATAGGTTAACCCATTCGCCTTTATATAGGCAAAAGAAAACACACTGAATCCCAACAAACTCCTAAAAATTTGCCGAGAAATTAGCCTCACAGAACGAGTCAAACTTGACCGTTTCATGCTTTATTCAAAGTGTTTCAATTTACGAGGAAATTGAAAACTTTGAAGGGGGTCTTGTAGAAGCATAAAAAATACGCTGGGGAATCATACGCGTAAAATCCTCAACATGCAGGAAGCCCGCGTAAAATAGAGCTCCAGCACTGGGTGGCGTAAAACATAACTTCAGAGCCATTGGCGTACAACAGAGCTTCAACGCTACTCAGCGTAAAATATAGCTCCAGAACAACCCGCGTAATGCCTTATTTCCAAACTGCTTTGGCGTAAAAAGGTTGCTATATCGCCACTTCGACGTAAAACCTATCTGCTTTTAATGCAGCGGGAAGTTGTACGAGGAACAATTCGTATTCCTCGAATAAACCTGTCAGTTGAAGTAGTGAACCTGACTCCTGACAAAGGGTACTGCACAGCGATCGAGAGGACGGTTGTAATGATGACTCTGCACAGAACTCCAGACTGTCGTCTAGTGACATAACCCTTGATATAAGATATCGTTTACGCATTCGAGGAATACGTTGCCTATTCTACACAGGCAGACATGAGCTTTACGCTCAGGATGAGACAAAATCAACCGCTACGTTAAAAGCTATTCTTCGTATAGAACTCGAGGCACGTCTCTGCAATTAATGCGCGAGATGGGAGCAGATCTCTGCATTTAATGTACGAGATTTGGTTCTACTTTTTGACTAGGTGAGCTATAATTAGGGCTAATACGTCCACATCACCATCCCCGCACATTACGCCAACCCGGCTATTTTTAGCTATAGGAGTACGTCGTATGCTATCTCCTCGAAATACGCCGACCTGGCTATTTTCAGCTATAGGAGTACGCCGATGCTATCTCCTCAAAATACGCCAACTAAGGCTATATTTACAAAGATGTGTGATAAGGCTATCTGGCCCAGAGCATGCTCAAAACCTCAGTCAAAGAAGGATAACTGGCTATCTTTACGCTGGTTACCTATCCATACAACATCAAGCTTTACGCAGAATTTGGCTTCTACGCCAACATGACAGCTACTTGGTTTTTACGCCATCTGAACAGCTACTTGGCTTTTATGCCAACGAGACAGTTGTTTGGCTTTTATGCCAACCTTCTCTACGCGAAGGACAGTTATCTAGGTGGCTTGTATGCCGTGATCTTCGACGAGCGATTATACGCATTACCTCATAATGGGACACAAGTCACACACCGATTCAAGAGATCATTCATACGTGGGTAGCAGTTATTATAACCGCCGCGTAAAAGGTGCAGCTCTCTCCACTGTTCGGTTTCTATGTCGACTGTGACTGAACCCTATAAAAAGAGACCTCCGGCCACGGAGGTCCAGGGTCGAGAATTTTTCAAGAAGAGAGAGTATATCCAGAGAGTGTTGATTGACTACTTTGGCAACGAGAATTCAATCCCTCCTGCAGTCTTTGAAGCTTCTTTTTCGTCTTCTACAGCACTTCTTCGTCATGGTGTGGTCCAAGGGACAAAGTGATCGATCGCAGATCATACTCCTATAGCAATATTTCCCCAGAATCAAATTTTTGTACTTAACATCCTCGTATAGGATTAATTGTACTTCTTTTTCTTGTTTGTAAACAAAGAAAGGGTTTCGTATAAACCTAGTTTCAATTTCTTTCGTTTATTATCAAACATTCTGTAACCAAGCGTCTACGGTAATGGCATCCTCCGTGCCATCAAATTACTTGGGATTGTGTCGACAGAATCTCACCGATGCCCCTGAATCTGTTCTAACACTCATTTCCAAGGTTGTCTGAAATCCTTGATTCAAAAAGACATTATGCTCTTGCTGCGAAAGCTGCTAATGTTGTTGCGTCACCATCATCCCTCGTGTAATTTCCAACATTGTCGATGTATCAAGTGCAACTGGCACTACTAGTACGATCGGGGGTACGGTAGCTTCTGGTATATGTTTCTCCCAGTGCTCCTCTACTGGTTCTACCATGCTGCCTCCATGAATATGTGTTGTCTCTCACTGTCTGCCAATGGATATTTGTCATACTGAAATTGTTGGTGCTCCATCCGTCGAAGCTGGAGAAGCCCTTACAAAAATGACACAAGATAAATCAAGAACAAGTCAAGAAAGGATCGAGGAATCAATGGTTCAGAAGTCAAGCTTAGTTTTGAGGAGATAGATTTAGGATTTCAAGGAGAAACATGTTTGATTGAGACATCATATGATCAAGCTACCCCAAAAGTGTCACTACCACTTTTTCATATAAGGGCATTTGTGTAATTTAGCCATTTTAAATAATTATTTATTTAATTAATTTGCTGAGATTTTAAAACTATTTATTTGATGATTGTTTTAGGTCAAGCCCTAGAACCCATTAGGTCAAACCCTAATGACTAAACCCTAATTGTAAACCCAGTTCTAGTGAAACCCTAGAATTCAAATTTTAGGGTGAACCCTCAAACCCTAGACTGGCTAAACCTTAGCTAATTAGGTTCTACATGACCTAACCTAGGGGTTAAACCTAGGCCATACACTAGAAACCCTAACTGGGCCTATATATAAAAGGAACCCTCTCATTCTTCATATAGAGAGAGAAACCCTAGCCTCCATCTAGAGAAACCATCTCCCCACCCCATTTTCGAGATTAAACCTAGGGCTTCTATTTTCTCCTCCTCCAAAGCAAGGAAATCAGGGAACTTGGGTCAAGGAGACTTGGGAAGGAAGAACTTCCATAGGGAACCATCTCCCTGCAGGTAAAACCCCATTTTATACATGTAATCTCTGTTTTTCTGTCGATTATTGGCCATTAGGGAAACCCCTTGCTGTGTAATTCGAATTTTAGGGTTTTTTATTAGGTTTTGGTGACCAATTGGGGTTTTTCCCAATTATCAGGAACCCTAACCCTAGGTGGTTGTTTATAGACTGATTTCACCTTTCTGTGTGTAGGTTAGATATTGATTTAGGGTTTTGCTTTGGGTTTTCAGGAGTTCTTGGTGTGTTTTTCGGTTGTGCACATCATGTGTTTGGGGAAATGCTTCACAGGATGAATACCTATCTAATTTACCCTAATAATAATAATCTAATTTGATGTATGATGTCCATATATATATTTATACACATGTAGATAGATTGATGTGTGTTTTGAAGAAGGGGATTCACTGTACAGTCGGGTTCTAGAATTTCTGTGTGTTTTGGGTTTCATTGTGTACTCGGGTTTGAGGGTATTGGCTGTGCTGTGTTCACAGTATGAGGGATATCCTAATAACGGTGGGTATTATATATCTGTGTGTGTGTGTTCAGTGCGGGATGTGCACAGTTGGGATTTCTGTGTGTAGCAGTAGTGGGAGACATGTATCAGCAATACATGTGTGTGTATCAGTGAGATGGGTGTTTAATTGGCTGTGGTTGTGTGAACTGGGTGTGTATCAGGGTGTGTGTGTAGTGTGTGTTCCAGGTTATTTTAATTTCAGTATAGAACTTGTGGAAAGAGGTGTGGTTCAATGTTGTCTGTGGAACAGTAGGTGTATCAGTGTATTTGTGTCAATAAGCCTAGCTAAGTGCCTGTGTGTTGTAGGTATTTGAATTCTAATTTGTGTGTGTCCCTGAGAATACTGTGAGTAGCTACCTGTATGTGTGTGTATATTAGGGTGCCAGTGAGTGAATGTGTGGCTGTGTTTGTGTGTCAGTTAGGTATCTGGGTGTTATTATATATCTGTGTGTGTGAGGGTATTACCTAGGTGTTAGATGACCTGTGTCTACTGAGAAATTCTCAGTATGTCTAGGTATTAGCAGTGTGTCAGTATGGTTGTGCAGTTTTGGCCTGGGTGATCAGTCATTGCTCTGAGTGTGTGAGCTATGCAGGAAATTATGTGTGTGTGTGTGTACTGTGTTGCAGGAATTAATTAGTGTAGATGTGTAGTTGCTGCTGTATTCTTGCCTCAGTGCATCAGACATTAGGGGACTGTATCAGTTAGAGTTCAGTGAGTTTAGTGAGAATGAGCAGTGTCTGTGTGTAGGTTTTGAGTGCCAGTTTTCAGAGAACTGTGTAGGTGTGTGAGGATGTATCCTGTGTGTACTGTGTCTATGAGTTTCAGTTTTTGTGGGTGACAGTGCCTGTGAGTGCAGTATTCTGTGTAGGTGTGATTAGGGGTAATGTAATCAGTGTGTTGACTGTGTGTTCATGCCTGGGTGAGTGCAGCTGTGCAGATTTAGAACCTAGGTGTATTAGTTAGATACCTAGGTGTCCCTGTGTCAGTGCAAGCCATGTGTGTGTGTGTTTTAGAAACTGTGTGTTCCTATCTATGTGTGCAGCAACTGAGCATGTTTCGGAAACAGATAGGTAGGTATTTTAGTACTTGTCTGCAATTGAGGGGTTCCTATGTAGCATAAGGACTGATGCTTGAATGTATCAGTGTAAACACACTGACTTGTGTATATCAGAGGGAAAAACATTGCAGTAGATTATGTAGGATGGCTTGGTGTGTATGAGAGTTGAGGTAGTAAGTTAAGAATTCATTCAAGGTATCAAGGATGTTTAACTAAGTATCAGATAAAAAGATAGGTGGTATAGTACTAGTTAAGGTAATCAATAGCATTAATAATAGATACTAAATTATCTAGAACACTTAGTATTAAGAGTTAGTCTAATTAAGATATCAATAATTAGTAAGATATTAGAGATAGTAATTACATAGAGTCTATATTGTAAGTATAGAACATATAATATAGTGTATTTAACTAGTATTAGTTAACAATAGCTAGTATGAACCTAGAAGCAAGGTATTAACTAGTTTTGACCAAAAACCTAGAGTTGACTTAGTAACACCTAGTATAGACCTAGAAATGGCCTAACACCCCATTTCAAACTAGCTAATCACTTTTATTATTCCAAACACCATTTTAACATTGTTGTCTTATATTTAGGTCATTGTGATTTCATCTTGGGCATCGACCCTCATATTTTGCTCAGGACCACAGGCGAGTACATTCTCTGACAGTTTTCATTGTTGATTACTTCTATAAATTGTAGTGTATTACATACTTGATTCCGACACTGTGGATACACGAGTTAGCACCCTAGATCCCCATCATGAGGAGTCGTGATTGGAATCTACCGTGCTAGCTGGGGATGGGGAATTATTAGTAGATTATGTGATCATATCCAAATCCTTACCATGCATCATAGCTCACCCCACTTCTCACGTCGGGTGCGGCCTGACCATCATCATGCTTCATAGCTGTTATATATGATTAGCCTGACCATTATCATGCATCATAGCTAACCATATGGTTAGCCTGACCTTCAAGAATCATAGCTAATCATATATAACCAGCCTGATCCAGTCCCAAGCCGATCACATAATAAACTAATATTTCAAACACATAGCTAGATGTTTTATCTTTATTCAGATACATTTGTTCTAGCATTCACTGTTTATTGTTCATTGCTAGATGCTCTATTGTCTATTTCATTTTCTCCTGTACTTCACATGTTCAGCTTTTATTTCCATCTTGTATCTCTTACACTGTTTATAGATTTTGTCAATTTAATGAAACTGCTGTTAGTGCTTGTGCTTCGCTCCAATCCTGACTGGATAACCAACATTTTCAGAGGACTTGGAGGACTTTTGCCCTACTCATTACGGCCCAGGAATAGAGGGAGATTTCACTCCAGAAATCCCAGAGGAGGTGCCTATCCTAGAGGAGAACTTACCAGCCTGTTCTTAGATTACTTTTCTGCATTATTGTTTTAGACTGAGACTGAGATGTACTTATTTTAATTATGACTTTGTGAGGTCATTTAGACCCAGGATTTGAGTTGGACTTATTGTGGTTGGTTTTTATTAGAACTCTTTCAATTCTCATCGTGCCATTATATTTATAGTTGTGATTGAGTATATTATAGAACTGTGGGTTATTTTTATCATTTGTCCTCCGTACGGAGTTGAGACTATTGACAGGATATACTATGTTTGTGACCTAGACAGCGTTCTACCGCCGATGCTGCGGCGTAGGCTGGACGTACCCACGACTCATGCCCAAATTTCGGGTGCGGGTCGTGACACATTTTTAGTGGTGACCCATGCGGGTCTAGTCAGTAGTATTAGATTCACATTAGAGCGATATTGTAGCAATAGGAAGTAGGCCGAGGATATGCTCAATCACAATTAGGAAATTTTTGATCCTTATAATACTACTCTTAATGATTAATCCCTTTAGAAATTTTTACTGTCCTTCCTTGATGATATCGTATTTATTACCTTAATTGAATCTTTCGATCTGTCTTTAGGATGCCGCCAAGAAGGTCCCAGAGACTCGGAGCAGCAGATTCAGAGAGGTCTGCCACCTCTCGCGCTGCCGGACAGACATCAGCAGCACCTCCTACATCTCCAGTACAAGTGGGAGTGTCTGCAGCCTTCGGAGGTCCTCCACCACCAGTTCAGAGGGTCCCTACAGCTACGACGGCACCACCACCACCAGTTCAGCATCCAGGAGGTGTGCCCGTCGATGGGGCACAGATGTTCGCTTTGATTCAGGGCATGGTTGATGCCCAGAGGACGTCGGCAGAGGCCCAGAGAGTGCAGGCTGAGGCACATCAGGCCCAGACAGAGATGATGAGGGTGAACATAGAGAATGCTCACCAAGTGGCTCTCCAGGCTGTGGAGAGAGTCACTCAGCAGCAGCAACAACCCGGTCAGCAACAACAAAGGCCGGGCACCATTGTGGATTTCAAGAGGATGATGCCTCGGGAGTTCAAGGGGACAGAAGGGATACTCTACGCCGATGATTGGCTAGAGGACATCGAGAGGAACTTGCGTTTGGCGCAGATTCCAGAGGCGCTCCAGATCGAGGCCGCTGGCAGCCAGATGTTCGACATTGCCTTGACATGGTTTCGCACGGAGCCGAGACTCTTGCGCAGGGGACTCACTTGGGAAGCTTTCAAGGAGCTCTTCAAGGAGAAGTTCTTTCCTGACGTTGCCCTGGGAGCTTTGGAGAGTCAGTTCCATGACTTAGCCCAGGGGAGCTCGTCCGTCGATGAGTATGCCGCGGAGTTTTCCCGCCTGAGCCGCTTCGCGCCATCGATGATTAGAGATCCGGAGGACAGGGCCCAGAAATTCAGAAAGGGGCTGACAAGGGAGATCAAGTCTCGCACGTCGGGACGTCGCACAGCTACCTACAAGAGCATATTGATGGATGCCCAAGTAGCCGAGGACGACTTGGGCCTCAGGCCCAAGAGGGGACGCGATGGTTCCGGAGGAGCAAACAGTAGTACGGGACCGGGCAAGCGTCCGCACTTTCAGCAGCAACAGCAGAGACCCTTTCAGCAGCAGCATCAGGCACCAGCCCGAGGGCAGGCCCAGCAGCAGCAACAGAGACAGAACCAGCCCGCCATCCAGTGTGCGTACTGCGGGAAGATGGGACATACTAGAGATATCTGCAGGAAGAGATTGGGCTCATGTCTATCCTGCGGATCGACGACACACCAGCTGAAGGATTGTCCTACCTTTCGTCCAGGTCAGGGTGGAGCAGCCGCCCAGAGAGGATCAGACAGGGTGCCTACCGCACCAGGAGGCCAACAACAGAGGGGACCACTTCCACCACAACATCAGAAGTTCGCCCAACATCAGCAGCAGAGAGGTGCACCCCAGGGGCGAGCATACGCCATGGCAGTCGAGGAGATCGAGCCAGCAGGAGACTTGATCACAGGTTCGGTTCTTCTCGATTGTATTCCCGCATTTACTTTATTCGATTCTGGCGCTTCCCATAGTTTTGTGTCTGTATCATATGCACTTCGACATCATTTAGACACAGAACCATTAGCTAGGACTTGCAAGATCATGACTGGTGGAGGTATTATCCTAGTCCGTGATCACTGCAAGGACCGGAGAGTGTCAGTAGGAGGCCGAGACTTGAGCGTGAGTTTACTCGTCATGCCACTTCCGGGGTACGATATTGTGCTCGAAATGGACTGGTTGAGTAGGCATCATGCTACTATAGATTATCATAGAGGCAGAGTATTGTTTAGACCACCAGGAGAGCCGGAGTTTGAGGTCGTCAGAGGAGCAGCAGAACAGAGCAGGAGCATATTTTGCGGAGCCAGGGCAGAAGAAGAGGAGTTGCCACATCCTCTGATAGCGGAATTCCTGGATGTATTTCCAGAAGAGTTGCCAGGTTTGCCGCCAGACAGAGATATTGAATTCTCTATAGACTTGGTTCCAGGAGCGGAGCCCATTTCACAACATGTCTATAGAGTCAACAACAGCGAGCTGGCAGAGCTGAAGAAGCAAGTTGAGGAGCTGCAGGACAAAGGCTTCATCAAATCCAGTTCATCACCATGGGGAGCTCCGGTATTGTTCGTACCGAAGAAGAACGGCACAGTGCGCATGTGCATTGATTATAGAGCTTTGAACAATATCACCATCAAGAACAAGTACCCGCTGCCGAGGATAGATGATCTTTTCGATCAGTTGAGCGGGGCGAGGGTGTTTTCGAAGATTGATTTGAGGTCAGGCTATCACCAGGTGAAGGTGAAGAAAGAAGACACGCCGAAGACAGCTTTTCGGACCAGATACGGCCAGTTTGAGTTCATGGTGATGCCATTTGGTTTAACCAATGCACCGGCAGTATTCATGAACTTAATGAACAAGGTGTTCCACCAGTACCTTGACAAGTTCGTAGTGGTGTTCATCGACGATATTCTTGTGTATTCCAAGACACCGGAGGAGCACGAAGAGCACCTGAGATTGGTCTTAGAGACTCTCAGGAGGGAGAAGCTATACGGGAAACTCTCTAAGTGTGAATTCTTCCTTGACAAGGTCAAATTTCTTGGGCATGTGGTATCAGGTGACGGTATTTTGGTAAACCCAAAGAAGATTGAGGCAGTGGAGTTGTGGGCTACCCCCAGTTCGGTAGCTGAGATCAGGAGTTTTCTCGGACTAGCAGGATACTACAGGAGGTTTGTACAAGACTTCTCCAAGATTGCAGCGCCGATGACTAGACTGACTAGGAAGGATGTGGATTTTGTTTGGACGGAGGAGTGCCAGGCTGCATTTGATGAGCTAAAAAAGAGGTTGACGACAGCTCCAATTTTGACGTTGCCAGCAGGGACAGGTGGTTTCACCATCTACAGTGATGCTTCAGGGAAGGGTCTGGGATGTGTTCTTCAGCAGCACGGGAAGGTAATTGCCTATGCTTCCAGGCAGTTGTGCCCTCATGAAAAGAACTACCCCACCCACGATTTAGAGTTGGCGGCAGTTATCTTCGCTCTAAAGCTGTGGAAACATTACTTGTACGGAGAGCGTGTGGAGATCTTCACAGACCACAAGAGCTTGAAATACGTGTTCACATAGAAGGAGCTGAACATGAGGCAGAGGAGGTGGTTGGAGCTGATGAAGGACTTCGACATCTCATTGCAGTACCATCCAGGGAAGGCTAACGTAGTCGCCGACGCCTTGAGCAGGTATCCGACGGCTATGTACTTGACGACAGATAGGCATTTGTTGGCTGATTTGGAGAGCTTGGAGATTGAAGTGTTAGTTCCCGGTACTGAGATTCAGATGTGGGGATTGCAGATACAGTCCGAACTGATGGACAGGATTAGAGCTGCGCAGTACGATGATGAGGCTCTGAGGAGTATCAGGGCACAGGTTCGGATGGGATTGTCGGACAACTTTTCTATCGCAGAGGATGGTTCCTTACGGCACGGCACGAGGATATGTGTGCCTAGCAGGGAGCTACGCGAGAAGGTTTTACAGGAGGCACACCGCTCTCAGTACTCGATGCATCCCGGTGCCAACAAGATGTATCGAGACTTGAGGGAGAACGTATGGTGGTATGGAATGAAGCGCGAGGTAGCACGCTTCGTATCCCGGTGTCTAGTGTGCCAGCAGGTAAAGGCAGACCGGCAGAGGCCAGGAGGTTTGCTTCAACCTTTACCGATTCCAGAATGGAAATGGAAGCACGTGACCATGGATTTCATTTCAGGGCTTCCACGTTCTCCAGGAGGGAAAGACGCGATTTGGGTCATCGTGGACAGGTTGACCAAATCAGCACATTTCTTACCTTTCAAGGTGGGCACGTCGACAGAGAGGCTCGCAGAGATGTACGTGCGACAGATTGTTAGGCTTCATGGAGTTCCTGTGAGCATCGTCTCGGATCAGGATAGCCGTTTCACTTCCCACTTCTGGAGGAGTCTGCAGGCTAGCTTGGGCACCCAGCTCAAGTTTAGTACCGCATATCATCCCCAGAGAGACGGGCAGTCTGAACGGACTATTCAGACTCTCGAGGATATGCTACGCACCTGCGTTCTAGATCTCGGAGGTTCTTGGGAGGATCATATGCACCTGGTAGAGTTCGCTTACAACAACAGCTACCAGGCCAGCATCGAGATGTCACCATTTGAGGCTCTTTATGGACGGAGGTGTCGTACACCGTTATCGTGGGGCAACGTTGGAGAGAGAGCCTTGTTAGGACCAGAAATGGTCGTGGATGCAGCAGAAAAGGTGAAACTCATCAGAGACAGACTGCGAGTGGCGCAGGACAGACAACGGCATTGGGCCGACAGCCACCGTAGACCCCTTGAGTTTCAGGTATAGATTGTTGTTTTCTGATTTGTGTTTGTTTGTTAGACTGCGTGTTGAGACTGTTTTGTTTTAGGTTGGCGACCTAGTATTCCTACGGATTTCTCCGACGCGTGGAACGATTCGTTTTGGCAGAGGCGGGAAGCTTAGCCCACGCTACATCGGACCCTTTGGCATTCTTGCGAGGGTAGGTGCAGTGGCATATCGACTGGACTTGCCGCCTGCACTAGAGGGAGTGCATGATGTGTTTCACGTGTCGCAGCTGAGACGGTACGTGGCAGACCCTAGTCACGTACTTGATCACTCGGAGATTGAGGTTGGTCCGACGCTCAGCTACCCCGAGCAGCCCGTAGAGATCTTGGACCGCAGAGAGAAGGTGTTGCGGAACCAAACCATCCCTTTGGTTCGTGTTGCATGGAGACATCACTCTCCAGGGGAGTCGACCTGGGAGAGAGAGGACGAAATGCGCGAGCAATACCCGTATCTCTTCTAGACTTAAGGTATATTCTTTTTTGGTTTCATTCTTGTTGTAAGTTCAGTCCAATTTCGAGGACGAAATTTCTTTTAGGAGGGTAGACTTGTCACTACCACTTTTCCATATAAGGGCATTTGTATAATTTAGCCATTTTGAATAATTATTTATTTAATTAATTTGCTGAGATTTTAAAACTATTTATTTGATGATTGTTTTAGGTCAAGCCCTAGAACCCATTAGGTCAAACCCTAATGACTAAACCCTAATTGTAAACCCAGTTCTAGTGAAACCCTAGAATTCAAATTTTAGGGTGAACCCTCAAACCCTAGACTGGCTAAACCTTAGCTAATTAGGTTCTACATGACCTAACCTAGGGGTTAAACCTAGGCCATACACTAGAAACCCTAACTGGGCCTATATATAAAAGGAACCCTCTCATTCTTCATATAGAGAGAGAAACCCTAGCCTCCAACTAGAGAAACCATCTCCCCACCCCATTTTCGAGATTAAACCTAGGGCTTCCATTTTCTCCTCCTCCAAAGCAAGGAAATCAGGGAACTTGGGTCAAGGAGACTTGGGAAGGAAGAACTTCCATAGGGAACCATCTCCCTACAGGTAAAACCCTATTTTATACATGTAATCTCTGTTTTTCTATCGATTATTGGCCATTAGGGAAACCCCTTGCTGTGTAATTCGAATTTTAGGGTTTTTGATTAGGTTTTGGTGACCAATTGGGGTTTTCCCCAATTATCAGGAACCCTAACCCTAGGTGGTTGTTTATAGACTGATTTCACCCTTTTGTGTGTAGGTTAGATATTGATTTAGGGTTTTGCTTTGGGTTTTCAGGAGTTCTTGGTGTGTTTTTCGGTTGTGCACATCATGTGTTTGGGGAAATGCTTCACAGGATGAATACCTATCTAATTTACCCTAATAATAATAATCTAATTTGATGTATGATGTCCATATATATATTTATACACATGTAGATAGATTGATGTGTGTTTTGAAGAAGGGGATTCACTGTACAGTCGGGTTCTAGAATTTTTGTTTGTTTTGGGTTTCATTGTGTACTCGGGTTTGAGGGTATTGGCTGTGCTGTGTTCACAGTATGAGGGATATCCTAATAACGGTGGGTATTATATATCTGTGTGTGTGTGTTCAGTGCGGGATGTGCACAGTTGGGATTTCTGTGTGTAGCAGTAGTAGGAGACATGTATCAGCAATACATGTGTGTGTATCAGTGAGATGGGTGTTTAATTGGCTGTGGTTGTGTGAACTGGGTGTGTATCAGGGTGTGTGTGTAGTGTGTGTTCCAGGTTATTTCAATTTCAGTATAGAACTTGTGGGAAGAGGTGTGGTTCAATGTTGTCTGTGGAACAGTAGGTGTATCAGTGTATTTGTGTTAATAAGCCTAGCTAAGTGCCTGTGTGTTGTAGGTATTTGAATTCCAATTTGTGTGTGTCCCTGAGAATACTGTGAGTAGCTACCTGTATGTGTGTGTGTATTAGGGTGCCAGTGAGTGAATGTGTGGCTGTGTTTGTGTGTCAGTTAGGTATCTAGGTGTTATTATATATCTGTGTGTGTGAGGGTATTACCTAGGTGTTAGATGACCTATGTCTACTGAGAAATTCTCAGTATGTCTAGGTATTAGCAGTGTGTCAGTGAGGTTGTGCAATTTTGGCCTGGGTGATCAGTCATTGCTCTGAGTGTGTGAGCTGTGCAGGAAATTATGTGTGTGTGTGTACTGTGTTGCAGGAATTAATTAGTGTAGATGTGTAGTTGCTGCTGTGTTCTTGCCTCAGTGCATCAGACATTAGGGGACTGTATCAGTTAGAGTTCAGTGAGTTTAGTGAGAATGAGCAGTGTCTGTGTGTAGGTTTTGAGTGCCAGTTTTCAGAGAACTGTGTAGGTGTGTGAGGATGTATCCTGTGTGTACTGTGTCTATGAGTTTCAGTTTTTGTGGGTGACAGTACCTGTGAGTGCAGTATTCTGTGTAGGTGTGATTAGGGGTAATGTAATCAGTGTGTTGACTGTGTGTTCATGCCTGGGTGAGTGCAGCTGTGCAGAATTAGAACCTAGGTGTATTAGTTAGATACCTAGGTGTCCCTGTGTCAGTGCAAGCCATGTGTGTGTGTGTTTTAGAAACTGTGTGTTCCTATCTATGTGTGCAGCAACTGAGCATGTTTCAGAAACAGATAGGTAGGTATTTTAGTACTTGTCTGCAATTGAGGGGTTCCTGTGTAGCATAAGGACTGATGCTTGAATGTATCAGTGTAAACACACTGACTTGTGTATATCAGAGGGAAAAATATTGCAGTAGATTATGTGGGATGGCTTGGTGTGTATGAGAGTTGAGGTAGTAAGTTAAGAATTCATTCAAGGTATCAAGGATGTTTAACTAAGTATCAGGTAAAAAGATAGGTGGTATAGTACTAGTTAAGGTAATCAATAGCATTAATAATAGATACTAAATTATCTAGAACACTTAGTATTAAGAGTTAGTCTAATTAAGATATCAATAATTAGTAAGATATTAGAGATAGTAATTACATAGAGTCTATATTGTAAGTATAGAACATATAATATAGTGTATTTAACTAGTATTAGTTAACAATAGCTAGTATGAACCTAGAAGCAAGGTATTAACTAGTTTTGACCAAAAACCTAGAGTTGACTTAGTAACACCTAGTATAGACCTAGAAATGGCCTAACACCCCATTTCAAACTAGCTAATCACTTTTATTATTCCAAACACCATTTTAACATTGTTGTCTTATATTTAGGTCATTGTGATTTCATCTTGGGCATCGACCCTCATATTTTGCTCAGGACCACAGACGAGTACATTCTCTGACAGTTTTCATTGTTGATTACTTCTATAAATTGTAGTGTATTACATACTTGATTCCGACACTGTGGATACACGAGTTAGCACCCTAGATCCCCATCATGAGGAGTCATGATTGGAATCCACCGTGCTAGCTGGGGATGGGGAATTATTAGTAGATTATGTGATCATATCCAAATCCTTACCATGCATCATAGCTCACCCCACTTCTCACGTCGGGTACGGCCTGACCATCATCATGCTTCATAGCTGTTATATATGATTAGCCTGACCATTATCATGCATCATAGCTAACCATATGGTTAGCCTGACCTTCAAGAATCATAGCTAATCATATATAACCAGCCTGATCCAGTCCCAAGCCGATCACATAATAAACTAATATTTCAAACACATAGCTAGATGTTTTATCTTTATTCAGATACATTTGTTCTAGCATTCACTGTTTATTGTTCATTGCTAGATGCTCTATTGTCTATTTCATTTTCTCCTGTACTTCACATGTTCAGCTTTTATTTCCATCTTGTATCTCTTACACTGTTTATAGATTTTGTCAATTTAATGAAACTGCTGTTAGTGCTTGTGCTTCGCTCCAATCCTGACTGGATAACCAACATTTTCAGAGGACTTGGAGGACTTTTGCCCTACTCATTACGGCCCAGGAATAGAGGGAGATTTCACTCCAGAAATCCCAGAGGAGGTGCCTATCCTAGAGGAGAACTTACCAGCCTGTTCTTAGATTATTTTTCTGCATTATTGTTTTAGACTGAGACTGAGATGTACTTATTTTAATTGTGACTTTGTGAGGTCATTTAGACCCAGGATTTGAGTTGGACTTATTGTGGTTGGTTTTTATTAGAACTCTTTCAATTCTCATCGTGCCATTATGTTTATAGTTGTGATTGAGTATATCATAGAACTGTGGGTTATTTTTATCATTTGTCCTCCGTACGGAGTTGAGACTATTGACAGGATATACTATGTTTGTGACCTAGACAGCGTTCTACCGCCGATGCTGCGGCGTAGGCTGGACGTACCCACGACTCATGCCCAAATTTCGGGTGCGGGTCGTGACAAAAAGTTAGAAAAAAAAGACAGACCTGCATAGGCCACCACTAAAACCTTGTCAGGCCCCAAATCCAGAATACTGGATAGCGGAGGAGTGACTCAGACAAATGTACCATACGGAATACCGAAGTAACCTGCAATGTATAATGGTTGTCAAGAGACAATGGGGTGCATACTATATTCAAGTCATCTAGGGTCAATAACTTTTATATCTTAATCATTCAAGCAACTAACAATAACCAAGAACTTATCAGAATAAGCAGTAAGGTATCTCAAATGCCGTATCAGAATGTTCTAGAGATATGACATCACAAGATAACACGCCAGATTACATGATCAAAGTATACATGACAGTGAGTCAGCTTCAGTCTGAATATATTACATTCATGTAGAAAACTAGTGTCAGATTTGGCGGATAATAGGTGCCAAATGGCTAAACGCCTAAAAGAATATATTTTACAAAAGACGAGTAGAGAATGAAGGAACCTACTCGTGACCCTCAGCAGCCATCTGTCTGGTGCATGCCATCCATGAGGGTGAGATACACTTTATCCTCAAGTAGTGGCTCTAAATCTGGCCATGCAAAACTAGTGGGGTCTGACCTTAAATAGCAAGTACCACAAAGCTATATTACATATAAGGTCCTATCCATGTTATGATAATCCATTGACTGAAGCACAAAATGAAGAAACAAAACTATCTCTATTAGCATGAGATGCATCAGCTAACAATAAATGGCTTATGTCCTATCCATGATAAGATACGACACCCCTTCACCAAACAAGGAAAAAAAATGCTATATTACACCAAGATATAATACATCCCTTGATTTTGGTTAAGCAAAAAATAATTCTACATCGTAGTTTTAGTTCACAGCATATCGTAACAAAACAACACAACCCACAACCAAACAAGGACATGAGTTGAACCATTATGCCACGACAGTCTATGTCCCTAATTTTACTTAACGAAAGGCACAATACACAATCTGGGGTACTATATATATATATATATATATATATATATATATATATATATATATATATATATATATATATATAACATAACTTTAGTCCATGGATTATCGTAACACAACAACGTAATCCAACAACCAAACAAGGACATGGGTTGAATCATCATGCCACGATAGTCCACTTCACTAACTACAAACAAATTAAATGGCCAATTATATAGTATGGCTTGATATATGATCTCTGGGTTATCCCAGTAATGCATTATATGAGTATCCTCAGATCGTGCCCAAATCGAACAGGGCTGGCTGAACCAATGATATACGAGCAAGAATATAAATATATGATGCACCAGTCCCTTGCAAGGGTCATGAGCTAATTAATGATCAGTAATAGTTCTAGGCTTTCTATAGAAAAGATACTGGCTCGGTCTTAAAATTAAGTCGGATACTACACTCCACTAGTGCCGTTGATATACAGGATCCGTAGTGGCCAGCCTTTACTCCCAGCTAATTTAGGGTGGTTCGACATGCACGATCTTGAGATACAGGATCCGTGTATGAAAATAATTACATATATCACGTAGCAGGAGTATATGGCATGATGGCTCACTATTAAGTAGCACTCTCGGTACAATCAAGTGTATCAGCATGGATACAATAGTTAGGGCAGAAACAAGTTCTAGTATCATGGTCATGGACAAGTTATGTCACGCCCCAGTCCCAAAATACGTAGGACTAAGAATACGTGACACGCCAGCTATGTATTTTACCAGACTCTGGTCTGACTCGAATACGCATAAGCTATAAAATATAAAGGGCACTATCTAGATATCCCATAAATGTAAACCTTTATGTCTCAATCCACAATGTACAATAGTATACAAGGAAGAGCTATATATGCTAAAGTCGGCCGCCCAATAACACACAAACTCAAATAGACTCGAGAAGAGATGAGTCTACAAAAACTAGGCTGCAATAGCAGATAAAAAATCAATAGGAATAAAGTAACCATAATGCCAGTAAAAATAATATGAGTACCTAGTACAATGCCCGCAAGACATGCAACTCCATCAGCAACTCCAAATGCTCCATAATCGTCTATGCTGCAAAACTGGCAGGGGACCAGGTCCTCAGAGGGACGTAACAAGGTACAAAATACAGCATGCCAAAGTACAACAGAAAGTATTAGTGCAATGACGGTATAATCTAGCATAACCAAACTAAGTGAGACACAGTTTGAAGACAATGTTCGACGCGTGGGCTATCCAAAATAAAATCGTAGCTCCGGACACGGAGACACACGGGACGTACCGCAGCTCCGGACAAAGAGTCACACGGGTGATACCACTACACTAGATACATGATCACTACAAAAATAATACATATACATATATAAGCGCGTGCAGAGGAGCCCAAACGTCTAGTAACTGTCTTCCCCATCCCAAGCGGTCAACGATGGTGCGCTGAACCTGAACCCCTATCTAACAGTCTCGACACACAGAAATAACTCAACAGACGTGACCCTAAGGTCGTCCCAGTCTCTGGTCAAGATGTCAGTATAAGGAAACAGGAATCTGGAACGATCACAGTGTATGAGTGTATCCTGGGGTGTCGATATACTCTGGTACATACATCGAGGTGTTACGAACATCTAACATTCATTCTAAGATGTTACGACGAACGTCCGCACCCGGTTGTGATTCGGACGCGAAGTATCGATCGTAAACATAAATACGTGCACGATGTACATAACGAAACAATAAATATCTGTAAACTGAAATACAGGATGGCAAGGTACACTTGCCTGCGTCCAACTGTGGATGACGGGGATCCGGTACCACGTCCAAGTTCGCAGGTCCCGTAGCACCTAGAGATGAGATATAAACTAAATCAATAAACTATCATACAGCAAACAGGGATGTGATTTACGTCTAAACCTATGCTTAGACTCAGCTATAACTCACCTAGACACGAAGCCAGAGGGTTAACCAGGATAGGTTACATCTAATACGATCTATCACAGTATACTACCATCAGAAATTCCTCAATCTTATATCTCACCACGGTGTCTATCAGTATCTCAAGCCATGATAAATCGTCAAGTTTCGCCCCGGTGTTCATAGACATCAACAAGCATATTCAGATATCATCCTTGAACAAATTAATTATTAATTATTTAAACCCTCATTTATAAAAATTGTCAATAAATTTATTTGAACATTCTTTCACATATACGTATCTACTGCTCTATCATTCCATGATTAGTTATCATCTCTTAATAAAAGTTCCATATTTTGATATCACAACACAAAGTCAGTCAACCTGTCAACAATGCATATAACAATAAACCATAAAACTCAAGTGGCATACACCTAAGGCTCGATAACCAATATTTGATATCACACAGCATTTTACCGTGATTGTAATCCTGCTCCTCAATACCCATCAAACTGCGTAAAATCCTGAGATCTCACATCTAGCATTTATCAACCCTAAACTCAATATATATCATTCAACCCTCAAAAGTAGATATTTCGCAACATCGAACTAAAATACCAATGCATACGCATACCTTCACTTGCATGTAATAAACCCTAAAATCTCGTATAACAACCCTTGAATAAATCCATATCCCTTACAACCATTCATGCATATAGTTCATAACCATTTTATGCAATCCCAACCCTAAATAAGGATCCATTTATTCTCATACCCTTACTCATATATATCCACTTATTTCAATTTAAAACTTATGGAAATAAACCCTGAACTAAATCTAAATCATGAACCCTAAGTTATACGTACAACCCAAAACAATTAACTAATCAAAACCATACTATAATACACAAGGGAAAGGGGGAGTTTACCATAGTGGCGGCGTATGGTGGCACGCCGGGTGGTGGTTCCGGAGTAGGGTCGAGAGGGGGAGGCCGTTGAACAGGTGGCCGGGGCAATGTTGGAGGTGGTGGTGGCTGCTTGGCCAGATGGACGTGGTGAAATGGTGGTGGCAGTGGCAATGGCAGCTGGCCGAAACAGAGATGCCTGGCCCACCGGATAGGTGCCTGGCCGGAGGTGGAGTGTGGCCGTGGGAGGGAGGCTACATGGCGGATGGTCGTCGGAGAGATGTGCAGGCTCGGCCGAAGGGGTGGCAGCAGTGGAGTCGACGATGTCGATAGTGGGGGTGTTCGCCGGAGTGAGGAGTCGAGGGGGGGCAGCAGTGGCGGAGAGTAGTGGAGTCGCTCGACGCCGGACCGGGGACCACGACGTGGTAGGGCAGCGCTGGAGAATAGCGACTGCAGCGCCGAGCTGCGGGGATGCAGGCTCGACGCGGGGACAGCGCCGGAGCTGGGCTCGAACGCCGGATCTGGGAGATCGGCCACGGGCTCGACTGAAGGTAGTAGGTCGAAGAACATCCTCGTCGGTGCTCTGGAGGGACGGATGTTGGGAGGCTCGACGCGGGGATAGCGCCGGAGCTGGGCTGGCCGAGAAGCTGGCCGGAGTCAGTTGGCCGGATGGGGTCCCTATGAAGAAGAAGGAGGAAGAAGAAGAAGGGAATAAATAAATATGGAGGAGGGAGGCTCGGTTCTCTAGGTGGAGGTGGGAGGAGAGAGATAGGAGAGGGTGGTTTCCATTGCCTAGGGATTAGGGCCTGCATTGGGGAGAGGGGGAAAGGATATTTTATAGGGGTTGGTGTGGAGGATAGATGGTTGTGATGCTACCAATTCGAATGGAGGGTAGGGATTTTACATGAAGGATTAGGTTTCTTCATGCAAAGGAAGGGGGAAAGGATTGACTACGATCAAAGAAGGGGTAGCCTCTCCATTTGGCCTTAGCCAATGAGGTGAGGACACCTAATTCAATAATTATAACTAAGCCCCTTAAATTTGGATAATTGCACAAACACATGAAATAATACAAAAATTATGGGGGAATTGGTGTTTGGTGTTTTGTATGGTGAGGGGGTGTTGTGTGTTTTGTATGGGTTTAATTAAATAGACATTGGGATTAATTGGGGATTAAAATAAGATTAGTCAAAATTGGTATCCCCGATTTAAATAAAATTAAAGTGTCCCGCACTTTTAAATTAAATGGGGGCACTTGGGGGTCAAAATTTGGAAATGACGCAAAGGTCAAAAATGGTGGGGGCTTGGAGTCAGTCTTGGACCCTTTAGTTGGTCCGGCTCAACGGGTTAATTTGGTATCTCAAAATTGAGGGTAATGACACAGCTGTCCGACACAAAATTAAGTTATGGTATTTAGGATACGGGAAATTATACAATTAATTTAAGGCACAACGGATTTGATTTTGTGTGACGGAAAAGTCCAGTACCTAAAGTGGCGAGTCAAGTCAGAAGTACAATAGTCCGATGGAATTTATGGGCTGATATTAGGCTCCGAATAAATCAACAATGGTAGAGCACGCCAAGGGTCTAATTAATAAATAACAGACAAATGCAACCCTACTCTAAACCTCAAACATCTGCTGCTAAACCAAAATTTTCCAATCCATACCTTACTATCTATAGAATTAATTGAGGGAGTTAACAAGTTATCAAGTAGAAAGTTGTTAAGGACAGGACAGTCAAACATGGGTCACTTGTTCAAGCAGTTCAGTCGAGTAATCTTGTCAAACAAGTCAATTGTCAGATTATTATATCGATAGATAAGATTAAGAGTAGTGCGAGAACCCCTCGAGATCAGATCCACAATCCTTAAACCAAACCAGGATCATGATTGCAGACCCTCCCCCAAGTTGACTACTCCCCTTAATCTATCCAACGTATAATAAGGTGATCAAAGAAAAAATATGAAATCTAGTCAACCATGGACAAAATAATCAAACATGTAAAATTTTACAAAACTAGATTTTAACACATTTTACAAAACTGGGCATAACTTCCTCATCCGAACTCCAAAAAGATTAGAAAAGTCAAGACAATGATATAAAACTTTCATGTTTTGAGTTTTACAAGATTCTAGCTAGATAATCATTTAAATAGGCAAAATTAGCCATATGATCACCATGCGTGCGGTGAACTGCGCGGCACATTAATTTCTATGTGCGGTACACTGCATGCGGTCAAATTCATGTGTGGCGTACTACTACGTAGTGAATTGATGCGCGTGGAAAGGAATTGAAGCATGCGGCGCATGCAGCGGCAAGAAATTTATGCTTGGCGTATGGCGCGAGGCAAGAATTTTATGCCCGGCGCATAGGTCGAGGTAGGAAAGTGATGCGCGCGGTGCATCGATGCGTACGGCACAGACGATGACTACAAATCTATGCACAGCGTATGACGTGGGCACGATTTCTGTTAGCGGCTCACTGCACGCAGAAATGTTCATCGTCCCTGCCAGACAGGTCCAAGAACGAAGCTCCAGAATTTGTTTCGGCCATAAAATCTTCAATTCAACTCCAAATTAAGCGATTCTAAAGCCAAAATGCTCTAAATGGAAAGCTCCATCAAATTAAACAACTAGTTTTCAAAAAATAAAATTAGTAGTTCAAAACCAAGAAAAAATCAAAGAATCCATTGAAAGCTCTAAGTTAGAAATATAGATCTACTAAATCCAACCATGAAAACCAAAAACTTTATTTTCTAAAAATATAGAGAAATATATAGCAAATATAATAGAATAATAATATAGAGGGTTTTTCTATTTCTAGTGTAAGGTGTACTTGCCTTGGCGAGGGAGAGAAAAACCAAAGAAATAAGAAAAGAAAAGGAAATAATGAAAGAGAGAGAGAGTAAGAACTCATATATAGGAACGGGAAGAAAAGAGATGTGCCGGTCTGCTAGAAGGGGAGGCGCATGCGCAGGATGCATGATGCGCACGAAAAGAGCGCATGGAAACATATGCGCACGAAAATAAGCCACAAAATAAACCATGAAACAAAGCTCACAAGAAAATAGTCTGGCCTCCAACAAACCTAACAACCATGCCAGCAAGCAAGAATACTTTCCAAATACGTATATTGGGAACAAGAAGTGACATTATTATATTGTATTCTAAATTGTTTCTTAATATATCATCTCTATCATTCAACCCTATTATCATTTAGTTCTGTTCCATCACCTTATTAGCACAGGATAGAGATATCCTTAGCTTCATCTAGTCCAGTTCCTTATAGAGCTTCATTTTATTAGTTCCTAAGGTTCCTTGGATAGTGTAGTAGTTTGGTAACTTGGAGATATGGTTGTGTCAATTAAGTATCAATATTGATTTATTAGGAGTGTATCTTGTCAGTCTTTGAGTAGTTCCTGGTTGGGCATGTGAGGTATAGCCATCAGTATAGAGATAACTCATTGTGTAGTATCTTTGTAACAATAGTTTTATGGTAGGTGTCGGTATAGTTAGTATTGGTACCAATGGTAAAAGAAAGAGTAGAGTATCAGTTGTGATCCCCAGAGTTGGTATCAGTATCATCATGCATGTTCTATATAGATATAAATTCATATAGTTAAGTGATCCATGTATCAATTAGGTATCATAAAATTTATGTTTGTGTAAACCCCCTCAATTTATTCTATAGATAGTTAGAGTGGACCAAAAAAAATTTTGATAGAAGATATTGAGGTTTAGAGTAGAGGATATTTACCTGGAATTTTAATCCAATTAATTTAAACCATTGGCACATCCTATCCTTGTCTAATTATTCGGAGCCCATGGTCAGCCCATAAATTCTGTACAATTATTATACTTCCGACTCAACTCGCCAAATTAGGCACTGGACTTTGCTGACTGTTAAAATCAACTTTCGTGCGCTCTAAATTAATTGCGCAACATTCTGACAATCGTAACCCGTATTTAATTCCGTGTTGGACACTTGTGTCATTACCCTCGATTTTGGGGTACCAACTTAACCCGTTGAGCCGAACCAACTAAAGGGTCCAAGACTGACTCCATGCCCCCACCATTTTTGGCTCTTGCACCATTTTCGGATTTTGACCCTGCGGGCCCCAATTAAATTAAATTCGCGGGACGCGTTATCTCTATTTAAATCAGGATTTACCAACTTTGTAAATTCTATTTTTATCCTAAATTAATCCCAATGACCTTCAAATTAGACTCGTGCCTAACGCGCAACACCCCCCTCACCAAGACAATTTTTAAATATATTTTCTCTGCAATTTTTGCGTCATTTCATGTGTCCATGCAAATTCCCGAATTTACGGGGGTTTATTTGCAATTATTAAATTGTTGGCATCATCCTATTGGTCATGATTAATTGAGAGGGTACCAAAATAGGGTCCCAATCTCAATTCCCTCATTCCCTCATGAAGAACTCTTCTCTTCATGATAAATCACAACCCTTCATTTTGAAAGACCTCAATCACAACCCTCCATCCAAATTCCCAATCCCCTATAAAACATCACATCACCCACCCTCACACCTACCAAGGCCGGCCCTAATCCCAATGCTTTGAAAATCCTACCCCTCTCTCTCTCTCTCCTCCCTCCTCCATATTTCTTCATGCAAGAAACTCTTTCCTTTTTCATTTAATCTTCTTTTTCTTCTTCCTTCTTCTTATTCCTGAAGACCAAATCCGGCCGGCTTACTAAACTCCGTCCGACTGTGCTGCATCCCAACTCCGGCCTGATTCCACCCTCACCCCGGTTCGCTGCTGACCTGCAGCGACTCGAGCACCCCGCGGAGGCTCCGGTCGACTGTGTCACGCCCCGATCTCCCGCAGGAAAATCGGTCGTTCCCGCTAGGCAAGAATCACCGTGCCAGCACTCCCGCAGAACGATCGCTTTGACCCATCCGGGCGTGATGCCGCACGAGCATTAGCCGCGCCCGTGCAAGGCCGTGGTTCATTGGCTGGCGGTAAGAGTTCTAAGCCACAGAGTCGCACAGATTGTCCGAGTGCAGCAGAATCATGAACGCATAGGCGATCGATAACAGGTTCACTGAGTCGATAATATAGCGAAAGCATGAAAATACAAGTTGGAGTAAAACAAGCTCTTTTATTCATATTGAAACAAGTGTTACAGGCGGCGTATAGCCGAAATTACAAGTCGCTCGAGCACTCTCTCTGAAACATAAAAGCGTGCCAAGTGGCTACATTTATGGATGATATACAGGCGATGTTCTGGCGAGGCGATGTTCCAACATTATGTCTTGTATATGTGCTTCAGTTCCGGACGTAGCTTTCCAAGGCTTCTGAGTTGAACTCCACGCCTTAGCACGCACGAAGGAGGCATCCGCACCGAACGAGATTTTCCCGTACCCTGCAAGCAATCTGGTGGGTTATCAGTACATGAATGCACTGGTGGGGAGGCTACTCGTCCGCTCGACAAATCCAAATACGTAATAAAGGTTTCGTGCCCAACTATTTAATTGTCTTTCTAGTTGCCTTAGGATCAATTTTATGCAAGATTTGAATAGCCTAATTCGTGTGGCAGTGCGCCGTGCGACATGAGAGGAAACACGGCGAGACTTACCAACTTACCATTTATCCTTCCTTGTCCTAGGCAAACCAAGTTAATTCAAGCATAAACATATATAAGCATTCAGGGCAAAGAATATGCAAAAACAAGCGTTTTAGTGCGAAATCCCGTAATGGGTGCACGGTTTACAGGAAATATCAGGTGTGTTGTATACTATGATCAAGTGCTCTTTATGCACAAGTGTTGTTATAACAAGATCGTTCAGGTGTTCAGTTATTCTCGATGCGATGCAGTGACTCGCACGCGGATAGCCGCTAAGCGAGGATGACTTATCTATATGAACATGAGGTCACTGGCACGGCACCATAATGGACGGTCTAGTCTCAGTACGGAATATCGTACGATGCATAAAGCAGGACGTCCCAGGGCATTCTGTCCTATAGCAGGCGACTATCTGGAGTTCCGTCCGGATCAGATCGGTGCCAGTGCCCCAGCGACCGTCTGCGGAACTAAAACCTTATTTCCAAGTTGTCCTGTGACCATGCAAGTCTCTAATCTTCAGGGTCAGGTCAGGTACAGGAACAAGTCTTGGGCAGGATATATATATATAGAACAAGCTACATGGAACAAGTTCAAGTCAGGATATATATATATTTGTAACTTGTTGAGGCAGGATCAGGATTACTCTAAATGTTGAGTATCGGCTCCATGAGCCATTTGATTCAGTATAGGACAGTATTGCTCAACGAGCAGGGATTCTTGGATCACAGGATTGTTGCAAGTTCCCTGGTTCGGGAATTGCCTTAGTGACCTAACGGTCCCGGATATATTCAGGTTTATTCATGCACGAAACGACCATCAGGTAGTCTTCCGATGAGAATCTAAATGAATGCATAACAAGCAAAGTGTTTCACGGTCTGGCATAGTTATGCAGCAAGCATTGATCTAGGCAATATATAAAAGCAGGCAAGCATGCACTTGTATAACTTATGCATTCAAGTTCGCTCGGGCCCGAAGGTAAGCCGAGCGAAACCGTACGGGGCCTTTCCGAGCGAAGTTATCTAGGGTTGTGCAGTGTTAGGGAGAGAACAGTGCACTACTGAATATACATACAAGTCGTTTTACTCGAGGCATAGCGGGTCGAGTTGCCCAAGGCAAAGGTAACATGCGAAAGACTGAATATATATAGCCATATTTCATTTCCATTATCTAGCTTAAGCAATACAAGTTGGGATTATTCCCTTAGCTAGGTGCGTTGTATTCTTATTAGCATGCAGGGGGTGATTCACCTAGCGACTAGCATGTTTCATTCCGTATTTTATGTGTGCTGGCTAAGCAAAGACAAGTTCACCGTAGCCACCCACCTTAGCGATGTTCCGCCTCGGTCGAGTGATACTGCGAGCGAGCCTCTTAAAGCCTAAGTCGAACTCCTGTAGGGACCATGTCTGGATATCCTCGCCTCAAACGAGTATTCTCGCCTGAGCAGGACGGGTCTGGACGTTTGCACTTTTGCCGTTTGAATCGGCAGTCCGCTTGAGCGGAACGAGGTATTACATTATCCACCACTCAGAAAAAGTCTCGTCCTCGAGACTTCCTGAGTGCAAGCCATACTATCGGATTTTTGAATCTAGCCTAAACATAGCTATCGGTACCACTAGATCCATTGGAACACAATTTCCTACTCGATACTTACGTCGTGTTGCGTGTATACCGAGTCAGTCTCATTTGCGCCTTGGCGCGGGACAAGTTTCTTAACACGAGGTACATTCCGATCGATCTTGGATAGCGATCTAAGGCTGAGGCAACATATACAAGTCATTATGCTTATTCAGGAGGATTTTCACTTGTACTAGCTTTTGAGATCAGCATATCGCATGTCTGGATCGTGCACATATTCGAAGCGTCCCTCAAACACATGCATGTCAACCAACTTAGCGATAGCGAAGTCTTAGCACTCGAGTTTCATATTTCTTAAGTCTTGGATCGTGCATATATTTGAAGCGTCCCTCAAACACATGCAGTCAACCAAACTTAGGGATAGTGAAATCGGACAAGCTACTTGCAAAAATTTCAAGGGTTCAATCCAATTTCCATGTAAATTACCAGGATACTTCCAACAGGGTCAATTAAATCTGATTTCCATATCATTTCCATTTCAACCAAGTATTTGTACTACCGTTAATCACGGTCAATCTGATACCGACTAGCGTCCATCCAATTCGGGTCAACTTAGCATACGTTATCGTTCCCAAGTCTAACCCTAAGTCTTGCTTCCCCAGTCATGATGCTTTATACAAGCAATATGGTAAAGTCGGTAGCACAGGTTCATTCACTCGGCACAGGGTCGTCTGCCTATCACTAGGTCAGCCCACAAGGTCATAGGTACAGGTTCAAGTGTATCGCGATTCATCGTACAATTTGTAGCACGATGCTCGCCCCAATTCCTAGGGTCAAGCCATTGTTCATTTACAGGGGTATTCTACCCAAACTCATTTTACTCAGATTTCTAAACATCGAGCACAGATTTACCTACCCTCATTAACACGTTCGTTTGCACGGGGGACGAGTCCGTTCAATAAAATCCAATATATATATCCAAGTTGCAGGACAAGCCTAGTGGTTTGCATATTCTATCTCCTCAATTATATTTTGATAGAATCATATCCATTCCAAGCCTAGTCCACCAAGCCAAGATTCAATTCTAAACCTTAGATTATTTCTCCAAGTCGTTTAACCTGATTCACGTATTCGTTCACAAAAACCATCAAACATGATTTATTTCAGGTTCAAGGCCAATTAATCCATTGAAACATTTTTAATCACCTGCATTCCAAATTCGTCTTATCGTGTCGAACCAGAAGTCAAGACGATCCATAAGTTGTCACGCCTCGGTCTCCCGTAAGTTCGATCATCCACGTTGGACGTGAGATCATCACGTCAACGCTCCCGCTGGATAATCGTCCTAATCCGGGCGTGACGCATGTGCGGCATAGAGTTATGCTCGTACAAGACAAGAACGTTTGAATGTTATGGCTATCTTCGACATGATCGAGACACCTTATCCTTTATCCTTTTTAATTCCATCCAACAGTATATCCATCAAGTCAAATTCATTTATGCAGTGATTATATTTTCTCAAGAAATATGTTTCTATATTCGAGTCCAAGTCTTTTCCATTTTAATACGTTCCATTCATCGAGTTCGTTCGGAATAATCACTGAACATGTTCCCTGGAGTCTGATCATCCCCGCCGTACGTGAATCACCACGTCGGCGCTCCTGCAGGATAACCGTTCTCGTTGAGACTGATTCGAGAGTTACCTTACCAAACTCGATTTCAAGATTGTCCTTACAAACATCAAGCCAGTTCCATTATCGCTTATATCTCTCATCGAACATAGTATTCATTCTCGGGCTAACTTATATTGAGCGATATTGTACTCAAGTTCAATCCCTTGGTTTCAATCCAAAATCACTCGCTCAATTCTCAATTTCCAACAAGTTTTCCTTAACCAAAATATTGGTTTCCATTTTCGATAATTTCTATTCAATATAAGCCTTATTATTTACTCAAGTTATTCTCATATCGTTCAGTCTGAATATCGCGCGGGTTATGGATCCGTTTGGATGTTTCTAAATGATCCATCCACCACTCGGAATTGAGTTATTCCATCGAGTTCTTAATTGGTGCTCGCATTATCGTTAGCATACTCACTAACTCGTTCCACAATTTCTAGCACGATTCTCAGGGTTTGCCTGATAAAATCTAATCTCATATATATATTCGGGATTGATAGTCATCCAAGCAACTATATTTGATTTTTATCTTCCAACAAGAATTTCGTTCGAGCTATTTTCCATAACCAAGCATTATTCTTAATATTCGCATAAGCGATAAATCTGATAAAGTCTATCGAATTGCAGCTCTAAGTCTGACTTGTATCATTCCTGAACGATCTCCAAATCTCGTTTATAACTAGCTTGCACCAAAGGGTCTTGGTGCACGATACTCTACACAACTTAGCCAAAAGGCTGAGTGCATAACTAACCGTTAGGGCAATATTCATTTTCGCACTAACCAGTTGGGTAAACATGTATAGGCATTTCAGGTTGCACAAGATGCCCAGGTCTAGCACGAATCTAATCCCATAAGGACTAGCACAGGTTGGCACAAAGGCCCTTGCAACATAATTTTATACAGGCAATCTTACTATTCAAATGCAACTCTTTGAAAGTATTTAGACTTATTGTTTGGAACATCCCATCGAGGCATTGAGAAAGTGTGTGCACATAACCCACGAATGAGCTTTCAAAATAGAGATATTAGAAACAAATTTCAAAGGCGTATAAGCCAGGCTCTGATACCAATCTGTCACGCCCTGATCTCCCGCAGGAAAATCAGTCGTTCCCGCTAGGCGAGAATCACCGTGCCAGCGCTCCCGCGGAACGATCGCTTTGACCCATCCGGGCGTGATGCCGCACGAGCATTAGCCGCGCCCGTGCAAGGCCGTGGTTCATTGGTTGGCGGTAAGAGTTCTAAGCCACAGAGTCGCACAGATTGTCCGAGTGGAGCGGAATCATGAACGCATAGGCGATCGGTAATAGGTTCACTGAGTCGACAATATAACGAAAGCATGAAAACACAAGTTGGAGTAAAACAAGCTCTTTTATTCATATTGAATCAAGTGTTACAGGCGACGTATAGCCGAAATTACAAGTCGCTCGAGCACTCTCTCTGAAACATAAAAGCGTGCCAAGTGGCTACATTTATGGATGATATACAGGCGATGTTCTGGCGAGGCGATGTTCCAATATTATGTCTTGTATATGTGCTTCAGTTCCGGACGTAGCGTTCCAAGGCTTCTGAGTTGAACTCCACACCTTAGCACGCACGAAGGAGGCATCCGCACCGAACGAGGTTCTCCCGCACCCTACAAGCAATCTGGTGGTTTATCAGTACATGAATGAACTGGTGGGGAGGCTACTCGCCCGCTCGACAAATCCAAACACGTAATAAAGGTTTCGTGCCCAACTATTTAGTTGTCTTTCTAGTTGCCTTAGGATCAGTTTCATGCAAGATTTGAATAGCCTAATCCGTGTGGCAGTGCGCCGTGCGACATGAGAGGAAACACGGCTAGACTTACCAACTTACCATTTGTCCTTCCCTGTCTAAGGCAAACCAAGTTAATTCAAGCAGAAACATGTATAAGCATTCAGGGCAAAGCATATGCAAACACAAGCGTTTTAGTGCAAAATCCCGTACTGGTACACGGTTTACAGGAAATATCAGGTGTGTTGCATACTATGATCAAGTGCTCTTTATGCACAAGTGTTGTTATAACAAGATCGTTCAGGTGTTTAGTTATTCTCGATGCGATGTAGTGACTCGCACGCGGATAGCCGCTAAGCGAGGATGACTTATCTATATGAACATGAGGTCACTGGCACGGCGCCATAATGGACGGTCTAGTCTCAGTACGGAATGTCGTACGACGCATAGAGCAGGATGTCCCAGGGCATTCCGTCCTATAGTAGGCGACTATCAGGAGTTCCGTCCGGATCAGATCGGTGCCAGTGCCCCAGCGACCGTCTGCGGAACTTAAACCTTGTTTCCAAGTTGTCCTGTGACCATGCAAGTCTCTAATATTCAGGGTCAGGTCAGGTACAGGAACAAGTTCAGGGCAGGATATATATATATATATATATATAACAAGCTACATGGAACAAGTTCAAGTCAGGATATATATATTTGTAACTTGTTGAGGCAGGATCAGGATTACTCTAAATGTTGAGTATCGGCTCCATGAGCCATTTGATTCAGTATAGGACAGTATTGCTCAACGAGCAGGGATTCTTGGATCACAGGATTGGTGCAAGTTCCCTGGTTCGGGAATTGCCTTAGTGACCTAACGGTCCCGGATACATTCAGGTTTATTCATGCACGGAACGACTATCAGGTAGTCTTCCGAGGAGAATCTAAATGCATGACAAGCAAAGTGTTTCATGGTCTGGCATAGTTATGCAGCAAGCATTGATCTAGGCAATATATAAAAGCAGGCAAGCATGCACTTGTATAACTTAAGCATTCAAGTTCGCTCGGGCCCGAAGGTAAGCCGAGCGAAACCGTACGGGGCCTTTCCGAGCGAAGTTATCTAGGGTTGTACAGTATTAGGGAGAGAACAGTGCACTACTGAATATACATACAAGTCATTTTACTCGAGGCATAGCGGGTCGGGTTGCCCAAGGCAAAGGTAACATGCGAAAGACTGAATATATATAGCCATATTTCATTTCCATGTTCTAGCTTAAGCAATACAAGTTGGGATTATTCCCTTAGCTAAGTGCGTTGTATTCTTATTAGCATGAAGGGGGTGATTCACCTAGCGACTAGCATATTTTATTCCGTATTTTATGTGTGCCGGCTAAGCAAAGACAAGTTCACCATAGCCACCCACCTTAGCGATGTTCCGCCTCGGTCGAGTGATACTGCGAGCGAGCCTCTGAAAGCCTAAGCCGAACTCCTGTAGGGACCATGTCTGGATATCCTTGCCTCAAACGAGTATTCTAGCCGGAGCAGGACGGGTCTGGACGTTTGTACTTTTGCCGTTTGAATCGGCAGTCCGCTTGAGCGGAACGAGGTATTACAGACTGTACAGTCCCCCTCTACCCGACTGTACAGCTCCCCCGCCCAGGCTGTGCAACTCCCCCGACCTCCATTCCTCCGCCACCACCCCGGCAAGTGCGAGATCCATCTGCCATGGCTCCCACCACCATCTGATATCCGTTAACCACCCCGCGTCTCCGACATTGCCACTCCGACGAACCCGCACCGAAGCTCCTCCGGCCTGTTGCACCCACCATGAACCACCTCGACCTCACCTCCTCCACCACCGGTCTTCCCCAGTCGACCACCCCGCTGTCCTTCACTCCTCCTTCTCGACCACCACTGCCACCATTACAAACCTACCCGATCCACCCTACCACCTCTATTTTTCGGCCACTCTCTACCAGTAGCACCATCATTGCTCCGGGAAGGAGATGGCATGTCGACGAGCCCAACCAGTGGCTGCCCCGGCCGAGCACATCACCACCACCATATATTGAAGACTCTGTCCTTCCATCAACGCCACCCGCCGCACCACCGGGCGTGCCACCACACGCCGCCACCATGGTGAGCTCTCCCCCTTCCCCTTCATTGAATATTTTTATTTGCTAGTCTAACTCTTTTGTGTTGTTACATCTAGCTTAGGGACTATTACATGAAATTAAGGGTAGGTGAATGCATCAAGATTTAGCTTTTCTTTTACATCATTTTTGTGTGCATATTAATTATTACTGATGAGCAGGTGATTTATGGAGAAGAGGTGGTGATAAATTTAAGCTGTTAATTATTTTGAGGATTTGATTACTAGTGACAAAGTCAGTCGAGGAATACAATTATATATAATTGTGTACTGTACATATATGAGATTTTCGGATTTATTTCGTAAGTTTAATGGGAAATTAGTGGTTTAATGCTGAGAAGAGATTTTAATGATGTTGTATGCAAGTGATGGTAGATGCTAAATCAATTAATGAAGATTAATATGATGAGAAATGAGATGATGATATTTTGAACACTAATGAAAATTGAGGAGCAGGTATTGGCGGTGAACTAGTGTGTAACATAAAACCCTTAGTCATTCTTTGAGGATTGAAATAATGTTGAATTTAATTGAATAGTAGTTATTGTGTAATGGTAAAGGTTGTATATAACTGAGGGTTTAATAAACAACTATCTATTTATTTTGAGGATGATATTGAGGTAAAACTGAGGGTTGGATCATGTGTCGGACCACGAAATATTGTGATGAACATAATAAGATGGAGGTTTGGATTGATGATATGGTACTGATGATTAGCTGATTTGACCATCGTACCGATAGTCAACTGTAGTCAACCCCCTAGTGTCTAGTCTCTGATAGTCGTAGCTGAGACTGAGTCTAGGTATAGATATGTGTAGCACCCCTGTCTGTTGTAAAATAGATTATTGATGCTAGTTTGTAATTTATCTCTAGGTACTGCGGGACTTAAGTGCTTGGATGCGGTACCAGGATCCCGACATCAGCAGCCACATGCAAGCAAGTATACCTTGCCACCCAGTATTTCAGTTTACAGATATTGTTTTCCTTATTGTACATTGTGCGCGTACCTAGGTTGATGTTCGATACTCCGTGTTTGGTTCACAACCGGGTGTTGACATTCGACTTAACGTCTTAGAATAATTACTAGATGCTTTATAGCACCTTGATGCACGTACCTGAGTACATCGATACCCCAGGACACACTCATACACTGTGATCGTGCCAGATTCCTGTATCCTGATACTGACATCATGACCAGAGACTGGGACGACCTTAGGGTCGCGTCTGTTGAGTTATCTTTTGTGTGTCGAGACTGTAGTTAGAGGTTCAGGTTCAACGCACAATCGTTGACCGCTTGGGAAGGGGAAGACAGTTACTAGACGTTTGGGCTACTCTGCACGCGCTTATATTTATGTAGTATTTTCTAGTGATACTTGTATCTAGTATAACTGTTCCACCCGTGTGACTCTCTGCCCGGAGCTGCGGTACGTGTCGTGTGTTTCCGTGTCCGGAGCTACGGTTTTACTTTGGACAGCCCACGCGTCGAACATTGTCTTTAAACTGTGTCACACTAGTTGGTTATAATAGAGTACCCTGTCGTGCACTTGTACTTTCTGTTTACTTGGCATGTTATATTTCTGTACCTTGTTACGTCCCTCTGAGGACCTGGTTTCCTGCCAGTTTTGCAGCATAGACGATTAAGGAGCACTTGGAGATACTGAGGGAGTGGCATATCTTGCGAGCATGGTACCAGGTACTCACATTATATCTACCGGCATTATGGTTATTTTATATTGATTATTCATCTGCTGTTGTAGCCTAGTTTTTATAGACTTATACTTCTTTTCGAGTCTATTCGAGTTAGTGTGTTATTGGGCGGCCGACTCTAGCACATATAGCTCTTTCTTGTATACTGTTGTACATTGTAGATTGAGACATAGAGGTGTACATTTATGAATATCTAGATAGTGCCCTTTATATTACAGCTTATACGTATTCGAGTCAGACCAGAGTCTGGTCGAATGCGTAGCTGGCGTGTCACGTATTCCTGGTCCTACGTATTTTGGGACTAGGGCGTGACATGTTTTTGTGGTGGCCCATGCAGGTCCGATATAAATCGTCTTGATCACCTGACTGTGCCAAGCGAGCCTGCAAATTAGGAAAAAGATATTATGATTGTTGAATAGGATCTCAATACATAATCGAATTAAAACTCTTTGTATGTGATTATCGCCCTTGGACTTCCACTTTGCATTCGTTCAATCTTCGTCGATATCGCTATCCTTGTCTCTCGTCCCCTATTATTCGGGGAGACGAATGCTTGTGACTGATAATTTCCCTCCAGAAGAATATCGAAGATCAGACGACAGAAGACAGAATTCGTATACCTTTCTTGGAGAAGATTGTTACCTTATCAGGATATAATGATGAGTTCTTTGGATTCTAGAACTAGTGTAGAAGGTTGACAAGAGAGCTGGACCCAGTAGTACCCTACCCGTGCTTGAGATAGCAGTGATCTTGGAAGTACTAAGAGCTGGAAGGATTGTTGATCATGACCTAGAATGATTTATGGGAATGCATAGCCTAATGATGGAAACTAGTAGTTGTATATGATAGCAATGCTAGAAATGATGATTATGAGCTAGAGGAGATAAAAATTTTAGGATCTCACTTGGAAGATAATAATCGGATTCCAAGAATTCTAGTATGTGCTTGAGGGATACCATTATTGTATTGTGACTTGAAGAGGAGAATAACGAAAGGAAGAAATTCGAGAAATAAAATTTTAGGGAAAACCTTAAGGAGAAGAGAAAATTTTACATTAGGCAGGAAGGAATTTTTTCTTTTGGAGGATTAGTGTGGTAAACAGAACAGGAGAATTTATTTTGAGGTTAAGTCTAGACGATGACACCGTCTTAACATGAGTTGATTGAGCCAATACCACGCAACACTAGATTGTCGATGTAGTGCATTATATTTTTAGACCACCAGGTTACCCTGAGTTGAGTTCAGAAAACCCAGGAGTATGGTGCCCATCTACCTTAGGGGTATACAATGCAGGAGGTGAACCAGTGTACCACCAGGTTATATCAGAGTTTGAGGATGTGATTCTAGATAATCTTTCCGGCCTGCCACCTGACAGAGAGATAAAATTTGCTATAGAGTTGACTCCAAGAGCGGAGCCAATTATTTTCCCGTCTTCAGACTAGCACCGAAAGGGTTGGTTGAGTTGAAGGTCCATAGTAGAGGATCACTTGGACAAGAGTTTTAGTTGAGCTAGTGCGTCTCCATGGGGGGAAAACCCATCTTAATTGTGCCGAAGAAAGACGGGACGGTACAGTTGAATCAGCTAAGTGGCGCATATGAAATCTAGAAGATCGATCCATCATCAGATCAAGGTACGGAAAGAGGACATCCAGAAGACGGCCTTTCGGACGAAGTATGGCCACTATAAGTTTTTAGTCATGCCGTTTGGTTTAACCAACGCGCCCACAGTATTCATGTGTTTGATGAACAATGTTTTCCACCAGTACTTAGATAAGTTCGTGGTGGTATTTATAGACGATATCTTGATATATTCCAGGAGCCAGGAGGAGCATGAGAGACATCTCAGGATTGTGTTGGAGACGTTGAGACATGAGAGGTTGTACGCCAAACTCAGCAAATGTGAGTTTTGCTTGGATAGGGTACCATTTCTGGGATACAAAATCACCGGAGATGGACTATCAGTTGATCCGGAGAAGATAGCTACAGTAGAGACCTGGCCTACCCCTACATCAGTTACGGAGGTTAAGAGTTTCCTCGGACTTGCCGGATATTACCGGAGGTTCGTGGAAAACTTTTTGAGGATAGCTGCGCCTATGACGCGACTAACGCGTAAAGGCGAAGAGTTTATCTAGACCGACGAGTGTCAGGCGGCTTTCGATGAGCTGAAGAAGCGTCTGACATCGGTACCGATTTTGACACTACCTTCCGGATCGGGAGCATTTGTAGTGTACAATGATGCGTCAGGGAGCAGAATGGGATATGTACTGATGCAACACGACAAGGTGATAGCCTACGCATCGAGACAGTTGAGAGTTCATGAGAAAAACTATCCGACGCACGACTTGGAGCTAGCTGCGGTGATATTTGCACTAAAGCTATGAAGACGTTACCTTTATAGTGAGCGTGTTGAGATTTATACAGACCATAAAAGTTTGAAGTACGTCAACATGCAGAAGGAGCTCAATATGAGGCAGAGACGTTGGCTAGAGTTGATGACAGATTATGACATTGAGCTACAGTACCACCCTGGCAAGACGAACGTCGTAGCAGATGCCTTAAGCAGGAAGCCCATGGCATACTTTCTGACGACGCAGTGACAGTTGCTAGAGGATCTCCAGGAGCTTGGAATAGATATCGGATTGCCAGGCATGGATGGACAGATGGCCAGTCTTGAGGTTCAGTCTACTTTGATTGAGAGGATCAAGGCAGCCTTGTCTACAAATACGGGATTTAGACGACAGCAAGACAGGACGGAGGCTGACATGCAAACAGGATTCAGGATTCAGGAAGACGGAACATTGAGGCATGGAGATTGCCTATACGTTCCAAGTGGCGAGCTATGCCAAGAGTTGATGACTGAGGCTCATAGATCGATTATTTTATTCATCCCGGGACGTACGAAGATGTACCAAGACTTGAGACAGCATTTTTGGTGGCATGGGATGAAGAGGGAAATTGCAAGATTTGTGGCAAAGTGTTTAGTTTGTCAGCAAGTCAAGACTGAACATCAGAGGACTGCAGGATTATTGCAGCCACTCCCCATTCCCGAGTGGAAGTGGGAACACATTACCATTGACTTCGTCACAGGATTTCCGTGAAGCCCTAGTGGGAAGGATGCAGTTTGGGTTATCGTAGACAGACTCACCAATTCTGCACATTTCTTGCCCTTCAGAGTTGGGCAATCCACAGAGATACTAGTTGACATGTATATGAGACAGATAGTACGATTACATGGAGTGCCTGTCAGCATCGTATCGGATCATGATTCCAGATTCATGTCATATTTTTGTCGGAGTATGCAGGAGAGCTTAGGAACTCATCTCAAGTTCAGCACTGCGTATCATCTACAAACTGATGGACAGTCAGAGCGTACGATACAGATATTAGAGGATATATTGAGAGCGTGCATGATTGAATTTGGAGGATCTTGGGAGGACCATCTACACTTGGTGGAATTCTCCTACAATAACAGTTACCAGGCCAGCATACATATGGCACCCTATGAGTCACTGTACGGCAGGAAATGTAGGTCGCCAGTTTGTTGGAGTGACGTGGGAGAGTGTCAGATACTTGGTCCAGAATTGGTGACACAGACAATAGAGAAGGTCAAGCAGATTCAGAGCCACCTGCGCGCAACACAGGACAGAAACACTAGGTAGATGCGCACCGCAGACCATTGGAGTTCAAGGAGGGTGACCACATATTTTTGAGGATATCGCCCACTCGTGGTACCATTAGATTCTGAGGCAGAGACAAGCTGAGTCCAAGGTATATCGGACCTTTTGACATTTTGGAACGAGTTGGCGAAGGGGCTTACCGTCTTGCATTACCTCCATCATTAGAGGGAGTACATGACGTATTTCACGTATCGCAGCTGAAGAGATATGTCGCAGACCCTAGCCACGTGCTTGATCATTCGAAGATTACAGTCGGGCCTAGTCTGTCTTACGTAAAGCAGCCAGTCGAGATTCTCGATCGCAGCGAGAAGACTTTGAGAGGACAGACGATTCGACTAGTCAGAGTGGCATGGAAGCACCATTCACCAGGCGAGTCTACTTGGGAGCGCGAGGATTCTATTCGGAAGCGATTCCCATACTTATTTGAGGAGCAAGGTACGATTCCACGTACGACAATTAATTTCTAGTTATTTTAAATTCTGTTAGATATTATCGTGCTTTATTTTTAATTTTGGGGACAAAATTTTTCTAAGTTGGGAAGAATGTAAACCCCCTCAATTTATTCTGTAGATAGTTAGAGTGGACTAGGAAAAATTTTGATAGAAGATATTGAGGTTTAGAGTAGAGGATATTTACCTGGAATTTTAATCCAATTAATTTAAACCATTGGCACATCCTATCCTTGTCTAATTATTCGGAGCCCATGGTCAGCCCATAAATTCTGTACAATTATTGTACTTCCGACTCAACTCGCCAAATTAGGCACTGGACTTTGCTGACTGTTAAAATCAACTTTCGTGTGCTCTAAATTAATTGCACAATATTCCGACAATCGTAACCCGTATTTAATTCCGTGTCGGACACCTGTGTCGTTACCCTCGATTTTGGGGTACCAACTTAACCCGTTGAGCCGGACCAACTAAATGGTCCAAGACTGACTCCAAGCCCCCACCATTTTTGGCTTTTGCGCCATTTCCGGATTTTGACCCCGCGGGCCCCAATTAAATTAAATTCGAGGGACGCGTTATCTCTATTTAAATCAGGATTTACCAACTTTGTAAATTCTATTTTTATCCTAAATTAATCCCAATGACCTTCAAATTAGACCCGCGCCTAACGCGCAACACCCACCTCACCAAGACAATTTTTAAATATATTTTCTCCGCAATTTTTGCGTCATTTCATGTGTCCATGCAAATTCTCGAATTTACGGGGGCTTATTTGCAATTATTAAATTATTGGCATCATCCTATTGGTCATGATTAATTGAGAGGGTCCCAAAATAGGGTCCCAATCTCAATTCCCTCATTCCCTCATGAAGAACTCTTCTCTTCATGATAAATCACAACCCTTCATTTTGAAAGACCTTAATCACAACCCTCCATCCAAATTTCCAATCCCCTATAAAACATCACATCACCCACCCTCACACCTAGCAAGGCCGGCCCTAATCCCAATGCTTTGAAAATCCCACCCCTCTCTCTCTCTCTCCTCCCTCCTCCATATTTCTTCATGCAAGAAACTCTTTCCTTTTTCATTTAATCTTCTTCTTCTTCTTCTTCCTTCTTCTTATTCCTGAAGACCAAATCCGGCAGGCTTACTCAACTCCGGCCGACTGTGCTGCATCCCAACTCCAGCCTGATTCCACCCTCACCCCGGTTCGCTGCTGACCCGCAGCGACTCGAACACCCCACGGAGGCTCCGGTCGACTGTACAGTCCCCCTCTACCCGACTGTACAGCTCCCCCGCCCCGGCTGTGCAACTCCCCCGACCTCCATTCCTCCGCCACCGTTCCGGCAAGCGCGAGATCCATCTGCCATGGCTCCCACCACCATCTGATATTCGTTCAACCACCCCGCGTCTCCAACATTGCCACCCCGACGAACCCGCACCGAAGCTCCTCTTGCCTGTTGCACCCACCATGAACCACCTCGACCTCACCTCCTCCACCACCGGTCTTTCCCAGTCGACCACCCCGCTGTCCTTCACTCCTCCTTCTCGACCACCACTGCCACCATTACATACCCACCCGATCCACCCTACCACCTCCATTTTCCGGCCACTCTCTACCAGTAGCACCATCATTGCTCCGGGAAGGAGATGGCATGTCGACGAGCCCAACCAGTGGCTGCCCCGGCCGAGCACATCACCACCACCATATATTGAAGACTCCGTCCTTCCTTCAACGCCACCCGCCGTACCACCGGGCGTGCCACCACACGCCGCCACCATGGTGAGCTCTCCCCCTTCCCCTTCATTGAATATTTTTATTTGCTAGTCTAACTCTTTTGTGTTGTTACATCTAGCTTAGGGACTATTACATAAAATTGAGGGTAGGTGAATGCATCGAGATTTAGGTTTTCTTTTACATCATTTTTGTGTGCATATTAATTATTACTGATGAGCAGGTGATTTATGGAGAAGAGGTGGTGATAATTTTAAGCTGTTAATTATTTCGAGGATTTGATTACTAGTGACAAAGTCAGTCGAGGAATACAATTATATATAATTGTGTACTGTACATATATGAGATTTTAGGATTTATTTCGTAAGTTTAATAGGAAATTAGTGGTTTAATGCTGAGAAGAGATTTTAATGATGTTGTATGCAAGTGATGGTAGATGCTAAATCAATTAATGAAGATTAATCTGATGAGAAATGAGATGATGATATTTTGAACACTGATGAACATTGAGGAGCAGGTATTGGCGGTGAACTAGTGTGTAACATCAAACCCTTAGTCATTCTTTGAGGATTGAAATAATGTCGAATTTAATTGAATAGTAGTTTTTGTGTAATGGTAAAGGTTGTATATAACTGAGGGTTTAATAAACAACTATCTATTTATTTCGAGGATGATAGAAACCGTGCTTATTAACATCTGTAAACACTGAGGTGAAACTGAGGATTGGATCATGTGTCGGACCACGAAATATTGTGATGAACATAATAAGATGGAGGTTTGGATTGATGATATGGTACTGATGATTAGCTGATTTGACCATCGTACCGATAGTCAACTGTAGTCAACCCCCTAGTGTCTAGTCTCTGATAGTCGTAGCTGAGACTGAGTCTAGGTATAAATATGTGTAGCACCCCTGTCTGTTGTAAAATAGATTATTGATGCTAGTTTGTAATTCATCTCTAGGTACTGCGGGACTTGAGGGCTTGGATGCGGTACCAGGACCCCGACATCAGCAGCCACACGCAGGCAAGTGTACCTTACCACCCAGTATTTCAGTTTATAGATATTGTTTTCCTTATTGTACATTGTGCGCGTACCTAGGTTGATGTTCGATACTCCGTGTCCGGTTCACAATCGGGTGTTGACATTCGACTTAACGTCTTAGAATAATTACTAGATGCTTCATAGCACCTCGATACACGTACCTGAGTACATCGATACCCCAGGACACACTCATACACTGTGATCGTGCCAGATTCCTGTATCCTGATACTGACATCATGACCAGAGACTGGGACGACCTTAGGGTCGCGTCTGTTGAGTTATCTTTTGTGTGTCGAGACTGTAGTTAGAGGTTCAGGTTCAACGCACAATCATTGACCGCTTGGGAAGGGGAAGACAGTTACTAGACGTTTGGGCTACTCTGCACTCTCTTATATATATGTAGTATTTTCTAGTGATACCTGTATCTAGTATAACTGTTCCACCCGTGTGACTACTTGTCCGGAGCTGTGGTACGTGCCGTGTGTTTCCGTGTCCGGAGCTACGGTTTTACTTTGGACAGCCCACGCGTCGAACATTGTCTTTAAACTGTGTCACACTAGTTGGTTATGATAGAGTACCCTGTCGTGTACTTGTACTTTTTGTTTACTTGGCATGTTATATTTTTGTACCTTGTTACGTCCCTCTGAGGACCTGGTTCCCTGCCAGTTTTGCAGTATAGACGATTACGGAGCACTTGGAGATACTGAGGGAGTGGCATATCTTGCGAGCATGGTACCAGGTACTCATATTATATCTATCGGCATTATGGTTATTTTACATTGATTATTCATCTGCTGTTGTAGCCTAGTTTTTATAGACTCATACTTCTTTTCGAGTCTATTCGAGTTAGTGTATTATTGGGCGGCCGACTCTAGCACATATAGCTCTTTCTTGTATACTGTTGTACATTGTGGATTAAGACATAGAGGTGTACATTTATGAATATCTAGATAGTGCCCTTTATATTACAGCTTATACGTATTCTAGTCAGACCAGAGTCTGGTCAAATGCGTAGCTGGTGTGTCACGTATTCCTGGTCCTACGTATTTTGGGACTGGGGCGTGACAGTTTGGATGTCAATAGAATATGATATTCCATTTGGTGCTTGATACCTAGTTGTGTCGTGAGTAAGAGAATATGTATTCAGGAGAGCTACTAGTGAGTATGCCATGATGGAATGGTACTCATAAGTATATAAGTGAGTGAGATAGTGTTAGAATGCGTTGTGCTAGTAATATGACTTATGCTATGTGTTGAGTGTTGGACATTGGTGTGGGTAGATATGAGTGCATCTGTATGTGTCTAGTATAGGTATATCACCTAATACTCGGGAGTGTTAAAGTGTTAATAGGGAGGTATGAGGGAAGCATGAGTGGTAAAGTAAAGTACTAGTTCATGAGTATTATGAAGTAGGGGTTTATTATTCGAGGTACCAATAATGTGTCAGTGGGGCAGGTTATTGTTAAGCAGGTAGAAGAGAATATTAAGTGCATGAGTCAAAGAAAGTTGTGGAGCTAATAAGTATGATATGGTGATCTAGTGAGTAAGCTAGTATCAAGAGTGGTAGTGGTGTGTGTGTGATGAGCTGTAGTGAGTGTTAAGAATCTAGTGTCCCAGGATGTTAAGTGCATATGTTATGTTAGGAAGCTAGTATTTCTGCACCAAGAGTGTCCAGAGAGTACCAGTGTCCAGGGTATATCAGGGTTAAGCTGAGTATTAGGTTAGTATCAGTGAATATCTTTTGTATAATAGTAGTAGATGGGTGTAGTAGTTAATATAGATGAATGGGTGTTTGGGAGTAAAGCTATAAGTGTTCCAGGCATTGAGTAAGAAGGATAACCTATATAGAAGTAAGTTCAGTGGGCATAGCACCTTGCTAGTATTTTAGAGTGTAGAAGTAGTATGCATCAGTGAACATTATAATGGGTATAAGGGTACTAGTGAGATATCATAGTGTCATAGTGGTTAGGAAGTAAGAAAAAAGTGCGCGAGCTACCAAATGTAAGTAAAGTGCGTCAACTGATGAAACATAGGAAAAGTGCACCAGACGGCCAACTCGAAGAAAGTGCGCGAACTGACTATGTCGTACTTTCCCTTGGTTTCCTAGTGAGACTTTGACTTAATATGCAACTAAGTGCGCCAACTGGGTTTTCTCTCAAAAGTGCGCCACTGACTAAAGGAGTGTGACTGGCGCACTTTTGCTAGGAGACTAAGTGCAATATGATTAGTACGCAAGAGGAGTTGGGATATCACACCAATGTTGCTAAAGTGAAATATACGTATTTTTACGTCAAAGCGGTTCATAAAGCACTGTTCTTCTTCTCTAGTAAGCTATTTGGTATAAGTATTGTATCAAGTTTCAACACTAAACTTAGCTGGACTCGAAAAACAAGTATGACCAAAAGCAAAGTTACATAAAATATGGTACTCTACACTATGATCTAATTAGTTTTGTAAAATATAAAGTTTTGGGATATTAATTTCCAATAAAACAAAAGTGAACCCATAGACCCAAACTTAGGTCCATGCAATCCCAACCAAGAAAATAAAGAACGACAAGTATTAAAGATGAAAGGGTGCTCAGTCCCAACAACATGAGCTAGAAACAAACAGAAATTATTAAGAATTAAAAAATGCATGCATAACTCCATGGTTCTTCTCTTGTGCACGATATACTTGCCTACGGAGGGAGAGAACACCTAAGAGGACGAAATGGAAAGAAAACAATAAACAAAGACAGAAATAAGAATATATATATTTAGGTTTGAGATGTAGATCGTTGGATCACTCAAACCCATCCAAGCCACACATGCCACAAACCCAACCAAACCCACTCTTCTACATAAATTATGAGTCCGATCTAAACAAAGGTCGTGCTAGAAACCCACATGCACCAAAGTGCGCCAAAGATAACATGCGCCAAAGTGCGCCTAGAAAAGGGGATGACAGGCCGGCACTCCACAGGAGAACCAAATAATGAAGGGTATCAACCCAGCTGCAGCACTCACAGTAGGTGCTGAGAGCATCCGAGTAATCAAAAAAGTTGCAAGTACTGAAAATATCACAGTTCAAACACTACACATCCTATGATTGTTTCCCATGCGCAAATATCATAACTAGGTAGTAGAAAAAAACTAGTTTGGAAATTGGATCATCATAATAGAAAGGGAAAAAAAGGATGAAATTATCATACATGGGTAGAGTTAATTGCATTATTCAAGGAAATTAGTTTTAGTTTGTAACATTCTAAACATAGATTGAATACACCAATGTGAATGTCTTCCACTCTTCCTAATTGCTTTTTTTTTTAATTGATGAATGAATATATATGAGTTTGTTCCTTTGACTAGAAGATGTTTGCTTGCACTATGGATTTTGAGTTTCAATAACCTCTTTTTAATGGGCATCTGGTCATAAAAGCTCAAGTTACTTTGCCTTTGCTGCAATCTGGTCAAAAATGTTAACCATCTACTTGGAATCTGTGTACGGTTGGAGACTCTTCCCAAGTACTCAGATTCCTAGGGATAGGGCCATAGGGGTAGTTAGGGCATCTGTAGGCAATAGCAGTCCTCCAGGTGGGCTGGAGCTATTAGGCCTTAATAGTGATTGACATATTTGAATTTATACTTTTAGTTTTTATAATTAATTAATAACTTCATCTAAATACAAAAAATGGATATGGACATAATATGGACGCAGGCTACAAATATTTTCAGATATTTAATGATAATCACCTATCATGAGCGAATAAGGACATAGATATGGGTAACAACATGATACAGATACAGATACAGACAATATTTTTTTGGGTCCTTGCAACATAGCTTAAGAGGAGGCTTGTGTAATATTGGGAAAGTTTTTCTAACCGGTTCTTCACATAATCTCAGTAACAACAAACTACTCACCCAGCAATTGGGAAAGATTTTCTAACATGTTCTTCATATAATGATAAATGTTAGGCAATCCCAATATAATACTTATATAAAATAATATGCCATCATAAATGACGGAATCTGAGTAACTGAAACCATTATTATTATTATTGAATTATTTGCTGCAAAATCAAATATGATAACACACGGACCCCTCTGATATGAGAAATAATATCTCAGTTGAAGTACCTTAGGAGCACCAGAGGGAATTCCTATCAGAACTAGCCACTTTTCAGAAGGGTCATAATCTATCTATTCTACTATATAATGCCAAAATTAGGCTTCACCGTGAAAATTTTCGTTCCAAAAATACCCTTCATTAAATTTCAATATGTATTAACGTTGATAATGATATTTAAGTAATTAAAAACAGTAATTAAATACGTATTAATGTATGTATGCATGCATGAGACAACTTGGGGAATGATAGTTAATAAAACAAAGATATGCATGTATGCAAAGTATGTAGTTTGGAGAATAAAACAAAAGTTAATAAAACATGCATGCAAAGTAGGCACATGAACCCAAGAGATAAGAGAAACCTTTCCTAATTCCGTCATTTAATTTCTCCCAACTTTCATGCTCCTGCCTATTATATTTCCACCTATAATAAAATTAAGAAATTATCGTTTGCTCTTTTAATAAACTATTATTTTTTTTCAAGTAATATGAAATACGTGCAACGCACGTGCGTATATACTAGTGGTAGTTAATGATATAGTTATTTGACAAATTACCTGTTATATCAAACATCTTTGCAGGCTCCAAATCACCTTTATATGGTATAACTAAGTAATCAAATGTCTGGTTCACGTCGAATAACAGTTTGCACAAAAGTAGATGCCTATTGGTGACAACCTATTTAAGGTTACTATGTGCTTCAACTATTCTGTTGTACGTAAAATTATGCTTTTCATTTGAGTATAATTTTACAACCACAGGTATTTAAGTCATATCAGTAACTTAATTAAAAGAAATGCAAGCAATAATATTAAGTTAAAAGAAACATTTTGGTTATAGCTTGGAAGTATAAGCAACATACCCACTTCTTGTGTTGAAGCAATTGAATCAATTGATGTCCAACACCCTGAATTCACCAAAATAAAACTTGCTCAAATCATCCTTGGTTAGCAACTAAAGGACCGGTCAGCCAGAGGACATGGATTCACTCATACAAGAGGTTGAAACAAACTTAGGTCTTAAACTATTAGCAGTCGAGCTAAACAATATAGCAACCAGACAACATATTAAGATAATTGAAACCAAAACTGTGGCCTACTATTTCTACAATTTAGTTAGAGAAAAGCTCAATCAGCTAGGATAAACCGATGTTAGGCTAGGGTTGGGATTCTTATCATGACTATGCCAGCTTGTTTTTTAAAAGGTAGTTCCAAAATCTGTTTGGTAACAATATCTTATCAAAAGCTTTTTGAAAAGCTAATTCACAAAAATAGGGCAACTTTTGCCAGCAGGTTGGAGACTCCTGTCAGAAGTTGTTGCTCCTGCTACTACTTTTAGAATAGTAGAAATCCAAAACCAAGCCTTAATGGGTTCCACTGGTCTCAAAAATTGCTTCCTTGATCCCACGATGCCAAATACAGTGGTTTCAATTTAGATCACAAAAAGTGATGATCCGGTCAAGCTGGATCTTAAAATAAGAAGTTCTTCGACAAGGACACCAATTAAACAATGACAGGAAAAGACAAAATTGAAATACAGGAGAAAACTGGTGTACGATTCGGTATAAATTCCTCTACTGAATGCAAATATATATATACATGCATATTAGATATAAATGTACAATAGATATACAACCTATGATGTTGCACTAGCACCAAAAAATAGTGTTCGTATCTTTATCTTGTCCGAACCCACGTCCACGCCAATATTCATGCAAAATAGGTAATAAACTACCTTTTATATATGTGTAAATGTTTGTATCATGTATCCATACTGTATCTATATTTGTGCGACATAGTATACACCTATTAACCTACCTAGCAAACATAGACACTCTACCAACTAGTGTTGTGTCCATGTAAAACAACATGTAAAGGGCCAGGAAGGAAACTCCAGATATACTAGGACACATCAGAATCAATCAAGGCGGTGCCAATGTCGTATTCGTATCGATCTAAACTAATTTTCATAAACTATCCATCATATCTCAACATCCAGCAACAGATCTAACGAGCATTTTTTTACCTGGAGCGCGAGTAGCGACCTCTCGTCGTGCAAATGCCACCCGGTGTCCCCTCCCTTCTTCTTGAAATCCTCCAAGTGCTTCCCAATATGCTCAAGATCCTTATCCATGCACCCTGCATTCACCACGAGGTAAATGTGGCCGTCCCTGACCTTCGTCACCACCGAATCATCGATCGCCCCGCCCTTCTCATTGGTAAACACCGTCAGCATGCCCATCCCGACGAGGGAACCTTTGTCAAAACTTACTATTATAGAAATAGGGCAAAACCTACTATTGATAAAAAATTTGGGCAGAAATTAGGGAAAATCTACAATAATAAAAATTTAGGGAAGAAATTAGGGCAAAGCGTCGCCACTCTCACCGCCTCCCTCACCTCTACCAGCCTTTTTTCGGGCAACAATAACAAAAACAAAATCAACAATCAAACCCTAACCCTAACCCTAGAAAAAGGGTTTTGTTTGAGCTTGAGCTCATGAAACCTGTAGTCAACGAGGAAGCGGTCATCGTCGAGGTCATCCTCGAGCTCGTCGGCAGTCTTATCGTTGATCAATTCCTGGACCTAGGGCGGAGGTCATGGTTGTCTGAAGGGACGAAGGCAAGGGACTTGAAGTCTCTAGGCCGAGTCCCCACCCTCTCGGTTCACCCGATACTCACCTGGCTGAACTAGACCGATGAAATCAATGCGGCAGTAACCGATCTCAACAAGAATAAGGCGGTCAGAGCTGATGAGGAGGGAAGGAGAGGTAGGGTGGTAATCAGAAACCTACGAGTAAGAAAGGAAACTTTTGGGAGAGACAAAAGCAAAAACCATAAAAATTAGAATAGAGAGAAAGATAGTTTACCGTTTGAGTCTTCGCCGATTAGCCATAGAGGAGGCAAAAATGAGGATGAGAGTGGGGAGCTCTCTATGCTCGGGATAAGAGAGAGGAGAATTTGTTACCTCGCCACCGTCTAGCCAAAGAGGAGGCTGAGCGGGAGAGAGCTCTCCAGGCTCTGGATGACAAAAAGAGGGGGGGATTTGATTGTGAAATGAAAAAGATAGCGGACGAAGTTGCGTTTTAGGAAAGAAATTGAACATTTTTTCATAACGCTTGGAAAAGTTTGAATTTTTTGAGTCTTTTATAACTTTCCAGTTTAGAACTGTTATAAATGTATGTACTATATATAACGTTTAAATTTAAAAAATGTTATTATAGGCCAAAAATTTCTTTATAAACTGTCGTATTAAGGGGTCTTTCTAAAACTTAATGACACTTTTATATAAAATGTTACAATTACATTTTTATGAACGTTATAAAAAGGTATTTTTCTTGTAGTATATATATATATATATATATATATATGTGTGTGTGTGTGACGGGAGGGTTGGTTCGTTGGCGGCCAAGGGGGTGGGGTGGCCGCCCACTATATGGGTTGGGCTAGGGTTTGCTTGGTAGAATTTTTGGTGGAAGTTAGTTAGGGTTTGTTTCCATAGGTTTGGTTATAACAATACCGATTTACCCTTTTTTGTTTAATTATGAATTTGAAACTTTAAAATGACACGCATTCATGATCAAATCTAAATATAAATTTCTCCAACAAAACTACCTAATACAATTACTAAAATAATTCTACATAATGTAATTACTTTAAGTACCATCTAATTAGTAGTACATCCAAAAGTCAAATCCAATTGGAAGAGTTAACTAATAATTTCACTTGCCTACAAAAATAATCTATTAACCTACATAATAACTAAAATCTAAATATTTGGGATATGGAGATTACCGGCACATACCTCAATTTGTGCATAACGCCTGGGCCTCATGATATTGAGGCATCCATAATGCTGATATAAGCCTTGCAGGTTAACATTGTAAATGAATACCTCTTTTCAAATAACATATGGATTTTTTTATTGAGTATTGATTGGATTTAGTCAAATATCTAGATTTTATTCTTCTATGACACTCTCCTTAAGAGTTGTTTAATCTTATCAGAACTGTCCCTTAGTAATTAGATGCAAATTTCTCTCCACAATATCTTGTGCAATGAAGAGAATATGTGTTCCGACACAACAAATAATATTGGAACACACATGATCGGCAGGAAGAGAGTATAAAAATATAACTTAGAAATACTATAGAGAGACTTCACAATACATGTTTACATGCATCGCATTAAACTTCATCAGTTAGTTTCCCTTTACTTTTGTATGCCATCTTCATAATAAGGCGATATTCAGAATTGATATGATACACATTAGCATCTAAGCAAATATGATTTGTGTCCCATATATATATAAAGTGCACAACTAAGCAGAGTATTTTTAGGACAAGTAGTTTATGTTTTGTAGCAGATATGGCAATTGTCGTTTCATTCAAATAAAGAAAAAAATCAACTAATCAGAAGAGAATACTCAATTACAAGTTAACCAGATGCTACATACATATTAAAGGGCTACAAATATTTTTAAGAACTTTATAACAATCCATGAGTCTATGACTATCAGGAAAAATAAGAAAACTTGCTAACCACATACATATCTTCTAGAATTCCAGATTAGGGGTTACACAATATTATTTACATGCATCTTGATTATTAAGTTATATTTGCTTGGATGAATACTTAGTCTCTATAAGTCTCTAAAATGATTTAATTTATTTGACTCATGTCTTACATTTTGGATATCCTAAATTTAATTAAAATTTAATTCTATGACTGTACTAGTATTTACTTCATTTGCTTTTATTTTCTACATAATCTATCTTATAAAAAGAAATAGATTGGTATAAAAATTCCTTTGGACAAGTTATGGATGGACAAATGAGGGGACTTGGAGTATATTGAAGGTGTCAAACTATTCGTGAATTTTGTTAAGATGAATGCCAATGGGGAAAACTATTTTTTATGTCACGTCCCAGTCCCAAAAATACGTAGGACTATGACACGTAAGCATGCCAGCCGCATGGATATGGCAACTCCAATATATGGAAACCATAACACATGCGTACGCTGTATAATGAACAATAATTTACAAGTGGTAAAACTATCACAAGTCACAGGGTATAATCTAAATCTCATCCACGAAAATCAAATATAAATAAATGACCAATATCTATGAAACTAGATCTCAATACAAAGTATCTAAAGATGACAGTCGGATGGAAACAAATCCACTGCCGAACTAGAATATAAAAGTACAACACAACAAACACAATATAAGAATAACAACTAAAAATCACGGGGCTCGAAGAGGAGACCTCCTCGAAATATAAGTAACCAGTCCGGATCTGCGCTCCTGCGGATACCCATGAACATCTACACTTGGAAAGGGACCAGGTCCTCAGAGTGACGTAACAAGATACATAGAAGCATGCCAATAAAGTACTGAAATAAATATACAATAGGTCGCCTAACCGTCTAAGTGAATGCAGTTTGAGAACAACTTTCCAACAAGTGGGCTATCTGGCCATAAATGGGATTGGCATGATTCTCTCAGAGAATCAGGGGCCTAAAAAGCATGTCGACTTTTGAACGCTAGAGGCCGCCTGTAATAAATGGGGTCATCACCACCCGTCGCTCCGGCGGAGCGTCCGTGTGAACAAAAGAAAAGTGCAAAGGAGCCCAAACGCCTTACTTGTTGTTCTCCCCACCCCATGCTCTAAGCATGTCACATCCATGACACGATTTGGTTCATAGCCTATCTTTAGTATAATAGTCCAACCCTGCAACCAAACAAGGACAAGGATTGGACCACCGTACTACAATAGACTATGTCCCTGGACAACTAATAACTACTGAGTCTTCTAGCATGCAAAGTTTCTAACAGCACGTATCCCTAACGCACGGCCTACACGTACAGGAGGCCAACCCAATACGCAGTCCGTGATCTATATGAGACTCACAACTCGTGTAACAACTGTGTCACGACCAATGAAACCTAATAATGCTTTATGATAATGTGGCGGTCTCATAAACAAGGTCAATGCATATACATAATAAAAACAATCACGACGACACGTAGTTGCACCCAAGTTTACTTGGACGCACATTTTATATAACATTTAAAATATATGAACTAATGACAGAAAATAAAGATGCATGCAACATATGGAATATGAATAACAGTACAATGGCAAGGTATACTTGCCTGCTCTGAAAAAGAATGAAGTCCCAACTCAAGGCGTCGTTCGATCTACCCGTCACATAAATTAAACAAGTTAGGTTAGAAAAATGGTTGAATAGGTTCCTCCATTTTAATTTATTTTAATTCAGAATAAAATAACCTAAAATAGTATTTTAATCTTATTATAATCTAATTTTATTGTTAAACTCTAATTTTGGTCCAAAGAAAGTCAACTTTACGGATTTGTAATCCGTGGCACGCAAATCGAGGCAATCCGTTGACCAAAAAGTCAACCAACTCAAATCCTTGATTTGTGTATAGAATCCTATAGATTTCAATGCTACATGAATGTTGGAATCGACAGTTTCGTAAAATCATAAGTCGGTAAAGAGTTATGGCCACAAGGGCGCACAGATGACAGTTTTTGGTGATTTCCTATTTATGTCTACATTGCACAAATTTTACAGTAGATTAACATTATATATTAAATTCTGAAAAAATAGTTTTATGTAAGTTTATCATGTCAGATTTTTGAAACTTCAAATGGCTTGTAATTCCGAGTTCGGGATCTCCCGAAATCTCAGAAATACGAAAATGCGTCTGATTTCGGACAACTGACACTTTCAGAATATTCTGGAAAAATATGTTATTAAATTATTAAAATAATTTATATATTCAAAAAACTAACCTTGATATGGTTCTAACAAAAAAATTGGAGCGCGTTTGGAGTCCGGAGCTAGGAGATATCGTCTTTTTAAGTCGTCATAACTACTAGAAAATGAGGCTGAATATATGACGAATTTTGACTGTTTTTGGACGAAAAGAGGGGAATTTAGGGAAAAAAAATATGAATGATGAGGTATTTATAATGGTGGATACTACTTATTTGAATACAACTATGATTGGCTAATTTGGATATGATTAGGATCAGTTTAATTAATGATAGGATATGCATGAAGTTGCTTTCCTAGTAGGCTCAGGATTTGAATTAATTTAAAATAGAGTTTGAGTTCATCTCAATAATTTATCATTTTAAATAGAATTAAGTATAATACAAATAATTTACATATAATCTTATTAATATCTATTAACACTAAATTAGCATCTATCAAATATTAAGATTTTATATATCCAAATAAATCTTCAATAATTCTAAAAATCCAATAATTTCTTAAAATTCTAAATAAATTACAGAAAATATATTTAAAAAATTTAACCCTAAATTAAATATTTGGTAGTACCAACATGCAAGTATGGTCTCATAGTAAATCATGAAAGCCCTAAAAATTTATGTTTCCTTGGTTTTAATTACCAAAACTTCTAGAAAAATCTCCAAAAATCTAAAATAGCCTAAAAATAATTCTGAATAAATATTTATATAAGTAAATATATCAAAAAAATTATTTTCAAATTAACTAAGAGAATACTCTAAAGAAATTCAATATTTAAAATAATCTATAATAAATATACTAATATAAAATATACACAAAATATCTATTTTGGGTGAGGGAGTTTACAATCTACCCAACTTAAAAGAATTTTGTCCTCAAAATTAATAATAAGGCATGATTTGCTAAATCCTTCATATTCGTATATAAGGCAAGTCAATCGCAATCTCTTACAAAAATTTAAATAACAGAATCTATTCAAATCTATCGCAATTACTTCAAATTTGAAATAACCATTGTTTAAATCAAAATTCAACCTATCATAGTCTCTTCTCAATTTTTAAATCATCAACATCTAATTTAAGTTAAATCTATATAACATCTTCAAGATTTAAATAATCCCATATCAAATTTTATATCACGATCTCCAACTATCATAATCTCCTCTAGAAAATAATTATAATCAAACATTATTCCTATTTTTAACTTATGAATTTTGTACTCTTCAAATTTTTAAATTCAATTTTCATCATCAACATTTCAAATAGGTGATCCAACAATCAAATTTAACTTTTAATTCAAATCATCAAATTATAAAATTTTGAATTTAATTCACCAATTGTTCAGGTCTAAAATTTTATATTTATCCTCAAAATTTAAATCGATGATTCAACCTTCAATATTCAAAATTTAAATTATGTGCTCAAAGTATAAATATTTTGTCCGCAATATCAAGATTTCATAATTTATTAAATCCTCATTATCTTAATCATTCCTCTAAATAATTTTCAAAATTTAAAATAACTTATATCTCTCAATCTAATCCTACTTGATCACAATCTAAAAAAAATTTACCTCAAGTTGACAATGCGACTTCTACCCAACTTAGAATTTATCCATCTATCACATAAGGCTATACATTTAAGAAAGATATTTCTCAAATTATTTAATCATATTATTCAATCCTCAAAAGTTTTAACACCCAAATTATATCATATATGATATGCCCTTAATCAATTATAAAAGATAGTCACCAAGTCATGTGATTGGTCTATGTGATATATCTAGTACTCTCTGTGTATCAAACTTACACCAAGCATGAGCGTTTGTCTTTCCAAAATAGGGGAAGATAAAAAACAATAATAGAGAATTCAAGGTGGAGGTGATAGAATACAAGTATGGGGATCAAGGCGTTTAAAGAATTCAAATAGGAATTGTCAAAGCAGTTGTGGATTGAAATCCTATTTTGTTAAATTTCTATTCACACGCTCACATCAGTACAGTTATGTACTGATATGATATGCTCTAACATATCTAGAGGGCAAGTATATTCGTTTACTGGTCAACTATATATCTCAATCCACGTAAAGTAGTATTGTGAAGGGCGAACCAAGCGCACTATGGTTGATCATACCGTAATACACTGATTCTGACATGTATTAGTGTATGCATCCAATAATACATATGTTGTGAACAAGCTTGATAAAAGAATAAGCTCGCAAAACTATGCTATAAAATAGCAGCATAAGTCGAGGTAGTACATAAAATATAAATACGCTATATTATGATAAAAGAAGGTACATAATAATTCAACTTGTCAAAAAGATAAGACTCTACAATCTCTATAGTTGTCAACAACTCCTTGTCTAAGTCTCTAGTCGACCAAATAGGGGTATAGCCTCTAATTTCTATAGTCTGAACAACACTATCGTCTTATGCTAGTATATAGTTGGTGATATTCGGTTATACTTCATCAATGGGTCAAGAGGACTAGGTGATACTGTGTTGTGAGGCACACTACCCAACTTAAAATAATAAACTAATATTGTAACTGCCTTAAAGGAGATTCTATGAAATAATCTTACATTTATAAATAAGGCAGAAACTCTTATTGGGGTACACGAGAAAAAGATCTGGGTACCTATTAGGATATCCTATTGCATTATATAGGTAATGGTTATCTTAAGTCTTAGTCTTAGTGCTTATAGAACATGTGTCAATAGTAAGAATGGAAAAGTTACTGGCCTTCAAGGGAAAAGGGGATATAACTTATATGGAGATATGGGTTCAATTACGTGATTTAAAACTAAGGTATAACCATAAATTATAATCTAAATGAATACTCAACTATCAAGTTCTAACTACCAAGCACAAAAATTTAAAATTCAAGATTACCACTATAACCCTATCAACTATATATCCTGACATAGAATAAAATCACTTGGCCTACAATCAGAAGTGTCAGGTGGCACGAGTTGGAAGATGAAGAAAAGAAGAACGTAATTAGTCGTCGCACAATAGCGAGCGCTAAGGGTTCAGAGGAACAAGTCATAAAATTAAAATAGAGAGGCTATTGATAATGTCATGGTTTCCTAAGGAAAAATGCTATGCTAATCTCTTTGTCCGAGGTATGATCAAAGGAAATATTGTATTCATTGCTCTTGGTTTCCTAAGGTAGTCTGCTACTATTAAGACAAAAGCTAAATTTATAGTTCTCTAGTACTATCTCACCATGAAAAGCTAGATTAGTCCTAATACTTAACCTTGGATTTCTATTGTTTCCTCAATACTAGGGTCAAACATTATGGTAAAATCTCTAACTAACTCTAGTAGTGTTTATACTACTCTCAAGTCGTCATACATACGTCAAGGTGTAATGGTAAACCAATCTATAGATAAGGGACGCTAGGGTTCATTAAGTAGTAAGGAATGCTAGGGTTCATTAAGTATTCTAACTCAGTTGTGTGTCAATATCCTAGTTATACTCTTAATAGGAAGGTTATCCTACTTATCATCCTAACAACAGGGACTTCTATATTCTATGAGGGGGCTATATTCTAGGAAATATTAGGGAAGCACATGAATAAAGCAGAATGCAATTATTCAAAATAGAACAGATTGGAAGGAAGATGAGATATAGTCAATTGTGGATGAGATCCTATACTAGGTGCAGGCTTGCTCGGTACAATAACGTAACCAAGACAATATGCTCTCGACCTGCATAGGCTACCACTAAAAATATGTCACGTCTGAGTCCCAAAAATACTTAGGACTAGGACACGTAAGCATGCCAGCCGCATGGATATGGCAACTCCAATATATGAAAACCATAACACATGCGTACGCTGTATAATGAACAATAATTCATAAGTGGTAAAACTATCACAAGTCACAGAGTATAATCTAAATCTCATCCACGAAAATCAAATATAAATAAATGACCAATATCTATGAAACTAGATCTCAATACAAAGTATCTAAAGATGACAGTCGGATGAAAATAAATCTACTGCCGAACTAGAATATAAAAGTACAACACAACAAACACAATATAAGAATAACAACTAACAATCACGGGGCTCGAAGAGGAGACCTCCTCGAAATATAAGTAACCAGTTCGGATCTGCGCTCCTGCGAATACTCATGAACATGTACACATAGAAAGGGACCAGGTCCCTAGAGGGACGTAACAAGATACATAGAAGCATGCCAATAAAGTACTGAAATAAATATCCAATGTGTCGCCTAACCGTCTAAGTGAATGCAGTTTAAGAACAACTTTCCAACACATGGGCTATCTGTCCATAAATGGGATTGGCATGATTCTCTCGGAGAATCAGGGGCCTAAAAAGCATGTCGTCTTTTGAACGCCAGAGGCCGCCTGTAATAAATGGGGTCATCACCACCCGTCGCTCCGACGGAGCATCCGGGCGAACAAAAGGAAAGTGCAAAGGAGCCCAAACGCCTTACTTATTGTTCTCCCCATCCCATGCTCTAAGCATGTCACATAGACTATTTCCCTGGACTATTAATAACTGCTAAGTCTTCTAGCATGCAAAGTTTCAAACAGCAGTTATCCCTAACGCACGGCCCACACGTACAAGAGGCCAACCCAATACGCAGTCCATAATCTATATGAGACTCACAACTCGTGTAACAACTGTGTCATGGCCAATGAAATCTAATAATGCTTTATGATAAGGGACGGTCTCATAAACAAGGTCAATGCATATACATAATAAAAACAATCACGGTGACACGTTGTTGCACCCAAGTTTCCTTAGACATGTATTTTATATAACAGTTAAGATATATGAACTAATAACAGAAAATAAAAATGCATGCAACATATGGAATATGAAAAATAGTACAATGGCTAGGTATACTTTCCTGCTATGAAAAAGAATGAAGTCCCAACTCAAGGCGTCGTCCGATCTACCCGTAACATAAATTAAACAAGTTAGGTTACCAAAGTGGGTGAATAGGTTCCTCCATTTTAATCTATTTTAATTCTGAATAAAATAACATAAAATAGTATTTTAATCTTATTATAATCTGATTTTATTGTTAAACTCTAATTTTGGTCCAAAGAAAGTCAACTTTACGGATTTGTGATCCGTGGCATGCAAATCAAGACAATCTGTTGACCTAAAAGTCAACTAATTCAAACCCTTGATTTGTGTGTAGAATCCTATAGATTTCAATGCTACATGAATGCTGGAATCGACAGTTTCATAAAATCATAAGTCGGTAAAGAGTTATGGCCACAAGGGCAAACATATGACAGTTTTTGGTAATTTCCTATTTATGTCTACATTGCACAAATTTTACAGTAGATTAAACTTGTATATTAAATTCTAAAAAAATTATTTTATGTAAGTTCATCTTGTCAAATTTTTGAAACTTTAAACGGCTCGTATTTCCGAGTTCGAGATTTCCCGAAATCTCAAAAATACGGAAACACGTCTGATTTTGGATAACTGACACTTTCAGAATATTCTGGAAAAATATGTTCTTAAATTATTAAAATAATTTATATATTCAAAAAATCAACCTTGATATGGTTCTAACAAAAAAAATTACAGCGCATTTGGAGTCCGGAGCTAGGAGATACCGTCTTTTTAAGTCGTCATAACTACTAGAAAATGAGGCTGAATTTATGACAAATTTTGACTATTTTTGGACGAAAAAGAGGGGAATTTGGGGAAGAAAAATATGAATGAAGAGTTATTTATAATGGTGGATACTACTTAATTGAATACAACTAGGATTGTCTAATTTGGATATGATTAGGAACAGTTTAAATAAGGATAGGATATGCATGAAATTGCTTTACTAGTAGGCTCAGGATTTGAATTAATTTAAAATAGAATTTGAGTTCATCTCAATAATTTATAATCTTAAATAGAATTAAGGATAATACAAATAATTTATATATAATCTTATTAATATCTATTAACACTAAATTAGCATTTATCTAATATTAAGACTTTATATATCCAAATAAATCCTCAATAATTCCAAAAATCCAATAATTCCTTAAAATTCTAAATAAATTACAAAAAATATATTTAAATATTTTAACCCTAAATTAAATATTTGGTAGTAACAACATGCGAGAATGGTCTCATAGTAAATCATGAAAGCCCTAAAAATGTATGTTTTCTAGGTTTTAGTTACCAAAAATTCTAGAAAAATCTCCAAAAATCTAAAATAGCCTAAAAATAATTCTAAATAAATATTTATATAAATAAATATATCAAAAAAATTATTTTCTAATTAACTAAGAGAATACTTTAAAGAAATTTAATATTTAAAATAATCTATAATAAATATAATAATATAAAATACACACAAAATACCTATTTTGGGTGAGGGGGTTTACATTTTATGCCCATGTGTTCGATCCAAAAACTCGAGGGACACATAGAGCTTGATTTAATAATCTTTTATTTATTGTCAAATGGTATTGATCTGAGATACGTGGTATGGGATCAACATGGGGAAAAATCTATAGATTCGATGGGCCATAAGTCTACTATAATGTCATGACCCGTACCCGGTGAAAGGGCATGAGTACGTGGCTACGTCCAACCTACGTCGCAGCATCGATGGTAAAATAATATCTAGGTCAACAACAATACTACCTATCTATCTAACACAATATATATATATATATATATATATATATATATATATATGAAACCTGTCAAATGTCTCAACTCCAAACGGAGATCAATATGATAGTAATGTAATGGTACTCAATCACAATAACTAAAGGTAGATAATGGCATTATATCAAAAAATAAGAATTAAAATCACAAAGGAACAAGTAGATTAACTACAACTCATATCCAATCAATACAAATCTAAATATAAGTAACATCTCAATGTCTACAAGATGGAGACAAATTCAGTACAATAAGGATACTAGATAAGTAATGTAACTACGAAAGCTAGTGACTCCGGCTAGATCTCCCAGAATCACTCCTGAACGTCATGACCCATAGTTGTTATCCCCTCTTGTGGTCCGTAGTACGTGGGGCACCAGTCCTTAAAGTCATCGTTTAAAAAATATATCCAGTCAGGATTGGAGCAAAGAACAACCCAATAGCAATTTAAATTAATTGACTAAGACTATAAAATAATAATTAGAGGATGTTATATACAATAAGAAAGCAATAAACTGATGCAACGAAAATAGTAAATGTAGACATGGAATATAAGAAATAGGGTATACCCAGTGCATATATGAAATAAAAGAGAAGAAAATATAATATCATGTGCAAGACAATGTAATCTATAAATTGAATATGTAGAACTACAACTATACTAAGTATTTTGAAATACTAAATAGATATGTGATCAACTTGGAAGATTAAATAATTTACACAAAGGATAAGCTAGCTTAACTATACCTGAAGTGTATGATTAGATAGTAGCCGATGATTTATACTACTTGCCAATAGTTCTTGATCACATATCTAGCTAGTACTTCCCCCGCCTCGACTGGTACGATGGATCCAACCATGACACGTTACTAGCCAATGTATCCAATGTTAACCAATATTATCCAATACCAAATGATGAGCGGTATTCGATATCCTTGTGATGAGTCAAGGTAATATCTCATGACTGAAGATCCAATATTAATACCAATCTGTGTATCATAGGGTCATAAATCAGATGTACCATTTTTAAATACTTAAATTATAATAATTATCAAATAATGGTACTATCCAAAATGTACTCGCTTGTCGTCCAGAGCAATAAATGTCAAACTGTGTCCGAACTGGTGTCACATTGACCTATAAAGAAAATTATATGTCAATATAGTATTGGAAATAAAAAATAAGTCTTAATTAGGCTAAAATCATGTTTTTATGTCATAACTAGATCATACTAGTCAAACTCGGTCAAACCAGGTCAACATAGTCAAACTAGATCATTTCCTAGTTTCTAATTTGATTTTACCTACTTATAAGGTTTATAAAGTTATACAATGTCTTAACAATCACTATTTGTCTTTTTGGTGCCAACTATGTCAAACTAGTCAATACTAGTTAAAACTAGGGCAATACTAGGTTTCTAGGTTATACTAATAGGTTTCTAGTATATATTACCCTAATATATACTTCTACTTATAATTTCTCGCAATACCTTGGCCTATAGCTATTTACCTTCCCCTATCACGGTATCATAACCCGTATCACACATTTACCTAATACCTTAGCCTGTATCTCAAATACCTTAATTATTAGTTAATACCATACTTCTAGGGTCAATACCTTAGCTAAACTAGATTTTCTAGTCCATACTAGTCAACACCTTGCTAATATCCAAGTTATAATGCCTAATATTAGATAACACTAGCTAATACATTATACAACGTATCATATATATATATATATATATATATATATATATATATATATATATATATATATATATATACTCTTAATTAGCACCATAGTATAATACCCTATCCTATAGTACTACCTTGCTATGAACTCATACCCTACCAACCTTGATGCTTCACTATACTTCACTGACATACTAACTCGCCTAGGATCTGTGATATACTGATACCCAACACTCCTTAGCTCATCTGACATAAACACTTGCACATGCAAATCCGTGTTACTAAGATGATACCTATCCATAAGCTCAAATAGGTCTTGTGGTGCACAAACACCCTATGGTTCCATGGGATTGAACATATTCCATATATAGATCACCCACTAACCTTGGTTCATCTTAACACAACACCCACAACCCACTTCCCTCAACTCTATGCTTGACTGCAACTAACCTCACACTCAAAGTTAGATACACACTCACTTCACATGAAATTACCTAACACATATACTGATACTTATTATAACTGATACACATATAATTAATAAGCAATTTCCTGCACAAGCATCAATCTGTACATACTTCTAGTCCATTTATCTTATGATACTATTGCTACATTTCCTTGATACCACACATATGTTACCTTGTCAATACTGGGAGTAATAGGACACTACACTAGGATTATCTAACTCATGCATCCCTCAACCCAAGACTAAACAATGAACTAATCATTTACGAGCACAAGTTCTAACATCAATACACTATATAACCATACTTTACCTCGTACAGGACACCTAGCACTGCACAACACATGTTGCACATCCCATGTCACGACCCGCACCCGGTTTAGGGGCACGAGTGCGTGGGTACGTCCAGCCTACGCCGCAGCATCGGCGGTAGAATGCTGTCTAGGTCAAGTACTATATAAATAATCTCACACTAGTATCCAACTCCATAAGGAGACACGGATAACACTATAAAGATGAACAACATACTCAATCACAATTACAGCACGATAAGAATTTGAAGAACAAAAGAGTACAACACAAGACTAATGATAAAACAATCATACCTGTAATCAGTAACAACCAATCTCCAAGTGTCAGAACAAGTCCACTAAGGTCACAGTCTGGAAAAATATTTTTCCAGTCAGGAAGGAGCAAAGTACATCTCTAAATAGCAGTTCTATATAAATGACATAAACTATGTAGCAGTTCTAGATGGAAACATACCAGATGCATGTATAAGTACGAGAATGTACAATGAGAGAAATACTGGAAATACTGTAAGTAAATGCAGGAAAAGAAACATTATGTCCATGAGCAAGAACCTATGACTAAGTGTGTTGAGTACTAGCTTTAACATGTGATCGGCTTGGGAACTTGATCAGGCTGGTTACATGTGATTAGCTATGATTCATGGAAGGTCAGGCTAACCGTTGGTTAGCTATGATGCATGGAGAGGTCAGGCTAATCACACGTAATAGCTATGAGGCATGGAGATGGTCAGGCCGCACCCGACGTGAGATGTGGGGTGAGCTATGATGCATGGATAGTTGGGTATGATCACATATCTACACTAAAATACTCCCCAAACCCCCGACTGGTATAGTAGATCCAATCATGGTACGCTATGGCACGGGATTCCCTAGGGAGGTAGCAAATCTCCCCGGGTCTCAGTGTCTGTACATGCACAAGATAATAAGGAAACAAGTCTTGTACAAGCTACACCATGAACAAGGAATAACATCTCATGACGAGATCCGTGTATACCAATCCGTGTAACCAACGTGTCAAGAAAATGGATATTTACACTAGATACAGTGAACATAGGAGATATCATAAATTAGAAACTAATCAGAGAATGTACTCGCCTTGGGTCCTTAGCTGGTAAAACCGATGTCCTGTCCCAGAGTATCGTCTGGAGGAACCAACAGTCCTGGGTCCGAAAGCTGAGTAAGGTAGTCTGGTACAGAATCTGAGTCCAATGAACCCAAAGAACCTAGAGGATAATTGTATAACTAATTAATTATTTAGCTTCAAAAAAGAAAAATATAAATTTATAATATAATTTATGCCATAACTTAAGCATAATTGTACAAGGCTAACACTAGTTTCTACTCTCATATGTTATATATAAGAGTGTCCAATCCATTATTTAAAATTAACCATGCTGAAAGATTATTAAATTGGATAGGATATAATGTCGGGATTATAAACCATAAACGCACTAATATCTGAGCTTATGGTAGTTTGTAAAGAGAACCTATACTATTGCTAAGGGTGCACTAAATCAAAGTTCTCCTTCCTTAACCTGTCCTTCTCTACACTCGAAACTATCATTTCCTCTCCTTCCAAAAATTCACATGTAGACCCACAATTATATATCAGACCACAATAGCTTTATTTCAATTTTCCAAGGACAAAACACATCTCATAGAAGATTTCACCAAAAATTTAGATAGTCACATTTCCTGCTACAGTTTATATAAAATCAAAACAATTTGTATTCCCCTCTCTACTTAATTATAGAAGCTTCACCCTCCTTTCATTCTCACAAATACACAACTATATATTAGTTCTATATTGCTTCTTTCCATTCTTCAAACAATGCATCCAAGTGAACCACCAACCATACAACAGAACTTCATTCCAGCTTCTAAATAATCCCATATATCATTGCTTATTCTACACAGGAATCCAGATGGTACATAAAAAGCTAATATATAAAGATAATAACACACTATCTCTTCTATGCGTTAATACCAACCCACAACTAAAATGCTAACTTGCATATTTCCTAGGTGCTTCTACATAAAATTTTTACTCATTCTTCCCATGTCTTCTGTCAATGAAGAAGCACCATAACAATACACATAGATCCCTAAATGTTCCCCTACTACTCACAGTAGTTAGGAACCCAAATCTACACAATCCTTTGTTATTATTTCCTCAAAAATTAACCCACACACAGATTCTCTCATGCACCCAGTTAAAACCTGGTCAACCCATTCTTGCATTCTTCTATTTCGTGTGGCAACAAATACTTCTTATTTTTACACCCATAATACAATATCATGTAGAGTTAAAATTTACAGTAATAAAGAAGATGACTGAGAACGATGATACATGGAAGGAGGCTAGGCTATAATCATGGATTTACATAAGGTTTAGTCAAGAGGCTCACCAGAGGACTGTCGGCCGGAGTGCTGTGCTGGGAGGTCCGCCGGAGGGGAGCTGCTAGCGGGCCGGAGCTGTGTACACAGGGAAGGGGCAGTAGAGGGAGGGGAGTTGAGGGGGTTGGCCGGCTGATGGCTGGACCGGAGAGGATGAGCAGAGGCGGAGGGGGACTCGGCTGGGTCGGCGGACTGCGGCTTCAGGCGGTGGCGCCGGAGGGGATGTACAGCAAGGTCGGAGTACAATGGGAAGAAGACGAGATTCGTGTATACTGGTGGTGGTCGGAAATGGAGGTACTCCGAGGAGCGGCTGTCTGCCGGATGCGGGCAGCGGGGATCGACTAGAACCGGAGCTATCGGTGGTGGGGGACTGGTGTTAGGAGGAGGAGCAGTGGCTCGACGTGGAGGGGGACTGCCGGAGCTCGACAGCGGGGTGCTGCACCGGAGTCGAGGGCGCAGGGATGGTCGGCCGGTCCGTTGCAGCGAAAGGAGTTGAGGAGGAGATGTGGGTGTTCGACCGGGGAGCGGCGGGGTTGTGAGATCGGATCAATGGAGGAGATACGGCCGGAGTTCAGTGGGGTCGATGGGGGAGGAGCTTCGGGTTGCTTGGCCGCCGGAGGGGAGTTGCTGGCCGCCGGGAAGGCCGGGTCGGGGAGATGGTAACAATGGTGATGGTGGTGAATGGTTTGTAAGGGTTTTCCCCCCCCCCTTCCTTCCTGTTTGAATTTCAAAAGGAGAAGAAGGAGAAGAAGAGAAGAAGAAGGAGGGAGAAAATGAAGAAAAATGAAGAAGAAAATGAGGAAGAGAAAGAGAGCTACGGTTGGGGCTTGGGGAGGTGTGCTTCCCTAGGAAATTTTTAGGGATTAGGGTTTTCTAGGGATAAGTGTTTGTGGGCTTTAAATAGGGTGATGCATGTGGGAACCAAGGGTGAGGATGCACCCATAGAATGAGTGGTCCAGATTAAACATGAGGATTTCTTCATGTGGGTGAGGGTGTTGACTAGTCAATGTTGGGCTTCTCCATTGGTTTTAAACAAATTGGTGTGATGACACCAACAATTAAATAATTGCAACTTAGCCCCTTAAATTCGGAAAATTGCACAAACACATAAAATGACAAAAATTTGGTGGGCGATTCGGGGTCCGATGTTTTGTAGCGTCAGGGGGCGCTGTAAGATCGGTATGGGCTCAATTTACAGGGCACTGGAATTAAATTGGGATTTAAGAATTGGTTTAAATAGTATCCTCAATTTAAATAGAAATAAATGTAAGTTGTGTTCAACAATTAATTAGGAGTACATAGAGCCAAAAATCAGGTCAGGTCATCAATACCAATAATGAAGAAAACTCAGAACAGAATATTACCCTAATTTGGGCCGCACGAAAAATAGGTCAAGATGGCCTCCAATTTTCGATTGGAACGTACAACGATACAAGATAGAAATTTAAAAATAACGTCCGCGATGATTTTTTGTGCGGCCAGAAACAATGCACAAGGAGCAAAATTATGAGTTGCAAAAATAGCAGAATTGAAGGCTGGCATGTCTAGGGCAAGATGGTGAAATTTGTTGGAAGACAAAAGTCTGGATAGTGCTCCAAATATCGAAGCAAAGACAATGCGCAAAAATATTAAATAAAATACAGTAATTAATTAAAATCTCCAAATATTAAATTCTAAATAAAATAATAAAATCCAGAATTCTATAATTCGGATAGGGGTTCGTCTACTGGGCTTCTAGGTCTAGTCTGCTAGCTAAAATAAAATAATAACACTGCATATAATCATATATTTAATTACACATCGCACAAAATTATTTAAATCAAATACACTATCATGCAATTAATTAATTGTAAATAACCTAATATTAAATATTGTAAAAATTTGAAATACCCCTGTTTTCGGAATGTGGTAGTGACAAGTCTACCCACCTTAAAAGAATTTCGTCCTCGAAATTAAAATCCTCCTACTAGTGTTTAAATCATACACACTATTATTCCCTCAATTAAATTCATCAACCACGAATAATCCACAAGGTATTTTCACAATTTCAAAAGTCTGAAATTATTTGTATTCCTGTAAAAATCCTCGATATAGAATCAAAGTCCCTTTTTATCAAAAATTTCCTGAAAGTCTTTAGCTACTAATTCGATACTCAGAATTTAATATCCACTCCTCAAAACTCAACAATATGATATTTAAGGATTCTCCGAATGTTACATCTAATTATAAAGTTCTAAAATTCATAACTTGCAATTAAATAAATACATTGATAAATCTCACAAAATTTCCAAATTAATAACCAACTTAAACATGTCATAATCTTTCCTGGAATTAATACATCATAATTTCTGTCATGTTAAATTCTTGACCCTTTATTTAAATCAATGTTTATCCTCGAATTTTTAAATCCTCGATTGTTTTATTTATGTATTTACTACCATCAAAATTAAATTCCTCAAATCATATAATCATGAACTACTCCATATTGTTATTTCACAATAAATTCTTTCAAAAATTCTATAATAGCATATCCCTAAAAATCTTCAAAATAAATCAAATCCCATTCTTATCACAATATCCTCCAAAATTTTAAGTTAATAACGAAATACAAGAATTTAATATTCAATCCTCTAATTGAACTCCAATCAATGCATATTTCAAAAATTGAATCTCGTCCCAAATTTGAATTTAACGCTAATCCATTTGTGTTCTTATCCCTCTATTTTTTTTTTTCCATAATACGCAGCGATGTAATATTTATGGAACCTCCAATACAATATTCAAAATATAAGTTCACCACTTGCAGTCAAATACTATATCGATTGCCTTCTTAAATTCCTCAAATCATATGATAAATTCAATCATTTCATAATCTTCTTAAAATCAATGATTTAACAAAACTTAAATTCCCAACTCTTTATTTAATATTTTTCCTCAAAATTTTTAGGCACCCTGTCTCTCTTTGTCAAGTCATAACCTCTTCGTTATTCTTTACTACAGTTAAATCATCAACAATCAAGTCTAAGAGAATTCTACCTACACCCATACAACATGCAACCTAAGGGAAATATGTATGATCATGGTGTCTTTTGTCACGGTATTTCAGTCTCTGTATCAGGGGTACTACTAACTACATTATAACAAGAATCATGCATATAAACTACGGTACTAAGCAATCAATCAACCAGAAGACAAAAAGAACATGAGAAAAGAAAAGAAAGAACCTGCTAACATATTACTTGCAATATCTTCTAACATAATCATAGGTCAAATGATGCATGTAAAGTTTGATACCTCTATCTCTTTAGGTACCACACTCTACTACAAGCATACTCACTGCTAGCTTCCTTACCTACTGCAATCGCTACTAGTATTCTTATCACTCAAATGCATGTCAATTGCAACACTCTATACTAAGTACTGCTCTCTTCAATACAATCCTAGATGAACACCTAAACCAGTTGGCAGTGAGATCTCAATTATGCTCAAGCCAACAGATCCTTAAACATGCATCTCATCTACTTATACTAATATATCTCTTCTACTATAAAATCTTATCCTCAAATTTTATTCCTCAAATAACTCCTCAAATAAAATTTAAAGTAAATTGCATACACTTTCCTCAAGGTTAATTATTTAAATACTGAAATGAAAACTTAATCACACAAAATCCTTACAGACTTGTCTAGGTTTATTGAATCGAATCTGAATCCTCAAAATAAAATTTTAATAACAATATTTCAACTCCTCAAATTTCAAAATTTTGCAATTCATTGAAATCTTCAAAATAAATTTTAATAGCAATCTCAATCTTCTCAGAATCCTAAAATTTTGAAATTTATTTTCACTCTTCAATTTAAAATTTAAATCCACCTTCTGTAGTCCAATAGCTCTAATGTTAATCACTTTCACTATCCTCATTGACGTGCATCATCAATTAGTACCCTAAATCAGTCTATAAATTTATCTTAATATGAAATCAACTCTATAATGAAGCAAAAATCCTAATTTAATACCTAATTAACAACAATCAAATCAATATCAACAAGTGAGAATGGACAGAACAAGGGAATGAAAATTAGAAATTTTAACAAGGAATCCTTAGAGAATATGAGTTCAAAAGAACTGGATTGAGGACGGAAGGTATCTTTACTGCTAGAAAAGAAGCGATGGAACAAAGTCCTGGAATAACATAAATAGATAGGTCTTGAGATGATACTTTAAGAACCAATTTAAGATACAACCTGATAATCATACACGTTTGTCAGAAATCATGACACACAGAATCCTCGCCACGCCAGTAAGCAGAGATGCGATAAACGACAGGTTCCGTAACTAAGGTATGCAACCCTATAATCATGTCATCTAGAATCCTTGCCACGCCCACCGGTATGGCTGCGAGAAACTCTAAATCTCATAACTAAAGTATGTACATCCAAGTTAGGTTCCTACGTTCTCGTCACGACAGCTAATATGGCTGCGATAAATTCTAGGTTCCATAATCAAAGTAGACGTTTTACCTTTCTCACTGTCCTCATCAATATATGTCATCAGATGATACCGTAAATTTTAGCCCGTAAAATTTATCCCAATATGAAATCAACTCAACAACGATACCAGGAATTAAAGTTAACAACTGGTCAACAAGAATCAAACTCAATGTCAACGAGTGAGGACGGACGGAACAAGGGCGAAGGAATTAAATTGGGAATTATAGTAAGATTCTCAAGGGGTCGTCCCAGGAATCTCTCAAGAATTTGTGATTGAGTATCCTCTCTCATCCTAGTATCCTATGTCCTATATTCTATAGCAGGTACGTAGTAGTTTAACAAGGATGTCACACTACCACGACATCGCTCTAAATGCGAAGTCAGACCTACATGGGCCACCACTAAAAACGTGTCACGACCCGCACCCGGTTTAGGGGCACGAGTGCGTGGGTACGTCCAGCCTACGCCGCAGCATCGGCGGTAGAACGCTGTCTAGGTCAAGTACTATCTAAATAATCTCACACTAGTATCCAACTCCATAAGGAGACACGGATAACACTATAAAGATGAACAACATACTCAATCACAATTACAGCACGATAAGAATTTGAAGAACAAAAGAGTACAACACAAGACTAATGATAAAACAATCATACCTGTAATCAGTAACAACCAATCTCCAAGTGTCAGAACAAGTCCACTAAGGTCACAGTCTGGAAAAATATTTTTCCAGTCAGGAAGGAGCAAAGTACATCTCTAAATAGCAGTTCTATATAAATGACATAAACTATGTAGCAGTTCTAGATGGAAACATACCAGATGCATGTATAAGTACGAGAATGTACAATGAGAGAAATACTGGAAATACTGTAAGTAAATGCAGGAAAAGAAACATTATGTCCATGAGCAAGAACCTATGACTAAGTGTGTTGAGTACTAGCTTTAACATGTGATCGGCTTGGGAACTTGATCAGGCTGGTTACATGTGATTAGCTATGATTCATGGAAGGTCAGGCTAACCGTTGGTTAGCTATGATGCATGGAGAGGTCAGGCTAATCACACGTAACAGCTATGAGGCATGGAGATGGTCAGGCCGCACCCGACGTGAGATGTGGGGTGAGCTATGATGCATGGATAGTTGGGTATGATCACATATCTACACTAAAATACTCCCCAAACCCCCGACTGGTATAGTAGATCCAATCATGGTACGCTATGGCACGGGATTCCCTAGGGAGGTAGCAAATCTCCCCGGGTCTCAGTGTCTGTACATGCACAAGATAACAAGGAAACAAGTCTTGTACAAGCTACACCATGAACAAGGAATAACATCTCATGACGAGATCCGTGTATACCAATCTGTGTAACCAACGTGTCAAGAAAATGGATATTTACACTAGATACAGTGAACATAGGAGATATCATAAATTAGAAACTAATCAGAGAATGTACTCGCCTTGGGTCCTTAGCTGGTAAAACCGATGTCCTGTCCCAGAGTATCGTCTGGAGGAACCAACAGTCCTGGGTCCGAAAGCTGAGTAAGGTAGTCTGGTACAGAATCTGAGTCCAATGAACCCAAAGAACCTAGAGGATAATTGTATAACTAATTAATTATTTAGCTTCAAAAAAGAAAAATATAAATTTATAATATAATTTATGCCATAACTTAAGCATAATTGTACAAGGCTAACACTAGTTTCTACTCTCATATGTTATATATAAGAGTGTCCAATCCATTATTTAAAATTAACCATGCTAGCTGAAAGATTATTAAATTGGATAGGATATAATGTCGGGATTATAAACCATAAACGCACTAATATCTGAGCTTATGGTAGTTTGTAAAGAGAACCTATACTATTGCTAAGGGTGCACTAAATCAAAGTTCTCCTTCCTTAACCTGTCCTTCTCTACACTCGAAACTATCATTTCCTCTCCTTCCAAAAATTCACACGTAGACCCATAATTATATATCAGACCACAATAGCTTTATTTCAATTTTCCAAGGACAAAACACATCTCATAGAAGATTTCACCAAAAATTTAGATAGTCACATTTCCTGCTACAGTTTATATAAAATCAAAACAATTTGTATTCCCCTCTCTACTTAATTATAGAAGCTTCACCCTCCTTTCATTCTCACAAATACACAACTATATATTAGTTCTATATTGCTTCTTTCCATTCTTCAAACAATGCATCCAAGTGAACCACCAACCATACAACAGAACTTCATTCCAGCTTCTAAATAATCCCATATATCATTGCTTATTCTACACAGGAATCCAGATGGTACATAAAAAGCTAATATATAAACATAATAACACACTATCTCTTCTATGCGTTAATACCAACCCACAACTAAAATGCTAACTTGCATATTTTCTAGGTGCTTCTACATAAAAATTTTACTCATTCTTCCCATGTCTTCTGTCAATGAAGAAGCACCATAACAATACACATAGATCCCTAAATGTTCCCCTACTACTCACAGTAGTTAGGAACCCAAATCTACACAATCCTTTGTTAATATTTCCTCAAAAATTAACCCACACACAGATTCTCTCATGCACCCAGTTAAAACCTGGTCAACCCATTCTTGCATTCTTCTATTTCGTGTGGCAACAAATACTTCTTATTTTTACACCCATAATACAATATCATGTAGAGTTAAAATTTACAGTAATAAAGAAGATGACTGAGAACGATGATACATGGAAGGAGGCTAGGCTATAATCATGGATTTACATAAGGTTTAGTCAAGAGGCTCACCAGAGGACTGTCGGCCGGAGTGCTGTGCTGGGAGGTCCGCCGGAGGGGAGCTGCCAGCGGGCCAGAGCTGTGTACACAGGGAAGGGGCAGTAGAGGGAGGGGAGTTGAGGGGGTTGGCCGGCTGATGGCTGGACCGGAGAGGATGAGCAGAGGCGGAGGGGGACTCGGCTGGGTCGGCGGACTGCGGCTTCAGGCGGTGGCGCCGGAGGGGATGTACAGCAAGGTCGGAGTACAATGGGAAGAAGACGAGATTCGTGTATACTGGTGGTGGTCGAAAATAGAGGTACTCCGAGGAGCGGCTGTCTGCCGGATGCGGGCAGCGGGGATCGACTGGAACCGGAGCTATCGGTGGTGGGGGACTGGTGTTAGGAGGAGGAGCAGTGGCTCGACGTGGAGGGGGACTGCCGGAGCTCGACAGCGGGGTGCTGCACCGGAGTCGAGGGCGCAGGGATGGTCGGCCGGTCCGTTGCAGCGAAAGGAGTTGAGGAGGAGATGTGGGTGTTCGACCGGGGAGCGGCGGGGTTGTGAGATCGGATCAATGGAGGAGATACGGCCGGAGTTCAGTGGGGTCGATGGGGGAGGAGCTTCGGGTTGCTTGGCCGCCGGAGGGGAGTTGCTGGCCGCCGGGAAGGCCGGGTCGGGGAGATGGTAACAATGGTGATGGTGGTGAATGGTTTGTAAGGGTTTCCCCCCCCCCTTCCTTCCTGTTTGAATTTCAAAAGGAGAAGAAGGAGAAGAAGAGAAGAAGAAGGAGGGAGAAAATGAAGAAAAATGAAGAAGAAAATGAGGAAGAGAAAGAGAGCTACGGTTGGGGCTTGGGGAGGTGTGCTAACCTAGGAAATTTTTAGGGATTAGGGTTTTCTAGGGATAAGTGTTTGTGGGCTTTAAATAGGGTGATGCATGTGGGAACCAAGGGTGAGGATGCACCCATAGAATGAGTGGTCCAGATTAAACATGAGGATTTCTTCATGTGGGTGAGGGTGTTGACTAGTCAATGTTGGGCTTCTCCATTGGTTTTAAACAAATTGGTGTGATGACACCAACAATTAAATAATTGCAACTTAGCCCCTTAAATTCGGGAAATTGCACAAACACATAAAATGACGAAAATTTGGTGGGCGATTCGGGGTCCGATGTTTTGTAGCGTCAGGGGGCGCTGTAAGATCGGTATGGGCTCAATTTACAGGGCACTGGAATTAAATTGGGATTTAAGAATTGGTTTAAATAGTATCCTCAATTTAAATAGAAATAAATATAAGTTGTGTTCAACAATTAATTAGGAGTACATAGAGCCAAAAATCAGGTCAGGTTATCAATACCAATAATGAAGAAAACTCAGAACAGAATATTACCCTAATTTGGGCCGCACGAAAAATAGGTCAAGATGGCCTCCAATTTTCGATTGGAACGTACAACGATACAAGATAGAAATTTAAAAATAACGTCCGTGACGATTTTTTGTGCGGCCAGAAACAATGCACAAGGAGCAAAATTATGAGTTGCAAAAATAGCAGAATTGAAGGCTGGCATGTCTAGGGCAAGATGGTGAAATTTGTTGGAAGACAAAAGTCTGGATAGTGCTCCAAATATCGAAGCAAAGACAATGCGCAAAAATATTAAATAAAATACAGTAATTAATTAAAATCTCCAAATATTAAATTCTAAATAAAATAATAAAATCCAGAATTCTATAATTCGGATAGGGGTTCGTCTACTGGGCTTCTAGGTCTAGTCTGCTAGCTAAAATAAAATAATAACACTGCATATAATCATATATTTAATTACACATCGCACAAAATTATTTAAATCAAATACACTATCATGCAATTAATTAATTGTAAATAACCTAATATTAAATATTGTAAAAATTCGAAATACCCCTGTTTTCGGAATGTGGTAGTGACATCCCAACTTCAACTTCCTTCCACTTTATTGCACCTCTCTCTCTAGCTCACTCTCACTCCTCAACTAACACAACCTTAATTGCTTGTTATTGCTTCTAACTGAAATGGCTTTTAGTGCCAAACCCATTTAAACACCAATCCAAATGTACAGTACAGACTACAACAGACCACTAGTCATAGGCCTACAACCACTGTGCAGATCAGTGCACAAGGTATTACACTAATATCCTTCTAATGCACTGTCTGCACATCAGAACTCAGTACTTGAAGATAATATATTCCCACACTCCTTGTCAATGTACACTAATACTTGCTTTCAAACCAGGTTGTACCCGAGCTAACACTCCCCCTCTTCTCTCGAGTATCTACAGACCTAAGTCTGAACTGCAGACCCAGTACAATTCCAACATGCGTTATTTGAGCCACACTCAAGTGCACAGAGATAGACTCAACTCAGACACACTTGAGCTCATTGCCATTAGCTGCAGAGGACACTGCCTAGATCTACTGACAACAAGTAGATGCCCCCCCTCTCTTCTAATCTGAACACCACACATATACCTGCACACACACACACATGTACACTCTGATACACATATATGTAGACTCACTAATACATTATGTATCACACACCAAATATTTGGTACAAAGAAACCCCTCTCTAATCTTTGAAACTAACAGTCCTTACTACCCACACATGATACTAACACACTATACAACACGCTCATCATACCACACTCACACTCGAGTTACCCATGTACACCCTATGCCACACTCAAATTTGCATCTATTAGCTTCCAACACCCACTCACAACTAGCATAACCAACTATCAAACACCTAGTGTACCAACATAACCCATATGATACCCACCAACTTCAATATACTCAAATCAGTCAACGCTCTCACTGCAGTCCATACACCATCTGTTAACACTCTATCCATACATGAACACATAGTATAAAACAATAATTAAGTGAAAATAAAGCAAGAGTATATGGACATGAAGATATATATATATATATATATATATATATATATATATATATATATATATATATATATATAACTAATAATATATCCTAATTAGACACAAATGGCACCAATACCTACGAATACGAACTTCTAACCATGTATATCATAAAATCTCATGAATCAACACTACGTATCCAAATTTGGTCACAAAGACACATGTACACCACAAATTGGACACAATAATCATATTGAGACCATTCCACAAACACTTGGTAAGAAAATTTTATAGTTCCACCAAATGAACACTAGAAAACACCAATACAACATTCAAAAGCCTATATCTAGCGAATTTGAGTCCTTTAATCCCTAGATCTACCATTAGAAGGTTATTCCCACCTATGAGAGGGTTCCTAATAGTTCAATTTGGGTTCCTACCAAAGAAATTACCGGAAAGAGGGATTTACCTATTGAAAGTTGGATCTAAATGAGTCTTCACGAATTTTGGGAAGAATGGAAGAATAAGTGACATTAATCCTCTTTATAATGCTCCTCCTTGGCTTCCTTCTTGAGCTCCAAGCACTAGCTCTCCATATGAGGAAGTTTGGTGAAGCCCTAATGGAAGAAAGAGAAAATTAGGGTTTGTTGTTCATAAGCAGGTGGAGAAGATGAAATGGGAAAGAAGAATGAGTAGAAAAAATGAAATAAATGCGAGAAAAGAGAAAGGCTAGGATCTATATAGTAGTGCGGTTAGTAAAATTGTTATTTCACTCTCTAATAGAATTTCTAATCCCTAACATAAAAGGAATCTAATTAGTCATGGATGGCATCTAACTAATTGATATAGAATATTCTATTCATGAAAAAAATATGTACTAATTAATTTTAATTATCTAGCACTAATACCAATACTAATTAATTCTAGACTAACAACTAACATAGTATAGTAAGAATTACAACATGCAAAAATTACCAAAATATTCCTAAGGTAAAAAGTGGTGGTTACAATCCTACTCCCCTTAGAAAAAATTTGTCCTCAAAATTAAAGATGGAGTACTACTCTCTATGTCACAATCCCCGTCTAAGAAAGTCATATCTAAAGTCATCAAGCATATAATTTTTATTGAAAATAAATTATTCCTAATTATCGGCATGCATGGTTATGGTCTCCGTCTGTCATGATATTGCAGTCTTTGTCAGGGTATACTACTAACTATACTAACTATATAGCACAATGCACTATAAGGTACTAAAAAATCAATCAAATCAATAGATGAAAAGGAAAACGAAGAAAGAACAAAACAAAATCTCCTAACCCATCACCTGCAGTATCGGTCTCATCAACCGTTATTGCAAAAGTCCTGCCATGCTGGGGTATCTTCCTACGCTGGTGTGGGATAATTTATTATACCACATATGGCCTAACTAGACTCCTACTGCATGATATTCATAAAATACACATATTGATACATTACTCCACCATTCTAGGATACTATCTATAGGGTACCTATTCAATCTCCTCACATTATCTACACAACTCACTGACTTTTTTACTTGACACTCACTTCTTCTTACTGCTAGAATACTGGCACTCCTACTCCACTCTTTTACTTGCTACTCCCCTTTTCTTACTTCTATAATACTGGCACTCCAACTCTCATGGTACTCCCTTACATACCTTATATTCAATATCACACTGGTATAGTCAGCTAATACTATCATCCATAATGACACCCACTGATACCAGACTGGCATACTCCATCTATCATATACCACTCATCCTAGTCTTGGTACACCCTGATCACTTGCACACTCTAAGCAACATTGGTACACAAAAACTAATTCTATAACTATACAAGATACATATACTGAATACTCCAGGATACCAACTACTAACTATATTATGACACCTATCTTAGAACTGTTGCTATAATTGGTACTATATTATGAGTTAATTCTAGGCTTATACACTAATACATAATACTCATATACCCAACCAAGAACCACTCTTGGACTATACTTTCAACACTAATACTCAACTAGACACCAACATATTTATAAGTTACCAAACAACTAAACTATCCAAAGATGCTATCACAGTAACTAATTCAGTTAAAACTTTACAAGGAACTGAACTAGAGGTACAAAAAATATCTTTATCCTTAGCTAATAGGGGTGATGGAACAAAACTCAATAAAAATAAGGTAGAATGATAGAGACTATATGTTAAGAACTATTTAAGATATAATCTGATAATCATACACATCTATCTGAAATCATATTACCCAGAATCCTCGCCACGCCAGTAAGCATAGATACGATAAACTATAGAATCTGTAACTAAGGTATATACCTCTAGAATCATGATATCTAAAATTTTTGCCTTGTCGCATGCTTGGATGCAAAAATTATAAATTTCATAACCAAGAGAAAAATATCCAAAATCAGGCTTTATGTCTTCGCCGTGCCAGCAAATTTTGTTGTGATAAACTCTAGACTTCATAACTAAAGCAGACGGTTACCTTTGTTACTGTTCTTATCCATTTACTTTATCAGAATATACCTCAACTTAGTCTATAAGATTCATCTCGATACAAGAATTAAATTCAACAACTGACGAGTACAAAGGCGAAGGTGAAACAAAGCAAGCAAAAATAGATTCAAAATAAGATTCTCAAGGGTCATCCAAAGAATCTCTCGAAAAATCCTAATTTGTGATTGAGTATTCTTTCCTCCTAGTATCATATATCCAATATCCTATCGTAGGTTCGCAACAGTACAAGTAAGTCATTGCACTACCACGACATCGTACTAATTATGAATCCAGACCTGTATGGGCTACCACAAAAATGTGTCATGACTCACACCCAATGAAGGAAAAAGAGTACGTGGGTACGTCCAGCCTACGTCCCAACATCGACGGTAGAACGTTGTCTAGGTCAACAATACTACCTATCTATCTAACATAATATATATATATATATATATATATATATATATATATATATATATATATATATATAAAATATATCAAATGTCTCAACTCTAAAATAAAGGTCAATATGATAGTAATGTAATAATACTCAATCAGAATAACTAGAGGTAGATAATGGCACGATATCAAAAAAGAAGAAATAAAATCACAAAGGAACAACTAGATTAACTACAACTCATATCCAACCAATACAAATCTAAATATAAGTAACATCTCAATGACTATAAGATGGAGACAAATCCAGTATAATAAAGATACTAGCTAAGTAAATAAAATTATGAAAGCTAGTGACTCCAGCTAGACCTTTCGGAATCACTCCTGAACGTCAGGACCCAAGGTTGCTATCCCCTCTGTGGTTCGTAGTACGTCGGACACTAGTCCTCTTAGTCGTCGTCTGAAAATTATATCCAATTAGGATTAGAGCAAAATATAACCTATTACAAGTTCCAATTAATTGACAAAAATTATAAAACAGTAAATAAAGGATGCTATATAGAATAAGAAAGCAATAAACTATTGCAATGGCAATAGTAAAGGGAGAGATACAATGTAAGCAATTGTGTATAGCTAGAGCATATATGAAATAAAGCGATAGAGCCACAATATCAGGTGCAAGACATTATAATCTATGAACTGAATATGTAGAACTATAACTATACTAAGTATTTTAAATTACTAAATAGATATGTGATCGACTTGGAAGATTTAATGATTTCCACTTAGGATAAGCTAGCCCAACCATACATGAAGTGTATGATTATCTAGTAGCCGATGATTTATACTACTTGTCAATAGTTCTTGATCACATATCTAGATATTACTTTCCCCGTCCCGACTGATATGATGGATCCAACCATGACACGTTACTAGCCTATGTATCCAATTTTTAACCCATATTATCCAATACCAAACGATAAGGAGTATTCGATATCATTGCAATGAGTCAAGGTAACATCTCTTGACTGAAGGTCCAATGTCAATACCAATCCATGTATCATAGTGTCATAAATCAGATATAATATTTTTAAATACTTGAATTATAGTAATTATCAAATAATGAAAACTAACAGAGAATTTACTCGCCTGTGGTCCAGAGCAATAAATGTTAAACTGTGTCCGAACTGATGTCACAATGACCTATATAGAAAATTCTATGTCTATAATAGGTTAAAAGCATGTTTCTAGGTTATAACTAGGTCATACTAGTCAAACAAGGTCAAACTTGGTCAACACAGTCAAACTTGGTCAAACTTGGAAATCAAAAATAAGTCTTAAATAGGTTAAAAGCTTGTTTCTTGGTCATAACAAGATCATACTAGTCAAAGTTGGTCAACACAGTCAAACTAGGTCATTTTCTAGTTTCTAGGTTGATTTTACCTATTTATAAGGTTTATAAAGTTATACTACGTCTTAACAATCACTATTTGGTTTTTAGGTGCCAACTAGGTCAAACTAGTCAATACTAGTTAATACTAGGGCAATACTAGATTTTTAGGCTATACTAATAAGTTTTTAATTATATATTACCCCTAATATATACGTCTACTTATAATTTCTAGCAATAGCTTGGCCTATAGCTATTTAACTTCCCCGTATCAGGGTATCATAACCCGTATCACACATTTACCTAATACCTTAGCATTTATCTCAAATACCTTAACTAGCTAAACTAGGTTTTCTAGTCCATACTAATCAATACCTTGCTAATATCCAAGTTATACTGGCTAATATTAGATAATACTAGCTAATACATTATACAATATTATATATATATATATATATATAATATATATATATATATATAGACTCTTAATTAGCACTATAGTATAATACCCTATCCTATACTAATACCTTGCTATGAACTCATACCCTACCAACCTTGATACTACACTATACTTCACTAACACACTAACTCACCTAGGATCTGTAATATATTGATACCCAACACTCGTTAGCTCATCTGACATAAATATTTGCACATGCAAATCCTTGTTACTAAGTTGATACCTATCCAAAAGCACAAACAGGTCCTATGGTGCACAGACACCCTATGGTTCCATGGGATTGAACACATTCTACATATAAATCACGCACTAACCTTGGTTCATCTTATTCTTAACACAACACCCATAACCTACTTCCCTCAACTCTATGCTTGACTGTAAATACACACTCGCTTCACATGAAATTACCTAACACATATACAAATACTCATTATAACTTATACAAATATAGTTAATTAGCAATTTCCTTTACAAGCACCAATTTGAACATACTTCCAGTTCATATATCTTGTGATACAATGACTACATTTTCTTGATACCACACATATGTTACCTTGTCAATACTGGGAATAATAGGACACTGCACTAGGATTATCTAACTCCAAGCATCTCTTATGTGATAGTCACTTAAGTAAATATTCCTTATGCATCCCCCAACCTAAGACTAAATAATGAACTAATCATTTACGAGCACGAGTGCTAACGTCAGTAAACCATATAACCATACTTCACCTTGTACAAGACACCAAGTCCTTCACAACATATGTTGTATATTCCAACTGCAACTTCCTTACACTGTAGTACACCTCTCTCTTTAGCTCTCTCTCACTCCTCAACCAACACAACCTTACATACTTGCTACTGTTGCTAACTAAAATGGCTTGCAGTGCCAACCCCATCTAAATACGAATCCATATGTACAACACAAACTACTGCAGACCACTGCTCATAGGCCTGCAACTACTGTGCAGATCAATGCATAAGGTATTGCACTAATCTCCTTCTAATGCACTGTCTGTTCAACAGAACTCAGTCCTTGAAGACAGTGCATTCCCATACTCCTTGTCAGTATACATTGATACTTGCTTTTAAAATAGGTTGTACCCAAGCAAACAGTCCCCCTTTTCTCTCGAGTATCTACAGACCTAATACAATTCCAATATACATTCTTCGAGCCATACTTAAGTGCATAGAGATAGACTCAACTTAGACACACCTGTACTCTTTGCCATCAGCTGCTGTGGCGACTGCCTGGATCTGCTGACAACAAGCTGTTGTTCCCCCACTCTCTTCTAATCTGAATACCACACACACACATGCACACACACACACACATGCACACTCTGATACACATATATGTAGACACCCACTTATACTCACTTACACATTAAGTATCACACACCAAATAGTTGGTACCAAGACACCCCTCTCTAATGTTTGCAACTAACAGTCGTCACAACCCACACACAATACTAGTACACTATACAACACTCTCATCATAACACACTCATACTCCAACTACTCATATACACCCCATGCCACACTTAAATGTGCATCTACTAGTTTCCAACACCCACTCACAAATAGCACAACCAATTATCAAACACCTAGTGTACCAACACAACCCATATAATACCCATCAACTTTAATACAGTCAAATCACTCTACGCTCTCACTATTGTCCACACATTATATGGTAACACTTTATCCACACATCAACACATAGTATAAAATAATAATAAATTAAAAAGGAAGCAAGGGGTATATGGACATAAAAGACACAAAGAGCACCATTACCTATGAATACCAACTTCTAACCATGTATATCATGAAATCTCATGACTCAATATTACGTATCCAAATTTGGTTACAAAGACACAAGTACACCATAAATTAGACACAATAATCCTATTGAGACCATTCCACAAACATTTGGTGATAAAAATTTATAGTTCTACCAAATGAACACTAAAAAAAATTAATACAACATTCAAAATCTTAGATCTAGTAGATTTGAGTCCTCTAATACCTAGATCTATCATTAGAAGGTTATTCCCACCTATGGGTGTAATGACCCACTCCGCATCAATATAGATAGCCGATTCAAATGACACAAGTACGACGAGTCTACACGCCTTGCTCCGCGAGAAGACTCGCTTGAGGCAAAGAATTCAAACTTGGCCCTTCAAGAGTTTGGACTTCGACTTTCAAAGACGGGCTCGGAGTATCGCTTGACCGAGGGAAATCATCGCTAAGGTGGGTGGTCTACGATAAACCTGTCTTTGCTTAGACTGCACACTTAAAAATACGTATGATACATGCTAGTCGCTAGGCAAATCACCCCTTGCATGATAAAAAGAATACAACGCACCTAGCTAAGAGAATAATCATATCTTGTATTTACTTGTGTTAGAATATGGAAAAGAAACATAGCTTATAGTTGGACCCTCGTATGCTACCTTAGCTTCGTGCAAGTAGACTCCGCTAATGCTACAAGTAGATTATTATATACTCTTCTTAGTACACTGCTTCACATGGTTATACTGCTCATCTTAAAAGTTTTCCCATGATTCAATGATACCTTTACCCTCGTGTTAGTCGTACTGCTTATTTTTTAATAGACTTTTATATGATCAAGTATAGTGTTTCACCTGTATATGTCCCATGCTTATATCATAGATTTATGCCACGGCCTGGAGCATGACACAAAATATGGTTTACTTACATGAGGCAGAAAGACTATCAAAATAGTCCTTTCGAGCCAAGCAATGGAAATATGAAAAAGCTTCGGGACCAAAAGGTCACCAAGGCAATTTTTCGTATCGGGAAATACATAATCTAAGATTGAAAGAATAGATAAGAAAAAAATATGGAATTATCGAGTAAATGAAATGAATTGCACTGATAAATAAAGAATTAAAGAATCATTCGGGATGGCTCGTAGCGGGCTCGTGCCGCGCTACCATGGTTGTCATTCGGGGTGGCTAGTAACAAGCTCTCGCCGCGTCACCACCATCGTCGTTCGGGTTGGCTCACAATGGACTCGTGTCGTGCTACCCCCATCACCGTTTAAGAACAAGAAGTGAAAAAATAAGAGAACGAGAATAAATAAAAGAGATTTGCATTGTCGCGGACAATTTGTGCATAATGTATGGTTATTGGTTCCTGCAAACGGCCGCCGAGGCATCAGGCCCGTGTCGACATAGGCTGGAACAATTGGGTAGTCAGTTAGCAACATTAGCATGGGGGAGTCGGCCGCTCGTAGTGGGGCAAGCTACCCGCACTGCCACGACCGTCGTCTGCCCGAACTCCTATACACAATGGCTTTCAGGCCAGCAACTTCTGTTTATATAGATTAAGTTAAACTTGATTGCGGCAATCCATGTGCGAGTCATTATATTGAAAAAAGTAATCAAAGTATAACACACTTGAATGAACTGAGTATCATGTATTTGAACAATCGAAGTGAAGAAGTAACCTGAGTATCACATATCTTAATATATCATTGACCTGAGTCAGAAACTAGCTCACGACAACCTGTATTTGCTTATGCGATTTGTGGATTTCATTATATATATTAGTGCTTGGCTTAACATGGTTTTATCTTTAGACAGGGAAGGACGAATGGTAATTTAGAAAACTTTGTCGTGTTTCTCTAGAATTGTACGACGCACCTCCACACGAGTTAGGGTTTGTATCTTATGCCATAATATTGATCCCAAAAAAAGACTAGGAAGATAACTTAATAGTTGTGCATGAAACCAATTAAATATGTTTTAATTTGTCGAGCAGGCGAGAAGACTCTCCACCAGTGCATTTATTTACTGATAATCCACTAGATTTCTTGCACGGTGCGAGAGAACCTCGTTCAGTATGGAGTATCCCCTCGTGTGCGCCAAGTCGTTGTAGAAGCATAAAAATACGCTAGATAGCTATACGCAGCATGTTGATGCGGGGCAGCATAAAAAGATGACTTCAGAGCCACTACATCCAACAGAGGTTTTTCCGCTGAGCACAGCATAAAATATAAGCTCAAGGACAATCCGCGTAATGCAGTATGTCCAGGCTTCTTCAGCGTAAAAAGGGTGCTACATCGCCTTTATGGCATAAAACTCATCCGCTTTCAATGCAGCATTAAAGTGTACAAGGAACGCTTCGTATTCTTCGAAATGAACCTGTCAGATCATGCAATGAACCTGACGTCTGGACTCCTGACAAAGAGTACTGCACGACTACCCAGGCGACGGCTATAATGATGGCGCGGTACTGCAACCCAGGCAGTCATTTACTGCCATTTCCTTGGCGTAAACCACTTTTACGCATACAAAGGAATATGCTGCTTAGTTTTACACAGGCTGATGTGAGCTGTTTACGCTCCACAGAAGACAAACAGCCTGCCATGTCAAAAGCTGCTCTTCGTACAGGGCTCGAGGCATGTCTCTACATTTAATGCGCAGAGTGATGACAGAACTTGAGGCACGTCTCTGCATTTAATGCGCAGAGTGATGACAGAACTCGAGGCACGTCTCTGCATTTAATGCGCAGAAAGGGTGGCAGACCTTCAAAATACGCCTCTGCATTTAATGCACAGGATAATGGCGGATCTCTGCATTTAATGCAGGAGATTTGATTAAATATTACCGAACCGTCGTTTAGTGACATCCTCTTTGCGTAAACTGCTTTTACGCATACAAGGGGATACGCTACCTAGTTTTACACAGGAAGACGTGAGCTTCTTACGCTCCACAGAAGACAAACAGACTGCCACGTCAGCAGTTTCTCTTCGTACAGGATTCGAGGCGCGTATCTGCATTTAATGCGCAGAATGATGGCAAATCTTCAAGATATGTCTCTGCATTTAATGCGCAGGATGGGGGCAGATCTCTGCATTTAATGCAAAAGATTTGATTATATCTCCAAGAGCCATAATTTCGGCTAGGACGTCAACATCATCACTTTGGCACATTTTGCCAACTCAGGCCTCGGTTAGGAGAAGAGGATCAGCTATCTTCTGCGCCCACTCGGCTTTTGCGCCCACTCGACTTCTACGCCCACTCGGCTTCTACGCCCACTCGGTCTCTATGCCAACCCGGCTTCTACGCCTACTCGGCTTCTATGCCCACTTGGCTTCTACGCCATGGTGACAGTTATTGGCTTATATGCCAACCTCTTCTACGCGAAGGATAACTACCTACGTGGCTTTTATGCCGTGATATTCGTAGCAGTTATACGCGTTGTCTCTTAATTGGACACGCGTCACACGCTCATTCAAAAGGTTATTTATACGCGGGCAACGGTTATTTTAACCATCGTGTAAAAGGGTGCTTTACTTTCCACTACTCGGTTTCTATGCCGACTGAGTGGTCACTGTCACTAAAACTCTATAAATAGAGACCTCTATTGACAGAGGTAAAGGGGTCAGGAAATTGGTCAAGAAATCTAGTATCAGATCCAAGGTCGAAAGACGGAAGATTGAAAGGTCGAGATTTGGTCGCAGATTTCAAGAGAGAGAAGAATCCAGAGCTCAGGCAAAGAGTAGTGATCGACGACTTTGGCATCGAGCATCCACTCTCTTTAGCAACCTTCGAAGCTGCTTTTTGTCTTCTACGGCACTTTTTCATCATCGTGTGGTCCAAGGGACAAAGTGATCGACTAAAGATCAGACTCCTATAGCAATATTTACCAGATTAAAAAATTGTACTCGACATCCTCGTATAGGATTAATTGTACTGCTTGTTTGTAAACATAAAGAGCGGGTTTTCGTATAAAGTCTCGTTTCCATATCTTTCGTTTATATTATCAAACAACAAGATGGCAACTCTGCTGGGGACATCTTTTTCTTCTGATGAGGAAGCGATTGCTCAACACGACGCGGTATCCGTGGGATCCGTGAAGAAGACACTGGTCGTCCAGTTCGACCAGTCTGCCTACGAAGATATGCTTCGAACAGGGGGTAGCTCTCACTCTCTCTCTGTCCAAGACAACAGGAAGCTGCGTAAGGTCTGGATGCCCAAGACATCCTCTACCATTCCTGTCGACTCTCCGATCTCTTCAATCTCTCAGACCAACAGGGCAGACAAAACTTCTGATAATGCCTTAGGGCCAATCCAGAAGTATACTCTGCACCTTGCGCGTAAAATTCAGTCGCCTATCTCTGACAGGGTAGACAAAACTTCTGGCAATGCCTCAGCGCTAGTACAGAAGTACACATCGCGCTCTGTGCATAAAATTCTGTCTTCCGTCTGTGACGGAATAGACAAAATTTCTGATAATGCCTCAGCGCCAAATCAGGAATCCCAAACGCGCTCTGCGCATAAAAATATATCTACCTTCCGTGGAAAAGCAAACGGTCCCGGCAATCTACGCAAGGGAAATGCAAGCGGCGGACTACTCAACTTTTCGGCCTTTACGCCAGCAAGGGAAGAATCTGCCTGCCCTCTGGATTACGCGAGAGGCTGACGGCCGACTGAGGACATCCTCAACTTTACGCCAACCAGAGCAGAGCTCCAAATTACGCCAGGAGAAGCACCTCAGAGTAAAGAAGGCTCAATTTACGGAAAGACATCCTCCTCGGGGATTATCCGCTACCCAGATGGCCAACCTGTTGTATATAGGTGGCACAGGGAAAACTATGATTCCCAACATCCGCATGCCCACTGATGTGAACAAAATGAACAAGCCATCATCTTCTTCTTCTGTAACTCCTCCTGACATGTGCAAGTATCTGATCCAGAAACGCAAGGAGAGGGGATCTTCCAGCATGTCTATTACGCCTCCTAGCGATCACTGTTGTAATAGTCATAGGATTGTAATTAATTATTGATGTTCTGAAACAAAATGGTCGGTATTCGACCGGTTGAGCTACTCTCCGTCTTTCCAGGAAGAAGAGCCCACACATGCATCTGTGAACATGGCTTCACACATACCTAGAGGAAGGTCGGGCTCAAGACGTCATCCCTCTAGAACTCCGAGCCGAAGGAGATTCAACATGCTCCTTAGGAACACTGAAGCTGGGGTGTTCCGAAACACTCGTTCGAGGTCACGATAACCGGCTTCATACTCTTCTGATTCTGATGCTAGGGGTCGCCAGTCTCCCGAATTAGACGCCGAAAGTATAGAATCAACTTCTACAGAGGCCTATACTAATCTTTCAATGACACCCAGGGAGATGGGAGTTTATGCCATTGGAGATGAACGCGAGGAAGCTTCCCCGTCCGGGAGCGCTGAGCAACACATTACTGTACTGGAGAGGTCTCTGAAAGAGATGCAATCCATGATGGAGAACATGCACCAGATAATGTTGACTCAACACACAGCTGGTATGGCTCAAGCATCGGTCCCTCCAACTCAGATACGTGTGGGGGTGGACTTACCACCATCCAACGCAATCCAAGAGCCTGTTCTAGATCAGGAGTCAGCAGTTCCTCCTGCTTCCTCACTCGGAGAATTTATTACCTCCCGTTGGAGTCGTAATACAACTGATTCCTCACCACTCCGTGGTCCCTCTACTGGTTGAAAATTCGATGCAGGCGGTACGGGAGCTGAAAGCCCAATTTGATGCCTTGAAGCACAAAGATTTTCTCAAGAAATTGGGAATCAACCAGCCTTACCCGGCTATCTGGAAGAGGCCCCTTTCCTTCCTAAATATAAACCACAGACCATGGCTCTGTTCGAGGGAAAAACATCATCGAGTCAGTACATTAACTACTTCAGTATGATGAAGGTATTACTACAAGGGAATGACGCACTCCTCACTCGGGTGTTCAAGGGCTGTCTCTCGCGAGTGGCTTACCAGTGGTACCGCAACCTGGCGGACAACTGCATTACTTCCTTCGACGACTTCAAAGCCTTATTCTTCACAAGATTCTACGAGGGAGGGATGGACATGTTGATGTCCTCTCTCATCGAAGTGAAGCAGAAGAAAAAAAAGGACGTTCGTACCTTCATCGAACGTTTTTGTCAAGCCACTTTGCAAATGCCCCCCGGAGTTCCAGACTCGGCATTGGTGGACATTTGCAGGAAGAACCTTCTTCCCGTGATCTCGGTGTTCACAGGACCATATCAGTTCCATGATTGGCCCTCGTTCATCATCTCAGCGGTAGCCGTCGAGGACAACAGTCGGAAGGGGCGTGACAATGGCATCATGATCTCTGCCTCCGACAGAGGCAAGAGGTCATCCCCCAACAACGACCATCCCCGCGGTTCCAAAGAAAAAGAAGCTTTGGCAATCAATACGTCCAGACAAAAGACTGCGGCAACCACGCAGACGAAACCTGGGACTTCCAGGCCCATTGAAGTATACTCTTTCGACGACGATGATATTCCAAGCATATTCGAGTGTCTCGTCAAAAGCGGCAAGATTACCCTTCCTGAGGAGAAGCGGCCTGATGAAGTCGGCAGTACTAACAACCCCAAGTACTGCATCTTCCATAGATACGTACACCACCCTACAAAGGCATGTTATGTACTGAAAAGGAAGATCCAGGAGCTGATCGATGCTAAGGCCATCACTCTGCACAACAGCGAGAAGACGGTCACGGCCAACATGATCTCTCTATAATTTGGCAATCTGCCTCCCCAAGAAGTCCCAGATGGTGTTACACCTATTTTTCGGACAATGATGAACATCGTTAATCTACCTCCGGCTAGGGGTCAAAATCATGACCTGCTACCCCTAACTACCCAGCGAGGCAAGATTATGTGGGTTCATCCAGATCTGGTGTCAGAGATCGAGAAAGAGACTCAAGCTGCTATGGCTAAGTCCAAAAAGAACTCAAAGCACAAACCGTGTCACATAATTATGGTACACTCGACATCAGAAGACGAGGTCTTGGCTACTGGAACCCGTTCAGGGAAAGCTTACCTCCAGGACTATGGAGCCAGCCAGGAAGATGCATCGGCAGACGCTTCAGCTGCCAAGCCTTCAGAACCAGAATCCGTCATACCAGAGACCGGTCCTTCAAGACCAACTTCGGCAGACAAAGGGAAGCAAAAAGAAGTGCGTTTCGATAAACCTATAAAAAACATTCGAAACAAAGGTTTAGAGAAGCCGTACAACTTTGACATCCTGGCCCAATTGGCTAATACACCAGCCAGGTTGTCCATCTTCGAGCTACTCAGGCTCTCTCAAGACACTCATCAAGCCCTGAGTGAAGCATTGATGCAGGCGGAGGCATACTTGACCCAGCTCAAGTCCCCTGACGAAGAACCCGTGGCGTGTCCTCAATGCCACAGTGTGATGGAGTTGGTCCCGAATATCACTTTTACTCAAGATGACATGCTGTTAAAACATAACAGACATGACAGACCCCTCTATTACACCGGGTACGTCGGTTCCATGGAGGTCGAACGGATTCACATAGATCCGGGATCTTCAATCAGCATCATTTCTCATAGTCTGCTTAGACCGCTGAGGATTCCTACCAACGAATTGGCTTACACCACCACTACAATCGTGGGTTTCAACGCAAGGAAAAGTAAGCCGTTGGAGAAAATTTGCCTGAGGATCCAGATTGGCAACCTCAGATCGGTGGCTACATGTTATGTCATTGATTCAGAGGTGTCTTACAACATTCTGCTGGGCAGACCTTGGATCCACGACCACAACATTGTTCCTTCGACTCTACATCAATGCTTTAAATATGTAGACGCCCAAGGAACAGTACAAAATGAGTTTGCTGACCTGAACCCGATCAAAGAAGTAGAATCCTACTACTCTGATGCCGTGTTGTACTCTCAAGACTACACAGAAGAGGTGTCAACCGAAGCAAAGAAGGAGTCCCACCGGGAGCCAGAAGAACCCTCTTCCGAGCAACCCCTGTCAATCAAGGTGAAAGGACGGACTACTCGTCCAAAAGCCATAGAGCCTATGGCTATCCACCTGAACAAAACCAAGTCAGGAAAAGTGGGTGATCCTCTAGTGATCACTTTGAACCAGAAGCCTCCACCCTTGGTCATCAACCTTCGGCGCAATAGGCAACCGATTGATGTAAATACAACCGGGAACAAAGTTTCAGATGATAATAAATATCCTATTTTCCAGTATATTGACGCTCAAATTCCGAATCAGGAATCCTCCCCCATGACGATATAGAACCTATAGCGCAAAAATTTTTGGAAGCTATAGATTCCTATCATCCGTATATGTGGGAAGTGGCGTCATCATCCAATGTCACCACGATATATGGACCGCATGAGGATTCTATCTTCATTGTCCCACCTACTTGCAGCAGTCAGCATTCAATAGTCTTCGGTCGCATGCGCAATAAACCGACTGTGCAAGAAGATTCTTCCGATGACGATGCCGGTAAAATGCAGGTTCACAGATACAGCCTGCAAGCCTTGAAAATCATGCAAAGTATGGGTTATAACTTGAAGCTGGAACCAGGTCTCAACTACGGGAAAAGCAGAAGAATGCCGCTGCACGGGGATCCCTACTATCAACGAACTCGTTTCGGGTTAGGGTATACCACCTCCCTTGCAGCTCCTGAGTCAAACGAGGATATCTTTTCCTCTTCTCAAAACAGCCCAGCGCCCTCTGACTCATCTCATGCTCTCGAACGAACATTATCAGTAAATATGGTAGTGACGGATTCCTTCGAAGCAGACGAAAAAGAATCTGAACTGTTTAAGAATGACACTTGGGATCAGCAAATGGATACACAATGGGAGTTTCGCTTCGAGCAGAGAGAACCTCCCACTGAAGATAAAGTTATCCAGATTGACATTGGGGATAAACTTTTGCCAAAGCCAATATTTATCAGTAACAATCTTTCCGAAGCAGAAAGGAAAGAAGTTATCCAGCTGATAAAAGAATATATCGACGTCTTTGCGTAGAATTATGAGGACATGCTAGGCCTTGATCCAAAGGTGGCTACTCATAAGCTTAATATATTGCCCGATTCGAAGCCTATGAAGAAGCACCAACGCCGGTTCTGCCCGGATATGATGGACGCCATTGAAGCTGAAATCAAGAAGTTGATAGCCTGCGGTTTTATCCGAGAAGAACAACATCCCGACTGGGTCGCCAATATTGTCCCGTTCATGAAGAAAAATAGGAAAGTATGTGTCTGCATCGATTACCGAGATCTGAATGCAGCCTGCCCCAAGGACGAGTTTTCTCTTCCCATCACAGACGTCATGATTGACAATACATGTGGATTTGAATGTATATCTTTCATGGACGGATTTTCAGGATACAATCAAATCAAGATGCATCCTAAAGACAAGAAATATACTGCCTTCCGGACACCATTGGGGGTATATTGCTATACGGTCATGCCCTTCGAATTGAAGAATGATGGGGCTACGTACCAACGAGCTATGAGTAACATATTCCATGAGCATTTACGCAAGACAGTGGAGTATTACGTGGACGATGTAGCTGTCAAAAGCTACCTCAAGGATAATCACATCCAAGATTTGAAGACAGTATTTGAATTGATGCGCCAGCATCAACTCAAAATGAATCCTACAAAGTCCTTTTTGGGCTATCTAGTGGCAAATTTCTGGGATTTGTCATTACCGCCAAGGCCATTCAAGTGGACCCTAATAAAGTCAAGGCCATCTTAGAAATGCGACCGCCCCGCAATCTGAGGGAACGCAGGGGATTTCAAGGTCGTTTGGCTTATATCCAGAGATTCATATCCAACCTCTCTGGGAGATGTCAGACCTTTTCTCGTCTCATGAAGAAAGGTGTATCCTTCGTATGGGACGAAGCCTATCAGCAAGCGTTTAATGATATCAAACGCTACCTCACTAGTCCACCAGTTCTGGTACCTTCCGTCATAGGAAGACCATTTGTGCTATATGTTCGAGCGATGGATCATTCTCTGGGAGCTCTTCTCGCATAGAAGAACGATATGGGTCATGAACAGGCTATCTACTACCTCAGCAAGATGATGGTCGGAGCCAAATACCGGTACAACCCAGTGGAGAAAAAATGCTTAGCTCTGATGTTCGCTGTCTAGAAAATACGATACTATGTCATAGGCCAAACCATCCATATTACCTCCAAGATTAATCCTCTTCGGGTACTGATGAACAAGCCAAGTGTTCTTAATTCCCGACTCGCGACTTGGGCAATATTATTAACACCGTATGACATGGTGTACGTCCCTCAGAAGTTCGTCAAAGGCCAAGCATTGGCTGACTTCCTAGCTGCTCATCCGATCCCGGAGGCCTCCGAACTATACGAGGACATTCCCAACGAAGTTGCATAATGTAATTCTGCAATGGAAAGTGATGCATGGCAACTGTTCTTCGATGGTGCCACCAGAACTGGTCCCAGGGGAAACGTGATCTCAGGAGTAGGGATTATCCTGGTTACTCCTGATAAGCTCGTTATCTACCGAGCATATTCTCTTAGCGAGCCCTGTTCTAACAATGTGGCAGAGTATAACGCTCTACTAATCGGGCTCCAAGTCGCTAAAGAATTGGGCGTCGAATCTCTGGAAGCTTTCGGTGATTCTTTGTTGATCATCAATCAAGTCAGAGGAATATACGAAGTCCGAAATCCAGACCTCATCCCCTATCACCGAGCAACGGTCGAGATAGCCATGACATTCAAAGGATTCTTCCTAGAGCATGTATCTCGATCTCAGAATCTGGAAGCTGATGCCCTAGCCAGTCTAGCTGCAGATTTAGCTACCCCTATAAGAAGGCAGAATTCGGTGATCCTTCTTAACAGAGATTTATTCTGTGTGAAAAATAACTTTCACATAGAACACAGCTACGCGGTGAACACAGATCTTCCAAAGAGAGACTGGAGAAGTCCCTTTATAGATTTTGTAGCATACGGAATCTTGCCAGAAGACCCTAAAGAAGCAGTATATGTCAAAAAATGATCATTGCGCTTCTATTTTGATGCATCTTCACAATGTCTATATCGCCGATCTTATGACGGACTATTATTATGATGTCTCTCTGGTGATGAAGCACAGCGGATTATCCGTGAAGCTCATGACGGCGTATGCGGAGCGCATCAACCCGGTCCTAAGCTACAGGATCGCATCAGGAGAATGGGCTATTACTGGCCTACTATGATCACAGATGCAATAAAGTATGCAAGATAATGCAGAGCCTGTCAGGTCCATGTAGACTTTATCCATCAACCTCCTGAATATCTACATCCTACGGTTGCGTCCTGGCCTTTCGAAGCATGGGGTATGGATATCATTAGTCCTATTCACCCGTCTTCTTCCAGAGGTCACCGGTTCATATTGACCATCACAGATTATTTCTCCAAATAGGCAGAGGCGATCCCTCTTGCTGAGGTGAAGGTATCTAATGTGATCAACTTCATCAAGCATCACGTCATTTATCGCTTCGGGATACCCCGGAGGATAATTCATGACAATGGGCCTTAATTCATCAGCCAAGCGTTTCATCAATTTTGTGATAAAAATCGGATACAAAATATGGCCTCTACAGCATATAATTCTGCTGCTAATGGTTTGGCGGAAGCTTTCAACAAAAATATTATCAAGCTCTAGAAAAAGTTCGTCTCTTCGAACAATAGGGATTGGAACGAGAAGCTAGGAGAATGTCTCTGGACATACCGTACAACGGTACGAGCACCGACGGGTTGTACCCCATTCTTATTGGTTTACGGGAGCGAAGCAGTTCTCCCCATCGAGATCCAAATTCCGTCACTCAGGATAGCCGTGGCTAATGAGTTGAGTCAAGAAAAGAATAACCTGTTAAGGCTTCAAGAGCAAGAAGGATTAGACGAGAAACGCCTCCAAGCTCAACAGTGCATCGCGTTCTACCAAGCACGCATTTCCAGAGCTTTTAATCAAAAAGTAAAGGAAAGAGTGTTCAAAGTTGGTGAGCTAGTTTTAGCTGTGAGAAGGCGGATGATTCTTACTCACAGGAGTTAGGGAAAATTCCAGCCCAAATGGGAAGGCCCTTATGTGATCGAGACGACGTTCTCAAACGACGCTTAAAGGTTAGCCAAGCCTAATGGAGACCTGTTAATGGCTCCTATCAATGGCAAATTCCTGAAAAGATACTATGCTTAACCTCCTCTGCTCAAGTGGAATATGGCGAAAACCTCGTTCTGACAAAACTACTTCCAAAACGAAACTAGATGGATCGTATTCTATCATGTCCATATAACCTCTGAATAGATATGTTTAACTAATTTGGAACTTCAAGACCTATTACGTCCATATTACCTCTGATAGTATTTTGTGTACAAATTTTAGCTGAAGCATATTCTATTATGTCCATATAACCTCTGAATAGATATGTCCTACTAAAACTTACCGAGAGTATATCACGTCCATATTACCTCTGATATCACTTTTTACCCAAACCTGTCATTTATATTCCAAAATGATGGGTCCACAAAGTCAGATGAAAGCCTCTTTATTATTCCCAAAAAAGAGCAAAACTATATTGAAAAGCGAAAAGTACATCATTTGGGAGGAGCAGTTAGGTCGCGAATCTGCCGTGCCAGAGCAGCCATCCTCTCATCCCTGGAATCCAAGACGTCAGCGCGAGCACGCTCCAACCTTGCTGTATCATTGTTCAAAGTGGATAGCTCGGCCCGAGTACGTACGAAACCCGTACGGACAATACCTGCTTGCTTCAGATTTTGTTGGGCGGTCTCCTTCCGATTCGTCAGCACGTCTCGAGTTGCCGACAAGGAGACAGCCAGTTCCTCCGCTTGAGTGAGTTCATCTCTCAATCTGCGGACCCTTGCTGTCACTTCCTCATTATCGAGTTTGCACTGAGTCAGCTGAGGAATGACGTACTCCAGTTGGGCACGCTCCTGATCCATCTTCTGCTGCTGTTCCTGGACGGAATTGTCCAGAGATTCCAGTTGCCCAGCAAGCTCTGCAGTCAAGGAGTCGAACCTAGCCTATAACAGGTCGTCAATACTGCCTTGAGATAGCTGCTAATATTCATTAATAGGTTCCTCCAAACCATTAACTATCTGCTCCAGTGTATCAGCTACCCCAGTATCGTTAAAGTCCCTGATCGGCACTATCGCAAACTGGGAGGACCTCCTCAGAGACTCAAAGCTCAAATTCTTCTCCAACACCATTGATATCAATATTTTTATAGTGGTGTAGAAGATACCAATATACTGCTCAGTCAGCATAGCCAGGTCCAAATAAACGCTGGGAGTGGCTGTGATATTGGCGAACCTCTCTCCAGGAACGACCGCAGACGATGTTGCCACAGCCGTCGCCTCAACAGGTGGTGCGACAAAAGAAGAAGCGCCAACACCGGACGAAGTGACCGGCATACTCAAAGAAGGCATTGTCGCAGCGACAGGCTCATCCGCCTCTTGAGATATCGGAATCTCTTCAACGGACGAGCCAGCACCTAAAAGTGTCTCCTCTTCAAAGTCAGGCACCTCCGTGTCGCCGCCGGGACCTGACACAGAGCCAAAGGGCGCATCTACACTGCCCTCCCCGAAGATGTCTTCCCCTGAAAAGAAGACAAAAGGAAGTTAATATCGAAATGATATTGACTTTTCTAAAAAGAGGCATAAAGACGACATTTACCCATGGCCGATGGTGTATATGTCGCGTCTGTGGCCAGTACAGCTAAATTATTTCTTAATGATGCTAGGCAAGCTGTCATACCTGGAGAAGGTGGTGTGTCAACCGACACTGGCAAATATTCTTCCAGGCCCACATCAAGTTCCAGCCGAGGTTCATTAGGTGGAATCTCGCTGAGCGCACCTACAGACACGGCAGGGGTTTCTCCCGATGCTGACCCGGATAAAGATATCCTTATTTGGCTCGACCCTGAAGGCGATCTCGTTCCACTACCTGAAGCGGTAGCAGCGACAGCAGCCTCCAACAGGAATTCTTCGGCACCACCAGCCAGAACATTAGAGGGTCTCTCTCTAAAAGGCGAGGAACCTCCAATCAAAGAATCATCCCCAACAGGGGAAGATGCAAGATCACTTCTATGAGCCTTATTACCAGGAATCCGAAGAGGACGAGTAATCGTCTTCTTCTTCCTCTTGCGAGGGGAAGTCTCCTTCGGAGCAGGAGCCCTTCGCTTCCCAGAGATTACCAAAGCCCCTGCAGGAGGAGGTATTTCACCCCTCGGTACCGACAACAGATGCTCGTCCGGAGTAACAGACTCTTCACCCTCGTCAGAAGAAATCGAGGGAATTTTGAGTCTTCCTCCAGGCTTGGAAGAGGGCATCCTAAAACTTCCATGCATATCAAAATCGCGATGGAAGGTGTTGGTTGCCACATAGAACTACGCATACGAGTGGAGAATGCGCAGCTCCGTGGATAGTAAAATAATAGGCACGGTAAAAGTTGCTTCAGTGCAACCCATGATGAAATATCGCCATCCTCTGGCTCCATCAATGAGTCCACCCCTGGACCTGAAGTTGGTGACGGCATTGCCCACGTGCAACTGGTCGTACCCGAACTGCCTGGCAAACCGACTGGGCAGGTAGGGCTCCAAGAAGCAATGGTCTTCACTTCCGTACAGTAAATGCGAAGGTCTAATGCAGACCAACCAATTGAAAGCCTCAGGAGAAAGAATGGTCTGTCCATCGCCTACATCCTGAAGTCTGATCCCCTGTTGATTGAGATGTACAGAGGGGACAGTGCAGAAAAGCTTCCAGCTGTGACTGAAGTTCAGCACCCGTCGACAGTCTAAAACTGTGGTCACGTTCCAGGAGGAATTCTTATAGTTCAACAAGAAACTACCCCCCGAACTACTGCCAAAGCCGGGAGACATAACCCTGGGGTTATGGAGAATTAACTATCCCATCAAATACAGGTATGGTAATTCTACCCTGGGAAAGCTATCACACCGAGTTTCATCGGCGAGCAGCCTATCAGTCATGGCCCTCAGGCCAGCTTGTATGCGACACACCATGGCAGGGAGCAAGCCCAGTCTTGCACCAAATACCAGACGCACTGCAGGCCATAGCGTATTACGGTGAATGCGGTCCGCAGATGCGATGTCCGGTACCACCATTCGGCGCAGCCATATGGAGAGGAAGCCAGCCAGTTGAGCTTCCTTGGATAGAGGCCTGCGGCAATGCCTCAAATAGCTGTAGGCCTTAGTGCCTGCAGGATATTTTCCTATCCCTTCGTCGAAAATCTGGTCTGTAGCCCCAGCATCCTCCATAAGATCGTCGACTACCTGAGCAGTAAGCATGCTCAGAAGATTCAAAGGCTGATCCTTGCTATCCAAGACCTTCTCCGGCTTAGCATTTCTGGCCCGGTAAAAGAAGAGGTAGGACGCCCATTTATTGATGTGAGCCAAATCTGAAGGCTCACCATAAAAAGCGGTGCAAGCGAGGTAGTGGCACATCATCTCCTGGTACACGGCCACTACCCGAGGGTCTGAATCCTCCAACTCCTGGTTCGTGGGAATATACTCTTCATATGGAGTATCGCCCATCGGCAGTCTCGAGATCTCTGCCATCTCATGGAGGGCCAATCCCAACTCCCCAAGTGGAGTGGCGAAAGTCCCGGTGAGCGAGATATATCACTCCATCAATGCCAGAAACAGGTTGGGGTTGGGAGGTAACCCAACACTCGCAGCGCTCACAGCTGCAAATAGACCAATACTCTCCAGCTCAGTCTGAAAATGCTTTAAGGCCCAGTCAGCTAAGCGAGCCCATCGAAGATTTGTTGGGGTGATTCACCCATTACACCGAGGATTCACCTTGGGGTATACTTCCCCGTGCCCCATGAAATCATTACAGAAAGTCGGTAATTGCACCGGTTGGAGCACCAAGCTGTCTTCACTCGGGATACTGCCCGGGTACAGTCCTCTGAACGGCATCACATAGCCGGAAGGGCGGCTGACAAACGACCCTTGGTCAGATCTTTTCTGATGAAAGATCTTCCCCGGCCTGCCGTGAAGATCGGGATCAGCGTCCACGACATCCTCCTGGGATGTGTAGCATGGAAGAATGCCGAGATGGGATAGTCTCTCAGCATCTTGGGCAGATACAGGACCAAGCCCCCGGCAGAGAAAACCCAGAGTTCTTTCTTGGGCTTCATTTGGGACTGCTTGTCAATCATGTTCCCAAAGAGAAAAGCTGGCTTTATGTATTGGTCCCCATCTATGTACATCAGGGGCTCTCCATTGATCATGTTCAGCAGCGTTCGCTCGCCCTGAGCCGATATCAAAATTTTCCTTCCTTCAGGGTACTAGGGCCCAGAGATAGGAAATGTCACGTGCGACAGATCCTCCAGATAGTTGGAGTGCAGCATCCCGGCGGCAGAACCCATCACATCGGCTAGCGGAGACGCATGCAAGTTAACTGCAAGAGTGCAAGAAAAACACATCAGTTCCTATAACTAGACATTGTATATCTTGTAGCATACGCCAAAAATCAACAGTCTGTGCTTTATGCCAAGACTGTAAAAACTTAATCATTACGCCGGAATCCATTTCCTAGACATAAAATTCAAGGTTAGCAGTATTCAGTCTGTGTTTTACGCCAGACTGTCAAAAGTTGAGTTATTACGCCGGAAGCGTAACACTCAATTTTATAGTATACGCCAAGTTTCGACAGTCAAAGCTTTTACGCCTGACTGCGAAAATATGGAGTTTTTACGCTGACACATCAGAAATATGGGCGTAAAAGATGAAACGTCTCTGTGCATCATCTTCCTCGAAGAGGCTATCAGCACAGAAGATGACCTAGCATGTTCACGTACAACGTGTGCGAAGGATTTTCAGTCGTTCTTTTTCGTCCCAAAAGCTCTACCTCTAAGGTCGGGTGCACTGCTCGTCGGCGGGATACTTCGCTCAGAATGAAGTTCGTCTTGCCCGACCGAAGACGCTCTCGCTTGAGCAGAAGAGCGAGAAGAAGAATCAACATTCTTTCCCTTAGTGGAGGGGATTTGTTTCGGGGCCATTACTGAAAACTTTGAAGGCTCAGAGAAGAAATGAAGAAGAACTCGAACAGTCGAAGGCTTTCTTTCACAGAAGACGGATGAAAAGTTTTTTTCTCAAAAACTTGGGATATATATAGAGTTCGGATGGACTCCTCGAATCCCGAACCAAATCTCATAATTAATATTCGGTTATGATTGGGGACTATATTAGCCTATTACTCAGAGAAGGCAGACAGTTAGCGAATTCGAAAAGTTTTCGTACAAAGCAGATTCGTGGTTTTTACGCTAAGGAACTTTCTACGCTCGACAGCTACAGATCTACGGTTTTACGCTCGCAGGCTATAAGTCTATAGTTTTATGCCCGGATGCTTTTATGCTCGGTAGCTTTTACGCTCGAGAGGCTACAAACCTATGACTTCACGCTCAGCAGCTACAAATCTATGATTTTACGCTCGATGGCTTTTACGCTCAGAGGCAACAGATCCACAGTTTCACGCTCGGAAGATTTCCTTTTCAGAAGCTACAAATCTACAGTTTCTACGTCCGGATGCTCTTATGCTCAGCAGCTTTTACGCTCGAGAGGCTACGAACTTATGATTTTATGCTATGACTTTCCGCACATCTGAAAAATATGCAGGCCAGAGTACGCGTATATCTGAACGATCCTCAAGGCGATAAATTGCAAAAGTTCACACAGAAGATACTCCTTCTTGACCTCAAAATATCCCAATTACCCAAAGTATACAGAGTTCAACATTGAAAATGATTCTTCTCCATGGGTCGATTGAAGGTTCATCCAGAATCTAGTCTGAATATTTCATCTACGAATTCAAGATGGTGACTCAGTTTTTGATAGCCATTTCTTGCCCTGTTCCAAGGGATTTTCGAGAAATCATTCTTGAAGATGATGTCTGAACGAGAATTCTGTTTATCAGAAGTGACAGTTCAGAATTCTACGCGGTTCCTCATTCCTAACAGTAGGACAGTTCGAATACTCGAATGCTAAGCGGCTTTCTACGTATCCCTAGTTATGCGTAAAAGATAGGACGGGACCTAGCACTCTTTCTATCAGAGTCGGCATAAAGTTACCAGACATGTCGAAGCTACACATATTCAGACTTCACAGCAAAGTATATGGCGAAATAATCATATGCACAGAAGAAAGACGATTTTATTCATTTTTCATGATTACATATGAGAGAAATCCAGTCTACAAGGATTTTTCTTCATTTTCATGATTACATATGAGGGAAATCCCGTCTACAAAGGATTTCCTCATCGTCGTCTGAAGATCGTGCCCAGAATATGTTCTGCCAGGTTCTCGCATGGGTAGAATTCTTCATCCATCTTCTCCAGCAATTCAACGGCTTCTAAAGTCGATGAACAAGAAAATAGTTAATGGCGGAAGGATACAAAATTGGGCCTGCATAAATGATGCAGATTGAGTTGAGGTATTTCACCCAACTCAACGCCCGAGGACAGAGCTAGTTTCTGCTCTGGTCCACAAAAGTATCAGGAGAAGATACAGCTTGCAAGCTGTGTGGTCAAATATGACCCTTCCTCTCTCCGGAAGAACCGCCATATAAAGTTGCGGATTATCCCGAGGAAAGGAGGCTATGATATCCTTCCATGATCCATCGTTGTAGACGACATTTGCTTGAAGACGCCATCTTTTTCGGCTTCTTACATGCTGGAAGAACATGATCTTCTTCTTCCTCAAGTGTCACGACGCGCACCCAGTTTAGGGGCACGAGTGCGTGGGTACGTCCAGCCTACGCCGCAGCATCGACGGTAGAACGCTGTCAAGGTCTTGATACTATCTAACTAATGTCATGCAAGCATCCAATCTCCATTAGGAGGCACGGATGACACAAATAAGATGAACACATACTCAATCACAGGATTACAGCACGATAAGATTTCGAATAGTAAAACTAAAATTAAACACAACACAAGTCCACAAGTAATATTCTAACTCAACAATATCCAAGAATCATCAAAATGCCGGAGACAAATCCGGTACCAAATAGACTGCTTAAAGAACTAACAATAAATAATAATTCCGGCTAGAACTTCCAGAATCACAACTAACTACCAAGTCTGCAGCTACTCACCATATGGTCCATAAAGTGTCGGACAGCGGTCCTCTAAGGCAGAGTCTGGAAAAATATTTCCAGTCAGGAAGGAGCAAAGCAACACTCTCAAATAACAGTTCCATTAATTGATAATGTCTATAATACAATAAAACATGTCGTGCTAGCTACTGAGAAGACAGTGAAATAAATGCAATGGCAATTTAAGAGAGACAGGCAATGTAAAGAGACAGGCAATAGACAATATGATACAGTCAGTGCATGTATGAAAATGAAAAGAACAAGAAACAATATCATATACGGGTGATGTAGTATATGATTTAAATAGGGAACTGTAATCTATTCTAAGTGTTTGAAATAGTAGTTCAAAATGTGATCGGCTTGGGAACATGTACGATAGCTACAGGGCCTGGCTAATCATGGGTGAAGAGCATCATTAACACTTACAATTTCTACACTGCAATAAGAGGTTATGATCACATTTCTTACTAACTACTTCACCGCCCCCAACTAGTACTGTGGATCCAACCATGATACGTCATGATACATGAGCAAGTCAAGTCTATCTTGTACGATGTCTAAATATACATGTCGTGTACAATGTCAATACGATAATCAAGATAACATCTCATGACTGCAGATCCAAGCTATACTAGTCTGTGTAGCACAGTGTCAAAGATTCAGTTGTAACATTTCAAGATCATTGAACTTATAGCAATTATCAAGAATTGGAAATTATCAGAGAATGTACTTGCCTTGGGTCCTTAGCTGGTATTTATGGATGTCCTGTTCCAGAGTATCCCCTGGGTGAACCAACAGTCCTAAAGACATAACACAATATAATATTTGCATCAGAAGCTACGCTAACACACAATAGAAATACACTGGCCTTAGGGCTACGCTAGGTACGGCAGAGGAGTTCGTGAGGGTCGTCGGGTTGATCGCCGAGGTTGGCCGGGTGGCCTGATGGCCGGCCGAAGTACACAGGGAAGGGGCTCGGGTGTACAGTATAGGTGAAGATGAGATTTCCCCCCCTTCTCTTCAATTTGAAATTTAAAAATTAATGAAGAAGGAAGAAGAATAAGAAGAAGAAGAAGAAGGAGAAGAAGAGAAGAAGGAAGAAAGAAGAAAATAAAAAGAAAAAATGAGGAAGAGAGAGCTACGGTTAGGGGGGCTTGGGGAGGTGTGCCACCTAGGTTTTCTAGGGATTAGGGCTTATGATGGGACAAGACATTAAATAGGGATGAGGGGATTTTGATGGAGGGTTGTGATTGACCCTCTAAATGAGTGGTCCAGATTGAACATGAGGGAAATAATTCATGGGTGATTTAGGGTGAGGTTTAATTAAAATATTAAGGATTTCTCATCGGTTAAAATAATTGGGTGAGGCCACAAAAATGCAAATTTGCAATTTAACCCCCTTAAATTTGGAAAATTGCACAAACACATGAAATGACGAAAATTTGGCGGGCAATTCGGGGTCCGGTGTTTTGTAGGGTCAGGGGAAGCTGTAAGATCGGTATGGGCTCAAACAGCAGGGCACTGGAATTAAATTGGGATTTTAGAATCAGATAAAATAGTATCCTCAATTTAAATAGGAATAAATGCAAGTTGTGTTCAACAATTAATTAGGAGTACATGGGGCCAAAATTAGGTCAGGTCGTCAATACCAATATTGAAGAAGACTCAGAACAGAATATTATCCTAATTTGGGCCGCACGAAAAATAGGTCAAGATTGCCTCCAATTTTCGATTGGAACGCACAACGATACAAAATAGGGATTTATTAAATAACGTCCGCGACGATTTTTGCGCGGCCAGAAATAATGTACAGGAAGCACAATTATGAGTTGCAAAAATAGCAGAATTGAAGGCGGGCATGTCTAGGGCAAGATGGTAAAATTGTTGGAAGGCAAAAGTCTGGATAGTGCTCCAAATATCGAAGCAAAGGCAATGCGCAAAAATATTAAATAAAATACAGTAATTAATTACACCTCCAATAAATTAATTCTAAAATAAAACAATTAACTTCAAAATTCTCTAACTCCGACAGGTGCTCATCTACTGGCTTCTAGGTCAAGTCTACCATCACAAACACAAACGAACACTGTCTATAATATAATATATTAAAGTACACATCACACATATTTATCTAAATTAAATACTATCACGCAATTAATTAATTATAACTACAATAATATTAAATATTGTAAAAAGTCAAAAATACCCCTATTTTCGGAATGTGGTAGTGACAAGTCTACCCACCTTAAAAGAATTTCGTCCTCGAAATTTAAAATTCTCATAGTAGTGTTTACTCATACACATTATTATTTTCCTCAAATTTAAATTTATCATCCATGGAATCTTTTAATAATCCACAATGTCCTTTCGCAATTTCAGAATTCTAAAATTGTAGTATAACCTGAAAAATCCTCAAAGTAAAAATCAAAGTCCATTTTTTTTTTTTTTCAAAAATTTCCTTGAAAGTTTTGAGTTAATAATTCAATACCCGGAATTTAATATCCACTCCTCAAGAACTCAACAATATGATATTTAAGGATTCTCCAAATGTCACATCCAAATATAAAGTTCTAAAATTCATAACTTGCAATTAAATAAATACATTGATAAATCTCCCAAAATTTCCAAATTAATAACCAACTTAAACATGTCATAATCTTTCCTGGAATTAATTAATCATAAATTCTGCCATGTTAAATTATTGGCCCTTTATTTAAATAGATGTTTATCCTTTTATTTTTTTTTATCTTGTTCCTCTTGTCAAGTCATAGCTCCTTCATGAATCTTCACTACAGTCAACACCAATAATCACGGTCTAAGAAAATTTTATCTATAGTCATACCACATACAATCTAGGGGGAACATACACGGTTATGGTCTCATTTGTTATGGTGTTGCAGTCTATGCATCAGGGGTACTACTAACTATATTCTAACAAGAAAATCATGCATACAAGCTACGGTACTAAGCAATCAATCAATCAAATAGATAGGAACAAAAGGAAGGAAAGAACAGAAACTGCTAACACATTACCTGCAGTATCGGTCTCCTCGACCGTCATCGCAAATGCCCGCCCTGCTGGGGTGGTTCCCTTTGCGGGTGCTGAGCAATATACGGTTCCACAGGTAGCCTAACTGGATCTCTATAGTCTGAAGCTGCACGCTGGACGGGGAGATAAGGGGCTATAAGACAATCCCTTACTCGATGTCCCGCAGCGCCGCAGTGCAAACAAAGTCCTAGCCTCGTTCTACAGCTCTCCCAAAGGTGACCTGGCTTCTTACAGAAATGACAAGTCTGCTGTGTCTCTCTTGGAGGCTGTTGCTGATCCTGCTGAACATGAATTGGTGCCTGGTACTGCTGTTGATACTGATACTCCCATGGATGTTGCTGGATAGGAACTGGTGCTAGGTACTACGGTGGATGCTGAAATGTCCATGGTTGTTGCTAAATATGGAATGGTACTTGGTACTGCTGTTGGTGCTGAATACGGGGATGCTTGGCTGGTCCTGCGCTATCATTCGTATCTTCAAAAGTATTGTGGCTCCTCTTAGGCCTAAGATCCAGATCCTCTTCTGCGATCTGAGCATCCATCAAGATAGCCTCATAGGTAGTGGTACGACGACCAGAAGTGCGTGACCTAATCTCTCTCGTCAGTCCCTTTCTAAATTTCCGGGCTCGATCTCCTGGGTCTCAAATCATGGACGATGCAAAACGGCTCAATCTACAGAATTCTGCAGCGTACTCGTCGACCGACATGTTTCCTTGAACTAAGTCATGAAACTGACTTTCCAAGGTTCCCAATGCCACGTCGGGAAAGAACTTCTCCTTGAAGAGTTCCTTGGAGGTCTCCCAAGTAAGTCCTTGCGCAGTAATTCTCGGCTCCGTGCGATACCACGTGAGTGCGATATTGAACATCTGACTGCCAGCGGCTTCTATCTGCAAGTTCTCCGGAATCTGGGTCAATCGCAGGCTTCTCTCTATATCCTCTAGCCAGTCGTCAGCGTAGAGTATCCCTTCGGTGCCTTTAAACTCTCGAGGCATCATCCTCTTGAAATCTACTATAGTGCCTGATCTCTGCTGTTGCTGGCCAGGAAACTGCTGGTACTGTGCTACTCTCTCCAAAGCTTGGAGAGTCACTTGATGAGCATTCTCCATGTTTTCTTTCATCAGCTCGGTTTGTGCCTGGTACGCTTCTGCTTGTACCCTCTGAGCCTCAGCTTGAACTCGCTGAGCGTCTGCCGTTACCCTCTGGGCATCTACCATGCCCTGGATCAAGGTAAACATCTGCGTTCCGTCAATGGGCAAACCTCCGGGAATCGGAGTTGATGGAGGAGGAAGGTTGCCCGTCACAGCTGCGGCGATCTTCTTAACAGGTGGAGGAGGAAGATCACCTACGTGTATCAGAGATGTAGGAGGAACTACGGATGTCTGTCCATCAGGTGGAGAGGTGGCAGACCCCTCTAAAGCTGATATTCCCGCTCTCATAGACCTTGTCTGCGGTGACATCCTGAAGACAGATCCCAAAGAATCAATTTAGGCAAAAATACGATATCATCAAGGAAGGACAGTACAGTTCTAAAGAAGCAACATTCAAGATAAAGATTGGGAATAACAATCCTAGTTGTGATTGCACAGGTCAAAGATACATCCATGGTCTGATACCTCTATCCCTCTAAGTACCACAGTTTTATCATAAGCACTCTCACTGCTAGCTTCCTTACCTACTGCAATCGCTGATACTAGTTATTCCTATCACTCAAGTGCATAACAAATGCAACACTCTTTACTAAATACTGCTCTCTCTAATACAATCTTAAATGGACACCCAAGTCAGTGGGCAGTGAGATCTCAATTATACTCAAGCCAACAGATTCTTACACATGCATCTCATCTATTGTATACTAATATATCTCTCCCACTATAAAATCTTATCCTCAAATAAAATTCCTCAAAATAACTCCTCGAATAAATTTTTAAAGTAAAAGCATACACTTTCCTCAAGACTAATTATTTAAATACTGAAATAAAAATTTTATCAATTCCAAAAATCCTTACAGCTTGTCTAGGTTCATCAAATTGAATCTGAATTCCTCAAAATAAAATTTTAATAACAATATTTCAACTCCTCAATTTCAAAAATTTTGTAATTCATTGAAATCTTCACAATAATATTTTAATAACAATCTCAATCTTCTCAAAATCCTAAAATTTGAAATTCATTTTCAATCTTCAATTAAAATTTTAAATCCACCTTTTGTAGTCCAATAGCTCTAATGTTAATCATTTTCACTGTCCTCATTGACGGGCATCATCAAATAGTACCATAAATCAGTCTATAAACTCATCTTAATATGAAATCAACTCTATAATGAACCCAAGATCCTAATTAAATACCTTAATTAACAACAATCAAATCAATATCAACAAGTGAGAATGGGCAGAACAAGGGAATGATTTTAAATTGGAAGTTTTAACAAGATTCTCAGGGGTCGTCCCAGGAATCTCTCAAGAAATTGTGATTGAGTATTTGCTCTCGTCCTAGTATCCTATGTCCTAGATTCTATCGCAGGCACGCAGTAGTATAAGAAGGATGTCACACTACCACGACATCGCTCTAAATACGAAGTCTGACCTGCATGGGCCACCACTAAAAATGTGTCACGACCCGCACCCGGTTTAGGGGCACGAGTGCGTGGGTACGTCCAGCCTACGCCGCAGCATCGGCGGTAGAACGCTGTCAAGGTCTTGATACTATCTAACTAATGTCACGCAAGCATCCAATCTCCATTAGGAGGCACGGATGACACAAATAAGATGAACACATACTCAATCACAGGATTACAGCACGATAAGATTTCGAATAGTAAAACTAAAATTAAACACAACACAAGTCCACAAGTAATATTCTAACTCAACAATATCCAAGAATCATCAAAATGCCGGAGACAAATACGGTACCAAATAGACTGCTTAAAGAACTAAGAATAAATAATAATTCCGGCTAGAACTTCCAGAATCACAACTAACTACCAAGTCTGCAGCTACTCACCATATGGTCCATAAAGTGTCGGACAGCGGTCCTCTAAGGCAGAGTCTGGAAAAATATTTCCAGTCAGGAAGGAGCAAAGCAACACTCTCAAATAACATTTTCATTAATTGATAATGTCTATAATACAATAAAACATGTCATGCTAGCTACTGAGAAGACAGTGAAATAAATGTAATGGCAATTTAAGAGAGACAGGCAATATAAAGAGACAGGCAATAGACAATATGATACAGTCAGTGCATGTATGAAAATGAAAAGAACAAGAAACAATATCATATACGGGTGATGTAGTATATGATTTAAATAGGGAACTATAATCTATTCTAAGTGTTTGAAATAGTAGTTCAAAATGTGATCGACTTGGGAACATGTACGATAGCTACAGGGCCTGGCTAATCATGGGTGAAGAGCATGATTAACACTTATAATTTCTACACTGCAATAAGAGGTTATGATCACATTTCTTACTAACTACTTCCCCGCCCCCAACTAGTACTGTGGATCCAACCATGACACGTCACGATACACGAGCAAGTCAAGTCTATCATGTACGATATCTAAATATACATGTCGTGTACAATATCAATACGATAATCAAGATAACATCTCATGACTGCAGATCCAAGCTATACTAGTCCGTGTAGCACAGTGTCAAAGATTCAGTTGTAACATTTCAAGATCATTGAACTTATAGCAATTATCAAGAATTGGAAATTATCAGAGAATGTACTTGCCTTGGGTCCTTAGCTGGTATTTATGGATGTCCTGTTCCAGAGTATCCCCTGGGTGAACCAACAGTCGTAAAGACATAACACAATATAATATTTGCATCAGAAGCTACGCTAACACACAATAGAAATACACTGGCCTTAGGGCTACGCTAGGTACGACAGAGGAGTTCGTGAGGGTCGTCGGGTTGATCGCCGAGGTTGGCCGGGTGGCCTGATGGCCGGCCGGAGTACACAGGGAAGGGGCTCGGGTGTACAGTATAGGTGAAGATGAGATTTCCCCCCCCCTTCTCTTCAATTTGAAATTTAAAAATTAATGAAGAAGGAAGAAGAATAAGAAGAAGAAGAGAAGAAGGAAGGAAGAAGAAAATGAAAAGAAAAAATGAGGAAGAGAGAGCTACGGTTAGGGGGGCTTGGGGAGGTGTGCTACCTAGGTTTTCTAGGGATTAGGGCTTATGATGGGACAAGACATTAAATAGGGATGAGGGGATTTTGATGGAGGGTTGTGATTGACCCTCTAAATGAGTGGTCCAGATTGAACATGAGGGAAATAATTCATGGGAGATTTAGGGTGAGGTTTAATTAAAATATTAAGGATTTCTCATCGGTTAAAATAATTGGGTGAGGCCACAAAAATACAAATTTGCAATTTAACCCCCTTAAATTTGGGAAATTGCACAAACACATGAAATGACGAAAATTTGGCAGGCGATTCGGGGTCCGGTGTTTTGTAGGGTCAGGGGAAGCTGTAAGATCGGTATGGGCTCAAACAGCAGGGCACTGGAATTAAATTAGGATTTTAGAATCAGATAAAATAGTATCCTCAATTTAAATAGAAATAAATGTAAGTTGTGTTCAATAATTAATTAGGAGTACATGGGGCCAAAATCAGGTCAGGTCGTCAATACCAATATTGAAGAAGACTCAGAACAAAATATTACCCTAATTTGGGCCGCACGAAAAATAGGTCAAGATTGCCTCCAATTTTCGATTGGAACGCACAACGATACAAAATAGGGATTTATTAAATAACGTCCGTGACGATTTTTATGCGGCCAGAAATAATGTACAGGAAGCACAATTATGAGTTGCAAAAATAGCAGAATTGAAGGCGGGCATGTCTAGGGCAAGATGGTAAAATTGTTGGAAGGCAAAAGTCTGGATAGTGCTCCAAATATCGAAGCAAAGGCAATGCGCAAAAATATTAAATAAAATACAGTAATTAATTACACCTCTAATAAGTTAATTCTAAATTAAAACAATTAACTTCAAAATTCTCTAACTCCGACAGGTGCTCATCTACTGGCTTCTAGGTCAAGTCTACCATCACAAACACAAACGAACACTGTCTATAATATAATATATTAAAGTACACATCACACATATTTATTTAAATTAAATACTATCACGCAATTAATTAATTATAACTACAATAATATTAAATATTGTAAAAAGTCAAAAATACCCCTGTTTTTGGAATGTGGTAGTGACATCAAGTCGACCCGATGAACTCCGGCGATCATCTCTGTGTGGTGAAGGAAATATGGGAAGAACAAGTTAAACTCCTCAGCCTTTTATAGGCAAGAGAGAGCCCTCTGAATCCTAACGGATCCCCAATAACTCTGCCATAAAGTCAGCCTTGAAGGACGTGTCAGACTTGACTGTTTCATGCTTCATTCAAAGTGTTTCAAATTACGAGGAATTTAAAAGTTTTTAAGGGGGGCTTGTAGAAGCATAAAAAATACGCTGGATAGCTATACGCAGCATGTTGATACAGGGCAGCGTAAAAAGATGACTTCAGATCCACTATATGCAACAAAGCTTTTTCTGCTGAGCACAGCATAAAATATAAGCTCAAGGACCATCCGCGTAATAAAGTATGTCCAGGCTGCTTCAGCGTACAAAGGGTGCTACATCGCCTTTATGGCGTAAAACTCATCCGCTTTCAATACAGCATTGAAGTGTACGAGGAATGCTTCATATTCTTTGCAATGAACCTGTCAGATCATGCAATGAACCTGACGTCTGGACTCCTGACAAAGAGTACTGCACTACTACCCAGGCGACGGCTATAATGATGGCGCGACACTGCAACCCAGGCTGTCATTTACTGCCATTTCTTTGGCGTAAACCGCTTTTACGCATATAAAAGAATATGCTGTCTAGTTTTACACAGGCAGATGTGAGCTGTTTACGCTCCACAGAAGACAAACAGCTTGCCACGTTAAAAGCTGCTCTTTGTACAGGGCTCGAGGCACGTCTCTGCATTTAATGCGCAGAGTGATGACAGAACTCGAGGTACGTCTCTGCATTTAATGTGCAGAGTGATGACAGAACTCGAGGTATGTCTCTGCATTTAATGCGCAGAAAGGGTGGCAGACCTTCAAAATACGCCTCTGTATTTAATGCACAGGATAATGGCGAATATCTATATTTAATATAGAAGATTTGATTAAATGTCACCGAACCGTCGTTTAGTGACATCCCCTTTGCGTAAACTGTTTTTACGCATACAAGGGAATACGCTGCCTAGTTTTACACAGGCATATGCTTTTACGCATACAAGGGGATACGCTGCCTAGTCTTACGCTCCGCAGAAGAGAAACAGACTACCACGTCAGCAGTTGCTCTTCGTACAGGATTCGAGGTGCGTATCTGCATTTAATGCGCAGAATAATGGCAAATCTTCAAGACACGCCTCTGCATTTAATGCGCAGGATGGGGGCAGATCTCTGCATTTAATGCAAGAGATTAGATTATATCTCCAAGAGCCATAATTTTGGCTAGGACGTCCACATCATCACTTTGGCACATTTTGCCAACTCAGGCCTCAGTCAGGAGAAGAGGATCAGCTTTTCTGCGCCCACTCGGCTTCTGTGCCCACTCGGCTTCTACGCCCACTCTGCCTCTATGCCTACCCGGCTTCTACGCCTACTCGGCTTCTATGTCCACTTGGCTTCTACGCCATGGTGACAGTTATTGGCTTCTACGCTAACCTCTTTTACGCAAAGGATAACTACCTACGTGGCTTTTATGCCGTGATCTTCGCAGCAGCTATACGCGTTGTCTCTTAATTGGACACGCGTCACATGCTCATTCAAAAGGTTATTTATACGCGAGCAACGGTTATTTTAACCATCGTGTAAAAGGGTGCTGTACTTTCCACTACTCGATTTCTACATCGACTGAGTGGTCACTGTCACTAAAACTTTATAAATAGAGACCTCTATTGACAGAGGTAAAGGGGTCGGGAAATTGGTCAAGAAATCCAGTATCAGATCCAAGGTCGAAAGACGGAAGATTAAAAGGTCGAGATTTGGTCGCAGATTTCAAGAGAGAGAAGAATCCAGAGCTCAGACAAAGAGTAGTGATCGACGACTTTAGCATCGAGCATCCACTCTCTTTAGCAACCTTCGAAGCTGCTTTCTGTCTTCTATGGCACTTCTTCATCATCGTGTGGTCTAAGGGACAAAGTGATCGACTGCAGATCAGACTCCTATAGTAATATTTACCCAGATTAAAAAATTGTACTCGACATCCTCGTATAGGATTAATTGTACTGCTTGTTTGTAAACATAAAAAGCGGGTTTTCGTATAAAGTCTCGTTTCTATATCTTTCGTTTATTTTATCAAACAACAGTCGTGGAGTTCGCTTTGGAGCCTTGGAGTATTATGTCTGGAGCTGAGGCACATATACAAGACATAATATATTAGAACATCGCTTATGTACTATCCCGAGTTATAAGCTACTTGGCACACCTTTATATGTTTGACAGAGAGAGAGAGAGAGAGCTTGTGCGACTTGTAATCTCGCCTAGCGTCGCTTTTAATAATTTTTGATTAACAATAAAGAGCTTGCTTTTGTTTCATACTTGTGTGCATTCAATGCTTCCACTATAATAGCTTTGTGAACTAGTTATCGAATGGCCGTTTACTCATGTCGTTCAAATTTCTGTTGTATTGGAGACTATCTATGCGACTCTGTGGCTTAGCTATTTCTCTGCCTGTTATGATCATGGCCTTACGAGGGCACATCTTGGGCTCGCACGACATCACGTTCTAATATGAACGATCGTCCTACAGGGGCGCTGGCGCATCGATTCAAACCTAGCAGGGATGATCAAATCCTGCTGGAGATTAGGGCATGACATATTGGTATCAGATCACGGTTTTATGTCCTTGGACTTTTTATCAATTTTTCTGTTTCGAAATCTCGTTCGTGGGTTATGTTATAAAATGCCCTCTCTCAATGTTCCAACGAGATATTTCATACAATGAGTCTAAATATTTTTGAAAGTGCATATGAATGATATGATTGCTTGAACGGGATAGTAATATGAAGGGCTTTGTGCCGAACTAAGTCAGAATATATAGAAATAGACTCGTGCTAGATTTGGCAAGTTATGTGCGAACCTGAATATCTATACGTGATTTTCAAGCATGTATGTGTACGAGACTAGAATATCATTCGAATGGATAGTTATACACACAGTCTTTCAGCTAAGTTGTGTTGAGTATAACAAGCCAAAACTATGGTGCTAGTGAGTTACGAGCGAGATTAAGTTATCATTTGGATAAGATAAGTTAGACTTAGAATTTCTATTGATAGAAACATTATCAGATTATCGCTAAAGCAAATCTAGGGAGTCGTGTCTTGGTTTCGAGATATTGTTTGGATGGTTATTCATAGCAATAAGTTATGAATCAAACATATATTACATGGATGACTATCGGTAGAGATGTATACTGGACTAAGATTATTGAGGCGACGCTTAAGGATCACGCATAAGTTTTAAGGAATGAGTTGGATGGATTGATGTGAACTCTATTAAAAATTTATTTGGATGACTCGATTCCTGAGTGGTGTATGCGATAACTCAGGAACGGATAAGCGATTTGATTATTCATAGACTATATCTCCAACCCTGAGTGGTGTATTTATCTTCTTAGAAATGTTTTAGCAAATCGAGGATTTTGGGATAGTAAACGAGTCTAGCAGCAAACAACATAATTGTGATAAGGCTCAATATAAGTAATTTCTAGCAAGTAAGCGAATTCGAAAGAATTGTGCAAGATTCGATTCGAACTAGTTAGAATGTTTTGAACAAGTGATAAGGCTTATATTGAAATGGGGATTAAGAGTAAGGGAATTAATATCTGGGTTGAGAAAAACTTAAAAATTGTACGAGCGATTTTGAATAGAATGAAACAAATTAGAACTGGAGTGTGAGATAGAATAATCAAAGATGCAATCAGAGTTAGGCATATGGAAAATTTGGATTGAGTAGGATATCACTCAATAGAATTTAGCTTGAGTGCGAATGTTATGGTTTCAAATTTGGAAGACATGATACGATATCAATAAGTTGGGAGATAGCATATAATAATTCAAGTTAGCAAATTTATGGTTCAAGGATTGAGGTAAGCGATAACGGATTTAATCTTGATTTGGACGAACTATCATGAATCTATTTTGAAAGATAACACTCGATATCAGACCCAAATAAGAACAATTATCCCATGGGAGCACTAACGTGGTAATTTTACGTCCAGCTGGGATGATCGAACTCGAGGAAACATGTTCGATGATTATTCAGAAAAACTTGATAAAATAGAACGTATCGAAAGTGGATGGACTTTGGCTCGAGGATTTGAACTTGGTTGTTTGAGGAATGTCAGAAGTAGGCTACAGATTGATCGAACGGTAACATTAAAGTTGGACAATTTGGTTAGGCAAAATATGATCATGGCATAAACAGTAATAAGATGAACATGTCTTGATGGGTTAATGTATAACTTGGATGAAATGAAGTATAATGCTAAGGTGTCGGTTCGTTCGATGATAACCATAACATTCGACGTTCTTATCTTGTGTAAGAGCAACTTCTTTCTTGCACATGTGTCATGCTCGGATTAGGACAATTATCCAGTGGGAGCATTGGCATGGTAATCTCACGTCCAGCGGGGATGGATCAAACTTACGGGAGACCGGAGTGTAACAATTATAAGATCATCTTGACTTATGGTTTGACACGATAAGACGAGTCTGAGAATAACAGTGAATCGAAAGTATTTCGAGGAGGAGTTAGTCTAGAACGTGAAGTAAGTTATACTTAATGGTTTCATGAACGAAATATATGAATCATGTTGGTCGACTTAGAGTTATGGTTGGGATTGAATATATAGAATGGATATGGAGATTTTATAAAAATATATTTGAGGAGATAGACTATGTGAATTATTAGGTTTGATATGCGACGTGGATATATCGTGGATTCGGTTGAAAAATATATTTTAGGAATAGAATTGTATCTTATGCCATAAAATTGATCCTAAGGCAAGTCTAGGATGATAACTTAATAGTTGTACAAGAAACTAATTGAACGTGCTTGGATTTGTCGAGCGGACGAGAAGCCTCTCCACCAGTGCATTCATGTACTAATAATCCTCCATATTGCTTGCAGGGTGCGGGAGAACCTTTTTCGGTATGGAGTATCCCCTCGTGTACTCTAAGATGTGGAGTTTGCTCTAGAGCCTTGGAGTGTTGCATCCCGAGCTGAGGCACATAAACAAGACATAATGTATTAGAACATCGCCTATGTAACATCCTGAGTTGTAAGCCGCTTGGCACGCCTTTATATGTTTGAAAGAGAGATATCTTGAGCGACTTATAATCTCAGCCTTGTAATCTCAGCCTAGCGTCGCTTATAATAATTCTTTATTATTAATAAAGAGCTTAATTTTGTTTTATACTTGTGTGCATTCAATGCTTCCACTATAATAACTTTTTAAACTAGTTATCGAACAGCCGTTTACTCGTGTCGTTTAAAATTTTGCTGCATTGGAGACTATCTATGCGACTCTGTAGATAAGTTATTTTTTGGCATGTTCGAATCATGGCCTTATACGGGCAAAGCTTTGGCTCGCACGACATTAAGTCATGATTGGAACGATTATCCAGCGGGAGCACTGATACGATGATTTACGCCTAGTAGGGATAGACAAATCCTGCGAGAGATCGGGGCATGATAATGGAAGGGTTCCTATTAGTTCTATTGGGTTCCATGTCCCGACTCGCACCCAATGTAGGGATGCAAGTCAAAAATAACGCCCAGCCTATGCCGCAGAATCGGTGGTAGAACACTATCTGGGTAATCTATCTAGCCATATAAGAACCACCAATAATAATAATATACTCAATCACAGATCGAAGATAGAAATGAGCATGAATATGATAAAGAATAGAATAGTCACATACAACTCATGAGTCTAAAATAATAACATCAATGAGTCTGAAAAAATACTACAAAAATAAGCTGGAGACAAATCCAGTATAAGAATACTAAGAAGCTACAAAACTTGGGTTATCTGCCTTAGTTAGGATAAGTCCCTCCTGAGCCAGGGTCTCTGACTCTAAACCCACAATATCCTGAGGTCCATAATGTGTAGGGTACCAGTCCTCAGTGTCATCTAAAAAAAATATATTCAGTCAGGAAAGGAGCAGAGTACATCTCTAACAATATTTCTAATCAATGATAAAAACTATGTAACAGTAAATAAATATGAATATACAAGATGCACAATAGATACAAGAGATATACAATAAGAAAATACTAGAATAATACAATAATGAGCAATATAACAATGAACAAGATTGCTAATGACTAAGTGTGTGAGTACTAGCTTTAACATGTGATTGACATGGAAATATGATACAAGATTTATGGCCTTGCTAATCATACGTGCGGTGTATGATTAACACTATTCAAAGAACAAAACTTGATATAAGGTGGGTATGATCATATATCTACACTATATACTCTCCAACCCTGACTAGTATAGTGGATCCATGGTACGCTATGGGACAGGATTCCCTAAAAAGATAGCGACTCTTCCCGAGAAACAGTGTTTGTACATGTACAAGATAATCAATGAAACAAGGCTTGCACAAGATACACCATATACCAAAGAATAATATCTCATGACGAGATCCGGATACACCAATCCGTGTAACCATCGTGTCAAGGAACATGGATATCTACACTAGATACAATGAACATAGAGGATATCATAAATAAGAAACTATCAGAGAATGTACTCGCCTAAAGTCCAAAGAATAGTCTCATAAATATCTTATACCGTACCTCGAAGACCTAGATATGGAATAGAACATCAATACAAGATTTTGGAAAGAAAATAAGTTAAATTAGTCAACTTCTAGTTCAACAAGCCATCTCTAAGTCAAAAGTCAAACTATAGTCAACTATGGTCAAACTATGGTCAACTATGGTCAAACTATGGTCAAATATGTCAAACTATCTATTTCTAGTTTGCAAGAGTCTATCTCAAAGATATTAGTTTCAAACACTAGAGTCTAGGTCATAAAAGTTATATCTTAGGATACTAGGATACCGTATCTCAGGATACATAAAACAATAAGTAAAGAATCACATATATATGTCAAACAATATTAATATATAAAGTCCTAATTACAAACATTAAATGGATACCTTGGTTTTGAACCAACTTGGTATCACAACACTAGACCATAATCTTGATACCCAAACCCAATACCTTGGGTATCCTAAAATACCTTGATACTTACCTTGGTATCTCAAGGTAATGTCCAATACCTTGTTTATACTAACTACCCAATAATAAATATATGCTAACAACTAAAAATTATAATTATAGTATACAAAATACAATTAGCAATATTTACATATATATTAATACCATATATATACATATATATTACTATTATAATTAAATATATAATAACTATTCAAAATTGTAAATCTGTCGCTAAAGACCCCTTCTGACCGTCGCTATAGCTGCTGATACTGCTGTTTTTTGAGACAAAATCCTGCTATTGTCGCTATAACTGCTGTGGCTGCTGTGCTATGTTGCTGCTGCTGTTATCGTGACAAGAACTGTCACTAAAGCTATTGTTGCAAATTCCCATCTCTTATATATATACAAATATATATAATATAATATATATATATATATACTAATATATATAACATAATTAATAATATATATATATATATTATCATATATATAACAACACACACACACACACACACACACACACACACATATATATATTATTATTATATATATATATATATATATATATATATATATATATATATATATATATATATATATATATATATATATATATATATATATATATATATATATATATATATATATATATATATATATATATATATATATATATATATATACTACAATATTAAATAGCTCCTACATATATAGAATAATAGCTACATAAATATATATACACAACAATATATATATATATATATATATATATATATATATATATATATATATATATATATATATAATTACACTTCACAATGATGAAAAAATAAGAGAAATAGATCTAGAAATTAAATTGCACAACACATGGAGTGTATCACACCCGTATCCCACTAGATTTAGGATACACTTGCGACACGAGTCCACTACACATCCAAACGTACCCCGAAGGACACGAGCAAGTCTAATATATTATTTATGAACAATACAAAGAGTCAAACACAAATCTACGTGTCCGTGTCAAAATGTGACATGCTCAAAGTTTTGTGTCGGAGAAAAAATCCCAAAATAAATACTTATCACCAAATTATTGGGATACGACCTACACGTACCCAATTATGGTCACTCTTGGGCTTCAAACCCAACTCCCGCTCAACCTTGCGTGCCTCCGCAATTATCTCCGAGTATGTCTCATAAAAAGACGGAATGAGAATCTTCACTTCCCATTTTAGACCATCACGAAAATGAATAGCCCGAACCTCTGGTTCTCTCCCCAAATACTCTGTAAATCGGCTCAACCTGCCGAACTCCGCAGCGTACTCCTCCACCGACATGCTTTCCTGAATGAGACTCTCGAACTGCCTCCCCAAGTCTAGCCTGTCTGCCTGAGCGAAGAACTTTTTCTTGAAAAGGACCTTAAATACCTCCCAAGACTGTCCTGCATCAACAAGAATTGGCTCATTCCTGAACTAAGTGCGGGCGACGTCGAACAGTTGAAGTCCTACCGCCTCAACCTTCAAAAACTCAGAAAGACGGGACACCCTCATAAGACGCTCAATGTCCTCGAGCCAATCATCAGCATAGACGATGGCCTCTGTCTCCTTGAAGAACCTAGGCTCCAGATTCTTAAAGTCCTGAATGTTGCCTGGCCGAAGTTGAGCAACCTGAGGAGCAACATGTCATGCACCAATCTCCCGCAAGCTCGACAGTCCCCGCTGGACGTAAATCACCACGTTGCAGCTCTCCCGCGGGCCAATCGTTCTAATCGGGACGTGATGTCGTACGAGCCTGGAGTTGCGCTCGTACAAGGTGATGTTGTCAAACACCAAATGTTATCATTGAATCAACCAAGTTACAGCGGAAGTCAAGTATTGTGTACCAAGCACACATCAGAGTATACGCAGTGAAGCTCACGATAGGGTCCAAATAAAATACCCCGAGGCAATGCTACGAAGACGATGAAATGCTCTTGCTCTTTTCTCTAGCCCACAAAGGTACTTACAGTTCATACATCTTGTCCCGTATATCCAAGCAGCGCCACTACGTCTGTGTACCTGAAATATTGCCCACAAACGTGGGTCAGTACACAACCGTACTGGTGAGCGGGGTAACCCACTCGTCTAAGCCGACACTAAGTAAAATAGTGAATGCAACAGTTATATGGTGATCTTTCTAGTTGAATCCTAGATTCTTTTCATGGCATAGGGATGACATGTTAAGGAAAGCTGTAAAGCAGTTTAAGCATGTAAGCATTCAACTCAAACCAAACGATAAGCAGTTTAATATATAGCCGACCCGTCTAACCCAATGCCATCGCTTGCACGATAACATATCGAACCAACAGTCTCGCCTAAATATCCATCCTCAACCAATAGTTTATATCCCAATCTCGAGTGCACACTCTTGCCGAGGCAAAGTGGCCGCGCCTACACGAAAGCCAAACCAACAAAAGAAAAGTAAGCCAACTCTTATCTATATGAAGTCACTGGCAAAGCCATAAAGGACAAAATCCAAGCATTAACGGTGCTCCCTATCAGCCCGGGTAGCGAGCCCCGCTGGAGGTCTCGCAATGCATCGTGACTAGCAATGTGACTAGCACGAATCAATATTTCCCTCCGGATCGATACGGTCCCAGTGCCCCGGAAAGCCGTTTCGAGGAAATGTCAAACCCTTGTGTACACAGGTTGTCCGTGACATGCAGAAAGTAGGTATGACGAGAGGATCGAACATTCTCGCCCCACCAAGCGATCCTAGACTCATTTCAACCGAATATCCAACCAAAGCATCCATAACCATTCTTTCAACATATTCCCAAGGATTCCAAATCTCGACCTCAATATATATATGTCCCAAGGTACCAAAATACTCATAAGCACAATCGCTCAAGTTGTGCCCAAGTTATGCTCACACTTCACATTGCCGCTTCCCAACACAGTATTTCACATTGGGTGCAACACCCCACACTCCCAATAATCTCATGGCACAATGCCCCAACAGTGGCACAATACCCTCGCCGATGCAGTTGTTCGGTTTCGAACCACAACTGCTCGCTTTGCAAGACAAAGCGACCCAGTAATACTCGTGCACGGATGCACGCTCGCTCGCCCGGATTCCCGATATTTCCATTGTGTCATTCCAACTTGTATAATTCCAACCGTCCAAGTATAATCCCAATTATCCAACCGACTGCCTCAAATGTATAATCCCACCATCGTACCAACTATCCAACGCGTAACTCATTTAAGGTAAAATCTTACCAAGCCAACGACGTACACTCTATGCACGCCTCAGTGTAGTAATTCCCAATATTTCCGCCCAAGTGTTCAAGCCTTTTACGTGTTTCCATATTATTAGGCATGAAGGAGTAGAGGAGAAGAAAAAGAGCCCACTCATAATGATTGATCCCGTTAGGCATCCTGTCATGCCGATACGGCCAATCCCTTGAACCCGTGGTCTGATGCAAGCGCGATCTACTCAACTGGTATGACCGTGCGAGCAGGCCATGCTCTCCAAATCATCCGACCGATCGGATTAAGGAAGACGGCATTATCGCTTCCATTCAGCTATTCAGTACTGTTCCTGAACGAACACCTGATTTCCATCGAACCCGCTAGCCATCTGCACATTGAAACCAACTCGATTAGTCCTTCTTTCCAAAATCCAATATTTCAAATGTAACCAGCATTTAATTTATTCAGTCCGACTCAGCGTAACGATCCGAGCGGTTGTGGGATGTTACACAACCTGCTGCTGGACCAGAACTTCTCTCTCGACTATGGCACGAGCAAGCTAATGAGCACTCTCGATTCCCTACTGTAAAGCATTGGTCTGCCTATGATGTGCCTCTGACTGAACCCTCTGTGCCTCATGCATCTCACAAAATAATATAAACATCTGTGTCGCCTCTGCTGGCACAGAAGGTGGAGGTGGAAGCCCCTCAGATATAATTGGCACAGTCCTCTGAGTAGGTGGTGGACCTCCGAAAGCAACTGATACTCCAATCACCGAAGAAGTGATTGGTGCATGACCTCAGGATGTCGCAAACCTCTCAGAAGCTGCTCTCTCCTACTACGATCTAGTCTTAGGCGGCATCCTGAGACAAAGCGAAAGAAAGAATCAATATGGCACATGATGTAAGATACTCAAGGAAAGGACAATTTAAAGATTAAGTATCAATATGAAAGGAGAATAGTTGAATGAATCAAAAGAATTTTTCCTAGATGTGATTGAGTATTCTCAGTCTATAGCCTATATCCTATATCCTAATACAGGATCATAATAGTACTCAATTCAGAGCACCACTACGAATCATACTAATTGCGACCTCGAATAGACCTGCATGGAACAACACTAAAAATGTGTCAAGACCCGAACCTAATGTAGGGATGCAAGTCAAAAATAACGTCCAGCCTATGCCACAGAATCGACGGTAGAACGCTGGCTGTGTAATCTATCTAGCCATATAAGAACTACCAATAATAACAATATACTTAATTACAGATCTAAGATGAAAATGAGCACAAATATGATAAAGATTAGAATAGTCATATACAACTCATGAGTCTAAAATAATAACATCAATGAGTCTGGAAGAATACTATAAAAATAAGCTGGAGACAAATCTAGTACAAGAATACTAAGAAGCTACTAAACTTGGGTTATCTACCTCAGTTGGGATAAGTCCCTCTTGAGCCAGGATTTCTGACTCTAAACCCATAACATCTTGAGGTCCATAATGTGTAGGGTACCAGTCCTTAGTGTCCTCTGAGAAAAATATATCCAGTCAGGAAAGGAGCATAGTACATCTCTAACCGCTATTTTAATCAATGATAAAAACTATATAACAATAAATAGATGTGAATATACAAGATACACAATAGATACAGATAATATAAAATAAGAAAATCCTAGAATAATACAATAATGAGAAATATGTCAATGAATAAGAATGCTAATGACTGTGTGAGTACTAGCTTTAACATGTGATCGGCTTGGAAACATGATACAAGATTTATGGCCTAGCTAATCATATGTGCGGTGTATGATCTACACTAGATACTCCCCAACCCCAACTGGTATAGTGGATCCAACCATGGTACGCTATGGTACGGGATTCCTCAAGAAGATAGAGACACTTCCCGAGAATTAGTGTCTGTACATGTACAAGATAATCAATGAAATAAGGCTTGCAAAAGATACACCATATACCAAGGAATAATATCTTATGACGAGATCCGAATATACCAATCCGTGTAACCATCGTGTCAAGAAACATGAATATCTACACTAGATATAATGAACATAGAGGATATCATAAATGAGAAACTATCAGAGAATGTACTCGCCTGAGTCCAAAGAATAGTCTTATAGATATCTGATACGGTGCTTCAAAGACCTAGATTTGGAATATAACATCAATACAAGATTTCAAAAAGAAAATAAGTTAAACTAGTCAACTTCTAGATCAATAAGCCATCTCTAAGTCAAAAGTCAAACTATAGTCAACTATGGTCAAATAATGGTCAACTATGGTCAAACTATGGTCAAATATTTCAAACTACCTATTTTTAGGTTGCAAGAGTCTATCTCAAAGATATTGGTTTCAAAAACTAGAGTCTAGGTCATAAAAGCTATATCTTAGGATACTAGGATACCGTATCTCAGGATACGTAAAACAATAGGTAAAGCATCATATATATATGTCAAACAATATTAATATATAAAATCCTAATTACAAACATTAAGTGGATACCTTGGTTTCGAACTAACTTGGTATCACAACACTATACCATAATCTTGATACCCAAACCCAATACCTTGGGTATCCTAAAATACCTTGATACTTACCTTGGTATCTCAAGGTAATGTCCAATACCTTGTTTATACTAACTACCCAATAATAAATATATGCTAACAACTAAAATTTATAATTATAGTATACAAAACATAATTAACAATTAGGAATATATTTACATATATATTAATACCATATATATACATATATATAACTATTATAATTAAATATATAATAACTATTTAAAACCGTAGATCTGTCGCTAAAGACCCCTGCTGACCGTCGCTATAGCTGCTTATACTGCTATTTTGTGACAAAATCATGTTGTTGTCTTTATAGCTGTTGCGGCTGCTGTGCTATGTTGCTGCTGCTACTGTTATCGTGACAAGAACTGTCACTAAAGCTGCTGTTGTGAATTCCCATCTCTTATATATATACAAATATATATAATACAATATATATATATATATATATATATATATATATATATATATATAACACAATTAATAATATATATATATATATATATTATCATATATATAATAACACATATACGTATAAGTATATATAATCACATAATAATATGTATACATATATCTATCATATAAGTATATATATATATAACAACATAGATATATATATATATATATATATATATATATATATATATATATATATATATATATATATATATATATATATATATACTACAATATTAAATAGCTCCTACATATGTAGAATAATAACTACATAAATATATATATACACATAGGTAAAATAGATACATAGATCTATGACACATCAATACATAAATATATATACACAATAATATATATATATATATACATACATACATATAATTACATATCATAATGACTAAGAACACAAGAGAAATAGATCTAGAAATTAAATTACACAACACATGGAGTATATCACACCCGTATCCTACTAGATATAGGATACACTTGCGACACGAGTCCACCATATATCTAAACGTACCCCGAAGGACACGAGAAAGTCTAATATATTATTTATGAAAAATACGAAGTGTCAAACACAAATCTACGTGTACGTGTCAAAATGTTACATGCTCAAAGTTCTATATCGGAGGAAAAACCCCCAAATTAATATGTATCACCAAATTATTGGGATACGACCTACACATACCCAATTATGGACACGACACTAGCGCCAAACACACTAGCACATGCCAAATTGATCTATAAGACCAATTGACACACACAACAGATGTCAATCTCGAAATTCTTCCAAAATTGACACAAAAAGTTCCATAACTTTCTCAATAGGCCATAACTTTCTCAATAGGCCTCCTATGAACACAAAACCAAATCCTATGGTAGCCAAGCATATGGGTTGATTTTTTTATGGTTAAATCTCATATTTTGAATCTAATTTAAGGAAAAAATTGAATTGTACCTATTGGGAGATGGATTCCTAATGCAACCTCCAAATATGATAAAATTGGCCTCCAACTTGTAGATCCTTGTTCCTATTTGTAGATCCTTGCTTCCTTCTTCTAGATCCTTGCTCCACTAGCCTCCAATGGTGATTTAGAAAGGAATTGTGATGAAATTTGGTAGGGAAATGATATGGGAATGAGAGAATTTGGTTGATTAAAATTCTAGATCTAGTTTACAAATAAAAAGTGGAGAGAGAAATATTTCCCCCCCTCTTTAATTGGCCGGCCCCTTACCCCTTTCTCAAGTCACTATGAAATATTCATTATATCCCTTGGGATCTCTTATGAAAAAATAATTAAGGAGTGAAGCTTCTAGTCTAATGGTTTAATTAAATTAATCATTCTCCTAATCAATGAGCTTTCTAAATGGGCTCAATTCTAACAATTAATACATGTTGGTCTATGAGTCTAATCTAAACTAGTTAGGTCCACAAACAAAAGTCTAAAATAAATAACTAACATCTAACAACAATTAAATAATACAACAATAATTATTTATCGAGCATAATATTTAATTAATTATAAAATTACTAAAATACCCTTCCTAGAAAATGATGTAGTGAAATTCCTACCACAAAAATTAGGAAAAAAAATAGATATTTACCTATTGGAAGATGGATCCCAATGAGTCTCCACGAATTTGGGAAATGATGGAAGAAGAAGTGACATTAATCCTCTTGATAATGCTCCTCTTGGCTTCCATCTTGAGATCCAAGCACTAGCTCTCCGAATAAAGAAGTTTGGTGAAGCCCTAATGGAGGAAAAGGGAAATTAGGGTTTGGTGTTCATGAGAAAGTAGAGAAGATGAAATAGGGAAGAAAAAAGAGTAGGAAAAATAAAATAAATGAGAAGAGAGAGAAAGGGTAGGATATGGCAGAAGGTCAGTGGAACGAGTCACGATGGCGTATTATTCCTTCCATTTATAAATGGTAGGAGTTGGAGGACTGTGGACCCAAAGGCATGCAATACAGTGTGCAAAAAGGTTTCGAGCGTTACGCCGGGCCCCGTACGTTATGTCGGGAAGTCAAATTTTTTTAATTCTAATTAGCTAACACTAATAATAATACTAATTAATTCTAGACTAACAACTAACATAGTATAATAAGAATTATAATATACAAAAATTACAAAAGTAACCCTAATATGAAAAGTGGTGGTTATAAATAATAGTGGTTACAAACAATACAACATGACCCAATCAATGAAGCTGACCAGCCCAAGATGGAGGAAGTTATTGATGATGCATTCAATGTGAATAATTAGGGGACTGAGCATGAGTTAGATGAAATGAGTATTATACTTGAAGGTGGAATAGGATGAGATCAAACAAATAAATTTAAGAATAAGATGAACGAGAGTGAAATACAAAAAATATAGGAAGATCACAACACAACCTCGGTACAATGGTTGTCCTAAGGGTAAGCCAACGTTGTCTACTATTATCGAGTTACAAAATCTAAAAACATGATACGGTTTAACTGGAAATAATATGACTACTATATTGGTTCAGTGAAGTCTTCGTTTGTAGAAACTATAATCTTCCCAAGAACTACCTGCAAATAAAGAATATGATTAAGGATTTGGGAATGAAATATGAAACTATCCATGCATATAGAAATGGTTGTATCCTATATTAGAATGAATACATTCACCATCATACGTGTACTAAATATGGAGTCAACAAGTATAAGCTTGTCTTTAGAGACGACTTTGAGGTAAAAAAAAAAGGTGTTAGGAAAGACCTAACAAAATTTATAAAATATTTTCCCTTGATCTCAAGGATAAAGAGATTCTTTAGCATTCCTTGGCTTATAGATGTAATAACTTAGCATTCAAAGACAAAAAATAATAGAAATCTAATGAGACATCCTTGCGACTTAGGTCAATGGGATTGAGTCAATGTCAATTGGCCCAATTTTGCTATTAAGGCTAAAAATTTATGACTTGCAATATCAATTAATAGTTTTAACCTACATGTAATCCCAAGCAGTACTTATTATTGTTGGCCAGTGATTGTAGTCTTTCTGTCACGATCTGCACCCGGATATTAGGCCAAGAGTACGTGGTTACACCCATCCTATGTTGCAGCACTGGTAGAACGTTGTCTGGGTCATTTCTAACTATCTAACATCTCAACAATATAATATGGTACCTGTCAATCATTGCAACTTCAAACAGAGGAACGATATGGTATCTAACAAGTATAACTAATCTTAATCATAAGACAAACTAAGAAAGATAAAGCACGAATAGAATAGCGAAGAAAAGAATAAGATATAATCTACAATCTAAAATAATAATACAAACTGTGAATCTCAACGATATAATAGTCTAATACAAGCCAACACAAATAACTAGACCTCCTCAGGCTCCATAACTAACTCTTCCTGGTCTATAGGATTATCCTCTATAGGTACTTCGTCCTGCGGCCCATAGAATATAGGACACTGCTTTAGAAGCCAATCATCTAAAAAAATATATCTAGTCAGGATTGGAGCGAAGTGCATACCTCTGAAAGCAGTTTCAATAATATAATCGAGTATATAAACAGATAATAGAAATAAAATACAAGATTACTAAAATATGAATGAATGAACAATAGATATACATGAAATATACAAGAATATAGATCAACAATATGAATATTTGCAATATGGTGAAATAACTGCAATCTACACAATGTGCCTCAGAATACAAGTTCATTATGTGATCGGTTTGGGTTGAACATGATCAATAAGGTAAGACGATTATAAGTGTGGTATGTAATCAGAATATACACGATGAACAATGGGGCTTTGATCACATAATCAACTCCTACTCTCTCATCCCCATCTAATACCAATGGATCCAATCATGACACGCTACGAACACGAATATGACCATTAAACACGAGCAGTGGGTGTACACAAATATAATAATCACTAAACATGAGCAATGGGTGTACATGAATAAGCACACTGAACACGAGTAGTATGTGAACACAAAATATAATTAATACCAATATACACGATAAAATATATGTACACGAGTACCAACTAAACACAGAAGGGGATAACATCTCCTGACGGGATCCATGTAGTACAAGTCCAGAAAATTACTGTGTCAAAATCAAGTATACAATTCTAGAACATGCATATATACACTATTATGAATTGAAAACTATCAGAAAACTGTACTTGCCTGAAGTCTTGAGCAAGGTGTGTCTCTTTATGCCTAAGCTGGTGTCACACAGACCTATATATGGTATGTTACATCAATACAAGATTCTGGAATGGAAATAAATTAAATTAATGCAATTCTAAGTCATAAAGCCAGTTCTAGGTCAAACTGATTAAATCTAGGTTGCAAGAGTCTAACACTTAGGATACTAGGTCGATACACTATGAAACTAAGCTATACTAGCTAAGCTATGATACCAAGAGACACTCAAAAAGCCGTATCCTAAGATATGCAAGTTTAAATATATAAAAATAGTAGTTTAGATATATATATATATATATATATATATATATATATATATATATATATATATATATATATATATATATATATATATATTCAAGTCAATATACATAATACTATAACAAATCAATAAAAATATGATACCTTGGCCTTGCACCAATACGTATCACACCTATCTCAATATCCAAATCCAATATCTTGGTATCGACCCATACCTTGGTATCCCAAGGTAATTCAAAACCTATTGATATAGCTAATATATAGTTAACTACAAACATATACCTACTAGTATATAGATAGTACACTAGCTATTACCTAATCTAAACACATAACATATATATAATAGCATACATAACTAACTATCTATCATATAGCAAGTATATATAGATAACTATCTATTTATACTAATTATTAACTAATTATTTGCATCCTTGATACTAAACTAACTGATACACTAACACAACTACTACTAACCAAACCTTAACTACCAAGCCCAACCTTACTGAACCAAATACCTGTGCTGATACTTCCCTCTTCTGTGACTGCACTGTGCATGAACTGCACTGTGCATGAGCTACACTAGCTGTGTCTGATACATCTACTACAGTGACTACAGTGATTGCTTACTGATACTGTCACTGTGCAGTAGCATGTTGCTCCACCGTCTTGTTGTAGCCTCTTCACTGTCGGACAGGAATGTGCACGGGCCTGCTGTCTGATGCCCAGTGCTGATGGCTCCCTCTCTGTTGTGCTTCAGTAGGACTGATCGATAGCCCCCTTCAGTTGCCAAGTAAGGAACTTCCCTTTGCTGCTAGTATGTTGCTCGAGGTTGCAGTGAAGAAACTGTTGAAGTTGCTACTGCTCACTGCTGGGCACTCCCCCTAGTGGACTGAAACATAGGTGACACACATGCTGCTCTATGCAACTCTCTCACTGACACACTATCACACACAACCACAACACACACACACACACACACACACACACACACACACCCAAACACTCCAATATAAATATATATCATTCTATATATGTATGTACATTCCTATATGAGTATAAATCTATATGAATTAATATCTACTCGTCTATAGATAACTACTATACATACACATACACACACACACATACACATATATATATCAAGGTATCACAAACTATTTATGTATATTGATACATATATACTCTCACACTTATATATATATATATATATATATATATATATATATAAACACATACACATAAACACATACACACACACAAAAACACACACACACACACACACACACACACACACACACACACACACACACACATATACATATATATATATATATATATATATATATATATATATATATATATATATGTACATAATTATATATACTTACACATATATATATCATACATATATATATACATAAGTACGTATAGAAATAAAGATAATAAACCTAACACGTGGAGTGCAACGCACCCGTATCACACTCATTCTATGATACGCTTGCGATACGTCTCCAACACACAACCAAACGTATCCCGAAGGACACGAGTAAGTCTAATACACTAAATATGAACAATACATATAATAATTAGATCAACTACGTGTCCGTATCGCCAAATTGACGAGATATGGCCTACACGTATCCAATTGTGGACACGACACTAGTCACAAATAATTATTCATATGTCATATTGATCTATTTGACCAAATGACAAATAGCACGTGCCAATCTTAAAATTTCCCCAAAATTGATACCAAAATGCACATAACTTCCACCATAGGTCTCCTTTGAATCTAATACCAATTCCTATGGAAAGCCTATGCATGTGGGTTGGTTTCTCATGGTTAAATCTCAGATTTAGAATCAACTAGAAGAGTAAAAATTGAAATATACCTATTGGGAGATGGATTCCCAATAAAAATTCTTAAATTGAAATGTAGCTCCTCTCCTTGTAGACCTTAGCCTCCTTTTTGTTGCTCCTTGCTTCCTTCTTATAGATCCTTGATGTAGAAGCCTTAATTGAAGAATAGAAAAGAAAATTGTAAAGAAATTGGTGTAGAATTGATGAGGGAATGAAGGAAAACTCAAAGGGGGAAAAACTAAATCTAATTGGAATAGGAAATAAAATGAGAGAGGCACTCTCTCTCTTCTCCTCTGATGGTGGCCAGCCATATACCCCCTCCCCCAAGCAATGTGAAATATCCTATTTACCCCTTGGGGCCTCTCATGAAAAAATTAATTAAGAAGGGAAGGTTCTAGTCGAATGATTTGACTAATTAATCCAACCTCCTAATCCATTGGCCTAATTCATGGGCTCAATCTAAACCAATCTAAAATATTGGGTTCATGGAACTAATAAATAGTTAGGTCCACTACACAAGTCTAAAATAAATCTATAATTAACAATCAATAAATAATACAATAATTAAATATTCACACATGCACAATATTTAAATATAAATAAATCCTAAATTTAAAATATCCATGTCAATTACCAAACTACCCTTGATTAAAAATGTGAGGGTGATACTTCCACTATCTTTATGCATGAAAAAGGAGTTCTTGTTGTTGACTTTGTTATTATATGGATCCAAATCACCAGTAAACACATCGATATCTTTCTAGAACCACATGTAGATGAGTTAAAAGAGCTATGGATAAATGGTAGGTCGACGTGGGACGCATTTACTAAATCCTCTTTTACAATGAAAGTAATGTTGATATGCGGGGTACACGATTTACCTGCATATGGAACAGTAACTAGTTGTAATGTTCATTGCTAGAAGGCTTGTCTAGTATGTGCTGATGATGTCAACTCTTAGCATCTTGAAGACTCAAATAAAATATGCTATCGAGGCTATCGACAAATTTTTACGGTTTGACCACAAGTTTAGAAATGATAAAAGATTCAACAAGATCGTAGATAATCGGCCAACTCCACGATGATTATCTGGTAAAGAAGTGGAACAACAAATTCTGAATTTCTTAAGAGTAATGAAGGGAAAGGGCTTAGTAGAACATTGGTCAAAATGTAAGGTTAGGGTCGATAAAGATGCCAGTCTAAATGTTGATTCCACTATTGCACCTACATGGTCAAGAATGTCAATTTTGTTTGATTTGCCATATTAGAAGTTTCTTGAGGTATGGCATAACATTGATGTCATGCATACCAAAAATAATGTCACTGATCACTTATTAAGCATGTTGATGAATGTCACCAAAACAATAAAGGATGGATTGAAGGCACGAAAAGATTTGAAGAAATTGGGAATTAAGAAGAAATTGTCGTTAGTTAAAGAAAAAGACCAGAAAAATATCAAGGCTATAGGCATCATATTCCTTAACTAAGGAGGAAAATAAACAATTTTGTCGTAGCTTGAAAGATTTAAAATTGCCTACAAGGTTTTCCTCTAACTTGAGTAATTTGGTGACCATCCAACCTACAAAACTAAGGGGTCTCAAATTATATGATTATGAAACACTTCCTTCCATTGTTGCTTAAACATTTTTTAGAAAGGAGGAGTTGAGAATTTTTATTCACAGAATCGGGTTATTCTTCAACACCTTATGTGCTAAAGTGATAAATAAGGAGGAACTTCGTAAAGCAAAAAGGTAATTGGTGGAAGGAATGTGTGTTCTTATAAAGGAACTTCATCCCTCCTTTTTTTCTCATAAGTGTGCATTGCATGGTTTATTTGGCAGATTCGGCTTTGTCATGTGGTCCAGTCAGGTTCCGACGGATGTACCCATTTGAAAGGTATACAAATTTTTATCTAGAATATGTTTCACTAATTTTATGTTAATAAATTTTTTTAATTAATCAATGGAATATTAATGAAACGGTATAAAGAGTATAACCTTAATAAGAGGTACATAAAAGGCTCTATAGTAGAGGCATACCTTGTAGATGAATCTGTGATGTATTACATGGAGAATATGCCAATCTTATGCAATGGTACTCATAAGTCAAGTCAAGAAGATTGGTTGGATGAGGATATTGACTTTACATATGAGAAACCTTTAGATTGGCAAAGTTATCAAGCTGAACCATGTAAAATTTGAACAAGTACGAAGATGGGTACTCAACCGACTTGGAAGATTGGAAAAAGTAGGTTTTATACATATATTTAGGTAATTACTATTATATTTTTTATGATGAGTTATCATGAATATTGTGAATTTATGCAATAAGTATGCTAAATATTCCCAAAGGACGTCGGTCCAGATTCGAAAAGTTGTAAGGTTGATCTTATTTGGAATCATGTGATGGTTAATTTGAAGAAGCTCAAGAAAAAAGAAAAAGTGGAGGAGGACCCATTCATTTTGGCTTGAGAAGCTACTGAAGTATTCTATTCTAAAGGTCAAAAGGAAGATGGGTGCCATATTGTTTTTCATACGCTTAAGAGGCTAACTAAGCAACTTGTCATGATAAGCATTCCCACTGACTATCAATCCATTTTGAATGAAAATCCTAACCTACATAATTTGTCCAAGTTTGATGAATGAAAACATTATTGGAAGTTTCTTGCTTTATTATTCAAATAATAAGGTTTTGGATTTTGAAGGAATTTAATATACACATATTGGAAGTTTCTACTATTGGTTTCTTCTGATAATGAATTCTAGCTTGGATGCTTGTTTAGTTATATTGGTTTATTTTATGTTATATTAGGAAGTCTGATTTGGTCTTAGTTCATGGGATAAATAATTTTAATGTATTATATATTCTAATTATTTGAACTATATTATGTTTGAATGAGTTTATTCATTTGGTATGGTTGAGTTTTATGAACGAAAACATTATTGGAAGTTTCTTGCTTTATTAATAAAATAATCATGTATTGGATTTTGAAGGAATTTAATGAATTTATTATTGTTTGGATCTGTGGGAAGTGTTATACAAAATATTTTCTTTGTGCGTCGGTAATTTTTTTTTTCATTGTACGTTTGCCTATCACATTTTTATTTTTTGGAATCTAATTTGTATATCTTCTTGGTATATATCTATGTAAAATAATTTACATTCATTCATATATGCTTGAGAGAAGTAAGGACTCATTTATCATCTTTTGTTTTATCTTGTTTGAGCCATCTATCCTTGATAGAAAATTTATGTAATAGTAGTAATCTATAAATGTCACGCCCCAGTCCCAAAATACATAGGACCGGCCACGTGGACAATTGTCATACCCTAAAAACAAATTATTGGATAGCGGGACTGACAAGGCCAACTACATATACTTAGAGCACTCATGTACTCTGCATATACAGTTAAGCTATAGGAAATAAGGGGTCACTACTACAAACCAACAATCAAGCCAGAATGTAAGTCATACATGATCAACCTTAGGATATGTTAACCATACTAATATCCATAGGCTAACTAATCAAATCAAAACACGAGCTAAATATGTGCTCGATGGCTAAATACCCATAAAATAGAATGTACATCAGGGTGAAAAAGTAAAAAAATTCACTCAAGCGGTCTGGTGCTCCTGGTGGTCACCATCCTCAGAAAAGTACGAAAGATCCTCCATTGTTGCTACTGGATCTGGTGATACAAAATAAGTGAGATCGACCCCCAAATATCAAGTACCATAAAGGAAGCCAATCTAGGAACTTAAACCAACAACACAAGCAATACAAATACTGGAAAGTAAAGACAGAAAGTAAAATATCTCAGGATAATAAATATTGTAAAACCTACAAAGAGACATACCCGGATCTGATAATCAATAAGGAAATATCAAGTACTGAAAGTAAATATGATCATGTGAAGCCTAGACTAACCATCAATCATCAATTACGATAAATCATGTAAGTACGACTTAGTAACTTTAACTAACTAGGGTTATCGCAATCCTTAATTACTAACTTTATAATGCAACACGATGCTAGAGTTCCTTCTGATCACATGCCCTTGTAGTCCATCCAGGATATCCATACACACAACCAACTGATACAACTCAAGATATGCCATAATATAAACTATTAGATCCTCCTCAAGATAATAGTATAAATAACCGGAACTGCATGCAATTTAGAAAAATCCCTACCCATGTACTAAGCTTTAGTTATTTAACCGCTAGTAGTTTATTGTATGAATCCGGGTATGACATTCTGCAAAATCCATCCTAGACATGATGAAGACAAATCAAGTTCAAATAGTAATATAAATAAGTTTAATATATATTTCATATACGGATTCATGTATGACATGACAACAACCAAGCCACGTGTAATCAAGTAAAGCCAGTTAAAACCAAGTGAAACCATGTCAATCCTGAAAAAGATAAGTAAAACCATGTAGAATAATATGAAGCCATGTCCATCCAGGTGAAACCAAGTGAAACCAAGTGAAACCAAGTTGAGCCATGTCCGATGAAGCCATGTAAAGTCGTGCCAAATCAAGTCCAGTCAATCATGTCATCACGTTTAGCCGGGCAAAGCCGGGTAAAATCGAGTAAAGGCATGTCAAGTCAAATCATGTCATTTAAAGCCATGTAAGTTTATGTCCAAAATTAGGTCAAATTATCCCATGTCCAAGCAAAAGCCAAAAGTTTCAACATAAAATTATGAAAACCAAGAAATCCTAAAGAAAGAGCAAATCGGCATACTGTCGGTACAGCACAGTACACTGTCGACAGGCCAGTGAAGAGAGAAAAATACACATCAAGTTCTGAATTTCAACAAATTGGTATACCATCGATATATTGTAGTATATCGTCAGTATGTCGTTCCAACCAGGAAAAAAGTTACTGGAAAATAAAATTCCACAAATAGGTATACCGTCGGCACGGTCCAGTACGCCGTCAGTATGCCGACCATGACAAATATCCTGAAGTCGGTTAAAAAATGTCAGTAGGATCGATGTATCATCGGTATACTATAATACACCGTCGGTATGTCGTTAGGGTTCACAGAAAAATATCTAAAAATAAAGTCGGTCAAAATTGGTATACCGTTAGTACATTGTAGTATACTATCGGTATGCTGGTTTCCAAGAATAATCATGATTATCAAGTCAAGTTTAATTTATGGTATCCAAATCAAATCCCAAAAATTACCAAAACCAAGTCTAACAAAAATTCAAGTCTAGCGTAAGTATCATATCACAATATGGACTAAATATCATAGTCACAACTTAGGTACCATTTTTATTACCGAGTTACCAAAAAGGGACGGGACATGATTCTACCAGAAATCAAAACCAATACGGTCACTAGGCTAGAAATCACGATATAAACAACTATAGAAAAAAATAAGTCTAAGCTAAAAAGCAATAACCAAACCTCCAAGATAGTAAAATAACCACAAGCAAAAGAAGTTCACGAAATTGGCAATGTATAATTGCCTAACGCAAGCTCCTAGCCTAAACCTTCTAGTCCACCACCACGAAGGGGTTCAAAAATCACACTCCATGTCTCAAGACCACACTTCCAAGCTCGAGAGAGAAATGAAGAAGAGAGGAGAGAGAAAGAGAAAGAGAAAGAAAGAAATAAAATATCTCGAGTACTATTTATAGAGAAATATTTCAAAAATATCTCGAAAGTGAAACAAATATCTACCGGATAGTATACCGTTGGCATACTGTAGTATACCATCGGTATACCGGTCAAGTAGTAAAATTTTAATTTTGAAATTTTTTTAGCTTCCTCGAGATCCAATAAAATGCAATAACTAGCACAAAATACGTATCCGCAAAAATATGAATACTGTTAGACGAGTCTCACAACTTTCCCTTTCTTAGAAAAATTTGTACTCAAAATTTCTGTTAGGGTCCAAAATCACTAACAGGAAAATCTAAGAAAGCCAGCTCGAAATCGAAAATAAACAACAAACTCATGTGAGCATAAATTTTTTTGGGAACAAGAAATTAGAAAGTAAAAATAATCGACATAATAAATAAACTAACAACCAATCACTTGCACAGGCTAAGATATGACATGGGTATACGAATAAGTATACCTCCCAAGATGAAGAGAAATGGATAACGAGTACACATAGCGTCCTCGCGCTTCCACGTTGACTCACCCAGTGAATGATGCCCCCAAGCAACACGAACTAACCTAATAGTCCGGTTCTTGAGAACCTTCTTCCTCTGGTCAAAAAAAGAAACGGGCCTCTTCTCATATGATAGGTAGGTACCAACGACTAACCTAGAATGATCCAGGATATGGGTCATTTCTGGAATATACCGGCGCAACTGAGATAAATGAAAGACGTTATGTACCTCATAAAGTGATGGTAGGAGAGCTAGATGATATGATACATCTCCAACTCGCTCAAGAATATCGAACGGGCCTATATATCTGGGACTAATCTTTCCCCGTACTTCAAATATAATAACTCCATTGGTAGGCAAAATCCTTAGAAATACATGATCGCCGATAGAGAACTCAAGATGACGACGGTACTGATCTGTCCAATGACCTTGGCGATCCTGAGCCACTCTGAGATGCTATTTGATTTTCCTGATCACTCCAACTGACTAAAAAATCATCTCTGGACCATGCATCTGCCTCTCGCCAATGTCATCCCAAGATAACAGTGATCTGCATCTTTGACTATACAAAGCCTTGAAGGGTGCCATCTGAATATAAGCGAACTCTACTAAGTGTAAGTAATCCTCCCAAGATCCTCCGCCTGGAAGTTATTGTATAGGAGAACTCTACTAAGTGTAAGTGATCCTCCCAAGATCCACCGAAGTCAAGTGTAGAAGTTTGAAGCATATCCTCCAAAGTCTGAATAGTATATTCCGACTACCCGTCTGTTTGCGGATGGTAGGCTGAACTAAATTTTAACCTAGTACCCAAACTCTTCTGTAGTCTCTGCCAAAAATGAGAAGTAAACCAAGAATTACTATCAGAAACTATACTATCTAGTAAGCAGTGCAATCTGATAATATGTCTCATGTACTTCTCAACTAGCTGCTGTGTAGACCGACCCACTCTGAAAGGAAGAAAGTGGGTAACCTTCGTGAGTCGATCCACTATAACCTATATAGCATTTCTGTCAGACGGGGATTTAGAAAGATCGATCACAAAGTTTATAGTAAAATGGTACCACATTTACTCCAAAATTGGTAAAGGCTGAAGTAGTCCAGCCGATCTCTGATGCTCAGCCTTGTCCTACTAATAGACTAAACAACAACAAATGAACTAAGCTATCTCCCTCTTCATACCATTCTACTAAAACTGCTGACAATATCCCGATACATCTTTGTCCCTCCTAGATGTACTGAGTACTGAGAGTTGTGGGCCTCTGTCATAATCTCTTAATGGATAACTCCTCTCTGCACAAAAAGTCAACTCCAAAACCTGAGAGTCCCATCCTGATGAATATTCAACTCTGGTCTGCATCCTGTGTGAGGACCCTATATTTTTAAATCTTTAAAAGTTTTTATTTTATGTTTAAGTATAAGAATTTTGATTATTTTAGAAAAAATATAATTCTTTTATTTATTAAAGATATATAAATATTTGGTAATTAAAATATAAGTTACAAAAGTATTTTTCAGTATAAAAGTATTTTTTAAAGTATGATAAAATTTTCCTATAATTTATTCTTGTACAAATAATTTTTTTTAAAATTATTGTATATACTTATTTATATTAAAATAAAAGAAATAAATAATAAATAAATAAATAACTGTTAACTAAAATCAAACCTAAAAACCTACCCAAGCTTTCCAGGCCCGATCGACCTCCCCACATACCCACGATCCCCCATTTTCGATCGATACATACCTATATATATAAATACATGACTTTTAATCAAAACCCTAACCCTAACTAGAAACCACTTTCTTCAGAGCCGACCTTCCATTCTCACCAGCGATCCCCGACACCACCGCCGGAGCATGCCACCACCGCCGGCATTCGTGCGCGTGCAAGTGGGAACAACAGGTGCACGATTGTAGTCCTGAGCAGCCCACTTTGTGACGATGTTTCTCCTCCGTCGGTCAATCAAATTTTGAACTTTCTTCGTGGGTACGTCAACAATATAACCATCTATCAACCCTATCAATTATAAATTTTAATTCTGCTTTGAACCGCATATAAATTTAGTTAACAGTTGGACGAAAACTAATAAAAAATAGTACCTAAGAACTGTGTCAAACCCCCATGTTTTGAGCCTATTTTCTCCCATAATATTAATCATTTAAAAATTGGCTTGAACAGACTTTTAGACAACATAACCAAGTTTATAACCCTTATTTGATTTTATTTTTATTTGCTTCCAATTTTTTTTAAAATCGAGTTCCAAACCAAGAAAATTTTGTTTTCTAAAACCTAAAATTTCTCGATATGGGGTACATCATGCTAAATGAGGCAAAATCTTCGTATGCGAATCACACCGAAAGATGCGTATAGTAAACCCGAACGTGTGGGCATTTGCAGAACTTGATTTGGACGTGTACGCACGCTGAAATCAACGCATATCCGTAAAAAACCCCCCGTATCAACCTTTTTCGAATTTGTGTAATTACTTCGTGTGTGCTTATCATTTTGCAACAAAATTTGAGCCAACAGATTAGCAGTGTTATGCTGGTCCTATGACCCAAGATTGGTTCAATTCTGAGAATGTTGATGAAATGTTATTTTATGTACCCTACGGTCCCACTTGACCGGCGATTTCTTGACTAGCTTATCAAAATTCAGTTTTGGATATTCTGTTGAGTTTGTATCATTGTTCTAGACTGGTAGATAGTAAGTTTGCCGAATTTGGAGAACTTTGTCTCTGACACATTTTTCGGTCCGAAGTGAGTCACTTGTGGACCCCACTTTGACCTAAAACTTCCAATTTTGCCCATGTATCCAAATTGGACTTATGGGTAGCTATTTATTATATTCTGAAAATATTGGTGATATTTGTTTCAGCATCCGGAGATTTTTGTGCGGATTCTACCTCTTTGGGAGTAGTTGACGTATCGAACTCGCCACCAAGACTTTGCCATACCATCATCCAGAATCTAGGCAAGTATAACATGCCATAATGACTGTTTAATTATATTTTGTACAGAATATTACATTTATGTTTGTTATTTATTTAGTTATTTTCTATAAAACTATGGGTCAAAGATAGACTTGGGTGCAACGACGGATTACGTCATTTTTATTTTATTCATTATGCATATTGACCTAGAGTTATGTGACAATCCTATAATTATGAGATATTCTCATATCTCCTAGACCTTAATACCTATATTGTACATAAACAGATGTGTAATAAGCGTGAGAGGGCACCAACTATCATATTCGGGTCGCTCCCGATAGGTAATGGACATATGTCGGCCTAGTTATATTTAGTGTCTAGCTCCATTCATTGGACTTAGTAGTGAGAAATTGAACATGTTGTGTCAGGGATACGATCTGGATAGTCATTTGGGTGGGGAGGATACACACGAGTCGTTTGGGCTACTTTATACATTCCCTTTGTAACCCGCACGCTCCGCCGGAGATGTTATGCTTTGTAGGCCACTGATTCTCTGAGAGAATTACGCCAATCCTATTTTTAGCCAGACTGCCCATTCGTACAAAGGTTATCCTCAATTGCATTCATGTAGCTTGGTTCATTTACCCAGTACATATGTTTATATTCAGTTTATGATTGGCATTCTTTTATATATCTTGTTACGTCCCTCTGAGAACATGTTCCCTGGCCAATTTTTTAGCATAGACCAGAGTTTCTAATGGGTGTTGCTTTATTATGCGGGCATTGGTACCAGGTGCTTATATTATTTCTCCTAGAGTTATGGTTATTTATTCATATTATTGATTCATCTACTGATGTAGCCTATTTTTTATAGACTCATATTTCTTTCTCGAGTCTATTCGAGCTTGTGTGTTTTTGGGCGGCCAACTTTAGCACATGTAGCTCATTCTTGATGTTGTTATTCTTGTGGATTGAGATATAGTTCTATTTCTTAGTGATATTTAGAGTAATATAGCATGTGTATATGTTATGGTTTCCATATAATAGAGTTGCCATATACATATGGCTGGCATGTTTACGCATTTCTAGTCTTAAGTATTTTAGGACTGGACGTGACATATTTTTGTGGTGGCCCATGCAGGTCCTGATTATATCGTCTTGGTTACATTACTGTGCCGAACGAGCCTGTGCTAGGATATGTTTGTTAGGATCTCAATCCATAATTGCTTTTAACCTTCTATTGATTTCTATTATTGCCTTTGAACCTCAAAAATCGTATTCGATGATAATCTTCTTGAACTCTCTATCATTGATTCTCGTTCTTTTCTATTTCGAAAGGACCAACACTCGTGCTTGACTTTTAATTTTATAATTATTATAGAATTATTATAGAATAAGCTAGGTGGTAGAATAATTCATAGGAAGAGTTATCTAAGTTAGAAATGAGTTAGAAAGATGACTAGGCAGACCACTAGAATGAAAGAATCGTTCGGAGTATATATGAGAATTTGCCTTAACAGAGAATTTTCCCTTATCAATAGATAATAGACTACCATGACATAAAATAGTTATAGTTGGGTTATAGGCTTTATCATTCATAAATATTGGTCAGGATAGATATAGAAATTCCATAATGACTGAGACGACTATGGTTACTATTTGAGAGAATACCATTTGAACCTTAGAATTAGTTGTAGCTCCTTAAATAAAAATAGGACCAACCATATGGAAGACTCTAGGAGATATGATTAGACCTTATTATGAATAAAATAGTTAGATAATCCTTGTATCAAGATTAGACCCAAACTCGTATAAAAATCTTATCATCTCATTATGTTCAAAAAATTTCCACTCAAGGAGATAACCATGACATCATGGTTGTGTAATAGGGTAGTAGCCTAGCCTGAGGGTTCTTGTGAGGAATATAGGTATTATATAGCAAATACTAGACAAAAAATAGTACAGAGAGATAGGCAATAGAATGGGGTAAGTTATACGAGAACGGGTAGTCATTTTGATTGAAGATTAGACCTGTATTGAAATGACCAATCCCAATCGTGATTTGAAGAGTGTCCTTAGCGAATAGTATGCCATGAGTGATAGACCTAAGTACCTTCTTAGTTTAGCCTTGAACCTAACCTACTAAGTTAGGAATATGTGAGGTAGATGAAGTTGTAAGGATCGTATACTGCTTACCTATAACTTGAAGTAGGTTGCCAATAGTAAGAGTGAGGTTATATATAATATAACTTATATGAATATAGTATTGAGTTTAAAAATTAGTAATATTACTCCCTCGACTATATTTTTATCTTTCTTATAAATAAATTCTTATCTTGTTTTGTATATATAGCCTCGTGCTTTTGCAACAATGATCCTTCTAATTATAACAATTAAGTAGATCCATCTTTCCTTCCTGGTCGTGCCCTAGTAGCAAATCAATCTTTTGGTTAGTACCCTCTTAATGGTGTTAATATCCATCTCACCGTAAGTATCACTTCTTTTCTATTTCTAATTTCCTGATCTAGCTACTATGACTTGTTTCTCCAAATACTTGTCTAATCCTACCTTATTCAACCCTGTGACCATACTTCCTAGACTTACCATAAATTTCTCTTTTCTTGGTATGTAGATTCCTTTCTTTGTAATTCCCTCGATTCTTTCCTTCGTCATCAATGTCATGCGATGATCAAAGCCTCTGTAGCACCTTGCCCTAGTTATACCCGACCAAGTCCTTCCTTCTATTTTGTTGAAGATATAAACTATATCAACAATTTTATTTTGGTAGCAATTTCCCTTATAGAGTTGTTGACCAATAGCACCTTGATAGCATCTAGGTTCCCTTAGAGAATTTTTTATTAAATTCGATAAACCCTAGAATTCTTGTATTCTTATTAGGAAATAGGCTCTCCCAAAAATCTTTTTAGCAGGACCATGACTTTAGTTTTGATACCAACTTAATTTTTATAAGTTGGGTAGAGGGTAAGCCCCCGGTTTTAGTATAGGGTTATTTTGGAATTTCATGATAAATTTGAATTTATTTGGTAGTAATTAGGTTTAATCTCAAACGGATTAAATTACCTCTTTAACTTCTGTATCCTGGGTACCCTTGTTGTGGCTCTAATATTTTGAGCGCAACACTATTCTTTCCTTTCCAGCAACTTTTACCCTTATGATCTTGTCTAGCCACTATACACTCATGACATTACTATCACTCACAAACTAGTATTTCCATGTTTCATATTAGACGTACAATATTCACGACGCATTTGTGCACACAAATGACATATAGATATAATTTTCTAGTTGTGGATAATTTTAATACGCAGTACTGACTCAATTTTTTTTGATAACTTTGACATTCATGAGCCTAACTGGACCTACCTCACTCATGACACAGCTGTTACTCCAAAATATACTCTTCTATGCTCCATATAGACCCTACAACATTCACGATATATGTCCTAAAAAAACCATCCTAAAATATCCAACTCCGTTACAATTGAATTAGATTGTACACAGGCAAACCCAAATATCCCAACCACTGATATACCCGTAGCCCACTCGAGCCGAACTATGTCCATGACACTTGGGTTGCATTAAATAGAGCCCCCTTGTACTATCTACATAATATTAATCTCCTTGACCAATTATATTATCTTTTGACACTTATTGTTAAACCATTCGTTGGCATCCATGATATGTGACGAACGTATTCCTCTGTACCCTCTCATCATAGTTGTATTTGACTAAGATATTTTTTATTGTCTTGTAAACTCATGACCAAATTAGGAGCAATGAAAACTGGTAAACTTTCTTTATAGAGTTGTTGACCCAATAACATTATGGTAGTACCAAGATTTTCTCTGATAGCCTGTGACTACTGTCATAAAAGCCTCATCATCTTGTATCCTTTCTTGAAGTTAAACTTTCTAAAATCCTTATAAATATGATAATGCTAGAGTTCCTACTACCAACTTAATTCTTATTAGTTGGGTAGTGCCTTGAACTAAGTGTATTCTTACTCTTAGAACATGACGGCAAACTAGGATCCCATTGATAATTGTTTCCCCCATCTATAGAGAATCCATATATAACCTTCCATATTTAAAATTCTTTTCTACCGCTTTTATTTAGATTATGTCCTATCTTTAAACATCCAGGAACCAGATACAACGAGTCATAGTTAACTTTCGTCCAAAAATGAATTCCCTTACTCTTTTTCTACCATGCTTATCATTTTTTAATTTCGAGGACAAAATTTTTATAAGTTGGGTACATTGTGAGGACCTTTTTATAAGTTGGGTACATTGTGAGGACCCTAAATTTTTAATCTTTAAAAGTTTTTATTTTATTTTTAAGTATAAGAATTTTGACTATTTTAGAAAAATATAATTCTTTAATTTATTAAAGTTATATAAATATTTGGTTATATTTGGTAAATAAAATATAAGTCACAAAAATATTTTTGAGTGTAAAAGTATTTTTTAAAGTATGATAAAAATTTCCTAGAATTTATTCATGTACAAATATATTTTAAAGAAAATTTACTGTATACACTTAGTTATATTAAAAGAAAAGAAATAAATAATAAATAAATAAATAACTATTAACTTAAATCAAACCTAAAAACCTACCCAGGCTTCCCAGGCCCAATCGGCCTCCCCCCATACCCACGATTCCCCCTTTTCGACCGATACATACCTATATATATAAATACATGAGTTTTAATCGAAACCCTAACCCTAACTAGAAACTCCTCTCCTCAGCGCCGATCTTCCCTCCTCACCGGCGACCCTCGATACTGCCTCTGGTGCATGCCGCCCTCGCCCGCAGTCGTGCGCCCGCAAGTGGCAACAACATGCGCACGATCGTGGCCCTGAACTGCCCACTTTGCAACGATGTTTCTCCTCCGTTGGCCAATCAAATTCTGAACTTTCTTCGCAGGTATATCCATAATATAACCATCTATCAACCCTGTAAATTATAAATTTTAATTCTGATTTGAACCGTGTGTAAATCGAGTCAAAAGTTGGATAAAAATTGGTGGAAAATAGTACCTAAGAATTGTCTCAAACCCCCATGTTTAAAGCCTATTTTCTCCCAGAATGTTAATCCTTTTAAAAATTGGCTTGAACAAACTTTTAGACAATATAACCAACCCTTATTTTTGCCTCCAATTTATGTAAAATCGAGTTCCAAAACTAAGAAAAACTTATTTTTCAAAACCTAAAGTTTTTTGATACGGGATACGTCACGCTAAATGAGGCAACATCTTCATGTGTGGATTGCACCAAAAGGAGCGTATAGTAAACATGGACATGTGGGCTTTTGCAGAACTTGATTTGGACGTGTGCGCACGCCAAAATCAACGCATATCCGTCAAAAAATCCCGTATTGACCTTTTCTGAATTTATGTAATTACTTCATGTGTGCTTGTCATTTCTTAACGAAATTTGAGCTATCGTATTAGCAGTGTTACGCTGGACCTGTGACCCAAGTTTGGTTCAATTTTTAGAACGTTGATAAAATGCCATTTCATGTACCCCAACGGTCCAACTTAATAGGCAATTTCTTGACTGGCTTATCAAAATCCAGTTTTGGATATTCTGTTGAGTTCGTATTATTGTTCTATACTCGTAGACAGTAATTTTGCCAAATTTGGAGAACTTTGTCTCTGATATATTTTTTTGTCCGAAGTGGGTCACTCTTGGACCCCACTTTGACCCAAAACTGCCAATGTTGCCCCTGTATCCAAATTGGACTTATGGGTAGTCAATCTTTGATATTTATTATATTCAAGAAATATTGGTGATATATTTTGAGCATCTGGAGATGTTCGTACAAATTCTACCTATTTGGGATCAGTGGACGTATCGAGCTTGCTACTTGGACTTTGCCATACCATTATCCTGAATGTAGGAAAGTATATCTTGCCATGATGATTATTTATTTACATTTTGTATAGAATATTACATTTATTTTACTTATTTATTTAGTTATTTTCTATAAAATTGTGGGTCAAAGATAGACTTGGGTGCAACGACGGATTGCGTCCGCTTTATTTTATTCATTATGCATATTGACCTAAAGTTATGTTACCATCCTATAATTGTGAGGTATTCTCATATCTCCTAGACCTTGACACATAACATACACAAATATGTGATATGCGTGAGAGGGCAAGAACCATCATATTCATGTCGCTCCAGATACGTAATGGACGTATGTCGGCCTAGTCATATTTACTATCTAGGTGCATTCATTAGACATAGTTGTGAGAAAATGAACAAGTCGGGTCAGGGATATGATTCGGACAGTTGTTTGGGTGTGAAGGATACAAATGAGTCGTTTGGGCTACTTTATACATTTCCTTTGTAACACACACGCTCCGCTGGAGATGCGTGGTGAGATGACCCTTATATTATTTACAAGCGGTCTCTGACGATCGAAAGACGTTATATTTTGTAGGCTACTGATTCTCTGAGAGAATTATGCCAATCCCATTTTTAGCCAGACAACCATTCGTACAAAGGTTATCCTCAATTGCATTCACGTAGCTTGGTTAGTTTCCCAGTACATATGTTTGTATTCAGTTTATGATTGTCATGCTTTTATGTATCTTGCTATGTCCCTCTGAGGATCAGGTTCCTTGCCAGTTTTGCAGTATAGACGGTTGTGGAGCCTGCCTGGAGTTGCTGATGGGTATTGCTTTATTATGCGGGCATTGGTACCAGGTACTTATATTATTTCTACTAGAGTTATGGTTATTTATTTCTATTATTGATTCATCTGCTGATGTAGCCTAGTTTTTATAGACACATATTTCTTTCTCGAGTCAATTCGAGCTTGTTTGTTTCTGAACGGCCGACTTTAGCACATGTAGCTCATTCTTGATATTATGTGTTCTTGTGTATTGAGATATAATTCTATTTCATAGAGATATTTAGAGTAATACAGGGTACACATGTGTTATGGTTTCCACATATTGGAGTTGCCATATACATACGTCTGGCATATTTATGTATTCCTAATGCTACATACATATTTTGGGACTGGGCTTGACATCCTGACTCACACTCTTCTCTGAGCTGTCGAAGTTAGACATCTCCAGTCTGCTTTTCTCTGATCCTCTCAAATATAGAAGACTAAACCTGCAAACTCGCCTTAAAACTGATATCACCAGGTAATACTACCTCGATACCTATCTCCTACAGATCCTCTAAAATGTGACACTGCTCTGTCAAGAAGTAAGCTCCTCCTCTCCTGCTCAAGGCGTTTGCCAAGACATTGGCCTTTCTTGGAAGATACTAAAGGTCAAGATCATAAATCGATAATAAATTGAGCCACCTCCTCTGACACATGTTGAGTTTCTTCTGTGTTAATACATATCTCAAGTTCTTATGGTCTGTGAAGATCTTTATGAGATCACCATATAGGTAATGCCTCCAAATCTTAAGTAAAAATACTACTACTGTCAACTCAAGATAATGCGTCAGATAATACTTCTTATGGTCTCGAAGCTGCTGAGACGCATAAGCTATCACTCTGCCATATTGCATAAGGACACACCCTAATCATAATATACTGAGAACCCACCTAGTCCCACTGGAAGTATCAGAATAGGAGCCAAAATTAAACTCCGCTTGAGCTTCTCGAAAGAAGTCTGACAAGCATCTGACCACTTAAAGCGCACATCCTTACAGGTCAGTCATGTCAAGGGTGTGGAGATCCTCACAAAGTCTGCCACACACCGCCTGTAGTAACCTACTAGATCGAGGAAACTGCGTACATCTGAAGATGTACGGGGTACTGGCCAAAACTCAATAGCCTCCACCTTCTTCGGATCCACCTCGAATCCTCCGCCAGAAATGATATGTCCTAATAATGAGACACGATCCAGCCAGAACTTACTCTTGCTAAAATTCTTGTACTTCTGTTGCTCTCGAAGAATCTAAAGAACTACGTGAAGATACTACTCATGCTCTTCCTCACTCCGACTATAGACCAAGATATCATTAATAAACACTATCACAAACTGGTCAAAGTAAGGCATGAAGAAGTTATTCATGAGAGACATGAATATAGATGGTGCATTGGTCACTCCAAATGGCATAACTAGGAATTCTCAATGACTATATCTAGATTTGAATGCCGTCTTGGGTATGTGCAGCTATCTGACTCTGATCTGATGATTCCCATACCCCAAATTGATCTTAGAAAATATAGTCGTCCCACTGAGCTGATCAAAAAAGTCATCTATCCTGGACAAGGAATACTTGTTCATAATGGTTGTCGCATTTAGTATTCCATAATCAATAACTAAACGCGATAAACCATCCTTCTTTTTAACAAGAAATAATGGGGCTCCCAAGGCTATGCACTAGGTCTAATTAATCATTTGGCTCTCAACTCCTCAATCATCCGGTAAAAGATCTCCAACTCTGATGGTTACATCTTATAAACCATCTCCGATACTTGCTCTGCTCCCGAGATCAAATCAATTTAGACCTCCACGTCTCTAACTGGTGGTACACTTGGTAACTCATCGAGAAATACGCCAGAAAACTCATTAATTACCTTGGAAAACTGTACCTCCTCAGCCTCTGCCATCATCAATGTAACCTCTGGTGACTCTACTGCACCTCTCAAGGATGAGAACTCCTCCCCACCAGGTACACAAAATATAACCTTTGAATATACTTTGAATAAACACATAGGTAAACTAACCAGCTATATGAATATACTTTGAAGACAACTTTATGGCGTATGGGTAGGAAAAGCACTGTGTTTGGCATTCAGTTGCAAACATGATGCTAGAATATATACTCACATACCTTTCGGTCATTCCTAGAGTAGAGCTAGTGATCACTGCCAGATATAACCACTAGTATATAAGCCTATAACCGGGTAACTATGAAATCAAAATCATAAACTCCGTATTTTCCTCCGAAGACTCGGTAGACCAATTTGGCTATCCCATTTGTCTACTAATGGTCTTTCCCACCCAATTCTATTGTACCAGTCATGACTACGATAGGTACATCTCATATCTTCAATGCCAGGTTACTAATAAACTAGACTCCTTTAACTACATTATATACCATTAGATGTGCAACTCACATTGGTAGCTAGTCTAGTGTGAAGCCTATGCCGCACCATCCTCTCAATCTCACTCTTAGCGTCAAGGTCCTAGGAGATATAAGAATACCTCCATAACATTCCGGTATGTCTACTAGTGACTAGGTTAATCACTAAACCAAATATCGATCCCTTCGTCGATATTACCCGAGGCAATATCAAACGTACACACAATACTATATTCAGAGAAGAAGCATATGAACATTATGAACGAGTTTAATTAAACATTAAAACAAGGCAAAGTATACTTGCCTGGAACTCCGAAATAGTAAATATGCGATCCCGGTCCTCTCTGAAGTTGAACACTCCAGAATGCCTATATTATATGTAATAATATCAATAATTATTCAAGAGTTATTACATATACACAACATTAATAACCATATCACTGAAGCTATAATATGTCATTAAGGCTTTAGTATAAATAAGAGAACTAGTTATAGGACACAAGCCAAATTGATTACCCTAGAGGTTTATCCAAACCCTACTTAACTTGGTTCCTATTTTACTATTTGACACATGTTTCTAAAGTTAATCATATAAAGTTTTAGTCTCAAGCAATGATCATTAAGGCTTGAAAATGGTATTATACTAGCAAATGTCCAATAAGTTGTACTAACTTCTAGGTTGAAGTCCTAGGTCACCATATTACCAACTAAGGTTATAAAAAACTATTTGAATCATTTCTAAACCTTCCTAACACATGGGTATATATCACAAATAAGGTTAACTAAGATTGTTCCTATAACTAGTCAAGTTTGACTACAAGTACACCAGTGATTGGCAACATCTATAACTTATCAGTTTGGATAGTGCCAACCCCAAATGATTATTCCTATAGTTTTCTAACTTTTCATAACTCATTCTAATATTTCTTAGTATATCATCTATAAGTCTATTTAAGAATATAATAAGCTTCTAAAGTCTAATATACCCAAACTATGGTTTTTAGTCTCTAACTAATATGTCGCATATTCTGAAATTAAAGCTATCAAAATCTATTGTTAGATAACAATTAACATGCAAATATATATTTTTTCAGCACCTAATAGGGTGTATAAAACTTGGTTCAAAGTTGATTTTATTCTGAGAAAATTTTCGCACATAAAATCATAATATTTTTTATGAAATGACAAAAAATTTTAATTCTGGAATTTTCAAAACTATGCCAAGAAAACATATTTTAACCCAACTTTCATATTGAATTAACATAAATTAATTATATAGAATGATAGGGGGTTAAGTTAAGGTTATTATTGTGAAGGTTTTGGTCAAGAATAATAAAAATTTACACATGAAATATTGTGCACAAGACGATGTCCCAGTTCTGGAGTTTAATTAAAATGAGGCAAAATGCAAGGTTTTCACCTAGGTAAACGTATTTATAACATGCAATAATTATAGGATATTTTAGGAGGCTAACATGTGTAAATATTTCTGAATGTTTCATGCAAAAACTATGAGTCTAACATTTGTAAATAAGGGTGCGAACATAAGTGGACAGAACTAAAATTATGAACAAAAATCGTGTTCATCATCATTTAAATTGGTTTTTCTAAGTTTTAATGATGGTTTCTACCTAGATGATCGATGTATCTAGTTGTATCATATGTTAGGAATCATAAATTGATAATACAAATATGTTACTTACCCGTTTTTGGATTCGTTGTACAGTCGCGACACCAACTGTTTAGCATGGACACTTTCTCGGAGAACGTCTCTACAAAAGAAAATATTTATAGAAAATATGTAAAATCATATACGTATATAAAGGAAATTGACATATTCATGCAACAACAAATTTTTAGAAGTGTTTATCTAACGGTTAGGTGTGTACACCTCGTTCTTTGCACGACTTGTCTGGATTGCACCTATTCTAGATACTTCGTCGTACGTCAGCGATTAGCGGGCCTAAAACAAGAAGAAAAATATGGTAGGATAGCCAAGAGATAGAGAATGAGGTTTATGAAATATTTGAAGGGATTACCCACTGTTTTGAGGGTGCAATGCACTGTGGAACTCGATCAATTTTAGCAGCCCTTCACAGAATGTCCTGATGTTCTTGTTGTGTTGGGAGAGCATTTGGGTGCTGAATACTGAATGGAATAATTGAAAATAATGTGTGGGGCTGTATGGGATTGAGGTAGTAGGGTTGTGAAATTGTTTTAGGAGATTTGGAGTAGTAGGAAGGTGGTTTCTCCAACTTACAAGGGGAGTTGGCGAGATATAATAGGAAGCCAGATCTTGGCTGACTTGTTGGCTGTGCACACACCAATGTGTGTATGGTTTGGGTCTAGTAAGGACTTGTTTTCGGTCCCTAGACACTTGGATAGGGTTAGACCAAGTTTGTCTTTGTTGGGAGTTTTGGTTGGGTTAAACTAACCTAGACTAGCTACTAGTCTAAGCTAACCTTTGCTGAATATATACTTGTCTAAGTGCACCTATTCCCCTACCAAATACATGTTACACATTATTTTATATAAACATATTAACCCTTAATTGTAGTAATGCATATATTTATATTTATTTATATATAAACACACTAAAACATATATATAATCATGATGAAAGAATTCTAGATAAAACTTAAACTAGCTACACGATCATGCAACATACCACATTCCAAACTAATAACAAAAAAATTATTTCTAAAACAAATATCTAATTTTTTGGAATAAGGGTTTATAATCTACCAAATTTATAAGAATTTTATCCTCAAAATCAAAATAAGCATAGAGGAAAGAATAAGAGAATTCACTTAGGAAGAACGATAATTACGACATGTAGTATAGAGTTCCCGATGTTAAAGATAGAGCACGATCTAAAATTTAAAGTGTTGGAAAAGATATTACGTATTCAGGGTCATACCATGATTCTCGAAAGATTGGGAGACTGCTACTAAAGGGATCCTAATTTGACGTCGTAGTCTAATAACAAGGGTACTTAGTCTAAGGAGCTACCCAACTTATAGGAATTAAGGTGGCAGTGATAATCTAGTCATGATCATATTTGCAAGGCTTCTAAAAAAAATTCTATTTTCAGGAAAATATATGAGAATATTCGGTACTTCTGACTGTAATCACAAACCTTCAAAGGATATGTAGGTTCTAACATAGGGTATTTGTGTCAATAACTCTATAAGAGTAATTATTACCAATTCAACGCTACTCCTATATAGGTCATGTCTTTAATAAAACAATATTATTGACTTTGTCGAATACAACTATGATGAGATGTACATAGGAATACGATCATTGCATAGCATGGATGACAAAAATATTAGATCGAGAGAATCATGATAATAAGAGTTTGCAGACCAAGATAAAGAAGATTAATGGTAAGTTCAAAAATAATTTCCATTGGATTGGATTTGAAGATAAAGTACGATTAACTAGGCATATACAAAATTAAGTTATAGTGACTAGGTCAAGAAAATGGTAATAGAAGAAGAACATATACCTACGTTGATAGGGACATTTAACACAAGGGGAGGTTTCAATCAATGAGTTGGCTTTCAAATTTAAGGCACGATTAGGGAAAGAAAAAGTACTCTACCACACCAACTAATTAAAATAATTTGTCATAACTATATCATAAGGTTGTAATTACAAAATAAGATAAGTAATAACAATATAAAGGATAGAAGTACAGTCAATTACGAATTACACATCAGATAACCAGAATAATCCTAAATTTCAGATGATCAAACAGATTAAAGGAGTTGCACTCCTACCCAAACTAGCATATAGTCTAACTATCCTTATTTCCTAGGATAACATCTAATTAAAAAAAGAAAATGGTACTAACCAACTCAAGCCAGAACCTATCTTATATCACTTATGATTCCTATACCTTAACTCCAACTAGTTCACTCGCTCCTGGGGCCTAATTTCTTCAAGTGTCGTTCCAGCCATGTAGTGTTATATTATTACAAATATAAATTACTAATGTTTTCATCCTTCTAAAGTTTCCAACCAACCTTGGTTCTTGTAAATTTTTAGCATAGTCTTTAACTTCTTGCATTTCTCTTATTTATAAGTAACTTTATCACCAACAGTTTTCCTTCTTCGTTCGCAGCTCAATTTTTAGGTACACTTTTAACGATTTATTTCAGAATACCCACTTTCATTTTTATCCTCCTATTACAACCTCAAAAAAAATTTCTTCTCACAGGCCCTTCTACTACTTGATTGGTTCCTAAAAATCTTCAATCAAAATCGTAATCATGGATCTTTAATAATCTATGGTACTACCAACTTATTCTTGAATTGCCACGACTTATATAAATGTCGATTCCTAGCATTCTTATCTTCATCAAAAAATTGTATTAACTATTTTTCCCAAGCTAACCTTCTCATTCTTTCTTCGAGTCTCAAACTCTAAGGTAAAATCTACCGCTACCCAACATGCTTAAGTCAAGCACTCCCTGCATTCCTGATTATATCATCATAGATAGTCTCTGATATTGTCTCAATTTATCTTATGATACTTCTCAATTTCCAGCTTTCTCAAATATAATTTATCTGCTATTTTATCATTGTCCCTCTTCGATTATTCTCCTTAAGCATAGTACTCCTACAATTATTCCTTCCTCTAAATAGCCATTATGTGTACTTTAATTTAATAGTACTACTCTGACTAAAATCTTTTTGAGATTCCTAGCCAACCTGTATCGGTCAATGTCTTAACATACTATAAGTATTAGTCTACTTAAGGTAAGACATTTGGCTCTAATCTCAAGTCCATATTGATGACTTCTCGCATTATCATGGAAAAATAAATTCAATTCTTAAACTCTATACTACACTATACTCTTATAAGTTATACCACAAATCTCCTTAACAGTACAACTAATAATTTACCCATTCTCTACCCATAAGCCAACTATAAAATTCTTATAACTTTATCTAACTATTCTTATACCTAACTTATCAAATAAGGGTCAAAGCAAAGTGAGCAGATACCTAAATCTAATGCACCTAACAAATATGTTGATAATAAACAACCTCAAATTGGTTTAATCGAGCATTCAAATTCTAGTCTAGTATATTTGAGAAAGATATGTCTCGATCAAATTTAAACTCGTTAACTCTTTCAAATATTCTATTGCATTTTTTTCCACCTTTGCCTATCCTCCTCTTTTGTGACATCTCATCCTTTTTATACTTAAGACCTATCCCTCAAGTGAAAGTTCTTTCAATAAGGCTATTACCCTATTCCATAGTCCATTCCTAACTTAAGTATGGTGTCATGACTTTATCCTCCATGTGAGGGAGTATTCTCTTAAAATTGATTTAAAATTGATACGATTGTAAAATTTCTATAAGAATTTATATACAATAATAAATACCTAAATACCTATCAAATTATTCTACTGATAATGAGGCTCTCTAGTCCTGCTTATTAAGTCTTCCATTTAGCTGGTCCTATCTTGGTTTGAGAGCTACGACTATTCCCAAAGTTTAGATGTATATATCCTTTTATCATATATGTAGTCATTTCGGATATCAAGAAAGCTATCTTGCCTTCTAACCAAACTTCACTAATGTGTAACTTCTAAGCCAACTTTATATGCTCAAGTAAAACTAGGAGTTGGATCCATTGATTAAAGAGAATTTTCTATTAGGGCTAAACCTTATATACTAATCTAAACTTGTCATCATGTTCTAATATTTTGTCTAATATAGGTGTACATTCTAACCATTACTAACTTAGATAATCACTTCATAAATATACTATCAACCTTGCTTCTATGCTACAATAAAATATTATCAAGAAGAATATTCGAGCATGAGTGTTCATCATAAGTGCTACTCATATCGGTAGCTAGTCGAGTGTGAAGCCCATGCCCTACCATGCTCTCAATCTTACTCTCAGTGCCATGAAATGATACGTGTCAAGGTCCTGGGAGATATAAGAATACCTCCACAATATTTTAGTAAGTCTACTAGTGACTAGGTCAATCACTAAACACAATATCGATGTATTCGTCGACTGCACCCAATGTATTCTCAGACGCACACACAATACTATATTCAGATAAAAAGCATTCAAACATTATTAAAGAGATTAAATAGTAAAATAAGGCAATGTATAGAAAAGCTACGATCTCGGTCCCGTCTCTGAAGTTGAAAAGTTTGAAATGCCTGTATTATATGTAATAATATCAATAATTATTCTAGAGTTGTTACATATATACAACATTAATAACCATACGCACTTAAGCTAGAATATGTCATTAAGGCTTTAGTATAAGTAGAAGAACTTTGTGGCGTATGGGTTGGAAAAGCATTATGTCTGGTATTTAGATGCAAACATGATGCAAGAATATATACTAGCATACTTCCCGGTCATTCCAAGATTATAGCTAATGACCACTGTCGGATATAACCACTTGTATATAAGCCCATAACCGTGTAACTATGAAATCAAAATCATAAACTTCGTAGTATCCTCCGAAGACTACGTCAGACTAATTTGGCTATCCCATACATCTACTAATTGTCTTTTCCACCCTATGCTAATGTACCAGTCGTGACTACGACAGGGGCATCTCATATCTACAATGCCAGGTCACTAATAAACTAGAATCCCTTAACTACATTCTATACCATCACATGTGCTACTCACATCGGTAGCTAGTCGAGTGTGAAGCCCATGCCTACCTAGCTCTCAATCTCACTCTTAGTGCCGTAAAATGATACGCGTCAAGGTCCTAGGAGATACAAGAATACCACCATAATATTTTGGTAAGTCTACTAATGACTAAGTCAATCACTAAACCCAATATCGAAGCCTTCCTAGACTGTACCCGAGGCATTCTTAAATGCACACATAATACTATATTCAGAGAAGAAGCATATGAACATTATTAAATAGTTTAATTAAACAGTAAAACAAGGCAAAGTATACTTATCTGGAACTCCAAAATAGTAAAACTGCGATCTCGGTCCCGTCTCTAAAGTCGAACAGTCTGGAATGCCTATATTATATGTAATAATATCAATAATTATTCAAGAGTTGTTACATATATACAACATTAATAACCATACGCACTTAAGCTAGAATATGTCATTAAGGCTTTAGTATAAGTAGAAGAACTTTGTGGCGTATGGGTTGGAATAGCATTATGTCTGGTATTTAGATGCAAACATGATGCAAGAATATATACTAGCATACTTCCCGGTCATTCCAAGATTATAGCTAATGACCACTGTCGGATATAACCACTTGTATATAAGCCCATAACCGTGTAACTATGAAATCAAAATCATAAACTTCGTAGTATCCTCCGAAGACTACGTCAGACCAATTTGGCTATCCCATACATCTACTAATTGTCTTTTCCACCATATGCCAATGTATCAGTCGTGACTAAGACAGGGACATCTCATATCTACAATGCCAGGTCACTAATAAACTAGAATCCCTTAACTACATTATATACCATCACATGTGCTACTCACATCGGTAGCTAGTCGAGTGTGAAGCCCATGCCTACCTAGCTCTCAATCTCACTCTTAGTGCCGTAAAATGATACGCGTCAAGGTCCTAGGAGATATAAGAATACCACCATAATATTTTGGTAAGTCTACTAATGACTAGGTCAATCACTAAACCAATATCGAAGCCTTCCTAGACTGTACCCGAGGCATTCTCAAATGCACACATAATACTATATTCAGAGAAGAAGCATATGAACATTATTAAGTAGTTTAATTAAACAGTAAAACAAGGCAAAGTATACTTATCTGGAACTCCAAAATAGTAAAACTGCGATCTCGGTCCCGTCTCTAAAGCCGAACAGTCTGGAATGCCTATATTATATGTAATAATATCAGCAATTATTCTAGAGTTTTTACATATACAAAACATTAATAACCATATACACTTAAGCTATAATATGTCAATAAGGTTTTAGTATAAATAAGAGAACTAGTTCTAGGACACAAGCCAAATTGATTACCCTATAGGTTTATCCAAACACTACTAAACTTGGTTCCTATTCTACTACGTGAAACATATTTCTAAAGTTAATCATACTAAGTTTTAGTATCAAGCAATGATCATTAAGGCTTGAAAATGGTATTATACTAGCAAATGCCCAATAATGTGTACTAATTTCTAGGTTGAAGTCCCGGATCACCAACTTACCAACTAAGGTTATAACAAACTGTTTGAATCATTTCTAAACCATCCTAACACATGGTTATATGTCACAAATAAGGTAAACTAGGATTGTTCCTTTAACTAGTCATGTTTGACTACAAGTACAATAGTGATTGCACTACTAAAAATTGCGGGATAAGCGACGTTTTTAGCGACGTCCAAATAAAACGTCGCTAAATTATAGGCATTTAGCGACGTCCATATAAAACATCGCAATACGTCGGTGGTAGCGACATGCGGCGACGTTTAGCAACAATAATTATTATAAATATATAATATTTCTCTAGGTAGTCGCTAAATGTTGCTAACTTTTTAGTTTTAGCGATGTTTAGCGATGTTTATGTATTTACGTCGCAGTATATTATTATATCCGTGACGTTTAGCGACGTATAGACCGGCGTTGCTAATTTATTTTATATAGGGTTTGATGAATTTCACTTCTCCCTATTTCCTTCGAAATCTCGAAAATTTTAAACACCCCCCCATACCGGCGCCCTACCTCGGTGACCCCCCTCCGGCCACATCCTTCCCCTTCCGGGGTGCTCCTTCCTCCGTCAGCTCCTCCTTCCTCCGGCTCCCCTCCCTCCTCCGGCGTCCTCCCCCCTACGGCGACTCCTCCTTCCTCTGACTACCCTCCTCCCTACGGCGTCCTTCCCACTCCGGTGGCTCCTCCTCCCTCCAGCATTCTCCTCTTTCCAGCTCCCCTCCTTCTCCCTCGGTGAGCTCCTCTCTCTGTCCCCTTTCTCTGTCTCTCTTTCTAATATGACACGATACAATCTGATACGACACGACATGACATACACTAACCCTAACCCTAACCATAACTTGGACACACACACACACGTACGCGGACACAGTAACACATTCGGACACTAATCCTAATACCAACATGAACACACGGATACACATAAACATAGACAAGACATGGCCTGCCACGGATACACGGACACAAATAAGACACAGACATAGACATGACATAGGATACGACATAGACACATACACTGGACTCCCATATATATGGCATTTAGGCCCATATGTCATAGAGGTATTTATAATAGGTGACCAAAAATGAATAAATTCTACTTTATTACCAGAGATTTAAACCAAGTAGAAAGAGTAGAACCTGCCCACATATTTTGAGCTCTATGCGACTGCGATACCATCCTATTTGTCACGATCAGCCAGCTTCATGCCTTCCTTGTGAACAACTGACATAAGTTTTCCTCTCTCCTGATCTCTCCTGCAATAAGCTAAGTAACCCTAGTCAAGTTGAGTGTAGAAGAAGAGAGAGTAGCTTGCTAGCTAAGTAACCCTGAAATGAGACTCCGCAGCTTCCACTAGGAAGCCGCCAGCATTCAATGGTTTCGTCCAAAAAATATGGAAGCAATAAATTACTATTTACCTAATCTACAGCTAGGAAAACATGAAAGTAAGGAAAGATAGACATCACTATTTTGACTTGTCCTTCACTTTATTTATCATATTTAAGGGTGCACTCCATTGGTGCACTCTATTATTTTAGACATAGACCCTAACCCTATCTCTCTTATAGTTACCTGTCAGAGTTTAGACACAACCTTGTGTATCTGTAGCATATATAATATGATGTAGATCTCGACTCAAGGAGAGTCGTATACAGGGACAGAGAAATAACTCTTCAAAGTCGAGATACGATATACGGTATTGGCTTCTTCTAGAACTCGTATCCAACTTGGACTGATGCTTCTTGCTGCACGAGCTATTGTATTGGCTACTGTAGACTGCTAATCCTACTGTTGAAGGCTCTGTAGTGCACTGGCTCTGCTGCTACTTACTGAGTTTACTTGCTGCTGTGCATCCTTCCTGCTGTGCACTACACAGTATTGCTGCACACTAATTCCTCACTATTGTACTATATAGTACAGCTAGCTGCTACTGCTATAACTATTGTATGCTTTTCCTTGTACTATGGTAGCACAGAGCTACACATTGCTCAGTTGTGCCCCCCCTTGCTGTGCTAGCACAGAGATGCACACCGCTCTCCCTTTAGTTGATCACTGCCAAATGATGCACACTGAAAATTGTGAACTGCTCTCCCTAGTGACCCGAGCTCACTCAATCACTCAAACAACCATACTTGAAGGTAGAAGTGAGTATCAGTGCATGTACTATATTTAACGATCAGTATATATGCTAGGACTAGGAGTATCAGTGCATGTACTATATTTAACAATGAGTATATACTTGAAGATAATTGTATATTCATTTTTGCTGCAGAAGTATCTAGAAATGGATATGAATTACTATCTGCGACATCATTCGTGGATCTACAACCGTCATCCTGATGACATGTACGGTGTGCGGGATAAATTCATTGAGGGTGTACAGTAGTTTTTACAGTTTGCTAAGGCGTTCAATCAGTAAACGGACGGTACCAAAATTAATTATCCGTGTGTGAGATATCGCAACTTAAAATATCATCCAGAAGTGGAAGTCACATATTATTTGTACTCGAAGGATTTTACGTCGAATTACTATCAGTGGACCATGCACAGAGAACTTGTATATTTAGCATCGTAGTCGGAGCCTTATGTGGAGATGTAAATGGATGTCCACGATCACGCTGCTTACAACGACTGGTGGGTGAACATGGTTTTTGATATGGCAGGGCCTAGTTTCGATCCGGACAATCATGATGCAGCTGAGGAGGCACCGAATACCGATGTTACAATGTTTATGGAGTTGCTGGACAATGCAAGGGCTCTATTATATCCTGGTTGTGAAGATTATTTACCGTTAGAGGTTGTTACAAGATTGTTGAGCATCAAGTCCAATTTTAACATGTCGCAAGAATGTTATAACCGACTGATGGATTTGTTTATAGTGATCTTACCAGAGGATGCAAAGTTGCCTAAAGACTTCTACCGATCTAAGAGGATGGTGAGATCGCTCTACATGGGATATGAAAAAATCGATGTATATCACAATAGGTGCATGTTGTACTACAAAGATGGCAATGATGAAGCTGCGTTGTCACGCCCAGTCCCAAAATACACGGGACCAGTCTACGTGGCAATAGGAAGCTAATACGTCTCCCAGGGATGACCCAATTTAATGGATCCTACGAAGCGTACTCCGCTGTCCTAAAATACTAACAAGTCCAATACTAACATTAAAATAGGTAATCTAATCTCATCCACAATATAAACAAGAAATACTAAAATAAATACGGGAAAATAAATGCCAGTCTAAAATGTCATAGTACAATCCAAAATATCTGGTAGGAACAAACCCACTACTATGATAAAATAAAAGTACTGAAAGACAGATAAAAGAGTAATAAATAGGGCATCTACTGACTAGATAAGGATGCTCTAATCCTATGCGGAAGGCTTACCAATGATCAAGGAAACTCTGACGGTAGCACCTCTAGCTCCTCCTCGGATGCGTACCTCGTCTTTGGTCCTGGTTACACAGTAGGATAATATGTCTAGTCCAAATCTGGAAGGGAACCAGGTCCGCAGAGGGACGTAACAAGATACAAAAATATATGCCATATATAAATACTGAATAAAATAAAGGGTTGTGCTAACCATTTATGTGAATACAATATGATGACAACTTTGATACGTATGGTTAGGTGTGGGCATAGCGTCCAATTCTCCGAAGAGCATGGTATCTGTACATGTAACGTCCATTATTTCGAAGAATGAGGTATCTACAAATATATACGTCCGTATCGCTCCGAAGAACATGGTATCTGTATAAAGAAAGTCATTGGATCCGTGGCTCCTTCGGATACTATGAATTCCAATGTGTGTATCCCATACGCCTACAAGTTATCCTCCTCGTCTAATACAAATATACAAGTCGAGTATACGACATGCATACCACGTAACAATATGCCAAGTCTCAACTAATAAGATAACATTGATTACGTACTAAACCGTGATGCGTGTCACACGTATCGATAGCTAGTCGGGTACGCGAACCCGCATCCCAACATGAGTTTGTCACCGTGATGCGTGTATAAGTGTTGGGGTCTAGGAAGATATCAGAATATCCTCACAATGGTGGGTTAGTCTGCTAGTGACTAGGTCAAGTACACTACTCATCGACGTATTGGTCGACTACACCCGAGTCAATCTCAGACACGCACAATTATATGAAATAAAGCAACAAGATATCATATAACATTTACATAATTTAAATTAAACAGTAAATATGGCAAGGTATACTTGCCTGGGTCCTCAAGCTGGGAGTACCAATAACTTACTCCTGAAGTCTCTCCTGAATGGTCCAGCGACCCTATACATATAGTATAATATGGAATTTCGATTATCAGTCACTAAAGTAATACGCACAGAAAAACTATGCTGCTCTTAGGCACTGACGTAAGGGGTCACACTAGTCAACTAACAGAGTCGCATGTACACACGGATAAGACGTACACGTGTCATGTCCTCAGTTACCATGTACCTCAAGGCAACAATTGACCAAAGTCAACTAATTATGTTTTGTACAGAAATACCTGTCCTAATTATCATGTTTAGGAGCACTTGGTCAATGTTTAGGTTTTTAGGTAATTCACAGTATTCTTATTAACATGTTATTTATTATTTGAGTAATTACTAATCATTAATTACTAATCTAAATAAACACATACACACAAATATTTCACTTAGGATTATACATTACCCGTGTCAATTAAATGACACATCGACGTCTCGACTCATGAAGAAAAAGAGTAAAATAAACGTGTACCTATTCGTGGCTGAGCGGGGGCTAGTCTGTGCTCATCGATGACCTGTTCTCCGACATGGGGTAGAGCTCCGGCATTGCACGGGGAAGCAGCACTGACAACAGTTGCAGCGGCAGGCGACGGCGTCTATGAAGATGTGGCATACTGCGGGCGGTGGGGACGACGGTCAGGGTGGCGCTGGGTGGCTGAGATAGTAGTGGGCGGTGGTCAGGCGGGCATGAGGTAATCGGGGGTCGGGTTGAGGTGGAGTCGGGGAAGGTTATGGTGATGGTAATGATGAAGATGGTGGTGCGAGTGGTGGTTGGTGGTGGTGCGGTTGATGGTTGCTGGTGGTGCTGGGGCGGTAGAGATGGTGAGGCTGGTGGCAGAGGAGGTCAGTTGTCAAGCAGTGGAGATGGTGGAGGGGTGAGCGGGTTGAAGGGGGAGTCGGGTTGAGTGTAGGCCAGGATGGGGATGGGGATGGTGATGGTGAACGGATATGGAGGAGGAGGGGACTAGCGGTCGAGGGTTCAGGGGATCGGGGTCTATAGTCGACGTCGAGGGGTAGGCGGAGGAGGTCAATGGTGGAGCTGGTGGAAGCCGGATGTGATCGAGGAATGAGGAGGCAGATGATGAGGGATGCTAGGGTTTTTGAGTAGGGTTGGTTTTTAGGCTAGGGGAGAGAGAAATGTATTTATATAGAAGAAAGAAAAAGGGGGTCCTCCTAGGGGATTGGGTCGGCAAGGGCTTCTTAGGGTGGGGAACATATCCACATGAAGTAATATAGGGTATATATGGGCTAGGTTGGGTCCAGCTTTGGGTGAGGTTGGTCTTTACAATAATTTAATTAAAATACAATGCACAAGGTGTTCTTTAATCGATTGGAAATACATGGGGTTAAAATTGGGTGGGACACAAATGCCATAGGCGTAGCAGACTCAGAGTAGATTAGTGCCATAATTTGGGTTATATGAATGTGGGTTGGGTCTGTGTCTTAAATTTTGATTGGAACGAACAATTACGCAAGGTTGGATTTATTAGGATTTAAAACTAGACTATTGTAACGAATATTATGTGACTAAAACGAAGCACAAGATAGAGTATTTATAAGTTACACAAGGATCAGAATGGTAGTCTGGCATGTCTAGGAAATGTGTATGAAATTTGTTTACAGGTAAATGCTAGTGTAGTGCTCTAACTATCAAAACAACGGTGGGGTGCACTAAGAGATAAATATTGCACAATATATCAAAAGGGTGTAATAATTATAATTGGCTCCAAATTAAACCTAGTATCTCTATCTAAGCTATGTAGACCTAAATTTGGTCGAGGGAGTTTACAATCTACCCTCAGAGTATTTTGTCCCCGAAATTAAAATATACATATAGTAAAAACTATTGACTAAAATTAAATGGTACTACATACCTAGGCCTTCGAAGAGATGGGGAAAACACTGTCGAATCTCATCCTCTCTTTCCAAAGTTGACTCGCCTGGTGCATGATGCCTCCATGCGACACGAACTAGAGGGATAGTTTGACCTCGTAATACCTTCTCGCTTCTGTCCAGAATCTCTACATGCTCCTCCTGGTATGACAAACTCGGCCCAACTATGATCTCTGAATGGTCAAGCACATGACTCGGATCTGGCATGTACCTCCTTAGCTAAGATACATGGAAGACATCATGAACTCCTTCTAAATTCTGTGGTAAGGATAATATGCAAGTAACCTCTCCGATGCGTTCCAACACATCGAATAGTCCGATGTACCTTGGACTCAGCTTCCCTCTGCCTCCAAACCTGATGGTTCCTCGAGTAGGTGAGATCTTCAGAAATACATGATCTCCAACCTGGAACTCCAGGGGTCATCGATATGCATTTGCCCAATGCTTCTGTCTGTCCTGTGCTGCTCGTAGGTGCCTTTGGATCTTCTGTACCTTCTCTACCGTATGAACAACCAACTCTGGCCCAAGAATTTGCCTCTCGCCCACATTGCTCCAACATACTGGGGAACGATACTTCCCACCATACAATGCTTCATAGGGAGCCATCTGAATGCTCGCTTGATAGCTATTGTTGTAGGAAATTCAACCAAATGTAAATAGTCCTCCCATGATCCACTGAAATCAAGTATGCACGCCCTCAACATGTCTTCTAGAGTCTGAATAGTATGCTCGGACTATCCATCTGTCTGCGGGTGATACGATGTGCTAAACTTCAGGCGGGTACCGAGACTCTTTTGCATACTCCGCCGAAAGAAAGATGTGAACCTCGTATCCTTGTCCGATACTATACTGACTGGCACTCCATGCAGTCGCACGATCTTCCTCATATACATATCTGATAAGACTTTCGTAGACTGCCCAACTCTGAAAGGTAAAAAGTGAGTGGACTTGGTGAGTCTATCCATGATTACCCATACTATATTACGACCACTAGGACTCCTTAGAAAGTCCGTAACGAAGTCCATAGTAATGTGCTCCTATTTCCACTTAGGTATCGGGAGTGGCTGAAGTAAACATGCTGACCTCTGATGCTCAGCCTTAACCTGCTGACACACCAGGCACTTTGCCACAAAGCGGGCTATCTCTCTCTTCATTCCATGCCACCAATAGTACTGCCTCAAGTCTTTTTACGTCTTCGTGCCTCCTTGATGAATAGAGTAAGTTGAACTGTGCGCCTCTGACATCATCTTCTGACAAAGTTCTTCGGAACAAAGAGACGATCTTCACACCTCAAAGTCCTGTCCTCGTATATGAGCAATCATGTCTGCATTTTGTCCTCTATTCTCTGTCGAAGCCTTTGGAATCTTGCATCTGTTGGCAAGCCAGCCTTGATTCTATCAACCAATATCGATTGCAAATGGAAACTCGACAACTGGATGTCTGTTCTGGGCATGATGATCTCTATACCCATCTGCTCTAGATCTCTCAACAGATATTGCTGGGTAGTAAAAAAGAATGCCGTAGATCTCCTGCTTAATGCATCGGCTACTACATTGGCTTTTTCTAGATGGTACTGTAGCTCAATCTCAAAGTCTGTCATTACCTTGAGCCAACGTCTTTGTCTCTGGTTCAAGTCCTTCTGAGTATAGACATACTTTAGACTTTTGTGATCTGTGAATATCTCCACTCGTTCTCCTTATAGGTAGTACTGCCAAAGCTTCAAGGCAAAGATCACTACGGGAAGCTCCAAGTCGTGAGTTGGATAGTTCTTCTCATGGGTCCTCAGCTGTCTAGAGGCATAGACCATAACCTTTCCATGCTGTAGCAAGATGCACCCTAATCCTTTCCCAGATGCATCGATATAGATCACGAATCCTCCGGGTCCAGAAGGTATGGTCAAGATAGGTGTTGTAGTCAGACGCTTCTTCAGCTCATCGAACACCGTCTGACACTCCTCTGTCCAGGTGAACTCCTGCTCCTAGCGGGTCAAGTTGGTCATTGGATCTACGATCCTCACGAAGTTCACTACGAACCTCCGGTAATATCCGGCAAGTCCTAGGAAACTCCTCACCTCTGAGATATTGGTAGGCGTCGGCCATGTCTCTATTGACGAAATCTTCGCTGGATCTACCGAAATACCATCCCCCGAGATAACGTGTCCGAGAAAAGTGACACGATCTAGGAGGAACTCACTATTTCTCAGCTTTGTATAAAGCCTCTCACGCCTCAGCGTCTCTAACACTAGTCTCAAGTGCTCCTTGTGCTCCTCGTGGCTCTTTGAATACACCAAGATATCATCAATGAAGACTACCATGAATTGGTCTAGGTATTGGTGGAAGACTCTATTCATCAAGTTCATAAATACTGCGGGCGTATATGTCAATCCGAAAGACATCACCAAGAAATCATAGTGACTATAACGAGTCATGAATGCTATCTTTGTAATATCTTCCCTCCGCACCTTTACCTGATGGTAACCCGATCTCAAGTCGATCTTCGTGAACACCACTGCTCCTGTCAGCTGGTCGAACAAATTATCAATCCGCGGCAGGGGGTACTTGTTCTTGATAGTCAAAGCATTAAGGGCTTTGTAATCAATGCATATATGGACTTTCCTATCCTTCTTTAGTACAAACAACACTGGTGCTCCCTAGGGTATTGTACTAGGACGGACGAATCCCTTGATCTGTAACTCTTCTAACTGTAGCTTCAGCTCATCTAGTTCCTTCTTCGCCAATCGGTACACATTTGAAGATACCGGTGCTGCTCCGGGTACTAACTCAATAATGAACACCACGTCTCTATCCAGCGGTAAGCCTGGTAACTCCTCCAAAAAAATATTCTTGAACTCTGCAACTATCGGTGGGGGTACCATCTCCATAGCCATATAAGCTCCTGCTGTCTATCTTACTCCTTGCTCGATGGTCCCTCGCATGTACTCAAACTTTGATTGATCTGGCGGTCTAAAAATGACGCTACCTCTCTGACAATCCAGTACGGCATTATACTGGCTCAACCAGTCCATGCCTAACACAACGTCAAAGTTTGGTATCGGGAGTACCAAAAATTATGCTTTCATCTCTCGACCACACACGACTACTGAGCACGTTCTAATAGTGCTGGTAACTGGCACGATGCCTCCTCCGGTAAGAATCTTTCAACTCTTAGGTAAGGGAGAGGTAGCTAGTCTATGCATAGCTATGAAACTACTAGATATGAAAGATAGTGTAGCACCAGAATTAAACAATAAAGTTGCAGGTAATGATGCAACTAAAATGGTACCTGTGATAGCTTTTCCTTCAGTTTCTTCCGCAGTCGCTACTAGTGCAAAGGCCTGTTCGTGCCTCTAACCTCCGGCCTGCTGTCTGGCTCGATCAAATTGTGCCTCTTGTGGGGCTAAGGGTGGTCCCCTCTGAAATCCTCTGGGTGCTGGTAGACGTTGACCTCCTGGCAGGGGTAGTATCCTTAGGGCTGGTGCTGCTGGCCTCTGTCCTGTCTGTGGTGCTGCATCTCTGCGCTATGGGCAATCTCTGGCAAGGTATTGACTTGCTCCATATATCATGCACAATTTAAGCTTCTTCCAACAATCTCTGATGATGTGTCCCCTCTTGCCATAATGGTGACAAGTTGAAAGCTCCTTGTGCTGGTACGGCACTGTCCTCTGCTGCGTCTATGCTCTTGGAAGATGGATCGGTCCTCCTGCTCTGGGCTGGGCTCTGGCTGGTACGGTCGTACTGGAATATCTTGCTCCTCTGCCAATGGTTTCCTGGATCCTCACCTCTGTCAGAACCTCCTCATAAAAAATCCTTGCCTGGGTGGTGGTGTACTTTGCAGCTCAAAAGTAAGGTCGTGATAGAATCTTTGGGCCTTCTCTAGATCGTTGGGTATCAAGGCGGCACCAAATATGCTAAGTCGGCTAAACTTCACGTCGTATGCGTCTACGGTCATATTTCCATATTCTAGATGCAGGAACTGGGAGTATAGGGCATTTCTGACTGTAGCTGAGAAATACTTCGCATTGAAGTACTCTAAGAACTGCTCCCATATTTGTGTCTTGCCTACGCTGCGCTTTATGGAATCCCACCAGTGATGGGCATTGCATTTCAGTTGGGCCCTTACTGCGGTCATCCAAAGGTCTGGATGTAGCTGAGAAGCTTCTAGTAGCATCCCCTCTGCAGTCTCGTTGCCCAAAAAAGTATCCAGGCCCATCTGGCGGATCCCTCGTACAGTACCAACTGTCTGAACTGGTGTAGGTGCTAGTACAGGTGCTGGGGTAGGTGTCCCCTCCAGAACTTCTATCAAGCTCAATATCAACGTCTTGGTCTGATGCCACTGCGCCTGTATCATAGCCTGGAAGAACTGAAGCATCTGTGGTTGTCCATCTGATTGTGGCATCTGAGGTGGATAGGGTGGAAGTAGTGGCAAGCGGTAGGTGTCTCCTCCGATGTCGGCCCCTCGGGTTGTGGCATCGGTATAGCTCCCGAAGTCTGGCCCTCAAAATGCTGTATTAGGATTGTCAATGAAGTCTGACCCTCATACTGCTGCGTCGGGTCGTCAAGAGATATCTGGGACCAAGGTATTCGTGGGGCCTGTAGTATCATCAGGGCTTGTGGTAGTGGTTGCTCTCCAGGTGGTCCCTGGGATATCTTCTCTCTCTGTGTGGTGGCGGATGGCACTATGGCACCGTGTGCTCCGAGTCCACTGCGCAAGTTTATCCCGCTGCAAGAGATAGAAACCTTATTAAAAGAGTACGAAATCAAGCAAACATGATGCAAATATTTAGAAATAATACGAAGGGAGTTCAAAGACGTAATTAAAGTGGATGAGATCTAGTAATTTTTATCATATTGCAGGCTCGCTGGGCATTTTACCATACCACAAGCGATAAACATAACCTGCATGGGCCACCACTAAAACCATGTCACACCCCAGTTCTAAAATATATGGGACCAGGCTACGTGGCAATAGCCAGCTAATACGTCTCCGAGGGATTATCCAATTTAATGGATCCTACAAAGCGTATTTCGCTGTCCTAAAATACTAACAAGTCCAATACTAACATCAAAACAGGAAATCTAATCTCATCCATAATATAAACAAGAAATACTAAAATAAATACTAGAAAATAAATGACAGTATAAAATGTCATAGTACAATCCAGAATGTCTAGTGGGAACAAATCCACTACTATGACGAAATAAAAGTACTGAAAGACAGATAAAAGAGTAATAACTAGGGCATCGACTGACTAGATAAGGATGCTCCAATCCTAGGCGGAAGGCCTACGAATGATCAAGGAAACTCTGACGGTAGCACCTCTAGCTCCTCCTCAGATGTGTACCTCGTCTCCTGTCCGGGTTCGTACACAGTAGGATAATATGCCTCATCCTAATCTGGAAGGGAACCAGGTCCTCAGAGGGACGTAACAAGATACAAAAATGCATGCCATATATAAATACTGAAAAAAATAAAGGGGTGTGCTAACCATCTATTTGAATACAATGTGAGGACAACCTTGGTACGTATGGGTAGGTGTAGGCATAACGTCCAACACTCCGAAGAGCATGGTATCTGTACATGTAACATCCATCATTCTAAAGAATGAAGTATCTACAAATATCTACATCTGTATCGCTCCGAAGAATGCAGTATCTGTATAAAGGAAGTCATTAGATCCGTGGCTCCTCCGAATACTACAATTCCAATGTGTGTATCCCATATGACTACTAGTTGTCCTCCCCGTCCAATGCAGATATACAAGTCGACTATATGACATGCATACCACGTAACTACATGCCAAGTCTCAACTAATAAGATAACCTTGATTACGTACTAAACCGTGATGCATGTCACATGCACCTATAGCTAGTCGGGTACGCGAACCCGTATCCCAATATGAGTTTATCACCGTGATGCGTGTATAAGTGTCGGGGTCTAGGAAGATATCAAAATATTCTTACAATGGTGGGTGAGTCTGCTAGTGACTAGGTCAAGTACACTACTCATCGACGCATTCGTTGACTGCACCCGAGTCAATCTCGGACGCACACAGTTATATGAAATAAAACAACAAGATATCATCCAACATTTGTATAATTTAAGTTAAACAGTAAATATGGCAAGGTATACTTGCCTGGGTCCTCAAGCTGCGAGTGCCAATAACTTGCTCCTAAAGTCTCTCCTGAATGGTCCAGCGACCCTATACATATAGTATAATATAAAAATTCGATCATCAGTCACTAAAGTAATACGCACAGAAATACTATGCTGCTCTTAGGCACTAACGCAAGGGGTCACACTGGTCAACTAATAGAGTCGCGTGTGCACGCAGCTAAGACGTACACGTGTCCTATCCTGAGTTACCGTGTACCTTAAGGCAACAAATTACCAAAGTCCTGTTACGAAACTAATTACGTTTTGTACAAAAATACCTGTCCTAATTATCATGTTAAGGTGCACTTGGTCAATGTCTAGGTTTTTAGGTAATTTACAGTGTTCTTATTAATATGTCATTTATTATTTAAATAATTACTAATCATTAATTACTAATCTAAATAAACACATACACACATATATTTTACTTAGGGTTTTACATTACCCGTGTCCGTTAAACGATGTGTCGATGCCTCGACTCATAAAAAAAGGGTAAAATAAACGTGTACCTAGTCATGGCCGAGCGAGGGGGGTCTGTGCTCGTCGACGACCTATTCTCCAGCGTGGGGTGGAGCTCCGACATTTCACGGGGAAACAGCAGCGGCAATAGTTGCAGCAACGGCAGTAGTTGCAGCGGCAGGCGGCGGCGGCGGCTGTGTAGAGGTTGCGGACTGCTGGCGGTGGGGACGGCGGTCAGGGTGGCACTGGTGGCTGAGATGGTGGCTGGCGGTGGTCAGGCGGGCTGGAGGTAATCGGGGGTCGGGTTGAGGTAGAGTCGGGGAAGGTTATGGTAATGGTGATGATGAAGATGGTGGTACGGGTAGTGGTTGGTGGTGGTGCGATTGATGGTTGCTGCTGGTGCTGGGGCAGTAGACACGGTGAGGTAGGTGGTGGAGGAGGTCGGTAGTCAAGCGATGGAGATGGTGAAGGGGTGAACGAGTTGAAGGGGGAGTCGGGTTGAGTGCAGGCCGGGATGGGGATGCTGATTGTGAACGAAGATGGAGGAGGAGTGTTTGTGGTATTAAACGAAAGAATGAAAGTGTATTTCAATGACAGGGTTTATACGAGACCAGTGCCCTTTGGTTTACAAAAAAACTTGTACAATTCGATCCTATACGAGGATGCGGGAGTACAATTTCTTTAATCTGGGTATAAATTGCTATAGGTGTCTGATCCGCAGTCGATCACTTTAGCCCTTGGACTACACGATGTTGAAGAAGTGCCATGGAAAACGGGTAGCGGCTTCGAAGGCTGCGAAGGAGGGTGGATGCACGGTGCCAGAGCCGTCGACCCCTATTCTTTGCCTGAGCTCCTGACTCTTCTCTCCTTCTCCTTCTCTCTCTCTCTCTCTCTTTTTTCTACCAATTCTCCGACCTGGTTTGATCTTCCAAATTGTCGACCTTGTTCCCCATTGATAAGGGTCTCTATTTATAGAGTTTTGGTGACAGTGACCACTCCGTCGGTGTAACAACCGAGGAGTGGACAGTACAGCACCCTTTTACACAACGGTTAAAATAACCAATACTTGTGCATAAATAACCTTTTGAGTGAGCATGTGATACGTGTCCAACTAAGGGGACAAAACGCGTATATCTGCTACGAGGATCACGGCGTAGAAGCCACGTAGGTAGGTATCCCTTGTGTAGAAGAGGTTGGCGTAGAAGCCAAATAACTGTCACCCCTGGCGTAGAAGCCAAAATAGGCATAGAAGCCGAACAGGCGTAGAAGCAGAATGGGCATAGAAGCCGAACAGGCATAGAAGCCGAACAGGCATAGAAGCTGAATCGTCGTAGAGACTGAGTGGGCGTTTAAAGCCGAATGAGCACAGATCCTGAATGGACATAGAAGCCGCTGCGTACCGTGCCAAAGTGTTAATGTGGACGTCTTCGCCGGAGTTACGGCTTTCGAAGGTGTAATCAAATCTCTTACCGAGATTTGCCATCATCCTGTACATTAAATGCGAAGACGTGTTTGAAGGTCTGCAGCCCTTTTGTGCATCCGTCGCAGAGACGTGTCTTGAGGGAAACTGTCACCGCTCTCTGCAATTTGACGTAGAGACGTGCCTCGGGCCCTGTACGAAGTACAGCTTTTGACGTGGCAGGCGGTTTGTCTACTGCAGAGCGTGAAACAGCTCATATTTGCCTGTGTAAAACAGGACGGCGTATTCCCTTATACGCGAAAGAGCGGTTTACGCTGGGGGGGCTTTGGTAATCGACGGTTTGGTGATATTTTAACCAAATCCTCTGTATTAAATGCCGAGATCTGCCATCATACTGTGGGCGCGTCCCGAGGGGTCTGCCATCATTTTTAGCCGTCGTCTGGGTAGCCGTGCAGCACTTTTTGTCAGGAGTCAGAGGCCAGGTTCACTGCGTGACTTGACAAATTTATTTCGGGGAAAATGAAGCGTTCCTCGTACGTATTAACGCTGCTTTGAGAGCGGCCGAGTTTTACGCCATGGAGGCGATGAAGAACTCTGTCTTACGCTGAAGCGGCCTAGACGTACTGCACTTACGCGGATGGTCCTTTGAGCTTACACTTCATGCTGTATTTTAGCATAAAAAGCTCTGTTGCACGCTTGATGGCTCTGAAGGCCTCTGTTTATGCTGCTCTGCATCAAGAGGCTGCGTAGATCCTCCCAGCATATTTTTCATGCTTCTACAAGACCCCCTTCAGAGCTTTTAAATTCCTCGGAATTTGAAACGCTTTGAATGAAGCATGAACGGCCCCTCGTAACATCGAAACGTTTCTGAATGGAGCACTGAAACGGTCGATACGGACTTTATGGCGGATTTATTGGGGACCGCTGTGATCTCTTTTGCCTATAAAAAGGCTGGAGGGTGAACCTGTTCTCACCACATTCCCATCACCATGCAGAGATGATCGCCGGAGTTCGTCGGGTCGACCTGAGGAAGAAGGAGATCATGTTCTTCCAGCATGTAGGGAGCCGAAAAAGATGGCATCTTCGAGCAAGGGTCCACTGCAACGATGGATCATGGAAGGATATCTTAGCCTCCCTTGCTCGGGATAATCAGCAACTTTGTATGGTGGTTCTTTCGGGAGAGACGAAGAATCATATTTCACCATACGGCTGGCAAGCTGCATATTTTCTCCTGAGATCCCCGCGGACGAGATTGGACAAACCGTAATCTATCGTCCTCGATCGAGTTGGGTTAAAGAAATCTCAACTGGATCGGCCATGGCGAATGGAGGATCTTCTTGTTCATGACTGTGGTAGTCGATGAACTGTCTTCGAAGAAGAGGAAGATCTCCACCCATGCGAGAACCTGTCAGAACAGCTTCTGGACGATCTTCAGACGATGATGGGAAAACCCCTCCTGTCGACGGAGTTTCCCTCATATGTAATCATGAAAATGAAAAAAAAACCCTTGTAGATTGGATTTCCCTCATATGTAATCATGACTTTGATCTTTTAATAAAATCGTCTTGCTTCGTCATATAATCATCTTGCCATACGTTGCTGTGAAGTCTGAATATGTGTAGCTTCAACACGTCTGAATCTTTACGCCGACTCTGTAGAAAGAGTGCTAGGTCCTGTCCTTTACGCATAGCGAATAGTCCATAGAACGCTGTAGAGTATTTTGAACCTTTTAGAACTGTCCTGTTGCTAGGACCGAGGAACCACGTAGAGCTCTGAACTTCTGATAAACAGAATTTTTGTTCAGACTTCGTCTTTAAGAATGACTTCCCGAGAAATCCCTTGGAACAGGGTCGAGAAATGGCTGTCTAACTGAGTTGCCATCTTTTGATAGACGAGATATTCAGACTGGAGTCTGGATGAACCTCCAATTTTGGACCCGAGAAGAGTAATTTCTCAATGTTTGAACTCTGTATGCTTCGGGTACTTGGGATGCTTTGGGTCAAGAACGAGTATCTTCTGTGTGAACTCTTTGCAATTGACCACTTTGGGGACTGTTTCGAATATGCGGAAAGTCGTGGAGCGCGAAATCATCAGTCTGTAACCTCTGGGCGTAAAACACCATCGAGCGCAGAATCGTAGACTTGTGGTTCCTGAGTGTGAAGTCGTAGGTTTTTTGCCCCTCGAGCATAAAAGCTACCGAGCACAAAGGCATTCGGGCATAAAACCATAGACTTATAGCTGTCGAACGTAAAGCTGTAGATTCGTAGCCGTCGAGCGTAGAAAGCTCCTTTAGCATAGGACTGGAGATCTGTAGCTTGTGAGCGTAGAACACCATCGAGTGTAAAATCGTAGACTTGTGGTTCCTGAGTGTGAAGTCATAGGTTTGTTGCCTCTCGAGCATAAAAGCTACCGAGCACAAAGGCATCCGGGCATAAAACCATAGACTTATAGCTGTCGAACGTAAAGCTGTAGATTCGTAGCCATCGAGCGTAGAAAGCTCCTTTAGCGTAGAACTGTTTGATTTGTAGCTCCTAAAAAGAAAGTTTCTTCGAGCATGAAGTTTGTGGATCTGTTGCCTCAGAGCGTAAACTGAGCGCCACCGAGCGTGAGATCGACGATTTATTATCTGCTGAGCGTAGAGTCATAGGTTTGTGGCCTCTCGAGCATAAAAGCTACCGAGCACAAAGGCATCTAGGCGTAAAACCATAGACTTGTAGCTTGCGAGCGAAAAAACCGTAGATCCGTTGCTGTCGAGCGTAGAAAGCTCTTTTAGCGTAGAACCCGCTGAACCGTTTTGCACAAAAAACCTTTCGAATTCGCTGACTGTCCGTCTTCCAAGTTTAGTAGGCTGACGTAGCATCCAATCATAACCAATCTGCGAGATTTGGTTAGGGTCTCGAGGAGTTCATCCGAGGATTCGAGGAGTCGACCCGGACTATATATACCCCAAGTTTTTTTGAAAGAGAAACTTTTTATCTGTCTTATGCGAAAGAGAGCTTTCGACTGTTCGAGTTTTTCTTCGTTCCTTCTCCGAGCACTTCGAGTCTTTCAGAAATAGCGCCGAAACAAACCCCCTTCGCTAAGGGAAAGAGCATAGGTTCTTCCTCTCATTCTTCTGCCCTAGCGAGGGAGTCTATGGTCGGGCAAGGCGAGCTTCCCTCCGAGCAAAGTATCCCGCCGACGAGTAGTGCACCCGGCCTTAGAGGTAGAGCCTTTGGGGTGACAAAAAACGACGAAAAATCCTTCGCACACATTGAACGTGACCGTGCTTTGTCGTCTTCTGTGCTGATATCCTCTTTGGAGGAAGATGATGCACGGAGGCGCTTTCATCTTTTACGCCCATATTTCTAATGTGCCAGCGTAAAGACTCTATATTTTCGTAGCCCTGAGCGTAAATGCTCTGGCTACCGAAAGTTGGTGTATGTCGTAAAATTTGAGTTTTATGCTTATGGAGGGGACTTCCAGCATAAAATAACCAAATAGTTACGATCCTGCGTAGAGCACAGACTGTCATTTCTTTGGTCTGTACGTTTGTGCAAGATTTGTAATGACATATTTTCCTTGCACTTTTGCAGTTAATCTGGGCGAGTCTCCACTGGCCGAGGTGATGGGCTCCGCTGCTGGGATGCTGCACTCGAACTACCTGGAGGATCTATCCCACGTGGCATTTCCCATCTCCGGACCCCAGTATCCTGAGGGAAGGGGGTTTCTGATATCGGTTCAGGGCGAGCGGACACTGCTAAGCATGATTAATGGCGAGCCCCTGACCTACGTAGACGGGGAGCAGTACATAAAGCCGGCTTTCCTCTTTGGGGACATGATTGATAAACAGTCCCATACGAGGCCCAAGAGGGAGCCCTGGGTTTTCTCTGCCGGGAATTTGGTTTTGTATTTGCCAATGATGCCGAGGGATTATCCCATCTCGGCCTTCTTCTATGCGACGCATCCCAGGAAGATGTCGTGGATGCTGACTCCTGATCTTCACGGTAAGCCGGGGAAGATCTTTCATCTCAAAGGAGCTGACCGGGGGTCGTTTGTCAGTCGCCATTCCGGCTTTGTGATGTTGTTCCGGGGACTGTGCCCGGGTAGTGTCCCGAGTGAAGACAGCTCGGTGATCCAGCCGGTCCAATTGCCGACCTTCTGCAACGACTTCATGGGACGAGGCGGGGTATATCCCAAGGAGAATCCTCGATGTAATGGGTGGATTGCCCCAACAAACTCCCGATGGACATGCCTAGTGGGCTGGGCCTTGAAGCACTTTTGGAGAGAGCTGGAGGTCATTGGGCTATATGCCGCTGTGAGTGCGACGAGCGTCGGGTTGCCTCCGAACCCTAACTTGTTCCTGGCGCTGATGGAGCGGTACATTCCGCTCACTGGGACCTTTGCCACTCCACTGGGGGAGTTGGGATTGGCGCTCCATGAGATGGCAGTTGTCTCGAGACTGCCGATGGGGGATACCCCCTATGAAAAGTATGTTTCCACTAATCGGGAGTTGGGGGATTTGGACCCTCGGGTGGCGGAAGTATATCAGGAGCTGATGTATCAATACTTCGCGTGCACCGCTTTTTATAACAAGCCTTCTGATTTGGCTCATACCACCAAGTGGATGTCCTACCTCTTCTTTCACCGAGCTAGGCCTGCCAAGTCGGAGAAAGTCTCGGGGGGCAAAAATGAGCCTGTGAATTGTTTGGGCGTGCTCAGTGCCCAGGTCGTCGAGGGTCTTATGGAGGAGGATGCAGCTCCGGATCAGATTCTCGTCGAGGGGGTAGGAAAGTACCCTGAAGGCACTAAGGCCTGTAGTTACTTGAGGCGCTATCGCCGGCCTCTGTCTAAGGAAGCCCAGTTGGCTGGTTTCCTCTCCATATGGCTGCGTCGAGTAGTAGTGCCCGGCACAGCGTCCGCGGACCATATTCACCGGAACATCCTGTGGCCGGCAGTGCGCCTGGTATTCGGGGCAACACTGGGCTTGCTTCCCGCCATGGTGTGCCGTATACAGGATGGCTTGAGAGCCATAACTGATGGGTTGCTCGTCGATGAAGCTCGGTGTGAGAGTTTTCCCAGGGTAGAGTTACCATACCTATACTTGATGGGATGGTTAATTCTCCATAATCCCCGGGTGATGTCTCCTGGCTCCGGTGGCAGCTCGGGGGGTATATTCTTGCTGAATTACAAGGATTCCTCCTGGAATGTGAATACAGTCTTAGACTGTCGGCTGGTGTTGAGCCCCAGCCACGGCTGGAAGATCCTCTGCATTGTCCCCTCCGTTCATCGCAATCAATCAGGGGTGCGGCTTGAGGATTCAGGTGGAGAGAAGACCGACCTTTCCCCAGAAGCTTTTAACTGGTTGGTCTGTATTAGACTCTCCCATCTGTTGTATAGGAGCGAAGACCATTGTTTCTTCGAGCCCTACTTGCCTAGTCGGTTTGCCCGGCAGTTTGGGTACGATCAGTTGCCCGTGGGCAATGCCGTCACCAGCTTTAGGTCCAGGGGCGGACTCATTGATGGAGCCAGAGGGTGGCGATATTTCCTCATGGGTTGTATGGGGGCAATCTTAATCGTGCCGGTCGTTACAACCTCCACGGAGCTCCGCATTCTCCATTCATACGCCCAGTTCTATGTGGCGATTAATACCTTCCATCATGATTTTGACACGCGTGGAAGTTTCAGGGTGCCTTCTCCCAAGCCTGGGGGCAGAGTTGACATCCCCTCGGTTTCTTCGGACAAGGAAGAGGAGTCTGGTACTCCGGATGAGCCTCTGGTGTCGGTGTCGAGGTACGATGTGCCTCTGCCTGCGGGGGCTTTGGTAGTCTCTTCTGGGAAGCGACGGGCTTCTGCTCCGAAGGAAGTTTGTCTTCGTAAGAGGAGGAAGGAGGCAGTTCCTCGTCCTCTCCGCATTCTTGGTGTTGAGGCTCCCGGGAATGAGCCTGCCTTTCCCCATATTAGGGATGATTCTTTGGCTGAAGGTTCCTCGCCTTTTAGAGAGGACCTTCTACAGTTCTGGCCGACGGCGTCGGAGAATCCTCGCTAGAGGTCGCTGTCGTGGCTGCTGCCCCAGGTAGCGGAGCGAGGTTGCCTGTGTGGCCGAGGCAGATGGGAGAGTCTTTTCCGAGGTCAGCAGCGGGAAAAACTCCCGTCGTGTCAGCGAGCACGTCTGGCGAGGTTCCAGCTGATGAACCTCGACCGCGTCTCGGTGGAGGCTTGACGGAACTCTTGGTGATGTCGGTCGGCCCACCTCCTTCTCCAGGTATGACGGTTCGCATTGCATCATTAAGGCGTGGTTTAGCTACCTCGGGTGCGGATGCGTCGTATATGCCGTTGGCTCCGGGTAAATGTCGTCTTTATGTCTCCTTTTAGAAAGATTATCATCATACCGATATTAACTTTCTTGTCCTCTTTTCAGGGGATAGCGCCCACGGGGAGTATGGCATTGAAGCGCATTCTGGCTCCGCTCGGGCTCCTGACGATGATACAGAGGCATCCGACTTTGATGAGGTAGTGGCTTCGGGGGCCAGTATGCTTGGGGCAGTTTCATCACCTCAAAAGGAGGAAGAACCCGTCGTCGTGACCTTGCCTCTTTTGAGTGTGGCGATGACTTCGACCGCCGTTGCCGCACCTTCTTCTGTCACGCCATGCGTCGATGCGACGCCTGTGGCCACCTCATCTGCAATTATCCCTGGAGAGGGACTTGCTGATATTGCGGCCGCTCCCGGCGCCCAGTCGGACCTAGTTGCGTTCACCGAGCAACATACCAGTCTCTTTTACACCGGTTTGAGAATGATGATATCAATGGTGTTAGCGAAGAGTCTAGATTTCGAGCACCTGAAGAAGACTTCTCTTGCTTCGATCGGGGTCATCAGGGAGCTCGACGATTCTGGGATAGCCGACGCCCTGGAGGCAGTGGTTAATGGGTTAGAGCAACCCATTACTGAATACTCGCAGCTGACTCGGGGCAGCCTCGATGCTGATGTCCAGGCTCGGTTCGACCTCATGACTGCGCAGCTTGCTACAAAGCTGGAAGGCCTAGACAACTCCATCCAGAAGCATAAGCTGGAGATGGATAGGAGAAAAGCTGTCGTGGAAGAGGCTCTTGCTGTTGAGACGCAGTGTCGATCCGAGCATGAAGGAAATGCGGCGAGGGTCTCCAAGTTGAAGGAAAAACTCGCTCGGGCAGAGGAGTGGGCTTCTCAGTCGCTGGCGGGTCTAGAGGTAGCAGCTGGTCGTCTGAGCGCAGTGCGACAGGACTTGGACCATGCAGAAGCTGCTCGTGCGGGCTGTCTTCGGGTGAAGGCCGATCTGACCCTTACGGATACTCCCGAGGCACGGCTGGAGCAGGCTCGCGTCGACGCCTTGGCTCTTAGGAATGAGAGGATAGCTGCACTGGAGCGGCTGATTCGCCATCTGACTACTCCGCCATTATGATGTATCCTTTCCCTTTTTGCTTACCTAGATGTAATTCTGCCTCCCTTTTGGGAATAAATACAGGCGACTCCTTTCTGACTTTTGTGGACCCGTTATTTCGGAATATAAATGACAGTTTTTAGGCGAGAGTAATATCAGAGGTAGTATGGACATGATAAACTCTCGATAACCTTTTAGCGGGAAATCTATTCAGAGGCCATACGGACATGATAGAGTGTAACCCAACTAATTGCGTTTTGGAAGTAGTTTTGTCAGAATCGAGATCCTCGCTATATTCCACTCGAGCGGGGGAGATTAAGCATAGTACCTCTTCAAGAATTTACCGTTGATAGGAGCCATTAACAGGTCTCCGTTAGGCTGGGCTAACCTGTAAGCGCCATTCGAGAATGTTTGTCTCGATCACATAAGGGCCTTCCCACTTGGGCAAAAATTTGCCTTTACTTCTGTGAGTAAGAATCATCAGCCTTCTTACGGCTAGAACTAACTCGCCAACTTTGAACACCCTTTCCCTCACTTTATGATTGAATGCTCTGGAAATGCGTGCTTGGTAGAACACGATGCGCTGTTGAGCTTGGAGGCGTTTCTCGTCTAATCCTTCCAGCTCTTGGAGCCTTAACAGGTCATTATTTTCTCGAGTCAGCTCATTAGTTATGGTTATCCTGAGCGACGGGATATGGATTTCAATGGGGAGAACTGCTTCGCTCCCGTAGACCAGCGAGAACGGGGTACAGCCTGTCGGCGTCCGTACCATTGTGCGGTATGCCCAGAGACATTCGCCCAGCTTCTCGTTCCAGTCTCTTTTGTTTGAAGAGACGAATTTCTTCAAGAGTTTGATAATGGTTTTGTTGAAAGCTTCCGCCAAACCATTAGCAGCTGGGTAGTATGCCGTAGAGGCAATATTGCGTATTCGATTTTTATCGCAAAACCGATGAAACGCTTGGCTGATGAACTGAGGCCCATTGTCGTAAATTATCCTCCGGGGTACCCCGAAGCGATAAATGATGTGATGCTTGATGAAGCTGATCATATTAGATGCCTTTACCTCAGCGAGAGGGATTGCCTCTGCCCATTTGGAGAAGTAATCCGTGATGGCCAGTATGAACTGGTGACCCCTGGAAGAAGACGGGTGAATAGGGCCGATGATATCCATACCCCATGCTTCGAAAGGCCAGGATGCGACCGTGGGATATAGATGTTCGGACGGTTGATGTATGAAGTCTGCATGAACCTGACAGGCTCTGCAATATCTTGCATACCGTATTGCATCTGCGATCATAGTAGGCCAGTAATAGCCCATTCTCCTGATACGATCCTGTAGCTTAGGACCGGATTGATGCGCTCCGCACACGCCGTCGTGAGCTTCACGGATAATCTGCTGTACTTCGTCGCTAGAGAGGCATCTCAATAGTAATTCGTCGTAGGTACGGCGATATAGGCTTTGTGAAGATGCATCGAAGTCGAAGCGTAGTGATCGTCTCTTGACGGATACTGCTTCTTTGGGGTCCTCTGGCAAGATTCTGTATGCCACAAAATCTATGAAGGGACTTGTCCAATCTCTCGTAGGAGGATCGGTATTGACAGCGTAGCTGCGTTCTATGTGACAGCTATTTTTCACACAGAACAAGTCTCTGTAAAGAAGGATTACCGAATCCTGCCTTCTTACGGGAGTAGCTAAATCTGCCGCTAGACTGGCTAGGACATCAGCTTCCAGATTCTGAGATCGAGGTACATGCTCTAGGAAGAACTCCTTGAATGTCATGGCTATCTCGACCGTCGCTTGGTGATAGGGGATGAGGTTTGGATTTCGGACTTTATATATTCCCCTGACTTGATTGGCGATAAGCAGAGAATCACCGAAAGCTTCCAGGGAATCTACCCCCAGCTCTTTAGCAACTTGGAGCCCTATTAGTAGGGCGTTGTACTCCGCCACATTGTTGGAGCAGGGCTCGCTAAGAGAATATGCTCGGTAGATGACGAGCTGATCAGGGGCGACCAGGACGACTCCCACTCCCGAAACGATGTTTCCCTTAGGACCGGTTCTAGAGGCGCTGTCAAAGAACAGTTGCCATGCGTCACCTTTCATTGCAGAATTACATTCCGCAACTTCGTCGGGAATATTTTCGTATAATTTGTAGGCCTCCGGGATTGGGTGAGCAGCTAGGAAGTCGGCCAGCGCTTGGCCTTTGATGGACTTCTGCTATACGTATACCATGTCATATGGTGTTAACAGCATCGCCCAAGTTGTGATTCGGGAATTAAGAACGCTCGGCTTGCTCATCAGTACTCGAAGAGGGTTAATCCTGGAGATGATGTGGATAGTCTGGCCGGTGACGTAGTGCCGCGTCTTTTGGATAGCGAATATCAGAGCCAAGCATTCTTTCTCTACTGGGTTGTACACATGTTCGGCTCCGACCATCATCCTGTTGAGGTAGTAGATAGCCTGTTTATGCCCTACATCGTTCTTCTGTGCGAGAAAAGCTCCTAGCGAATGATCCATTGTTCGGACGTACAGCAAGAACGGTTTTCCCATAACGGGAGGCACCAGAACTGGTGGACTGGTGAGGTAGCGCTTGATATCTCCGAACGCTTGCTGGCAGGTTTCGTCCCACACGAAGGATACACCTTTCTTCATGAGATGAGAGAAGGGCTGACATCTCCCCGAGAGGTTGGATATGAATCGCCGGATGTAAGCCAGACGTCCTTGAAATCCCCTGAGTTCCCTCAGATTACGGGGCGATCGCATTTCCACGATTCCCGGGACTTTATCAGGGTCCACTTGGATGTCTTTGGCGGTAATGACAAATCCTAGGAATTTGCTACTAGATACACCCAGAAAGGACTTCGTAGGGTTCATCTTGAGTTGATGTTGGCGCATTAACTCGAATATCGTCGTCAGGTCTTGAATATGATTGCCTTTGAGGCGGCTCTTGACGACTATGTCGTCCACGTAACATTCCACTATTTTACGTAAATGCTCGTGGAATATGTTACTCATAGCTCGTTGGTATGTAGCCCCGGCGTTCTTTAATCCGAAGGGCATGACCGTGTAGCAATATACTCTCAATGGTGTCCGGAAGGCGGTGTGCTTCTCGTCTTCAGGATGCATCTTGATCTGATTGTACCCTGAGAACCCGTCCATGAAAGACATGCGTTCATAGCCGCAGGTGTTGTCGATCATGATGTCCGTGATGGGAAGAGGGAATTCATCCTTGGGGCAGGCCGCATTCAGATCTCGGTAATCTATGCAGATACGTACCTTTCTATTTTTTTTCATGACTGGGACAATATTGGCGACCCAGTCGGGATGTTGTTCTTCCCGGATGAAACCGCAGGCTATCAACTTCTTGACTTCAGCTTCGATGGCGTCCATCATATCTGGGCGGAACCGGCGTTGGTGCTGTTTTACTAGCTTCGAATCGGTCAATATATTGAGCTTGTGAGTAGCTACTTTCGGGTCCAGGCCTGGCATGTCCTCATAATTCCATGCAAAGACGTCGATGTATTCCTTTATCAGCTGTATAACTTCTTCCCTTTCAGCCGGGGGAAGGTTGTTACTGATAAATATTGGCTTCGGCGAAAGTTCACCCCCACAAGTATCTGAGTTGGCGGGACCGATGCTTGAGCCACGGCAGTGGCGTGCTAAGCTAGCATCATCCGGTGCATGTTCTCCATCGTGGATTGCATTTGTTCCAGAGATGTTTCTAGCATAGTGATGCGTTGTTCCGCGTTTTCTGACGGCGAAGCTTCCTCGCGTTCGTCTTCAATGGCGTAGACTCCCATTTCCCTGGGCGTCCTCGAAGGACAAGTGTAGGTCGCTGTAGAAGTCGACTCTATACTCTCAGCATCTGATCTGGGAGATTGGCGAACCCTCGTGTCGGAATCGGATAAGTACGAAGCTGGTTGCTGTGACCTTGCACGGGTGTTTTGGAACACCCCAGCTTCAGTGTTCCTGAGGAGGTCTTCGAATCTTCTTCGGCTCGGAGGCCCTGCGGGATGACGTCTTGAGCTCGGCCCTCCTCTAGGTATGTGAGAAGCCATGTTCACGGATGCATACGCGGGCTCTTCTTCCGGAAAAGACTGAGAGTAGCTCAATCGGTCGAAAATCGACCGTTTTGCTTTAGAACATCAACAGTCAATCACAATTTTATGACTATTACAACATTGCTCGCTAGGGGGCGTAATAGACACGTTGGAAGGTCCCCTCTCCTTACGCTTCTGGATTAAGTATTTACGCAGGTCAGGAGGAGCAGCAACTTGAGCTTGTTTTACGTCGTTGGACTCTGCCCGACATAAATTGGAGATTCGCTCAGAGTGGCGTAAGGCTGAAGAGGGCCTCAGCTGGCCGTCAGCTTCCCGTGTAATCTGAAGGGTAGGCAGATTGCTCCTTCGCTGGCGTAACGGCCGAGGAGTCGAGTATCCCGCTGCATGCTTCCCTTCATAGAAATCACGGCGTTCACCTGGTTCCTCGTAGAGGTCAGATGTCTGTCCTGGCGCTGAGGCATTACCAGAAGTTTGGTCTGTACCGCGCGTAGCGGGAGACTGGTTCCTACGCGTAGAGCGCAGCGGATACTTCTGGGTTAGCGCTGAGGCTTTGCCCGATGTTTTTCTGTACCGCGCATAGCGGAAGATTGATTTCTGCGCGTAAAGCGCAGTGGGTACTCCTGGGTTAGCGCTGAGGCTTTGCCCGAAGTTTTGTCTGTACCGCGCGTAGCGGGAGACTGATTTCTGCACGTAAAGTGCAGTAGATACTCCTTGGTTAGCGCTGAGGCTTTGCCCGAAGTTTTGTCTGTACTGCGCGTAGCGGGAGACTGAATTTTACGTGCGGGGCACGGAGGGAGCGATGCTACCACCTCATTGGTCGGATAGATCGGAGAGATCGGAGAGATTGGAGAGATCGAAGAGTCCACAGGAACGGCGGAGGATGTCTTGGGCATCCACACTTTGCGCAGCTTCCTGTTGTCTCGGACGGAGAGAGAGTGAGAGCTACCCCCAGTCCGAAGCATATCTTCGTCGGCAGACTAGTCGAATTGGACGACCAGTGTCTTCTTTACGGAGCCCACGGATACCGAATCGTGTTGAGCAATTACTTCCTCGTCAGAAGAGAAAGACGTCTCCAGCAGAGTCGCCATCTTGTTTGTGGTATTAAACGAAAGAATGAAAGTGTATTTCAATGACAGGGTTTATACGAGACCCGTGCCCTTTGGTTTACAAACAAACTTGTACAATTCGATCCTATACGAGGATGCGGGAGTACAATTTATTTAATCTGGGTATAAATTGCTATAGGTGTCTGATCTGCAGTCGATCACTTTAGCCCTTGGACTACACGATGTTGAAGAAGTGCCATGGAAGATGGGTAGCGGCTTCGAAGGCTGTGAAGAAGGGTGGATGCACGGTGCCAAAGCCGTCGACCCCTACTCTTTGCCTGAGCTCCGGACTCTTCTCTCCTTCTCCTTCTCTCTCTCTCTCTTTTTTTTACCAATTCTCCGACCTGGTTCGATCTTCCAAATTGTCAACCTTGTTCCCCATTGATAGGGTCTCTATTTATAGAGTTTTGGTGACAGTGACCACTCCGTCGGTATAACAACCAAGGAGTGGAGAGTACAGCACCCTTTTACACAACGGTTAAAATAACCAATGCCTGCGCATAAATGACCTTTTGAGTGAGCATGTGACACGTGTCCAACTAAGGGGAAAAAATTCGTATATCTGCTGCGAGGATCACGGCGTAGAAGCCACGTAGGTAGGTATCCCTTGTGTAGAAGAGCTTGGCGTAGAAGCCAAATGACTGTCACCCCTGGCGTAGAAGCAAAAATAGGCATAGAAGCCGAACAGGCGTAGAAGCCGAATTGGCATAGAAGCCGAATGGGCATAGAAGCCGAACAGGCATAGAAGCCGAACAGGCACAAAAGCCGAATGGTCGTAGAGACTGAGTGGGCGTTTGAAGCCGAATGAACACAGATCCTGAATGGGTGTAGAAGCCGCTGCGTACCGTGCCAGAATGTTGATGTGGGCGTCTACGCCAAAATTACGGCTTTCGAAGGTGTAATCAAATCTCTTACAGAGATTTGCCATCATGCTGTGCATTAAATGCGGAGACGTGTTTTGAAGGTCTGCAGCCCTTCTGTGCATCCGTTGCAGAGACGTGTCTTGAGGGAAACTGTCACCGCTCTGTGCAATTTGACGTAGAGACGTGCCTCTGGCCCTGTACGAAGTGCAGCTTTTGACGTGGCAGGCGGTTTGTCTACTGCGGAGCGTGAAACAGCTCATGTTTGCCTGTGTAAAACAGGGCGGCATATTTCCTTGTACGCGAAAGAGCGGTTTACGCTGGGGGGGCTTTGGTAACCGACGGTTTGGTGATATTTTAACCAAATCCTCTGCATTAAATACCGAGATCTGCCATAATACTGCGGGCGTATCCCGAGGGGTCTGTCATCGTTTCCAGCCGTCGTCTGGGTAGCCGTGCAGCACTTTTTGTCAGGAGTCAGAGGCCAGGTTCACTGCGTGACTTGACAGGTTCATTTCGGGGAAAACGAAGCGTTCCTCGTACGCATTAACGCTGCTTTGAGAGCGGCCGAGTTTTATGCCATGGAGGCGATGAAGAACTCTGTCTTACGCTGGAGCGGCCTGGACGTACTGCACTTACGCGGATGGTCCTTTGAGCTTACACTTCATACTGTGTTTTAGCAGAAAAAGCTCTGTTGCACGCTTGATGGCTCTTAAGGCCTCTGTTTACGCTGCTCTGTATCAAGAGGCTGCATAGATCCTCCCAGCATATTTTTTATGCTTCTACAAGGAGGGGACTGGCGGTCGAGGGTTCAGGCGACCGGGGTCTGTGGTCGACGTCGAAGGGTAGGCAAAGGAGGTCGGTGGTTGAGGTGGTGGCAGCCGGATGTGATCGGAGAAGGAGGAGGCGGATGTTGAGGGATGCTAGGGTTTTTGGGTAGGGTTGGTTTTTAGTTTAGGGGAGAGAGAAATGTATATATATAGGAGAGAGAGAAAGGGGGTCCTCCTAGGGGATTGGGTCAGCTAGGGCTTCTTAAGGTGGTGAACATGTCCACATGAAGGAATATAGGGTATATATGGGCTAGGTTGGGTCCAGCTTTGGGTGAGATTGGTCTTCACAATAATTTAATTAAAAACTAATGCACAAGGTGTTCTTTAATCAATTGGAAATACACGGGGTTAAAATTGGGTAGGACACAAGTGTCATGGGCATAGCAGACTCAGAATAGATTATTGCCATAATTTGGGTTGTATGAAAGTCGGTTGGGTCTGTGTCTTAAATTTCGATTGGAACGAACAATTAAGCAAGGTTAGATTTATTGGGATTTAAAACTTGACGATTACAACGAATATTGCGCAACTAAAACGAAGCACAAGATAGAGTATTTATGAGTTACATAAGGTTCAGAATGGTAGTCTGGCATGTCTAGGGAATGTGTATAAAAAAAATTTGCAGTTAAATGCTAGTGTAGTGCTCCAACTATCGAAACAATGGTAGGGTTCACTAAGAGATAAATATTGCACAATATATCAACACGGTGTAATATTTCTAATTTGCTCCAAATTAAACCTAGTATCTCTATTTAAGCTATGTAGACCTAAATTTGGTCCAGGGGGTTTATATGCGTACATATTTTTTGGTGTTGATCGCTACATGGCTACTGGAAGAGGAAAGTCTGTCGGTGCAAAGAAGCCTAGCGATTCGATGCACTACTTGCCTTTGATGCCGCGGTTACAGAGGTTGTTTATGGTGAATGAGACTGCAAAAAACATGAGTTGGCACAGGCAAAAATAGATCGAAGGAGTATCGGATCATCCATCCGATAGAGAAGCATGAAAGCACTTTGATTGAGAGTATCCAGATTTTTCTTCGGATCCCTATAATGTCAAATTGGGGATCTCCTCCGACGATTTTGTCCCATTCGGATTTTTAGGCTCCCAGTATTCGTGTTGGTTTGTGATCGTCACTCCGTACAATCTACCGACTTAGATGTGCATGAAGACTCCGTATATGTTCATAACCATTATTATCCCAGGTCCAAACAATTCGAAGAGGAACATCGATGTATATTTACATCCTTTGATAGATGAGTTGAATCAGCTGTGGAAAGTAGGTGCCAATACGTACCATATTTCCAGAAAGTAGAATTTTCAGATGAAGGCATCACTTATGTGTACCATCAACGAATTTCTAACATATGGAATATTATCAGAATGGATCACTCATGGTCATCTCTCATGTTCGTATTGCATGGACCAAACTAAGGCTTTCCGTTTAAAACACGGAGGCAAACCGTGCTTCTACGATTGTCATCGACAATTTTTGTCGAAGAATCATCCATACCTGAGGAATAGGAATGTTTTTTGTACGGGCATTGTGGAGAATGCCAATCCACCGTCATGGTAGCCCGGATACACGATATGGGAAGAGGTAAAATATTTATGAAGTGCTATCGAAGAGCCTGCTAAGGGGTACAAGTGTGACAGATTTGGTCGCACCCATAACTGGACGAAGAGGAGTATTTTCTGGGATCTACCATATTGGAGCACCAATCTGATCAGACATAACCTTGATGTCATGCATATCGAGAAGAATGTGTTTAATAACATAATTAATACTGTAATGGAGGTAAAGTAGAGGATGAAAGATAATCCGTAAGCCAGGTTGGACTTAGAAGAAATATGTAGACGTCCTGCGTTGCATTTGATAGAGGAGGGGAATAAAAAGTTAAAGTAGCCTAAGTTAATTTTCTTACTGGAGAAGGAGGATAAATGAAGACTTTGTAGGTGGATTAAGGGTCTAAAATTTCTAGACGGGTACGTATCAAACTTGAAAATATGCATCAACCCCAAGGAGAACAAACTGGCGGGTATGAAGAGCCACGATTGTCACGTATTCAATGAGAGGTTAATTTTGATTGTATTTTAGGAATTCTTACCACAGGTCATTTAGGATCCATTGATAGAGCTCAACATATTTTCCTTCTTGGTTGACCGCATATGTAAGGAGCTTGGTAATTACTTTTTCTTTCTGCACTTGCACAATAAATAACTTACTATCGCTACTTTGGTATTTAGGTCGATCGTCTAATAACACCCGAGACTGAATCTATTAGAACTCTAGCCAAGGGACCAATTACTGTTGTTAAAATATGGCCAAATTTCTATATGAATGGATTTAGGTTCAAGTCAACAAATGCTCCAATCAGAGAAAGCTTTCTGGATCTTGATTCCACGAAAAACAGTTATTTGTGTATCAAATCTTCGAACTACAAAGACGTCGATCCAGAAAATAAATTCTTTGGCATCTTACGAGAGATTGTGGAGTTGACATATAATTATGGCACAAAACTTGCTAAGATCGTGTTATTCAAGTGTTAATGGTTCGATCTGATTCAGGATCAAGATTAGAAAATTGACAAGCATGGCCTTGTGGATATAAACTACAAGCGTAGATATCAAGACTATGAACCATTTGTCCTATCAAGTCAGGCTCAGCTCGTATACTTCACAACTTATCCTAGACGTGAGAAAGCGAGGTCGGATTGGTGGGCAGTATACAAGACTAAAGCTAGAAATACCTTTGACATTGACGAAATAGCTTATCAGGAGGACGAGCTACCTCTTGTAACAAATATTATAGATGTAGACTCAACGAAAGTTACGCATTACATGAGTAATAATGTAGAAGATGTAGAATTATCCAAAGACGAAGATAAAGATGAAGTAGATGAAAGTGAAGATGAGGAGGAAGAGCAAGAGGAGGACGAGGAAGACGAACAAGATAAATTTTCTGGAGATGATTGAAATAAAATATTTTGCCTGTAGAATGTACTATATTTTGACTGTAGAATGTACTATTTTGATGAAGATATGTATTATATTTTGACTATAGAATATACTATCCATTTGCACTTGTGACACCACTAGTTATTTACTGTACAATTCTATGAATGTTGTGAGATATGCATAACATTTTGACGGTAGAATGTACTATATATTTGTGTATTTCTTTATTCATCATATATTGTTATCAGGTATGATAGGATGATGCATAGGGTTCAGCAGGTCCCGAGGTAGACAGAGTGCTTCTCTAGTACTGTCTATTGTTGGTTCTGGATCCTTGTCACCTAGTACTCCAGTATATTGATCAGTCACATCTCCGACTATGATGACGTTATGTGGCATCACTCCTGGGATGAATAGTTCCAGGCCTGATAGTACTCCCTCGTACAATATTCCTTCTGCTGACAGAACCATGGAGACAGATGAGCATATAGAGGAGGTCGAGCTAACGTTGTCCCAGCATTAGCTAGATCCTCCATGCGCACCTCCGGAGGAGACGAGGACATAGATTTGGGCCGACGGTACAAAATAAGTCAATTAGATGGTTTAGCATCATATATATCGTGTATTTTTTTATTTATCATATATTGAATTTTTTTAATCAAAATACTTATCTCTACATAGATATCCTCCCTCGTTGGTACAGAGAAGCCTGGCCTCTTTCTGAGGAACAACTATGGTGGCCCTTGGATCAACTACTCTGAAGCTCCAGAGGAGAGGAAGACGTTCTAGTTTGCATACTTCAAGGTAAAAGTATATTATATAAATTCTCTAATTTATGCATATTATATAACTTATTAAATTATTTATTATAGCAAACATATTTCTATCCTTTGCACCGGGCCGCGTTGATCGAGCAGATATTTCCTGTCGTTGCCGCTAAGCTTATCCTTGATGCTCTGGATGACCAGAAGGCTCATGATCACGTTAGAAAACAGATCCAATGTTGGATCATGCCTAAGTAGTGGACTGCGATGAGGGCTAGATTTGATAATCTGAGGTACAATGAAAGGTCTGAGAAGGCCAAGGCGGCTAGGCAGAATGCAGCAAAGTGGTGTGTTGGCTTGATTCGGATGACGAAATATTTTCGTCGTTTGGTATATTTTTTATTTCAGATATATTATTTTAATATAAGTACGATAAAATGGTAGTAGGAAAAATATTTAATTTTAGTACTAAATAATACATTTTTAATAGGTACAGAGGGGTGAGGATACAAACATGGTGACCGTCTTCCTGGCCACCTATCAAAAGTGCAGAAATATCATTGATGAGAGGGCCTCGCAGACCTATGTAAGTATTACTTTACTTTGTGTTAATTTTAATATAACTTAGGCAATTATCGAGTATCCAAACTTTTCGAGGCATAATATCTTAGGTTGTGTGAGCGGGAGACTGCTAGTGCACCTACAACGGGAGAGGCTGGTACTTTCTCGCAGCCCTTTCCAACTTTGTCGACGGAGGAGCTATGGGTGACCGCCGCTGGTGGTCTCTATAGGGGTACGTACTACGGTACGGGATCCAATGGCGCCCTTATTTTGACACAGTCATCTAGGGACTCCCCGATAAGTACGCATTCTCCACAGCCCTCTCAGTCGTCGGCCCAAGTCTAGGAGGCCGTTGATCGTCAGATTGCGTCTCCTCATGGCGAGTTGCTGCGAAGAATGGATGAGCAGCCCCTATCCCAGCCGCAGGCGGATGATGCGACGCTCATCGCACGATTTGATATGCTCAAGCGCAGCATCATCGAGCTCCAGAATTTGACAACTGATCTTAGAGCGTCGACAGAGCGCAACGTGACGGAGCTGCATGCATCACAGCTGTCCATGGGTGAGAGGTTGACGATGATACATGATTCAATGGTTCTTAGCAGTACGAGGCTGTTATCTGCCATGGATTCGTATAACCAACGACTAGTAAAGTTGGAGCGGATACGTCCTCCTGGTGCGCCTACATCGACACAGACTCCACTGACGTCACTGCCTTCTCCATCGACATCGGTGTCGATTTTACGGGAGCAGTATAATCTGTTCTTATCCCTCATGCGCGCCGGTGGTCATCCTTCTGCAGATCTGCAATAGTCCTAGTTAGGACCATTTATGGATTATTTGTGTTTTAGACTTATGATATTTAGTTATTTATGAATATTTTTTATTTTTGAGGCATTTAGACATTATTTTTTTGTATTCTTTAGGATGAGGCTTTCAGACTCAGTTGTGTGGATATTTGTTGTATTCTTTACGATGATATTTTTTCCTGATTCGGTTTATAATCTCAATATTTTATTTTATTTTCATTTTATTGTATTATTTATATTAAATATATGTTAATTTATCGGTGTTGAGTGTTCAACCGAAGGGGGTCGACGAACCAAGGAAATTCAACGGAGGGTTGCTCCGGGTCTATTTGTACAAATTATGAATTCATAAACTACAGGAAGAATAGTTTGGAAACAATTTAGTATTCATTTTTTTTAATTTTTTTAGTATCTTTAGTGATATTTTTAGCGATATTTTGCGACGTCTACTCATGTTGCTAATTACGACGCTGAATACGTCGCTATATATGTCGTTAAATCCGTGGCTAATTACGTCACTAAAAAAGTCGGTGTCCGTTGCAAATTACTGACATGGCAGTATTGACAGGTCATAATAACGTCGCTAAATTAGTCGCACAACGTCGCTAAATTTAGCAACATATAGCAACAAAAATATACGTCGCTAATTTAGCAACATTGTGTTGCTAAACGTCACTAATATAGTGACGCATATACGTCACTAGAAAATATCGGAATAGCGACGTTTGGCGACATTTTTTCTATCAGCGACTAGTTTAAAGGCGACTTCAAAAAAATGTCGCTAATTACGTCGCTAAACCCGTCGGGAGCTCCAAAGGCACCGATGACAAAATATGTACCCGAAAGGGATATTACGGAGGTTTCGGTCACCATAAAATTATTTAGAGACAATTTTTGGCTATTTAGAGACGTTTATTTACGTCGCTAATTTGACTTATTCTGGTAGTGTTGGCAACATCTGTAACTTGTCAGTTTGGACAGTACCAAGCACAAATGATTATTCCTATAGTCTTCTAACCTTAAAAACCACATTCTAACATGTTTCAGTACGTCATCTATAAGTCCATTTCAGAATATAACAAGCTTCTAAATTCCAAAACACAAAAATATGGTTTTTGGTCTCTAACAAGTATGTCGTGTATGCTGAAATTAAAGCTATCAAAATCTACTATTGGATAACAATTAACATACAAATATATATATTTATCTAGCATCTGATAGGGTGTATAAACATTGTTAGAAGTTGATTTTATTTTGAGAAATTTTTTGTACATAAAATCATCACATTTTTCATGAAATAACACATAATTTTAATTCTGAAATTTTCTAAACTATGCCAAGAAAACATATTTTAACCCAACTTTCTCATAGAATTAACATAAAGTAATTATATGGCATTATAGGGGATTAAGTTAAGGTTATGATTGTGAATTTTTGGTCAAGAATATTCAACATTTACACATAAAAGGTAGTAAACAAAACGATCTCCCTGTTCTGGAATTTAACTAAAATGAGGCAAAATACAAGGTTTCTAACTAGGTAAACGTATTTCTAACATGCAATAATTATAGAATATGTTATGGAGGTAACATGTGTAAATATTTTTGAAGGTTTTGTGCACAAACTATGAGTCTAATATTTGTAAATAGGAGTGCGAACAGAAGTGGACAAAACTAAAATTACGAACAAAAATCATTTTCATCATCATTTAAATTAGTTTTTCCAAGTTTTATTATGGTTTCTACCTATAGTATCAATGTATCTAGTTGTATACTAAGTTAGAAATTGTAAATTGACAAGAAATATATATTTTTTACCCATTTTGGGATTCGTTGTACAGTCGCGACACCAATGGTTCAACATGGACACTTTCTCGGAGAACGTCTCCTCGAAAGGGAAAATTTATAGAAAATATGACAAATCATATACGCACATAAAAAAATTGATAGAGGTACGTAAAGAAAAAGGTTTGGAAGTTTTTTACCAAATGGTTAGGTGTGTCCGCTTCATTTTTTGTACGAATTGTCCAGACAACACCTATTCTAGATACTTCGTCGTGTGTCAACAATTAGGGGGTCTAAAGCACCGAGAAAAAATATGGAAAAAATATGGTAGGATATCTAAGAGATAGAGGATGAGTTTTGTGAATGATTTGAAGGGATTATCTATTATTTTGAGGGTGCAATGCGTTGTGGAACTTGACCAATTTCAGCAAGCCTTCACAGAATATCATGTTGTTCTTGCTGTTTTGGGAGAGCTTTTGGATGGTGAAAATTGAGTAGAATGATTGAAAATGATGTCTTGGGCTGTAGGGGGTTGAGGTAGGATTTTTGTGGCAAAGGTTTAGGGAATTTGGAGTAGTGGGGAGGTGGTTTCTCCAACTTACTAGGGGAGTGGGCTGGATGTAATGGGCGACCAGGTCTTGGCTTACTTGTTGGCTATGCACATACCAACGTCTGCATGGTTTGGGTCTAATAAGGACTTGGTTTGTGTCCCTAGGTACTTGGGTAGGGTTGGACCAAGTTTGGGTTCGTTTGGAGTTGTTTCGGTTGGGTTAAACTCACCTAGACTAGCTACTAGTTCAACCTAACCATGGCAGAATATAAACTTGTTTTAGTGCACCTATTCCACTACCAAACACTTGTTACACATTATTTTATCTAAAAATATTAACCCCTAATTATAGTACTACATATATTTAAATTTATATATATATATATAAATACTCTAAAACATATATACAATCATGATAAAAGAAATTAAGATAAAACATACACTAGCTACACGATCATGCAACATACTAAATTTCAAACTAATAACAAAAAAAATATTTCTAACACAAGTATCTAAATTTTTGGGAACGAGAGTTTACAATAAGTTCACCAACTCATTTGGGTTGATAGATTTGCTGTCAAACTAAGTTCTGTAACTCTCTAATTCTGGGAGGGGTATTTTTGTCATTTAGTAAATATTTGGTATTTATTTTGTAGAAATAATAATTATTATTATTTTTATATTATTATTTATTTGTATTCATTGGACCTTGTGTTAGATAGTTAGTTTAGACTAGTATGTTGACCTAGTTAGCACCTAACGGGTAGGTCCATGACCCAATTGGTTAGTCATGACATGGTTAGAATTAGTTAGATGATAGAATATTCCCTTCCATTCGAGTGATACCCTTTCTTAATTAATTAAGAAAGGCTTGGAGAACACGCATGAACCAACTAGAATATGATAAAAGCTTGTTGAAGGGTCTAGTGGACCAACCAACTAGCCCCAACCTAGCCAATGGTGGTCGGCCCCTAGGATGAGAGAGAAAGCATTTATACTCTCATTTATTCCATTTTATTCACAATTTTTTTCTTTTTTTCCAAGCAACCCATTCTCTACCAATTCATAACCAATCCACACTCAATTTCACCCATTCTCACCATTAAGGAGGCCTAGGAAGCTTGGAGGACACAAAGAGAAAAAGTAAAGAGGTGATTGCAAGGAGATCGTGTCCAAATCATACTTTGTGTCAACCTGGAGGATTTACATTGGGATCCGACTTCCAATAGGTATAATTCTTATCTTCACCATCAATTTTATGATAGCAATTAGCCATTGAGACTCTAGGAAGGCACTCATGGCCATGACCAACCTATTGGACTAAGTTCTAGGTGGTTTTGTCCCCAAATCAAGGAGATCTATTGAGTTTTGTGTCCAAATTAAGGGAATTCAGAATTTAGGACACCAAGTGTTTATCGTACGGTCAATTATGTCTATTTGAACTTGTATTGGTATATGAGGGTAGATACGTGTCCAAAAATGGATACGAGTAGGCCGTATCATGATACGATATCAGTTTTGGTAAATTTTCTTTTAATTATATTCTATATTTCAATTTCATATTACTCATTGTACTACTCAATTTCATTTAGCTATAGTATTATTTCCTATAATAGTTTTATTTCATTCTTTGTATGGTGAAGTGGGGTGTTAGGGATGAGTATCATGATTGATGAAGGTGGTATCATTAGGGCATCCTAATGCACTCTAAGTGTTTGACAATTGACTTTGAGAGTAACTATTGTGATTTATATTCATAAATATATATATATATGTATTTGTATCTTTGTTGTGAGTGTTGGTGTTGCGTATGAGAGTGCAAAATGCAACTATTTTGAATTTATGTGAACCCGAAGTCATATATGACTAGGTAGTGTGGACTAAGGTCTATTTTAGTTGAAATCTTGAGCTCTAACTAGAGGCAACTACATCAGTTAACACCAAGTTGCAGACCAGAACTAGGCAGATTAAGTGAGGGTATATATTATGATTAGTAGATGGTTGAGTGAAGGAACTGATTAGGCAGGCAACTGTTACTATTTGTTGTTGTTGTTGTTGTTTAGTATGATATTGCTGATACCAGTGATGGGGTTTTCATTATACCCATGAGGATGTGTGGGAAGATGCACTAGGGAGGAGCACTGTAGCAGTTGGCATTGAGTTATACGAAATGTAGATCATTGGGGAATATGAAGACATATCATTTTATAGTTGTGCAGACATGTATAAAGGTGTATCAGTTTGGGGTAACAGATCATCAGAGTGCAAAAGATTATTAGTGTGTACTGGGTTCAGATTATGTTGGTTCTTTGCAGTAGGATGATTGCATGCTCAAGTTGGTGATTGTAATCTTTAAATTGGGCTCGGGCCAGTAAGCACTGCTTCTAAGCAGTACATAAGGGAAAGCTCTTGCAGAATGGGTTTGAGTTCAGAGGTTTATGGAAGTTTGTTGTTGTCATGACCCATACCCGGTGTAAAGTCACAAGTACGTGGGTACATCCAACCTACGCCTCAACATCGGCGGTAGAACGCTATCTAGGTCAACAATACTATCTAAATATCTCATACAATATGTATAATATCCCTTTCAAGATATCTTAACTCCCAAATGGAGGGCAATATAATAATATGATAATGGTAAATAATACTCAATCACCAAGATAAACTAGAGGAAGATATGACATAATATTGAATAGAAGAAAAGAAATACAGAGTCAAATATATCACAAGTTCAATAGTCTAATCACAACCCAATGATCTCAAATATAATACATGCCAAAAGTGTCTAACTGACATATACAATATCATAAGTGAACTAGCTAAGTCTTCTGGACTACTGTAACTATTTCAATAGGCTCTACGTGTGTTATCTCAACTGGCTCTCCATCATGTGGCCCATAGTGCGTAGGACACCTATCCTCTAAAGAATCATCTAAAAAATATATCTAGTCAGGATTGGAGAGAAGTACAACCCAATAGCAGATCCAATAATTGATAAAAACTATGAAAAAATAATAGCAATAAAAATAAATGATGGAAATAACTGAACTAGTTAGGAGAAAAAGTATAAAGGTAAATAATAGTAATAATCTGATAACAATATGGTGAGGAATATTAATGTAATAAACTGGAACAAAGAAAACTATATAGTAAATATGCCTTAAAATGTTAGTTAGATAATGTGATCAGCTTGGGCCTAACAAGGGCTATATATAAAAGGTGAGCTAATGAGATCACACATGAGTTGTATGATCTACTAGCTATCATGGGCTATAATAAATCACGGGCTATAAGGTATGATCACATATCCACTAATACTTCCACAATCCTCCGACTAGTACACAGATCCAAATCATGACACGTTATAATACGTATATCATACTGCACAGTCTATAATATCATGCACTATGATCACGGGCTATATAATCACTAAGATATCACGGTAATCACAAAGCACGACACAGCAATCACAGAGTAATCACAAAATAATATCTCATGACTAAGATCAACGTATACCAATCCGTGGAACCATCATGTCAGGAATCAAATATCTCAATATTGAATATATAAAATATAGAGACTATCAAATAAGGAAACTATTAGAAAATATAATCGCCTTTGGTCATGTGCAACAAGTATGACTCAGTATCTGAGTTAGTGTCACACAAACCTATATATGAAATATTATGTCATTTGGGTGTAAAGAATTTATAATAAGCTTAAATGCACTAAAATATAATTTTTAGGCCATTTCTAGGTCATACTAGTCAAACTAGGTCAAACTAGGTCAAACTAGGTCATACCTTCATTCTAGGGTCAATGAAAGGCTATACTAGTTGGTACTAGGTGATACTAAGTTATACCTAGATTTGAAAGTATTAAGCCAAACTAGTTAATATCACTAAGTATTATATATAACTTCTACTTATACAAGTTATACCAATTACCTATTATACCTTAGTATATAGAATAGTTATTACTCAATACCTTAACTTATATAACACTTAGTATTTGAATACCCTCAAGTTACCCTTACCTCATATCCATATCCTACACTAATCCCACAATACCCTACTATCCACTCTTTTGTATAAACACTGGTAGAGTCATCTAATGAATATCTACCTACTATAGAATTACCTTATTACCCTTACTCCAATGCTCCACATGACTGTACCTCATTGGCACATAAATGTGCCTGAAAACACAGCACTTAGTTAACACAGTTAATTAACTGTGCTGGAGCTAAATACAGTTCCCCCTCCTTGACTATGTTGCTGCAACTGCTACTAACTTCTTATCAGTCTTTTGCCCATATATGTACGCATATACTTACTAACCACTCATTGTGTTCATAACCTGGTATCACCTAAACCTGAGCATCACTAGCCAACATTTCCCAAAATTCATTCACAGGCCACTGATAACACTTGATATACTAAAGAGTGTTACCTACCCATATGACTCCAAGCACTTCTAACTCCATACACACATATATATATACATCTCTTATACCCATTGATACTCACCATCACAACACTCACCATGGAGCACTGTGCAGTGCTCCCTACACAGTTAATACCTATTGCTGTCATGTGTCATGAATGATACATTCAGTTCAGACCTCGAGCTCCTATTTTAATTCCTTTCATCCAAACCTGACACCCTAATTGATACATGGTATCAATTTTCCCTACTACAAACATGCATGCCAAGAGCTCTTGCTCACAGAGTAGCGCACTAGGTATACTGCTGCCTCCTTGATTTACCCTTTTTTCATGCACATATCAGTGCACATCCAACTAACCTGCTCATACAATATCAGTCACAACCTCGACAACATCAATAATATCAATAATATCAACAACAACAATAGCTATTGCAAGCTGCTGCTACTGCTCACTGTATTAGATCAACCTGACACTCCTTGCTCCCTTACAAATCACACATACACACAATAGGAAGACACAATGATATTAAGTAAACACAAGTCCACAATAATTGATCATTTCACCAAACACCTATAGTGTATCACTAAGATACTCAAGATATCTATTCAACTAAAGAGTCAAAAATCATAATTCTCTACTAATATCAATAATACATCTAAATTATATAGTAATAAAACTAAACTAATTACTTACAATAGAAATTTTAGGGAGATTACACAATTCACCCAAAATGAACTCTGTATCATACCGTATCACAAAATATAATGATATGCTCTACTCGTGTCCAATTATGGACACGCATATAGTCCCATATCATCAATCCAAGTCTAATTAGATCTAATTGGTCTTATGACACACATTTAATGTATCAATCTCGTAATTCTACTAAAATGAGCATAAATTACCATATAAAAGTTATAATAGAGGTCCTATGAACGTAGTTCTTGTTCCTATGGGTAATTCTAAGCCAAGAAAGGTTTTTTAATGGTTAAATGCATAAATTAGAGTCTAGATTATAGATAAAATAAGAATTTACCAATTGGGAGTTGGATTCCTAATAAAAAAACCCAAATGAACACAATTCGGACACAAGTTCCTTGTCAATTCCTCCTCCTTCAAGTGCTTCTGGTAATCTAAGCTCTAATGCTCCTTAGATGATGTAATTGAAAGGAAATAAGATTAAATTCGAGTGAATTTAGTGGAGGCATGAATTAATTTGGGGAAGAACACAATTTGGGATCAAGAATGAATGAATTAATAAGAGAAGAGAGAGAAAGACCCCCTCTTTATGTGGTTGACCCCTTTTCCCTCTCCCAAGCAACACTAAATGTATAATACACCCCTTCTAGTTAGTCATGAGGCTTAATTAGGGAGGACTATATTAAGAAACTTTAATTCTTCATAAAACTAATCTAATCTCCTTAATTAATTAAGAGAATGGGTCTAATGGCCTAACCCAATATTGGGCTTAATGTGTCATGACAATCTAATGGATTCACTGATGACAAGTCAAAATAAATAGGCTGGCCCACTAACAAATAAATAATAGTATAACACATAATTAATAATTAGTAGCATAATATATAAATATTTAATACTAAATAATAAAATATGCTAAATAACAAAAATACTCTCATCTAGAAATATGGTAGTGATAAGTCTACCCTCCTTAGAAAAATTCTGTCCTTGAAATTTAAGAAAAGAACTAGCACTACAACAAACAATCGCAGCAAGAAAGAAAGAACGATACCTCACGGCTGAAAAAGATAAGGGTATTGCTCGCACATCTTGGCTTCCCTTTCGCAGGTAGACTCTCTTGAAGAGTGATGCCTCCACGCGACGTGTACCAAGGAAATTATCTGGTTTCGCAGAACCTTCTTTCTGAGATACAGAATCTCTACTGGCTGCTCTGGGAAGCTGAGAGTCAGACCCACCTCGATCTCCGAGTGATCCGATATGTGACTAAGATCTTCTACATACCGTCTCAGCTATGACACATGGAATAAATCATGCCCTCCCTCCAGTGTTGGTGGCAAGTCTAGTCTGTAGGCCACTACATCGACCCTCGCAAGAATATCGAAGGGTCCGATGTACCGTGGACTAAGTTTCCCACCTCCACCAAAGCGAATCGTGTCCCGTGTCAGAGAAATATGCAATACACCATATCGCTAACCTAGAACAAAATACAGCCTTAACACTCAATCTAAAACAAAGCAATAACAAGCAATACAAACAAAACCTATACCTCAAACTCCAAGGGTCTCCGGTGGCTATCGGCTACTGTTGTTGTCTGTCTTGCACCACCTGATGTCTATCTCTAATGAGCTTCACCTTTTTAGCTATATCCAAATCATCTCCAGTCCCAACAAGGCTCTCTCACCAATATCATCCCAAGATAGAGGAGTGGGACATCTTCGTCCATATAAAGCCTCGAATGGTAATATCTCGATACTGGCATGGTAACTGTTGTTGTAAGCACACTCTACTAGATGAAGATGATCCTCCCAAGAACCTCTAAAATCCAGAAACAGAAATGTGAAGCATATCCTCGAGATTCTGAATAGTTGTCTCCGACTGTCCGTCAGTTTGGAGGTGATATGCGGTACTAAACTTGAGCTGGGTGCCCAAGTGTCACGACCCGTACCCGGTTTAGGGGTACGAGTGCGTGGGTACGTCCAGCCTACGCCGCAGTGTCGGTGGTAGAACGCTGTCAAGGTCTTGATACTTTCTAGCTAATGTCACACAACATCCAATTTCCATAAGGAGGCACGGATAACACAAATAAATGAGCACATACTCAATCACAGGATTACAGCACGATAAGATAACGAACAGAAATTAAATACAACACAAGTCCAAAAAATAATATACTAACTCAACAATATCCAAGTCTCAAAAAAATGCCGGAGACAAATCCGGTACCAATAGTCTACTTAAAGAACTAATCAGAAAACTAGAAGAATTAGTGATTTCCGGCTAGACCTCCCGGAATCACAACTACTACCAAGTCTGCAGCTACTCACCATATGGTCCATAAAGTGTCGGACAGCGGTCCTCTAAGGCATAGTCTGGAAAAATGTTTCCAGTCAGGAAGGAGCAAAGCACAATCTCAAATAACAGTTCCATTTAATTGATAAGGACTATAAAGTAATAAATATGTCATGCTAGCTACTGAGAAGACAGTGAAATAAATGCAATGGCAATTAAAGAGAGACAAGCAATGTAAAAAGACAGGCAATAGGCAATATGATACAGTCCGTACATGTATGAAAATGGAAAGAACAAGTATGGTATCATATACGGGTGATGTAGTATATGATTTGAAATAGGGAACTGTAATCCATTCTAAGTGTTTGAAATAGTAGTTTCAAAATGTGATCGGCTTGGGAACATGTACGATAGCTACAGGGCCTAGCTAATCATGGGTGAAGAGCATGATTAACACTTACAATTTTCTATACTACAATAAGAGGTTATGATCACATTTCTTACTAACTACTTCCCCGCCCCCAACTAGTACTGTGGATCCAACCATGACACGTCACGATACACGAGCAAGTCAAGTCTATCATGTACGATATCTAATATACATGTCGTGTACAATGTCAATACGATAATCAATATAACATCTCATAACTGCAGATCCAAGCTATACTAGTCCGTGTAGCACAGTGTCAAAGATTCAGTTGTAACATTTCAGGATTATTGAAATTATAGAAATTATCAAGAAATTGGAAATTATCGGAGAATGTACTTGCCTCGGGTCCTTAGCTGGTAACTATGAATGTCCTGTTCCAGAGTATCCCCTGGGTAAACCAACAGTCCTATAAACACATCACAAGCAAAACCACAATTACATCAGATGCTACACTAACACAGTCTAAAAACACTGAGTTCGGGACTTCTCTAGGTATGCTACTGGTCACCTAGGATCACCTAGTAGGCTCACCAATTAAACATATCATTCATAATAAAATATAATACATATATATATATGGTTATACCAAATTATATACAAAATATGTATAAGTGTATACTCATAATAGAATATGTATTATATATATATAGGTAAAAATATTCATAACACATATACATTTATATATATATACAACTACCAAAGTTTTATATATATATACAAAAGAATATATATATATATACTAAATATATATATACTAAATTACAATTATATATATGCCACATATATATACATACCACGATAATACATATATATATATATGTATTTACATATACCAAGATACGCTTTTATACTAATACCAATATATATATATATATATATATATATATATCAAAATAATACATATACTATTATATTTATATACTAAAATACGTATATATCATGTATGTGCAAAAGTATATTTTTAGAATATACATATATATATATTGTCAACATCATTCTTAATCATACTACTATTAATTCACCAAATTAATTTTATACCATATAAAAATACTCAGAATAAATAATATACATATTAGTTAAACAATAACTGTGTACCATATATATACCAACTTAAAATATATGTATATTTATACAAATTAATCATATATATGTATATTATAAATATAAAGTATAAACTTAATCAGAGAATGTACAATTTAAATTTATACTATATATATATACAGATGCCAACTAATTCATATATTAAAATATGTTTTATTACACATATACTACATGAAACTATACCAAATAAATATATGTATATTTATACAAAAATATACATACATATATATATATCAAAAATAATTATACACATAAAAATATATATACATTTATACCAGTTGAATTTAATACATACACTTACATTCATTAATTAAATATATACATATACATATATATATTAAATTATATATACATTAACATACACATTAATTATATATATTAACTTACACCTTAATTATATTAAAATACTAATACATTAATTAATAACTACAAATACATATACATTACATTAGCTATATATATATGTATATATATATATATATGAAGAAGGAAAGAGGGGAAGAAGGAAACTTACTGTGGGGGTTGGCCGGAAGATGGCCGGAGTTGAACAGCAGGGAAGGAGCAGCCGAGGGAAGGGTGGCCGGATGGATGGATGAATGAAGTTGATGGTGGTGGTGGTGTTTGGATGACAGCGGGCCCGACGTGGAGGGGAGTGCCGGAGTCGCCGGAGCTTGACAGCGGGGGGTGCAGACCGGAGCTGCACGGGGTGCTGCGCCGGAGTCGAGGGGACAGCGTCGAGTGGGCCGGAGCGGGAAGGTCGTCCAGCGGAGGGAGGAAGGGCTCGGTTTGGAGGAGGCCGGAGCACTGGCCGACCGGAGGGGGTTGAAGAGCAGTGGGGAGTGGGGAGCCGTCGGGTTGCAGCGGCCGCCGGAACAGGCAGAGGGCCCGCCGGAGTGAGTCGGCCGAACAGCAGCAGAAGGAGAGGGGAGTTGGCTTGGAGCCGCACCGGCGCCGGAGGAGTGCACAGGGGCAATGGCCGGGTGAACAGGAACTGGGGGGAAGTGAACAGTGTACAAGTTTCCCCCCTTTTCCTCTCTTGAATTTTAAAAACAATGAAGAGAGGAAGAAGAAGAAGAAAAAGAAGGAGAAGAAAAGAAGAAGAAGGGAAGAAGAAGAAGGAAAAAAAAAGTGAAGAAGAGAAAGAGCTACGGTTAGGGGGGCTTGGGGAGGTGTGCTACCTAGGTTTTCTAGGGATTAGGGTTTGATAGGACATGATATTAAATAGGGGAGAGAGGGTGTTGATGGAGGGTGGTGATTGACCCCCTTGAATGTGTGGTCCAGATTGGACATGAGAAATTAATTCATATGGAAATGAGGGTGAGAGGCTAATTAAATAATTATTAGGGATTCCTCATTGTTTTAAACAAATGAGGTGTTGACAAAATGCAAATTTGCAATTTAGCCCCTTTAAATTTGGGTATTTGCACATGCACATAAAATGATGAAAATTTGGCGGGCGATTCGGTGTCTGGTGTTTTGTAGGGTCAGGGGGCGCTGTATGATCGGTATGGGCTCAATTTACAGGGCACTGGAATTAATATAGAATTTACGGAATCAGATAAAATGGTATCCTCAAATTAATTAGAAATAAATGCAAGTTGTGTTCAAAAATTAATTAGGAGTACATGGGGCCAAAATCAGGTCAGGTCATCAATACCAATAATGAAGAAGTCTCAGAACAGAATATTACCCTAATTTGGGCCGCACGAAAAAATAGGTCAAGATTGCCTCCAATTTTAATTGGAACGCACAATGATACAAAAATAGGAATTTATTAAATAACGTCCGCGACAATTTTTGTGCGGCCAGAATTAATGCACAGGGAGCAAAATTATGAGTTGCAAAAATAGCAGAATGGAAGGCGGGCATGTCTAGGGCAAGATTGTGAATTTTGTTGGGAGACAAAAGATAGGGTAGTGCTCCAAATATCGAAGCAAAGGCAATGCGCAAAAATATTAAATAAAATACGGTAATTAATGAAAATCTCCAAAAATTAAATTATAAATAAAACAATTAATTACATAATTCTATAATTTGGATAGGTGTTCATCTACTGACTTCTAGGTCAATTCTGCTAGCTAAAAATAAATGAACACTGCATCTAATACTATATTTAATTACACATCACACATAATTATTTAAATTAATAATTATCATGCAATTAATTAATTATAACTACAATAATATTAAATATTGTAAAAAGTCAAAAATACCCCTGTTTTCAGAATGTGGTAGTGACAAGTCTACCCAGCTTAAAAGAATTTTGTCCTCGAAATTCAAAATCCTCACAGTAGCGTTTATTCATACACATTATCATTTCCTCAAATTTAAATTCATCATCCATGAAATTAGGTAATAATCCATAATGTCCTTTCAAAAATTCTGAAATTATTGCATTCCTGAAAATCTTCGAAATGAAATCAAATTCTATTTTTTTTTTGTCAAAAATTTTCCTTGAAAGTTTTGAGTTAATAATTCAATATTCGGAATTTAATATCCACTCATCTAACTTGATTTTTTTTTTTTTTTATCAATGCACAATCATAAAATGTAATCTCGTCTCTCAAGTTTATTCTTCAAAATTTTATTTCTCGATTTTCTCTTCCTCAAAATACTCAACAAATACGATACTTAAGGATTCTCCAAATGCAATATCCCATGTAAAATTCTAAAATTCATAACTTGTAATCAATTAAATATATTGATAATCTCCCAAAATTTCCAAATTTTAAAACCAATTTAATCATGTCATAATCTTCCTGGAATTAATAAATCACCAATTATGCAATGTTAATTTCTTAACCCTCTATTTAAATCGATGGTTATCCTCGAATTTAACCTTATTGCCTCTCTTGTCAAGTCATAATTCCTTCATGAACCTTCGTCATGGTCAAACCTTAATAATCTTGGTCTAAAAATCTTTCCTATAATCATACAATCATGCAATCTAAGGGGAATCTGTATGGTCATGGTGTCTTTTGTCATGGTATTGCAGTCTCTGTATCAGGGTGTGCTACTAACTACCTTATAACAAGAAAATTATGCATACAAGCCACGGTACTAAGGTATCAGTCCATCAATCAAATAGATAGGAATAGAATGAAGGAAAGAACATAACCTGCTAACACATTACCTGTAGTATCGGTCTCCTCGACCGTCATCGCAATTGCCCCGCCCTGCTGGGGTGGTTCCCTTCGCGGTGCTAAGCAGTATGCGGTTCCACAGGTAGCCTAACTGGATCTCTATCTCCTTAGGACCATACCCTCTGTCAGTTCCCGTTCCTACTACAATTGTCCATACTATTTGTTCTCATCACTCCAGTGCACACCAAGTATAACACCATACTAAGTGCTAAACCCTTTCTAATACAACTCTAGATGGACACCCAAGTCAGTCTGCGGTGCCACCTCAATCATGCTCAAGTCATCGGATCCTTACACATGTATATCATCTACTCATATATTAATATTCATCTCTTATCTACCATAGAATTAATCTTCAAACTAATCGTCAAGGTTTAACTTCTCTATCAACAAAAATATAATTGTATATACCTCCTCAAAATCAGATACTAAAATATCGAGAAAAAAAATTTCACTTTTAAAATCCTTATAGCTTTGATTATGTTTATTGAATCAAATTGAATCCTCAAACATTTTCATAACATAGAAACCTAAACTCCTTAAAATTCTTAAAAATTATAATTTATTTTCACTCTTCAAATTATAAATTTAGATCCACAAGCATCTAAGTACACATATATACTCACGGTCTCTAATACTCAAGGTGCACACAAATACACCAATTATCTACAACCTCAACTGTGTACTGAAATTTGTACTGCCCGGATTACTTGCAATATTACTTCCAATAATCCAAGTTATCCTCACACATATTTTCTTCAATGATTTTCTATCTATATTACTTAATACACCAATCTAATTGTCATCACACGAAGTACTTACTGTCATTAGCACCTTGCTCAACAAATATTTGATATAAAATCACTAGCACTATTGGTATGGTAACACCAGCTTCATCATTAGATTATCTTCTCAAACTTATTACAAATCATGATCACTTGCACCTTCTATAATACCCATGCTTTACTTCAATCTCACGGGCAGGCATATGGTTCCATATCTCGATTGATGTATAAGCATATCTCTTAAACCTTTTACAGCCTGTTAAACTATTCTGTGATATATTTCACAACTTTTATTACCAATCTTGATATTTCTCTACTCATGGCATCTCATTAAAATCCTTTATGTATATACATTTCTTTACTCTTGATCCACCCAGTATCAATCATCAAATTGAACATCATGCTCCATTAATCTTTAACGCAATTCCTTGATACTTAATTGTTTACAGAGATCATCCAATTACATAATTTAATGATTATCTAGAACTGGCATGCTGGTTCTGAAACTAACTCTTGGAACCTTCAATGATACTCTTACTCCTCTTTCTATAATACCAATACTAATTATAATAACACCTATCATAGAGCTATTGCTACAAGGTACTATGCTATGGGTATCTCTAGATTAATGCCTAATGCTCCCATGTCCAACTAAGAAATACTTACAAACTCACAAGTCACACTCAGTCAAACTAATACAAGACACAACCAAAATTGTAAGTCACTAATTATCATACTAACAAGGAATCCTCAAAGAAAATAAGCTCAAAAAGGAACTGGATCAAGGACGGAAGGTATCTTTACTGCTAGTAAAGAAAAGAAGCGATGGAACAAAGTCCTGGAGTAACAGAAATAGATAAGTCTTGAGATGATATTTTAAGAACCAATTTAAGATACAACCTGATAATCATACACGTCTATCCGAAATCATGACACTCAGAATCCTCGCCACGCCAGTAAGCATAGATGCGATAAACGACAGGTTCCGTAACTAAGGTAGCCACTTTATAATTATGCCATCTAGAATCTTCGCCACGCCAACCGATATGGCTGCGAGAAACTCTAAATCTCATAACTAAAGTATGTACATCCAAGTTAGGTTCCTACGTTCTCGTTACGACAGCTAATATGGCTGCGATAAACTCTAGGTTCCATAACCAAAGTAGACGTTTTACCTTTCTCACTGTCCTCATCAATATATGTCATCAGATGATACTATAAATTTTAGTCCGTAAAATTCATCTCAATATGAAATCAACTCGACAACGATACCAAGAATTTAAACTAACCACTGGTCGACAAAAATCAAGCTCAATATCAACAAGCGAGAACAGAAGAAAGCAAGGGAAATAAATTAAAATTAGAAATGGTAATAAGATTCTCAAGGGGTCGTCCCAGGAATCTCTCAAGAATTTGTGATTGAGTATCCTCTCTCATCCTAGTATCCTATGTCCTTTATTCTATAGCAGGTACATAGTAGTACAACGATGACGTCGTACTACTACGACATCGCACAACTAGCGAAGTCTGACCTGCATGGGCCACCACTAAAAATGTGTCACGACCCGCACCCGGTTTAGGGGCACGAGTGCGTGGGTACGTCCAGCCTACGCCGCAGTGTCGGCGGTAGAACGCTGTCAAGGTCTTGATACTATCTAGCTAATGTCACACAACATCCAATTTCTATAAGGAGGCACGGATGACACAAATAAACGAGCACATACTCAATCACAGGATTACAGCACGATAAGATAACGAACAGAAATTAAATACAACATAAGTCCAAAAAATAATATACTAACTCAACAATATCCAAGTCTCAATAAAATGCCGGAGACAAATCCGGTACCAATAGTCTACTTAAAGAACTAATCAGAAAACTAGAAGAATTAGGGATTTCCGGCTAGACCTCCCGGAATCACAACTACTACCAAGTCTGCAGCTACTTACCATATGGTCCATAAAGTGTCGGACAGCGGTCCTCTAAGGCATAGTCTGGAAAAATATTTTCAGTCAGGAAGGAGCAAAGCACAATCTCAAATAACAGTTCCATTTAATTGATAAGGACTATAAAGTAATAAATATGTCATGCTAGCTACTGAGAAGACAGTAAAATAAATGCAATGGCAATTAAAGAGAGACAGGCAATATAAAGAGACAGGCAATAGGCAATATGATACAGTCCGTGCATGTATGAAAATGGAAAGAACAAGTATGGTATCATATACGGGTGATGTAGTATATGATTTGAAATAGGAAACTGTAATCCATTCTAAGTGTTTGAAATAGTAGTTTCAAAATGTGATCGGCTTGGGAATATGTACGATAGCTACAGGGCCTGGCTAATCATGGGTGAAGTGCATGATTAACACTTATAATTTTCTATACTACAATAAGAGGTTATGATCACATTTCTTACTAACTACTTCCCCGCCTCCAATTAGTACTGTGGATCCAACCATGACACGTCACGATACACGAGCAAGTCAAGTCTATCATGTACGATGTCTAATATACATGTCATGTACAATGTCAATACGATAATCAATGTAACATCTCATGACTGCAGATCCAAGCTATACTAGTCCGTGTAGCACAGTGTCAAAGATTCAGTTGTAATATTTCAGGATTATTGAAATTATAAAAATTATCAAGAAATTGGAAATTATCGGAGAATGTACTTGCCTCGGGTCCTTAGCTGGTAACTATGGATGTCCTGTTCCAGAGTATCCCCTGGGTAAACCAACAGTCCTATAAACACATCACAAGCAAAACCACATTTATATCAGATGCTACACTAACACAGTCTAAAAACACTGAGTTCGGGACTTCTCTAGGTATGCTACTGGTCACCTAGGATCACCTAGTAGGCTCACCAATTAAACATATCATTCATAATAAAATATAATACATATATATATATGGTTATACCAAATTATATACAAAATATGTATAAGTGTATACTCATAATAGAATATGTATTATATATACATAGGTAAAAATATTCATAACACATATACATTTATATATATACAACTACCAAAGTTTTATATATATATACAAAAGAATATATATATATACTAAATATATATATACTAAATTACAATTATATATATGCCACATATATATACATACCACGATAATACATATATATATGTATTTACATATACCAAGATACGCTTTTATACTAATACCAATATATATATATATATATATATATATATATATATATATATATATATATATATATATATATATATATATATATATATATATATATCAAAATAATACATATACTATTATATTTATATACTAAAATACGTATATATCATGTATGTGCAAAAGTACATTATTAGAATATACATATATATATATTGTCAACATCATTCTTAATCATACTACTATTAATTCACCAAATTAATTTTATACCATATAAAAATACTCAGAATAAATAATATACATATTAGTTAAACAATAACTGTGTACCATATATATACCAACTTAAAATATATGTATATTTATACAAATTAATCATATATATGTATATTGTAAATATAAAGTATAAACTTAATCAGAGAATGTACAATTTAAATTTATACTATATATATATATATAGATGCCAACTAATTCATATATTAAAATATGTTTTATTACACATATACTACATAAAACTTTAACAAATAAATATATGTATATTTATACAAAAATATATATACATATATATATATCAAAAATAATTATACACATAAAAATATATATACATTTATACCAGTTGAATTTAATACATACACTTACATTCATTAATTAAATATATACATATACATATATATATTAAATTATATATACATTAACATACACATTAATTATATATATTAACTTACACCTTAATTATATTAACATACTAATACATTAGTTAATAACTACAAATACATATACATTACATTAGCTATATATATATGTATATATATATATGAAGAAGGAAAGAGGGGAAGAAGGAAACTTACTGTGGGGGTTGGCCGGAAGATGGCCGGAGTTGAACAGCAGGGAAGGAGCAGCCGAGGGAAGGGTGGCCGGATGGATGGATGAATGAAGTTGATGGTGGTGGTGGTGTTTGGATGACAGCGGGCCCGACGTGGAGGGGAGTGCCGGAGTCGCCGGAGCTTGACAGTGGGGGGTGCAGACCGGAGCTGCACGGGGTGCTACGCCGGAGTCGAGGGGACAGCGTCGAGTGGGCCGGAGCGGAGAGGTCGTCCAGCGGAGGGGGGAAGGGCTCGGTATGGAGGAGGCCGGAGCACTGGCCGACCGGAGGGGGTTGAAGAGCAGTGGGGAGTGGGGAGCCGTCGGGTTGCAGCGGCCGCCGGAACAGGCAGAGGGCCCGCCGGAGTGAGTCGGCCGAACAACAGCAGAAGGAGAGGGGAGTTGGCTTGGAGCCGCGCCGGCGCCGGAGGAGTGCACAGGGGCAATGGCCGGGTAAACAGGAACTGGGGGGGAGTGAACAGTGTACAAGTTTCCCCCCCTTTTCCTCTCTTGAATTTTAAAAACAATGAAGAGAGGAAGAAGAAGAAGAAAAAGAAGGAGAAGAAAAGAAGAAGAAGGGAAGAAGAAGAAGGAAAAGAAAAGTGAAGAAGAAAAAGAGCTACGGTTAGGAGGGCTTGGGGAGGTGTGCTACCTAGGTTTTCTAGGGATAAGGGTTTGATAGGACATGATATTAAATAGGGGAGAGAGGGTGTTGATGGAGGGTGGTGATTGACCCCCTTGAATGTGTGGTCCAGATTGGACATGAGAAATTAATTCATATGGGAATGAGGGTGAGAGGCTAATTAAATAATTATTAGGGATTCATCATTGTTTTAAACAAATGAGGTGTTGACAAAATACAAATTTGCAATTTAGCCCCTTTAAATTTGGGTATTTGCACATGCACATAAAATGATGAAAATTTGGCGGGCGATTCGGTGATTGGTATTTTGTTGGGTCAGGGGGCGCTGTATGATCGGTATGGACTCAATTTACAGGGCACTGGAATTAATATGGAATTTACGGAATCAGATAAAATGGTATCCTCAAATTAATTAGAAATAAATGCAAGTTGTGTTCAAAAATTAATTAGGAGTACATGGGGCCAAAATCAGGTCAGGTCATCAATACCAATAATGAAGAAGACTCAGAACAGAATATTACCCTAATTTGGGCCGCACAAAAAAATAGGTCAAGATTGCCTCCAATTTCAATTGGAACGCACAACGATACAAAAATAGGAATTTATTAAATAACATCCGCGACGATTTTTGTGCGACCAGAATTAATACACAGGGAGCAAAATTATGAGTTGCAAAAATAGCAGAATGGAAGGCGGGCATGTCTAGGGCAAGATTATGAATTTTGTTGGGAGACAAAAGATAGGGTAGTGCTCCAAATATCGAAGCAAAGGCAATGCGCAAAAATATTAAATAAAATACGGTAATTAATGAAAATCTCCAAAAATTAAATTATAAATAAAACAATTAATTACATAATTCCATAATTTGGACAGGTGTTCATCTACTGGCTTCTAGGTCAATTTTGCTAGCTAAAAATAAATGAACACTGCATCTAATACTATATTTAATTACATATCACACATAATTATTTAAATTAATAATTATCATGCAATTAATTAATTATAACTACAATAATATTAAATATTGTAAAAAGTCAAAAATATTCCTATTTTCGGAATGTGGTAGTGACACCAAGCTAGCCTATAAACTCCTCCAGAAGTGGAATATGAAGCAAGTATCCCAATCCAAGATGATGCTCATAGGAACTCCATGCAATCTGATAATCTATCACACATACATCTCCACTAGCTTCTTCGTAGATGTACCTACTTCAAATGTCAAGAAATGGGCCTATTTGGTCAACTTGTCTATGATGACCCAAATCGCGTATTTTTCTCCTAGAGAATGCGGAAGTCCCGAAACAAAATCCATGGTAACATGCTTCTACTTTCACTCTTGAATCGGTAATGGATGAATTAAACCACCTGGCCTCTACCTCTCTACCTTTACCTACTGGCACACTAAACATCTAGATACGAAGCGCGCCACATCCCGTTTCATACCATACCACCATACATGCTCCCTCAGATCTTTATACATCTTGTTGGCACTAGGATGTATAGAGTATTATGATTGATGCACCTCCTGAAGAACCTTCTCATGCAATGTCCCACTTGGCACACACAAGCTGGTACCGTGCCGCAATAATCCATCATGAGCAATAGTGAAGTCCTCTGATAATACCATCTGAACCTGTGCTTTAATACTCCTCAGAGACTCATCATCATACTGCGTAGCTCTGATCATGTCTATCAGTTAAGACTATATCTACAATCCCCACATCTGTATCTCAAAACCAGGTACCAGTACCTCAATACCCAAGCTCTCAAGATCCGCCTATATATTTATGTCCGAAGTCAAGCATATAATCATTAGATACCTTCTTAAGGCATCAACGACTATGTTTTCCTTCCCGGGATGGTACTACAATAATATTTTGAAGTCGTTCATCAACTCCAACCATTGCCATTGTCTCATATTTAGCTCTTTCTGTGCAAATACGTACTTTAAGCTCTTATGGTCTGTGAAGATCTCCACACGCACTCTGTACAAATAATATTTTCTCAGCTTTAGAGCAAAAATGATCACTGCAAACTCAAAATTGTAGGCAGGATAATTCTTCTCATGAGAAAGTAATTTTCTGGAAGTATAGGCAATCACCTTCCAATTTTGCTGCAAGACATAATCCAAACCATTCCCTGAAGCATCACTATTGATAGTGAATCCACCTAATCCTGATGGTAATGTCAATACTGGAGTTGTCGTCATTCTATTCTTTCGCTCCTAAAAAATGTTCGGTCACTCCTCTGTCCAGACAAAATCTATATCTTTTTTGGTCATCCTAGTCATCGGCTCTGAATTCTAAAGAAGTCCTGTACAAACCTCTGGTAATAACCTGCTAGTGTCACTACCATATTCTGAAAACAGGGGTAATTTCGACTTTTTACAATATTTAATATTATGGTAGTTATAATTAAATAATTGCATGATAATATTTTTTTATTTAAATAATTATGTGTGATGAGTAATTAAATATAGTATTAGATGCAGTGCTCATTTATTTTTAGCTAGCAGACTCACCTAGAAGCCAGTATACGAACACCTGTCAGGACTTGTGGAATTATGTAATTAATTGTTTTATTTATAATTTAATTTTTGGAGATTTTTATTAATTACTGTATTTTATTTAATATTTTGCGCAATTGCCTTTGCTTCGATATTTGGAGCACTATCCAGACTTTTGTCTCCCAACAAATTTCACAATCTTGCCCTAGACATGCCCGCCTTCCATTCTGCTATTTTTGCAACTCATAATTTTGCTCCCTGTGCATTGTTTCTAGCCGCACAAAATTCGTCGCGGACGTTTATTTTAAAACTCCTATTTTGTATCGTTGTACGTTCCAATCGAAAATTGGAGGCCATCTTGACCTATTTTTTGTGCGGCCCAAATTAGGGTAATATTCTGTTCTGAGTCTTCTTCATTATTGGTATTGATGACCTGACCTGATTTTGGCCCCAAGTACTCCTAATTAATTGTTGAACACAACTTGCATTTATTTCTATTTAAATTGAGGATACTATTTTATCTGATTCTGAAATTCCAATTAATTCCAGTGCCCTGCAAATTCAGCCCATACCCATCTTACAGTGCCCCCTGACCCTACAAAACACCGGACACCGAATCGCCCGCCAAATTTTCGTTATTTTATGTGTTTGTGCAATTTTCCAAATTTAAGGGGGCTAAATTGCAAATTTGCATTTTGTGGCCTCACCCAATTATTTTAACCAATGAGGAATCCTTAATATTTTAATTAAACCTCACCCTAAATCCACCATGAATTATTTCCCTCATGTTCGATCTGGACCACTCAATTAATGGGCCAATCCCAACCCTTCATTCCAACACCCTCATCCCTATATAATGTCTACATCAAACCCTAATCCCAAGAAACCTAGAAAACAACACCACCCTCACAAGCCTCCTCCCTCTCTCATCCTACGTATGTGAACTCCTTCCTTTCTTCTTCTCTTTTCTTTCTCCTTCTCTTTCCTTTCTTCTTCTTCTCCTTCTTCTTCTTCTTTTACTTTTGAATTTGAAATTTTAAATAGTTAGAAGGGAGGAAACTGGGCTACTGTCCAGCCCGGCGGCAATCCCGACTCTCCCGGCCGAGCCTGCTCCGGCAGGCGCTGCCCGACGCGTCCGGCCAGTGGCCCACTGCACCCAGGCCGGCTCCCCCGGGCGGCCGAGTCCCCCGCAGCCCGCTGCTGTTCTCCCCAGCCGACTGCTCGACCACCCCCATCTGCACCGTACACCGCCACCACCTCCATCTTCTCCATCCATCCATCCATCCCCCACCGCGGAACTCCGACCTCCGGCCCTCTCCCTACAGCCGGCCACGATCAAACCCCGACTCCCTCTGCCTCCCTGCTGTTCAGCCCGGCCCGGCGGCCAACTCCCTCCGCCTCTACTCTCCTCCCTTCGCCGATCAGTCCCCCGACTCCCTGTGTTCATCCCTCCGGCCGACGGTTCCCCACTCCGGCAACCTCATCACCATCTCCTCCATCCTGTCGATCCTCCACTCCACCACCATCACCATTCAATCCATCACCACCTCGACTCCGGTTGCATCTTCACCTACAACCACCAACAGAGACTCCTCCGGCCTCCTACATCAACCCACTGCTTCTCCCCGTGTACCCCGCTCCGGCTGTTCTCCGGCCGTATTCCGGCCACCCAACTCTACACAGTAAGTTTTCTTCTCCTTCCCTCTTTCCCTTTCCCTGTGATTGTGTGTATGTATATGGTTTAATCAGCATGTACAAGTATGATTTAATATATATGTATATGTATATATGTCTAATAAATGTGTATAAATTAATATGTTAATGTATATGTATACACTAGTATATGTATTTGTATTAATATAAGGTATTTGTATGTATTTAAATAAATGGTATAAATATGTATTTAATTTAATGTTTAATAGTATATATAATATCGGTATACGTATAAAAAATATATTTCGTATATACTTAATAGAGTTTAATATAAAATGGGAATACATATATATATGTATATATATTTTGTAAATGTATGTATTAATGAGTATGTAAAGTATAGTATTTTAATTAATGTTTTAAATATTTGAATGTGTATAGTATATAAATACAAGGGTAATATATAAATGTGAATATATATTGTCTAATTAATATAATGATGGTAAATATATACATATATTTGTATAAGTAATTAGTATATGTATTTCATTTAATTTGTATATAAAATGTAAAGTATTTATATTTAATTAATGTGAAATTGGCATGTGCATATTTTTATTTTATTAATATCTAATTAATGAGTATAGTAGGTAATTAAATAAATTATATAATTAGTATATATGTGTATGTATATATGTTCGTGTATTTTTCCTATATATATATGTATATGGTAAAGACTGGTAATGTAGGAATTTATAATGTGAATGTATATTATTTATTTAATCTATGTTTAATATATGTGTGTAGGTGAATACGTGTGCATACGTATTAAATGATACTTTAATATGTATTCTTGTGAATATATATAAGTAGCTATATAATTACGTTATATTGATACTTAGTGTATATATATATTTATATATCTTGCGTATTTCTCTATTTTTATATATGTATATTAAAATGTATTTTATAAATACGTATCAAAATATATATGTATAAATTATCTGTAACACATAAATTATGTTAATGTATGTTTTCGTGCTTAATGTTATATATATATATTTAATTGGCATAATTACATGTATATAGTATAATTAGTATTTTGGTATAAATGAAATAAATAAGTAAATACGTATTTTGGTAATTGGTATATATATATGTGTACATATATATATCTATAAATATAGTGTATTTTCTATGTTTGTATATAGTATACATATTTGGTTTATGTACAAACATATATATGTATATATATTTAATCAAATTTATATATTTTTGGTATATACTTAGTATATATTTGTTATATATATATATTGGAATATATGTATACAACATTTTTAGTATAAATATTTCTTAGTATATATATGTTAATGTATATATAATTAATGTGTATATTAATGTATATATGATTTAATATATGTATATGTGTATATTTATGTAAGTGTATGTATTAAATTTAATTGGTATATTTACCTGGATATAGTATTGTATATTTTAATTGGTATATATAAGTATATATATGTAATTAGTGTATGTGTGTATTTTGTTAATTCGTATGTGTAGATATATTTTGTATAACCTTTAGTATATTTTTAATATATATATACATTGCATATGTATTTAATTTGATATATATAGATATATTGTAAGTATATATGTTATTAAGATATGTATATAAGAATTCCTATTAGATGACCCTAGTTGACTAGTGCCCTGCCTGGCATAGCCCTGAGGCCAGTATAATTCTTCTGTGTGTTAGGATAGTATCTGATACAAGTGTTGTAATTGTGTTGTGTTTATAGGACTGTTGGTTTACCCAGGGGATACTCTGGAACAAGACATCCATAATTACCAGCTAAGGACCCAAGGCAAGTACATTCTCTGATAATTTCCAATTCTTGATAATTTCTATAAATTCAACAATCATGAAATGTTACATCTGAATCTTTGACACTGTGCTACACGGACTAGTATAGCTTGGATCTGCAGTCATGAGATGTTACCTTGATTATCGTATTGATATTGTATACGACATGTATATTTAGACATCGTACATGATAGACTTGACTTGCTCGTGTATCGTGACGTGTCATGGTTGGATCCACAGTACTAGTTGGGGGCGGGGAAGTAGTTAGTAAGAAATGTGATCATAACCTCTTATTATAGTATAGAAATTGTAAGTGTTAATCATGCTCTTCACCCATGATTAGCCAGGCCCTGTAGCTATCGTACATGTTCCCAAGCCGGTCACATTTCGAAACTACTATTTTAAACACTTAGAATATATTACAGTTTCCTAATTTAAATCATATACTGCATCACCCGTATATGATACTGTACCTTGTTCTTTCCATTTCTTTATGCACTGACTATATCACATTGTCTATTGCCTGTCTCTTTACATTGCCTGTCTCTCTTAATTGCCATTGCATTTATTTCACTGTCTTCACAGTAGCTAGCATGACATGTTTTATTGTATTATAGACATTATCAATTAATGGAACTGTTATTTGAGAGTGTTGCTTTGCTCCTTCCTGACTGGAAATATTTTTCCAGACTATGCCTTAGAGGACCGCTGTTCGACACTTTATGGACCATATGGTGAGTAGCTGCAGACTTGGTAGTTTAGTTGTGATTCTGGAAGGTCTAGCCGGAGTTATTATTTATTGTTAGTTCTTTAAGTAGACTATTTGGTACCGGATTTGTCTCCGGCATTTTGATGATTCTTGGATATTGTTGAGTAGAATATTACTTGTTGACTTGTGTTGTATTTAATTTTAGTTTTTATTATTCGAAATCTTATCGTGCTATAATCCTGTGATTGAGTATATATTCATCTTATTTATGACATCCGTGCCTCCTAATGAAGATTGGATGCTTGCGTGACATTAGTTAGATAGTATCAAGACCTTGACAGCGTTCTACCGCCGATGCTGCGGCGTAGGCTGGACGTACCCACGCACTCGTGCCCCTAAATCGGGTGCGGGTCATGACACGTTTTTAGTGGTGGCTCATGCAGGACAGACTTCGCCTTTAGAGCGATGTCGTGGTAGTGTGACATCCTTGTTATACTACTGCGTGCCTGCGATAGAATCTAGGACATAGGATACTAGGACGAGAGCAAATACTCAATCACAATTCCTTGAGAGATTCCTGGGATGACCCCTGAGAATCTTGTTAAAACTTCCAATTTAAATCATTCCTTTGTTCTGTCCATTCTCCCTTGTTGATATTGATTTGATTGTTGTTAATTAAGGTATTAAATTAGGATTTTTGCTTCATTATAGAGTTGATTTCATATTAAGAGGAAGTTATAGACTGATTTATGGTATTATTTGATGATGCCCGTCAATGAGGACAGTGAGAATGATTAACATTAGAGCTATTGGACTACAGAAGGTGGATTTAAATTTTTTTGAAGATTGAAAATGAATTCCAAATTTTTGAATTTTGAGAAGATTGAGATTGTTATAAAAAAATTTTATTTTGAAGATTTCAATGAATTGCAAAAACTTTGAAATTGGGGAGTTGAGATGTTATGTTATTAAAATTTATTTTGAGGGATTCAGATTCGATTCAATGAACCTAGACAAGTCTGTAAGGATTTTAGTGATTAAATTTTTATTTCAGTATTTAGATAATTAACCTTGAGGGAAGTATATGCATTTTACTATAAAATTTATTCGAGGAGTTATTTTGAGAAATTTTAATTGAGGATAGGATTTTATAGTGGGAGAGATATATTATAATATAAGTAGATAAGATGCATGTGTAAGGATCTGTTGGCTTGAGTATAATTGAGATCTCACTGCCCACTGACTTGGGTATCCATTTAAGATTGTATTAGAGAGAGCAGTATTTAGTAAAGAGTGTTGCATTTGTTATGCACTTGGGTGATAAGAATAACTAGTATCAGCGATTGCAGTAGGTAAGGAAGCTAGCAGTGAGAGTGTTTGTGATAGAACTGTGATACCTAGGGGATAGAGGTATCAGACCTTAGATGCACCTTGACCTGTGCAATCACAACTAGGATTTTCTTTCCAATCTATTTATCTTGAATGTTGCTTCTTTAGAACTATACTGTCCTTCCTTGATGATATCGCATTTTGCCTAAATTGGTTCTTTGGGATCTGTCTTCAGGATGTCGCTGCAGACACGATCTATGAGAGCGGGAACATCAGCTTTAGAAGGGTCTGCCACCTCTCTACCTGATGGACAGACAGCCGTAGTTCCTCCTACATCTCCGATGCACGTAGGTGATCCTCCTCCCCCACCTGTTCAGAAGATTGCCGCAGCTGTGACGGACAACCTTCCTTCTCCACCGACTCCGATTCCCGGAGGTTTGCCCATTGACGGAACGCAGATGTTTACCTTGATCCAGGGCATGGTAGATGCCCAGAGAGTGACGGCAGACGCTCAGCGAGTTCAAGCTGAGGCTCAGAGGGTACAAGCAGAAGCGTACCAGGCACAAACCGAGCTGATGAAAGAAAACATGGAGAATGCTCATCAAGTGACTCTCCAAGCTTTGGAGAAAGTAGCACAATACCAGCAGTTTCCTGGCCAGCAGCAGAGATCAGGCACTATAGTGAATTTCAAAAGGATGATGCCTCGAGAGTTCAAAGGCACCGAAGGGATACTCTACGCTGACGACTGGCTAGAGGATATAGAGAGAAGCCTGCGATTGACCCAGATTCCGGAGAACTTACAGATAGAAGCCGCTGGTAGTCAGATGTTCGATATCGCACTCACGTGGTATCGCACGAAACAGAGAATTACTGCGCAAGGACTTACTTGGGAGACCTTCAAGGAGCTCTTCAAGGAGAAGTTCTTTCCCGACGTGGCATTGGGAACCTTGGAAAGTCAGTTTCATGACTTAGTTCAAGAAAACATGTCGGTCGACGAGTACGCTGCGGAATTCTGTAGATTGAGCCGTTTTGCATCGTCTATGATTCGGGACCCAGGAGATCGAGCTCGAAAATTTAGAAAGGGACTGACGAGAGAGATTAAGTCGCGTACTTCTGGTCGTCGTACCGCTACCTTTGAGGCTATCTTGATGGATGCTCAGATTGCAGAAGAGGATCTGGATCTCAGGCCTAAGAGGAGTCACAACACTTTTGGGGATACGAATGGTAGCACAAGACCAGCCAAGCATCCCCGTATTCAGCACCAACAGCAGTACCAAGTACCATTCCATATTCAGCAACAACCATGGACATTTCAGCATCCACCGCAGTACCTAGCACCAGTTCCTATCCAGCAACATCCATGGGAGTATCAGTATCAACAGCAGTACCAGGCACCAATTCATGTTCAGCAGGATCAGCAACAGCCTCCAAGAGAGACACAGCAGACTTGTCATTTCTGTAAGAAGCCAGGTCACCTTTGGGAGAGCTGTAGAACGAGACTAGGACTTTGTTTGCACTGCGGCGCTGCGGGACATCGAGTAAGGGATTGTCTTATAGCCCCTTATCTCCCCGGCCAGCGTGCAGCTTCAGACTATAGAGATCCAGTTAGGCTACCTGTGGAACCGTATATTGCTCAGCACCCGCAAAGGGAACCACCCCAGCAGGGCGGGCATTTGCGATGACGGTCGAGGAGACCGATACTGCAGGTAATGTGTTAGCAGTTTCTGTTCCTCCCTTTATTCTGTTCCTACCTATTTGATTGATTGATTGCTTAGTACAATAGTTGTATGCATGATTTTTTTGTTAGAATGTAGTTAGTAGTACCCCTGATGCATAGACTGCAACACCATAACAAATGAGACCATAACCGTGTATGTTCCCCCTAGATAGTATGTGGTATGACTATAGGTAGAATTTTCTTAGACCGTGATTATTGGTGTTGACCATAGTAGACTTATGAAGAGGTTATTACTTGACAAGAGGAACAAGATGATTAAAATTTGAGGATAAATATTGATTTAAATCAATGGTTAAGAAATTAACATTGCATAATTGGTGGTTTATTAATTCCAGAAAGATTATGACATGATTAAATGGATTATTAAAATTTGGAAATTTTAGGAGACTATCATCATATTTAATTAATTGCAAGTTATGAATTTTAGAACTTTATATTTAGATGTAACATTTGGAGAATCCTTAAATATCATATTGTCGAGTTCTTGAGGAGTGGATATTAAATTCCGGGTATTGAATTATCAACTCAAACTTTCAAGAAATTTTGATAAAAAATAGACTTTGATTTCATTTCGAGGATTTTTCAGGAATGAAATAATATCAGAATTTTGGCAAATTATGAAAGGACATCATGAATTATTACCTGAATTCGTAGATGATGAATTTAAATTTGAGGGAAGTAATAATGTGTATGAGTAAACACTACTATGAGGATTTTAAATTTCGAGGACAAAATTCTTTTAAGGTGGGTAGACTTGTCACTACCACATTCTGAAAACAGGGGTAATTTCGACTTTTTACAATATTTAATATTATGGTAGTTATAATTAAATAATTGCATGATAATATTTTTTATTTAAATAATTATGTGTGATGAGTAATTAAATATAGTATTAGATGCAGTGCTCATTTATTTTTAGCAAGCAGACTGACCTAGAAGCCAGTATACGAACACCTGTCAGGACTTGTGGAATTATGTAATTAATTATTTTATTTATAATTTAATTTTTGGAGATTTTTATTAATTACTGTATTTTATTTAATATTTTGCGCAATTGCCTTTGCTTCGATATTTGGAGCACTATCCAGACTTTTGTCTCCCAACAAATTTCACAATCTTGCCCTAGACATGCCCGCCTTCCATTCTGCTATTTTTGCAACTCATAATTTTGCTCCCTGTACATTGTTTCTAGCCGCACAAAAATCGTCGCGGACGTTTATTTTAAAACTCCTATTTTGTATCGTTGTGCGTTCCAATCGAAAATTGGAGGCCATCTTGACCTATTTTTCGTGCGGCCCAAATTAGGGTAATATTCTGTTCTGAGTCTTCTTCATTATTGGTATTGATGACCTGACCTGATTTTGGCCCCAAGTACTCCTAATTAATTGTTGAACACAACTTGCATTTATTTCTATTTAAATTGAGGATACCATTTTATCTGATTCTGAAATTCCAATTAATTCCAGTGCCCTGCAAATTCAGCCCATACCCATCTTACAGTGCCCCCTGACCCTACAAAACACCGGACACCGAATCTCCCGCCAAATTTTTGTCATTTTATGTGTTTGTACAATTTCCCAAATTTAAGGGGGCTAAATTGCAAATTTGCATTTTGTGGCCTCACCCAATTATTTTAACCAATGAGGAATCCTTAATATTTTAATTAAACCTCACCCTAAATCCCCCATGAATTATTTCCCTCATGTTCGATCTGGACCACTCAATTAATGGGCCAATCCCAACCCTTCATTCCAACACCCTCATCCCTATATAATGTCTACATCAAACCCTAATCCCAAGAAACCTAGAAAACAACACCACCCTCACAAGCCTCCTCCCTCTCTCATCCTACGTATGTGAACTCCTTCCTTTCTTCTTCTCTTTTCTTTCTCCTTCTCTTTCCTTTCTTCTTCTTCTCCTTCTTCTTCTTCTTTTACTTTTGAATTTGAAATTTCAAATAGTTAGAAGGGGGGAAACTGGGCTACTGTCCAGCCCGGCAGCAATCCCGACTCTCTCGGCCGAGCCTGCTCCGGCAGGCGCTGCCCGACGCGTCCGGCGAGTGGCCCACTGCACCCTGGCCGGCTCCCCCGGGCGGCCGAGTCCCCCGTAGCCCGCTGCTGTTCTCCCCAGCCGACTGCTCGACCACCCCCATCTGCACCGTACACCGCCACCACCTCCATCTTCTCCATCCATCCATCCATCCCCCACCGCGGAACTCCGACCTCCGGCCCTCTTCCTACAGCCGGCCACGATCAAACCCCGACTCCCTCTGCCTCCCTGCTGTTCAGCCCGGCCCGGCGGCCAACTCCCTCCGCCTCTACTCTCCTCCCTCCGCCGATCAGTCCCCCGACTCCCTGTGTTCATCCCTCCGGCCGGCGGTTCCCCACTCCGGCAACCCCATCACCATCTCCTCCATCCTGTCGATCCTCCACTCCACCACCATCACCATTCAATCCATCACCACCTCGACTCCGGTTGCATCTTCACCTACAACCACCAACAGAGACTCCTCCGGCCTCCTACATCAACCCACTACTTCTCCCCGTGTACCCCGCTCCGGCTGTTCTCCGGCCGTATTCTGGCCACCCAACTCTACACAGTAAGTTTTCTTCTCCTTCCCTCTTTCCCTTTCCCTGTGATTGTGTGTATGTATATGGTTTAATCAGCATGTACAAGTATGATTTAATATATATGTATATGTATATATGTCTAATAAATGTGTATAAATTAATATGTTAATGTATATGTATACACTAGTATATGTATTTGTATTAATGTAAGGTATTTGTATGTATTTAAATAAATGGTATAAATATGTATTTAATTTAATGTTTAATAGTATATATAATATCGGTATACGTATAAAAAATATATTTCGTATATACTTAATAGAGTTTAATATAAAATGGGAATACATATATATATGTATATATATTTTGTAAATGTATGTATTAATGAGTATGTAAAGTATAGTATTTTAATTAATGTTTTAAATATTTGAATGTGTATAGTATATAAATACAAGGGTAATATATAAATGTGAATATATATTGTCTAATTAATATAATGATGGTAAATATATACATATATTTGTATAAGTAATTAGTATATGTATTTCATTTAATTTGTATATAAAATGTAAAGTATTTATATTTAATTAATGTGAAATTGGCATGTGCATATTTTTATTTTATTAATATCTAATTAATGAGTATAGTAGGTAATTAAATAAATTATATAATTAGTATATATGTGTATGTATATATGTTCGTGTATTTTTCCTATATATATATGTATATGGTAAAGACTGGTAATGTAGGAATTTATAATGTGAATGTATATTATTTATTTAATCTATGTTTAATATATGTGTGTAGGTGAATACGTGTGTATACGTATTAAATGATACTTTAATATGTATTCTTGTGAATATATATAAGTAGCTATATAATTACGTTATATTGATACTTAGTGTATATATATATTTATATATCTTGCGTATTTCTCTATTTTTATATATGTATATTAAAATGTATTTTATAAATACGTATCAAAATATATATGTATAAATTATCTGTAACACATAAATTATGTTAATGTATGTTTTCGTGCTTAATGTTATATATATATATTTAATTGGCATAATTACATGTATATAGTATAATTAGTATTTTGGTATAAATGAAATAAATAAGTAAATACGTGTTTTGGTAATTGGTATATATATATGTGTACATATATATATCTATAAATATAGTGTATTTTCTATGTTTGTATATAGTATACATATTTGGTTTATGTACAAACATATATATGTATATATATTTAATCAAATTTATATATTTTTGGTATATACTTAGTATATATTTGTTATATATATATATTGGAATATATGTATACAACATTTTTAGTATAAATATTTCTTAGTATATATATGTTAATGTATATATAATTAATGTGTATATTAATGTATATATGATTTAATATATGTATATGTGTATATTTATGTAAGTGTATGTATTAAATTTAATTGGTATATTTACCTGGATATAGTATTGTATATTTTAATTGGTATATATAAGTATATATATGTAATTAGTCTATGTGTGTATTTTGTTAATTCGTATGTGTAGATATATTTTGTATAACCTTTAGTATATTTTTAATATATATATACATTGCATATGTATTTAATTTGATATATATAGATATATTGTAAGTATATATGTTATTAAGATATGTATATAAGAATTCCTATTAGATGACCCTAGTTGACTAGTGCCCTGCCTGGCATAGCCCTGAGGCCAGTATAATTCTTCTGTGTGTTAGGATAGTATCTGATACAAGTGTTGTAATTGTGTTGTGTTTATAGGACTGTTGGTTTACCCAGGGGATACTCTGGAACAGGACATCCATAATTACCAGCTAAGGACCCAAGGCAAGTACATTCTCTGATAATTTCCAATTCTTGATAATTTCTATAAATTCAACAATCATGAAATGTTACATCTGAATCTTTGACACTGTGCTACACGGACTAGTATAGCTTGGATCTGCAGTCATGAGATGTTACCTTGATTATCGTATTGACATTGTATACGACATGTATATTTAGACATCGTACATGATAGACTTGACTTGCTCGTGTATCGTGACGTGTCATGGTTGGATCCACAGTACTAGTTGGGGGCGGAAAAGTAGTTAGTAAGAAATGTGATCATAACCTCTTATTATAGTATAGAAATTGTAAGTGTTAATCATGCTCTTCACCCATGATTAGCCAGGCCCTGTAGCTATCGTACATGTTCCCAAGCCGGTCACATTTCGAAACTACTATTTCAAACACTTAGAATATATTACAGTTCCCTAATTTAAATCATATACTGCATCACCCGTATATGATACTGTACCTTATTCTTTCCATTTCTTTATGCACTGACTATATCACATTGTCTATTGCCTGTCTCTTTACATTGCCTGTCTTTCTTAATTGCCATTGCATTTATTTCACTGTCTTCACAGTAGCTAGCATGACATGTTTTATTGTATTATAGACATTATCAATTAATGGAACTGTTATTTGAGAGTGTTGCTTTGCTCCTTCCTGACTGGAAATATTTTTCCAGACTATGCCTTAGAGGACCGCTGTCCGACACTTTATGGACCATATGGTGAGTAGCTGCAGACTTGGTAGTTTAGTTGTGATTCTGGAAGGTCTAGCCGGAGTTATTATTTATTGTTAGTTCTTTAAGTAGACTATTTGGTACCGGATTTGTCTCCGGTATTTTGATGATTCTTGGATATTGTTGAGTAGAATATTACTTGTTGACTTGTGTTGTGTTTAATTTTAGTTTTTATTATTCGAAATCTTATCGTGCTGTAATCCTGTGATTGAGTATATATTCATCTTATTTGTGACATCCGTGCCTCCTAATGAAGATTGGATGCTTGCGTGACATTAGTTAGATAGTATCAAGACCTTGACATCGTTCTACCGCCGATGCTGCGGCGTAGGCTGGACGTACCCACGCACTCGTGCCCCTAAACCGGGTGCGGGTCGTGACAGCTAGCCCCCGAAAACTCTTGATCTTTGCCACTGTACTTGGAGTTGTCCAAGACTCCACTGCTGAAATCTTTTTCGGTCCACTGAGATTCCGTCACCTGTAATTACATGACTAATAAATTCAACATTGTCAAGGAAGAACTCATACTTCGAAAGCTTGCCATAAAGCTTCTCCTTCCCTAGAGTCTCTAAAGCTATCCTCACGTGCTCCTCATGCTCCTCCGGGGTCTTCGAATATACTAGAATATCATCAATAAATACTACCACAAACTTATCAAGGTATTGGTGGAACACCTTATTTTTATAAGATTTATGAATACTGCCGGGCATTGGTCAACCAAAACGGCATCACCATAAACTCAAACTGGCTATACCGAGTCAAAAAAGCTATCTTTGGAATATCCTCGTTGTTCCCTTTTACCTAGTGGTAGTTGACCTTAATTCTATCTTCAAAAATAACTTTTCTTCGCTCAAATGATCAAAGAGATCATCAATCCTTGGTAGAGGATATTTGTTCTTGATAGTGAGGTTGCTTAGAGCCCTGCAGTCGATACACATGCATACTGTCTCATTCTTTTTTGGTACAAATAATATCGGAGCCCCTATGATGATGAATTAAATCTAATGAAGCCTTTGTCTCATCTACCTGCTTCTTCAACTCTACCAGTTCGGTGTTGTTCACTCAATAGATGTACTGAGATATCGACTCTACGCTTGGCACTAAGTCTATAAAAAATTTAACATCTAGGTCTGGCGGCAAACCTGACAACTCCTACGGAAAAAGATCCATGAACTCTACTATCAACGGATGTGGCAACTCTTTCTCTTCTACCATGGCTCCATAGATAACATCCTTGCTCTGGTTTGCTGCTTCTCTTGTAATCTCAAACTCCGACTCACCTGGCGGTCAAAACAAAACTCTTCATCCACGATAATCTATACTCACATGGTGCCTACTCAACAAATCCATCCTGAGTACAATATTATAGCTCAAAAGTGGTATTACGAGTAAGCACGCACTCAAATCCTAACCTCCTAGTGTAACTCTCTAATCCTTGCAAACATCACTGACCAGGATAATGACTCCCTAGTAGTGATCTTGCAAGTCGTAGCCAATGGTTCAGCCTCTGAACGATACTTAAGAGCAAAAGATACAGATACAAAACTATAGGAAGCACCAGAATTAAATAAAGAATAAGCTAGAATAGAATCAAGAAGAACAAAATCTGATATCACATCTCCAACTGGCTCCTCCTTCTCAACTGTCATGGCGGAAGCTCACCCACATGATGCACCTCTTTGTTGTTGTTATTGCTGTTGCTACTGGACAAAATAATGCTGCTAAGTCGGTAAAGGAGGTCCCTTCTGCTGTCTCATAGGTGGCCACGCTGGGGCTCTCTGTGTCAGTGCTGCTACCTGGCCTACTCAAACTGGAGCCACTGAACACTCCCTCAATTGGTGGCCTGATTCTCCACAGTAGAGGCACACTACAAGCCTTTTCCTATATACCTCCATTATATGCCCAATCTTTCCATAGTGAGTACACTATGGGGAATGCTGTACTGGTCTCAGGGCCTGGTGTGCCTGCTGTACTCATGTCATGACCCACATCCGATGTAGCGATGCATGTCAGAAAAAACGTCCAACCTACGTCGCAGAATCAGCGGTAGAACTCTATTTGGGTAATCTATCTAACAATATAATAAGCTACCAACAATATCAATATACTCAATCACAGATCTAAGATGAAAATGAGCACGAATATGATAAAGAATAGAATAGTCACATACAACTCATGAGTAAAATAATAACATCAATGAGTCTGAAGAAATACTAAATAATAAGCTAGAGACAAATCCGGTACTAAGAATACTAAGAAGCTATAAGTTTCGGGTTATCTGTCTCAGTTGGGATGAGTCCTTCCTGAGCCAAGGTCTCTGACTCTAAGCCCACAACATCTTGAAGCCCGTAATGTGTAGGGTACCACTCCTCAGTGTCATTTGAAAAAAAACATCCAGCCAGAAAAGGAGCAGAGTACATCTCTAACAACAGTTCTAATCAATGATATAAACTATATAGCATTAATAGATGTGAATATATAAGATGCAACAATAGATACAAGAGAGATATACAATAAGGAAATACTGGAAGTAAATACTGTTTATGGTTTAATAAACGTGAAAAGATTGATAATATAGAAAACGAGGTTTTATACGAAAACCCGCCCTTCTTTTATGTTTACAAACAAGATTGTACAATTTAATCCTACACGAGGATGACTAAGTACAATTTATTTAATCTGGATAAATATTGCTATAGGTGTCTGATCTGCAGTCGATCACTTTAGCCCTTGGACCACACGATGTTGAAGAAGTGCCGTGGAAGACAGAAAGCAGCTTCGCAGGTTGCTAAAGAGGGTGGATGCACGATGCCAAAGTCGTCGATCCCTTCTCTTTGCCTGAGCTCCGAATTCTCCTCTCTCTCTCTCTCTCTCGACCGTTTGACCTTCGATCTTTGCGACCGTTGGATCTGATACTGGATCTCTTAATCAATTACCCGATCTATTTCTTCGACCTTTCGACCTTTGTTCCTCATTGATAGAGGTCTCTATTTATAGAGTTTTTAGTGAAAGTGACCACACAATCGGCGTAGAAACTGAGTAGTGGAAAGTATATCACCCTTTTACACGACAGTTTAATATAACCAATGCCTGCGTATAAATAACCTTCTGAGTGAGCATGTGACGTGCATCCAACTAAGGGACAGAACGCGTATATCTGCTACAAAGATCATGGCATAGAAGCCACGTAGCTAGTTATCCCTTGTGTAGAAGAGGTTGGCATAGAAGCCAAGTAACTGTCACCATGGCATAGAAGCCAAAATAGGCATAAAAGCCGAGTAGGCGTAGAAGCCGAGTAGGCGTAGAAGCCGAGTGGTCATAGAGGCCGAGTGGGCCTAGAAACCGAGTAGGCATAGAAGCCAAATGGGCATAGAAGCCGAGCAGGCGTAGAAGCCAAGTGGGCATAGAAGCTGAGCAGGCGTAGAAGCCAAGTGGGCATAGAAGCCGAGCAGGCGTAGAAGTCGAGATGATGTGGACGTTTTAGCCGAAATTACGGCTATTGTAGATATAATTAAATCTTTTACATTAAATGCAGAGATCTGCCCCCATCCTGCGCATTAAATACAGAGGCTTGTCTTTAAGATTTGCCATCATTCTGTGCATTAAATGCAGATACGTGCCTCAAATTCTGTACGAAGAGTAACTGCTGATGTGGCGGTCTGTTTGCCTTCTGTGGAGCGTAAGAAGCTCACGTCTGCCTGTGTAAAACTGGGCGACGTATTCCCTTATATGCGTAAGAGTAGTTTACGCAAAGGGGGTGTCACTAAACGACGGTTCAGTGACATTTAATTAAATCTCCATCATTAAATGTGGAGATCCGCCATTATCCTGTGCATTAAATAAGGAGGCATGTTTTGAAGGCCTGCCACCCTTCTGTGCATCAGGTGCAGAGACGTGCCTTGGGCATCTGTCAGTATTTGGCACTTTAAGTGCAGAGACGTCCCTCGAGAAACTGTCACCGCTCTGCGCATTAAATACAGAGACGTGCCTCGAGCCCTGTACGAAGTGCAGCTTTTGACATGGCAGGCTGTTTGTCTTCTGCGGAGCATAAGCAGCTCACATCGGCCTGTGTAAAACTAAGCAGAGTATTCCTTCATATGTGTAAAAGTGGTTTACGTAAAGGAAATGGCAATAAATGACAGCCTGGGCTGCAGTGCCGCGCCATCATAATACCCGTCGCTTGGGTTATCGTGTTGTACTCTTTGTCAGGAGTCCAGACGTCAGGTTCATTGCATGATCTGACAGGTTCATTTCGAAGAATACAAAGCATTCCTCGTACACTTCAATGCTGCATTGAAAGCGGATGAGTTTTACGCCATATAGGCGATGAAGCACCCTGTTTACGCTGACGCATCCTGGACATACTGTATTATGCGGATGGACCTTGAGCCTATGTTTTTACGCTGTGCTAAGCGGAAAAGCTCTGTTGCACGTTTAATGGCTCTGAGGTCCTCTGTTTATGCTACCCCGTATCAAGATGCTGCATATAGCTATCTAGTGTATTTTTCATGCTTCTACAAGACCCCCTTCAAATCTTTTAAATTCCTCATAATTTAAAATGCTTTGAATGAAGCATGAACCGTTCCTCGTAACTCAAAATGCTCTGAGTGGAGCCTGAAACGGTCAAGCCTGACACGTTCTTTCATGGCTGACTTTATGGCGGAGTTATTGGGGATCAGTGAGATCTCTTTCGCCTAAAAAAAGGCTAAGGAGCTTTCCTGTTCTTTCTATACTTCCTTCACTACACAGAGATGATGGCCGGAGTTTGTCGTATCGACTTGAGGAAGAAGGAGATCATGCTCTTCCAGTATGTACGGAGCCGAAAAAGATGTCGTCTTCGAGCAAATATCCTCTGCAACGATGGATCATTGAAGGATATCATGGCCTCCTTTGCTCGGGATAATCAGCAACTTTGTATGGTGGTTCTTCGGGAGAGAAGAAGGGTCGTATTTTGCCATGCCGCTTGCAAGCGGTACCTTCTCCCGTTACCTCCGGGGTGCGAGATGTAAGAAAGTAGATTTACTCTGCTTTTCTTCTGTTGGCGGTATGGGTCTATGCCCAGTTCTGCATCCTCCCGCCACTGATCATCTTCTTGTTTATCGACTGTGGATGTCAATGAACTGCCATAGAAGAAAATAAAGATCTTCACCAATGTGAGAACCTAGCTGAAACAGATTCCGGGTGCGATCTTCAGACGACGATAAGAAAGCCCTTTGTAGACAAAATTTCCCTCATATGTAGTCATAAAAAATAAAGAAAACCCTTATAGACTGGATTTCCCTCATGTAATCATGCTTTTAATTTTAATAAAATCGTCTTTCTTCTTCATATGATCATCTTGCCATACTTAGCTGTGAAGTCTGAATATGTGTAGCTTCGACATGTCTGATTCTTTACGCCAACTCTGTGTAGGAAGAGTGCTAGGTCCTGTCTTGTCTTTTACGCATAACTAAGGATGCGCAGAAAGTCGATTTAGCAGTCGAGTGTTCGAACTGTCCTGCTATTAGGAATCGCGTAGAATTCTGAACTATTTTTACTTCTGATAAACAGAATTTTTGTTCAGACCGTCGTCTTCAAGAGTGATTTCTCGAAAATCCCTTGGAACAGGGTGAGGAATGGCTATCAAGAACTGAGTTGCCATCATGAATTTGTAAATGAGATATTCAGACTAGATTCTGGATGAACTTCGAATCGACCCATGAAGAAGAGTAATTTTCAATGTTGAACTCCGTATGCTTCGGGTACTTGGGGTATCTTGAGGTCAAAAGGGAGTATCTTCTGTGTAAACTCCTGCAATTGACCGCCTTGAGAATTTGTTCAGATGTATTGTACTGGCCTGCGCATTTTTCAGATACGCGAAAAGTCGTGGAGCATGAAATCATAAGTTTGTTGCCTCTGAGCGTAAACTAAACGCCACCGAGCATGAAATCATAGACTTGTAGTTCCTGAGCGTGAAGTCGTAGGTTTGTATCCTCTCGAGCATAAAAGCTACCGAGCACAAAGGCATCCGGGCGTAAAACCATAGACTTGTAGCCATTGAACGTAAAACCGTAGATTTGTAGCTGTCGAGCGTAGAAAGCTCCTTGGTACAGAACTGTAGATTTGTAGCTTCTGAAAAGAAAATCTTCCGAGCGTGAAGTTGTGGATCTGGTGCCTCTGAGCGTAAAAAGCCACCGAGCATGAGATCATAGATTTGTAGTTGCTGAGTGTGAAGCCGTAGGTTTGTAGCCTCTCGAGCGTAAAAGCTACCGAGCACAAAGGCATCCGGGCGTAAACCCATGGACTTATAGCCTGTGAACGTAAAAATCATAGATCTGTAGCTGTCGAGCGTAGAAAATTCCTTAGCGTAAGAACCGCGAATCTTCCTCGCACGAAAATATTTTGAATTCGCTGACTGTTCGCCTTCTCTGAGTAAATAGGCTGACGTAGTACCCAATCATAACCAGATATTAATTAGGAGATTTTGGTTCGGGATTCGAGGAGTCCATCCGAACTCTATATATACCGCAAATTTCTGTGAGAAAAACTTTTCATCCGTCTTCTGCGAAAGAAAGCCTTCGTCTGTTCGAGTTTCTTCTTCGTTTCTTCTCCGAGATTTTAAAGTTTCCAGAAATGGCCTCGAAACAATCCTCCTCCACTAAGGGAAAGAAGGTTGATTCTTCTTCTCGTTCTTCTGCTCAGGTGAGAGCGTCTTCGATCGGGCAACGCGAACCTCATTCTGAGCGAAGTATCCCGCCGACGAGCAGTGCACCTGGCCTTAAAGGTAGATCATTTGGGACGAAAAAGAACGGCTGAAAATCTTTCGCACACGTTGTACGTGACCGTGCTAGGTCGTATTTTGTGCTGATAGCCTCTTTGAGGAAGATGATGCACAGAGATGTTTCATATTTTACGCCCATATTTCTAATGTGTCAGCGTAAAAACTCCATATTTTCGCAGTCTAGCGTAAAAGCATTGACTGTCAAAAGTTGGCGTATAAAATTTGTGTATTATGCTTCTGGATGAAGATTCTGACATAATGCCTCAACTTTATCAGTCTGGCGTGAAGCACAGACCGTGTACTGCCATCCTTGAACTTTTACGTTTTTAGAAAATGGATCACAGCGTAATGGTCAAGTTTTTACGGTCTTTGGCGTAGAGCACAGACTGTTGATTTTTTGTGTAGGCTGCAAGATTTGTAATATCTATTTATAGGAACTGACGTATTTTTCTTGTACTCTTACAGTTAACCTGCATGTATCTCCGCTAGCCGATGTGATGGGTTCTGCCATCGGGATGCTGCACTCCAACTATCTGGAGGATCTGTCACACGTGACATTTCCTATCTCCGGGCCCCAGTATCCCGAGGGAAGGGAGATTCTGATATCGGCTCAGGGCGAGCGAATGCTGCTGAGCATGATCAACGGGGAGCCCCTGACGTACATAAAGGGGACCAATACATAAAGCCGGCCTTCCTCTTCGGGGACATAATCGACAAGCAGTCCCAGACAAAGCCCAAGAAAGAACTCTGGGTTTTCCCTGCCGGGAGCTTGGTTTTGTATCTGCCCAAGATGCCGAGAGACTATCCCATCTCGGCGTTCTTCCATGCCACACATCCCAGGAGGATATCGTAGACGCTGGATCTTGATCTTCACGGCAGGCCGGGGAAGATCTTTCATCTGAAAGGAGCTGACCAGGGGTCGTTTGTCAGCCGGCCTATCGGCAATGTGACGACGTTCAGGGGACTGTACCCGGGCAGTGTCCCAAGTGAAGACAGCTTAGTGATCCAGCCGGTCCAGCTATCGACCTTCTGTAATAATTTTATGGGGCACGAGAGAGTGTACCCTAAGGTGAACCCTCGGTGAACCCTCGGTGCGGTGGGTGGATCACCCCTACAAACCTTCGATGGGCTCGCTTAGTTGATTGGGCCCTGAAGCATTTTTAGACCGAGTTGGAGAGCATTGGTCTATTTGCAGCTGTGAGTGCCACTAGTGTTGGGTTACCTCCTAACCCCAACCTGTTTTTGGCACTGTTGGAGCGATATATTTCGCTCACCGGGACTTTTGCCTCTCCACTGGGGGAGTTGGGATTGGCCCTTCATGAGATGGCAAAGATCTCGAGACTGCCGATGGGGGATACTCCGTATGAAGAGTATGTTCCTACGAACCGGGAGCTGGGGGATTCAGACCCTCGGGTAGTGGAGGTGTATCAGAAGCTGATGTGCCACTACCTCGCTTGTACTGCTTTTTATGGTGAGCCCTCAGATTTGGCTCACATCAATAAATGGACGTCCTACCTCTTTTTTCACTGGTCCCGGAATGCTAAGCCGGAGAAGGTATTGGAGGGCAAGGATCAGCCTGTGAATCCTCTAAGTGCGCTTAATGCTCAGGTAGTCGACAACCTCATGGTAGACGCTGGGGCTCCGGACTTGATCCTCGACGAAGGGATAGGACAGTATCCTGTAGGCATTAAAGCCTATAGTTATTTGAGGCGCTGCCGCAGGCCTCTATCCAAGGAAGCTTAACTAGCTGGCTTCCTCTCCATATGGCTGCGCTGAGTGGTGGTACTTGGCGTCGCATCTGCGGACCGCATTCACCGCAACAAGCTATGGCCTACAGTACGTCTGGTGTTTGGGGCAAGACTGGGCTTGCTCCCTGCCATGGTGTGCCACATTCAAGCTGGCCTGAGGGCCATGACTGATGGGCTGCTCGCCGATGATGCTCGGCGTGATAGCTTTCCCTGGGTAAAATTACCATACCTGTATCTGATGGGATGGTTAATTTTTCATAACCCCAGGGTTATGTCTCCCAGTTCTGGCAGTAGTTCGGGGGCTAGCTTCTTGTTGAACTACCAGAAATCTTCCTGGAATATGGCTACGATTTTAGACTATCGGTGGGTGCTGGGCTTCAGTCACAGCTGGAAGCTCTTCTGTACTGTCCCCTCTGTACATCGCAATCAATCAAGGATTAGGCTTAAGGATTCAGGCAGAGAGAAGACCAATCTTTCTTCTGAAGCTTTTAATTGGTTGGTCTGTATTAGACCTTCCCATTTACTGTACAGGAGTGAAGACCATTGCTTCTTGGAGCCCTACCTGCCTAGTCGGTTTGCCAGGCAGTTTGGGAATAATCAGTTGCATATGGGCAACGCTGTCACCAGCTTCCGGTCCAGGGGTGGACTCATTGATGGAGCGAAAGGATGGCAATATTTCCTCATGGGCTGTACTGGAGCGATTTTTATCGTGCCAATTATTACACTCTCCACGGAACTGCGCATCTTGCACTTGTATGCCCAGTGCTATGGGGCAACGAACTCCTTCTATCATAATTTTGACATGCATGGAAGCTTTAGGGTGCCTTCCTCCAAGTCTGGGGGAAGAGTCGAAGTCCCCTCGGTTTCTTCTGACGAGGGTGAGGAGTTCGTCAATCCAGATGAGCCTCTGTTGGCGGTATCGAGGGGTGAAGTACCTCTGCCTGCAGGGCCTTTGGTAATCTCTGGGAAGCGAAGGGCTCCTACTCCGAAGGAAACTTCCCCTCGTAAGAGGAAGAAGGAGAAGGTTAATCGTCCTCTCCGAATTCCTGGTATTGAGGCTCCTGGAAGTGAGCCTGCATCTCCCCATGTTGGGGATGATTCTTTGATTGGAGGTTCCTCGCCTTTTAGAGAGGGACCTTCTACAGTTCCGGCTGGTGGTGGCGGAGAATCTCTGTTGGAGGCCGCCGTCGCTGCTACTGCTTTAGGTAGTAGAACGAGGTCGCCTTCGGGGCTGAGTATATCTTTACGTGGATCGGCATCGGGCGAGACCCCTGCCGTGCCTGTCAGCGCACCCGACGAGATCCCTGCCGATGAGCCTCGGTTGGAATTTGACGAGGATCTGGAAGACTATTTGCCAGCGTCGGTTAGCAGACCCCTTTCTCCAGGTATGACAGCTCGCTTAGCATCATTAAGAAATGATTTAGCTGTACAGGCCGCAGATGCGACATATATTCCGTCGGCCATGGGTAAATATCGTCCTCTTTCCAGGGAAAGACCTCTTCGGGGAGGGCAGTGTAGATGCGCCCTTCAGCTCTGTGTCAGGTCCTGGCGGCGACACGGAGGTGGCTGATTTTGAGGACGAAACATCTTCGGGTACCGGCTCGCCTGTCGACGAGATTTCGATATCTCAGGAGGAGGACGAGCCTGTCATTGCGACAATGCCTCCTTTGAGTATGCTAGTATATTCGTCCGGTGTTGGCGCTTCTTTCTTCGTCGCACCACCTGTTGAGGCGATGGCCGTGGCACCCTCATCTGCGGTTGTTCTCAGAGGGAGATTCGCCAATATCGAGGCCACCCCCAGCGTCCAATCGGATCTAGCTGTGCTGATCCAGCAGTACACTGATATCCTCTACACCACTTTGAAAATGTTAATATCAAGGGTGTTGACGAAGAATCTGAGCTTTGCGTCGCTGAAGTGGTCCTCCCAGTCCGCGATAATGCCGATCCCAGAATTCGACGATACTGGGCTAGCTGAAACGCTGGAGGAGATAGTTAATGGTTTGGAGCAACCCATTAACGAATACTTGCAGCTAGCTCAAGACAATATTGAAGATCTGGTCCAGGCTAGATACGACTCCATGACTGTGCAGCTTGCCAAACAGATGGCAGGCGTATATAAATCCATCCATACACATCAGCAAGAGATGGATGAAGGAAAAAGTCGTTCTGGAGGAGACCATTGCTCTACGAACGAAGTGCCAGGCCGAGCACGAAGGGAATGTAGCGAGGGTCCTCAGGCTGGAAACAAAACTCGCTCAGGCAAAAGAGTGGGCTTCTCAGTCGTTGGAAGCTCTAGTTATGGTGGATAGCTGATTGCGCGTAGCACGATATAACTTGGAGCGTGCAGGAGTCGCCCGTGCTGGTTTTCTTCGGGCTAGAGCCGAATTGTCCCTCCTGAGCAACGATGAGGCACGACTGGAGCAGGCTCACCATGATGTCTTCGATTCCAGGACTGAGAGGATGGCCACACTGGTGTAGCAGCTTCGTGACCTGACTGCTTCCCCAAAATAATGTAATTTTGCTTTTGCTTTTCAATGTACTTCCGCTCCTTTTTTTGGGAATAATAAAGAGGCTTTCATCTGACTTTTGTGGACCCATCATCTCGGAATATAAATGACAGGTTTGGGTAAAAGTGATATCAGAGATAATATGAACGTGATATACTTTTGGTAAGTTTTTAGCAGGATATATCTATTCAGAGGTTATATGGACATGATAGAATACGATCCAACTAGTTTCGTTTTGGAAGTAGTTTTGTCAGAATGAGGTCTTCGCCATATTCCACTTGAGAAGAGGAGGTTAAGTATAGTACCTTTTCAGGAATTTGCCATTGATAGGAGCCATTAACAGGTCTCCATTAGGCTGGGCTAACCTGTAAGCGCCGTTTGAGAACGTCGTCTCAATCACATAAGGGCCTTCCCATTTGGGCTGGAATTTGCCCTTACTTCTGTGAGTAAGGATCATCAGCCTTCTTACGGCTAAAACTAGCTCGTCGACCTTGAACACCCTTTCCTTCACTTTTTGATTAAAAGACCTGGAAATGCATGCTTGGTAGAGTGTGATGCGCTGTTGAGCTTGGAGGCATTTCTCGTCTAATCCTTCTAGCTCTTGAAGCCTTAACAGGTCATTCTTTTCTTGAGTCAACCCATTAGCCACGGCTATCCTGAGTGACGGGATTTGGATCTCGATGGAGAGAATCGCTTCGCTCCCGTAGACTAATGAGAATGGTGTGCAACCTGTCGGTGCCCGTACCGTTATGCGGTATGCCCAGAGATATTCTCCCAGCTTCTCATTCTAATCCTTTTTGTTCGAAGAGATGAACTTTTTCAAGAGCTTGATAATGGTTTTGTTGAAAGCTTCCGCCAAACCATTAGCAGCAGGATTATATGCCGTAGAGGCGACATTCTGTATCCGATTTTTATCGCAAAATCGATGAAATGCTTGGCTGATGAATTGAGGCCCATTGTCATGGATTATCCTTCGGGGTATCCCAAAGCGGTAAATAATGTGATGCTTGATGAAGCTGATCACATTAGAGGCCTTTACTTCAGCGAGAGGGATCGCTTTCGCCCATTTAGAGAAATAATCCGTGATGGCCAGTATGAACTGGTGACCTCTGGAAGAAGATGGGTGAATAGGACCAATGATATCCATACCCCATGCTTAGAAAGGCCATGACGCAATCGTAGGATGTAGATATTCGGGAGGTTGATGGATAAAGTCTGCATGGACCTGACAGGCTCTGCGGTGTCTTGCATACTTTATTGCGTCTGTGATCATAGTAGGCCAATAATAGCCCATTCTCCTGACGCGATCCTGTAGCTTAGGACCGGGTTGATGCGCTCCGTATACGCCATCGTGGGCTTCACGGATGATCCGTTGTACTTTATCACCAGAGAGATATCGTAATAATAGTCCGTCATAAGACCGGCAATATAGACATTGTGATGATGCGTCGAAATAGAAACGTAATGATCGTCTTTTGAAGGACACCGCTTCTTTAGGATCTTTTGGCAAGATTCCGTATGCTGCGAAATCTATAAAGGGACTTCTCCAGTCTCTCCTAGGAGGATCCGTGTCCACCGCGTAGCTGTATTCTATGTAAAAGTTGCTTTTCACATAGAATAAATCTCTGCTAAGAAGGATTACCGAATTCTGCCTTCTTATAGGGGTAGCTAAATCTGCAGCTAGACTGGCTAGGGCATCAGCTTCCAGATTCTAAGATCGAGGCACATACTCTAGGAAGAATCATTTGAATGTCATGGCTATCTCGACCGTTGCTCGGTGATAGGGGATGAGGTCTGGATTCTGGACTTCATATATTCCTCTGACTTGATTGACGATCAGCAGAGAATCACCGAAAGCTTCCAGAGATTCGATGCCCAATTCTTTAGCGATTTGGAGGCCGATTAGCAGAGCGTTGTACTCCACCACATTGTTGGAACAGGGCCCGCTAAGAGAATATGCTCGGTAGATGACGAGCTTATCAGGAGTAACCAAGATAATTCATACCCCCGAAACCACGTTTCTCCTGGGACCAGTTCTGGAGGCACCATCGAAGAACAGTTGCCATGCATCACTTTCCATTGTGGAATTATATTCTGCAACTTCGTCGGGAATGTCCTCGTACAGCTTAGAGGCCTCCGGGATCGGATGAGCAGCCATAATATCAGCCAATGCTTGGCCTTTGATGGACTTCTGAGGGACGTACACCATGTCATATGGTGTTAATAGCGTCGCCCAAGTTGCGAGTCGAGAATTGAGAACACTTGGTTTGCTCATTAGTACCCGAAGAGGATTAATCCTGGAGATGATGTGAATGGTTTGGCTTGTGACATAGTGTCACATTTTCTGAATAGCGAACATCAGAGCCAAGCATTCTTTCTCCACTGGATTATACCGGTGTTCAGCTCTGACCATCATCCTGCTGAGGTAGTAGATAGCCTGCTCGTGACCTATCTCGTTCTTTTGTGCGAGAAAAGCTCCTAGATAATGATACATCGCTCGAACATACAGCACGAAGGGTTTTCCTATGACAGGAGGCACCAGAACTGGCGGACTGGTGAGGTAGCGTTTGATATCGTCGAACACTTGTTGACAGGCTTCATCCTATACGAAGGATACATCTTTCTTCATAAGACGAGAAAAGGGCTAACATCTCCCCGAGAGGTTGGATATGACTCTCCGAATATAAGCCAGACGACCTTGAAATCCCCTGAGTTCCCTCAGATTGCGGGGCGGTCGCATTTCTAAGATGGCCTTGACTTTATCAAGGTCCACTTGAATGCCTTTGGCGGTTATGACAAATCCCAGAAATTTGCCACTAGATACCCCCAGAAAGGACTTTGTAGGATTCATTTTGAGTTGATGTTGGCGCATCAAGTCAAATATTATCTTCAAGTCTTAGATGTGATTATCCTTGAGGCGGCTTTTGACAGCTACATCATCTACGTAACACTCCACTGTCTTGCGTAAATGCTCATGGAATATATTACTCATAGCCCGTTGTTACGTAGCCCCGGCATTCTTCAATCCGAAGGGCATGACCGTATAGCAATATACCCCCATTGGTGTCCGGAAGGTAGTGTGCTTTTCGTCTTCAGGATGCATCTTGATTTGATTGTATTCTGAAAATATTTCCATGAAAGACATACGTTCAAAACTATATGTATTGTCAATCATGACGTCTGTGATGGGAAGAGGAAATTTATCCTTGGGGCAGGCTGCGTTCAGATCTCGGTAATCGATGCAGACACATACTTTCCCATTTTTCTTCATGACCGAGACGACATTGGTGACCCAGTCGGGATATTGCTCTTCACGGATGAAGCCGCAGTCTATCAACTTCTTGATTTTAGCTTCAATGGCGTACATCATATCCGTACGAACCGGCGTTGGTGCTGCTTCACAGGCCTTGAATCGGGCAATATGTTGAGCCTATGAGTAGCTACCTTTGGATCAAGGCCTGGCATGTCCTCATAATTCTACGCAAAGATGTCGATATATTCTTTTATCAGCTGGATAACTTCTTCCTTTTCTGCTTCCGAAAGATTGTTACAGATAAATATCGGCTTTGGCGAAAGTTCATCCCCAACGTCAATCTGGATAACTTTGTCTTCAGTGGGAGGTTCTCTCTGCTCGAAGCAAAACTCCCATTGTGTATCCATTTGCTGAGCCCAAGCGTCATTCTCGAACGGTTCAGATTCTGATTTGAAGGAATCCGTCACTACCATATTTGCTGATAATGTTCACTCGAGAGCATGAGATGAGTCGGAGGGCGCTAAGCCGTTTTGAGAGGAGGAAGAGATATCCTCGCTTGACTCAGGAGCTGTAAGGGAGGTGGTATACCCTAACCCGAAACGAGTTCGTTTATAGCAGGGATCGCCGTGCAGCGGCATTCGTCTGCCTTTCCCGTTGTTGAGACCCAGTTCCAGCTTCAAGTTATAACCCATAATTTGTATAATCTTCAGAGCTTGCGGACTGTATCTGTGAATCTGCATTTTACCGACATCGTCGTCGGAAGAATCCTCTTGCACAGTCGGTTGATTGCGCATGCGGCCGAAGACTATTGGATGCTGACTGCTGCAAGTAGGTGGGACAATAAAGATAGAATCCTCATGCGGTCCATATGTCGTGGTGACATTGGATGATGATGCCACTTCCCATATATACGGATGATAGGAATCTATAGCTTTCAAGAATTTTTGCGCTATAGGTTCTATATCGTCGTAGGGGGAGGATTCCTGATTTGAAATTTGGACGTCAATATACTGGAAAAGAGGATGTTTATTATCATCTAAAACTCTATTCCCGGTTGCATTTACATCATTCGGCTGCCTATTGCGTCGAAGGTTGATGACCAAGGGTGGAGGCTTCTGGTTCAGAGTGATCACTAGAGGATCACCCCTTTTTCCTGACCTGGTCTCGTTCAGGTGGATAGCCGTAGGCTCCATGGCTTTTGGAAGAGTAGTCCGTCCTTTCACCTTGATTGACAGAGTTTGCTTGGCAGAGGGTTCTTTTGGCTCACGGTGGGATTCCTTCTCTGCTTCGGTTGACACCTCTACCGTGCAGTCTTGAGAGTACAACACGGCATCAGAGTAGTAGGATTCTACTCCTTTGAACGGGTTCAAGTCAGCAATCTCCGTTTGTACTGTTCCTCGGACGTCTACATATTTGAAGTATTGGTGTAGAATTGAAGGAATGATATTGTGGTCGTGGATCCAAGGTCTACCCAACAAAATATTGTAGGACACCTCTGAATCGATGAACTAAGATGTAGCTACCGATCTGAGGTTGCCAATTTGGATCCTCAGGCAAATTTTCCCCAACGGCTTAATTCTTCCGGCGTTGAAATCCACGATTGTAGTGGTGGTGTACGCCAATTGGCTGGTAGGAATCCTCAGTAGTCTGAGCAGACTATGAGGAATGATGCTGATTGACGATCCCGGATCTATGTGAATCTGGTTGACCTCCATGGAACCGATGTACCCGGTGTAATAGAGGGGTCTATCATGCCTGTTGTGTTTTAACAGCATGTCATCTTGAGTGAAAGTGATGTTTGGGATCACCTCCATCACACTGTGGCATCGAGGGCACGCCACGGGTTCTTCGGTAGACCTATTATTCGTTGTGTACGAGAGTGCAAATAATAGGTTTGGGATAAGACCTGCCAGAGGTAATATGGATATGGCAGCCCTTGTGGACCTAACACCACTGGCATACTTAGAGTTAAGTACGGGCGTTAAGTTTGAGACGACAACCGATATTATAATAAATAGCCAGAAACTCGAAGAGTTTGTTCAGAGGTAATATAAACATGACAAACTTCTGGGATGCAATTCCATCGGGGATGGAGGCACATATCTGCTCAGAGGTAATATGGACATGGCAGTTTTTGTGGACCTAACACCACCCACGTACTTAGAGTTAAGTACGGGCGTTAAGTTGAGACGACAACCGATATTATAATCGATAGCCAGAAACTCGGAGAGTTTGTTCAGAGGTAATATGAATATGACAAACTTCTGGGATGCAATTCCATCGGGGATGGAGGCGCATATCTGCTCAGAGGTAATATGGATATGGCAGTTTTGTGGACCTAACACCACCGGCGTACTTAGAGTTAAGTACGGGCGTTAAGTTGAGACGATAACCGATATTATAATCGATAGCCAAAAACTCGGAGAGTTTGTTCAGAGGTAATATGAACATGACAAACTTCTAGGATGTAATTCCATCGGGGATGGAGGCGCATATCTGCTCAGAGGTAATATGGACATGGCAGTTTTTGTGGACCTAACACCACTGGCGTACTTAGAGTTAAGTACAGGCGTTAGGTTAAGATGACAACCGATATTAGAGGTAATATGAACATGATAATCGGTACCCAAAACCGAGAAGGTTTATTCAGGGGTAATATGAATATGACAAACTTCTGGGGAAAGGAATGAAATGCTTGGGTGATGATCATAAACTTATGTCTGGACAATTTTACTGTAGAGTGATTTTCCTGAAGAATTCACTAGGGAGAGTTTTAGGCACTCTTCCTCAGGTACATTCTTGAAGAGAGCGAATTGTCACGTAAAAAGGAATGAAAATCCAATTGGTAATGACCGTCCCTTTGTTTACAGATGCAAAGTGATGACCTTGGCCTTGATCAACTCCTGAATTCTCTTTTTTAGCACATAGCACGCCTTTGTGGGGTGGTATATGTACCTATGGAAGAGACAATAATCTGGGTCATCAACTTTGCCTGTCCTCTCAGGATGCCTGAAGTTGGGTAGCTGAAGCATGCGCTCCTTCATCAACATATTGAAGATTTCAATGACGTCGTCTTCATTGAAGGAGAAAGTTCCTTTTGGTCTTCGGGCTCCCGATGCCTGAATTTTACGGTTTTCTGGGAATATCGTCGTCGTTGCATCTTCTTTGGATCTTGAGGGAATTCTACCCCCAGCTTTGGATGTCGTCCTGTTTTGTCGAGGTTGGCTACCCCCAGACATGCCGTGGCATCTGTCCACAGAAGCTGATTTAGCAGGACCTGCCTTTGGTTGTATAGGACTAGACTTTGAAGATTTGGGCTTCGTAAGAGATGCAGTATACCCCAAACCAAAACGAGCTTGTTGACAGTAAGAGTTACCATGCAACGGTGTTTGTCTGCCTTTTCCATAGTTAAGGCCTTGTTTCAGCTTCAAATTATAACCCATGCCTTGTATAATTTTTAATGCCTGCGGGCTATATCTCTGGATTTGTATTCTGCCAGTTTCAGGCTTGCGATATTATTCCTGTATGATTGGGCTGCTCCGTATATGACCGAAGACTATTTGATGCTGGTCGTCGTAAGTTGGAGGAATAATAAAGATAGAATCTTCACGTGGTCTACCTGTTATGACGACATTAGATGTTGATGCATCTTCCCACAAGATCTCCCCGTATTTGACCGTTAGAGGAACTGAAGCCTGTTTATGACCCTTGTCTTCGTGTTTCTGGATCAGAAATTCACACAAGTCAGGAGTCTTTACAGAAGAAGAAGATGATGGCTTATTCCTTCTGTTCACATCAGGGGGCATGCGGATGTTGGGAACCATAGTCTTCCCTGTGCCACCTATATACAACAGGTTGGCCATCTGGGTGGCGGATAATCCCCGAGGAGGGTGTCTTCCCGCAAATTGAGCCTTCTTTACGCTGAGGGGGTTCTCCTGGCAAAATTTGGAGCTCTGCTCTGGTTGGCGTAAAGCTGAGGATGTGCTCAGTCGGCCATCAGCTTCTCGCATAATCTGGCGAGCAGACATATTGTTCCCTTGCTGGCGTAAAGTCTGAGAAGTTGAATAGTCCGCCGCTTGCTTTCCCTTACGTAGTTTGCAGAGATCATCTGCTTTTCCATAGAAGATAGATGCATTTTTACGCACGAAGCGCGTTTGTGATTCCTGATTTGGCGCTGAGGCATCATCAAAAAATTTGTCTATTCCGCCAGGGACGAGAGACTGAAATTTACACGCAAAGAGTGGTTTAGACTCCTGGACTAGCGCTGAGGCATTGTCAGAAGTTTCGTCTGTTCCGCCTGGGACGGGAGACTAAAATTTACTCGCAGAATATGGTTTATACTTCTGGGTTAGCGCTGAGGCTTTGCCAGAAGTTTTGTCGGCCCTGCCAGAGATAGGCGACTGAATTTTACGCGCAAGGCACGGATTATACTTCTGGGTTAGCGCTGAGGCTTTGCCAGAAGTTTTGTCGATCTTGCCAGAGACAGGCGACTGAATTTTACGCGCAAGGCGCAGAGTGAGCAAAGCTACAACCTCATTGGTCGGAGAGATCGGAGAGAACGGAGAGTCCACAGGAATGGTAGCGGATGTCTTGGGCATCCAGACCTTGTACAGCTTCCTGTTGTTTTAGACGCAGAGGGAGTGAGAGCTACCCCTTGTTCGAAGCATGTCTTCGTAGGACGACTGGTCGAACTAGATGAGCAGTGTCTTCTTCACGGATCCCATGGATACTTTATCGTGTTGAGCAATAGCTTCCTCATCAGAAGAGAAAGATGTCCCCAATAGAGTCGCCATCTTGTTTTTGGTTTAATAAACGGGAAAAGATTGATAATGTGGAAAATAAGGTTTTATACGAAAACCCGCCCTTCTTTTATGTTTACAAAAAAGATTGTATAATTTAATCCTACACGAGGATGACTAAGTACAATTTATTTAATCTGGGTAAATATTACTATAGGTGTCTGATCTGTAGTCGATCACTTTAGCCCATGGACCACACGATGTTGAAGAAGTGCCGTGGAAGACAGAAAGCAGCTTCGCAGGTTGCTAAAGAGGGTGGATGCACGATGCCAAAGTCGTCGATCCCTTCTCTTTGCTTGAGCTCCGGATTCTCCTCTCTCTCTCTCTCTCTTGACCGTTTGACCTTCGATCTTTGCGACCGTTGGATCTGATACTGGATCTCTTGATCAATTACCCGATCTATTTCTTCGACCTTTCGACCTTTCGACCTTTGTTCCTCATTAATAGAGGTATCTATTTATAGAGTATTTAGTGACAGTGACCACACAGTCGGCGTAGAAACCGAGTAGTGGAAAGTACAGCACCCTTTTATACGATAGTTTAAAATAACCAATGCCTGCGTATAAATGACCTTCTGAGTGAACATGTGAAGTGCGTCCAATTAAGGGACAGAACGCGTATATCTGCTGCGAAGATCACGGTGTAGAAGCCATGTAGGTAGTTATCCCTTGTGTATAAGAGATTGGCGTAGAAGCCAAGTAACTGTCACCATGGCATAGAAGCCAAAATAGGCATAGAAGCCGAGTAGGCGTAGAAGCCGAGTAGGCATAGAAGCCGAGTGGTCATAGAGGCCGAGTGGACATAGAAGCCAAGTAGGCATAGAAGCCAAGTGGGTATAGAAGCCGAGCAGGCGTAGAAGCCAAGTGGGCATAGAAGCCGAGCAGGCGTAGAAGTCAAGTGGGCATAGAAGCCGAGCAGGCATAGAAGCCGAGATGATGTGGACGTTTTAGCCGGAATTACGGCTCTTGGAGATATAATCAAATTTCTTGCATTAAATGCAGAGATCTTCCCCCATCCTGCACATTAAATGCAGAGGCTTGTCTTTAAGATTTGCCATCATTCTGCGCATTAAATGCAGATACGCGCCTCGAATTCTGTACAAAGAGTAACTGCTGATGTGGCAGTATGTTTGCCTTCTACGGAGCGTAAGAAGATCACGTCTGTCTGTGTAAAACTGGGCGGCATATTCCCTTATATGCGTAAGAGTAGTTTACGCAAAGGTGGTGTCACTAAACGACGGTTCGGTGACATTTAATCAAATCTTCGGCATTAAATATGGAGATCCTCCATTATCCTGTGCATTAAATGAGGAGGCATGTTTTGAAGGCCTGCCACCCTTCTGTGCATCAGATGCAGAGACGTGCCTTGGGCATCTGTCAGTATTCGGCGCTTTAAGTGCAGAGACGTGCCTCGAGAAACTGTCACCGCTCTGCACATTAAATGCAGAAACGTGCCTCGAGCCCTGTACGAAGTGCAGCTTTTGACGTGGCAGGTTGTTTGTCTTCTGCGGAGCGTAAGCAGCTCACACCGGCCTGTGTAAAACTAGGCAGCGTATTCCTTCGTATGTGTAAAAGTGGTTTACGCAAAGGAAATGGCTGTAAATGATAGCCTGGGTTGCAGTACCGCGCCATCATGATACCCGTCGCTTGGGTTGTCGTGCTATACTCTTTGTCAGGAGTCCAGACATCAGGTTCATTGCGTGATCTGACAAGTTCATTTTGAAGAATACGAAGCGTTCCTCGTACACTTCAATGCTAAATTAAAAGCGGATGAGTTTTACGCCATATAGGCGATGAAGCACCCTATTTACGCTGATGCAGCCTGGACATACTGCATTACACGGATGGTCCTTGAGCCTATGATTTTATGTTGTGCTCAGCAGAAAAGCTCTATTGCATGTTTGATGGCTCTGAGGTCCTCTGTTTATGCTGCCCCGCATCAAGATGCTACATATAGCTATCCAGCATATTTTTCATGCTTCTACAAATACAAGAATGAACAATATGATAATGAACAAAAATACTAATGACTAAGTGTGTTAGTACTAGCTTTAATATGTGATCGGCTTAGAAACTTGATACAAGATTTATGGCCTGGCTAATCATATATGCGGTGTATGATTTATACTATTCAAGAACAAGACTTGATACAAGGAGGGTATGATCACATATCTATACTACATACTACCTAACCCCGACTGGTATAGTGGATCCAACCATGGTACACCATGGCATAGGATTCTCTAAGAAGATAGTTAGTCTCCCCAAGAATCAGTGTCTGTACATGTACAAGAAGAACTATAAAACAAGGCTTGCACAAGATACACCATATACCAAGGAATAACATCTCATGACGAGATCCGAATATACCAATCCGTGTAACCATCGTGTCAAGAAATTATGGATATCTATACTACATACAATGAACATAGAGGATACCATAATGAGAAACTATTAGAGAATATACTCGTTTGAAGTCCGGTGAATAGTCTCACAGATGTCTGATACAGTGCCTCGAAGACCTAGATAGGGAATATAATATCAATACAAGATTTCGGAATGAAAATGAATTAAACTAGTCAACATCTGGGTCAAAGAGCCATTTCTAAATCAAAACAGTCAAACTAGGTGAACTCTAAGTCAAACCGGTCAAACATGGTCAAACAACCTATTTCTAGGTTGCATGAGTCTATTTCTATAATATTGGGTTCATACACTAAGAAACTAAGCTACACTAGCTAAATCTAAGGTACTAAGATATCATATCTCAGGATACGCAAACAAGCAATATGAAATATCATATATGCATATTCAGTCAATAATATGTACTAATCCAAATCTCAAATGCTAAGTGGATACCTTGGCTTTGAACCAATGCAGTATCACACCACTAAACCCCTACCTTGATACTCAAACCAAATACCTTGAGTATCGGCCAATACCTTGATATTTACCTTGGTATCTCAAGGTAATGTCAAATCCTCCTTCATGTAGCTAATACCCAATATTAACCATATGCTAATCAACTAACTACTAAAATATATAATATACTAATACTTAGATACATATACTATATACTAACATATACCTATGTATCACTAACTAAAGATATAATAATAATAATACAAGTATGTGTATCTAACTACTAACTATATGTATACATAACTACTAGCTAACTACTACAAATATACTTATATACATGTATACACATATCTACATAACACTACTAGAGATATCAATACATACTTAATACTTAATAGTAACAATAATATATATATATAACTACTACCAAATTAGCTAGCTATCAACTAGCTATACTAACAAATAACTAACTAAACCATACCTTAACTAGCTGTAGGTGCTGACCTTCATGCTGCTGCTGCTCCTTTACCTGCTGTCGCTGCTGCCCTTTATGTGGTTGTTGCTGCACCTTACCTGCTGCTGCTGCTGCTTTATTTACCTACTGCTGCTGCTGCATCGTTATGTTGCTGCAGCTGGTGCACTTCATGCTACTTCTACTGCTACCCTTCGTGCTGTTGCTGTTGCTGCTAAAGCTAATATTGCTGCTGCTATGCTTCCTGTCGAGCCCCTCTCCCTCTGGCACACACAAATGTTTGTGGTATTAAACGAAAGAATAAAAGTGTATTTCAATGACAGGGTTTATACGAGACCCGTGCCCTTTGGTTTACAAACAAACTTGTACAATTCGATCCTATACGAGGATGCGGGAGTACAATTTATTTAATCTGGGTATAAATTGCTATAGGTGTCTGATCTACGGTCGATCACTTTAGCCCTTGGACTACACGATGTTGAAGAAGTGCCGTGGAAGACAGGATGCAGCTTCGGAGGTTGCGAAGGAGGGTGGATGCGCGATGCTGAAGGTCGTTGCTCCCTATTCCTTGCCTGAGCTCTGTATTCTTCTCTCTCTCTCTCTGTCTCTTGATCTCCGGTTCGGTGACCTTGTTCGATCTTCCAAATTGTCGACCTTGGATCTGATATCGGTTTCTTGACCAATTTTTTGACCTTGTTCCCCATTGATAGGGGCCTCTATTTATAGAGTCTTTGGTGACAGTGAACACTCCGTTGGTGTAGCAACCGAGGAGTGGAAAGTACAGCACCCTATTACACAACGGTTAAAGTAACCAATGCCTACGTATAGATGATCTTTTGAATGAGCGGGTGATGCGGGTCCAACTAAGGGGACACAACGCGTACAATTGCTACTAAGATCACGGCGTAAAAGCCACGTAGGTAGGTATCCATTGTGTAGAAGGGGTTGGCGTAAAAGCCAAATGTCCATCACCATGGCATAGAAGCCGAGCAGGCATAGAAGCCTGAGTAGGCATAGAAGCCGAACAGGCATAGAAGCCGAGTTGGCATGGAAGCCGGGTAGTCGTAGAGACTGGGAGGGCGTTGAAGCCGGATGGTCGTTGAAGCCGAGTGGTCCTAGAGGCCGGATTGGCATAGGAACCGAGAGGTCATAGAGGCCGAGAGGGCGTTGAAGCCGGATGGGCGTAGAAGTCGAGTAGGCATAGAAGCCGAACAGGCATAGAAGCCGAGTAGGCGTGGAAGCCGTAGGAGCACAGATCCTGAATGGGCGTAGAAGCCGCTGCGTACCGTGCCAGGGTGCTGATGTGGACATCTTTAGCCGGAATTACGGCTTTTGGAGATCAAATCTTTGGCAGAGATTTGCCATCATCCTGTGCATTAAATGCGGAGACGTACCTTGAGGGGAAACTGTCACCGCTCTGTGCGTTTTGACAGAGGGACGTGCCTTGAGGGGAAACTGTCACTGCTCTGTGCGTTTTGACGGAGGGACGTGCCTTGAGCCCTGTACGAGGCGCAGCTTTTGACGTGGCAGGCGGTTTTTCTGCGGAGCGTAAAACAGCCCATGTTTATCTGTGTAAAATAAGGCAACGTGTTCTCTTTGCACGCGATAGACCGGTTTATGCCGGGGGATTTTAGTAAGCGCCGGTTTGGTGATATTTTAACCAAATCCTCTGCATTAAATACTGAGATCCGCCATCATACTATGGAGCGCGTCCCGAGGGGTCTGCCCCCGTTCCCAGCCGTCATTTGGGTAGCTGTGCAGCACTTTTTGTCAGGAGTCAGAGGTCAGGTTTACTGCGTGACTGGACAGTTTCTTTTCGGGAATACGAAGCGTTCCTCATACGCTTTAACGCTGCTTTGAGAGCGGCTGGGTTTTACGCCATGGAGGCGATGAAGAACCCTGTTTTACGCTGGATGGCTCTGAAGGCCTCTGCTTACGCTGCTCTGTATCAAGACGCTGCGTAGATCTTCCAAGCATTTTTTTCATGCTTCTACAAGACCCCCTTCAAAGCTTTTAAATTCCTCAGAATTTGAAACGCTTTGAATGAAGCATGAACGGCCCCTCGTAACTCGAAACGTTTCTGAATGGAGCATTGAAACGGTCGATGCTGACTTTATGGCAGATTTATTGGGGACCGCTGTGATCTCTTTTGCCTATAAAAGGCTGGGGGGTGAACCTGTCTTTACCATATTCCCATTGTCATGCAGAGATGATCGCCGGAGTTCGTCGGATCGATCTGAGAAAGAAGGAGATCATGTTCTTCCAGCATGTAGGGAGCCGTAAAAGACGGCGTCTGCGAGCAAGTGTCCACTGCAACGATGGATCATGGAAGGACGTCTTTGCCTCCCTTGCTCGGGATAATCAGCAACTTTGTATGGCGTTGCCCCAGGAGAGAGGAAGGGTCGTATTTGACCACAGCGGCTGGCATGCTGTGTATCTTCCTCTGAGGTCCCCACGGACGAGATTAGACAAACTATAATCTATCGTCCCCGATCGAGCTGGGTGGAAGACCCCTCAGCTGGATCGGCCATGGCGAATGGAGGATCTTCTTGTTCATGACTGTGGTAGTCGATGAACAGCCCTCGAAGAAGAGGAAGACCTTCACCCATGTGAGAACCTGTCAGTACAGCTTCTGGCGATCCTCGGACGATGATGGGGGACTCCTTTGTAGACGAAGTTTCCCTCAGATGTAATCATGAGAAATAGAGAAAAACCCTTGTAGATTGGATTTCCCTCCTATGTAATCATGATTTTAATCTTTAATAAAATCGTCTTCTTCTCCATATGATCGTCTTGCCATACGTTGCTTGTGAAGTCTGAATATGTGCAGCTTCGGCACGTCTGAATCTTTACGCTGACTCAGATAGAAAGAGTATTAGGCCCTGTCCTTTATGCATAGCGGATAGTCCATAGAACGCTGCTGAGCACTTGGAACATTTAGAACTGTCCTGTTGCTAGGACTGCGTAGAATTTCTGAACTGTTGCCTCTCTGATGAGCGGAATTTTGTTTTGTTCAGAATTTATCTTCAAGAATGATCTCTCGAAACTCCCTTGGAACAGGGTCGAGGTTTCTGTCTAACTGAGTTGCCACTTTGATAGACGAGATGTTCAGACTGGAATCTGGATGAACCTCCAGTTTTCTGGACCCGAGAGAAGTAATTTCTCAATGTTTGAACTCTGCTTACTTCGGGTACTTGGGGATGCTTTGGGGTCAAGAACGAGTATCTTTTGTGTGAACTCTTTGTACTTGATCGCCTTGGGGACTGTTTGGATATGCGGAAAGTCGTGGAGCGGGAAATCATGTCTGTAGCCTCTTGAGCGTAAAACACCATCGAGCGTGAAATCGTAAACTTGTGGTTCCTGAACGTGGAGTCGTAGGTTTGTTGCCTCTCGAGCATAGAATGCTACCGAGCACAAAGGCATCCGGGCAAGAAAAAACTATAGACTTGTAGCTGTCGAACGTAAAGCCGTTAGATTCGTAGCTGTCGAGCGTAGAAAAGCTCCTTTTAGCGTAGAACTGTAGATCTGTAGCCTGTGAGCGTAGAACACCATCGAGCATGGAATCGTAGACCTGTGGTTCCTGAGCGTGAAGTCGTAGGTTTGTTGCCTCTCGAGCATAGAATGCTACCGAGCACAAAGGCATCCGGGCAAGAAAAACCATAAACTTGTAGCTGTCGAACGTAAAGCCGTTAGATTCGTAGCTGTCGAGCGTAGAAAAGCTCCTTTAGCGTAGAACTGTTAGATTTGTAGCTCCTGAAAAGAAAATTTCTTCGAGCGTGAGGTTTTGCGGATCTGTTGCTGCTGAGCGTAAACTGAGCGCCACCGAGCGTGAGATCGTCGATTTGGTATCTGCTGAGCGTAAAGTCGTGGGTTTGTTGCCTCTCGAGCATAAAAGCTACCGAGCACAAAGGCATCCGGGCGTAAAACCATAGACTTATAGCTTGTGAGCGTAAAACCGTAGATCCGTTGCTGTCGAGCGTAGAAAGCTCATTTAGCGTAGAACCCGCTGAACCGTGTTGCACGAAAAAAACTTTCGAATTCGCTGACTGTCCGTCTTCCAAGGGTAGTGGGCTGACGTAGCATCCAATCATAACCAACTATTAATTGCGAGATTTGGTTAGGGTCTCGAGGGGTTCGTCCGAGGATTCGAGGAGTCGACCCGGACTGTATATATATCCCCAGCTTCTGGAAAGAAAAAACGTTTTATCTGTCTTCTGCGAAAGAGAGCTTTCGACCGTTCGAGTTTTTCTTCGTTCTTTCTCCGAGCACTTCGAGTCTTTCAGAAATGGCGCCGAAACAAACCCCCTCCGCTAAGGAAAAGAGCATAGGTTCTCCTTCGCATTCTTCTGTCCCGGCGAGGGAATCTCCGGTCGGGCAAGGTGAATCTCCCTCTGAGGGGGAGCATCCCTCCGACGACTAGCGCTCCCGGCTTTAGAGGTAGAACTTTTTGGGATGACACAAATGACAAAAAATCCTTCGCACACGTTGAACGTGACTGCGCTAGGTCGTCTTCTGTGCTGATAGCCTCTTTTGAGGAAGATGACGCACGGAGGCATTTTCATCTTTTACGCCCATATTTCTAATGTGTCAGCGTAAAGACTCCATATTTTCGTAGCTCTGGGCATAAATAGCTCGGGCTACCGAAAATTGGCGTATTTCGTAAAATTTGAATTTTACGTTCGTGGAGGAGGCTTCCGGCGTAGGTGACCAAATTTGTACAATCTTGGCGTAAAGCACAGACTATCATTTCCTTGGTCCGTGTGTTTGTGCCAGACTTATAATGACCTATCTTCTTTGCATTATCTTGCAGTTGATCTAGGTGAGTCCCCATTGGCTGAGGTGATGGGCTCCGCTGCGGGGATGCTGCACTCGAACTATCTGGAGGATCTGTCCCATGTGGCATTTCCCATCTCTGGACCCCAGTATCCTGAGGGAAGGGAGCTCCTGATATCGGCTCAGGGTGAGCGAATGCTGTTGAGTATGATCAACGGCGAACCCTTGGTACGTGTAGATGGGGAGCGGTACATAAAGCCGGCTTTCCTTTTTTGGGACATGATTGATAAACAGTCCCAGACGAAGCCCAAGAGGGAGCCTTGGGTTTTTCCTGCCGAGGATTTGGTCTTGTACCTGCCGACGATGCCGAGGGATTATCCCATCTCGGCCTTCTCCCATGCGACGCATCCCAGGAAGATGTCTTGGAAGTTGACTCCTGATCTTCACGGGAAGCCGGGGAAGATCTTTTATCTGAAAGGCGCGGACCAGGGGTCGTTTGTTAGTCGCCCTTCTGGCATTGTGACGCTGTTCCGAGGACTGTGCCCGGGCAGTGTTCCAAGTGAAGATAGCTCGGTGATCCAGCCGGTCCAATTGCCGACCTTCTGCAATGACTTTATGGGTCGAGGTGGGGTATATCCCAAGGAGAATCCTCGGTACAATGGGTGGATCGCCCCAACGAACTCCCGATGGAGATGCCTAGTTGACTGGGCTTTAAAGTATTTCCAGAGAGAGTTGGGGGGCATTGGACTATATGCCGCTGTGAGTGCGACGAGCGTCGGGCTGCCTCTGAACCCTAATTTGTTTCTGGCACTGATGGAGCGGTACATTCTGCTCACCGGAACCTTCGCCACTCCACTAGGGGAGTTGGGGTTAGCCCTTCATGAGATGGCAGTTGTCTCGAGACTGCCGATGGGGGATACCCCATATGAAGAGTACGTTCCCACCAACCGGGAGTTGGTAGATATGGACCCTCGGGTGGCAGAAGTATATCAGGAGCTGATGTGTCAGTACTTCGCATGCACCGCTTTTTATAACGAGCCTTCTGATTTGGCTCACACCACCAAGTGGATGTCCTACCTCTTCTTCCATCGGGCTAGGGCCACCAAGTCGGAGAAAGCTTCGGGGGCAAGAATGAGCCCGTAAACTGCTTGGGCGTCCTCAGTACCCAGGTCGTTGTGGCTCTTATGGAAGACGCCAAGGCTCCCGATCAGATTCTCGTTGATGGGGTAGGAAAGTACCCCGAAGGTACAAAGGTCTACAGTTATTTGAGGTGCTGTCGCAGGCCTCTGTCTAAGGAAGCCCAGCTGGCTGGTTTCCTCTCCATATGGCTGCGTCAAGTAGTGGTGCCAGGCATTGCTTCCGCGGATCGTATTCACCGAAACATCCTATGGCCCGCAGTGCGTCTGGTGTTTGGGGCAAGACTGGGCTTGCTTCCTGCCATGGTGTGCCGTATACAGGCTGGCCTGAGGGCCATGACAGATGGGTTGCTCGCTGATGAAGCTCGAAGGGAGAGCTTCCCTCGGGTGGAATTACCATACTTGTACTTGATGGGATGGTTAATTCTCCATAATTTGCGGGTTATGTCACCCGGTTTCGGTAGCAGCTCAGGGGGTATATTCCTATTGAATTACAGGGATTCCTCCTGGAATATGAATACAGTTTTAGATTGTTGGCTGGTTTTGAACCTCAGCCATGGCTGGAAGATCCTTTGTACTCCCCCTCCTGTGCATCGCAACCAGTCAGGGCTGTGGCTCAAGGATTCAGGTCGAGGGAAGACCGTTCTTTCTCCGGAGGCGTTTAATTGGTTGGTCTGTATTAGACCTTCCCATCTGCTGTATAGGAGCAAAGACCATTGCTTCTTCGAGCCCTACCTGCCTAGTCGGTTCGCCAGGCAGTTCGGGTACGACCAGTTGCATATGGGCAACGCCGTCACCAGCTTCAGGTCCAGGGGTGGACTCATTGATGGAGCTAGAGGGTGGCGATATTTTATCATGGGTTGTACGGGGGCAATTTTTATCGTGCCGGTCGTTACAATCTCTACGGAGCTGCGTATCCTTCACTCCTATGCCCAGTTCTATGTGGCGATTAATACCTTCCATCGTGATTTTGACATGCGTGGAAGCTTCAGAGTGCCTTCTGCCAAGCCTGGGGGAAGAGTCAAAATCCCCTCGGTCTCTTCTGACGAGGGTAAAGAGTCTGGTACTCCGGATGAGCCTCTGGTGCCGTTGCCGAGGTGTGTAGTGCCTCCGCCGGCGGGGGCTCTGGTAGTCTCTTCTGGGAAGCGACGAGCTTCTGCTCCGAAGGAAGCTTCCCTTCGTAAGAGGAGGAAGGAGACGGTTGCTTGTCCTCTCCGCATTCCTGGTATTGGGGCTCCTGTGAGTGAGCCGGCATCTCCCTGTATCAGGGATGATTCTTTGGCTGGAGGTTCCTCGCCTTTTAGAGAGGGGCCTTCCACAGTTCTGCCTGGTGGCGCCGACGAGTCCTCGCTAGAGATGGCTGTCGCTGTTCCAAGCAGCGGAGCGGGATTGCCTGCGTGGCCCCAATAAATGGGAGAATCTTCCCTGAGGTCAGTAGCGGGCGGAGTTACTCCTGCGTTAGTGAGCGCGCCTAGCGAGACTTCTGCTGATGAACCTCGACCGCGTCTCGGGGAAGGCTTGACCGAACTCTTGGCGATGTCGGTCGGCCCACCTCCTTCTCCAGGTATGACAGTTCATATCGCGTCATTAAGGCGCGGCTTAGCTACATCTGCTGCAGATGCGTCATATATGCCGTTGGTTCCGGGTAAATGTCGTTTCGATGTCTCCTCCTAGGAGGATTACCACTGTGTTTGACATTTTGCTTTCTTATCCTTTTTTCAGGGGATGACGTCCACGGGGAGCGCGGCGTTGAAGCGCCTTTCGGCTTTGTTCTGGCTCCTAGCGGTGACGTGGAGGCGCCGGATCTTGAGGCAGGAGTGTCTTCGTGGGCTAGCTCGCCCAGGGAGGTTCCGTCGTCTCAAGGGGAGGACGAACCTGTCATCGTGACCTCGCCTATTGCGAGTATGCCGATGACTTCGATTGTCGCCATCGTACCTTCTTCGGGTGCGCCACCTGTTGAGGCGGCGGTGGTTACCTTGTCTGCAGTTATGGCCGCTCCGGGCGCTCAGTCGGGTTTAGTCGCATTGATCAAGCAGCATTCCAGCCTCGTCTACACTGGCTTACAAACGATGATACCGATGGTGTTGGCGAAGAACCTTGACTTTGAGCTCCTGAAGAAGACTTCTCAGCTTTCGATCGAGGTTGTTAGGGGGCTTGGCAATCCTGGAGCGGCTGACGCTCTGGAGGCGGTGGTTAATGGTTTAGAGCAACCCATTAACGAATACTTGCAGCGGACTGAGGGCAGTCTTGATGCTGATTTCCAGGCTCGGTACGAACTCATGTCTGAGCGGTTTGCTACAAAGCTTGAAAGCCTAAACAACTCTATCCAGACGCATAAGCTGGAGATGGATAGGAGAAGATCTGTTGTGGAAGAAGCCCTTGCCGTTGAGACGCAGTATCGATCCGAGCATGAAAGGAATGCGGCGAGGGTCTCCAAGCTGCGGGAAAAACTTGCTCGGGCAGAGGAGTGGGCTTCCCAGTCGTTGGCAGGTTTGGAGGTAGCGACTGGTCGACTGAGCGAAGTGCGATGGGATCTGGACCGTGCGGAAGCTGCCCGTACGGGCTGTCTTCGGGCAAGGGCTAATCTGACCCTTACGCATACTCCGGAGGCACGGCTGGGGCAGGCTCGCGCTGATGCTTTGGCCCTTAGGAATGAGAGGATAGCTGTATTGGAGCGACAGATTCATGGCCTGATTACTCCGCCATCTTGATGTACCCCTTCCTATGTAATTCTGCCTTCTTCGGGAATAAATAACAGCGACTCTTTTCTGACCGTTGTGGACCCATCATTTCGGAATGTAAATGACAGGTTGGGTGAGAGTGATATCAGAGGTAGTATGGACGTGATAAACTCTCGATAAACTTCTTAGCGGGACATATCTATTCAGAGGTCATGCGGATATGATAGAGTATAACCCAACTAATTATATTTTTGGAAGTAGTTTTGTCAGAATCGAGGTCCTTGCTATTTTCCTCTCTGAGTAGGAGAGATTAGTCATAGTACCTTTTCAGGAATTTGCCGTTGATAGGAGCCATTAACAGATCTCCGTTGGGCTGGGCTATCCTGTAGGCGCCGTTTGAGAACGCTGTCTCGATCACATAAGGGCCTTCCCATTTGGGCTGGAATTTGCCTTTACTTCTGTGAGTTAGAATCATCGGCCTTCTCACGGCTAGGACTAGCTCGCCGACTTTGAACACTCTTTCCTTTACTTTATGATTGAAAGCTTTGGAAATGCGTGCTTGGTAGAGCGCGATGCGCTGCTGAGCTTGGAGGCGTTTCTCGTCTAATCCTTCCAGCTCTTGGAGCCTCAACAGGTCATTCTTTTCTCGAGTTAGCTTACTAGTCACGGCTATTCGGAGTGACGGGATCTGGATTTCGATAGGAAGGACCGCCTCGCTTCCGTAAACTAGTAAAAAGGGGGTACAACCTGTTGGTGTCCGTACCGTTGTGCGATATGCCCAGAGACATTCGCCCAGCTTCTCGTTCTAGTCTCTTTTGTTTGAAGAAACGAACTTCTTCAGGAGCTTGATAATGGTTTTGTTGAAGGCTTCCGCCAAACCATTAGCAGCTGGATAATATGCCGTAGAGGCAATATTGTGTATCCGGTTATTATCGTAAAACCGATGAAACGCTTGGCTAATGAACTGAGGTCCATTATCGTGGATTATCCTTCGAGGAATCCCAAAGCGATAAATGACATGGTGCTTGATGAAGCTGATTACATCAGACGCCTTTACTTCAGCCAGAGGGATTGCTTCGGCCTATTTGAAAAAGTAATCTGTGATGGCCAGTATGAACCGGTGGCCTCTGGAGGAAGACGGGTGAATGGGCCCAACGATATCCATACCCCAGGCTTCGAAGGGCCAGGATGCAATCGTAGGATGTAGATATTCAGACGGTTGATGTATAAAGTCTGCATGGACCTGGCAGGCCCTGCATCATTTTGCATAGCTGATCGCGTCTGTGATCATAGTGGGCCAGTAATAGCGCATTATCCTGATGCGGTCCTGCAGCTTAGGACCGGCTGATGCGCTCCGCACACGTCCTCGTGAGCTTCACGGATAATCTGCTGTGCCTCGGCACCAGCGAGACATCTCAACAGCAGTCCGTCATAGGTCCGGCGATACAGGTATCGTGAAGATGCATCGAATTAGAAGCGTAACGATCGTCTCTTGACGGATACTGCTTCTTTGGGGTCCTCTGGCAGGATTCCATATGCCACGAAATCTATGAAGGGACTCGTCCAATCTCTTGTAGGAGGATCGGCGTTTACAGCGTAGCTACTTTCTAGGTGACAGCTGTTCTTCACACAGAACAAATCTCTGTTAAGAAGGATTACCGAATCCTGCCTTCTTATAGGGGTGGCTAAGTCCGCAGCTAGGCTGGCCAGGGCATCAGCTTCCAGATTCTGAGATTGAGGTACATGCTCTAGGAAGAACCTTTCGAACGTCATAGCTATCTCGACCGTTGCTTGGTGATAGGGGATGAGGTCAGGATTCCGGACTTCGTATATCCCCCTGACCTGGTTGACGATGAGCAAAGAATCGCCGAAAGCTTCCAGGGATTCCACCCCCAGCTCTCTAGCGACTTGGAGCCCTATTAGCCGGGCGTTGTATTCTGCCACATTGTTGGAGCAGGGATCGCTAAGAGAATATGCTCGGTAGATGACGAGCTGATCTGGAGTAACTAGGACGACTCCTACTCTTGAAACAACGTTTCCCTTAGGACCGACTCTGGAGGTGCCATCGAAGAATAGTTGCCATACGTCACTTTCTCTTGCAAAATTACATTCCACAACTTCATCGGGGATGTCCTCGTATAGTTTGGAGGTCTCCTGGATTGGATGAGCTGCTAGAAAGTCGGCCAGTGCTTGGCCTTTGATGGACTTCTGTTGGACGTAGACCATGTCATAAGGCGTCAGTAGCAATGCCCAAGTTATGAGTCGGGAGTTAAGGGCACTTGGCTTGCTCATCAGCACCCGGAGAGGGTTGATCCTGAAGATGATATGAATAGTCTGGCCGGCGACGTAGTATCGCGTCTTCTGGACAGCGAACATCAAAGCCAAGCATTCCTTCTCTACTGGGTTGTACCGGTGTTCGGCCCCGACCATCATCCTGCTGAGGTAGTAGATAGCCTGTTCATGACCCGCATCGTTCTTCTGTGCAAGGAGAGCTCCTAGCGAATGATCCATCGCTCGAACGTACAGCAAGAAGGGTTTTCCCATGACGGGAGGCACCAGAACTGGCGGACTGGTTAGGTAGCGCTTGATATCCCCAAACGCTTGCTGGCAGGTTTCGTCCCATATGAAGGACACACCTTTCTTCATGAGGTGAGAGAAGGGCTGACATCTCCCCGAGAGGTTGGATATGAATCGTCGGATGTAAGCTAGACGTCCTTGGAACCCCCTGAGTTCCCTCAGATTATGGGGTGGTCGCATTGCTATGATCGCCTGGACTTTGTCAGGGTCTACTTCGATGCCTCTGGCGGTAATGACAAATCCCAGGAATTTGCCACTGGATACCCCCAGAAAGGACTTTGTAGGGTTCATCTTGAGTTGATGCTGGCGCATTAACTCGAATACCGCCCTCAGGTCTCGAATGTGATCACCTTTGAGGCAGCTTTTGACAGCTATGTCGTCCACGTAACATTCCACTGTCTTGCATAACTGCTCACAGAATATGTTACGCATAGCTCGTTGGTATGTAGCCCCGGCGTTCTTTAATCCGAAGGGCATGACCGTATAGCAATATACCCCCAGTGGTATCCGGAAGGCAGTGTGCTTTTCGTCTTCCGGATGCATCTTGATCTGATTGTATCCCGAGAACCCGTCCATAAAAGATATACGCTCGAAGCCGCAGGTGTTGTCAATCATGATGTCCGTGATGGGAAGGAGGAATTCATCTTTGGGGCAGGCCGCATTCAGATCTCGATAGTCGATGCAGATACGTACCTTTCCATTTTTCTTCATGACTGGGACGACGTTGGCGACCCAGTCGGGATGTTGTTCTTCCCGGATAAAACCGCAGGTTATCAACTTCTTGACTTCGTCCTCGATGGCATCCATCATATCCGGGCGAAACCGACGTTGGTGTTGTTTCACTGGCTTCGAATCGGTCGAAATATTGAGTTTATGAGTAACTACCCTCGGGTCTAGGCCTGGCATGTCCTCATAACCCCATGCAAAGACGTCGACATATTCCTTTATCAGCTGTATGATCTCTTCCTTTTCAACTGGGGGAAGATTGTTACTGACAAATATTGGCTTTGGTGAGAGCTCACCCCCAACATTGACTTGGATAACTTCGTCCTTGGAGGGAGGTTCTCTCTGCTCGAAGCAGAATTCCCACTGTGTATCCATTTGTTGAGCCCAGGGGTCATTCTCGAACGGCCCCGTATCCTGTTCCTCGATTTCTGAGGGGCTTGTCATCACCATATTCACTGATAGTGTTAGTCTGAGAACATCAGGTGAGTCGGAGGACGACGAGCTGCTCTGGAAAGATGGAAAGGGGTCCTCATCTGGCTTGGAAGTTGCAAGGAAGGTGGCATACCCCAATCCGAGATGAGTCTGTCGATAGTGGGGGTCGCCGTGCGGCGGCGTCCGTCTGCCTCTTCCGTAGTTGAGGCCTGGCTTCCGCTTCAAGTCGTAGCCCATGTTTTGCATGATCCTTTGTGCTTGCGGGCTGTATTGGCGATCATGTACTTTCCCGGTATCGTCATCGAGAGGATCTTCCTGGACAGTCGGTTAATTTCGCATGCGACCAAAGACTATTGGATGCTGGCTGCTGCAGGTAGGCGGGACAATGAAGATAGAATCCTCATGTGGCCCATATGCTGTAACGATGTTGGATGGTGACGTTACTTCCCAGACATACGGACGGTAGGAGTTTATAGCTTCTAAGAACTTTTGAGCCATTGGTTCTACCTCGTCATGTGGAGTGGGTTCATGTTTCAGAATCTGAGTATCGATGTACCGGAAAAGAGGATGTTTATTATCATCTGGAACTCCGTTCCTGGTGGCATTTACATCAGTCTGCTGCTGGTTGCGTCGAAGGTTGATGACTATGGGTGGAGACTTCTGGTTCAAAGTGATTACTAGAGGACCACCCCCTTCTTCTGACTTGGTCTTTCTTAGGTAGACAGCCGTAGGTTCTATGGCTTTTGGACGAGCGGTCCGTCCTTTCACTTTGATTGACAGTGGTAGTGTGCCAGAGGGCTCTTCGGGCTCCCGGTGGGATTCCTACTTTGCCACTCCTGGTGCTTCTTCCGTGTGGTCATGGGAATACAACTCGGCATCAGAATAGTAGGATTCTACTCCTTTAAACGGGTTTAGGTCAGCCACCTCCGTTTGTACGGTTCCTTGTGCGTCTACATATTTAAGGCATTGATGTAGGGTTGAAGGAACGATGTTGTGGTCGTGGATCTATGGTCTTCCCAGCAAAATGTTGTAGGATACCTCTGAATCGATGACGTAACATGTGGCCACTGATCTAAGGTTGCCGATCTAGACTCTCAAGCGAATCTTCCCTAATGGTTTACTCCTTCCGGCGTTGAAACCCACGATTGTAGTGGTAGTGTAAGCCAGCTTGCTGGTAGGAATTCTTAGTGGCCCGAGCAGACTGCGAGGGATGATGCTGATCGACGATCCCGAATCTATGTAAATTCGGTCGACCTCCATGGAACCGACGTACCCGGTGTAATAGAGGGGCCTGTCATGTCTATTATATTTTAATAGCATGTTATTTTGAGTGAAAGTGATATTTGGGACCACCTCCATCACGCTGTGGCATTGAGGACATGCCACTGGTTCCTCGTCGGGGTACTTGAGCTGGGTCAAGTATACTTCCGCCTACATCAGTGCTTCACTCAGGGCTAGACGAGTGTCGGGGGAGAGTCTGAGTAGCTCGAAGATGGATAACCTGGCTGGCGTATTGGCCAGTTGGGCCAGGATGTCAAACTTGTACGGTTTCTCTAAACCTTTGCTCGGAATATTTTTTACAGGTTTGTCGAAGCATACTTCTTTCTGTTTTGCCTTTTCTGCCGGAGTAGGTTTCGTAGAGCTGATGCTTGGCACGACGGGATCTTGCTCTAACGGTTTGGTAGCGTCAGCCGGTGCACCTTCCTGATTTGCTCCGTCATTGTCGAGGTAGGCCCTCCCTGAACGGGTCACGACAAGTACCTTGTCTCCGTCTGATGTAGAAGAAGTTATGACCATGTAGCATAATCTGTATTTGGGATTCTTCTTGGGGGTATAGCCCTGGTTGCCTTGGTCTCCTCCTCGAGATCTGACACCAAATCTTGGTGAACCCACATAATCTCGCCCCGCCGGATAGTTAGGGGCACCAGGTTGTGACCTTGATCCCTAGCAGGGGAAGGTTAACGAGGCTCGGGAGATAGGTGTAACACCATCAGGGACCTTTTGGGGAGACAAATTTCCAAACTGCAGAGAGATCATGTTGGCCGTGACCGTTTTCTCGGTGTTGTGCAGAGTGATGGCCTTAGCATCGATCAACCCCTAGATCTTCCTTTTGAGTACATAGCACGCCTTTGTCGGGTGGTGTATGTATCTGTGGAAGATGCAGTATTTTGGGTCGTCAGTATTGCCGACCTCCTGGGGCCGCCTTAGTTCTGGGAGGTTTATCTTGCCACTTTTGACGAGACATTCGAAGATACTTGGGATATCGTCGTCGTTGAAAGAGTACACTTCGACGGGCCTCGGAGCCCCCGGTTTCGCTTGGGCGGTCGCCGTAATCTTTGGCTTGGCCGTGTTGATTGCCAGTGCTTCCTTTCCTTTAGGACCATGATGATGGTCGCTGCCAGGGGATGACCTCTTGCTTCTGTTAGAGGTGGAGATTATGATGCCATTGTCGTGCGCCTTACGACTGTTGTCTTCGGCGGCTACCGCCGAGAGGATGAACGAGGGCCAATCATGGAACTGATATGGTCCTGTGAACACTGAGACCACGGGAAGGAGGTTCTTCCTGCAAATGTCCACCAATGCTGAGTCTGGAACTCCTGGAGGCATCTGTAAGGTGGCCTGACGAAAGCGTTCGATGAAGATACGAACGTCTTCCTTTTCCTTCTGCTTGACTTCGATGAGAGAGGACATAGACATGTCCATTCCTCCCTCTTAGAATCGTGTGAAGAATAGAGCTTTGAAATCCTCGAAGGAAGTAATGCAGTTGTCCGCCAAGCTACGGTACCACTGATAGGCTACTCCTGAGAGGCAGCCTTTGAACACCCGAGTGAGGAGGGCATCGTTCCCTTGTAGCAGCAGCGTCATCATACTGAAATAGTTCATGTATTGGCTTGGTGATGTTTTTCCCTCGAAGAGAGCCATCGCCTGAGGTTTGTATTTTGGAGGGAAAGGGACCTCTTCCCAGATAGCTGGGTATGGCTGGTTGATTCCCAGTTTCTTGAGCTGATCTTTGTGCTTCAAGGCATCGAACTGGGCTTTCAACTCCCGGACCGCCTACATCGGATTTTCCGTTGGAAGCGGAGGAACTGCTGACTCTTGATCTAGAGCAGGTTCTTGGCTTGGGCCGGACGGTGGCAAGTCCACCCCCACATGTACCTGAGTTGGCGGAACTGATGCTTGAGCCATGGCAGTTGCGTGCTGAGTTAGCATCATCTGGTGCATATTCTCCATTACGGATTGCATTTGTTTCAGCGACGTCTCCAGGTTAGTGATGCGTTATTCTGCGTCTCCTGATGGCGACGCTCCCTCGCGTTCGTCTTCGATGGTGTAAGCTCCCATTTCTCTGGGCATCGTCGAAGGGTACGTATAGGTCGCTGCAGAAGTCGACTCTATACTCTCGACATCTGATCTGGAAGATCGGTGACCCCCAGCGTCGGAATCAGACGAGTACGGAGCTGGTTGCTATGACCTTGCACGGGTGTTTTGGAATACCCCAGCTTCAGCGTTCCTGAGGAGGTCTTCGAATTTTCTTTGGCTCGGACGCTTTGAGCTCGACCCTCTTATAGGTATGCGTGAAGCCATGTTCACGGACGCATACGCGCGCTCCTCTTCCGGGAAAGATTGAGAGTAGTTCAGTCGGTCGAAGACCGATTGTTTTGCTTTAGAACAGTAGAGTCAATCACAATCTTATGACTATTACAACATTGTTCCCTAGGGGGCGTAATAGACATGTTGGAAGGTCCCCTCTCCTTACGCTTCTGGATTAGGCATTCGCGTAGGTCAGGAGTAGCAATTTGAACTTGTTTTGCACCGTGGGACTTACCCAGGCGTGATTTGGAGATTTGCTCAGACAGGCGTAAAGCTGAAGAGGTGTTCAGTCGACCGTCGTCTTCCCGCGTAATCCGAAGGATTGGCAGATTGCTTCTTCGCTGGTGTAACGGCCGAGGAGTTGAGTACTCGCCTGCTTGCTTCCTCTTGCGGAGATCATGGCGCTCATCTGGTTCATCATAGAGGTCAGATGTCGTCTTGCGCGTGGAGCGTGATCTGTTCTTCCGATTTGGCGTTGAGGCACCGTCGGAAGTTTCGTCTGTACCGCGCGTAGCGGGAGACTGATTTCTGCGCGTATAGCGCAGTGGATACTCCTGGGTTAGCGCTGAGGCTTTACCAGAAGTTTTGTCTGTACCGCGCGAAGCGGGAGACTGATTTCTGCGCGTATAGCGCAGTGGATACTCCTGGGTTAGCGCTGAGGCTTTACCAGAAGTTTTGTCTGTACCGCGCGTAGCGGGAGACTAAATTTTACGTGCAGGGCACGGAGGGAGCGACGCTACCACCTCATTGGTCGGAGAGATCGGAGAGATCGGAGAGTCCACAGGAACGGCGAAGGATGTCTTGGGCATCCACACTTTTCGTAGCTTCCTGTTATCTTGGGCGGAGAGAGAGAGTGAGAGCTACCCCCAGTCCGAAGCATGTCTTCGTAGGCAGACTGGTCGAAATGAACGACCAATATCTTCTTCACGGTTTCTATAGATACCGCATCGTGTTGAGCAATTACTTTCTCGTCAGAAGAGAAAGACGTCCCTAGCAGAGTCGCCATCTTGTTTGTGGTATTAAACGAAAGAATCAAAGTGTATTTCAATGACAGGGTTTATACGAGACCCGTGCCCTTTGGTTTACAAACAAACTTGTACAATTCGATCCTATACGAGGATGCGGGAGTACAATTTATTTAATCTGGGTATAAATTGCTATAGGTATCTGATCTGTGGTCGATCACTTTAGCCCTTGGACTACACGATGTTGAAGAAGTGCCGTGGAAGACAGGATGCAGCTTCGGAGGTTGCGAAGGAGGGTGGATGCGCGATGCTGAAGGTCGTCGCTCCCTATTCCTTGCCTGAGCTCTGTATTCTTCTCTCTCTCTCTTTGTCTCTTGATCTCCGGTTCGGTAACCTTGTTCGATCTTCCAAATTGTCGACCTTGGATCTGTTATCGGTTTCTTGACCAATTTTTTGACCTTGTTCCCCATTGATAGGGGCCTCTATTTATAGAGTCTTTGGTGACAGTGACCACTCCGTTAGTGTAGCAACCGAGGAGTGGAAAGTACAGTACCCTATTACACAACGGTTAAAGTAACCAATGCCTACGTATAGATGATCTTTTGAATGAGCGGGTGACGCGGGTCCAACTAAGGGGACACAACGCGTACAATTGCTACTAAGATCACGGCGTAAAAGCCACGTACGTAGGTATCCATTGTGTAGAAGGGGTTAGCGTAGAAGCCAAATGTCCGTCACCATGGCATAGAAGCCGAGCAGGCATAGAAGCCTGAGTAGGCATAAAAGCCGAACAGGCATAGAAGCCGAGTTGGCATGGAAGCCGGGTAGTCGTAGAGACTGGGAGGGCGTTGAAGCCGGATGGTCGTTGAAGCCGAGTGGTCCTAGAGGCCGGATTGGCGTAGGAACCGAGCGGTCATAGAGGCCGAGAGGGCGTTGAAGCCGGATGGACGTAGAAGCCGAGTAGGCATAGAAGCCGAACAGGCATAGAAGCCGAGTAGGCGTGGAAGCCGTAGGAGCACAGATCCTGAATAGGCGTAGAAGCTGCTGCGTACCGTGCCAGGGTGCTGATGTGGACGTCTTTAGCCGGAATTACGGCTTTTGGAGATCAAATCTTTGGCAGAGATTTGCAATCATCCTGTGCATTAAATGCGGAGACGTGCCTTGAGGGGAAACTGTCACTGCTCTGTGCGTTTTGACGGAGGGACGTGCCTTGAGGGGAAACTGTCACCGCTCTGTGCGTTTTGACTGAGGGACGTGCCTTGAGCCCTGTACGAGGCGCAGCTTTTGACGTGGCAGGCGGTTTGTCTTCTGCGGAGCGTAAAACAGCCCATGTTTATCTGTGTAAAACAAGGCAGCGTGTTCTCTTTGCACGCGAAAGAGTGGTTTATGCCGGGGGATTTTAGTAAGCGCCGGTTTGGTGATATTTTAACCAAATCCTCTGCATTAAATGCTGAGATCCGCCATCATACTATGGAGCTCGTCCCGAGGGGTCTGCCCCCGTTCCCAGCCGTCGTTTGGGTAGCTGTGCAGCACTTTTTGTTAGGAGTCAGAGGTCAGGTTTACTGCGTGACTGGACAGTTTCTTTTCGGGAATACGAAGCGTTCCTCGTACGCTTTAACGCTGCTTTGAGAGCGGCTGGGTTTTACGCCATGGAGGCGATGAAGAACCCTGTTTTACGCTGGATGGCTCTGAAGGCCTCTGCTTACGCTGCTCTGTATCAAGACGCTGCGTAGATCTTCCAAGCGTTTTTTTCATGCTTCTACAACAACTATAAACCCATATATATCTATACACATAAATACACACCTATATATATATATATATATATATATATATATATATATATATATATATATAACGATAGACACTCATAATTAATATACACTCGTACACACATACACACACACACACATATATATATATATATATATAGACTCAACAAATATACATATACATAGGGGTATCAATACACTTACATAATACATTTAGATAAACAAATACATATAGGTAAATATATAACTCTTCCTCATACATAACATATATATATATATATATATATATATATATATATATATATATATATATATATATATATATATATATATATATATATATATATATATATATATAATGTACACATATATATACTTAACACATTTACATACATGAATATATATATGTATATATATATATATATATATATATATATATATATATATATATATATATATATATATATATATATATATATATATACACACTACCACATAACTATATACATACATAACTATATGGTATTATATAATTATATATACTTATACATATACATATGAATTCCTATAATATAAATGTCTAAGAATAATGGGAATAGAATCTAGAAATTAAATGCAATAAATATGTGGAGTGCATCGCACCCGTATTATACTAAATCTATGATACACTTGCGACACTAGTCTACCACACAACCAAACGTATCCTGAAGGACACGAGCAAGTCTAATATACGATATATGAACAATATGAAGAGTCAAACATATATCTACGTGTCCGTGTCAAAATATAACATGCACAAAGCTCCGTGTTAAAGGGAAAACCTCCAAAATAATACGTATCACCAAATATTGGGATACGACCTACACGTACCCAATTGTTGACACGACACTAGCCACAAACACACAAACATATGTCAAATTGATCTATAGGACCAATTGACAAACACAACAAGTGTCAATCTCGGAATTCCACCAAAATTGACACAAAAAGTATCATAACTTTCTCAATAGGCCTCTTATGAACTAAATTCCAAATCCTATGGGTTGTCTATGTATAGGGGTTGATTTCTCATAATTAAATCTCAGATTTAGAATCTAATTGAAGGAGAAAAACTAAAATTTATCTATTGGGAGATGGATTCCCAATGCAACCTCCAAATGTGATAGAATTGGCCTCCAACTTGTAGATCCTTGCTCCTCTTTGTAGATCTTTGCTTCCTTCTTCTATATCCTTGCTCCACTAGCCTCCAATGATGATTTGGAAAGGAATTTGGGTGAAATTTGGTAGGAAAATGATATGGGAATGATGGAATTTGGTTGAGAAAAATTCTAGATCGAGATTTGAAATAAAAAAAGAAGAGAGAAACTCCCCCCCTTTATGTAGGCCGACCTCCCTTGTCCCTTCCTCAGGCTACTAAGTAATGTCCATTATACTCCTTGGGGCCTCTCATGAAGAAATAATTAAGGAAGAAAGGTTCTAGTCTAATGGTTTAATTAAATTAAACATCCTCCTAATCAATGGGCTTTCTAGTTGGGATCAATTCTAACAATTAATACATGTTGGTCCATGAGTCTAAGCTAAACTAGTTAGGTCCACTAACACAAGTACAAATCACTCAACTAACATCTAACAATAATTAACAAATACAATAAATAATTATACAATATGTACAATATTTAATTAAATATAAATTACCAAAATACCCTCTCTAAAAAAATATGGTAGTGACAAGTCTACCCTCCTTAAAATAATTTTGTCCTCGAAATTCAAAGATGAAAACTACCCCCAGGAAATAATAGAATAGGACAAAATAATATAAAAAACTAGGAAAAAACATACCTCAAGGCACAAACAAATATAGATAACCCTCTCGCATTTCATCATCTCTTTCTCAGGTAGACTCCTCCGGAGAGTGATGCCTCCATGCGATACGTACCAAAGGAATAGTCTAGTTCCTCAGCACCTTCTTTCTCCGATCCAGAATCTCAACTGGTTGCTCTGGATAGCTAAAGTAGGGCCCACCTCTATCTTCGAGTGATCCAATATGTGACTAGGATCCGCCACGTACTTTTTCAACTGCGATACGTGAAACATGTTGTACACTCCCTCTAATGCAGGGGCAAGTCTAGTCTATAAGCAACTGTACTGACCCTCTCTAGAATAGTGAAAGGTCCGATGAATCGCGGACTAAGCTTCCCGCCTCCACCGAAGCGAATCATACCTCGTGTCGGAGAAATCCTAAGAAATACCAAACCACCAACCTAGAACAAAACACAACCTTAACAACTTAATCTATAATAAACAACCAATAATAAGAACAAAACAAAAAAATCTAAAGCTATACCTCAAACTCCAAAGGTCTCCTGTGACTATCGGCCCAATGCCGCTGTCTGTCCTGCGCCACTCGAAGTCTGTCTCTGATCAGCTGAACCATCTCCACTGCATCTACAACCATCTCTGGCCCAAGCAAAACTCTCTCTCCAACATCATCCCATGAAAAGGGAGTACGACATCTCCGACCGTACAGAGCTTCAAATGGTGATATCTCTATACTAGCCTGATAGCTGTTGTTGTAAGCAAACTCTACCAAATAGAGATGGCCCTCCCAAGAACCCCCAAAATCTAGTACACAAGTGCGCAACAAATTCTCGAGAGTCTGAATAGTCCTCTCTAACTGCCCATCTGTCTGGGGATGATATGCAGTACTGAACTTGAGCTGGGTGCCCAAACTCTCTTGCAAACTCCCCCAGAAATGAGAAGTTAAAAGACTATCCTGAATCCGAGATTATGCTGACGATATGCCTCATATACATCTCTTCCAGTCTCTCCGTATGCAAACCCACCTTGAAAGGTAAAATGTGGGCCGACTTGGTCAACCTATCAACGATGACCCAAATTGAGTCTTTTTCTCCTAGAGATCGTGGAAGTCCGGACACAAAATCCATAGTAATATACTCCCACTTCACTCTGGAATAGGTAATGACTTAAGTAAACCTCCTGGCCTCTACCTCTCGTCTTTTACCTGCTAGCACACTAAGAATTGGGATACAAACTGTGCCACTTCCCTCTTCATACCATACCACCACACACTCTCTCACATATCCTGATATATCTTATTGGCACCTAGATGTATGGAATACTGAGAATGATTCGCTTTCTACAATACCTCATCACACAGCTCCCCCCTAGGCACACACAATCTAACTCCATATCGCAAAGAACCTTCCTTGGCAATGGTAAAATTATCCTCCAATCCTGTTCTCATCGGAGCTCTGATGATCCTCAGAGATACATCCTCATACTGGGCTGCTTTGATCCTGTCCATCAACATTGAATGTATCTGCAATCTCCACATCTACATAGCCAAACTAGGAAATATCACCTCAATACCCAAGCTCTCCAAGTCCTCCTACAAATATCGATTATGTGTCAAAAATATAGCAACCGGATACATGCTCAAGACATCGGCAACTATATTAGCTTTCCCAGGATGATACTGCAAAGCGATGTCAAAATCCTTTATCAGTTTCAACCACCGACGTTGCCACATGTTCAACTCCTTCTACGTAAGAATATACTTCAAGCTCTTGTGGTTTGTGAAGATCTCCACACGCTCTCGGTATAAATAGTATTTTCATAACTTTAGGGCGAAGATGACTAATTCCAACTCTAAATCATGGGTAGGATAGTTCTTTTCATGAGGATGCAATTGCCTGGATAGGCAATCACTTTCCCATTCTGGTGAAGAACATAACCCAAACCTTTTCCTGATGCATCACTATAAATAGTGAAACCTCTAGACCCTGATGGCAATATAAAAATAGGAGCAAACGTCAACCTCTTCTTCAATTCCTCAAAAGCAACCTGGCAATCCTCCGTCCAAACAAACTCTACATCCTTCCTGGTGAGTCTGGTCATTGGCTCGGCAATCCTCAAAAAATCTTGCACAAACTTCCTGTAGTAGCCTACCAAACCCAAGAAACTCCTGATCTCTGCTACCGAACTTGGGGTCTTCCAAGACTCCACTGCTACGATCTTCTTCGGATCCACTGAAATACCATCACCAGTCACAACATGTCCCAAGAACTCCACCTTGTCCAGGAAGAACTCATACTTGGACAGCTTACCATACAACTTCTCCTTACTCAGCACATCTAGCATAATTCGTAAATTCTCCCCGTGCTACTCTGGTATCTTCGAGTATATGAGTAAGTCATCGATGAACACCACCACGAACTTGTTAAGGTACTGATGGAACACCTTGTTCATCAAGTTCATAAATACAAATAGGGCATTAGTCAACCCAAACGACATTACCATAAACTCATACTAACCACGCCGAGTTCTAAAAGTAGTCTTCGGTATGTCCTCTGGCTTTACTGTCACTTGGTGGTAGCCTGATCTCAAGTCTATCTTGAAAATTACCTTGGCACAACTCAACTGATCGAACAAGTCATTAATCCATGGCAAAGGGTACTTATTCTTGATAACGAGATTATTCAATTCCCTGTAATCAATGCACATGCACACTGATCCATCCTTCTTCGGTACAAACAATATCGGGGCTCCCACGATGAAGAACTCAATATAATGAATCCCTAGTATTCATCCACCTACTACTTTAGCTCGACCAGCTTGCTGTTGTTTACTCTATAGACATGTTGCAAAATTGGTTCTGCACCTGGAACTAAGTCTATAGAGAATTCAATATCTCGATCTGGCGACAATCCTGGTAATTCCTCAAGAAACACATCCAAGAATTTTGCTATCAAAGGATGCGGCAACTCCTTGTCTTCCACCATAGCTCCACAAATAATGTCTTCTCTCTGCTCTGCAGCTCCTCTAGCAAATTCGAACTCTGGCTCTTCTGGCAGACCAAACAAAACTCTACCTCCTCTACAATCTATACTAGCACGGTGCCTACTTAACCAATCTATCCTGAGTATAATGTCATAGCTCGGAAGTGGCATTACAAGTAGACACGCACTCAACTCCTGGCCTCCCAGAGTAACTCTTAGATCCTTGCAAATATTATTAACCAGGATAATGCCTCCCCCGGTCCTGATCTTGCAAGTCCTAAGCAAAGACTCGGCTACCAACTCATACTTTAGAGCAAAAGAAACAGATACAAAACTATAGGAAGCACCACTATCAAACAAAGCTAAAGCTAGAATGGAATCAAGAAAATAGAACCTATGATGACATCTCCGGTGGGCTCGTCCTCCTCGATGGTCATAGCAAACGCTCATCCCTGAAGTGCACCTCCCTGATGCTGATGCTGGACATAACGCTGCTGCTGGGTCCGAAGCGGTCCTCTCGGCTGTACTGTAGGTGGCCTTGCCTATGCCCTCGGAACTAGAGCTGCTCCCTGATCTTTACGATAAGGATACTCTCTCATGTGATGCCCTTCGGTGCCATAATACAAACAAACTCCCAACCTCCTCCTACAAACTTCCTAGATATGGCCAAACTTCATGCAGTAACGGCAAGGAGCTTGCTGTAACTATCTTTGCTGCTATGGGGCCTGGTGAAATAGTGCATTAGCTGGAGTCTGGTACTGTTGTGGCTGCTGAAAAGGCCTGGACTGGAAATAAGAATGTTTGGTAGATATTGTGTTGCTGTTTGCCCCTAGAAAAAAAATCACAATCTCTCTTAGGCTTCAAACCCATCTCCCACTCAACCTTGCGTGCCTCCGCAAGTATCTCTGAGTTTGTCTCATAAAAAGATGGAATAAGGATCTTTACTTCCCAGTTTAGACCCTCACAAAAATGAATAGCCCGAACCTTCAGCTCTCTTACCAAATACTCTGTAAATCGGCTCAACCTGCTGAACTCTGCAACGTACTCCTCCACAGACGTGCTCCCCTGAATGATGCTCTCAAATTGCCTCCCCATGTCCAACCTGTCTGCCCGAGCGAAGAATATCTTCTTGAAGAGGTCATTAAATACCTTCTAAGACAGTCCTGTGTCAAGAAGAATTGTCTCATTCCTGAACCAAGTGCGGGCGACGTCGAGCAGTTGAAGTCCTACCGCCTCAACCTTCAAATCCACAGAAAGATGGGACACCCTCAAAAGATACTTAATGTCCTCGAGCCAATCATCAGCATAAATGATGCCCTGTCTGTCACGACCCGCACCCGGTTTAGGGGCACGAGAGCGTGGGTACGTCCAGCCTACGCCGCAGCATCGGCGGTAGAACGCTGTCTAGGTCGAGTACTATCTAAACAATCTCACGCTAGTATCCAACTCCATAAGGAGACTCGGATAATACTATAAAATATTTTCCAACATACTCAATCACAACTACGGCACGATAGGAATTTGAAGAAACAAAAGAGTACAACACAAGACTAATGATAAAACAATCATACCTGTAATCAGTAACAACCAATCTCCAAGTGTCAGAACAAGTCCACTAAGGTCACAGTCTGGAAAAATATTTTCCAGTCAGGAAGGAGCAAAGTACATCTCTAAATAGCAGTTCTATATAAATGACATAAACTATGTAGCAGTTCTAGATGGAAACATACCAGATGCATGTATAAGTACGAGAAATGTACAATGAGAGAAGTACTGGAAATACTGTAAGTAAATGCAGGAAAAGAAACAATATGTCCATGAGCAAGAATTCTATGACTAAGTGTGTGAGTACTAGCTTTAACATGTGATCGGCTTGGGAACTTGATCAGGCTGGTTACATGTGATTAGCTATGGTTCATATAGAGTCAGGCTAACCGTTGGTTAGCTATGGTGCATGTAGAGATCAGGCTAATCACACGTAACAGCTATGGTTCATATAAATGGTCAGGCCGCACCCGACGTGAGATGTGGGGTGAGCTATGGTGCATATAAAGTTGGGTATGATCACATATCTACACTAAAGTACTCCCCAAACCCCCGACTGGTATAGTAGATCCAATCATGGTACGCTATGGCACAGGATTCCCTAGGAAGGTAGCAAATCTCCCCGGGAATCAGTGTCTGTACATGCACAAGATAACAAGGAAAACAAGTCTTGTACAAGCTACACCATGAATAAGGAATAACATCTCATGACGAGATCCGTGTATACCAATCCGTGTAACCAACGTGTCAAGAACATGTATATTTACACTAGATACAGTGAACATAGGAGATATCATAAATTAGAAACTAATCAGAGAATGTACTCGCCTTGGGTCCTTAGCTGGTAATGTCAATGTCCTGTCCCAGAGTACCGTCTGGAGGAACCAACAGTCCTAAAAATATATCAATACAACATTGGCATCAGGTGCTACACTAATACATCACAAATATATGAACTCAGGGCTCTATCGGGTATGGCACTAGTCAACTAGGGTCACCTAGTAATTTACCAATTAATCATATTATCAATAAATAATTTAATACATATATATATAGTTATTCCAAAGTATACAGAATAGGTATAACTGTATGTGATAAGTGGAAATATGTTTTATTTATGAAAAATATACATCACCCATTATTTAAGAATATATACATTTATACATTTATACATTTATATACACTAAATAAAAATATACTCATACACTATATGTACACAAGTATATATATATACCAGATATACGTTTTTATACCAAAATACGTTCTTATTAACCATATACCCCTACAAAATATATACACACATATATATATATGTACCAAAATAATAGTTATACTATATACAGGTAATTGTACCAACTAAATATATATATAACAGAAAACCTACATTAACATATATTATATGTTACAGATAATTTAATACATATATATAAAGTAGAGGTATACGTGAGACATATATATATATACTAAGTTAGAATATACTATATACACTACTACACAATATTTATACATATACACATTATATTAAAATACACTAAGTATATGAAATGTATATATACACATGCCAAATTATGTTTTTATTAAACTTATACCAATTTTATATAGTAAAAATACATATTGAGTATACCAATAATACATGTAGTAGAATACGTATTTATATATATAATCACATTAAATACATATATAAATTAACATTAATATACTTACACATATATATATACATGCACTAAATTAACTACATACCCATTTTATATTTTGAAAATATTTTAAGTACACACGAAATATATTTATGTACACATACCAATATTACCTATACTAGAATACGTATATATGTATAATCATATTAAATATATATACACATATATATATTTCACTAATTATATTAATTTACCAGGCTAATACATTTAATAAAATCAATTTATATAAATAACCAAATTACATATTAATATAAACTAATTATATTAATATAACCAATTTACATTAATTAACTAATTATATAAAATAACTAATTATATATATACTAACAGATTATATAATTTAATTAGTTAGTACTTTAACTAAATATACATTGCATTAATTAGTTAGTAATTATTATAATTAGTTTAATTAATTTATATAATTAGTTTAGTAAATAAATAATTGTTAGTTAATTTATAACTAGTTTAATTAAATTATATAATCTGTTAGTATACAATATTTATACATATACACATTATATTTAGTTAATGTAATTAATTAGTTAGTAATTATTATAATTATTTTAATTAATATACATTGCATTAATTAGTTAGTAATTATTATAATTAGTTTAATTAATTTATATAATTAGTTTAGTAAATAAATAATTGTTAGTTAATTTATAACTAGTTTAATTAAATTATATAATCTGTTAGTATATATATAATTAGTTATTTTATATAATTAGTTAATTAATGTAAATTGGTTATATTAATATAATTAGTTTATATTAATATGTAATTTGGTTATTTATATAAATTGATTTTATTAAATGTATTAGCCTGGTAAATTAATATAATTAGTGAAATATATATATGTGTATATATATTTAATATGATTATACATATATACGTATTCTAGTATAGGTAATATTGGTATGTGTACATAAATATATTTCGTGTGTACTTAAAATATTTTCAAAATATAAAATGGGTATGTAGTTAATTTAGTGCATGTATATATATATGTGTAAGTATATTAATGTTAATTTATATATGTATTTAATGTGATTATATATATAAATACGTATTCTACTACATGTATTATTGGTATACTCAATATGTATTTTTACTATATAAAATTGGTATAAGTTTAATAAAAACATAATTTGGCATGTGTATATATACATTTCATATACTTAGTGTATTTTAATATAATGTGTATATGTATAAATATTGTGTAGTAGTGTATATAGTATATTCTAAATTAGTATATATATATATGTCTCACGTATACCTCTACTTTATATATATGTATTAAATTATCTGTAACATATAATATATGTTAATGTAGGTTTTCTGTTATATATATATTTAGTTGGTACAATTACCTGTATATAGTATAACTATTATTTTGGTACATATATATATATGTGTGTATATATTTTGTAGGGGTATATGGTTAATAAGAACGTATTTTGGTATAAAAACGTATATCTGGTATATATATATACTTGTGTACATATAGTGTATGAGTATATTTTTATTTAGTGTATATAAATGTATAAATGTATAAATGTATATATTCTTAAATAATGGGTGATGTATATTTTTCATAAATAAAACATATTTCCACTTATCACATACAGTTATACCTATTCTGTATACTTTGGAATAACTATATATATATGTATTAAATTATTTATTGATAATATGATTAATTGGTAAATTACTAGGTGACCCTAGTTGACTAGTGCCATACCCGATAGAGCCCTGAGTTCATATATTTGTGATGTGTTAGTGTAGCACCTGATGCCAATGTTGTATTGATATATTTTTAGGACTGTTGGTTCCTCCAGACGGTACTCTGGGACAGGACATTGACATTACCAGCTAAGGACCCAAGGCGAGTACATTCTCTGATTAGTTTCTAATTTATGATATCTCCTATGTTCACTGTATCTAGTGTAAATATACATGTTCTTGACACGTTGGTTACACGGATTGGTATACACGGATCTCGTCATGAGATGTTATTCCTTATTCATGGTGTAGCTTGTACAAGACTTGTTTTCCTTGTTATCTTGTGCATGTACAGACACTGATTCCCGGGGAGATTTGCTACCTTCCTAGGGAATCCTGTGCCATAGCGTACCATGATTGGATCTACTATACCAGTCGGGGGTTTGGGGAGTACTTTAGTGTAGATATGTGATCATACCCAACTTTATATGCACCATAGCTCACCCCACATCTCACGTCGGGTGCGGCCTGACCATTTATATGAACCATAGCTGTTATGTGTGATTAGCCTGATCTCTACATGCACCATAGCTAACCAACGGTTAGCCTGACTCTATATGAACCATAGCTAATCACATGTAACCAGCCTGATCAAATTCCCAAGCCGATCACATGTTAAAGCTAGTACTCACACACTTAGTCATAGAATTCTTGCTCATGGACATATTGTTTCTTTTCCTGCATTTACTTACAGTATTTCCAGTACTTCTCTCATTGTACATTTCTCGTACTTATACATGCATCTGGTATGTTTCCATCTAGAACTGCTACATAGTTTATGTCATTTATATAGAACTGCTATTTAGAGATGTACTTTGCTCCTTCCTGACTGGAAAATATTTTTCCAGACTGTGACCTTAGTGGACTTGTTCTGACACTTGGAGATTGGTTGTTACTGATTACAGGTATGATTGTTTTATCATTAGTCTTGTGTTGTACTCTTTTGTTTCTTCAAATTCCTATCGTACCGTAGTTGTGATTGAGTATGTTGGAAAATATTTTATAGTATTATCCGAGTCTCCTTATGGAGTTGGATACTAGCGTGAGATTGTTTAGATAGTACTCGACCTAGACAGCGTTCTACCGCCGATGCTGCGGCGTAGGCTGAACGTACCCACGCTCTCGTGCCCCTAAACCGGGTGCGGGTCGTGACACTGTCCCCTTGAAGACCCTAGGCTCCATCTTCTTGAAGTCCTGAATATTGCATGGCCAAACCTGAGCAACCTGAGGTGCAACCTGCTGCTAGACCGAAACTCCACTCTCTACTACGGCACGAACAAGATGATGAGCACTCTCGATGCCCTTTCGTAAGACGTCGATCTGCCTCTGATGTGCCTCAGACTGAGCCCTCTACGCCTCCAGCATCTGGCAAAATAGTGAGAACATCTATGTCGTATCTGCTGGCATGGGAGGTGGAGGTATAAGTCCCTCAGATACAGCTGGCACAGTCCTATGAGTAGTAGGTAGACCTCCAAAAGCAGCTGACACTCCAATCACCTAAGAAGTGACTGGTGTAGGCCCTCGGGATGTCGCAGACCTCTCAGAAGCTGCTCTACCCAGCTACGATCTAGTCTTAGGCGGCATCCTGAGACAAAGCGGAAGAAAGAATCAATATGGCACATGATCTAAGACACTTAAGGAAGGACAGTTAAAAGATCGAGTATCAATATCAAGGAAGAATAGTTGAATTAATTAAAAGAATTTTTCTAGATGTCATTGAGTATTCTCAGCCTATAGCCTATATCCTATATCCTGAAATAGGCTTGTAATAGAACTCAATATAGAGCACCACTATGAATCGCACTAATTATGACCTAGAAGACCTGCATAGACCACCACTAAAAATGTGTCACGATCCGCATCCAATGTAGGGATGCAAGTCGAAAACAACGCCCTGCCTACGCCACAGAATCGACGATAGAACGTTGTTTGGATAATCTATCTAATAATATAATAAGCCACCAATAATATCAATATACTCAATTACAGATCTAAGATAAAAATGAGCACGAATATGATAAAGAATAGAATAGTCACATACAACTCATGAGTCAAATAATAACATCAATGAGTCTAAAAAAATAATAAATAATAAGCTGGAGACAAATCCAGCACAAAGAATACTAAGAAGCTATAAGTCCTGGGTCTTCTATCTCAGTCGGGATGAGTCCCTCCTGAGCTAGGGTCTCTGACTCTAAGCCCAAAATATCCTGAGGTCCATAATGTGTAGGATACCACTCCTTAGTGTTATCTGGAAAAAATATATCCAGTCAGAAAAGGAGCATAGTACAACTCTAACAGCAGTTCAAATCAATAATATAAACTATGTAACAGTAAATAGATATGAATATACAAGATATAATAATAGATACAAGAGAGATATATAATAAGAAAATACTGGAAGTAAATACAAGAATGAACAATATGACAATGAACAAGAATACGAATGACTAAGTGCGTGAGTACTAGCTTTAATATGTGATCGACTTGGGAACATGATACAAAATTTATGGCCTGACTAATTATACGTGCGGTGTATTATTAACACTATTCAAGAATAAGACTTGATACAAGGAGGGTATGATCACATATCTATACTACATACTCCCCAACCCCGATTGGTATAGTAGATCCAACCATGGTACGCAATGGCACAGAATTCTCTAAGAAGATAGCTAGTCTCCCCGAGAATCAGTGTATGTACATGTACAAGAAGAACTATAAAATAAGACTTGCACAAGATATACCATATACCAAGAAATAATATCTCATGACGAGATCTGGATATACCAATCTGTGTAACTATCGTGTCAAGAAATCATGGATATCTATACTATATACAATGAACATAAAGGATATCATAAATGAGAAACTATCAGCGAATGTACTCGCCTGAAATCCAGTGAATAGTCTCACAGATGTCTGATACGGTGCCTCGAAGACCTAGATAGGGAATATAATATCAATATAAGATTTTGGAATGAAAATGAGTTAAACTAGTCAACATCTAGGTCGAAGAGCCATTTTTAAGTCAAAATAGTCAAACTAGGTCAACTCCAAGTCAAATCGGTCAAACTTGGTCAAACTACCTATTTCTAGGTTGCATGAGTCTATTTCTATGATATTGGGTTCATACACTAAAAAACTAAGCTACACTAGCTAAATTTAAGGTGCTAAGATACCGTATCTCAGGATACGCAAACAAGAGATATGAAATATCATATATGCATATTCAATCAATAACATATACTAATCCAAACCTCAAATGCTAAGTGGATACCTCGGCTTTGAACCATTGCGGTATCGCACCACTAAACCCCCATCTTGATACTCAAACCCAATACCTTGAGTATCAGCCAATACCTTCATATTTACCTTGGTATCTCAAGGTAATGTCAAATCCTCCTTCATGTAGCTAATACCCATATTAACCATATGCTAATCAACTAACTACTAAAATATATAATATACTAATACTTAGATACATATACTATATACTAACATTGAAACATGGAAAAGTTTTCTTTATTGATAATGAACATCTTTTTATAAACTCTTTAACGAGTCGGATAATTGTCGCACGGGCTTACAAAAGTGGACTCCAAATGAGATAGTCGTCATGTACATTATATCTTTTTACTTAAGCTTCAAAAGAAGAGACATCCAGGCATAGCTATGACCTTTCCATGGAGCTGCATAAAATTGAAGCACGAGCTCCTAAGTCTTTAAAATGCTTCTACTAAGAAACGATCAGGACGTGTCGGTTGGTGGACTGTAATGAGAAGTAGCTTCAGCTCCTCGCAGGATCTCCTTGGTGCAGGAAACCTGTTTCAACGAGGGTCAGTATATCGAAATGCACTGGTGAAGGCAAGCTACCCAAACATACCAATCAACACATTATTTATATAAAGTATGCAAGTTATTTATGGTCTTTCTATCTTGCCTTCGTTCATTTTATAAGCATGCATTGGATATGCAACTTTACAGAAATAAATATGCCACCATTGGTGACTTTTACCTTGCTGTCTGAACTACCTGCACAATACCTACCATGTCCTTCCCTACCATGAAGACACAAGTTAGCCTGCACAGGTTCAAATATACAAGGGGATCACTGGCATGAAGCCATAAAGGACAATAGTCATCGACGAGGATGGTATACAACGAAAGAACAGGGTGCGTTACAAGCCATCCCGTCCAGAACATGAGACTAAATTAGAAGTTTCGTTTGAATCGGATCGGATCTGTTCCAGTGCCTTAGCAATCGTCCGCAGGAACTATGAACTTATGCACAAGTTATCCATAATCAAAGAGAATTTATTCTAAATTATCAATTGATGCAGTTCAAGGCAACATGAGTACAAGACAAGTAGCATGGCATGATTCATTTTGCATAGTCTCCCTGAACAGTTTATTTTATAGAATGGTGTGTTCCATACATAGCATAATTTATGGAAGAAGTATACATTACAACAAAAATTGAAGCATAGGAAAAATATTCTAAATGAACTAGCATGCAACAAGGTAACCGTTGACAAGTTTATTGACAAGCGTAAAGTAGTCCAAGTCTATTCCTTCTTATCTTAACATCTTTTAGTTATTATGGTATTTTTTAATTACAACAAGCAAGAATGCAAGATTTTAAATGTGAAAAATCATAAGTTGGTTAGTGAAAGGAAAGAAAAAAGGTACTTCAAGGCTCCGTTCGCACGATGTCTACTGCATGATCACCTGCATTGCCACAAACAGCTGATCAATACCTCTTCTACTCTTTCCAAGCTTGGAATAGAATACAATTCAAAGAATAAAAGCAATAAAATCCATCAAAACCGTTCAAAAAAACGCAAATATAAAAACTAACTTAAAAGCACGAAAGCAACAAGACGACAGTAAAAACTAGGCAAAAAAACTTGTAACAGAGAGGTCCCTATTGACTCTGCCGCTAAGTCCATCCTCGGGGCACGGTACACTGAATATAGGAATAGATTCCGAAAAAGCAAATCCATAACGAGGATAACATCTTGATTCAATCTATCCCAATCGAACGATATCGATTTGTATTTCTTAGTCGTGCTCCCCGAATAGGGGGAACGGGACACCACATCCTAACCAACTAATAGGAAGTTTCGTCCATAAAACATAGGAATAGAACCACTATGAAACAATAAAGGAAACTTTTCCTTCATCTCAGACTCAAGCTTCCAGGACAATTCTTTGACCGAATAATTTCGCCAAAGCACGGGCACGAGAGGAACCGAATGACTTCGAAGCAACTTCTCTTTGTAATCCATGATCCGCACAGGACATTCAACATAAGTCAAGTTTGCCTTCAAGTCCAGTTAATCATGATCCACCACATGACTCGGATTGTACATGTACTTCTTAAGCTATAAAACATGGAAGATATCATACACTTCAGATAGTGACGATGGTTGGACAATCTGATATGCGACTGAGGTGACTCGCTTTAGTATCTCGAACGGGCCGACAAATCTTGGAATTAGATTCCCCTTTGCTCCAAATATGGTAACTCCTCGCATGGGTGGGACCTTGAGGAATACTTGATCGCCTTCTAAGAAATTAAGAGGTCATCAATGCATGTGTGAGTAGCTTTTCTGATGACTCTGTGCTACCTTCAGCCGTTCACGGATCAAGCGGATCTTCTCGACAGTTTGTTCTACAAGTTTTGGGCTAAGAATTTGTTGTTCACCAACTTCATCCGAACAGATCGGGGATTTGTACTTTTGCCTATACAACTTCTCATACGGCGCTATCTGAATGCTGGATTGATAGTTATTATTGTATGCAAATTCGGTTAACGGTAGATGCATGTCCCAACTTATCTTCAAGTCCAAGGCGCAGAGCCACAACATGTCTTCGAGGATTTGGTTGACCCGCTCTGTCTGGCCGTCCATCTGAGGATGGTAGGCAGAGTTGAACTTTAACTTTGTCCCCATTGCTGACTGAAGGCTTTTCCAGAAGCGTGAAATAATCGTCTATCTCGATCGGAGACAATGGATATAGGCACACCGTAGAGTCGAACGATCTCGTTAAGGTAGATCTGAGCCATGCGGTCGGCACTACAAGTAACTTTGATAGACAGAAAGTGAGTTAACTTGGTGAGTCGGTCGACGATGACCCAGATGGCATCATTCCCCCGTTGCATCTTCGATAAACCAACAACGAAATCTATCGTTATATGTTCCCATTTCCACTCTGGTATAGCAAGGTTCTGCATCACTCCACATGGCTTCTGGTGCTCAGCCTTTACCCTCTGACAAGACATGCATTGCGACACGAACAACGCCACATATTTTTTTATGTCGTGCGACCAAAATATCTTACGGAGGTCTCGATAGACCTTTGTGCTACCCGGATGTGAAGTGTAACTCGTATAGTGGGCTAAGGTGAGTATCTCCTTTTTATGGTTTGCATCTTTAGGAACGCACAATCTTTCCTTCACCTACATCATTCTATTTGTGCTTATCGTAAAGTCGATTGCCTTCCATGCTGAGATAAGACCTTGCATCCTTTGCAGGAATAGGTCATCCGTCTGAGCGGACTTAACTTTTTTTAACAAGTCTCCTTCGAGACATAGTTGAGCCACCTACGTCCCTTTTTTGTATCTGATTTTAAGTATAATGCCCAAACTTTCAAGATACTGTTGTAGCCTGTCGTCGATAGCCAAGCTCCCAACGAACACTCTATTCGACGCATCAGCTACAACGTTACCCTTGTCCGGTGTGTATCTGATCATCAAGTCAAAGTTGCTAAGGAGTTTAAGCCATCGTCGTTGCCATAGATTTAAATCCTTCTGGGTATAGAGATATTTTAGACTTTTATGATCCGTGTAGATCTCACACGGTACACCATAGAGGTAATGCTGCCACAACTTCCGTACAAGCTCCAGGTCTTGCGTTGGATAGTTCTTCTCGTGAGGATTCAATTATCTCGACGCAAAGGCTATCACTTTATCCCTCTACATAAGGACATATCCCAAACCCTTTCCTGAGGCGTCGCTATAGATCTTAAAATCATCGGGTCAGTCCAGAAAGGTATGAATTGGTGTTGATACAAGTCTCTACTTTAACTCCATAAAAGAAGCTTTACATTCGTCCGTCCACGCAAATGTTACTCCCTTCCGGGTGAGATGAGTCAGAGGCAAGGCGATTCTTGCAAAATCTTTTAAAAATCTTCTGTAGTAGCCAGCTAGACCAAGGAAACTTTGTATGTCACTAGCTGACTCAGGCCTTTTTCACTTCATGATGGCTTCTACCTTCTTCATGTCAACTGAGATGCCCTTTGTGAAAATAATGTGCCCAAGAAAAGATATGTTGTCCAACCAAAACTTGCACTTACTTAGCTTCGCATACAACTTATTATTTCAAACAGTTTGAAGCACCATTCGCAGGTGTCCTGCGTGTTTATCCTTATTCTTCGAGTACACTAAGATGTCGTATACAAAAACCACCATAAAATTGTCGAGAAATGGTCGGAACACATGGTTCATCAAATTCATGAATGCGACAGGGGCATTTATCAATCCAAACGACATAATAGAAAACTTATAGTGGCCATAGCGGATTTGGGATGCTGACTTCAGCATGTCCTCTAGTTTAATCTTTAATTGGTGTATCTAGAGCAAAGATCGATTTTTCAAAACAATGATGCTCCTTGCAACTGATCAAAAAGGTCGTCTATCCTGGGTAGGGGATATTTGTTTCGGATAGTAACCTTGTTTAGCTTCGGTAGTCTATACAGAGTTACAACGTTCCGTCCTTCTTTATAAAGAGTATAGGTGCGTCCAAAGGAGACACGCTCGGACGAATGTACCCCCGGTCTAACAATTCTTGAAGTTGGCACTTTAACTTCTTTAGTTCAGCAGGGGCTATTCTATACGGAGCTTTGAAAATCGGTTGAGTATTTGGGAATATATGGATAGTGAAATCGATCTCTCGGTCAGGTAGCATGCCGGATAGTTCGCTCGAAAACACATTAGGGAACTCTGCCACAACGGAAGAAGACTCAACGTTTGCGTTATCCAACTGTATATCCTGAATCGACACTAAGTATCCCTCGCATCCAGAGTGTAGCATCCGTCGAGCAGATATCACAGAAATTACCATGCAGGCCCTAGATGCATCTGTTGCTGGACTACTCATGTAGCAGAATTTGGCTTCTCCAGGTAGGCGAAAGATAACTCATTTCTCTGCATATTCGATAGTTATCGAGCAAGCGCTGAGCTAATCCATCCCCAAAATGATATCATAATCTCGAACATCTAGGACTAAAACATCTAGCGAGAGTTTTATTTCCCTAATACAGACGTAACCACCCTGACATACTGAACGGACATGTATTTTTGTGCCTGATGGGGTGCTAACACTAAGGTCTAGATACAATGGTGTTATTTCTATCATATTTTCTCGGTAAAATTTATGGATATAAAGCTATGCGTTACACCAGAATCAAATAGCACAAGTGCAGGTAGGTTATTTAAAAGCAATATACCTGACACAACGGTATCCGATGCTAGGGCTTCTTCCCGTGTCATAGTGTACACCCGGCCCTGAGCTTGACGATGCTCATGCTATGGCACGGCTCGGTTGGCTTGGGGTGCTGAGGCATGATTCGGATGCTGAGAGCGATGATTTGTGCGGCACGGACAGTTACTAATATCATTGTCTGATTTGCCACAAGCTAGGCATAACCCAAGTTTTATGCGACAATTGTCGACGACATGCCCACGCTTCTTACAGAAGAAACATATTTGGTCTGAATTTTCTTTCTTTTTATCGCCGTTATTTGGATGCTTTGGAGCGTTGTTTCCTTTCTCGTTGCTATGGTGCTTGTGATTGGAAGTATGCAAAGTGCCGGCAACAACTGAAGGATACTTCAGTTCAAGAGAAAGGCCATGGTTGAGAACTTTTTGCATAGTCTGGTATTGGGGAATGACCACATACGCATGGATGGTAGGTCGCAAGCCGCCTTCAAATCTTCTGGTACGACTCACCGTATCATATAAATATGAGCTTGCAAATTTGGCGAGCAGGTTGAATTCGGCAGAGTTCTGCTTCACGGTCATGTTGCCTTATCGAAGATCTACAAACTCGTTCTCCTTTTGTCAATGTACGGGAGCAGGTATGAACTTTTCTTCGAACGTGCCACGGAAGGTAGCCCACGCGATCGTCTCCTCTTCATCGTCAACTAGAAAAGATCTTCAATGCACGTCCCACCAATCGTGCGCGTTCAAGCGAAGCTATAGTTGCGCACATGCGACACACTTCTGGTCAGGTACCTCTAGTAGTTTGAAGTAATCCTCAAGCTCTGTCAGCCAATATAGAGCCACGATCGGGTCTTCAGTCCCCTTAAATAGAGTATTATAGACCTTCTTGAAGTCGACAAAGTCAAAGGTAGTCACATCCTTCTTCCTTGGAGTTTGAGGCATTTTGACTTCAGGCGCGGGTTGCTCCACCGATGTCGCTGCTATTGCCACGGAATGGTTGGAGGCCAAGGTCTAAAAAATCTATTGTAGGGTATATACCGGCTTTTGTTGGACTGTAAATTGGGCTTCTAGATTACCTTCAAACTTGCTCTGTCGTTCTTCCGCCCGCTTCTCGGCTCTCTCATAACAAGCCTCGTTCCTCTTTTGGCTAGCTTCAGGCATCCGCATCATTTGCTCAATTAGGTCGACATGAGGCATGGCTCGCTGGCTTTGAGAACTTTTTGAGGTGCCGAAACTACTTTCTTGGGCTTGTACCTCATTCGGTGCTAGCGTTGATGCTTGTGCTTGAGTTATTCCTTCAACAAAAGTTAAATTATATCAGGTTTATAATGTATTATGGACTCATTATATGGAACGTATCTCATTTTGGCCTAAAGAGTTTAAGAGTTCGCACAGGGAATAAATCGTTAAACAAACTTTTTTATACGAGGGTCAAAAGAACTTGAAGCATTGCTCTGATACCAATATGTCATGCCCCAATTTGTGGAATCGATAGTCGTCCCCCGGGTATGACACCGTGCGTGCCTATGTTGCGCATCGCACAAGGGTAAGGTATTTTTGCATAACGAGCATATATTCAGAGTACGCAGATAATTGAAACACAAAGTTGAAACATAGAAAAGTTCTTTTTATTGATAATGAATCTCTTTTTACAAACTCTTGAATTAGTCGGGTAATTGTCGCATGGGCTTACAAAATTTGACTCAAAATAAGATAGTCATCATGTACATTATATCCTTTTACTTAAGCTTCAAAAGAAGGGACCTCCAGGCGGAGCTATGGTCTTTTCACGAAGCTGCATACAATTAAAGCACGAGCTCCTGGGTCTTCAAAATACTTCTACTAAAGCACGATCGGGACGTGTAGGTTGGTGGACTGGAATGGAAAGTAGCTTCATCTTCTCGCAGGATCTCCTTGGTGTGGAAACCTATTTCAACGAGGGTCAGTATATCTAAATGTACTTGTGAAGGCGAGATAACCCAACTATACCAATTAACACAATATTTATATGAAGTATGCAAGTTATTTGTGGTCTTTCTATCTTGCCTTAGTTTATTTTATAAGCAAGCACTGGATATGCAACTTTACAGAAATAAATATGCCACCATTCGGTGACTTTTACCTTCTGTCTGAACTACCTGCATAATACCTACCATATCCTTCCCTACCACGAAGACACAAGTTAGCCTGCATAGGTTTAAATATATAAGAGGATCACTGGCATGATGCCATAAAGGACAATAGTCTTTGACGAGGATGGTATGTAATGAAAGAACAGGGTGCGCTACAAGCTATCTCGTCCAGAATAAGAGACTAAACTAGAAGTTCTGCCCGGATCTGATCGGTACTAGTGCCTCAGTGACCGTTCGTAGAAACTATAACCTTGTGCACAAGTTGTCCGTGATCAAAGAGCATTTATGCTAAGTTATCAATTGATGCAGTTTAAGGCAACACGAGTACAAGACAAGTAGCATGGCATAATTCGTTTTGCATAGTCTTCCTGAACAGTTTATTTTATAGCACGGTGTGTTCCATACATAGCACAATTTATAGAAGTATACATTCTAACCAAAATTAAAGCATAGGAAGAATATTCTAAATGAACTAGCATGCAACAAGGTAACCGTTCATAAGTTTATTGACAAGGATAAAGTAGTCCAAGTCTATTCCTTCTTATCTTGACATCTTTTAGTTATTATGGTATCGTTTGATCGGAACAAGCAAGAATGCAAGACTTTAGATGTGAAGACTTGGAAGTAGGGTCAACTGAATCAAATATAGCCGCTCACAAGTTGGTTAGAGAAATGAAAGGAAAGAGGTGCTTCAAGACTCCGTTTGTACGACATCTACTGCATGATCACCTTCTATACCACGAATAGCTGATCAATACCTATTCTACTCTTTCCAAGCTCAGAATGGAATACAATTCAAAAAATGAAAGCAATAAAATCCATCAAAACCGTTCAAGAAAACGCAAATCCAAAAACCAATTCAAAAGCACGAAAGCAACAAGGCGACAACAAAAATAGGCAAGAAAACTTGTAGCGGAGAGGTCCCTCTTGACTCTGCCGCTAAGTCCATCCTTGGGGCATGGTCCACTGAATATGGAAATCGATTCTAAAAAAGCAAATCCATAACGAGGATAAGATCTTGATTCAATCTATCCCGATCGAACGATACCAATTTGTATTTCTTAGTCGTGCTCCTCGAATAGGGGGAACGGGGCACCACATATTTTGGTTTGCCCCACTTGTCTTAATAATAGTATTTCATATGACTGAGCATTCCCTAATAGTTATACTTTCGTGGTTGACCACGGCCACCACCACCACCACCACCACCACGGCCACCACCACGACAATTGTCTCTACCACCACGGCCTCCTCCTCGACCAAAACTACGACTACTATCTCTACCACCATGTCCACTACCACGTCCACCACCACGACCAACAGCACTAGAAACTAGGAAAGAAGAGTCAGTACTCGGCATCACAGAACTCTGTCATAGAAAGGAACGATAGAGATGGAAGAAAGTATCTGCCACCAAAGGTAACTTTTCTCCAACAAGGATTTGAGCTTTATAAGGTTCGAGCATAGGATCCAAGTCGGCTAGGACAAGTAAAATATGAAACCCTTCCTTCTGTCTCTGAGCTTACTTCAAATCAGTAGTAACATGATGATATCGAAATAGTTCCTCCCATAATGCCTTCTTTGAAGCCATATATTCATTCACAGGCTTCCTATTTTGCTTTGTATTAAACAATAACTCGTACAACTCATAGATACGGACAACATTTTGCTTTTACGAATATGATTCTTCCAGAGATACCCAAATAGGTTTGTTGATTCACACCACTAAACATTAGCACCGATATACGACTCCACACTATGCCACAACCTATGTTGTCACAGGTGACTCCTAGGCGAGCCTAGGTGAGCAGGTTGGAGGAAGCCCGCCTCGACCTGGAGAAAAAAACCCTGTGTTAGGATACGGGCGCCTGGCGGGCGTCTAGAGGCGACCAGGGGAATACATAGGCGGGCCTAGGTGGTTGTTGAATATTGGTTATTATTACTTGATGTTTAATATTAGTTAATGCTTATTATATTGCTTAATGCTAACTTTAGGCTTATTATATTAGTTATTGGTTATTTGGTTAATGGTTATTATATTTCATATTGCTTTATTTATCAATTATTCTCGTTACTTATGTATATTAGTGTCATCCTCATATTTTTAATCAAGGGTAGTTTGGTAATTGACACGGATATTTTTAATTTTAGGATTAATTGTATTTAAATATTGTGCATGGGTATTATTTATTTATTGTTAGATGCTAGATTATTTGGACTTGTGTAATGGACCTAACTAATTAAATTAGATACATGAACCAAATATTTTAATTTTGTTTAGATTGAGCCCATGAATTAGGCCCATGGAATAGGATGATGAATTAATTAGTGAAACCATTAGACTAGAACCTTCTCTCCATAATTAATTTCTTCATGAGAGGCCCAAAGGGGTGTTTTGGATATTTAATATTGCTTGAAGAGAGGGGTATATGGCTGGCCATTAGAGGAAGGGGAGAGAGTGTCTCTCGTTTCATTTTTTTATTCCAAATTAGATCTATATTTTCTTCCTTTCTAAATTTCTTCATTCCCTCACCATTTCCTCATAATTTTTTTCACAAATTTCTTTCATATTCTTTAATTGAGGCTACTACAACAAGGATCTACAAGAAGGAAGTAAGGAGCAACAAGAAGGAGGCCAAGATCTACAAGGAGGAGCTATATTTTAATATTTGGGGATTTTTATTAGGTATCCATCTCCCAATAGGTACATTTTAGTTTTTTCTCTTGTAATAGGTTCTAAATCTAAGTTTTAACCATGAAAAATTACCCCACATGCATAGGCTACCCATAGGAATTGATTTTAGGTTCATATGAGACCAATGGTGGAAGTTATATGTGTTTTTGTGTCAATTTTGAGAGAATTTCGAGATTGGTACATGTGATATTTATCAATTGGTCAAATAGATCAATATGACATATGATTGCTTATTTGTGACTAGTGTCGTGTCCACAATTAGGTATGTGTAGGCCGTATCTCGTCAATTTGGTGATACGGGTTATTTTTGGGAGTTTTCCTCTGACAACGAAGATTTGTGCATATCAATTCTTGACACGGACACATAGTTGATATTATTATTGTTCGTATAGTTTATAATTAGTATTCTAGACTTGCTCATATCTATCGGGATACGTTTGGTTGTGTGGTGGAGCCGTATCCCAAGCGTATCATAGAATGAGTATAATACGGGTGCGGTGTACTCCACGTGTTTACTTTATTTCCCTCAATTCTATGTATGCTTGTGTATATATATATATGTATGATATATATTATATGATATATATGTATATGAGTATGTATTTATATTATATCATATAGATGTGTATATAGGTGGTGGTATATATATATATGTTTAGATAGATGAGTATATGTATTGATATATGTAAGTTAGTATATATAGCTATATTTATATCGATGTGTATAAGTATATCAATATATGTATGATTGTATATATATATATATATATATATATATATATATATATATATATATATATATATATACATGTATGTATTGATATATAGACATATAGCAGTCATAGAGGTGTATGTGTATGTGTGTATATGTATGTGTATTTGTGTGTGAGTTGTATGTGTATGTCAGTGAGTGAGGGAGAGCAGCTGTATCACTGCTAGTGGAGGCTCGGGCATAGTGGCAAGAGGGGAGGTTCAGCAGCAAGGCCCGAGCCACTGCAAGGTGCAGTCCTAGTGTGCAACACCTTGCACAAAAATTGGAGTGAGCAGTGGCCAGTGCATCAACCTCTCTAGCAGTAAACCTGATACACATTGCAGCAGCAACTATAGAGGGAGAGCAATGGCAGCCATACTACATCAGTCGAACCACAGCAAGGAGTATGTAGTGGTAATACTGTACTGCAGCCACTGCAGTAGCACTGTAGTTCAGCTTGAGGCAGTATCAGCATTATGCAGCTGCACAGCAACCAGATTGCATGTGTAGTGCATCAGTGTGCACACATGCAAGAGCATAGTCCAATTCAGTACCTACAAGGTATCAGTAGTATCAGGTATCCATTCAGTACAATATCAGCAAGGTGGGTATTTGGGTTAAATGTACCATTCAATTCAGTTGAGTATCAGTGGTTTATGTTAGTGTAGTTTGGTAGTATTTTAGTTAGTAGTTATTATAGATAAATAGTTAGTTATTTATACTTGATTATGTTAATAGATAGTTAGATATGTATACTAGTATATATATGTTATGTTGATAGTTAGTGGATTGAGAAATAGTTAACTAAGTAACTATATGTAACTATCAATGTATTGTATTGATATATATTATAGTACTTAGTATATGATAGCATATAGTTTGGTATATGGGATTATTTATATACTAGCTATAAATGAGGTTTTGAATTACCTTGGGATACCAAGGTAATGTCAAGGTAAGGGGTCGATACCAAGGTATTGGGTTTGGATATCGAGATAGGTAGTGTGATACACATTGGTGCAAGGCCAAGGTATCCTAATTTTATTAATTAGATATGGTACTATAAATATTGACTTGTATATACATACAAATTACTATTTTCATATATTCAAACTTGTGTATCTTGAGATACGGTATTTTATGTATTTTATAGTATCGTAGATTAGCTAGTATAGCTTAGTTTCATAGTGTATCGACCTAGTATCTTGGTGTTAGACTCTTACAACCTAGAATTAGTCAATTTGACTTAGAAATAGCTTTATGACCTAGAATTGCATTAATTTAACTTATTTTTATTTCCAGAACCTTGTATTGATGCAACATACCATATAAAGGTCTGTGTGACACCATCTTGGGCTTTGAGAGTCACACCTTGCTCAGGACTTCAGGCGAGTATATTTCTTTGATAATTTTCAATTCATAATAGTGTATATATGCATGTTCTAGAATTGTATACTTGATTCTGACACATTGATTTTATGGACTTTTACTACATGGATCCAGTTAGGAGATGTTTTCCCCTACCGTTTTCAGCGGATACTCCTGTACATATATTTCATCGTGTACATTAGATATTGACTTATATTTCGTGTTCACACACTGCTTGTGTTCAGTGTACTTATTTGTGTACATATTGTGCTTGTGTTCAGTATAATTATATTTATGTACACCCACTGCTCGTGTTCAGTGGTCATATTCGTGTTCGTAGCATATCGTTATTGGATCCATTGGTATTAGTTGGGGATGGGAGAGTAGGAGTTGATTATGTGATCAAAGCTCCATTGTTCATCATGTACATTCTGATTACATACCTCACTTGTAATCGTATTACCTTATTGATCATGTTCACCCAAACCGATCACATAATAAACTTGTATTCTTAGGCACATTAGTTAGATTGCAGTTATTTTATCATATTGTATATATTCATATTGTTGTTCTATATTCTCGTACATTACCTGTATACCTATTGTTCATTCATTCATATATTTAGTGATCTTGTATTTCATTTCTATTATCTGTTTTATATGCTCGATTATGTTATTGAAACTGCTTTTAGAGGTATGTACTTTGCTCCAATCCTGACTAGATATATTTTTTCATATGATTGGCTTATTGAGCAGTGTCCCATATTCTACGGGCTACAGGACGGCTTACCTTTAGAGGATACTCCTATAGACTAGGAGGACTTAGTTGTAGAGCCCGAGGAGGTCTAGTTATTTATGTTGGCATGTATTGGACTATTGTGGAGATTCCCAGTTTGTATATTATTTCAGATTATGGATTATTTCTTGTTCTTTCCTTCGCTATTCCATTCGTCCCTTATCTTTCTTAGTTTGTTTTATGATTGAGATTAGTTATACATGTGAGATACCATATTATTCCTCCATTTGGAGTTGAAATGATTGACATCTACCATATTATATTATTGAGATGTTAGATAGTCAAAAATTATCCAGACAGCGTTCTACCACCGATGCTGCAGCGTAGGCTGGGCATAACCACATACTCGTGCTCGAATATCCAAGTGCGGGTCATGAAAATTAGTTATCAACTGTTATTTTATACATCTGTTGTTGTTTCTTAATATCTTATATATAATATTAAAACTGTACTGTTGGCACTGCACATAACTATCATTTTTTTTGCAAAATATCTTCTGTGGCCTGGGCGGGCGCCTAGGCAAGGCGGGTAGGTTGTCGTCTCAACTCGCCTAGCGCCCAGTACAACATAGACCACAACCACGACATAACGTATGCATTTGCACTCATCCAATCTTCATAGTCAGCGGAAATTTCAGGCGGGGGTTATTCAGTCAAAAACTTTAACTTCTTCTTTGCCCTTAATACCACTTTGATAGACATGGACCAGGGAAGGTAGTTCGTACCATTGAGTTTTACCACTGTAATCGACTTTTCCAAGTCATCATTATGAATAACAATAAAAGGAGGACTACCTCCGCTACCACCACCATTATTAACCTTGCCAAAAGATTCGGCCTCTACCATACTTACAGATACAACAAAAAAAGGAGATCTTTGAAACCCTAGATCTCACAATGAACCTCAACCAACGATGAACAACCAACGGAGATCAGTAAAAATTTTAGAACTCATAAACGAACCACGAACGATGAACAGCAAATCATGAAAAGTAGACAAAAAATAGTTTGTTTGGCCCTGTCGTGGATGGGATGTATAATACTTTCAAATATATGCTCTGATACCAAGTAAAGTTTGAAGATGGAGAGGAGAGAAGGAAAAAAGTATGATAAGAAAGAATATGAGAAAGGAGATTGCAAGGGCCTCTAACCCTAGGTTGATCTCACGTGTATTTATATTGATATGCAATACACTCACAATTACTATTATACCCTCATATAAAAAATAATAAAATAAAATAACTCTAACAACAAGAATTAAAATACAAATAAAAAGATCAGCTAAAACAACTAAAATAAAATCCAGAACTAACACAACCAACGCAAATAGAATCCCAAAGCAAACATAAATGATTACAACTACAATAAAATGCCTTCACAATCCCTTCTTTCAAAGCTATCATTTTCATCGTCCATATCTTCATTAAGATTTGATACATCCAACTGTTGAGAGCTTATTTCAGTATTCTCGTCAAATGATTCTAATTCATGGAAACCACTAGGTGGTGCATTCAATACCACATACCAGTTAGATGAATCAGACTCTCTTGAGTAGAAAACTTGCTTAGCTTGAGAAGCTGGAATAAAAGGATCACATTGAAATTAATTTTGATATTGGTGGAGATTAACTAATTGTCACGACCCGCACCCGGTTTAGGGGCACGAGTGCGTGGGTACGTCCAGCCTACGCCGCAGCATCGGCGGTAGAACGCTGTCTAGGTCGAGTACTATCTAACAATCTCACGCTAGTATCCAACTCCATAAGGAGATTCGGATAATACTATAAAAATATTCACAACATACTCAATCACAACTACAGCACGATAGGAATTTGAAGAAATAAAAGAATACAACACAAGTCTAATGATGACATAATCATACCTGCAATCATTAACTTCCAATCTCCAAGAGTGTCGGAACCAGTCTACTAAGGTCACAGTCTGGAAAAATATTTTCCAGTCAGGAAGGAGCAAAGTACATCTCTAAATAGCAGTTCTATATTAATGATATAAACTATGTAGCAGTTCTAGATGGAAATATACCAGATGCATGTATAGGTACAAGAAATGTACAATGAAAGAAATACTGGAAAATACTGTAAGTAACTGCAGGAAAAGAAATAATATGTCCATGAGCAAGAAACCTATGACTAAGTGTTTGAGTACTAGCTTTAACATGTGATCGGCTTGGGAACTTGATCAGGCTGGTTACATGTGATTAGCTATGATTCACGAAGGTCAGGCTAACCGTTGGTTAGCTATGATGCATGTATAGGTCAGGCTAATCATACGTAACAGCTATGAAGCATGGAGAGGGTCAGGCCGCACCCGACGTGCGACGTGGGGTGAGCTATGATGCATGGAAAATTGGGTATGATCACATATCTATACTAAAATACTCCCCACCCCCGACTGGTATAGTAGATCCAATCATGGTACGCTATGGCACGGGATTCCCCAGGAAGGTAGCAAGTCTCCCCGGGAATCAGTGTCTGTACATGCACAAGATAACAAGGAAACAAGTCTTGTACAAGCTACACCATGAAAAAGGAATAACATCTCATGACGAGATCCGTGTATACCAATCCGTGTAACCAATGTGTCAAGAACATGGATATCTACACTAGATACAGTGAACATAGGAGATATCATAAATTAGAAACTAATCAGAGAATGTACTCGCCTTTGGTCCTTAGCTGGTGAATACCGAGGTCCTGTTCCAGAGTGTCCCCTGGGTAAACCAACAGTCCTATAAACATATCACAAGCAAAACCACATTTGCATCAGATGCTACACTAACACGGTCTAAAAATACTGGCCTCAGGGCCATGTCAGGCAGGGCACTCAGTCAACTAGGGTCATCTGGTAGGAATATATATCTTTAACTAGCATATATACTAAAATTAGGTTTTTATTAAACATATAGCAAAATAAAATATGTATATTTATTTTTGTGTATTCACCAATTAATAATTACATATATACTAAAAATGTTTGTATACGTATATACCAATTAATCATATATCGTATATATATATATATATATATATATATATATATATATATATATATATACTAGTTGAACCATACGTATACTCATATATGCAAAAATTCTGTTTAAAAATATACATATATTTTTTCAACATCATTATTAAAATATACCAATATTAATTTTATACTATATATATAATTATACCAAATTACATTTATATATATATACCAATTAACATATATATATATATAAGTACATACATATACCAAAATACATATTAATTTTATTATTGAATACGTATACACAAAATATATATTGAATACATATATATATATATACATAGGGAGAAATACACGAACATATATACATACCTACACCTACACATATACCTACACTTACACATATACGTACAATACAAATACACAATACACCCACGTATATACGTTTATACGTATACACACAAAAATACGTATTTATACGTATACATATATATTAATGAAGGAGGAGAAAGGGAGAGGGAGCTCACTGGCCGTGGCTCGACGGTGGAGGCCGGAGATGAACTGCGGCTCGTCGGAGTCCAGTGAGTCGTCGGTCGACTCCGTCAGCGGGAGGAGGGAAATGCAGTGGATTCATCATATAAGAGGACCTTGGGTTCAATTGCTTCTTTTGTGTCATCAAAGATGATAGATCAAGCTAATACTACCCATTTTTCCATGCCACCAGACAGTTCGGAAGGCAAATGATCTTCAACTCCCTTCAGCCCAACTGCTGCAAAATTCTCTGTCACAAGTTCTGCTATTTGATTGTCAGGCATCTTGGAATTTTCATACCTTGAAGTTCACACCCCTCAAAATCTGTTTCTCCCGAAAGGATTTGTGCACATCACGACAATAAGGAACTCAAATTCATCTTTTGTCTCCCGAGGAACTCCCACATTCTCAGATGTCAATGAATTCTGTATACGCTCTTGTACCATGCTACTGATCTATCACCCAAAAGTTCTCAGCATCCCTCGGTGTGGAAATGAACAATCAGCTTTCTATATATGTTGCTCTAGACAGTGGAGGACAGCCCATTGCCATAAAAACTCGGCGGCGAGGAGCAAGCGCAGACGATCTTCCCCTAGGCCAAAGTACCTGAACCATAATTCTCCTTGATTGGGACTGCGTAGTTATCCCGTCATATACCCAATTCTTTGAGGCGACGAATGGAGGGCTCGATGATCTTGCCCAAGGTGCCAGACAATTTGACATGGTCACAGCCTGAGCTAGGTTGGGGGGTTGGGGTTGACTATCGGGGAAGGATGATGATGAGGGTGGTGGTGTTCGTGGTGGCGAGGCTTCGGGCTCGGCCGGAGTGTAGCGCAGCGGGCTCGGCGGGAATGGCTGAGGGGGATGCGGTGAGTAAATGATGATGGCGAGGTGATGGAGTTAGGCGGCCTAACCGGTAGCGGGGTAGCTGATTGCTGCAGCCACTCGTTGTGCTTCGGCTTGACTCCTTATTGCTGCTGTTTTTTCAAGAAGAAGAAGAAGGAGAAAAAGAAGAAGAAGAAGAGAAATTTTGGATGGGGAAGGAGGCTACGTTGGAGGCTTGTGAAAATGTGGGGGCTTGTGGGTAGGTGAAGAAACCTAGGTTTTCTAGGGATTAGGGTTTGATGTTACTTTAAATAGTGGGAGGGTGTGTAAATGAAAGGTGGAGATTGGCCCATTAATTGTGTGGTCCAGATTGGTCATGGAGAATAATTTAATTCATGGTGGAATGGGGGTGAGGTTTAATTAAAATTTATAGGGCTCCCTCATTGGTTTTAAACAAATGAGGTGTTGCCACAAAATGCAAATTTGCAAATTAGCCCCCCTTAAATTTGGGTATTTGCGCAGACACATAAAATAACGAAAATTTGGCGGGCGATTCGGTGTCCGGTATTTTGTAGGGTCAGGGGCGCTGTAAGTTTGGTGTTGGCTCAATAGCAGTGCACTGGAATTAAATTGGGATTTTCAGAATTGGTTAAAATAGTATCCTCAATTTAATTAGAAATAAATGCAAGTTGTGTTCTAAAATTAATTAGGAGTACATGGGACCAAAATCAGGTCAGGTCATCAATACCAATAATGAAGAAGACTCAGAACAGAATATTACCCTAATTTGGGCCACACGAAAAATAGGTCAAGATTGCCTCCAATTTCGATTGGAACACACAACGATACAAAAATAGGAATTTATTAAATAACGTCCGCGACGATTTTTGTGCGGCCAGAAATAATGTACAGAGAGCATAATTATGAGTTGCAAAAATAGCAGAATGGAAGGCGGGCATGTCTAGGACAAGATTGTGAAATTTGTTGGAAGACAGAAGTCAGGATACTGCTCCAAATATCGAAGTAAAGGCAATGCACAATAATTAATTAAAATACGGTAATTAAAATCTCCAATAAATAAATTCTAGCTAAAATAATTAAATCCAGAATTTCATACTTCAGACAGGTATTCATCTACTGGCTTCTAGGTCAATTCTGCTAGCTACAAAATAAATGAACAATGTATATAATATTATATATAATTACACATCACACATATTTATTTAAATCAAATATACTATCAGGCAATTAATTAATATTAAATATTGTAAAAAGTCAAAAATACCCCTGTTTTCGGAACGTGGTAGTGACAAGTCTACCCACCTTAAAAGAATTTCGTCCTCGAAATTTAAAATCCCCATAGTAGCGTTTACTCATACACATTATTATTTTCCATAAATTGTGAAATTCAACAACCCACAAAATCCTGAAATTATCCACCTTGTCGTTTCGCAATTTTCAAAAATTTTGAAATTACCGTATTCTTGCAATATCCTCGAAAAATAAAAATCAATTTCTATTTCCTCACAATTCCCACAAATTTAAATTAAAAATTTAAATACTCGGAATTTGATATCTATTCCTCAAATTGAATTCCAATCAATGTATCGATTCTCGTCCCAAAGAGTCTGAATTCCAACAATTATCCATCAATGTCCTTTCACGACTTTTCAAAAGTTCTGAAATTGTTGCATTCCGAAAAAATCCTCGAAATAAAATCAAGGTCTATTTTTTATCAAAAATTTCTTGAAAGTTTTAGTTAATAATTCAATACTCGGATTTTAATATCCACTCCTCAAATTTGATTTTTAATATATGCACAATAATAAAAATATAATCTCGTCAAAAAATTTGAATTCAAACATTAGTCCATCAAAATTTTTATTCCTCGATTTCCTCTTTCCTCAAAATTCTTAACAATGCGACACTTAAGGATTCTCCAACTGCAACATCCAAATATAACATTCAACTATAAAATTTTAAAATTCATAACTTGCAATCCAATAATTTAATGACAATCTCCTTAATTTTCTCAAATTCTAATGATAACTTCAATCATATCATCCTTCCTGGAATTAATACATCATAAATTCTGCCATGTTAATTTCTTAACCCTTTATTTAAATCGATGTTTATCCTCAAATTTTAATTATCTTGTCTATCTTGTCAAGTCATAACCCCGTCATGAATCTTCGTCATGGTTAAACCCCAATAATCATGGTCTAAGAAAAATCTTTCCTACAACCATACAACATGCAACCTAAGGGGAATAAGTATGGTCATGGTGTCTTTTGTCATGGTATTGCAGTCTCTGTATCAGGGGTACTACTAACTACATTATAACAAGAATCATGCATACAAGCTACGGTACTAAGGTATCAGTCAATCAATCAAATAGGTAGGAACCGAATGAAGGAAAGAACAGAACCTGCTAACACATTACCTGCAGTATCTCCTATCTTTACATATACTTAACTCTAGTATATTCACTAACTAATTCCTATTCCTGTACACTGGTACCCATATCAACTAGTCATTTATCCACAAGATCCGTGAATATATCCATATTGCACACACATGTCTATTAACACCTAAATCTGATGCCAAGAATCTCTAATATAACCATGATTCAATAATACATCCAAGTTGATACCTCTATCTCCTTAGTACCATACCCTCTGTCAGTTCCCGTTCCTACTACAATTGTCCATACTATTTGTTCTCATCACTCCAGTGCACACCAAGTGTAACACCATACTAAGTGCTAAATCCTTTCTAATTCAACTCTAGATGGACACCCAAATCAGTCTGCGGTGCCACCTCAATCATGCTCAAGTCATCAGATCCTTACATATGTATATCATCTACTCATATATTAATATTCATCTCTTATCTCCCATAAAATTAATCCTCAAAATAATCGTCAAGGTTTAACTTCTCGATCAACTTAAAAATGAATTGTATATACCTCCTCAAAATTAGATACTCAACATCGAAACAAAAATTTAATCACTTCTAAAATCTTTGTAGCCTTAACCATGTTTATTGAATCAATATTTGAAATCCTCAAAAATTTATGACACAATCTCAACTCCTCAATAATTCTCAAAGTTAAAATTTTATTTCCACTCTTTAATTTATAAATCCACAATTTTACATATAAGTGCTCACAATCTCCAATACTCGAGGTGCACTCAATACCTCTATTGTCTACAACTGTGTACTAAATTTGTACTGCCCGAATCACTTGCACTATTACCTCCAATGATCAACGTTATCATCACCTGTATTTTCTTTCATGATTTCAATTTATGTCAACTGGTATATCATCCAATTATCATCACACAAAGTGCTTACTGTTATTAACGTTATTCTCGACTAATCCTCGATATAGAATTATTAGCACTCTTGGTATTATATCACTAGCTTCATTAATGGATTATCTCATCAAGCTCATTAGAACTCATGATCACCTGTATCCTCTATTACACTCATGTTTATTTACTCTCATGGGTATGTGTATGGTTCCTCATCTCGATTGTTGTATATGTATTTCCTTTAATCCTTTAAAGCCTATTAAACTAATCCATGATACGCTTCACAACTTCCATTACTAATCCTGATATTTCTCTACTTATGACATCTCATTAAACCCTTTATACATATACATTTCTTTACCTTTAACATTTCCGATATCAATCATCAAATTGGACATCATGCTCCATAAATCCTTAACACAATTCCCGGATACTTAATCGTTTACATAGATCACTCAATTACATAATCATGATTATCCAGGACGGGTAATTGGCTCTGATACTAACTCTGAGAACAATCACTGATACTCTATACTCTCCTTAACTCTCAGTCTCTAATGACACTACTCCAAGAATCATTGGTATAAGGTACTATGCTAAGGGCTAACTCTAGATTAAAGCCTACTGCTCACATGTCCAACTAAGAAACACTTACAACTCACTAGCAACACAGTCAATACTAATACAAGACACAAACAAAATTATAAGCCACTAATTATCATACTTAACAAGAAATCCTCAAGGGATAGGAGCTCAAAGACTGAATTGAGGACAGAAGGTATCTTTACTGCTGGTAAAGAAAAGAAGCGATGGAACAAAGTCCTGGAATAACATAAATAGATAAGTCTTGAGATGATACTTTAAGAACCAATTTAAGATACAACCTGATAATCAAATACGTCCGTCAGAAATCATGACACACAGAATCCTCGCCACACCAGTAAGCATAGATGCGATAAACGACAGGTTCCGTAACTATGGTATACAACCCTATAATCATGTCATCTAGAATCTTCGCCACGCCAACCGGTATGGCTGCGAGAGACTCTAAGTTTCATAACTATAGTATGTACATCCAAGTCAGGTTCCTATGTTCTCGTCACCACAGCTAATATGGCTGCGATAAACTCTAGGGTCCATAACCAAAGTAGACGTTTTACCTTTCTCACTGTCCTTATCAACATATGTCATCAGATGATACCGTAAATTTTAGCCCGTAAAATTCATCTCGATATGAAATCAACTCAACAACGATACCAAGAATTAAATTTAATAACTGATCAACAAGAATCAAGTTCAATAACAACAAGCGAGAGCGGACGGGAACAAGGAAAGATTTAAATTGGAAAATTTATAACGAGATTCTCAACGGTCGTCCCAGGAATCTCTCAAATAATTTGTGATTGAGTATCCTCTCTCATCCTAGTATCCTATGTCCTATATTCTATAGCAGGTACGCAATAGTACAACTATGACGTCGCACTACTACGACATCGCACAACTAGCGAAGTCTGAACTGCATGGGCCACCACTAAAACGTGTCACGACCCGCACCCGGTTTAGGGGCACGAGTGCGTGGGTACGTCCAGCCTATGCTGCAGCATCGGCGGTAGAACGCTGTCTAGGTCGAGTACTATCTAACAATCTCACGCTAGTATCCAACTCCATAAGGAGATTCGGATAATACTATAAAAATATTCACAATATACTCAATCACAACTACAGCACGATAGGAATTTAAAGAAATAAAAGAATACAACACAAGTCTAATGACGACATAATCATACCTGCAATCATTAACTTCCAATCTCCAAGAGTGTCGGAACCAGTCTACTAAGGTCACAGTCTGGAAAAATATTTTCCAGTCAGGAAGGAGCAAAGTACATCTCTAAATAGCAGTTCTATATTAATGATATAAACTATGTAGCAGTTCTAGATGGAAATATACCAGATGCATGTATAGGTACGAGAAATGTACAATGAAAGAAATACTGGAAAATACTGTAAGTAACTGCAGGAAAAGAAACAATATGTCCATGAGCAAGAAACCTATGACTAAGTGTTTGAGTACTAGCTTTAACATGTGATTGGCTTGGGAACTTGATCAGGCTGGTTACATATGATTAGCTATGATTCATGAAGGTCAGGCTAACCGTTGGTTAGCTATGATGCATGTATAGGTCAGGCTAATCATACGTAACAGCTATGAAGCATGGAGAGGGTCAGGCCGCACCCGACGTGAGACGTGGGGTGAGCTATGATGCATGGAAAGTTGGGTATGATCACATATCTACACTAAAATACTCCCCACCCCCGACTGGTATAGTAGATCCAATCATGGTACGCTATGGCACGGGATTCCCCAGGAAGGTAGCAAGTCTCCCCGGGAATCAGTGTCTGTACATGCACAAGATAACAAGGAAACAAGTCTTGTACAAGCTACACCATGAAAAAGTAATAACATCTCATGACGAGATCCGTGTATACCAATCCGTGTAACCAATGTGTCAAGAACATGGATATCTACACTAGATACAGTGAACATAGGAGATATCATAAATTAGAAACTAATCAGAGAATGTACTCGCCTTTGGTCCTTAGCTGGTGAATACCGAGGTCCTGTTCCAGAGTGTCCCCTGGGTAAACCAACAGTCCTATAAACATATCACAAGCAAAACCATATTTGCATCAGATGCTACACTAACACGGTCTAAAAATACTGGCCTCAGGTCCATGTCAGGCAGGGCACTCAGTCAACTAGGGTCATCTGGTAGGAATATATATCTTTAACTAGCATATATACTAAAATTAGGTTTTTATTAAACATATAGCAAAATAAAATATGTATATTTATTTTTGTGTATTCACCAATTAATAATTACATATATACTAAAAATGTTTGTATACGTATATACCAATTAATCATATATCGTATATATATATATATATATATATATATATATATATATATATATATATACTAGTTGAACCAAACGTATACTCATATATGCAAAAATACTGTTTAAAAATATACATATATTTTGTCAACATCATTATTAAAATATACCAATATTAATTTTATACTATATATATAATTATACCAAATTACATTTATATATATATATACCAATTAACATATATATATATAAGTACATACATATACCAAAATACATATTAATTTTATTATTGAATACGTATACACAAAATATATATTGAATACATATATATATATATACATAGGGAGAAATACACGAACATATATACATACCTACACCTACACATATACCTACACTTACACATATACGTACAATACAAATACACAATACACCCACGTATATACGTTTATACGTATACACACAAAAATACGTATTTATACGTATACATATATATTAATGAAGGAGGAGAGAGGGAGAGGGAGCTCACTGGCCGTGGCTCGACGGTGGAGGCCGGAGATGGACTGCGGCTCGTCGGAGTCCAGTGAGTCATCGGTCGACTCCGTCAGCGGGAGGAGGGAAATGCAGTGGATTCATCATACAAGAGGACCTTGGGTTCAATTGCTTCTTTTGTGTCATCAAAGATGATAGATCAAGCTAATACTACCCGTTTTTCCATGCCACCAGACAATTCGGAAGGCAAATGATCTTCAACTCCCTTCAGCCCAACTGCTGCAAAATTCTCTGTCACAAGTTCTGCTATTTGATTGTCAGGCATCTTGGAATTTTCATACCTTGAAGTTCACACCCCTCAAAATCTGTTTCTCCCGAAAGGATTTGTGCACATCACGACAATAAGGAACTCAAATTCATCTTTAGTCTCCCGAGGAACTCCCACATTCTCAGATGTCAATGAATTCTGTATACGCTCTTGTACCATGCTACTGATCTATAACCCAAAAGTTCTCAGCATCCCTCAGTGTGGAAATGAACAATCAGCTTTCTATATATGTTGCTCTAGACAGTGGAGGACAGCCCATTGCCACAAAAACTCGGCGGCGAGGAGCAAGCGCAGACGATCTTCCTCTAGGCCAAAGTACCTGAACCATAATTCTCCTTGATTGGGACTGCGTAGTTATCCCGTCATATACCCAATTCTTCGAGGCGGCGAATGGAGGGCTCGATGATCTTGCCCAAGGTGCCAGACAATTCGACATGGTCACAGCCTGAGCTAGGTTGGGGGGTTGGGGTTGACTATCGGGGAAGGATGATGATGAGGGTGGTGGTGTTCGTGGTGGCGAGGCTTCGGGCTCGGCCGGAGTGTAGCGCAGCGGGCTCGGCGGGAATGGCTGAGGGGGATGCGGTGAGTAAATGATGATGGCGAGGTGATGGAGTTAGGCGGCCTAACCGGTAGCGGGGTAGCTGATTGCTGCAGCCACTCGTTGTGCTTCGGCTTGACTCCTTATTGCTGCTATTTTTTCAAGAAGAAGAAGAAGGAGAAAAAGAAGAAGAAGAAGAGAAATTTTGGATGGGGAAGGAGGCTACGTTGGAGGCTTGTGAAAATGTGGGGGCTTGTGGGTAGGTGGAGAAACCTAGGTTTTCTAGGGATTAGGGTTTATGTTACTTTAAATAGTGGGAGGGTGTGTAAATGAAAAGTGGGGATTGGCCCATTAATTGTGTGGTCCAGATTGGTCATGGAGAATAATTTAATTCGTGGAGGAATGGGGGTGAGGTTTAATTAAAATTTATAGGGCTCCCTCATTGGTTTTAAACAAATGAGGTGTTGCCACAAAATGCAAATTTGCAAATTAGCCCCCCTTAAATTTGGGTATTTGCGCAGACACATAAAATGACAAAAATTTGGCGGGCGATTCGGTGTCCGGTGTTTTGTAGGGTCAGGGGGGCTGTAAGTTTGGTGTTGGCTCAATAGCAGGGCACTAGAATTAAATTGGGATTTTCAAAATTGGTTAAAATAGTATCCTCAATTTAATTAGAAATAAATGCAAGTTGTGTTCTAAAATTAATTAGGAGTACATGGGGCCAAAATCAGGTCAGGTCATCAATACCAATAATGAAGAAGACTCAGAACAGAATATTACCCTAATTTGGGCCGCATGAAAAATAGGTCAAGATTGCCTCCAATTTTGATTGGAACGCACAACGATACAAAAATAAGAATTTATTAAATAACGTCCGCGACGATTTTTGTGCGGCCAGAAATAATATACAGAGAGCATAATTATGAGTTGCAAAAATAGCAGAATGGAAGGCGGGCATGTCTAGGACAAGATTGTGAAATTTATTGGAAGACAGAAGTCAGGATACTGCTCCAAATATCGAAGTAAAGGCAATGCACAATAATTAATTAAAATACGGTAATTAAAATCTCCAAGAAATAAATTCTAGCTAAAATAATTAAATCCAGAATTTCATACTTCAGACAGGTATTCATCTACTGGCTTCTAGGTCAATTCTGCTAGCTACAAAATAAATGAACAATGTATATAATATTATATATAATTACACATCACACATATTTATTTAAATCAAATATACTATCAGGCAATTAATTAATATTAAATATTGTAAAAAGTCGATAATACCCCTGTTTTCGGAACGTGGTAGTGACACTAATATAAAACCATCTTCAACCTTTATGCCATGATGAATACTAGCCCAATCACATTTAAACACCAAAATTTAGAGAATATTGTAGTCCAACACAATAATTTCACTTAGCACACCATAATAAGCTTTAGAATCTTGCATACTATTACTGGAATATGACTTGGTCACGTTGTTTGCTTCAATCGAAACACCACTATTTTGTGTTGCCCTTTGAACATCTTTTGTATGAAACCGACGCCCGTTGATAACATATCCAGTATAAGTAATTGCTTGCTTTACAGGCCCAAATGATAACCACTTTATCGTATCAGATATAAGATTTTTTGCAGTAATTTCTACTTGAACCTGTAAATTTGTTTAACATGAGTTATAATAATCAGTAAATGTAACATAGTATTTATTCCAAATCTTAAATTGTGTATGTGTGTGTTGCAATTATGTGTGTTGCAATTTAATACACTAGACTGATAAAACCTTGATTTTGTGTGTAAGTGTTTAGATATAAAAATTCATTAATTTTATATTTGTGAGTGTGTGTGTGTGTTTAGATAGTTGATTCTACCCAAGACCTTCCTGGTGATAGTAAAACATCATAATCATCAGATGAAACAATAATATTGTTTCTTTAAAAAAAATGCTTAGACTAAACTTTATTGTTTATTCTAAATAGTCGCAGCTTATTTATGCATAAAAAAACTACCTATTAAAGGAAACAAGAAATTATCCAATGACTGAGTAGAAATTGTCCAATGACATAGCACTTTGCTACTTCCAGAGATAATTTTGACTTTTGGAGAATTTGTACAACAACAAGCAAAACGAAGTCAAACGCAAACAATCGAGAAACAATCAAACAATATGCATGTAAATATTATAATGCCACTGTGCAGTCTTTGCCTATAGGTATGTGTCAACCACTAACACATATTGCAATACAAATATTGTAATGCCCCATAATCGTACGGTATATTACGCTGAGTCAGATTGAATGATGCAATAGCTGGTTACATTTTTTTATTTGTTGGATTTGGGAACAAGTATTGATTGAGTTGGTTTCATGTGCAGATCGCTAGTGGAGTTTGATGGAATCAAATGTTTGTTCAGAGTAGTACTGGGATAGCAGGATTGGAGCGATAATGTCGTATTCCTTAATCCGATCGGTCGGATGATTTAGAGAGCATGGCCTGCTCGCACGTTTATACCAATTGAGTAGATCATGCTTTGAATCAGACCATGGGTTCAAGGGATCAGCCGTATCAGCAAGGCAGGGTGCTTGACAAAATCAGACTTGGTGAGTGACTTATGTCCCTTCTTCTCTACTCCTTCATTCCTAATAATATTGAACACACGTAATGGCTTGAACACTTGGACTGGAACTTAGAAATTACTATATTGTGGTATGCATAGAGTGTGTGTCGTTTGGCTGGATATGATTTGTGGCTTGAATTAGTTTTGTATTGGGTAGTTGGAGCTTAAGTAGATCATCTTAGTTGGAATATCAAGGTATTTCAGGCGGGCGAGCGAGCGTGCATCCGTACACAAGTATCTGTTGGGCACTTTATCAAGCAAAGCGAGCAGTTGTGGTTCTAAACCTGACAATTGCATCGATGAGGGCATTGTGCCATGGGATTTTTTATGCGAAGGATGTTGCACCAATTGGAACATTGTGTCGAAGCGACATAGTGCCTATGGGGATAACTTGAGATGGTGCCTTGGGATATATGGTTGGAGAATGGTTATGGATAGTTGGTTGGGATAATGCAAGGATCGTTTAGTGGAGCGAGAATGCTCGATTCTCTCATCATACCTACTTGGTGTCTGCATCAGTTATGGGCAACCTGTTGCACACAGTATTTTATTTTCTTGAACGGGATATGCACCGGGGCACCGTACCGTTCGGCCATAGAGGAAACAAATGGTAACGTGCCTTGAGCGTGGTGCCGACAGTTCGATAAGGCCATACAGGCTAGCTACTCAGCGCTGGATCGAGTAGAGCTGTAGTTGATCAATCCTTTATAGCTGGGCAAGGGACTTCATATAGATAAGAGTTGGTTTGCTTTGCTTGGGTTTGCTTTGTTTGGGTTTACTTTGTGTTTCTCGTGTAGGCGGCGGCCACCATGCCTCGGCAAGAGTGTGTATATAGATGATTGGATTGTGGCTTGGTTTGAGGATAGATATTGAGGCTTGGATTATTGTTTGATAGGTTCATGCGTTGCTTAGGTTTAAGTAGGACGGTTTGCATGCTAGTTTCCTTTTGAGTTGGATATATCTGCTTGTACATAACTTGAGTTGAATGTCACTACCACATTTCCAGATTAGGGCATTAGTGTAATTTCTCCTGTTTAATTTTAATCATGTAAATATTTATTGTGATAAGTTTTATTTAGTTGATTAGAGGTGTTCATGATAATTAGGTTTTTAGGTTAAACCCTAGAAATCCCATTAGGTCTAACCCTAATGGCTAAACCCTAACTTGTAAGCTAGCATTAGGGAAACCCTAAATTTCAATTATAGGTTTAGAATCTCAAACCCTAGAAATGACTAAACCTTAGTTAATTAATTTCTTCATGACTTAACATGGAGGATTAATTTAACCCTTGCATTAAGAACCCTAACCCTAGCCTATATAATGAAGGGGAACCTCCGTCAACCATTCCTTCGTGAAGAAAGAAAACCAAACCCTATACTCCATTTGAAAAACCATTCTCTCACCCCACAAATTTCAGAATCCAGCCCTAGGATCTCACTTTCCTCCTCCATCAAAGGGGAAACAAGGAGCTTAGACCAAGAAGACTTGGAGAAGGAGAACCTCCATTGGAAAACCATCTCCCAATAGGTAAAACCAGAATTTTAATCCATTTAATTTCTGTTTTCATTTGTGTTGGTCATTAGGAGCCTACCTTGATGTTTAGATTTTAATTTTTAGGGATTATACATGAAGACCTAGGAGAGATTAGTGTTTTGGTGACCTACGGGTGTTTTCCTCCAAATTTCTGGAACCCAAACCCTAGGGATTTCGTGTAGGCACGATTACACCTCCAACGTGAAGGGTTGGATCTCGTTTTAGGGTTTTGTTTGGGTTTTTTTATAAGTTCTGTGTATGGGTTCGATTTCAGCACACCAAGTTCTTGGTGATATGTTTATTAGGGTTTTTGCCTATCCCTGTATTTTAATTTTTGCATATTTGATATACCAATCTATATATATAATTATTTTGGCATAGGTGTATAGATATGTGGTGATCTATGGTTTTTTATACAGTCGGGTGTAACTCTGTGTCTGCCTATGTGGTATCGGGATTTGGGTGTGAACCTGTGTTGAGTCGGGTTATGTGAGATGCATGTAGAGTGGAAGAATGTGAATGTGTGTCCCTGTTTTTGAAGTATCCCAGAACCTGTGTGAGTGAACCTGGAAACCTATGTGTGAGCAGTTGTGTACATGTGCCTCACTGTGTGTAAGTATTTGCAAGTGCCAGTGAGTGTTTTCTTGTGTGTCCCAGGATTATTCTCCAGTAGCCAGTGTGTAGATGTATTAGTAACCTGTGTCATGTTAGTGAGTTTGTATCAGACTGTGTCTGTGTGTTCTGTAACAGTGTATTAATTAGTGTCATTCGTATGTGTATGTGTAGGTCTTTGTGTCTCAGGTACAGTGTGTGTATCGGTTAGTCTCAACCTGCTACTTTACTGTTAAATCTTTTGTTCACTAGTATGTCTTATTGAGGTGTAAGGACACTCTATTTTCCTCTACTGTTTGGTCTTTTGTTAATGTTTCAGAGTAACTTGATGTTTCACTGTGGTATTAAAAATTGTCCTCACAAGCTAATATGGATTTTCTATCATATGTTACCTGTGTTAGTTCTAGAGTACCTGGGTATCACTGAGAATTATGAGAAGTTCAGTTCAGGGTCTGTGTATGTGAACCTATGGGTGTGTGTCTTTGTATCAGACTCTGTAGTTCAGACTGTGAACTTATGTGTGAGAGTGTGTCCCTGTATTGGGTTATCAGTGTATAGCCCTGTGTGTAACCTGTGTGTAGTGAAAACCAGTATGTGTATCCAAGGATTTAGAATGTGTACCTGTAAGTGAGTGTTGTGTGTGTAAATATCTACATGTGAAACTAGTGTGTGGGTGTCTCAGCAATTCCCAGGTTCAGTGTGTCTGTGTGTGAACTGTGCAGTGAGGTCAGTATTTGATATCAGTGAGTTTCTGCGTGTGTGTGTGAGAGAACTGTATCTAATGAACTAGTGTGTATTATGTGTGTAAGTCTGTGCAGTTTTGGCCTTGTGTGAGCAGTCAATTGCAGTGAGGTGTAGCAGTGTAGGAAATTGTGTTGTGTTGTATTTCAGTAGCTAGCATTGTGTGCAGAGTTTCAGTTAGATACATGTATGTGTGAATTCAGTGTGTAGTTATGAATAGTATTATGGGTTGAGGTGTAGGAGTGACACTGTGGAGATGTGGAACTGTTGTGTTAGGGAAATAAAAGATGTATATAGTATCGAGGATCATGTAATACTAGTACAATAAGATAGCATCTTATAATTATGCACAAAGATTTTATAACCTACTATTATCTAATATAGCTAGTAATAGCAGATGTTGGTAGTTATTCTATCTTAGAAGTATGATATAGAATCAACTAGTAAACCTAGTATAAACTGAGCCATGACCTAGAAGCCTCATTTCTTATTTAACTAAACATGTTATTTTCTTTAATTCGGTATTTGACATTTATATTCCACAATTAGATCTTTGTGACTCCAATTTGGACATCGATCCTCACATATTCATTGGGACCACAGACGAGTACATTCTCTGACAGTTTTTGCTTTTGTTGATTACTTCTATAAATCTAGTTGTATTACATACTTGATTCTGACACTGTGGATACACGGGTTAGCACCCTAGATACCCGTCAGGAGGAGTCATGATGGGAATCCATCGTGCTAGCTGGGGATGGGGAACTATTAGTAGATTATGTGATCATATCCAAACTCTACATGCATCATAGCTCACCCTATATCTCACGTCGGGTGCGGCCTGACCATTTACATGCTTCATAGCTGTTATATATGATTAGCCTGACCATTACATGCATCATAGCTAACCAGATGGTTAGCCTAACCTACAAGAATTATAGCTAATCATATATAACCAGCCTGATCTAGTCCCAAGCTGATCACATAATAAACTGATATTTCAAACACTTAGCTAGATATTATTCTTATTTCAGATTCACTTGTTCTAGCATTCACTGTATATTGTTCATTGCTAGATGTTCTATTGCCTATTTTATTTTCTCCAGTACTCTACATTTCCAGTATTTATTTTATCTTGTATTTCTTACACTGTTTTATAGTTTTTGTCAATATAAATGAAACTGCTGTTAGTGTTTGTGCTTCGCTCCAATCCTGACTGGATAACATTTTCAGAGGACTTGGAGGAATTTTGTCCCACCCACTACGGTCCGGGACTAGAGGGAGATTTTACTCCAGTATTCCCATAGGAGTTGCCTATCCTAGAGGAGATCCTACCTGCCTGCACTTAGATTACTATTTTTTCTGTATTATTGTATTAGACTGAGATTGAGTTGTATTATTATTTGTGACTTTTGAGGACATCTAGACTCAGGACTTGTGATGTACTTATTTGTGTTGGCATATGATAGAACTTTTTATTCCCATTTCTCATCGTGCTAATTACTTTCATATAGCTTGTGATTGAGTATATTTATATAACTGTGGATTCATATTATTATTGTCCTCAGTACGGAGTTGAGACTATTGACAGGATGTATTATGTTTGAGACCTAGACAGCGTTCTACCGCCGATATTGCGGCGTAGTGTCACGCCCCAGTCCCAAAATGTATGGAACCCGGCCACGTGACAATAGCCAGCTGACACGTCACCGAGGATATCCCAATTTAATGGATCCCCGAAGAGTGCTACGCTGTCCTAGAATACTAACATGTCCAATATCAGTAAAATATAGGTAATCTAATCTCATCCACCATATAAAGAGCAAAAAAACACTAAATAAACTGCTGGTTGATAAATACCAGTCTCAAGATATCATAGTACAACCAGTGATGTCTGGTGGGAACAAACCCACTACTATGACGAAATAAAGTACTGAAAGAAGATATAAAAGATAATAACTAGGGCATCAGCTGAGAAGATAATGCTGCCCTCCATCTAGGCTAATGGCCTACCAACTGATCACGGGAACTCTGACGGCTGCACCTCCAACTCCTCGGCTGTAGCAAATCTCGTCTCCTGTCCTGGGCCGTATATGGTGGGGTAGTAAGCCTCGTCTAAATCTGGAAAGGTACCAGGTCCTCAGAGGGACGTAACAAGATACAAGAAAACAATATGCTATATATGAATACTGAATAAAATAAATACAATAAGGGTGTACTAGCCATCTAAGTGAATGCAATATGAGGCCAACTCTGATGCGTATGAGTAGGCGTAGACATAGCGTCCATACTCCGAAGAGAATGGCATCTGTACAGTATATCGTCCATATCGCTCCGAAGAACGTAGCATCAGTGTAAAGGGAAAATTATTGGACCCGAGGTTCCTCTGAACTACGGTTCCAATGGGTGTATCCCATACGCCTCCTAGCTGTCCTCCCCGCCCAATGTAGATACACAAGTCGACTACTCGACGTACATACCATGCATCTATATGCCAAGTCTCTAATTTATATCCTGACTACATGCTAACCGTGATGTAGGATGTACGTAACGATAGCTAGTCGAATACACAAACCCACGTCCCAATATGAATATGTCTCAGTGAACGTGTAAGGTGTCAGGTCTCAGACAATAACAGAATATCGTCCAATGGGTTGAGTCTGCTAAGATCTAAGTCCCTATATAACTAATCATCGACATACCCGTCGAATGCACCCGAGATAACTCGGACGCGCACAGTTGTATAAGTTACAAGCAACGAGAACACAATACAACAGATGCATATTTAATTTAGACAGTAAATATAGCAAGGTATCTTGCCTGTATCCGGAAGCTGTGAATGCCAGAAGCCTGCTCCGGCGATGTCTCCTGTCTGATCCGATGATCCTGGCACACAATATAATATAAAATTCTACATCAGACAATAAGACCCAGTGTACTGACACTACGTTGCTCTTGAGGGTCTGTCTCAAGTTCACGGTTAATCGAATACAGCACCGTGTGTGCACATAGCTAGGGTATACACGTGTTCTGTCATCGATCGTGTGCCTCAAGACATTAGTTCTAATTTATGGTTTTACGGAAATTATATTACGTCTAGTACCATTCCTGGTCCTTACCTATCCATGTTCAGTACACCTGGTTCGTCCAGGTTGTTATAGATGGTTTTACCAGTCATTTATAACAATTTCAGTTATGAGGACAATTACTGAGTAATTAATTACCATCTATTAGTCATCTAAGCATTATGATTAATCCTTCACATAACCAAAGTTAGGGTTTTCAATTGTTAACTCGTATCCATGCAATGATACGACACAATGGCATAATGAGGTTAACCAATGATCGACGCTCGTTACCTGGTCGGGGTCGAGTGAGGCCTGGCTTGTCCGCGGCTATTGCTCCGGCGTGTAAGGGCTCCGTCCGACGACAACTAGCAAGGCAGCAGCGGTGGCGACAGCAGCAGGTGCGGCAGCTGCAGCAGCGCGCGGGGGTCGGGTTGGCTCCACGGTGGCTCGTCGCTCAGCGTACGGCTGCGTCGGCTGAAGGGACAGCGGCAGCGGTGGGATGGCAGCGGGTCGGTGAGATGGCAGCGGGTCGGCGGTGACAGTGGGTCGGGGGAGAAATATGTGGTTCCGGTGATGGTGATGGGTCGGTGATGATGATGGTTGGCGTAGGGGAGAGGGGAGTATGCGGCTAGGGTTTGGGTTTATGAGGGGTTGTTTAGTTTTGGGTTTACATGGAGGAAGTTGAGTACTTATATATAGGGAATGACATTCGGGCTTGGTCTTGGGGTTGGGCCGGCCAGGGTACAAGGGTCTGGTTTGGTCAGGCCTAGCTGGAGTGGATTTGATTTCGAGTTTAATTAATTTAATAATTGCAAGGTGCTCTTTAAGGAATATGGCGTAGCTAAGTTGAGACGCAACAACGAGCATTTATTTCTGCACAAAGGTCCGAGGGGTAGTCCGGCATATCTAAAAGATGTTCGTGTCATTGGGTCGAAGGTATTTGCTAGTGTGGCTTTCCAACCTCGTAGCAATGGTGCGGTATAATAAGACATATAGTTGTTTGCACAAAATCCTAATTAAATTCGATTATCCCTATTCTCTAATTTATTATAAATTTATTTATTTCAAATAAATCCCTAAATTGGTTGAGGGGGTTTACAATCTACCCTCCTTAGAGCATTTCGTCCTCAAAAATAAAACATACGCATGACAAGAATTTCTAAATGAATAAGTAAAGTACTAATACGTACCTAGTCCTTCGAAGAGGTGGGGGTAGCGTTGTCTAATGTCCTCCTCGCGTTCCCAAGTCGATTTGCCCGGTGCATGATGCCTCCATGCAACACGCACTAGTGGAATAGTCTGCCCTCGTTGTACTTTCTCACTTCTGTCTAGAATCTCCACAGGCTCCTCTTCATATGATAGGCTCGGGCCGACCGTGATCTCGGAATGGTCAAGCACGTGACTAGGATCCGATATGTACCTCCTCAATTGAGATACGTGGAAGACGTCGTGGACCCCTTCCAAGGTCTGCGGTAATACTAATCTGTAAGCAACCTCTCCGACGTGTTCTAATATGTCGAAGGGTCCGATGTACCTCAGACTCAGCTTTCCTCTGCCTCCGAATCTAATAGTCCCTCGTGTAGGTGAGATCTTTAAGAATACGTGATCTCCAACCTCAAACTCTAAGGGTCGGCGATGCACATTCGCCCAATGCTTCTGTCGGTCTTGTGCTGCTCGAAGGTGTCCTTGGATCTTCTTTACCTTCTCTACCGTCCGAACAACCAACTCTGGTATGAGAATCTGTCGTTCGTCTATATCACTCCAGCATACTGGAGAACGACATTTTCTGCCATACAACACTTCATAGGGAGCCATCTGAATGCTAGCTTGATAGCTGTTGTTGTAGGAAAACTCGACCAAATGTAAGTGGTCCTCCCACGATCCTCCGAAGTCCAGCATGCACGCTCTTAACATGTCTTCTAGCGTTTGAATGGTGCGCTCTGACTGGCCATCTGTTTGTGGGTGATATGCTGTGCTAAACTTTAGGCGAGTACCAAGACTCTCTTGCATACTCCGCCAAAAGTAAGACGTAAATCTTGTATCCCTGTCAGACACGATGCTAACTGGCACTCCATGTAGGCGCACGATCTCCCTCATATACATATCTGCTAAAGCCTCTATCGATTGTCCAACTCTAAAGGGTAGAAAGTGCGCGGACATGGTGAGTCTATCCACGATTACCCATACTGTATTGCGCCCACTAGGACTCCTCGGAAAGCCCATAACAAAGTCCATAGTGATATGCTCCCATTTCTACTCCGGTATAGGAAGTGGTTGAAGCAATCCTACAGATCTCTGGTGCTCAGCCTTGACTTGCTGGCACACCAGGCACTTGGCCATGAAGCGTGCTATCTCTCTCTTCATTCCGTGCCACCAGTAGTACTGTCTTAGATCTCTGTACATCTTTGTGCCTCCTGGGTGAATAGAATAGGTGGAACTATGTGCCTCTGTCATCAATTCCTGCCAAAGTTCTCCGTTTGGCACATAGAGACGATCTCCGCATCTCAGTGTTCCGTCTTTATGTATCCATAGTCCTGTCTGTAATCCAGCCTCTGTCCTCTGTCTGAGCCTCTGAAATCTGGCATCTGTCGGCAAAGCAGCCTTGATTCTCTCTACTAGTATTGATTGTAATTGGAGACTCGACAACTGTCCGTCTATTCCAGGTATGACAACCTCTATACCCATCTGTTCTAGATCTCTCAACTGATGTTGTTGGGTAGTCAAGAAGAATGCCATAGGTCTTCTGCTCAGTGCGTCTGCTACTACGTTAGCCTTTCCCGGGTGGTACTGTAGCTTAATTTCGAAGTCTGTCATCACCTCGAGCCAACGTCTCTACCTCTGATTAAGGTCCTTCTGAGTGTAGACATATTTCAGGCTCTTATGATCAGTAAATATCTCCACTCTTTCTCCATATAGGTAATGCCTCCAAAGCTTTAAAGCAAAGATCACTGCTGCAAGCTCCAAGTCGTGGGTGGGATAGTTCTTCTCATGTGTCCTCAACTGTCTTGAAGCATAAGCTACAACCTTCCCATGCTGCATCAAGACGCATCCTAATCCTTTCCCGGACACATCGCTGTAGATTACGAATCCTCCGGGTCCAGAAGGTATGGTCAAGATGGGTGCTGTAGTCAAGCGCTTCTTCAGCTCCTCGAATGCCTTCTGGCACTCTTTTGTCCAAGTGAACTCCTGCTCCTTACGGGTCAAATGGGTCATTGGCTCTGCAATCTTCGCGAAGTTCTCTACGAACCTCCGGTAATATCCGGCAAGTCCTAGAAAACTCCTCACTTCTGAGACATTGGTAGGGGTTGGCCATGTCTCTACCGATAAAATCTTCGCCGGATCTACTGAGATACCGTCTCCTGAGATGACGTGTCCAAGGAAGGCGACACGATCTAGGAGAAACTCACACTTGCTCAGCTTGGCATAAAGTCTCTCTCTCCTCAGTGTCTCTAACACTAGCCTCAAGTGTTCTTCGTGCTCTTCGTGGCTCTTCGAATACACCAAAATGTCGTCGATGAAGACTACCACGAACCGGTCTAAGTATTGGTAGAATACTCTATTCATCAAGTTCATAAATATAGCTGGCGCATTCGTCAGTCCAAACGGCATCACTAAGAACTCGTAGTGACCATAACGAGTCCTGAATGCTGTCTTCTGAATGTCTTCTCTTCGCACCTTCACTTGATGATAACCCGATCTCAAGTCGATCTTGGTGAACACCACTGCTCCTGTCAACTGGTCGAATAAATCGTCAATCCGTGGCAGGGGATACTTGTTCTTGATAGTCAAAGCATTAAGGGCTCTGTAATTAATACACATACGTACGGTTCCATCCTTTTTAGGCATAAACAATACGGGTGCTCCCCATGGTGATGCACTAGGGCAGATAAACCCTTTTTCCTGAAACTCCTCCAATTGTAGCTTCAGCTCATCTAACTTCTTCTTCGCCAATCGGTACACATTAGAAGATATCGGTGCTGCTCCTGGGACTAGCTCAATGGTGAACTCCACGTCTCTATCCGGGGGTAAGCCTGGCAATTCGTCGAGAAAAACATCCTCGAATTCTGCAACTATTGGCGTGGGTGCAAGCTCCATAGCCATGCAAGTTCCAGCTGCCTGTCTTACTCCTTGTTCGACGGTCCTTCGCATGTACTCGAACTCCGGTTGATCTAGTGGTCTAAAAGTGACGCTACTTTTTCGGCAGTTCAGTACGGCGTTATACTGGCCTAACTAGTCCATGCCTAACACAACATCAAAGTACGGCATAGGCAATACCAAGAATCGCGCTCTCATCTCTCTACCACATACGACTACCGAGCAAGTTCTAATAGTGCTGGTAACTGGCACGATACCTCCTTCGGTAAGTATCTTCCAACTCTTAGATAAGGGGGAAGTTGCTACTCTATGCATTGCTACGAATCTACTAGATATAAATAATAATGTAGCACCAGAATCAAACAATGCTGTAGCAGGTAAGGATGCGACTAAAATGGTACCTGTGATTGCTTCTCCTTCTGTTTCCTCCTCAGTAGCTGCTAATGCAAAGGCCTGTCCCTGTCTCTGTCCTCCTGCCTACTGTCGGGCCCGATCAAATTGTGCCTGCTGTGGGGGCAAGGGTTGTCCTCTCTGGAATCCTCCGGGTGCTGGTGGACGCTGGCCTCCTGGTGGGGGTAGTATCCTCGGGGCTGGTGCTGCTGGTCTTTGTCCGGCCTGTGGGGCTGTCTCTCGGCGTTGTGGACAATCTCTGGCAAGGTGCTGGCTCGCTCCACAAATCATGCATGTTCCAAGTCTCTTTTGGCAGTCTTTCTCGAAGTGACCTCTCTTAACACAGAAGTGGCAAGTCGGAAGTTCCTGGTACGGATATGGTGCTGCTCTCTGTTGTGTCTGTGCTCCCAGACGACGGATGGGTCCTCCTGCTCTGGGCTGGACTCTAGCTGGCGCGGTCGTACTGGAACGTCTAGATCTTCTGATAATGGCCTCCTGGATTCTCGCCTCTGCTAGGACCTCCTCGTAAGAAATCCTCGCCTGTGAGGTGGTATATCTCTGTAGCTCGAAATTGAGGCCGTGATGGAATCTCTGAGCCTTCTCTAGATCATTGGGTATTAGGACGGCTCCAAACCTGCTAAGACGGCTAAACTCCGCGTCATAGGCATCAACAGTCATATTTCCCTGTTCTAGATGTAGGAACTGGGAGTACAGGGCATTTTTGACTGTTGCTGGAAAATACTTTGTATTGAAGTATTCCAAGAACTGTTCCCAAGTCTGGTTCTTGCCTACACTGCGCTCAATGGAATCCCACCAGTGATGGGCGTTGCCTTTTAGTTGGGCCCTCACTGCGGTCATCCAAAGGTCTGGAGGTAGTTGTGAAGCCTCTAATAGCATCTCCGTATTGGCGATCCAATCGAAGATCTGTTCTGCAGTCTCATTACCTGTGAAGGTATCTGGTCCCATCTGTCGGAACCATCTAACAGTGCCACCTGTCGGGGCTGGTGGAGGTGCTGGTACTGGTGTTGTGACAGGTGTCCTCTGTAGTACTGCCATCAGGCTCTGTCGCAATGTCTCGGTCTGCTGCCACTGTGCTTGCATCATTGCCTGGAAGAACAGAAGCATCTGTGGCTGGCCATCTAGCTGTGGCATCTGGGGTAGATAAGGTGGAGGTGGTGGTAGTGGAATCTCTGGTTGTGCAGTAGGCGTCTTCTCAGATGTCGGCCTCTCCGTCTGCGGCATCGGTGTAGCTCCTGAAGTCTGGCCCTCGCAATGCTGTGTGGGGATCGTCTGGGAAGTCTGTCCCTCAGGCTGCAGTGTAGGATCGCCCAGCGATGTCTCGTGCTAATGTATCAGCGGGGTCTGCAGCGGGTGTTGCTCTTGGGGTACCTCATCTCCTTGAGTGGTGTTATCTGGCATCGCGGTACGGGGTGCTCCTCGTCCACTGCGCAAATTTATCTTGCTGTAAGGAATAGAGCTTTATTAAAAGAGTACGTGAACAAACAAACAGGATGTAGATATTTAGAGGCAGTACAAAAAGGGAGTTCAAGGACGAATCAAAAGTAGATGAGACCTATAATTCCTATCCTATTGCAGGCTCGCTGGGCATGTTACCATATCCCAAGCGAAAAGTTGACCTGCATGGGCCACCACTAAAACCATGTCACGTCCCAGTCCCAAAATGTATGGAACCCGGCCACGTGACAATAGCCAGCTGACACGTCACCGAGGATATCCCAATTTAATGGATCCCCAAGAGTGCTACGCTGTCCTAGAATACTAACATGTCCAATATCAGTAAAATACAGGTAATCTAATCTCATCCACCATATAAAGAACAAAAAACACAAAATAAACTGCTGGTTGATAAATACCAGTCTCAAGATATCATAGTACAACCAGTGATGTCTGGTGGGAACAAACCCACTACTATGACGAAATAAAGTACTGAAAGAAGATATAAAAGATAATAACTAGGGCATCAGCTGAGAAGATAATGCTGCCCTCCATCTAGGCTAATGGCCTACCAACTGATCACGGGAACTCTGACGGCTGTACCTCCAACTCCTCGGCTGTAGCAAATCTCGTCTCTTGTCCTGGGCCGTATATGGTGGGGTAGTAAGCCTCGTCTAAATCTGGAAAGGTACCAGGTCCTCAGAGGGACGTAACAAGATACAAGAAAACAATATGCTATATATGAATACTGAATAAAACAAATACAATAAGGGTGTACTAGCCATCTAAGTGAATGCAATGTGAGGCCAACTCTGATGCGTATGATTAGGCGTAGGCATAGCGTCCATACTCCGAAAAGAATGGCATCTGTACAGTATATCGTCCATATCGCTCCGAAGAACGTGGCATCAGTGTAAAGGGAAAATCATTGGACCCGAGGTTCCTCCGAACTACGGTTCCAATGGGTGTATCCCATACGCCTCCTAGCTGTCCTCCCCGCCCAATGTAGATACACAAGTCGACTACTCGACGTACATACCATGCATCTATATGCCAAGTCTCTAAAATATATCCTGACTACATGCTAACCGTGATGTAGGATGTACGCAACGATAGCTAGTCGAATACGTAAACCCACGTCCCAATATGAATATGTCTCAGTGAACGTGTAAGGTGTCAGGTCTCAGACAATAACAGAATATCGTCCAATGGGTTGAGTCTGCTAAGATCTAAGTCCCTATTTAACTAATTATCGACATACCCGTCAAATGCACCCGAGACAACTCGGACGCGCACAGTTGTATAAGTTACAAGCAACGAGAACACAATACAACAGATGCATATTTAATTTAGACAGTAAATATAGCAAGGTATCTTGCCTGTATCCGAAAGTTGTGAATGCCAGAAGCCTGCTCCGGCGATGTCTCCTGTCTGATCCGATGATCCTGGCACACAATATAATATAGAATTCTACATCAGACAATAAGACCCAGTATACTGACACTACGTTGCTCTTGAGGGTCTGTCTCAAGTTCACGGTTAATCGAATACAGCACCGTGTGTGCACGTAGCTAGGGTGTACACGTGTTCTGTCATCGATCATGTGCCTCAAGACATTAGTTCTAATTTATGGTTTTACGGAAATTATATTACGTCTAGTACCATTCCTGGTCCTTACCTATCCATGTTCAGTACACCTGGTTCGTCCAGGTTGTTATAGATGGTTTTACCAGTCATTTATAACAATTTCAGTTATGAGGACAATTACTGAGTTATTAATTACCATCTATTAGTCATCTAAGCATTATGATTAATCATTCACATAACCAAAGTTAGGGTTTTCAATTGTTAACTCGTATCCATGCAATGATACGACACAATGGCATAATGAGGTTAACCAATGATCGACGCTCGTTACCTGGTCGGGGTCGAGTGAGGCCTGGCTTGTCCGTGGCTATTGATCCGGCGTATAAGGACTCCGTCCGGCGACAACTAGCAAGGCAGCAACGGTGGCGACAGCAGCAGGCGCGGCAGCGGCAGCAGCGCGCGGGGGTCGGGTTGGCTCAGCGGCGGCTCGTCGCTCAACGTGCGGCTGCGTCGGCTGAAGGGACAGCGGCAGCGGTGGGATGGCATCGGGTCGGTGAGATGGCAGCGGGTCGACGGTGACAGCGGGTCGGTGAGATGGCAGCGGGTCGGCGGTGACAGCGGGTCGGGGGAGAAATATGTGGATCCGGTGATGGTGATGGGTCGGTGATGATGATGGTTGGCGTAGGGGAGAGGGGAGTATGCGGCTAGGGTTTGGGTTTATGAGGGGTTGTTTAGTTTTGGGTTTACATGGAGGAAGTTGAGTACTTATATATAGGGAATGACATTCGGGCTTGGTCTTGGGGTTGGGCCGGCCAGGGTCCAAGAGTCTGGTTGGTCAGGCCTAGCTGGAGTGGATTTGATTTCGAGTTTAATTAATTTAATAATTGCAAGGTGCTCTCTAAGGAATATGGCGTAGCTAAGTTGAGACGCAACAACGAGCATTTATTTCTGCACAAAGGTCCGAGGGGTAGTCCGGCATATCTAAAAGATGTTCGTGTCATTGGGTCGAAGGTATTTGCTAGTGTGGCTTTCCAACCTCGTAGCAATGGTGCGGTGTAATAAGACATATAGTTGTTTGCATAAAATCCTAATTAAATTCGATTATCCCTATTCTCTAGTTTATTATAAATTTATTTATTTCAAATAAATCCCTAAATTGGTTGAGGGGTTTTACACGTAGGCTGAACGTACGCACGGCTCATGTCCAAATTTCGGGTGCGGGTCGTGACACATTTTTTGTGGTGGCCCATGCAGGTCTAGATTCGCATTTAGAGCGATATCATAGTGGTGCTCGCTTAGAGTATTGCTACGAGCCTGTTTTAGGAGATAGGAATTAGGCCGAGAATATGCTCAATCACAATTAGGAAATTTTTGATTCTTATAATACTACTCTTAATGATTATTTTCTTTAGAAATTTTTACTGTCCTTCCTTGATGATATCGTGTCTATTGCCTTAATTAAATCTTTCGATCTGTCTTTAGGATGCCGCCAAGGACCAGGTCCCTGAGACTCGGAGCAGCAGAGTCAGAGAGGTCTGCCACCTCTCGCCCTGTTGGACAGACATCTGCAGTATCTCCTACATCTTCCGTGCATGTGGGAGTGTCTGCACTATTCGGGGGTCCTCCCCCACCTGTTCAGAGGGTTTCCATAGCTACGACGGAGCCTCTACCACCACCACCATCGACTCAGTTCCCAGGAGGTGTGCCCGTCGATGGGGCACAGATGTTCACCTTGATCCTGGGCATGGTCGATGCCTAGAGGACGTCAGCAGAGACCCAGAGGGTGCAGGCCAAGGCACACCAGGCCCAGACCGAGATGATGAGGATGAGCATGGAGAATGCTCATCAGGTGGCTCTCCAGGCTGTGGAGAGAGTCGCTCAGCAGCAGCATCCTGGCCAGTACCACCAGAGGCCGGGCACCATTGTAGACTTCAAGAAGATGATGCCTCGGGAGTTCAAAGGGACAGAGGGGATACTCTACGCCGATGATTGGCTAGAGGATATCGAGAGGAACTTGCGCTTAGCGCAGCTTCCGGAGGCCCTTCAGATCGAGGTCGCCGACAGCCAGATGTTCGACATCGCCCTGACGTGGTTTCGTACGGAGCCGAGACTCTTTGACGGGGGACTCACTTGGGAGGCTTTCAGGGAGCTCTTCAAGGAAAAGTTCTTTCCTGATGTTACCCTGGGAGCCTTGGAGAGTCAGTTCCATGACTTAGTCCAGAGGAGCTCGTCCGTCGATGAGTATGTCGCAGAGTTTTGCTGCCTGAGCCGCTTCGCGCCATCGATGATTAGAGATCCAGGAGACAGGGCCCGAAAGTTTAGAAAGGGGCTGGCAAGGGAGATCAAGTCTCGCACGTCGGGACGTCACACCGCTACCTTCGAGGGCATATTGATGGATGCCCAGATAGCCGATGACGACTTGGACCTCAGACCCAAGAGGGGATACGATGTTTTAGGAGGAGCAAACAGTAGTGTGGGACCGGGCAAGCATCCACACTTCCTGCAGCAGCAGAGGCCCTATCAACAGCAGCACCAGCAGCACCAGACACCATCCCGAGGACAGGTCCAGCATCAGCAGCAGAGGTAGACTCAGCCTGCCATCCAGTGTGTGTACTGCGGTAAGGCAGGACACACTAGAGAGATCTGCAGGAAGAGGTTGGGCACATGTCTGTCCTGCGGATCGACGACACATCAGCTAAGGGATTGCCCTACCATCCAGACTCGTCCAGGTCAGGGTGGAACAGCCTCCCAGAGAGGACCAGATAGGGTACCTGCCGTACCAGGAGGCCAACAACAAAGGGGACCACTTTCACCGCAACATTAGAGGTTTGCTTAGCACCAGCAGCAGAGAGGTGCACCCCAGGGGCGAGCATACGCCATGGCAGTCGAGGAGGTCGAGCCAGCAGGAGACTTGATTACAGGTTCAGTTATTCTCGATTGTATTCCTATATTTACCTTATTCGACTCTGGCGCTTCCCATAGTTTTATGTCTGTATCTTATGCACTTCGACATCATTTAGAGACAGAACCATTAGCTAGGACTTGCAAGATCACGACTGGTGGAGGTATTATCCTAGTCCATGATTATTGCAAGGATCGAAGGGTGTCAGTAGGAGGCCGAGAGTTGAGTGTGTGCTTACTCGTCATGCCACTTTCTGGGTGCGATATTGTACTCGGAATGGACTGGTTGAGTAGGCATCACGCTACTATAGATTGTCATAGAGGTAGAGTATTATTTAGACCACCAGGAGAGCCAGAGTTTGAGGTCGCCAGAGGAGCAGCGGAACAGAGCAGGAGCATATTTTGCAGAGCCAGGACGGAAGAAGAGGAGTTTCCACATCCTCTGATAGCGGAGTTCCTGGATGTATTTCCAGAGGAGTTGTCAGGCTTGTCGCCAGGCAGAGATGTTAAATTCTCTATAGACTTGGTGCCAGGAGCGGAGCCCATTTTATAACATGTCTATAGAATCAACAACAGCAAGCTGGCAGAATTGAAGAAGTAAGTGGAGGAGCTGCAGGACAAAGGCTTCATCAAATCTAGTTCATCACTATGGGGAGCTCCGGTATTGTACATACCGAAGAAGGATGGCACGGTGTGTATGTGCATTAATTATAGAGCTTTGAACAACCTCACTATCAAGAACAAATACCCGCTGCCGAAGATAGATGATCTTTTTGATCAGTTGAGTGGGGCGAAGGTGTTTTCGAAGATAGATTTGAGATCAGGCTATCACCAGGTGAAGGTGAAGAGAGAAGACACGCCGAAGACAGCCTTTCGGACCAGATACAGCCAGTTTGAGTTCATGGTAATGTCATTTGGTTTAACCAATGCATCGGCAGTATTCATGAACCTGATGAACAAGGTGTTCCATTAGTACCTTGACAAGTTTGTGGTTATGTTCATCGACGATATTCTTGTGTATTCCAAGACCCTGGAGGAGCACGAAGAGAACCTGAGGTTGGTCTTAGAGACTCTCAGGAGGGAGAAGCTGTACGAAAAACTCTCAAAGTGTGAATTCTTTCTTGACAAGGTTGAATTTCTTGGGCATGCAGTGTCGGGTGACGGAATCTCGGTTAACCCACAGAAGATCGAGGCAGTGGAGTCATGGGCTACCCCTAGTTCGGTAGCTGAGATCAGGAGTTTTCTCGGGCTAGCAGGATACTACAGGAGGTTTGTACAGGACTTCTCCAGGATTGCAGTGCCAATGACCAGGCTGACCAGGAAGGATGTGGATTTTGTCTGGACGGAGGATTGCCAGGCAGCATTTGATGAGCTGAAAAAGAGGTTGACGACAGCTCCAGTTTTGACGTTGCCAGCGGGGACAGGTGGATTCACCATCTACAGTGATGCTTCAGGAAAGGGTCTGGGATGTGTTCTTCAGCAGCACGGGAAGGTAATTGCCTATGCTTCCAGGCAGTTACGCCCTCATGAAAAGAACTACCCCACCCAAGATTTGGAGTTGGCAGCGGTTATCTTCGCTCTAAAGCTTTAGAAACATTATCCGTACGGAGAGCATGTAGAGATCTTCATAGACCATAAGAGCTTGAAGTACGTGTTTACACAGAAGGAGCTGAACATGAGGCAGAGGAGGTGGTTGGAGTTGATGAAGGACTTCGACATCTCATTGCAGTACCACCCAGGAAAGGCCAACGTAGTCGCTGATGCCTTGAGCAGGTATCCGATGGCTATGTACTTGACGACAGATAGACATTTGTTGGCTGATCTGGAAAGCTTGGAGGTTGAGGTGCTAGTCCCCAAAGCTGAGATTCAGATGTGGGGATTGCAGATACTGTCCGAGCTGATGGACAGGATCAGAGCTGTGCAGTATGATGATGAGTCTCTGAGGAGTATCAGGGCACAGGATCGGACAGGATTGTCGGACGACTTTACTATCACAGATGATGGTTCTTTACGGCACGGCACGAGGATGTGTGTCCCGAGCGGGGAGCTGCGTGAGGAGGTTTTGCAGGAGGTACACCGCTCTCAGTAATTGATGCATCCCGGTGCCAACAAGATGTATCGAGACTTGAGGGAGCACGTATGGTGGTATGGAATGAAGCGCGAGGTAGCACGCTTTGTATCCCTGTGTCTAGTGTGCCAGCAGGTAAAGGAGGACTAGAAGAGGCCAGGTGGATTGCTTCAACCTTTACCTATCCCAGAGTGGAAGTGGGAGCACGTGACCATGGATTTCGTTTCAGGGCTTCCGCGTTCTCCAGGAGGGAAGGACGCAATTTGGGTCATCGTGGACAAGTTGACAAAATCAGCCCACTTCTTACCTTTCAAGGTAGGCACGTCGACAGAGAGGCTAGCAGAGATGTACGTACGATATATTATTAGGCTTCATGGAGTTCTTATGAGCATCATCTTGGATCGGGATAGTCGTTTCATTTCCCACTTCTGGAGGAGTCTACAGGCTAGCTTGGACACTCAGCTCAAGTTCAGTACCTCATACCAGCCCCAGACAGACGGGCAGTCTGAAAGGACTATTCAGACTCTAGAGGATATGCTACGCACTTACGTTTTAGATCTCGGAGGTTCTTGGGAGGATCATCTGCACCTGGTAGAGTTTGCTTACAATAACAGCTACTAGGCCAGCATCGAGATGTCACCATTTGAGGCTCTTTATGGACGGAGGTATCGTACACCGTTGTCTTGGGACGACGTTGGAGAGAGAGCCTTGCTAGGAACAGAAATGGTCGTGGATGCAGCAGAAAAGGTGAAACTCATCAGAGACAGACTGCGAGTGGCGTAGGACAGACAGCGGTATTGGGCCGACAGCCACCGTAGACCCCTTGAGTTTCAGGTATAGACTGTTACTTTCTGGTTTATGATTATTTTGTTTAGACTGCATGTTGAGATTGTTTTATTTTAGGTTGGCGATCTAGTATTCCTACGGATTTCTCCGACGCGTGGCACGATTCATTTTGGTGGAGGCGGGAAGCTTAGCCCACGCTATATTGGACCCTTCGGTATTCTTGCGAGGGTAGGTGCAGTAGCATATAGACTAGACTTGCCACCTGCACTAGAGGGAGTGCATGATGTGTTCCATGTGTCACAGCTGAGGCGGTACGTGGCAGACCCTAGTCACGTACTTGATCACTCGGAGATCGAGGTTGGTCCGACTCTAAGCTACCCTGAGCAGCCCATAGAGATCTTGGATCGCAGAGAGAAGGTGTTGCGTTACCAGACTATTCCTTTGGTTCGTGTTGCATGGAGACATCACTCTCCTGGGGAGTCGACCTGGGAGAGGGAGGACGAAATGCACGAGCAATACCCATATCTTTTTGAGACTTGAGGTATAATTCCTTTTCTGATTTCGTTCTTGTTCTAGTTCAATCCAATTTCGAGGACGAATATTTTTTAGGAGGGTAGACTTGTCACTACCATATTTCCAGATTAGGACATTAGTATAATTTCCCCTATTTAATTTTAATCATGTAAATATTTAATGTGATGAGTTTTATTTAGTTGATTAGAGTTGCTCTTGATAATTAGGTTTTTAGGTTAAACCCTAGAAACTCCATTAGGTCTAACCCTAATGGCTAAACCCTAACTTGTAAGCTAGCATTAGGGAAACCCTAAATTTTAATTATAGGTTTAGAATCTTAAATCCTAGAGATGACTAAACCTTAGTTAATTAATTTCTTCATGACTTAACATGGAGGGTTAATTTAACCCTTGCATTAGGAACCCTAACCCTAGCCTATATAATGAAGGGGAGCCTCCCTCAACCATTTTTTTATGAAGAAAGAAAACCAAACCCTAGCCTCTATTTGAAAAACCATTCCCTCACCCCACAAATTTCATAATCCAGCCCTAGGATCTCACTTTCCTCCTCCATCAAAGGGGAAACAAGGAGCTTGGACCAAGAAGACTTGGAGAAGGAGAACCTCCATTGGAAAACCATCTCCCAATCGGTAAAATCCGAATTTTAATCCATTTAATTTCTGTTTTCATTTGTGTTGGCCATTAGGAGCCCACCTTGATGTTTAGATTTCGATTTTTAGGGATTATACATGAAGACCTAGGAGAGATTAGTATTTTGGTGACCTACGGGTGTTTTCCCCCAAATTTTTGGAACCCAAATCCTAGAGATTTTGTGTAGGCACGATTACACCTCCAACGTGAAGGGTTGGATCTCGTTTTAGGGTTTTGTTTGGGGTTTTTCAGAAGTTCTGTGTATGGGTTCGATTTCAGCATACCAAGTGCTTGGTGATATGATTATTAGGGTTTTTGCCTATCCCTGTATTTTAATTTCTGCATATTTGATATACCAATCTATATACATAACTATTTTTGCATAGGTGTATAGATAGGTAGTGATCTAAGGTTTTCTGTACAGTCGGGTGTAACTGTGTGTCTGCCTATATGGTATCGAGATTTGGGTGTGAACCTGTGTTGAGTCGGGTTATGTAAGATGCATGTAGGCTGGGAGAATGTGAAAGTGTGTCCCTGTTTTGGAAGTGTCCCAGAACCTGTGTGAGTGAACCTAGAAACCTATGTGTGAGCAGTTGTGTACATGTGCCTCTCTGTGTGTAGGTATTTGCAAGTGCCAGTGAGTAATTTCCTGTGTGTCCCAGGTTTATTCTCCAGTAGCCAGTATGTAGATGTATCAGTAACCTGTGTCGTATCAGTGAGTTTGTATCAGACTGTGTCTGTGTGTTCTATAATAGTGTATTAATTAGTGTCAGTCGTATGTGTATGTCTAGGTCTTTGGGTCTCAGGTACAGTGTGTGTATCGGTTAGTCTCAACCTGCTACTGTACTATTAAATCTTTTGTTTACTAGTATGTCTTATTGAGGTGTAAGGCCACTCTATTTTCCTCTGCTGTTTGGTCTTTTGTTAATATTTCAGAGTAACTTGATGTTTCACTGTGGTATTAAAAATTGTTCTTACAAGCTAATGTTGATTTTCTATCATATATAACTTGTGTTAGTTCTAGAGTACCTGGGTATCACTGAGAATTATAAGAAGTTCAGTTCAGGGTCTGTGTATGTGAACCTATGGGTGTGTGTCTTTGTATCAGACTCTGTAGTTCAGACTGTGAACTTGTGTGTGAGAGTGTGTCCCTATGTTGGGTTATCAGTGTATAGCCCTGTGTGTAACCTGTGTATAGTGAAAACCAGTGTGTGTATCCCAGGATTTAGAATGTGTACCTGTGAGTGAGTGTTGTGTGTGTAAATATCTACATGTGAAACTAGTGTGTGGGTGTCTCAACAATTCCTAGGTTCAGTGTGTCTGTGTGTGAACTGTGCAGTGAGGTTAGCATTTGATATCAGTGAGTTTCTGCTTGTGTGTGTGTGAGAACTGTATCTAGTGAACCAGTGTGTATTATGTGTATAAGTCTGTACAGTTTTGGCCTTGTGTGAGCAGTCAATTGCAGTGAGGTATAGCAGTGTAGGAAATTATGTTGTGTTGTATTTCAGTAGCTAGCATTGTGTGCAGAGTTTCAGTTAGATACCTGTGTGTGTGAATTCAGTGTGTAGTTATGTATAGTATTAAGGGTTGAGGTGTAGGAGTGACACTGTGGAGATGTGGAACTGTTGTATTAGGGAAATAGAAGATGTATATAGTGTAGTGGATCATGTAATACTAGTACAATAAGATAGCATCTTATAATTATGCACAAGGATTTTATAACCTACTATTATCTTATATAGCTAGTAATAGCAGATGTTGGTAGTTATTCTATCTTAGAAGTATGATATAGAATCAACTAGTAAACCTAGTATAGACTGAGCCATGACCTAGAAGCCTCATTTCTTATTTAACTAAACATGTTATTTCCTTTAATTCAGTATTTGACATTTATATTCCACAATTATGTCTTTGTGACTCTATTTTGGACATCGATCCTCACATATTCATCGGGACCACAGGCGAGTACATTCTCTGACAGTTTTCGCTTTTGTTGATTACTTCTATAAATCTAGTTGTATTACATACTTGATTCTGACACTGTGGATACACAGGTTAGCACCCTAGATACTCGTCATGAGGAGTCGTGATGGGAATCCATCGTGCTAGCTGGGAATGGAGAACTATTAGTAGATTTGTGATCATATCCAAACTCTACATGCATCATAGCTCACCCCACGTCTTACGTCGGGTGTGGCCTTACCATTTACATGCTTCATAGCTATTATATATGATTAGCCTGACCATTACATGCATTATAGCTAACCAGATGGTTAGCCTGACCTACAAGAATTATAGCTAATCATATGTAACCAGCCTGATCTAGTCCCAAGCCGATCACATAATAAATTGATATTTCAAACACTTAGCTAGATGTTATTCTTATTTCAGATTCATTTGTTCTAGCATTCATTGTATATTGTTCATTGCAAGATGTTCTATTGCCTATTTCATTTTCGCCAATACTCTACATTTCCAGCATTTATTTCATCATGTATTTTTTACACTGTTTTATAGTTTTTGTCAACATAAATGAAACTGCTGTTAGTGTTTGTGCTTTGCTCCAATCCTGACTGGATAACATTTTCAGAGGACTTGGTGGAATTTTTCTCCACCCACTACTGTCCGGGAATAGAGGGAGATTTTACTCCAGTATTCCCAGAGGAGTTGCCTATCCTAGAGGAGATCCTACCTGCCTGCACTTAGATTACTCTTTTTCCTGTATTATTGTATTAGACTGAGATTGAGTTGTATTATTATTTGTGACTTTTGAGGACATCTAGACTTAGGACTTGTGATGTACTTATTTGTGTTGGCTTATGATAAAACTCTTTATTCCCATTTTTTATCGTGCCAATTACTTTCATATAGCTTGTGATTGAGTATATTTATATAACTGTGGATTCATATTATCATTGACCTCCGTACAGAGTTGAGACTATTGATAGGATGTACTATGTTTGAGACCTAGACAGCGTTCTACCGTCGATACTGCGGCGTAGGCTGGACGTACACACGGCTCATGCCCAAATTTTGGGTGCGGGTCGTGACATTGAATGCTTGCATGTTTTACCATATTTATAGTTTTCCTTAAGATGTCATACCTCTGCCTTAAAATGGATCTAGGATTCAAGTAAAAAGATCATCATATAACTGTTTGCATTCATTATTCTTTAGTGTCGGTTTAGACGAGTGGGTTACCCCGCTCACCAGTACGGCTGTGTACTGACCCATGTTTGTGGACATTATTTTAGGTACGCAGGTGTAGTAGCGCTACTTGGATATATGGGACATAATGTATGAACGGTAAGTACCGTTGTGGATAAGAGAAAAAGCAATAGGATGGCATTCTCCTTTATGGCATTATCGATTTGTGGTATTTTATTTGGACCCTATCGAAAGCTTTACTGTGTATACTCTAATGTGTGCTTGGCACACAATATTTGACTTTTGCTGTAACTTAGTCGTTTAGATGATAACTTTGATGTTTGACAATATTGCTTTGTGCAAGCACAACTCCAGGCTCGTACGGCATCACGTCCCGATGAAAACGATTGTCCTGCGGGAGCGCTGCAATATGGTGATCACGTTCAGCAGGGACGATTAAGCTTGCAGAAGATTGGGATGTGACATATTGGTATTAGAGCGCCCGATTTATTTCCTTGAACTTTGTCCTTTGGTTCATCACAAATTCTAAATAGCTTTCATGTATCGTTTAGCTCTTGGCTCTACTCTGTGCCGCATTAGATGTTTCATACAATAAGTCTACATATTTTTCGATTAAGGGTGCATGTTGTTCTTTATTGCGTTAGCTTTCGTTGGTTTTTGGTCGATCGATTAGCATCATTGGGCGTTGTTGCATTTGTGCAGCAAGTTGATAGGTGTGTCATTACTTTGGTTTAGCTTGTCATTCAGGAGATTCTGGATGTATCAGTGGAGCAGTTGGTTGGAAGACGAGATTGGTTATGTAGCATATTGTGAGTAGAAGCATCGGATGAGAATGGATTATTGCACGAGTTGCTCGTGTAGCGAATGTGTTGGATGGAAGTTGAATTTTTGGCTGGGTATATCACATAGAGCATTGGCTAAGAAGGTTTGAGTTGGCTTAGGGATATCAGAATAACGTTGCACGAGTTGCTCATATGGTAAATATGAGGAACAGTTGGGTATTGGGTTGGATTACTTGGAAGAGATTATTGTACGGGTTGCTCGTGTAGCAAAAGTATCAAACGGTTTAATAATAGTTGGAATTATTGAGAATAGGACATGGCACAAGTTACATAGCAAGATTGATAAAAAAGTTAGATGGTTCATGTATTGGCTGAGTTTCGTGTCAGACTTGAGTTGGCGATGGCAGGAACACACATAATGGATGGTTCGAACGAATCTTGGATCAGTGCTAAGAAGGGTGACATGAGGGGTGACTTGATTCTAAGGGATATATGGTATATCACATAGTTAAGTGCCATTAGAATATGTTAGATAGACCTCAAAGAAATTGCCTCAATGGACAAGTGTAACAGGAATATAATTTAGATGGTGCACATCGACTGAGTTAGAAAATGGAACATGGAGCAAGCGAATATTGAGTTACGATCGACAGGATCACCCCAGAATAAGTAGATTTGGAATAGACGTTCGTCGACATAGAGTAAACGCTAAAGTGACTCTATTTTTAAGTGGTATATGGTACAATAGAATTTGACTCAGATATTCTTCGATACATTAGACTTGAGAAATCAAGAACGGACTTATGCAATGGAAGTATCGTTAGAATTGAGAGTTGGACGAGATCAAAACAAGCAATACAATAAATGTTTAGAATTTGAAGGATTGATGTGGACCAAGTATTAAAAACAAGTGGAGATTGATCAGATAGAAAGCTGAATATCAGAGTTCGCCTACACAATTTGGAAGTTCGATGGAGCATTCATGGATGGAAAGAGAGCGATGAGCATGAGGAACGAACTGTTGGGGTACGCTTGAGCAAGCGATGGGTGAATCGAATGATAGTGAGCACGGACTATGAATTTTGGTAATACATTGGAGCAGTTAGTTGAGCAATAAAACACGATCTAGTTTGGAGGGGCAATACGATGGATTTGTACGGACTTGAAGGATTTTGGTTATTGGCACTCAAGAAGTTGGACTCATAGTTTAGCGGAAGTACAATTTGGCAAAATTGTGCAACGCCGGTAGACGGATTCTCCGGAAAACATAAACGGGCATGAGGCAAGTCTAGTTGATGTTAAGTCAGATTGAAAGTTAACACATGTAGTACTGAGACGGATTGAGGCAACAAGTAAAGGCAATATGGATTTGAGATTTATGTTAAAACTGATGCACAAGTCATTGAGAGTGTGTGGACTAATCGGAATATAGAGAGAATCAAGACGGGCTAAGGAATGAATAAGAACAAGAATTATGATAGATTTTTGAAGATAGTTAAACGAGATAGAAACGTTAAAGCAAATCATTATACTTCTCGAGCAAGTTGGACGTGCACTATAAAATATGGCATACAGATAAAAATTTGGAGCAAGTCTTTGGTTTCGAAAATCTTTGCAAGTGGTAGTGTGAGAAGTCGAACATGGCAGTTCAGAAATTTTAAGGGATTCAGGGTAGAACGATGGATTGGTGGAATAAGATTTCAACGAGCAGAGTTATCGATTTATGGCTTGGATAGACAGTAAGACTCTAGGTGGTTAAGCGGCATTTGGTTAACAGATTCATCAGAGGTAGTACATAAAGTGCTTGGATTCAGAAGTTTGTTCGGATGGAATGGTTGGATTATGAATCAGATTTACAGAGGAGATATAGCATGGTTCATAGTAACTGTCCATCGTGATGACTTATAATCATCGAGCGTAGCTTCGGGATAGCTGACCCTAGCGACATGCCCGCCAAATCAGGGATGAATATTGTAGACCCATAGAACGACCCTTGCGGCAGCATATTTGGGAATGCTTCGATGATGTATGTGAGTAGTGTGTGTTGGATATTCGCCTTAGTGGCTGAGTGTTGGATTTGAGAGATCCTTAGGATACCCTTCAGCTGAAGATACAGCTAAAAGATTTAAGCGATGGTGAAAATAGCCTAAGTTAACTGATGAGATTCGGAGTCAATTTTTTTTGAAAATGGCATCGCCTCTGACTCGTCTTGCCCAGGAAGGGAATAGCATTCATATGAATTAATGACTGTGAAACTAGCTTGTGAAGTTAAAGCAACAGCTCATTCAGATCAAATCCTTGCAATACTGGAGGGGACATATGTGCCTCAAATCTACAAGATGCATCAAAACTTAGTCTAGGATGCGTGCTTGTACAGAAGGCGAAGGTGATATCATGTACTTCGAGGCAGTGGATGCAGCACGAAGAACTATTCCATACGCGACCTAGGAATTGTAGCGAGTGTGTCCACGTTGAAATCGTGGAAACACTATCCCTATGGCGTGACGACAAAATCGTCGTGGATCACATGAACCTTAATATAGATGTTCACTCAATGAGGTATTGAGATCGAGGAAGAGGTATTGGGCTGAGATGATCAAAGAGCATAGTTTTATATTTGGGTAAGTCGTCTAACTGGGGTAGTATCAGTTGTGATGATCATTCGGAGCAAGAGATGATAGTTAGAGATAGTACATGCAGAACATGGTACGATTGGAGTCATGCTAGAGTTTGGCTAGTCGAGTTTGGATGGTGCTAGTGTGGATTCAGAAATAGTTGGATGAATTAAGTTGGAACACGAACTAATTTGAGTCAGGTGGAAAGATCGTCAGTAGAAAATTATCGTATTTGAGAATAGTACTTGTGCGAATGAGTTATGGAATGAACTTCATGATTGGTTCAATTGGGAGTAATGTGAATGAATGCCTCGAACATAAAGATACCCTTGTAACTTGTCTAAATTTTCTATCGCTAAGCTTGACTGAAATACATATATTTTAGGATGCCTTAAATATGTGTATGATCCAAAACTAAGCGATATAAGAAATTTGTATTGAGCTGCAAGGAGGATGTGGGAAAATAAAATTTGTGTGAGTGTTCAGTGCGAGGGAGATGCTGAGTCTTAATCAAGAGAATGTGAGTTGCATGGAGCAGAGTTATAAATTGGACAAGCGGCATGCGATAAGGAATGGATACTAGTATGGTTCGAGTATAAACCTGAATCTAAGTGGTATATTATGTAATGCCCCACAACCGCACGGTATATTACGCTGAGTCAGATTGAGTAATGCAATAGCTGGTTACATTGTTTGATTTATTGGATTTAGGAACAAGTATTGATTGAGTTGGTTTTATGTACAGATCGCTAGCGGAGTTCGATAGAATCATATATTCGTTCGGAGCAGTACTGGGATAGCAGGATTGGAGCGATAATATCGTATTCTTTAGTCTGATTGATCGGATGATTTGGAGAGCACGGCCTGCTCGCACAGTCATACCAATTGAGTAGATCGTGCTTTACATCGTACCATGGGTTCAAGGGATCGGCCATATCGGCAAGGCAGGGTACTTGACAGAATCAGACTTGGTAAGTGGGCTCTGTTCCTTCTCCTCTACTCCTTCATGCCTAATAAAATGGAACACACATAATGGCTTAAATACTTAGACTGGAACTTAGAAATTATTATACTGTGGTGTGGATAGAGTATGTGTCGTTTGGTTGGATATAATTTGTGACTTGAGTTGGTTTTGCATTGGGCAGTTGGAGCTTGAGTAGATAATTGGAGCTTGAGTAGGCAGTTGGAGCTTGAGTGGATCATCTTGGTTGGAACATCGAGGCATTTTGGGCGGGCGAGCGAGCGTGCATCCGTGTACAAGTATCAGTTGGGCACTTTGTCAAGCAAAGCGAGCAGTTGTGATTCAAAACTAGACAACTGCATTGGTGAGGGCATTGTGCCATGGGATTTTCTGTGCGAAGGGTGTTCTACCAATTGGAGCATTGTGTCAAAGCGGCATAGTGCCTATGGGGATAACTTGAGATGGTGCCTAGGGATATATGGTTGGAGAATGGTTATGGATAGTGGGTTGGGATAAGGCTAGGATCGTTTGGTACGACAAGAATGCTCGATTCTCTCGTCATACCTACTTGGTGTCTGCATCGGTTATGGGCAACCTGTTGCAAACAGGATACTCCGAAACATCGGAACCGTTCAGCCTTGGAGGAAACAAATAATAACGTACCTTGGGCGCGGTGCCGACAGTTTGATGCGACCAGGCGGACTAGCTACTCAACACTAAATCGAGTATAACTGCAGTTGATTAGTCCTTTATGGCTTGGCCAGTGACTTCATATAGATAAGAGTTGGTTTGGTTTGCTTTGCTTGAGTTTGCTTAGTATTTTTTGTGTAGACGGCGGCCACCTTATCTCGGTAAGAATGTGCATATCGATAATTAGATTGTGGCATGGTTTGAGGTTAGATATTGAGGCTTGTATTATGGTTTGATAGGTTCACGCATTGCTTGGGTTTGAGTAGGACAGTTTGTATGCTAGTTTCCTTTTGAGTTGGATATATCTGCTTCTATATGTAGAAGCATGAAAAATATGCTGCAGAATTATACGCAGTATGTATAAAACCAGCGTAAAGCAGAGTTTCAATGCTATGTGGCGTAAGACATGACTTCAGAGCCATCAGCGTACAGCAGAGCTTCATCGCTAGTACAGCGTAGAATATAGCCCCAGAACAACCCGCGTAATACAGTATTTTCAGACTGCTTTAGCGTAAAAAGGTTGTTATATCGCCACTTTAGCGTAAAACCTGCTCGCTTTTAATGTAGTGGGAAGTTGTACGAGGAACTCTTCGTATTCTTTGAACGAACCTGTCAGATCATGCAGTAAACCTGACTCCTGAAAAAGAGTACTACACGATTATCCAGACGACGACTGTAATGATGGTTCAGCACAGAGAACAAGACCGTCGTTTAATGACATTTCCTTGATATAAATTGCTTTTACGCATTCAAGGGAATACGCTGCCTAGTTTTACACAGGCAGACGTGAGCTTTTACGCTCAGCAGGAGACAAAACAAACCGCCACATCAAAAGCTGCTCTTCATACAGAGCTCGAGGCATACCTCTGCAGTTAATGTGTGTGAAGGGGGCAGATCTCTACATTTAATGCACGAGATTTGGTTCTACTTTCAAAGACTGGGTGAGTCATAATTATGTCTAATACGTCCACATCAGCATCTCTATATATTACGCCATTAGGCTATTTTCAGCTATAGGAGCACGCTGTACGCTATCTACTTGAAATACGCCGACCTGGCTATTTTCAACTATAGGAGTACGCCGTATGCTATCTCCTCGAAATACGCCAACTCAGGCTATATTTGCATTGGTGTGTGATAAGGCTATTTTGTCCAGAATACGCTCAAGACCTCAATCAAGGAAGGAGAATCGCCTATCTTTTATGCTAGCTACCTATCCATCCAGCATCAGGCTTCTACGCCTACTGGGCTTCTACGCCTACTTGGCTTTTATGCCATCAGAAACAGCTATTTGGTTTTTACGCCAACGAGACAGTTATTTGGCTTCTACGCCAATCATCTCTACGCGAGGGGCAGTTACCTACGTGGCTTGCATGTCGTGATCTTCACAGCAGTTATACGCATTATCTCTTAATGGGACACGCGTCACACGCTTATTCAGAAGATCATTTATACGTGGGTAGCAGTTATGATAATCGTCGCGTAAAAGGTGGGGTTCTCTCCGCTGTTCAGTTTCTACGCCTATAAATAAAGACCTCCGTCAATGGAGGTCAGAGGTCGGATTTTAGGAGATCGGATTTTGATCTTTGAGGGGAGAAAGTCAAAAAAATCGAAGAGAGAAGAGCACAGACAAAGAGTAGTGATTGACAATTTTGGCATCGAGCATCCACTCCCTTTTGCAATCTTTGAAGCTTCTACTTTTTCTACAGCACTTCTTCATCATCGTGTGATCCAAGGGACAAAGTGATCGACCGCAGATCAGACTCCTATAGGAATATTTATCCAGATTAAATTTTGTACTTAACATCCTCGTTTAGGATTAATTATACTTCTTGTTTGTAAACCTAAGAAAGGGTTTCATATAAACCTAGTTTTATTTTTTTTGTTTATTATCAAATACAAGATGGCGACTATGCTGGGGACTACTTTCTCATCTGACGAGAAAATAATTGCTCAACATGATGCAGTATCAGTAGGATCAATGAAGAAGACCTTGGTCGTCCAATTTGACCAATCCGCCTACAAAGACATGCTTCGAGCAGGGGGTAGCTCCCATTCCCTCTCCGTCCAAGATAACAGGAAATTGCTTAAGGTGTGGATGCCCCAGACATCCCCTACCATTCCTGCCGACTCTCTGGTTTCTCTGACCAACAAGGTTGTAGCTTCGCAACCTGTACGCCCCGCACGTAAAACTCCGTCTCCCGTCTGTGACATGGCAGACAAAACTTCTGGCAATGCCTCAGTGCTAATCCAGAAGTCTACTCCGCACTCTGCGCGTAAAACTCTGTCTCCTATCTGTGACATGGCAGACAAAGCTTCTGGTTATGCCTCAGTGCTAATCCAAAAGTCTGCTCCGCGCCCAGCGCATAAAATTCAGTCTCCCATCTGTGATGCGGCAGACAAAAATTTTGATAATGCCTCAACGCCAATTCAGAAATTCCAAACGTGCTCTGCGCATAAAAATGTATCTTCCCTCCGTGTAAAAGCATATGGTCCCTGCAATCTACGCAAGGAAAAACAAATGACAGATTTATCGACCTCTCGACCTTTACGCCATCAAGAGAAGAATCTGCCCGCTCTCCAGATTACGTGAGAAGCTGATGGCCGATTGAGGACTTCCTCAGTTTTATGCCAGTCTGAGCAAAATTTTAGACTACGCCAGGTCAAGCCCCTCGGCGTAAAGAAGACCCAGTTTGCGGATAGATGCGCTCTTCATGGATCATGTGCTACCCACATGGCTGAACTGTTGTATATGGGTGGCAGGGAGAGAGTTATGGTTCCCAATATCCGCATTCTAACTGATATAAACAGGAGGAACAAGCTTTCTTCCTCTTCTTCTGTTGTTAATCCTCCTGACTTGCATAATTTTTTGACCCAGAAACGCAAAGACAAGAATCATAATCAGGATTCAGTTCCCTTGACTACCAAGCGTGGGGAGATCGTATTGGAAGATGCGTCAACATCTAATATCGTCATGACATATGGGCCACATGAAGATTCTGTCTTTATTGTTCTGCCAACTCACGACGACCAACATCAAATAATCTTTGGTCGAATACGGAATAGACCAGTTGTACATGAAGAATCTCGCGAGTTGGATGTTGGCAAAATGCAAATCCACAGATATAGCCCACAAGCTTTAAAGATTATACAAAGCATGGATTATGATTTGAAGTTGAAACAAGGCATCAACTATGGAAAAGGCAGATGAACACCATTACATGGTAATCCTTACTGTCAACAAACTCGTTTTGGGTTAGGGTATACTGTATATCTTGCAAACTCCAAACCTCCAGAGGCTGATCCTGTAATATCAGAGGCAGGTCCTTCTAAATCAACTTCTGTGGACAAATGCCACGACATGTCTGGGGGTAGCCTACCTCGACAAAATAAGGCAGCATCCAAAGTTGGGGGTAGAATTCCTTCAGAATTCGAAGATGATGCAACGATGACGATCTTCCCGGAAGACCGTAAAACTCAGGCATCGGGAGCCCGAAGGCCAAAAGGGACTTTCTCCTTCAATGAAGATGACATCATAGAAATCTTTAATATATTGATAAAGAAAAACAAACTTCAGCTACCCAACATCAGATATCCTGAGAGGGCTGGCAAAGTCGATGACCTAGATTATTTTCTCTTTCATCGGTACATTCATCACCGCACAAGGGCATGCTATGTACTAAAAGGCAAAATCCAGGAGTTGATCGACGCCAGAGTCATCACTTTGCATTTATAAACGAGGGGACAATGACTCTAATATAACAATTTGCTCCCTCAAAATACCCGATAATGAGTCCCGAAAGTTTCCCCAACGGATTCTTCAGGTCTATCCCCACTCAAAAAAATTACTCCACAATGAATTTTTTGGACATGAGTTCACGTTCATATTACCTCTGAACTATTGTCCAAATATTTGTTTACTTCCCCAGCCGAGTTTGTCATGTTCATATTACCTCCGAACAAACCCTCCGAATTTTGGCTATCGATTATCACGTCCATATTACCTCTGATATCGATTGTCATCTCAACTTAACACCCGTACTTAATTCTAAGTACGCCAGTGGTGTTAGGTCCACAAAACTGCCATGTCCATATTAGCTCTGAGCAGATATATACCTCCATCCCCAGTGGAGTTATAACTCAAAAGTTTGTCATGTTCATATTACCTCTGAACAAACCCTCCAAGTTTTGGCTATTGATTATCACGTCCATATTACCTCTGATATCGATTGCCATCTCAACTTAACACTCGTACTTAATTCTAAGAACGTCAGTGGTGTTAGGTCCACAAAAACTGCCATGTCCATATTACCTCTGAGCAGATATATACCTCCATCCCCAGTGGAGATATAACTCAAAAGTTTGTCATGTTCATATTACCTCTGAACAAACCCTCCGAGTTTTGGCTATCGATTATCATGTCCATATTACCTCTGATATCGATTGTCATCTCAACTTAACACCCTTACTTAACTCTAAGTACGCCAGTGGTGTTAAGTCCATAAAAACTGTCGTGTCTATATTACCTCTGGCAGGGCTTGTCCTAAACTTATTACTTGCACTCACGTGCACAAGAAGTAATAGGTCCACAAAAATTCCCCTGTAGAATGCTCGCAATGGAAAATGAAATGTTCATGTCCATATTACCTCTGAACTATCCTTATTTTCCCAGCGAAGAAAGAGTCAGTCCCTATTCATCCCTACAGAGTCATATTTTTTCGCATCTATATTACCTCTGTCAGGATTTGTCTCAAACCTATTACTTGCACTAATGTGCATAAAAAGTAATAGGTCCACTAAAAATCCCCCAGTGGGATGTCCTCAACAAATACGGTATCGTACTATGTCCATATTACCTCTAGTACAATATTCGAAGTTTGTACAGACAATCATAAAGAAATGGGAGGGCCCTTATATGATTGCAAATGGCACCTACAGATTAGCCAAGTCTAATAAATTTTTTTGGCTACTATCAACTGCAAATTCCCGAAGAAGTATTATACTTAATCTCCTTCGTTTAACGGAGTATGATGAAGATATTATTCTAACGATACCATGCACAAAGGTTAGCTGGATCATATTCTATCAGGTTCATGTGACCCTGAATAGATATCCTTAACTAATTTTTAAGCCTATCATGTTCATATTACCTCTGATAGTGTTTAGTATACAAATTTAGTTGGATTATATTCTTTCAGGTTCATGTTAACTCTGAATAGATTTACATTCAGCAAAATCTTAACGAAAGAATGTCATGTTAATGATACCTCTGATATCACTTTCACCCTAGCCTATCACATTCTAAAATGATGGGTCCATAAAGTCAGAAAATGTGTCTTTATTATCTCTGAGAAATTACAGGAGAAACAAAAAATTACATCATTGGGGAGGAGCAGTTAAGTCGCGAATCTGTCACACCAGAGAGGCCATTCTCTCATTCCTGGAGTTCAAGACGTTAGTGCGAGCTCGCTCCAACCTTGCCTCCTCATTATTCAAGGCAGACAGTTCAGACCGAGCATATACAAAACCTGCGTGGATGACACCCACACGGGCCAGGTTCTGCTGAGCCGCTTCTATTCGGTCTTTCAACACATCTCTAGCTACCGATGAAGCGAGAACCGTCTCCTCTGCCTGAGCGAGTTCATCTTTCAATTTGCGGACCCTCGCTGCCTCTTCCTCATATTCGGCCTCGTACTTAGCCAGCTGGAGAATGACATACCGCAATACGGCATGCTCTTCATTAATCTCTTTCTGTTATGCCTCGATAGACTTGCTCAGAGTTTCTATCTTCCTAACAAGTTCTGCAGACATGGAGTCATACTCAGCCTGAATCAGGTCATCAATGCTGCCTTGGGATAGTTGCAAATAATTGTTAATGGGTTGTTCTAAACCATTAACTATTTGCTCCAGTGCATCAGCTCTTCCAGCATCGTTGAAATTTTTGATCGACGCTATCGTAACCTGGGAGGACATCCTCAGAGCCTCGAAGCCTAGATTCTTCTCCAACACCATTGATATCAGCATTTTCAAAGTGGTATAGAAAATACTAGTATACTGCTCAACTATCATGGTGAGATCCGAATGGACACTGGGAGTGACTGCAATATCGGTGAATCTCCTTCCAGGAACGACTGCAGAGGGTGTCGTCATATTCGTAGCTTCAACAGATGGCGCAACAAAATTAGAGGCACCAACAACGGTCGAAGTGGCTGACATACTCAAAGGAGGCATAATCGTGATGACAGGCTCATCCTCCTCTGAAGATATCGGGACTGTATTGGGCGAGCCAGCACCCGAAAATGTTGCCTCTTCAAAGTCGAGCACCGCCGTTTCATCGATGGGAGCCACAACAAAGCCAAAGGTTGCGCCGACACTGCCCTCCCCGTAAATGTCTTCCCCTGAAAAGAAGACAAGAGAAAGTTAATATCAACCTGATGTTAATTTTTCTAAAAAGAGGCATAAAGACGACATTTACCCATGGCCGATGGTATATATGTCCAGCCAGTACAGCTAAATCATTTCTTAATGATGCTAAGCGAGCTGTCATACCTGGAGATGAGGGTGCACCAAATGACGACTGAGGATAGTCATCCAAATCTTCACCCAGATCCAATCGAGGTTCATCAGGTGGAATCTCGCTGGAGATAATTACAAATGAAGAAGGGACTGGACCCATTATTGGTCTGGATAAAGATATTCTTATTTTGCTCGGCCTTGAAGGCGATCCCATAGCATTACCTGAAGCGGTAGCAGCGACAACAGTCTCGAGCAAAGAATCTCTGGCACTGCCAGCCGAAACAGTGGAGGTTCCCTCTCTAATAGGTGAAGAACCTCTAGTCAAAAAATTATCCCTAACAGGGGAAACAGCAGGTTCACTCCTAGGAGCCTCATGGCTGGAAGTCCTGACAGGACCACTAACAGTCTTTTTTTTCTTACGAGGGGAAGTCTCTTTCAGAATATGAGCCCTTCGCTTACTGGGGATAATAAGAGGCTCTGCAGGCGGAGGTATTATGTCTCTCGGTACTGTCAACAAAAACTCATCTGGATCAATAGAGTCTTCACCTTCGTCAGAGGAAACTGATGGGATCTCCTCTCTTCCAGCGGACTTATGAGAGGGCATCCTAAAACTTCCACGCATATCAAAATTGCGATGGAAGGTATTGATGGCCACATAAAATTGGGCGTACGAATGGAGGATGCGCAAATCCATGGAGAGAGAAATCGTGGGCACAGTAAAGGTTGCTCCAGTATAACCCATTATGAAGTAACGCCATCCTCTCGCTCCATCAATAAGTCCACCTCTGGACTTGAAGCTAGTGATGGCATTTCTCACATATATTTGGTCATACCCAAACTGCCTGGCGAACCGACTAGACAGATAAGGCTCCAAGAAGCAATGGTCTTCACTTCTGTACAACAAATGGGAAGGTCTAATACAGACCAACCAATAAAAAGCTTCAGGAGAAAGAACGATCTTTCCTTCACCTAAATCTTGAAGTCTTGTCCCCTGTTGATTGAGATGTATAGTGGGGACGATACAGATTTGCTTCCAGCTATGAGAAAAATTTAATGCTCGTTGACAGTCTACGACGGTGGTCACGTTCCAAGTAGAATTCTTGTAATTCAACAAGAAATTATTTCCCGAACTACTAGCAGAGCCGGGAGATATCACCCTGGGGTTATGAAGAATTAACCATCCCAATAGGTACAGGAATGGTAACTCTACCCTGGGAAAGCTTTCACACCGTGTTTCATCTGCAAGCAGCCCATCAGTAATGGCCCTCAGGCCAGCTTGTATCCGGCATACCATGGCAGGGATCAGGCACAGTCTTACCCCAAACACCAAACGTACTGCAGGCCATAAGGTGTTACGATGAATGCGATCCAAAGATGCAATACCAGGTACTACCAATCGACGTAGCCATACAAAGAGGAAGCCAGCCAGTTGAGCTTCCCTTGATAGAGGCCTGCGACAATGCCTCATATAATTATAGGCTTTAGTGCCTATAGGATAACTCCTTATCCCTTCATCGAGAACTTGATCTGAAGCCCCAGCGTCTTCAATAAGATCATCGACCATTTGAGCATTAAGCACGCTCAGAAAGTTCAAAGGCTTATCCCTGCTATCCACAACTTTGTCTGGTTTAGCATCTCTGGCCTGATGAAAGAAGAGATAGGACGCCCATTTATTGGTATGAGCCAAATCAGAGGGCTCATTATAGAAGGTGGTGCATGCTAGATAATGGCTCATTAGCTCCTGGTACACTGCCACTATCCGAGGGTTTGTATCCCCCAGCTCCCTGTTTGTGGGAACATAGTCTTCATAAGGAATATCCCCCATTGGCAGTCTTGAAATCTCTGCCATCTCGTGAAGGGCCAATCCTAACTCCCCTAGCGGAGTGGCGAAAGTTCCAGTGAGCGAGATATACCGCTCCATCAAAGCCAAAAACAGGTTAGGGTTGGGAGGTAACCCAACACTGGTAGCACTCACAGCCGTGAACAGACCAATGCTCTCCAGCTCCGTCTGAAATACTTCAGGGCCCAAGCAGCTAAATGAGCCCATCGAAGATTTCCAGGGGTAAGCCACCCGTTGGTCCGAGGATTAACCTTGGGGTATACTCCTCCATGCCCCATAAAGTCATTACAAAAAGTTGATAATTGGACTGGCTGGAGCAGTGAAGTGTCTTCACTCGGGATGTTGCCCTGCAGTAGTCCCCTGAAAGGCACGACAGGGCCTGAAGGGCGGCTCACAAATAATCCTTGGTCTGATCCTTTCTGATAAAATATATTCCTCGGCTGGCCGTGAAGATTAGGGGTCAGGGTCCACGATATCTTCCTGGGATGCATGGCATGGAAGAATGCCGAGATAGGGTAATTTTTTGGCATCCTGGGCAGGTACATGACCATGCCCCCAGCAGTAAAAACCCAGTTTTCCGTCTTGGGCTTCGTCTGGGATTATTTATCAATCATATTCCCGAATAAGAAAGTTGGTTTTATATATTTGGCCCCATCTAGATACGTCAGGGGATCCCCGTTGATCATACTCAACAATATTCGTTCTCCTTGAGACGATATCAGAATTCTCCTTCCTTCAGGATATTGGGTTCCAGAAATAGGGAATGTCACGTGGGACAAATCCTCCAGCTTGACGGTGGGGCACTTCGTTCAGAGCGAGGTTCATTCAGCCCAATGGGAATTGCTCGTGCTTGAGCAGAGGAGCGAGAAGAAGACGCAGCTTTCTTTTCCTTAGCTGTGGAAGTTTGTTTTGGTGCCATGGCTAAAACTTAGAGTTCTCAAAAGAAGAGACGAAGAAGAGCTCTCAAAGGAACAAAGAATTTTTGCAAAAGACAGATGAAGAGTTTCTTCTCTGAAGGCCTTGGGGTATTTATAGAGTTCAGATAAACTCTTCGAATCCCTAACAAAATCCGATATTTAATATTCAGTTTTAATTGGGGACCACATTAGCCTATCATTTAGGGAAGACGGACAGTCAGCGGATTCAAAAAAAATTCGTGCACAGCAGATCTATGATTTTACTCTAAGGAGTTTTTACGCTCGAGAGGCTACAAATCTACGTTTTTACGCTCAGAGGCTATAAGTCTACGATTTTACGCCCAGATGCTTTTATGCTCGGTAGCTTTTACGCTCGAGAGGCTACAAACCTACAAATTCTCGCCCAGAGGCTACAAATCTATGATTTCATGCTCAGAAGCTTTTTACGCTCAGAGGCTACAAATCTACGACTTCATGCTCGGAAATTTTTTTTAGAGGCTATAAATCTATGGTTTTACGCCCGAATGCTCTTATGCTCAGCAGCTTTTTACGCTCGAAAGACTACAAAACTATGATTTTATGCTCATCTATATTACGGATCTATGACTTTCCACATATCTTAAAATACGCGGGCCAGAGTATGCGTATATCTTAACAATTCTCAAGATGGTCAATTACAAGGGTTCACGCATAAGATACTCCTTCTTGGCCTCAAAACATCCCAAGTACCCAAAACATACAGAGTTCAGCATTGAAAATGACTCTTCTTCTTGGGTCGATTGGAAGTTCATCCAAAATCCAGTCAGAATCTTTTCTCTACAGTTCAAGCATGGCCATTTTTGACAGCCATTTCTCGTCCTAGTTCAAGGAATTTTTGGGAAATTATTCTTGAAGACGATGGTCTGAACAAGATTCTTCTTATCAGAGAAGTGACAATTCAGAATTCTACGCTACTCCTTGTCCAAAACAACATGACAGTTTGGATCTTCAACTTAAAATGCTAAGCAGCTTTCGACGCGTCTTCAGCTACGCGTAAAAGATGGGACGAGATCAGATACTTTTTTTACTAGAGTCGGCGTAAAGTTATTCAAACGTATCGAAGCTGCATACTATTCAGACTTCATCACAGCAAAATATGGCAAATCATCAGATGCATAAAAGAAGACAATTTTATTAATCATGATTACATATGATGGAAATCCAGTCTACAAAGGGTTTTTCATCTTCATGATTACATATGATGGAAATCCTTTCTCTACAAAGGGTTTCTCATTTTTATTTAGGATCACACCAATAATCTATTCTGCCATGTTCTCGTATTGGTGAAGATCTTTTCTGTCTTCTACAGCAGTTCAACGACTTCCACAGTCGATGAACAAAAAAATGATTAATGGCGGGAGGATACACAACTGGGCCTGTCTAAATTATTCAAGCCCATCCTCCATACGCCATGGCAGGCAGAGCCCTAGAAATTGAGTTGAGGGTTCAAACCCAACTCAATACTGGAAGACAGGGCCAAACTGTCTACCCTCGTCCACCGGCATGATGGGATAAAATACAGCTTGCAAGATGTATGGTCGAACGTGACCCTTCCTCTCTCTTGGACGAATTGCCATATGAAATTGTTGATTATCCCGAGCAAAGGAAGCTATGATATCCTTCCATGATCCATCGTTGCAGAGGATATTTGCTCGAAGATGCCTTCTTTTTTGGCTCCTTACATGCTGGAAGAACATGATCTTCTTCTTCCTCAAGTCGACCCGACGAAGTTCGACGATCATCTCTGTGTGGTGAAGGAGGAAGTGTGGGAAGAACAAGTTAACTCATCAGCCTTTTTATAGGAAGAGGAGAACACACCGAATCCCAACAAACTACCAAAAATTTGCCGAGAAATTAGCCTCGAGGAACGAGTCAAGCTTAACCGTTTCATGCTTCATTCAAAGTATTTCAAATTATGAGAATTTGAAACTTTGAAGGGGGTCTTGTAGAAGCATGAAAAATACGCTGCAAAATTATACGCAGTATGCATAAAACCCGCGTAAAACAGAGTTTCAGTGCTGTGTGGCATAAGACATGACTTCAGAGCCATCAGCATACAACGGAGCTTTATCGCTAGTACAGCGTAAAATATAGCTCCAGAACAACCCGCGTAATACAGTATTTTCATACTGCTTCAGCGTAGAAAGGTTGTTATATCGCCACTTTGGCGTAAAAACTGCTCGCTTTTAAAGTAGTAGGAAGTTGTACGAGGAACTCTTCGTATTCTTCGAACGAACCTGTCAGATCATGCAGTGAACCTGACTCCTGACAAAGAGTAATGCACGATTATCCAGACGACGGCTGTAAGGATGGTTCGGCATAGAGACCCAGACCGTCGTTTAATGACATTTTCTTGATACAAATTGCTTTTACGCATTCAAGGGAATACGCTGCCTAGTTTTACACAGGCAGACGTGTGCTTTTACGCTCAGCAGAAGACAAAACGAACCGCCATGTCAAAAGCTGCTCTTCGTACAGAGCTCGAGGCACGTCTCTGTAGTTAATGTGCGTGATGGGGGAAGATCTCTGCATTTAATGCACGAGATTTGGTTCTACTTTCAAAGACTAGGTGAGACATAATTATGGCTAATACGTCCACATCAGCATCTCTGCATATTACGCCATCAGGCTATTTTCAGCTATAGGAGCACGCTGTACGCTATCTCCTTGAAATACGCCTACCTGGCTATTTTCAACTATAGGAGTACGCCGTATGCTATCTCCTCGGAATACGCCAACTAAGGCTATATTTGCATTGGTGTGTGATAAGGCTATTTTGTCCAGAATACGCTCAAGACCTCAGTCAAGGAAGGAGAATCGGCTATCTTTTACGCTAGCTACCTATCCATGCAACATCAGGCTTCTACGCCTACTGGGCTTCTACGCCTACTTGGCTTTTATGCCATCAGAAACAGCTATTTGGTTTTTATGCCAACGAGACAGTTATTTGGCTTCTACGCCAATCATCTCAATGCGAGGGGCAGTTACCTACGTGGCTTGCATATCGTGATCTTCGCAGCAGTTATATGCATTATCTTTTAATGAGACACGCGTCACACGCTTATTCAGAAGATCATTTATACGTGGGTATCAGTTATGATAACCGTCGCGTAAAAGGTGCGGTTCTCTTCGCTGTTCAGTTTCTACGCCTATAAATAGAGACCTCCGTCCATGGAGGTCAGAGGTCAGATTTTAGGAGATCGGATTTTGATCTTTGAGGGGAGAAGGTCGGAAAAATCGAAGAGAGAAGAGCACAGACAGAGAGTAGTGATTGACGATTTTGGCATCGAGCATCCACTCCCTCTTGCAATCTTTGAAGCTTCTACTTCTTCTACTGCACTTCTTCATCATCGTGTGGTCCAAGGGACAAAGTGATCGACCGCAGATCAGACTCCTATAGCAATATTTACCCAGATTAAATTTTATACTTAACATTCTCGTATAGGATTAATTGTACTTCTTGTTCGTAAACCTAAGAAAGGGTTTCATATAAACCTAGTTTTATTTCTTTCGTTTATTATCAAACAGTATATAGACTTGAGTTGAATGCTTGCATATTTAACCTGTTTTACAGTTTTTCTTAACATGTCATACCTCTGCCATGAAATGAATCTAGGATTCAAGTAGAAAGATCACCATATAAATTTTTGCATTCACTATTCTACTTAGTGTCAGTTTAGACGAGTGGGTTACCCAGCTCACCAGTACGGCTGTGTACTGACCTAAGTTTGTCGACATTATTTCAGGTACGCAGGTGTAGTGGCGCTGCTTGGATATACGGGACATAATATATGAATGGTAAGTACCTTTGTGGACAATAGAAAGAGCAAGAGTGTGGCATTCTCCTTTGTGGCATTATCAATTTGTGGCAATTTATTTGGATCCTATCGAGAGCTTTGCTGCGTATACTCTGATGTGTGCTTGGCACACAATACTTGACTTTTCCTGCAACTTGATCGTTTCGATGATAACTTTGATGTTTGACAACATCGCCTTATACGAGCGCAACTCCAGGCTCGTACGGCATCACGTCCCGATGAGAACGATTGTCCTGCGGGAGTGCTGCAACGTGGTGATTCACGTTCAGCGGGGACGATTGAGCTTGCAGAAAATTGGTGTATGACATATTTGACAGGTATCTAGTCGTTTGTATATACTATAGTAGAAAATCCAATCCGGTCTTAACACAAATTTAGGTCGAGAGCCCTTTCAACCTGAAATGTACAAGAAGTAGAGTGCACTTCCAACTTAGACCCAGCATAATAATGGGTCTTGACTTTGGTCTAGAAGTATATGGGCATGGTGTAACTTGATAACAACCCCAATTATGGAAGGACTGGCTTTGTGAACCCAGAGTAAATGACATTTACAATGCCTCGATTCGTGGGCTGAATTCTATAAACTTTATTCCATTGCACCATTGTTGTTTACATAGAGGAAAAAAATTCGTTTTACTAGATGCAGAATTTCAGTTGTCATGAATCCACTTATAGCTTAGTGCGGATACTCCATAATTCTGTATGTGTTTATATAAAAAAAAAAAATCATATAATCGTGGGCTGAATTCTATAAAAAAAAATATATAATCAATACATTTTCTTAGAACCAATCAGTTAATGTAACTAAGTGTTTATTCCAAAGCTGGATTTCATTTGTGACGAGACAACTATCTAAAAGCTTCAGCTCATCCATATGCAATCTAGTAGGAAACAATATGATAAAAAAAAAAGTGTTACCTTAACTAAGCTTATAAATGTAGGTTCTCTCCTTATTGAGTTTGTAAATACAAACTTTTCATAAGGCGCCACTTCTGTAGTATTAAAAAGCACATAGCGATGTGCCACTTTTAACATCTCATCAGATATTATTACATTCTTTTCTTTACTAATTGGACGACCTACATCTGAAATCCTTTATTTCGACCAATGTTCTAAATTTTGATAGGCAGAGTCGGTGCGTCGGAGGGCCGACTAGCACTAGGCCGCCTACGCGCCAAACTGGATAATTTTTTAATTTTATATATATATATATATATATATATATATATATATATATATGTTAAGTTTAATCATAAACTCTTTTTGACCAATGGGTCATCAGGAGTGCAAGTAATCGTGTTTGGGGGGTGGGAGGTCCTTCAAGACTTGAGTAAGCAAAAAAATTCCCACTCTTATATAATACTCCTTCCCCCCCCCCTCTCTCTCTCTCACTCAGTCACTCTCCCTCCCCTCCCACCGTCGCTGCTGCCACCACCACCCCTCTCTTCCCTCCCCTCCCCTCTCCTCTCCCACCTCCACCGCCACCACCACCGCAGCCACCACCACTACCATCATAGCTACAACCACTACCATCATCGCCACCATAACTACCACCACCACCACCACCGCCACCACAACCACAACCACCAACGCCGCGGCCGGAGCCGCCGCCACCACCACCACCACCGTAGTTGGCCGCCACCCCACCGTAGCCGGTCGTAGCCATACTCCGGCAAGCTAAGTTTTTTTTTTTAATTTCAAGACCACCTAGGCCCGCCTAGGTCCGCCTAGTGGCGCCTAGCAGCCGGCCGTCTAGGGCCTTTCCAGTGCGGTCGGTGACCGTCTAGCGCCTAGGCGGCCACCTAGGCCAATTTTTAGAACACTGATTTCAATTATGCCGCTCACCAATTTTAGCAGCTTGTTCCATGTAACCACTACAATACCTCATACACTCCTCAATTAAATAACTTTTTGCTATACACCCTTCAGGACGTATGGGATTTTTAACTTGCCCCTTTAGTGTTGCACTATCTATCAAGCATATGCCATCATCATTATTCATACCTTTCAAAAACAAAAATTAATAATATATTAATATGCTACTAAATAGTTAAACTTGGCATATTGTCAATTATTATAACTTGGTATAAATCTAAATGAAACTGCTTCAAAGAAAGTAAACTACCTAGACTATTGATCATATAATGATCAATTTATTCAAAGTGGAAAGTAGATATAGCAAGGTATCGTGCCTGGTGTCCGAGCAAAATTTAGACAATGATCTAGCCATAAACACTTCAAGTCAATAGTAGCACAAAGAGAGAAAGATGTACGAACGTCTCCGGATGCTGAAAGTAAACTACCTATCCATCACAATCTCTTCAAAATAAAAATAACCACTATTTAAATCAAAATTTAACCTATCGTAATCTCTTCTCGATTTTGAAATAATCAACATCCAAATTTAAGTCAAATCTATATGACATCTTCAAGATTTAAATAACCTAGATTAAATTTTAAATCACGATTTTCAACTATCATAATCTCCTCTAGATTTTAAATAATAAACAACTCTTATAAAATCTTATTCCTATTTTCAACTTAAGAATTTAGTACTCTTCAAATTTTAAATTCAATTTTTATCCTCAATAATTCAAATATGTGATCCAAGAATCAAAATTCAACTTTTAATTCAAAATCAAATTATAAAATTTTGAATTCAATTCATCAATGTTCATATTTAGAGTTCTATTTTTATCCTCAAAATTTAAATCGTTGATTCAATCTCCAATATTCAAAATTTAAATCATATCCTCAAATTATAAATTTTCGGTCCGCAATATCAAAATTTCAAAATTTATTCTATAAAGCACTCTTATCTTTAAAGTTAAATCATCGTCATCATAATTATTCTTCTAAAAAAAAAATTTGAAATTAAAATGACTCAATTCCCTCGATCTTATCTTACTTGATAACCTTCGTAACCACCGTCTAAGATCTTCATATAAAATTTTACCTCAATTTGACAATTCAACTTCTATCCAACTTAGAATTTATCCATTTCTCATAAACACTAGGTTGTACAAAAAAAATCCTCAATCATTTAATAGTGCTTACTAATCCTTAAAATCTTAACACAAAAATATATCACATGTGATATGCCCTTAATTATAAAAGATAGTCACCAAGTTATTTGATTGACCTATGGGGTATATCTAGTACTCTCCGTGTATCAAACTTATATCAAACACGAGCATTCGTCTTTCCGAAATAGGGGAAGACAAAAAACAACAATAAAAAATTCAAGGAGGAGGTGACAGAATACAAGTACGAGGTTCAAGACGATTAAAGAATTCAAAAGAGAGTTGTCAAGACAGTTATGGATTAAAATCTTATTTTGATATAATATGCTCGGAACTGCCTAGAGGGCAAGTATATTCGTCTAATAGGCTAAGTCAACTATATCCCAATCCACAAAAAAATAGTCGTAAGAAGAGTGAACCAAAAGGTTGATCAGACCGTAATACACTGATTCTAATTAGACAAGGTATTAGTATGGTTGATCAGACCCCAATAACACATATGTCATAAATAAGCTCGATAAAGGATAAGCTTGCAAAACTAGGCTATAGTAGCAGCATAAGTCAAGGTAGTCCAAAAATATAAGTACGTGAGACTATGATGAATGAAAGTACGAATAAGTTCCACACATGAAGCACTTGCACTGGAACCATGCTTAAGAAGGAAAATAGTATAGGAGAATTAAATCAAGGAGAAGGTGTTGATGAGGTAAAGGGTAACCGCTACTACTTATGACACCCACAAGTTTCATGGGTAGGGTATCTATCTAAAAGGCCAATCCATATTTGTTAGTCATCATATTATACAAGCTTCTATATCTAGCCATACTTCTAAAATCCTATGCCACAATGGAGAATCATGCTCATATTATGGTAGTGTTAACAGTAAGGTCATACTTGTATATATGGCTTATGTGTTTGTGCCCCTACCGTTGCCATATTAATACTTGTCTAAGTATCTGGTTGGCCAATTGGGGTATGGAACTCTAAAACTCTACAATCTAGGTAATCCTTTCCTCTTACACTAGCATATATTTAGTGTCATTAAATTATACTTCATTAATGGGTCATAAGGACTGGGATGCTAGGTTATGAGACATGCTAGCCAAGTTACAAGAACTCAACTAATAGTATAATTGAACAATGGAGTGTATATACCTAGTATAATTCACCTTCCTAACCCCTATCAAGCACAAAAAAAAGATAAGATTGAGGTTGTGAAAGGATCAAGCAAGATGTAATACAAGCAATCAAATAAGAATGTGAAACAAAATCAAGAGAGGTGATTGAATAAGTGGATGAGATCCTATAGTCTAATCCTATGCGCAGGCATGCTCGGTACAATAATGTAACAAAGAAAATATGCTCTCGACCTGCATGGGCCACCTAAAAATTTGTCACGTCCCAGTCCCAAAATATGTAGGACTAGGAATACGTAAGCATGTCAACAGTATGTATATGACAACTTCAATATATGAAAACCATAACGCATACGTACATTGTATTATGAATAATAATTCACAAGTGGTATAGATTAATGTCATAAGTCACATGGCATAACTAGATCTCATCCACAGAATCAAATAAAAATGAATAACCAATCAACTATATAACTGAATCAAGTATAAAATGCTTGATAAGAATAATTAGTTAGGTAGAGACAAATCCACTACCAAACTAGAATATGAGAGAAAATATAGCAAGTACATCTAATGATCAATGAGGCTTGAAGGGAAGACCTCCTCGAAAGAGAGAGAGAAGTAGCAAGTCCTGATCCGTGCTCCTGCAAATAGTCATGATCGTCTATACCTGAAAAGGTACCAGGTTCTCAGAGTGACGTAACAAGATATATAGAAGCAAGCTATTTAAACTACAGTAAGAAATTAAATATGCAAAGGATTTTTTAGTTACCTAAAGTACAATTTGGAGATAACCTGCATGTGTATGAGTAGGATTGTTGGCTTCTCATCACATCATGTACATATACTACAAAACAGTCGTATGCTCTAAACATTTGTAATGTCCCATGACGTTAGAGGGTATCTGCTATAATAATTTCCAAAGCTCCATCCGGATACTAAGGCCACCGATTTGGCTATCCCATACACTCAATGATTTTTCTCCCCCACTCCCCACACTGACCATGTCATATCCACAACATGTCCAGTGTTGTAACTGTATGAGTCTCTAATATACTAATCATAATAGTTACATTGTAACCGTTACACGTTCCTTAAGTATCTGCAGCAAGTCGAATATGCAGTCCGTGCCCTTAACAAAATATCATAAACCGTGTCATATGAGTGTCATGGTTCAAGAAAATATAAAAATTCCCACAATTAGAAGGTAGTTCGCTAAAATTAGGTCAACGTGCATATAAAAAATAAAATCTACAAAAAATGACGAACACCGTCGGTTGCACCCAAGTCAAGCTTAGACGCACAGTTTATATAAAAATAATTTATGAAACAATAAAATAAATTGCTGAAATAAAATAAACTGATAGTAGATATAGCAAGGTATCTTGCCTGGTGTCCGAGCAAAATTTAGACAATGTTCTGGCTGCAAACACTTCAAGTCAACAATAGCACAAAGAGAGAAAGATGTACGAAAGTCTCTGAATGTTGAAATAAATATTATCAGCATTCTCAAAATAAACGTGATAGTCAGAAAACTCTATCATTTCTTCCAATTTGGACACAGGGACAAAATGATAATTTCAAACCAAAGCATGATCTATATGTGGGCCACTTTGTATCAAAAAATGTGTCAGGGGTAAAGGTCTCTAAATGGAACAAATTATAGATCAAACAAATCCTAAACGATAATATGAACTTAACGGTATGTCCAGTTTTAAATTTTGGTTAGCCAATCACAAAATCGTTCGTCAAGTCGAATCGTAGGGCCCATGAAATGGCATTTCGTCAACTGACTCAGAATTAAGCGAAATTCGGGTCACAAGATAAGTCAAACACTGTGAGTCCAATGCCACAATATTTGTGGCGATCCGACGATCACACACAAACTAATTGGGAAAGTTACAAAATACTGATACGGAGGACTTTTACGGATACAGGTTGATTCCAGCGCGCGCACACGTCCGAATCAACTTTCGTAAAAGTTCACATGTCCGGATATACCATACGCTCCTTTTGGTATAATTGGTACACTGTGAGCTGGTCCCCTTTGGTGGGACGTACACTGTATCGCAAAATTTTACTTTTAAGAAAATAAGTTTTTTTTTGTTATTTTGGAATCCAAATAATTTAATCCACATTAAAAATTAATGAGAACTAAAAGAACAATAATAATCTCGGTCATATTGTGATAAAATCCTTTCAATTAGATTTTGAAAATATTAAACGGGTTTGTGGCAATTTGGTCGTGAACATGAGTATTTGGATCAAATTTTTTGAACTATTTATGAACAGTTTTTCGGCGAACTTCTGGTCAATCTTTCGATCAAACCGGGGCACAAAAATTTGTCCCGCTTGAAGAAAATCCTAGAGAGTTAGGTTGTGAGCATTTAGGACAAATCGCACACAAAACTATCGAGAGATGAGGGAGATGTGTACCTGAGAAGAAAGTCTCGTGAGGGTGGCTATTGTGCGCGCGGGCGCTGACTTCGCAGTTCGGGGTACGGGAGAGGAGAGGGAGAGATGAGAAGTAGGGTTAGGGTTTACTAATTGTATATATGTAAAGAGAGATTGCAAGAGGGAGTCCGCGGTTGGTTGTTCTGCACGGGAGTCTACTGCGGGTAGTTATAGGATTAGGAATAGATTAAGAATTGAATAAAGGTTAGGATTAGGGTTAGTTAAGGAATGGATTAGGAGTTTTATAAATTTTTTTATCTCATCTTAACTACTTTATATTTATATATATATATATATATATATATATATATATATATATATATATATATATATATATATATATATATATATATGAGAATCTAAAACTATGGAAAAAAATTGTTCATGAATTAAATTTCAAAAATTTATAATACTTTAATAAAATATTTTTAAAATAAGAAAAATTAGCTTTGTAAAATAATTATAAATAAATATTTATATAAGTAAATATATCAAGAACTTTATTTTCGATTTAACTAAAAGAATACTCTAAAGAAATTCAATATTTAAAATAATCTATAATAATATAATAATATAATAATATAAAATACATACAAAATATCTATTTTGGGTGAAAGGGTTTATAGGATTCTAGGACACACTATCCAACTTACAAAGATTAAACTAGTATTGTAATGGCTTTATGGAGATTCTACAAAATAGTCTTGTTCTTGTAAATAGAGTAGAAACTCTTATTAAGGTATATAAGAAAAATATCTTGGTACTATTAGGGTATCCTAGTGCATTATAAAACTTTCTAAGGTCATGGTCATCCTTAACTCTTACTTATAATCAGTTCTTATAGAACAAAAGAAGTTAATATTAAGAATGGAAAAGTTGTTGGCTAATAACGTGAGCAAAAATCTAATCTGTATTGAGATATATTGATGAAGGTTATATGATTTGGAACTAAAGAATAATTACAAAATTATATTCTAACATAAATGAACAAATTAACCTATCAAGTTCTAACAATTATCAACAAAATCAGAATTTAAAATTAGTCAAACCATAATCCTATCGAACTATAATCCTATCATAAAAAAATTACTTGGCCTAAAATTAGAGGGGTAAGGTGGCACGATTTTAAAGATGAAGAAAAATTATAGTCAACGTACAAAATAACGAACATCAAAGTTAAGGTTAGGAGAAAACAAGATGTAAAAGTAACTAAGGCTCTTGATGAAAACGTGGTTTGTTAAGAGGAGATGGTATACAAGTTATCGAGGTCGGAGTATGATCAAGGAAGGATTTTAATTATTTCCTAGGTGTAAACGATTAGAGAGTATGACAAGGGATCTATGATTGATAGAAGGGATATGTAACATAAATAGATATCATGGTGTCCTAAGATAAGGTGATATGGTAGTCTCCGCGTTCAGGATATAGTCATGGAAAAAAGAGGTTCTAATAATTTACTATGTTCAATTATTTAAAGAGATATGAAAATTGATCTATAATTGGTGGATGGTTAACTCAAGATGGAAAAGCATATAAATAGTTGGATGATAACATATTTTCTAAGAGTAGATGATATTCGCGAGGATATAATAGTCTCCTAGGTTGGCACGATTTAAAAATAGAGTCAAATCCTTGCAATGGTTAGATGTTTAAAGTAACGGCAATGAAGTTATAATAAAGAAAAGATAGTTACCCAAGGTTGGATGATATGGCACTATCGGTGGCTTAGGAATACTCAAATATGAATCAGCGATGATCATAGATTCTAGGGGATTTGCTAGGCTGAAGATAGGGTACCCTCCTACTAAGGTATTGATTCATTCCTCTTGGTTTTCTAAGATATTGCTCTGCTAATACCAAGACAAGAATCTAAATTTATAATTATCATATATTATCTCACTATGAAAGTTAGTTTTAGTCCTAATATCCAACAATAAATTTCTATTGGTTCCTCAATACTATGGTAAAAAAATATGGTCAAATTTCTAACTAACATTGGTAGTTTATACTACGCTCAAGTCATACCTAAATATAACAAGAGATAATGGTCAAGCAACTTACAGGTGCTGGATGTTAGGGCTTATTTAGGTATATTAAACTTTTGGGAGCTGTCAATATTCTAGTTCATTTTCTTAGTAGGTATGGATTCATAATTATCTTTTAAACCTAACAACATGAATTTTTATATTCTGGCAGAAGCCTAAACTTAAGGAACTATTAGAGGAGTATATTTATCCCTCCAAAATAGGGAGAGGTAAGAAAATAGTTATAGTGACATCAAAAAAATTAAGAGAATGTAATTTCGAAGGCCAAGAAAGGTAGTTGAGTTCAAAAAATTTGGAACAAAATCAAGAAAGTTAGTCAAATAAGTGGATGAGATCATATATTCTAATCCTAGTTATAGGCTTGCTCAATACAGTGACGTAACCGAAACAATATGCTCTCGACTGCATGGGCTACCACTAAACATATGTCATGCCCCAGTCCCAAAATATATAGGACCAGGTATATGTACTCATGCCAGCTATACGAACAAGTATAGGAACCCAATTTAATGGACCTAACCAGTCGTAGTATGCTGTAGAATATAACTAAGTCACAATATCACAGGCAGGTAATAATCTAGTCACATCCATAAATATTACAGAATAGGAAACTGAAAGAATAGATAAAGTCTCTAACCCACTACAAATAAAGTCTAGTGGAGAATAATCCACGATAATAAAGTATGAAATAATATTGAAAGAAAATACAACTAGACAATAACAAAATAGTCCAGGTGTCACGCCCCAGTCCCAAAATGTCGAGGGACTAGACACGTGGCACTGGCCAGCAGTACACACCGATGGACATCCCAATTTAATGGATCCATCGGGCATACTTAAGCTGTAATATATGTCTACAACAATGAGTCAAAATCTAATCTCATCCACACACAGAATAATAATAAATATCAGCAAATAAAGAAAGTACAACAAAGTCCAGTCTCAGCAGAGTATGTCGGGGAAATAACCCGATAAGAGTCTAAAACACTGGTTCATCAGACCAGAACAAAAGAGTCCAAAAATAGAGTATCTGAAGAGTACAAATATCATAATCTCAAGTAAAATCCTCTGCCATCACCTCTGCTTCTATGTTAGGTTCTCCTTCAGCAATAGCTCCTGGTACAACTTCAGCTCCTGTCCCGTAAACCTCGGAATAATGCTCTTCTGCTAAACCTGGGGACATCATCCATTCCAGGTCCTCAGGGGACATAACAAGGTACAAATAATACAAGCCAGAAATAATGCAGTAAAATAGTAAATAAAATAAGCAGGGTGTCTACATAACCATCTAAGTGAAAATGCAACTGAGAGCAACACTAGTACCCAGGCTGAGACTGCCACAAGCTCTGTGTCGGGGAGCCGGTAGCAGCAATATCTAGTAGTGGCCTAGCTCTGCACGAGAGTCTACAACCTCACAATAGTAGTATATAAATATAGAACAGCCTGTAGCCTGTGTGTCTCTCCCCTCCCAATGTAACCACACGTCTCATGTCCATGTCACGTGAGATCAGAGCTAATGCAACAGTCATAATCTAAGAGTATAATAACTATGTCCATCCTGTATCCTATACAGAATCACCTTGAATATCTCAGGAAGATTCTGTCAATGTATGGTGTCAAGTGTCCTAGGTTATAGTGTACTTGATAAACAAGCACGAGAATATAAAGGGTCTCGAATGTCCATCACTAACTGACGTACACAACTCCGCGTACAGAGTTGGCACCCGACTGTGATCGGACGCTAAGTATGTCATATGGTCCTAGGTTATATCAGGTACACTAGTCACAGAAAATAGAGTAAGAGAACAAAATAAACTATTAAACTGCAATTTATGGCAAGGTACACTTACCTGGGTTTGGAATATCAGTGGCGGTCCTTGTAACAGTGGGTTCAGCAATAACTCCTCCAAAAGCTGAAATGAACATTACCAACAGTCTCAGAACATAGAAAATAGTTAGAAATGCCTGTCCTTAAGTCCAGTTTGGACACAAGGGCAAAAATGACATTTCTAGGCCAAAGCGGGTCCATGTGTAGGTCGCTTTGTACCGAAAATCGGGCCAGGGTCAAAAAGTCTCCAAATCAGTCTAACTTAATGTCAACAAGTTAGGAATGTTGATACGAACCCAACGGAACTTCCAGAATTGGATTCCGATGAGCCGTTCTCAAAATCGCCTGTCTGGTGGAGCCTGTGGGGCCCACGACACGCAATTTTCCAACGTTCTCAGAATCGAGCCAAACTTGACCCACAGGACCAGCGTATTGCTACGAGTCCGATGGCGCAAGTTTCGTCTCGATCCGACGTGTTTACACTAAGTTACAGCGAGATTCAGAAAACTCAGATACGGGGCGGTGTCCGCGGATACGCACTGATTCCGGTGTGCACGCACATCCGAATCAGCTTCTGCGAAAGCTCGCACGTCCTTATCTACGATGCTCAAGTGTCAGTGAAGACCGCACGTGACCAAGTCGTCCCGTTTGGCGGGGCGTACTCTATTCCGGGGTGAAACAGGGCTAAGTTTTTTCTGTTTTTGGATCGCGGTGTGCGATCACCACAGGCCGCGATGCCCCGAGCGGTTTGTCCGGGCACCGAGAGGGTTAAACAGGCTACGTGTTACAATTTACGGAATTAAAATCGGAGCTACGAGCAGGAAGTTATGGGTACCTGAACTGGTCCGAGAAACCCGAATTTGAATCGTGTCCGACGCACCTAGGGTTGTGTCCTGGATCCGTGTCCAAGCTGTGTCCTGTCTTGGGCAGAGTTTCCGCGACACTGAAGGTAGGGTTCAGGCCAGCGATAGTCAGGAAAGGCTCGGGGAGGTCCTGGCGGTCAGTCCGGTGAGGTCGGGAAGCTGGGCGAGGCGGGGAGGTGCCGGAGTCGGGCGGTTCTGATCGGAGGGAGACGGCTGCGGGTTTGCTGGTGGTATAGCGGGGTTGCTAGGGGTCTGAGAGGTTGCGCCAAGAGCTGGCTGGAACGGAGAGGAGGTCGCCGGGGTTCTGGGCTGCAGCGCCGGGTGGTCGAAGACGGAAGGAAGTCGCCGGAGTAGATGGGAATGAAAGGGAGTCCGGCCGGTGGATTCCTCGACTTATATAGGGTCGAATGGGAGTGGGATAGCCGGCGGTTGGTCGGGATCTGAAGGGGAAGTGACGGGGGTTCCGGGGAAGAGGAATGGGGACGGTCGCCGGCGGCCATGGCGGCGGAAACGGCCGCCGGCAGTGAGGAGTCGGGGCTTTAGGGATTCGGGGGTTAGGGTTTCTCAAGGGTCGGGTCGGGTCTGACCCGGATCTGACCTGCTAGGCAGCGGTTCTGTTCAATGAACCCGGCCGGTCCGGTTCAGGGTTTAGTTAATAATGGTTTGGTTAATCAGTTAATTTATAAAATAGTTTATAATGCTTTAAAAATTCATCCGGGTTCCAATAAATTCCCGGAAAAATATCCCATGCTCGGTTTTTAATTTTACACTAGAAAATATAATTTTTATCACATTTTAATATTATTTAATTTTATTTAAAAATTCATTTTAAATTAGACTACTTTAATTTATTGGTTTAAAAATTACAGAAATTGCTAATTAATTCCAGAAAATTAAATTTAAAATTTTTTTAAAATTTTCAGGTGATTACACCAGGCGCCAGCTAACTAGATAAGGACACCCAAGACACTAAGCAACTATCATCCATAACGCTCAGGAAAACTCATGTGGATCCACCTCAAGGTCCTCGTCAGCAAACTCTCTAACTCCGTAGTCTGTAGGGTACAAATGCTCGTATGGATCTGAAAAGGGTGCTAGGTCCTCCGCGGGACATAACAAGTTCACAAAAAATTGACATGCATAAAAGTAAAGCAGTAAACAATAAATAGGGTAACTAAACCATCTATGTGATATACACTCGAGACGTCTCTAGTGACGCATGAGGGGGAAAGAAATAGAATAACCAGCCATCCCACCAGACGTTCAACAGAACTCGAGGGTACACTATTTACACCATTTACACAGTAAGAAACAAAAATCTCATACGCTCACTAGTAGATTCTTCCCTCCCAATGTACTATCTGAACCTTATACGCGGTGCAGGCATAATGCAATAACATCAATAAAATCTAGAAACTAAATTAACATCAACTACTAACATAAGATACTAACTCACGTATCAATGGCCAGTCTACACGCTAGTCCATTCACTCTCTCTCACTCAGTGAACGTGCTAAACAAGTATCAGGTCAGAAGATACCACATACCTTTATAATATATCAGGTAAGTCTACTACTCTAAGACGTGTGCACATAACTAACAAATAACAATTAGGCATAATGTAACTGAATAATACAATTAAGCAAGGTGTACTTGTCTTCCAAGCCAAACTACGAGCACAACAAGTCCGGTTTGAAGCTCTCCACAAAAATGTCTCGAACACCTACTAATTAATTTTTACACTAATTAGACTCTATTTTTTAGTTAAATTAGGTTATTATCTAGTTATTGATTCTATATTGATTGCACATGCAAACCGTTACACACTAGAATATTACTAGTCATTAAATATTTTCAAAACTATTTTTAAATTATTAATTATTAAAAACTATTCATTCTTATTATTTGTAATTATAGGAAAATTACTAACCCAATATCATTGCATGCAAAAATTCTCTACGGACGACAACTAGTGATTCCTAGCAACTATGCGACGTAGTTTATGCATGCAATTATACTATTTGCATCAAAAAAATTAATAAATAATAAAATAATATATTAAATATTCTATAATTATAGTATATTAAATTTTAAATTTTATTTATATAGTCAAAATATGGCAACATTCAAAGAACTATAACTAGTATTGATGCACTATGTTCGTGTCTAGATTGTTCAACAACTAGGGGTAGTTTTATACATAAAAATATGGTTTCACATAAAATGAAATATTTTTAATCACTACCTAAAATTAACATGGTTCTACATGAGTTTTATTTTATGCAAAATAGGAAGAAGATTTGAAGTTGGAAAAATTATGCGTACGCGATTATGGCAGGTACCTTCTTCGCCACTACGGCCAAACGGAGTAGCAAACGGACTCCAAACATTGTGCCACTTGATGGGGTGCTAGAGGACTTCAAATTGATGAAGAAAATAGGTTTTTGGTCACTGTTTATAGCAATAATAAGCAGCAGTAGCAGCCGACCCACTATAGGGGTGTTCGGGTGAAGGATTAGCCTTCGGGTCGGCCTTGGGGTGCTCGTGGGGTTGCGTGAAGGTTTGAAGAAGGGATAGGAGGAAGAGGAGATGTTAAAAATGAAGGAGGTTGTTGTTGTGGTCATTAATAAGAAAGGAGAGACGGCTAGGGCTAGGTAGAGGAGAGGGTTGCATGTTTATATATACGTGTTGGTTGGGCTTTTTGGTATTGGTTGCTTGAAGTTGTGTTGGGCCCAAAAGGGACTTATGTTTAAGGGTCCATGCGGGTTTGTTAGGCTTATAATGATCCTTGTCCTATTATATAATTAATTATTTTAATCTAAATAAAGTGCACAAAAGATATGCACGATAAGGTTTCATAAAATGAAAAACTTGATATTTAAACTAGGATTTGAACCATGTGACTTTTATAAACCATGTAGGGATTTAAATGAATGGGACACCCTTAATATGAATATGTTAGGTCTAGTTAGGCTTATGGATGTGAAGTTGGTTAGATGAAAAGGGTTGATATTGCACATTAAAATCGTACACAACGACAAAGTGCTAAATTGACAATATCTAGATTTTATGTCGCGAAAGTTTTGCGACAAAAAAGAAGCATAGAGATACAAATTTATAAGTGACATTCAATCCATGAACCTAATTTAGCTCGTCTAAGTCTAGTATGCAAAGTTGGTCGGAAGGTAAGGGTTAGTGGTATACTAAAATCTCAAGACCATGACAAAAAGTGTCCATAGTTCAATAAATATTCAAATAAATATTTAAATTAAATTAATTAATTAATTAATTAATTGCTAATTATCAAAATAACCCTATATAAAAATTAGGGTGCTCACAAAGGGGCTCGGGTCTTTGCTCACTGGAATGTGTGTATAGTAGTCGGGTTAGAGCAAGTTTGGTACTATTGTTTATTCGTAATGTTCGTATAGTTGTCGTTCCTGCTATTGTTGTCAGCGTTAGTGCATGTATATAGGCATAAGGGTGTGTGTATGCTTGTGTGCATATATGAGGTATGGGTGTGTATGGATTATATGTATATGATTGTGTTGTCAGATGGAAAAAGATCCAATCACAAGTCTAGATAAGTCAAATCAACACAACCTCAAGTATAGTAAAAAATAATAACATCCCAAAGTCTGAGTAAAATGTCGGAGATAGATCTGGTACCAAAATACTAAATAAAAATAGCTAAGATAACTAGTGACACCGGCTATACCTTTCGGTAATCAGTCCTGAACTACATGGTCCACGACTGCTACTCCCTCATGTGGTCCGTAATATGTTGAACACCAATCCTCCAAATCCAATAAAAAATGTTATCCAGTCAGGATAAAAAAAGTATAACCCAAAAGCAGTTCTAATAAATAATAAAGACTATAAAATAGTAATAGTAATGAAATATATGATGAACATATAAGAAAGACATCATAGTAGGTAAATAAAGTAAAATAGATAAGTAAGCAGTAAAGACAAGTCAGATATGTGAAGACAGTAATATTATAGGTAAGAATATGACCAACAAATTTAGAGTGAAATAAAAAATACTACACATATCTAAGTGTTTTGAAAAAACAAGGTGATATGTAAACGGGTAGGGGATAAATTCGGCAAACCACACATGTCGTGTATGGCTGTTATTGTTCCAATAAGACCATGGGATAGAAAGGGTATGTTCACACATCTCCTATGTATTTTTTTCCCCGACTAGTACTCATGGATCCAGCTCCCGACACAAAAAAATCTTAAAAGTCCAGAATAGATCATTAGGCCAAAAAAAATATTAGTCCAGTAATACATTAGTCTAGAGAAGTCAATAGGCCTGAAACTACGTATCTTATGACAATAAATCAATATAATACCATTTTGTGTATTCAGCATATAAGAAATCAGGTAAAATAAAACTATAAACATGAATCATAGTAAATATCAAATAAAGAAAACTATCAGAGAATGTACTCGCCTATGGTCTAAGTAATAAATATCAAACTGTGTCTGTACTAGAGTCCAAGTGACCTAAATATGAATTATCAAGTAAAACAGGTGCTTTGGAATTATAAATATGCTAAATTAACTCTATTCTAGGTTTCTAGGTTTCTAGGTTGAAACTAGGTCAATACCCAAATTTGGATTTCTGAATACCTATCTTGTTGGCCTATGAAGCCATACTAGCTAATATTAGGTGTTCCTAGGTTATCTCTTGGTTTCTAGGTTATACAGGTAGGTTACTTGCTTATTATAATATAATATAATATACCCTATTACCTATAATACCTGCTAATAACTTGGCATATATTTAATTAGCTTGTATCCTAGTCAAATACCTTAACCATATCACAAATATCTTAACTATAAGTTAATCCCTTCGCTTTGAGCCAATTAGCTAGTCATGTATCCTAATATCTCAATTTGTATCATGATATCTACCTGATACCTTAGTATCCTAGTGGTGGGATACCTTGATACTAGGTACCACTACCCCTCACTATACCTCACTATACCCCTCATTCATTATCTTCTTTATAGATTTTTTGTGATTGAGTATTGTCATTATATGTTATCATCTTGTCCTCTTTATGGAGTTGAAATATCATTGACAGGTTGAGTTTATATTATTGTATGAGAGTGATAGATAGTATTTTTGACCTAGATAATATTTTATCGTCGATGTTGCGGCGTAGGCTAGACGTAGCATATACTCGTGCCCCGATCATCCGGATGCGGGTCATGACACCAGATGCTTGGTATGTCAGCAAGTCAAGACAGAGAGGCAGAAACCAGGAGGATTTCTTCATCTATTACATATTCTATAGTAAAAATGGGAACATATTACTATAGATTTTGTTTTCGGCCTTCCACGTTGTCTAGGAGAGAAAGACATAATTTGGGTCATCGTTGACAGGTTTACTAAATTGTCCCACTTTTTACCATTCAAAGTGGGTTTGTCTATGGAGAAGCTGGCTGAGATATTTATGTTGCAGATCATCAGGTTGTACGGGATTCCAGTGAGTATAGTCTAGGATCGGGATAGCAAATTTATATTCTATTTTTTGAGGAATTTGTACCTAGGGTACTCAACTCAAATTTAGTATAGCTTACCACCCTCAAATGAATGGGCAGTCAGAGAGGACTATTCAGACACTCGAGGATATGCATCGCACCTATGTATTAGACTTTGGAGGCTCATGGGAGGACATCTCTATTTTGTAGAGTTTCCATAAAACAAAAGCTACCAGGCCAGTATAGAGATGTCACCTTTTTAGGCTCTTTATGGTCGGAGGTGTCGTACTCTATTGTCTTAGGATGACGTAGGTGTGAGAGCTTTATTTGGCCTTGAAATGGTTATGGATGCTGCAGAGACAGTAAAGCTGGTCCAGGAGAGACTTTGTGTGGAACATGAAAGGTAGCGGCATTGGGCCGATAGCCAACGGAGGTTGTTAGAGTTTGAGGTATAGATTTTTCTTGTGTTTATGATTGTTTATGCTAATAGATTGTGTGTTAAGGCCTTATTTTGGTTTTAGGTTGACGATCTGGTTTTTCTGAGAATTATTTCGATATGGAACATGATTCGCTTCAGTATAGGCGGGAAGCTTAGTCCAAGCTTCATCGGACCTTCCAGTATTTTTGAGAAGGTTGGTGTTGTGGCCTACCGACTAGACTTACCCCCTACATTAGAGGGAGTGCACAATGTGTTCCATGTATTCTAGGTGAGATAGTACATGGTAGATCCTAGCCATGTATTGGACCACTCAAAGATTGAGGTAGGCCGGAGTCTCGGTTATCCGGAGCAGCCAGTGGAGATTCTAGATCGCAAGAAGAAGGTGCTGCATAACCAGATGATTTTATTGGTTAGTGTCGCATGGAGGTATAACTCTCCGGGTGAGTCTACCTGGGAGAGGAAAGATGAGATGCGCGAGCGATACCCTTATCTCTTCGAGCCGTGAGGTATCTTTCTTTTTTATGATGCTTGCTCTGTTTTGTGCTAGTTGCTTTTAATTTCGAGGACGAAATTATTTTTGGGGGGGTAGGCTTATAACCACCAAAATTTAGGAGTAGGGGTATTTTGGTAATCTTGCTAGTAGTTGTTAATTATATTTTTATAGTTAATTAAGCAGTTAATTAGAGTTAATTAGTCATTAGTTGTCATGGATAGAATATTTCTCTCTAGAATGATTAGATACTCTTCAATAACTAATTAGATTTCTTCCTAACCAAAATATTTTCATTCATGATAGTTCTAGAAACTAATTAGAGAATGGAGAGGAGAAAACTTGACATTTTACCACCATCCAATCAACTCTAATGTGGCCGGCCATAGTAGGAGTAGTGGATCAATTCATTTGGCACTTTATTCATCATTTCTTTCTCCCATGCTTTTTCTTCCCCAAGTCATTCCAAGTCTAAACCACTCAATTCTTACTTATTCTTATCCCCATGGAGGCCTAGACCATTGGAGCATTAGGAGGACCATTAGAGAGGAGCTAAGCTAGGAGATTGTGTCCATTTCTTCCTTATTGTGTCCAATTTAGTGGAGTTCATTGAGATCCAACTCCCAATAGGTAAAATTTATTTTTTTACAAATTTTTATGTTAGAATTCTAATTTGAACCTATAGAAACCTATCTACAGTGATATCCAAATCCATAGGTGAAGAATTAGGTGATAGAGCACATATTTCTAGTTGTTATATATGTTTTTCTAGGCCATTTGATAGAATTACGAATTTGTGTCCACAAAGTATTTGTGTGGTGTCCCTATGAGGATATTAGTGTCTATTTGGGTTTGTGGTTGTGTCTTTGTGTCCATAATTAGATACGTAGAGTCTGTATCATGATACATCATGGTACGTATAGGTAGATTTGATAATTTAGGAGTATTTGGACTACTTGGTGTTAATTCTATTTATTTGCACTATATTCATCTATTCTAGCTATATTTATGTTAGATTTATATATAAATTGATGGTTCATATGATTTTGGGTGGTGTTGGTGTATGAATGGTGTATTATAGAGTATCTCGGTGCCATGGTGTTATGACACTAGTGTGCACATGAAGTATTTGATGTTTGGTTGTGTTTAATGTTCATATATGTATGCTTAGGGTTGTGGATGAGTAAGTGTGCAAGAGGGAGAGGATTGTTTAGTTGCAGACATCTGAATAGGAGTATTGCATTGAGCCATTGCAGTTGTAGTGGCAATAGCATCTAAATATTGTAGGCCACATTGAAACTGCAGCAATTGTAGTAGCTATTCTAGCATCAGAAATAACTGTTGTGCAGTTGTTGTGCAGGAACAGTGAAGAGTAGAGGAAAAAGGGGGGAAACTTATTTGCAACAGAGTTGATATTTTTGCTGTTGGAATAGCAAATGCAGCTTTAGTTATCTGCCTATTTGCATCTCTTGCTGTATGTATTTGCAATAATTTTTTGCTGTGTAGAATATCTAATAATAAGCACAAGTGGGTGCACAGACTTGGCATAATGTATAATACAATGTATGTGCAAGTGCACAAGTGCCATGTGTGGTTGATGATTAGGTGAGCAGTAAGGAGTATCAGGTGAGGGCAGTGTCCAAGTGTTTGAGAGTGTGTATTCTAGGTAGTGGTGTCAAGTGTAACAAACAAGTGAGGGTTAGTGAGTGTGATGTAGGGTGTCTTAGTATAGTGTATTGAGTGAGTGCTTAAATATGGGTACCATGAGTGGTGCCAAGTTAAGTATCATAGTGTCTAGGTAAGTTATCCAATATGTATTAGAGTTGAGGGTAAGGTAGTAGTGTGATACTAGTATACTAAGTAAATAGGGTATCGTAGTAGTGTTAGGTGTGGTTATTTCATGATACCAAGATACTAGGTTGGTATCATGTTATAGATACTAGGATACAAATGTCATGGGTAAGATATTGAGTTCATAACTAAGCTAAAAGGTAAATAGGCTAAGGTATTATGATACTAGATATAGTTGAGCTTATATATAGTGTTATAATATCTTGTATCCCATCCTATAGGTATGACCTAGAAAACATATAATAAACTTGGTATTAACTAGTATGACTACATAGACCGACCAAATAGGTATTTGTGAACTCCAAAATATTTATTGACCTAGTTTTACCATAGTGACCTAGATTTGACCTAGAACCCTTAAATAAAGTTAATTAAGCATGTTTATGATTCCAAAATACCTTTTGACATAGAAATTCATATATATGTCACTAGGACTCCAGTTCAGACACTGGTTTATGTGCTTTGCTCAAGACCACAAGTGAGTATATATCTCTGTTATTTTTGACTTACTTGATAGAGTAGTATCGCATGTTCTAGCAATGTTATACTTGATTTTCGACATGATTGTATACGGATTGATACTACATGGATCTTAGTCAGGAGATGTTACTTTCTATATTATCATGTAGACTGTGTGATCATAGTACTCGTATTTAGCTCGTGTGTTGTGATCTTTGTGTTGTAACGTGTCATGATTCAGATCCATGAGTATTAGTCGGGGGGGGGGGAGTATGAGTTGCTTATATGATCAAAGCTTTAGTATATCCCGTGTGCATGCCAATTACAAAACTCATGTATAATTGAGCAATAACTTAGTAGCTCAAGTGATTTCCAAGCCGATCACATAACAAACTTGTATTTCAAATCACTTAGCTAGTATCACATTGCTTATTGCCTATTATCATTATCATAATGATACTTACTTATTCCAGTTGCCTTACTATGCTTACTTACTCATTCTAGTTACCTCACTATGTTTATTCTAGTTACTTGTACATTATGTATTCATTTTTATTACTTGTCATATATTCTCTACCATATATTTAGAACAGCTTTCATAGTTTTGTGCTTCTTTCCAATCTTGAATGGATAATATTTTTAGGGATCGATTTGGAGGATTAGTGTCCTACCTATTATAGACCCCGGGAGGGTGATGTAGCTGAAATTGACCCTATAGTTCAGGAGGAGCATGGCCAAGTTATGGGAGAGCTCATTCCTAAGACTGCTTAGCTAGTTAGATAGTATTCATATTTCGGTACAAAATTTGTTTTGACAACTACTTGATATACTTTGGATGTTATATTGGCATTAGACTTGATGTTGGTAATGTTTAGACTTGTGACTTTGGATTTCTCTTGCTTTATATCATATCGTGTCTTATCTCCTTTATTATTATGATTGGGTATTATATATTGTCATCCTCTCCTCCTTACGGAGTTAGGATTTTATTGCTTAGACTATTATGATTATCTATCTGGGATAGTTTAGACAGCGTTCTATCACCGATGCTGCGGCATAAGCAGGACGTATTCACATACTCGTGCCTCGATCATCCGTGTGCGAGGCATGATAAGTTCTTCACCCTGGGAGCACCAGTGTTGTTTGTTCCTATGAAGTATGGGATGGTGCAGATGTGTATCAACTATAGAGCCTTGAAAAATCTCATAATAAAAAAATACTTGTTGTTCAGGATTGACTATCTCTTCAATCAGTTGAGCGGTGTAAGGGTATTCTCAAAGATTGACTTAAGATCTGGCTATCATCAGGTGAAGATCAAGAAGGAGGATATTCTGAAGACCGTATTTTGGACGAGATACAGCCAGCATGAACAAGGTATTCCATTAAAACCTGGACAAGTTCATGGTAGTTTTCATAGATAACATTTTTATTTATTTAAAGATCCCAGAGAAGAACGCGGAGCATATACAGATAGTGCTAGAGACTCTCAGGAAGGAGAAGCTTTATGGAAAACTTTCAAAATGTGAGTTTTTCTTTGACAGAGTAGAGCTTCTCGGGCATGTTGTGACGGAAGACAAAATATCAATGGATTCGAGGAAGATTGTTGTTATAGAGTCTTAGACCATTCTTAGTTTTGTTGTAGAGAAGCTTCTTAGGATTGGCTTATTACTGGATATTCGTAAAGGACATTTCTCGAATTGCAGAGCCGATGTCTAGGCTCACTCGAAAGGACTTAGAGTTTGTATGGATTGATGACTGTCAAGATGTGTTTGATGAGTTGAAGAAGAGGTTGATTATAGCTCCTATTTTGACATTGCCATCAGGTTCACGAGGTTTCTCTATTTACAGTGATGCTTTCAGTAAATGACTGGGATGTGTTCTTGAGGAGAAAAAAAAGGTGGCAAGATATGCTTATAGGTAGTTACGACCACATAAGAAAAACTATCCCACTCAAGAATTGGAGCTATCAGTGATGATCTTTGCCCTAAAACTGTGTAACACTATCTATACGGAGAGTTTGTAAAAATATTCATCGACAGCAATAGCTTAAAGTATATTTTCACTCAAAAGGAGCTGAACATGAGGCAGCACAAATGGCTGAAAGACTTTGACATCACTTTGTAGTATCATCCATGGATGGTCAACGTAGTTGCTGATGCTTTGAACAGATATCCAGTAGCTATTTGTCTGACCATGGATCATCACCTGTTAGCAGACTTGGAGAGCTAAGGGAACGAGGTTATCATTCTGGGAGCCGAGATACAGATGATGAGTATGCAGATCTAGTCAAGTTTGATGGACAGGATCTGGAAGACTCAGCATCAGGACGAGAGTCTGAGAAATATCAGAGCTCAAGTACAGACCGGGTTAGTAGATTATTTTACTATTGTGAAAGATGGCTCATTGAGGCACAAAGTTAGACTATGTGTGCCTAGTAGTGATCTGCGAGAAGAGGTTATGCAAGAAGCTCACCGACCTCAGTATTCTATACATCCTAGAGCTACCAAGATGTGCAATGACCTAAGAGATCATGTCTAGTGCTATGGATGAAGCGGGAGGTTACACACTTTAGTGTGCCAATAGGTCAAGGACTTGAGTCAGAGACCAGGAGGGTTACTTCAACCATTACCGATACCAAAGTTGAAATGAGAATATATCACTATAGATTTTATTTTAGGTCTTCCATGCACTCGAGGAGGCAAGGATATAATTTGGGTCATCGTTGATAGGTTGACCAAATTATCCCACTTTTTGCCTTTCAAGGTGGATTGTCTAGGGAGAAGTTGGTTGAGTTATATGTGAGACAGATTATCCAGTTACATGGGGTTCCAGTAAGATTTGTCTCCGATCGAGACAATAAGTTTATGTCTCAATTCTAGAAGAGTTTGTAGGCTAGCTTACGTACTCAGCTCAATTTTAGTACCGTTTACCACCCTTAGATAGATGGACAATCAGAGAGGACTATTTAGACGCTCGTGGATATGCTTTGTACCAGTATATTAGATTTTAGTGGCTTATGGAGGATCATCTTCATCTGGTAGAGTTTTTATACAACAACAGTTACCAGGCCAGTATAGAGATACAGCTTTTGAAGCTTTGTACGGACGGAGATGTAGTACCCCGTTATCTTAGGACGACGTGGGTAAAAGATCACTATTAAGACCATATCTTATTGAGACCAGAGATGGTAGTAAATGCTGCGCAGAAGGTAAAGCATATTAGAGAGAGACTTCGTGTGGCAAAGGATAAGCAGAAGCACTAGGCCGATTGCCACCGCAGACCATTAGAGTTTGAGATATAGTTGATTCTTATAATTTAGATTGTTAATACTTGTAGATTATGTGTTAAGATTTTTTTTTGAATCTAGGTTGGAGATTTGATGTTCTTGAGGATTTATTCGATGCGGGGTATGATTTAATTCAGAGGAGGCAGAAAGCTTAGCCCAAGGTTCATAGGATATTTTGGCATTCTTGAGAATGTCGGTGTTGTAGCTTACTGACTAGCCATGTTGTCTACTTTGAATGGAGTATACAACGTATTCCACGTGTCCCAACTGAGACGATACGTAGAAGAGCCTAGTCATATGTTGGATTACTCGAAGATCGAAGTAGGATAGAGTCTCAACTACCAGGAGCAACCTGTGGGGAATTTGGATCACAGAGAGAAGTAACTGTGCAACCAGATTGTTCCTTTTTTGTATTGTTTGGAGGCATCACTCTTTGGGTGAATCCACCTGGAAGAGATAGGATGAGATGCATAAGCGATACCCTTATCTTTTCTAGCCGTGAGATATCTTTCTATTGTTACCCTTTTGTACTCATATCTATATTTAAATTTTGGGACAAAATTCTTTAAGAGGGTAGATTTATAACCACCACTTTTTTTAAAAAATAAAAATTATAAATTAAAATTAATTTTTTCATGACTATTAATTGCTACATATTTGGACTCGTTAATTAATTCTAATTATTATTTAGGTTAGAGTTAACTTTGGATTAGGTCATTAAAAGATTAATATCTAGATATTTTTTAATCTATAAAGTATCTAGATATTCTTTCTAAATATCAATTCATTTAAAAATATCTAGGGGCAAACTAGTAATAACCGACCCGCCTCTTTAATTCAAATACCTAGGAGAATTAAGGAGCAAGCTACCTAACCCTAATACCTCCCCCACACCCCTAAAGTGGTCGGCCCTATTTAGAGGGTATTCCCTCCATACTACTTCATCTCTACTTTTATCTTCTCCTAAAATTTCCCAAACCTTAATTTTTCTCCAACAACCCAAATAAACCCATTTCTTATTCAACCTTTTTCCAAAATAGAGCCTGAAGCTCAAGAAAATGAATGAATGAGTACAATCTAGAGGAATGATACCCAATTTTTTCTTTCATTCACCATCCAATTTGGTGGATTATCATTGCGAGCCTTCCCAATTGGTAACTATCACTTCCCTTTAGTTTCCATGGAAGAAACACTAATCTAAACTAATAGGAAACCCACCAATAACTATGCCTAGATTTACAATGGTAGATAGGTTGAAATGGATTATCCACCATTGATTATGTATGCTTAATTGGTAAATTAGAACACTAATGGATTGGTATCCACCAAGGGCTTGAGTTGTGTCCCCAAGGGATCCTTGTATCATGATATAATTTTTGCATGTGTCTATGTGTCCCTAAATAGGATACGTAATGTGGTGTCACGATACTATGTTATGTGCATGATTAAAAATTGAGATACACTAGTGTTTGTATTCATAAGTATCATTTGAGTGTTTATGTGTTCATGCAATTATGTCATTTAATTTGAATGTAAACTATGCTAGAAAAATAGATGGTTAAACTCTCATAATGTTTAGATTCATTATATGTCTATATTAAAATAAGTATATGTATACTATTGGGTAATATGTAAGGGTGTATATAGGTGGTTGTGAAGCTTAAGATACCAATGAGTATCATAGTGTGATACTTGGTATCAATAAGATTGTGTATCATATAGAGTAATACTTGGTATCTTGGATATCAACTTGATATGGTATCTTAATTTTTGGTTGATATGTGCCATAGAGATTTGTATCCTACTTTGTGTGTATCCTAGGTTGATACTCTAGAATGAGTGAATTATGAGTATTAGTATGTGTTAGTATATAAGTTAGTTCAATGTATCAAGATACCAAGATACAAGTCTAGTATCTAGTATAGGTAAGTTAATGTGAATGCATACCTATAGGTAGTGGATTTCAATTTAATGTTGATTGAGTATCATATGATGGGTATCCTAAGTGGTATCCTATATGAGTGTGTGTCATGTGTGTAGAAGAGGGGGTGACTGTCTAAATAGCTAAGCAGTAGCAGCAGCATGTAGTGCAGCAACAGCAGTAGCATGCAGTTGCAGAAGCAGAAGCAGCAATAGTAGAAGCTTAAGGTAGCAACAGCAGTCTTACACAACAACAATAGCAATTTAAGATAGCAGCAACAGCAGTTAGTGTGTACACAGGAATATGCACATATGCCCAAGTATGAATGTTTATTTTATATGTACATTAGTGCAAGTGCACAAGGGTTTAGATGAGTGAGTGATGTGTGACCAATTGTCCAGTGAAATGAGGTATCTTGAGTATCCTAGATAATTAAGATATTGGTATCCTAGAGTGGCTAGTGCCAAGTACAGGTATTGTTGAGTTATGATACCAAGATACAAGAGAGAACTTAGTGTTTAGGTACCTTGAAGGTATGTTTCAAGTATAGAATATACCTTAGGATGTGTATCCATGGGTTAAGATGTTCAAATATACCTACACCTAGAAAATGTTCAAATATACCTGACTATCGTCCTATGAAGGTGATATGAGTATCCATGTTAATAGGTGATTTAAAATTAATAACAATCATATATATATAATGAACTTAGAAACCTAATAAAATAACTATTAGAGATTATTATTAATTTTAAATCAACTATTGACATGATAAATTCTTAATATAGGTCACTTGGATTTTGATACGGACTCTGACCCATATCACCTTCTCAGGAAGATAGTCAGGTACATTCTTTGATTATTTTTATTACTTGATAGCTTCAATACTTCATGATTTTAGTTATGTTTTACTTAATTCTCAACACGCTTATTTTACGGATTAATATTATATGGAATCATCATATTGTGACTTGAATCAATGAGTATTAGTCGGGGTGGGAAAATACTAAGTAGATATGTGATCAAACTATGTACTTTATGTTGTTATTAAGAATAATAGCGAATTTACGTATGATTGTGCCGAACCCTTTCAAGAATAATAGTCATCATTGCGATGTGCTGGATTACCCTAGTCCTTCACATATTGAAAGTAGTATTTTAAACCACTTAGATTAGTTACAGTCTTTCTTGTTTCGCCCATACTTATTGACAAATGCCATATCCTCTCATGATCACTTGTTTCACTATTTGTTGCAATACCATGATTCTTGTTTACTTACCTATCATATATATCATATTTATTCCCTATTTTATTGACTGTATTGGAACTATTATATTGTACTTTGCTTTAATCCTGATTGGATCTTGATATAAATAGGAGACGACCATGAGGATCAATATTTCACCTATATGAACCAAAGATGATATAGCGGAGCTTGATCATGCTCTTCAGGAAGATCAAAGAGCCATCGCAGCGGAGATCCCGACTGCATCTATCTAGTTTTTAGTATAGTTTATAAACTATAACTTTTGCCCAAATTTATCTCCGGTAGACTATGATGTTATGTATATTTGGATCTAGTTTCTTTGAGTTATCGTACCTAAACTTTGGACTTGAACTATAGACTATTTTATTTCTATTGATTGATCCTTCTCGTGATATGTTCCTTAGAAAAATATGACTTAAGTACTATAACTATTTCATATATTTCCATTGCCCTCCTTAGAGGATATATATATATATATATATATATATATATATATATATAAAGATATTCGACAGTGTTCTACCACTAATCTATGGCGTATGCTGGATGTACCCATTCATGCCCAAATTTTGGGTGCGGATCATGACAGACTGTTAGAACTTGATCCCACTCAGGCCTATATTGCTATCACTTGAGTCATAAATTTTTCTTTTTGAGTTATGATATCATCATGTCTTATCCTTCATTATCGCTTCTCCATTCCCTCATACTCCACAAGTATTTTAAATCTTAATTTTAACTATTGGCCTTCCTCAATCATATTTTAGTACATTTAGCATTAAAATATATTTTTTCCCAAATAACCCTCGATCAAGGAAGATAAAATTTAATATTTATTTATTCATTTAGTACTGTCTCCATAATCAATAGCTCTCATGAATCTTTACTTATCATTAGTTATTTTATCTTATCTTGAACTTCAGGTTCCTCACGATTAATCCACCTCTGGTATACTCCTCACCCCTCTGCATATAATTAACCTTAATAGACTCCACCATCCAATATAGTGTCATGATCCGTACCCACAATTCAGGCATGAGTCGTGGGTACATTCAGCCTACGCCGCAACATCGGCGGTAGAAAGCTGTCTATGTCACAATACTACCTATCACATATCACAATGATATATATATAACATGTCAATGATCTCAACTCCATAAGGAGGACAATATAAATACAATATCAATACTCAATCACATAATTCTATAAGCAAGAGCAATGCCACGATAACGATATAAAGAAAAAAGAAGTCTAAAATATATACATCACACATTCATGAGTCTAGAGTCTATACAACAACATAAGTGCCCAAATAAATATACAATATAAAGTATCTCAAGTCTATAAACCAACTATAATGAATGCTAGAATCTACGTCTCTACTAATGGATCCAATACTGGAATAGGATCCTCCTAAAGCTCCTGGGTGAAATCCTCGTCTACTCCGGGTCCTTAACAAGTGGGACAGAACGCCTTAAGATCCTCTAAAGAATATTATCTAGTCAGAATTTGAGTGAAGCATAAAAACTAACAGCAGTTCCATTAATTTAACCAAGACTATAAAATAGTAAGCAATAAAAATATAAGATAGAATAAATACTGGACAATAAGAAAACTGGTACGCAGATAATTATGTCACAGGAAATAATAAATTTTAAATAAATAAGGAATAACTGTATCAGCAGGTGTAAACTGGAAAAGAGATATGAATAACTACTAAGTTCCTTGAAATATTAATTATTATGTGATCGGCTTGGGACGTATCAGGCTCTACTATATATAATTGGCTATGCACAAGTACAGTAAGGGATCAGGTCAATCAAGTATGATTGACTATGCATAAGTACAGGTTAGAGGATCAGACCAATCATATATGGGAAGATATGCACATGTAATAAGGTCTGGCTACACCCTCGTATAGATGAGGATAAGCTATGCACAAGTAGGTGGTGTATGATCACATAATGAACTAATACTTCCCCATCCCTAGTTAGTACAATGGATCCAATCATGACTCCTCATGACCTATATCGATGATACTAACTCGTGTATACACGGTGTCAAAAATCAAGCATAATACTACATACTAGAATCCTAGTAATCGTCAAAATAAGAAAACTGTCAGAGAATGTACTCGCCTGTGGTCCTAAGAAAGGTGTGAGAATCGATGCCCAAAATGGAGTCACAACCTAAATATCAAGTATTACTGTTAAATGGGTGAAATAAAGAATGAGCATGAAGAACTAACTAAAATGATGCTTCTAAGCCATGTCCAACTCCAAACTAGGTTAACTATGTCCACTAGTCAATTTCTATATCATAATAGTCTATAATAGACAATATCTACTAATACTAGTCATTAATAGCTATACTAACTAGTTGATCATACTTAAGATACCTAGCTTATACTTAATTGATAACTTAACTAGTAATTTAATACTTCTAATAACTTAGTAGGTTAATACCTTAGTAACTAATATCATAATACTACTCATGTGATACCTTAGCTCCACCCTTAACTAATATCAATCTTCTAATGATGAGATCAATACCTATACTGATACTAAAACACTGACTAATCAAATTCCTGCCACAGATATTACCAAACAACTCTACCATAATTGGGGTATTAATGATACTCAAGCATGGCACCCCAATACTTACTTGCCTGTGTATTCAGATACTATGGCACCTACCTACTGCACTAATATCTCAAGCACCCTTTATTGCAGGTGAACTGCACACATTGATCCCTCCATACATCACACAACACAAGTGTGAAACTGATACTCTATGTACCAGTTTCTCGAGTTCTCTCTACACATCTGCTATTGGTAATACTCGCTACACTAAAAGCTATCTCGCTACCAGGCCTGGCCCAGCTATGAAACACTAACAGTTGTACCCAAAGCCTAACACCAATTGCCTATACTAGTACCTAACTTAATATTCAAAACTGAAGCTAAGAACTGAGCTTGTCCCTGCAGTGCACTTTAGTGCACAAGTGCACTACCACCATACTCCCACAAACTACCATTACTCTAGCAAAAATATTCACTGATAACCCTTTGAGATGTGCACTAGGTTGCAACATCAACTTCCCCAGATCTTATATACTGGTCTGTGCACTGGCACCCCTACCTGAACACAAACCTTGCTGCTACTGTGTGTGTGCACTGATACTTGACTGATATCTTTGGTATCAGTCAGAGGTACAAGTCTGATACACTCATACACCCCAAACCTTTACTGGAAACTGGACACCTCAAGATGCAATCTCTGATACCATTTTGTTTTCAGTGTTCCCCTACCTCGACTACCCCCATCTGGTACTCCTACATGAACCACCATAACACCATCAGACAAAGCAAACTCATAACTTCTTAATCCATAACCAGTTAATCTACTCGAGCCACTGTTGCTATCACTTGAACACCCAGTATTTTCTTCTACTTATTAGTGGTACACATAAATTCAAGCCTACTCAAATAAGCTGCTGCTAACGTATTCAATAGATGTGCACAAATATCCCAAAACTCGACTGTCCATATACCACCACATCATGCAACCACCTGAGCTTGCCATATCTCATAACACAATTCCTATGCTTGACACTCAAAATATCATAGTACTATGTATATTAACACATCCATTTATATATATAAAACAACTCTAACACAACTATATGTAGCATATAATTATCATATTAAATCTACCTATTCTAAGGGTTAATATAACAAATACTAGACGAATAACTCATGATAGACTATCAACTAATGTATCAAAACCCATAATACCCAATTATAACTAAATACACATGCCAAATATAATTGAATATAGTTATTAGATCTTGCTACAACTGACATTAGGGTAAAATACACTAACATGCACAAAATCCCTAAATTGGAGTCACAGCTCACACGGTATCATACCGTGTCATGATATGCCTTACTCGTATCCATTTGTGGATACGTATTTGCCCTGTCAGGACCAATATAACTCTAATTGGGCCTACCAAACCTAAGGACAAGCACTTGGTGTGCCATTCTCGAAATTTTCCAAAAATGAGCATAAAACTCAATGTAGAAGTCACAAATTGGGTCAATAGGAGTCCAAACTCCTCCCTATGGATGGGTGGCCCTAATATATGGGTGTTGCACCATGTGTTCTAAAATACTAAATAAAACTAATTAGAGAAGGGATTTCATAATTTACCTATTGGGAGATGGATTTCTAATACAAAGCCAATAGGACACGATGTTGACACAAGCACCAAGTCGAACTCCTTTTTCTCCTAGCTCTTTTCACTCACTAGCTTCTAGTCTCCTTAGATGGTAAAGACGAGTGAATTTATGAGAAATTTGTGAGGGATTTGATGGAGGAAAGAACTATGGAGGAAGAACCCTAATTTGGAAAGAAGTGGATGAAGAATGAGAGAAGAGAGAGAGTCCCATTTTCTAAACTAGGACCGGCCCCCTTATTCCTCTTCCTCAGGCAATGTACAAAGACCCCTATGCCCCTATTATTTTGTCATAAAGAAATAATTAAGGGTGGAAGCTTCTCTTTCTAATAAAGATTAAGCCTAATCCTTAATTAATGAGATTGGATAGCTAGTTTGGGTCCAATGTGACTAGTCTCATAAATTGGTTTTGTCATGACAAGTTGGTTAGGTCCACTAGAATCTTGTCTAATCAATTAGTCTAATCACTAACCACTAATAACATATTAGTCATATAATATAGCATACATATTTATATAAATAAATATTATAACTTAATAAATTTAATAATTCTAAAATAACCAAAATATTCCTATTCTAGAAATATGGTAGTGACAAGTCTACCCTCCTAAAATAATTTTGTCTTCAAAATTAAAAATTAAACTAGCACAAGAACAGACAAATAAGAAGAACTATACCCCAAGGCTCAAAGAGATATAGGTACTGTTCATGTATTTCATCCTCCCTCTCCCAGGTTGACTCATCCGGAGAGTGATGCCTCCATGCGATATGAACCAAGGGAATAGTCTAGTTCCGCAATACCTTCTCCCTTTGATCCTGGATCTCCACTGGCTTCTCTGGATAGCTGAGAGTTAGATCAATCTAGATGTTCGAGTGATCTAGTACGTGACTAGGATCCGTCATGTACCGTCTCAGCTGTGACACGTAGAACACGTCATGTACTCCCTCTAGTGCATGCGGTAAGTTTAGTCTGTAAGCAACTACACTGACCCTCATAAGAACACTAAAGGGTCCGATGTACCATGGACTAAGCTTTCTGCCTCCACTAAAATAAATTGTGTCCCGTGTCAGAGAAATCTGCAGGAACACCAGATCATCGACCTAGAAAAAATACAGCCTTAACACACAATCTAAACAATCAATCACAATAATCACAAACAAAGTTTTACCTCAAACTCCAAAAGTCTATGGTAGTTGTCAGTCCAATGCTGATGTCTGTCCTATGCCACTCGAAGTCTATCCCTGATGAGCTTCACCTTCGCAGCTGCATCAATGACTATCTCTAGTCCCAACAAGGCTCTCTCTCTCTCTCTCTCTCTCTCTCTCTCTCTCCTACATCATCCTAAGATAATAGTGTGTAATACCTCCATCAATATAGAGCCTCAAATAGTGACATCTCAATACTGGCCTAGTAACTGTTGTTGTAAGCAAACTATACTAGGTGCAGATGATCCTCCCAAGAACCTTTGAAATCAAAGACACAAGTGTAAAGCATATCCTCAAGAGTCTGGATAGTCCTCTCCGACTGTCCGCCTGTCTAGGGGTGATATGCGGTACTGAACTTGAGCTGAGTGCCCAAGCTAGCCTACAAACTTCTCCATAAGTGGAAAGTGAAACAACTATCCCGATCCGAGATAATGCTCATATGAACTCCATGTAATCTGATAATCTGCCATACATATATTTTTGCTAGCTTCTCCGTAGACGTTCCTACTTTAATGGCAAGAAGTGGG